>OX388307.1:33016849-34321468 GCA_947579605.1 Athripsodes cinereus
CGATTCAAAACGAGCGTTGTAAGCTGTTTATGGCACTTTTAATTATTATTCAATTAAGGACAAAACATCTTTTTACACGCGTCGAAACATTAAAGAGATCCTTATTCATATTGTAATGAAATGAATTTATTGTCCGGCATGTCCTTAATGGAAAACTAATGATCATATTAAGAATAATGTGAGTCGCTAAATGCATCAACTTATATTTAAAGAGAATCACTTGGCCAGTTTTACATATTGCTACTGTTATTAATGCAAATGACAGTGATTTGGTTAACGACTTTACTCGTATTGTCCTTGATGTGTATAAAAATAATTGTAAAGAACTGTGGACGTGGACTTGATAAATATATTTTACAATTATTCACATCAGCAGAGCTGTAATTATTAAAGTTTTGCAAAGACGAGATTTTCGATTCCGCAGAGATTTTGGTTAAATGAAAAAAAAAACGACAACAAACAATAATAAATTCCCTTAAAAGTGTTTAAGTTTCATTCTTTATTCATTATTAAATTTAAATTTGATTATTTTATTATTTCTTTTACTCGTTTAATATGCACCTACAGGATTTAAAAATTTGGATTTGGAACAAAAATGGATTATATAAAAAAAATATTATAGAACGTTTACGTGGCTAATCTGTATGAATGAACATGTTTATTACATTTGTTGTCAATCCACTGACTTTCCCATCTATGATATAGATAGATAGATTGATTGATCTAAGTATTTTCATCGCCAAATATATTTAACCTGATATAATTATTATAAAATTTATTAACATTACTTAATACTATTTGTCCTCTAGACAATCACTAAATGGATTATCCTCGTATTTGACATTCAAACGATCTTCTAAGACTTTATAATATAATATTATAATATATGTCGCTAATTTACTGTCTAGTTACTTTGAATTAAAGATGATTTCATTAAGAGCACGCTAAATTAATCAGTGCTATAAGAAAATGAAATGAAATGTTACTAAGACAAATTCATTACTCATATTTATTTTAAGTATAGTATAAAGCAGTACTTAATAAGTATAATTAAGTGGTATCCTCTATATGTACCTACCTATGAATACAAATGTTGGTCTGGTTAGTAAAATTTAAATTATAAGACCAAACGAGTTCAAACAAATTTGAAAGTATGTCTATTATAAAAATTCTTGATGCTGCAATTCCTTCAGTTCGAATTAAAAAAAATTCTATGTTTTTTTTTAGTAAAAATCTTAAGTTTTAACTGATAGATAGGTAGATTATTGGAAGCGACCACTAATTCATGATGAATAGATTAAGAGAAATGTGTACTGTTCTTTTATTCAAATATTAAGCAGTACAGAAAAAAATTGGTAAGTGATAGAGTTGATCTGAAATCTCTAAATTAGTTTCCTTAAATGTTATCAATATTGACATTAGCCTATCGACTACCTCAACTCGCATCAAATAGTACCTATACAAGTAATCAAAACGACACACTAACTAATATAAAAGCAGTATAATAATTATAGAACACCAAATATACTGATACCGTATGAGTCAATTAAAATTATTTGTAATGATTAGGTGGATACAATAGGTATATGTATTATGTAGGTATAATATATATACTTACATTACATTATATGGGAGTAATAATAATGATTGTAATTCATGTTGATGGAGTGACTATGTTTCACTTGATTAAGCATTGGGCACGCTTCATAGTTTGCTCCTACTCCTACAGAATACATACATACCTAATAAGTATTATATTTATAGTATCTATCTACATATTTATTCAATATAAATTATATTATACTCGTATACTTATACTCTATTTATAATACATATTACAATATTATAATATTAGAGATGATTAATTGAATGAATATTGTATGATCGATATCATTCTTCATTACAGATGTTTGCTAACTTGAAATCAAAACTGTGTCCAAATTTATTTATTAAAATTAAATTTATTGATTCATTACTCAGTAATGGAACAGATTATCTAGTGTGTACATTTCTCAATTATTTGGATATAACATTGCATTTGAGAATAAACTTTAATACTTCGCGAAAGTTCGAAATATTATCGCATTAAAAAGGTTTTACATGACTCTGAGAATCCTTGCGGTTTGTAATACTTTTGATAGAATATTGCAAATATTCCACTGCATTGATGAGTAGTATGGCACACCAATATTCTACATAACGTAGCAAATTGTTATAGGTAATTTGCTACAAAGAGTGGTGTTGTAGTGAACGAGACACAGACACTGTGAGTAGGTACAATAATTATGCATAGGTATATCTAAAGCTATACAGTATTCAGTTATATACAGTTGTCGTTTATCCAATAAAATGTACGCCACCATAATATCTTGTCTAGGCCAGACTCCTTGCACCTAAAGTAGGTACCTACCGACTTACAACTATCGTGTAAGCAATTTGTAACGAAGTTCTATTATAGTACTTATAAGGAACATAGGAGGTAGGTACCTATGTATGTTCTAATATAATGTTAGTACAGACAATGTTCGCGAATTAAATGTGTTAGAAATTACCATGTCTTGTATGTTGTACTCCTACAGGCGAGATCTAGATAGTTGTGAATGTCTTGCGTAAATAATAATATCACTTCCTAGTTTATCTAGTACGCCTAATCAAAATAATATATGATTTACGAAAATTTTGATTTTTCACTAGGTATTTAAGAGCAGAAGTCTAGAGTAATAAGCAAGGATGTACATATAATTATGTCTTAAAGGAGACAGCAGCTTAGATATTTTTTTATTGTTACAACAGTCAAATGTGTGGAACTTTCATTATTAATTTCAGATTTCATGATTTGCTTATTTAGTTAGTACACATAAAAAAATTCTAACCTTACCTCGGCAAGTTTTCATTTTGGTATAGAAGATTAACCGGTTTTCTATTTAATTTTTTGTAGAACCACCGTATATTTAATTTAACTTTTAGGGAGGAGAAACAGTTTCCCACTTCCGTTTTTCTATACTCTAATACTAATTTCGTATATTTTTCTACCATTTTCGAGATTCTAGTACGCCCACGACAATAGGATAAACTCTAATGTAAATTATATATTTAAAGAGGATAAAGTTTTTTTTTTATTATAATAATAACTTTACCATTATAATTCTGTTCAAAAATACAATATACTTAAAAAAAACATCAAAATATCTTAAAGTTTATATTTTATTCACTTATTCCATTTACTGTTATTTTTATTTCTTTTGGCCGTCTTGCGATGTCGCCTCAGAACCCAGACCGAGTAGTTAAATTGTTGGCACCCACAAATCATAATATGGAATTATTACACTTACAAAAGTCGTGTATCCATCAGAGACAACCTACGCAATAAGAAAGAATAAATAATTTACATGTTATAATATTATGTACCTACTAACATACGTATATTCGCACAGTGCAGTATATATAATATTATTCCCTTCACTATAACATGCTTCCTACGTTCGTATTGTCATGTTGGAAGTATTGTATTATACCTATGTATCAACTAACTTCAATCCCGGCTTCGATAGGGAAGAATCATCATTTTCGCATTCAAATTTAAATGAAATAATTAAAATTACAATGATTTGACAAATCATTGAGAGTGAAATGTTCACCTTTATATAATGAATTTTAAATAAAACTGTAATTTCTATCATTGAAACAGGCTCAATAAACAGAAGTTATTGAGCCTGTTCTGAATTATAAGTTTTTCGATTGTCTGCATAGGAGAAGCGACAATGAATGAATAATGATACAAGTATGAACAAAAAAACTATAATAGTCCATAATATTTATGTGGATAATATTATTATTATTATTTTTATCGCTCAAATGTACGATGAAAGTTTACATTTTGAATCGGCTTTTCCATCTGATAAAGATGTCTTTAAAGGACATATGACCATAAAAAAATGTGAATCAGAATTAGAAAATAAACCCAAATACACCCAAGGTATCCTGATAGTAGGTAAGCAATCTGGTTGTGTTGTGCCTAAGTTGGATTGGTCGGCGAAAGATGGGATCGTATCCAGGATCTTTTTATTGAAACTTTACTATTAGGCTACAGAGTACAGACTATCTCAGATAAATAGGTACATACATAATAGCAGACGAATCCAAATATTTATACGGGGATTATTGTAAGTGCAGAGCGATCATGATGTAAAAATGTTGAATTTATTACCAAGTCCCACTAAGTAATGGCCGGCGGTGATCCGTGCCCACTCGCAGCCGACCTACAGACGGGACCACGGACTTGGCTTGCTCGCTATAACAAACTCTCAATTGCCCCAATAATAATAATAAAATATCATTCTAAAATATTCATACCTACACAATTTATATATATCATATATGAATTATTATAGAACTTACATTATTCTCTCTGTTTGATTATTTATTATTGTTAATAACAAGAAGATATTTGTTATTCATTAGAACTTTCATGTGCAATAAATGCATCTCTGCAATTGCTACTTTTATGATTCAAAATGAATAGTTTTATTGAGAAAATAATGTTGATGGCTATATAATACAAGTATGCAAATACTTAAGATAGAGATAAAGGAACCTTAGCGATGTGAAAACTTAACGAATTTACTGTTATTTCATGTACTGAATAATATATAATCAAAAAGATATATAAGTGAATAAGTTAATCACTCCATAGAGTCCCTGGAAAAAAATAGTCTCCCACTTTTATCTTACTTAACTGCAAGTTTTCGAGTGTTCTGTAAAAGGCAGGTATTCATAAAAAACATCATATTATACAGGATATTAAAATCTTCAATACACCCATCCTTAAAGTCTTATTTTTTGGCACGGAATGCTGTTGACGACTATTATGTTTATTGCATGCAATTATTCTACTGGCTACCCCGCTTATTTATTTATTTATTTCAAAAATTATAACATTTTTTTATAATTTATGTGAACATTTTTCTATTTTCTAATCTTAATATTATTTTTAACTATTTTAGATTATGAGAAGTGATGTGTTAGTATAGATAGACTAAATAATATATACATCGTTAAATTTGGAAAATTTAGACTGATTTCTGTTTCATATAAGCTTGAATATTGTTTATGTGTATACCTAATTTTAAATAATAAATAATATAATATCTACCTTAAGAATATCCATCATTCAAATCATTAGGAGGAAAATGGTCGTAATACCCAAATTAGGTATATTTCAAATGATTGTTGAAATCAAAAGAAATCGTAAGAACATTAAAAAAAGATTGTAATCTAAAGCAACAAAATTATAGGTTTAGAAAACAATAATCTATTAAGTATCATCCGTTGTATCAAAATATAACAATGATAAAAACAAAACTATTAGATAGGTGCGCCAGGGTAAAACAAAATCATCTCGAAAATAATTGATTTCAATATAACAATTGAGGTGTATACCAATATACCAATACCAATATATAGATATGTATACATCATTATCAATAAAATATAATGGAGAGGGTATTTTTTATGTCATTACACGTCGATGGGGTATTGTTCGATTTTAATAAGTCATCAACCGGCTGTATACAATAGTACCTAGGTACCTACCCACGCGATGATGATTGTTTTGATGTTTGGAATGTGATTCAAAATAATATATTATAATATGCTTCGAATTCAATATTTTACTAGAATTATGTTCTTTATATTATTATTGTTGTTGAAAATACACCATATTATTCTACTGGGACGATAACAGTTTTCGGCCAATGCGATCCCAGAGAAAAGATATAGGTATGTACTTAGTCCTAGAGGAACACTTTGATTTTATTAATATATCGTTTCGTCGATATAAACTAAAGTCAAAATTTTAAAACAAATTACCGGATAAGTTGGAAGATATCGCAATATAACGATGAGTTCGTCGGTAGCCTGGAGGTAGAGTTTCGGCCTTCAGAACAGGGGGTCCGTGGTTCGATCCCAGGTGCCGGCAAACTCCCCTTTCACGGCACAAGCTTTTAGCTTAGTGTGAAATAAAGGTGTATAAGGTTGTATTTGGGTTTATAACAAAACCCAGATATATCTTTTTTTTTTTTTTTAAAAATACTCGCCCTCTGTGCATTTGATTGTTTATCTTATAATTTAATGACACTTTGTGTACAATAAATAATAAAATATGTAAAAAAAACTTTTACAAATTTCTGTCTCGATATCCCTGTTGCAAAATCAGATTAAATGTTTATGAAGAAAGTCACTGGACTAACTTAAAAAATAATGTTTTGGAAATAACGAATAGATCACGAAGAGTGGAGGAACTTTTTGGTCTTCGTAACATACAGCCGTACTCGTAATCGCTTAAATGAGGTTGGAGAAAAACTAACGTGGCATGAATAGAAGAAAATAAGTCACCGCAAATTTACTCTTCTTTATTTTGCTTGTTAATAATTGGAGGTTTTTATGGCTAAGAGGAAACGTTCTATGGAATTAGCATATCTACTGATAAATAAAATTATAAAAAAAATACAAAATTTATTATAATCATAAATTTATAAGGAGTCATTTAACTGCGTTTCAAACAATGCATTGCAAATATTCAAATGACATCATTACTAAATCAAACAAATAGGTACAAAAGAAAAATTCTCTTGCCTTTCTCAGATATTTATATTGCAGCGTAAGAACGAAAGAGATAGCCAAAAAATCACAGCACGTATGAAAAAATATGAAAACGTGACTCTACGGCTTCAAAATCAGTGGTGGCACGCGCTGCAGCTACTCGTAAATAAAACATTTATCACGTGACGGAAATATTAATAAGTGATAACTATTCTAGATGTCTCATTATTATGTTAAATATAAATTTGTATGCGTGATCCGTCTTGTCTAGGGAGTGTGGATCCAACCTTGAGAATTTTATATCGTAAATTATAATATATCTAATTATTTTATTTCATTTGACGGACATATCCTATTGTAGTTAAAAATCACATTTGAAATAAGATAAATAAAGCCGTATTCACAAATAAGATATTCCAACAGTTAGACGTGACTAGATGTCATTTCGTTCCCAAGCAAAGATTAGCGTTGTTCCAACTTTATGCTTGACGAAAAGTTCTCCTTATAAATGTGAATTTATTCATATTCCTTTTTGCGTTAAAATTTCAGTATTTTTTTGTATTGAGTAGGTGCTACAGGGAATAAATTATTTTGTGAGTATGGATTTTCATTTAATCAGAGTTAACTTAATGCATGTCTAGAGAGCCAAGGGCTAATATGACTCTATTTTGTGAATACAATTTATAAAGATATTAAACATACCCAGATCCGTATTGTGTTCATCAAAAAGTCATAAATTATTTAAATGTATTTAGGAAGTCTGTTGATTTTCTTTATATCCAACGTAAAACACATACGCGAGAAGATTCTGAAATAGTTTCCTGGTCATGAAATAATTGTAAAATACTAAAATTATTAATAGAATAATAGATACTAATCTATACATTAAATACATATACTTTTTTGGTAAATTATGTACATATTTACAAGATACTGATTTCTAGATGTAAATACTTTTTTCTCGTATATTAAGACAAAACACCAAAGATCAGTGCCTCGTTGAACAAATCTATATGTAGAGTAGTTAAACGTGTGTAAAAAAGTGAGCCCAAACAATGATATAGGTATATTACTGAGTTAGTTCGAAGAAAAGTTGCCTCCGCGATAAATTCGCCCTCTGTATATTGATTGTATTTGATTTAAATGTATTATTATGTAAATTTGTTTATAATCAATGTACAGTTAGAAATAAATAAACAACTAATAATATATGGGTTAAGAATATTGAGTAGTAAACTAATTTGTATAAGATTCAGTATAATATGAATTGGTTCAGATCAGAACACAAAGGCGTCGTTTTAAATTATGTAGGCAATAAAAAATAAATAAAAAAAACTTAAACTTTAATCTTAAACGGTGCTACAACATAAATTTACAAGTCAATTATTAAATCAACCCTAAATATAATAAATTACATATATTCTAATTTCTAGTTTTAACGTGAAAGATTTATGAGATGTACCTATTATGTATAAGCTACACTACTTTGATTTTCAAATTAGTTTATTTATATTACTAGATAGGCGCACTATTATAATGCTGTACATGTAAGAATGTTTACCTTTACGACACAAAGGTACTGTGGTTTATTTAACATTGTAAACAATTATTATTTTATACCATAAAAATATGATAACAATCTCTGAGTGAATATTTTTTTTTGTAAAAATAACTTTCTCGAGCAATAACTTTCAATACTGTCAAACGTTGAAAAAGATTGAAGAATGTATTGATTTTATTAAAAAGATCATAAATACCATTTTTACATGTGCCAAAAATATCTCTCACTAGCGCCAAATCCATCAATAAAGTGAGAAATTAGATGTTTTATAATTTTACAAGTAATATTGAAGTTTTAAAAGAAACTGATCAGACAACCATTTCTATAAAGAAACATTGAGTTGCTTTTACCGTGAAATAATAAAAACAAAATATCCTGATCAACCGTAACCGATCGGATGACCTTAGAATAAAATAAAAACAAAATTTGTACATTTAATGTACAATTTTCGTGAATAGAAGGCAAAAAAAATAATATTTTGTACATAATAAAAAACTATATATATAACTATGTTAATACTTTTGTCTTCGTCTGATATTCAAATATAATGAAATCAAAAATGCAAAGAAATGTAGAATCTCAAGAATGCAATATAAAAATCATATTTTTATTAATATTAATGGATTAGAAATAGTATTATTATGCCGTAGAGAAATGCATAGATAGATAGTTGATAGGATATATATTATGTAGCTATCCGCTGCAGATTGGTCCACACGTGTCAGATACGAAGTTCTATTACATATAACAATACTGGTTCTATTAGTAAAGTCGTTGTACTGGTTCCATTCCATAACCACAATAAGCTAAGCTAACTTATAGTCTTGTCATATGACTGCGGGCTATCATTCTATATACCTAGTATTAACATTTTATACCTACCTGCTAATAATACAACACTCTGACAGTTAACATTTGAAATTTTAATATATGTAAAATATGGACGGACTTAAAAGCTTCGAGCTTTGAGACACCAACATAAAACATTACATTATATTACATAGTCGCAATGTTAAATTATATCGATTGATTCTATTTCTTTCGCTACAATATTATAATGGCAGGTAACCCACAACGCAGGCGGATGTCGTGTAGAACGGAGGTAGGTAGCTGAGGCAACTATTAATTATATTAGTCTACGAAAATTAATATAAATATTAAGTTACATATCTTTAAAATATTTTTATGGCAGAAATCTTTTGTTACAAAATCAGTTTATTGTCTAGCATCTTAAAACTATAATTTAATATTATATTTAGAAATATATACTCGTATATATGCTGCGTTTTTTTATATATACAGTATTTAGAAAAAAATATCATTTTTTTAGTAAAAACATTTACTGTTTTTATGTAAATTCTAAAACTGAGATTATTTTACTTGACTGAAAATATAATCAAAATGATTTTACTGTGGCTTAAAATAAAGGTATTTAACGTAGATGAAGCATCAATCCGCTAAATGTTAGTGGTTTAATATCGTGAAAATTATGATTTTCTAAAAAGTTTGCAGGAAATACGAGAAGAATGTAAACAGAATCTCATCTCAAAATAAAGTTTGTTTCAGATATAAGCATCTCTAGAATAATAAGAAATGAACAGAGAGTAAATATGTCATCTACCAAAATTTACAATTAAAGTCGTTCATGAAAATTCTAGACTAAACATTAGACCACCAAGAATTTTACCAAATAATATCATAAACTGTGTGTAAACATAAATTACGTACATGTGTATAAGTAGAATTTTACAAATCTTCCATAGCTAACGTTATCTACTGAAGAAGATTTGTATGTTATGATGAAAAGCAGACATCATCCATAATGTTATTGTAAGAGTGCCATATAAGGACCTTCTGTCTGCGCCTGGCTATATAGCATTGTGTGTATATAGTGGCGCGTAGTGGCACATACATCATGCCGTGAGTTATGATTATTGATTGAATATTTGATGGGCGTATTGCAAGTATCATGTCAATAATAACGATATATTGGAGGACATTGGTATTCATTATGTGCGACTCTATGTTGTAAAAGGATCTTTGTGAACTTGGATGCCCGAGGTCATACTATTAGCCTCTGCTGAAATGTTTCGGACAGCTTTAAACAATAAAATATTATGACGATTATTACAAGTGAAATGATTTATGTAGCAAAATATATTACATTTATTTAATTGTCTAGCAATCTAATGACACGCATTTTGGAACTTTTATGTTAGAAGAAATTAAATTTACGGAAAACTTTTTATATTGTTTTTTGTTTTATTTTTTAATCGTAAATTTGATAGTCCCTTAGTTATATATTTATTTTTTATGCTAAAGGTTGATTCTGAGCATATCATTTTGAGAGATAAATCGAGTAAATACATAATTATTCAACCAGTCAATCTTCTCCAGTTAAACGTCCAATTTGTAGCATACGGACGATTAAGATTCATGCGGAATACATCGATGATTAAAAAACGGGAAATATGAATAATTTGAGTGCCAAGTCTGGGATTGAACCGGTTTTTCCATTATTAACATCACTTACCGTATAAAGATATTCGATTTTTATTAATATTCGATAATAATTTTGTAATATAGAGTCCTTTGGCGTTTCGATGGACGACGTAGCTCGTCAAACTTGTGTTGGCAGAGAAAGAAAGGCGCTGGTAAAATTATTAAGTGGCGGATTCAGAAGAAGTATATAAACTCTCTTTGATATTGTGTACGAAATTGTTTTAATATAAATTAATCTGGTACGCAGACTGAAAAATGTTTTGTAAAAAAATTCTAAAAAAAAAGAATACGATGTATCACTTAGAAGCATTTGAATTTGAGCATGGCTTCATAGAACAATGCTCCGTATACCTTGGACTGAAAGGGTCACACTTGTAGAAGTGTTAAGAAGAGCTGTGATGGACTGACTGAGAACTCCTGTTGGATGACAAAATGCGTGAGAGGAGTTGTTCCGGACAGCGCAGGATCGCGAGGCCTGTGCCAACGTCAGGAGAACCTGACAGGGCATTTGTAGAAGAAGAAGAATGAAAAGATAAGTTGGCAACAGAATTTGAAAGTAACGTTATAAAAATTATTTCAAATATCAAAAAATCATTAGTTTCTTATAAATAAGATTTTTGTCATCGACAATTTCCTTGTCCCTCCACGGTTTAATCACTCAGCAACGACATTACAGCACAAACATCTGACATAATAATATTAATACGTTCTCGTCTTCATACTAATGGTGTGTTATCTTTATACACTATATGGGACTCGGGTGTTTTTGATAAGGCCCCAGTTTGAGTGATGAATCCTTTTAGTTGTTAAGTGGTTCATGATCTACCATCACATTACATACAAAATATAATACTACATAAAGATTTGCTTTGTATTCTATTGAATGAAAACCATGTCACGTATGAAAACAGTATCATTTCTTTTTATATAAAAATGTGTACTAGTTTCTACTGCACCTACGTCCGACATTACCCAAATCGGTATAACTATCAAAATTCAATAGTTAAATATGAATTTCTGACGAAATGTTATTGGACTTCATTTTACAGTATTTTTTAAATACACTCTCACTCAGTCTATGTACTTTCAAAGAGAAAATTTAGATATTCGTTACACAGCTGCAAATAATAAAATATTTATTATGAGCTGTTATAAAATGGTTAGAATATTTTTATTTACTACAAACGATGATTTTCATCTGCATTAATATTTTAATATTATGTGTTTGGAAAAGTTGTAAAATCTTAATAAATATTAATAAATATTCAATAATTTGAGATTTTATTAATTTTTTGAAACGTCTAAGCAGTAAAAGAATGGATATATTCTATTCTAGCTTGTTATATCAGACGTAATGGACGGATACATTACGAAGGAAGTAAAATATTTATTTAAGTATTTTATGGTCCAACACTCAACCCACTACATAAAGCTTTCGGAGCATGCCATTGTTTTAAGTGTTCAATTTAAATGATACTTGTTTTTAATGTCATCATTTAGAGCTGAGAACATTTAAGGAAAATAATATGTTGGGCGTATCTCAATCGAACTTTGGTTATTATATTTACGTAGGTATTTACAAAATATATTACGTTGATTTGTAAAAGTTTTTATGATTAATTGAGCTTCGATATCATTGAATAGTGCGAAAATTAACGATATATTTTATGATCATTTTAAGATGAATCATTAAGAAAAAATTGTGCAATGCATGCTTATTTTTCTAAGGTAGATAGATATAGAGTGATCAGATTATGGGTATTCACCATAAAATATAAAATAAAATAAAACATGGTTGAGACGATTGTTTAACTCCTAGAAAAGATGGAAAAATTCAGATGATAAGGTAATACAGGAATGCTACTACTACTATTTGATCATTGATCATTGTATTCGTCCATTGAAAGAACTGAATGTAGGTGTTGATATGAATGGGATGAATGTAAGAGCGTTAATGTTTGCCGATGATTTGGTATTGATGGCTGAAAGTAAAAGTGATCTACAGCGAATGATGACGTGTGTGTATGAAAATTGTGCGATTAATGGATTGAGAATGAATGCAAAAAAGACAAAAATCATGGTGTTTGAAAGAGGAAGTGAGAGAACAGTATGCCAGGTAATGATTGACAACGAAGTGTTAGAGCAAGTTGACGAATGTGTGTACTTAGGTAGTTTGTTCACGAGAGATGGGAAGTGTGAAAGCGATATTGAAAGGAGAAAAGTTGCTGGCAATAAGGTAAATGGTGCAATCCGACCAATAATTGCAAATAGAAACATATCCACCACAGCTAAAAGGTTGGTGCACTCTGCTATCTTAGTGCCAACACTTATGTATGCAAGTGAGACGTGGACATGGTTAAAAAAGGATGAAAGTGGCATAAATGCAGTGGAAATGAGATCGTTGAGAAGGATGTGTGGCAAGAGTCTGAGAGATCGTGTGCGTAACAGTGATATACGAAAGGAATGTGGAATGAAAGTTGGTGTAATAACAAAGATGAATGTAAATAAGTTAAGATGGTTTGGGCACGTGGAAAGAATGAATGAGGACAGAATGACCAAGAAGATATATTTGGCTGAGAGGAATGGTGCTCGGAGACGCGGACGTCCGAGGATTAAATGGCAAGATCATTTAAATCAAATCCTACAGGACGGTCACGTGTTGAGCACATTGAACAGGAGAGCATGCATGAGGAATTGTATGACAGTGACGGAAGCGAAAGATGTATGCAAGGATAGAAGGAAGTGGCGCTCGATCCTTTCTGCCTACCCCGCGAGGGAAGCGGCGTGATGGTATGTATGTATGTACTACTACTATACCATCACGGCATATTCCACTAGTGGGTTAGCCAGCAGACCAGCTGCATTTTATAAAAAATAAGACATTTAGGATAGCTGACAAACCTCATCGCTGAATTTAAGATGTAAAATGTCACGTATATTCGAAAAAGAGTGGGAGACCAATTCCTTACCGGGTGTTCTACGGAACATCATATTAAATAACGTTGCAAAGTTTAAAAAAAATATTGCATTGAGAGAATCGAATGAGTAATAAAATTTATGAATCTCTTAATTGAATCTTATTATGTAAAAACTAGTATTTTGAAAAACAAGTAAGTAACTTATAGATTTAAAGTGATCAGAAAGAATCCTGTTATTTATATCTATCATCCTATTACACACCCACTGAGAAGCTGTCATAGTAATAGTCTAACTCACTGACACATTCATAAGGATATTAAATATATTGTATCATCACAATCGCAATCATAATAATACCTCAAATAAAATATAGGAATGGCTTTTAGCACATATCCATCTAAAAGAGGAAAAGTTCAAATATTATCTTACACAGTGGCTCTCAAACAAGGGATATCAATACTTATTGCTTTATATAATATTTTCACATTATAATACGTATCAATGTTTAATTAGTGAAATCCATAATGAAATAAAAAAATTACTACATGATTAGCATTCGAGAGAGACGTCTTTCATCTTCTAAGACAATGTCAATTATTCAGTACCTATTGACAATGTCCTTAGAAAATAAAGGTATAAGGACTTCCAGGCTTTTAAGAGGGACCTCAAGACCTACTTTTTCAAACTTTTTTATGAACTGTGACTGTTATGTATATTGCATTATTTTATTTTTATTTCTGACGCGGATACATATTATTATGTATCTGAGATTATGTGTTATAAGGTTTTTGTATTTAAATTTGAATTCTTGACACAGACAACTTTGTTGAAGATAGAACATTATCATGTACAGCGTCCTCGAGGTGCTATGGCACAAAGATGGCGCTTTAAATACTCTCCGTTATTTTATTTATTATTATTTATTTAAGACGTCTTTCTCAAATACAAATCACAGAGTATAATAGAAAAAATAATAATTGCTTTTTTATATTCTTTTAGTATCATTTAGGAGACGTTCGATTTTATTGCCACAAGGAGACTGTTGAAAAGAGCTGCTTTCATCTTGACATAGAAATTACGTTTAATAAAAAGTGAATGTATGATATCTACTATTTTTTTTTAACTTAATAGCATTTCTGCCTATATTAATAAATTTATTATCTTTAGTTGATCACAATTTATGTAGAAATAAAGAAATTGCAGTCATAAATATATTTACTTACGGCTATTAAAGCCAAAATTCACGGAACAATATTAAAAAGGAATCGGCAACTTTTGGTAACGGTAAACTTACGTTACCTAACAGTTTTTGCATCACAAAAGAACGTTTACTAATTCTACTTTTCCTTCTGCCATGATTTGGTTTTTATATAATCTGATTATCATATATTTTTCGCAAATAAAAATCTCGTCACAAAATGGCTCTATTAAACAATTTATTTTAAAATATAAATTGATAAAAACTATTTTGATCTTCAAAGACTTTAAGCTACTAGGCTCGTCATGGTATAAATAAAATTTACGTTTTTAATATCTTATATGTAAATCTATTCGTCCTTCCACAGGAAAATACAACAAAATAACTTGAAAGTTCATTGCCCATATTGCCCTGATGTCTTCACAATGCTGAGGTATTTTGTAAATTTCCCCATTTAAACAGATACTTTAAATAAATTAATTAAGACAAATAACAATTATATAAAAACATCGTCATAAATAACAGCATTATAATATTACCCATTACGTAAATATTTTAACATTTAAACTTTGAAATCATTTTATTTTAAACAATAATTTATGCTAACACACTGATTCGATAATAACATGATTAACATTGTATTATGCAAAGTGGCCAGACGCAAGGTTATGATCTTCAGTAAATGATAAACACAATACCCAACAATATTATTGTGACGTAATTTGAATGTTGCTAGATGATTAAATTAATATATTTAGTTATACAGTATATCCAATGTCAACTGTCGCGTGGCGATGTATTTTTCAAAAGCTTTTTTTTATATGACAACAATATATGCCTGAATCAATCTATCAAATAAACCTGACACGATAAGATATTATGCATTAGGTTAGTAAAATATATAAATTTTAGTACCACGAAGCCAAATTACTATGTGCTTAGAACTTCAAAAAGTGTGTGAACGACAAATACTAATAAAAAAAACTATATTTATTAAATATATCATTTGCAATAGTTTATTTCTCAAAAAGGACTAATAATGTCCGTTTATGAGATCATACCAATAAAAATGGCTAGGTTAAGAATTTTAATTTAAAAGCATTTTATAATAAAACATGTTATTTTAAAATTGAAACAAATATTATGCACTTAGCATTAAATTTGTTAAACTATTAAATGTCTCAACAACTACTTTAAATCAGAGAGCCATTCATAATCTAGATTACTTCTTAATATAAATAAATATAAAAAAAAAAATGAAAATCATAAAACTTTACGGAATATAATCTCTCTCTTTTTTTTTGGCATTGCACCCAATATATGAGTGATGCTGCAAATACGGAATATAATCAAATAACAAAAATATTATTATGTCGACACGTTTGGTGATATACTTTATTAATTATTTTGGGATTTCGTTATTTTATTAATATTTATAATAAGACCTATCCAAAGATTCAAAATAATTTATGCCAATATCGTTTCAGGTTTAAAATAATGTGCATATTCGTGATATTTTGATGACCATATGGTTGAATTGAATATGTAAATAAATAAAATTTATTGAGCAGAGAAATAAACTGAGATTTATTATTTAACAATGAGTGCGCCTGAATGCTGTCCTTTTATGCTATATTGGTAGAAATTGCAGACGATTCCAAGTAGGTACTTAAAACCTTTTCTTCCAATGGCTACAATCATTCTTCGAATATCATTCCAATCTTTGTTCTTAAGCTTTTCCAAATGTTAAATGCAAAAATCATTCAAAGTTCTGTCAATTTATGAAAATAAATGTTTTTTCATAGCTTACTAAAAATCATTCTTCAACGTACAAGCTCCGTTCAAATTTTGAGTTCTACAAAAATATTTTTAATAAAAATGTGAATAATAACTCAATGAAAATCATAATCCGACCAATAATTGCAAATAGAAACATATCCACCACAGCTAAAAGGTTGGTGCACTCTGCTATCTTAGTGCCAACACTTATGTATGCAAGTGAGACGTGGACATGGTTAAAGAAGGATGAAAGTGGCATAAATGCAGTGGAAATGAGATCGTTGAGAAGGATGTGTGGTAAAAGTCTGAGAGATCGTGTGCGTAACAGTGATATACGAAAGGAATGTGGAATGAAAGTTGGTGTAATAACAAGGATGAATGTAAATAAGTTAAGATGGTTTGGGCACGTGGAAAGAATGAATGAGGACAGAATGACTAAGAAGATATATTTGGCTGAGAGGAATGGTGCTCGGAGACGTGGACGTCCGAGGATTAAATGGCAAGATCATTTAAATCAAATCCTACAGGACGGTCACGTGTTGAGCACGTTGAACAGGAGAGCATGCATGAGGAATTGTATGACAGTGACGGAAGCGAAAGATGTATGCAAGGATAGAAGGAAGTGGCGCTCGATCCTTTCTGCCTACCCCGCGAGGGAAGCGGCGTGATGGTATGTATGTATGTATGTAGATGAAAATCATAGGTAGTTATATAAACTCTAATATAACGACTTCTATTTCAAAATTTTTATGATCTACTTCGATTTTCCACTTTTAGTTCTGTTGATTTTTGAGTATCCTGTAAAAGGCAGGTATTCGTACAACATCACATTTAAGACATTTAATATCTTCAATTCAGCGATGAGGTATACCACTCGTCCTGGATACTTTAAACTTTATTGCCATGAAAAGATGTTTGTTACATCCAGTTGATCCTCTGGCTATCCCACTTGTGGAAAATCCAGTGATATTAAGAATGAATGAATGAATTTAAAAAAAAAACAGTTTTTCGTTGCTTCTTGTTAATATAAAAGTAATTAATTTCCCATTTTTTCGTAAAGATTTTTTTTAATAATTTTAAACTAAAAAGTAATGAATTCTATAGGATTGATTTTCATATTAATCATTAAAAAACTATTTTCTGGTATATGAGAATACATTGTAAAGTCAGAGTAGGTATGCCTGTAAAAAATAATATATCGTAGTATACTATATCTAGTCAGAGTATGTACCTACAATATTCGTGGCGTTCAATTTAAATTTAATTTAAACAATAGGTACATATCGAATTGGATATTCAATACAAAACTTTCATTACAAAGTCTTCGAGAGCTGAATATACAATATGTTCTTACATAATTATGCATTCGAGTACTGTAAAACGTTTGTTATATTATAATTACTTATATGGATCGGTAGAAATAACTCGATCACATAATAATATAATACACGTACTGAAAGGTGGAAGCAATTATTTATTAGAGGTTAATTCCTTTTGTTCTCGAGAGATATATTGATTCCAATCTGCATGTTATCTGCATCACAAATGAGGCGATTGATCGAGCTATCTACCGATTGATATATTCGATACAATCACACTATCGTATGTTCCTTTCGTATTTTAAGATAAATCATTGTGAAATTTATGGTGAATCGGAAAGCAAGATGCAAGATGAAACAAATAAGTCCTCGGCTGAAAACAACGAAAACAGATACAAGTGCATACTTATTATTCACGAAAATTCCTTATTTCGTATAAACACGCTAAAAATCTTGGTAGAAAGCAATTCACACTTCCCTCTTTCCCTCATTATTGTTTGAAATTATATTAACGAGAGGAAAACACGAAACTGAAAATATATTTTACGCGTGAGGTTTTTGCTATAGGATTTAATTTTATAAAATTCTTCGTTGTGTAAATCAGAGATGTGCAAAATACTTTCAAAAAAGTATTTAAATACAAAATACAAATACTTTTGAATTTTTGTATTTCAAATACAAAATACTAAATACTTTTTCAAAATGGTATTTAAATACAAAATACGTATTTTCAAAATACTTTTTTAAAATACCTTTTTAAAATACTTTTTACAAATAGTCGAACAAGGTGTAAGACAAAAGTATTTTATATTTAAACCATTGATGAATGAAAAAGAAATTAAAAACTGGACAAAAGTATACATAAATGGAGAAAGGGTTGACATGATTCGATATAGCATTGCTTGCAGACAATGGATGAATGCCATTGATGAATGAAAAACTGGACAACAGTATACATAAATGGAGAAAGGGTTAACATGATTCGATATAGCATTGCTTGCAGACAATGAGGATGAGCCTTAGGAAGAACTGTCAAAATAGAAAAAAAAAATTAAGTCATGACAAAATGTACGGTTGTTAGAAGAGATAAGCCGAAAATTGTCATAAATGGATTGAGTATCATCAAGCAGGTAAGAGAATTCCTGACTTGGGCTGCAAAATAAATCAGAATGGATAATCCAAATCTGAAATCCTATGGACTACTGTAACATCATATAGACCATTAAAGGTCACGTGGTCTTGTCTATGGATTTGCTTTTGCTTGGGGGGCAAACAGTCAGATTGCGCAAATCATCCTTGTAAGATGTTATGCCATAAGAGGAAAAAAAGAAAGTCAGACGACAAAATAATAACAAAATCGACACTGACAGTTTTTTTTATTATTAGGTATTCTTTAGGCGTTCCACCTAATATTACACCGTAATCGTCTGTTGTGTTGGGATGCCTGATGCCCCTCAATGATTTTTCTTTGACGTCATCCTTTAATGGTCTATTATATACAGGACTGCTCCAGACTCTTCCTTATCGTCTTCAGATGGTTTTTAACCCTTAGCAGGAATCGCTATTTTAGGCAACGTAACTGGAATCGGGGGTCAAAAATGACCCCAACAGAGTTGTTAGGTATCATATTCACAGCATCAACATATTTTTAATTTTTCGTTTAATTTATTATTAAACATCTTATTAACTAAACTATTAACAATTTTTATTACACATTTTACCATAAACTATACAGTTTTTAGCAAAATCAACATCTGTCAATTATTTTGACAGTATCAACTACAGAAGCTTTTATTCATTAAATAAATAAAAATAACATAAAAACATTTACTTTTATCGCTTTCTTATATGAACATTTAACAAAAAAACAGGAACTTCTCTTGAGATCAACTCAAACAAAACAAAAAAACAACCTAAAACAAAACTCCTCTTATAAGTCTTACATTTGGTAGGTACATGTGATATTTTTGGCACTATGTTTTTTATATATAAAAAGTAAGCACTTGCTACACTTTAGGGAACCTTTCAGGTCCTTTTTACGATGACATAAATAACACCTTACTCTCTTACGGTTGTTTGTTTGAGTGGCATTAGTAGCTACGTCTTCTTCTACTTGATGTTCTTAAAAAAAATACCATTCTTGTTTTTAGGTCTAACAAAAACAAAATTATGTTGTTTTGTACAAAAGGCATGACTAATTCGATGCCAAAATTTTTTTTTGTATATTTAGTTATCTTTAGACGCTTTTCTGGCTTTCACGCCTTCCAAAAAACGTAACTAAAATACAACCATTCCCGGATTCGGGGGTCATTTTTGACCCCACATGTGTACATACCTCCACTTCTAGAAATATTAGAGCGACGCAAGTTCGTCACCAGCTGCACCCCATGACGTTATGAGATTACGTAAGCGCCCAAGATTGCAGAGCCTAAGTCTTCAAAGTTATTACTTAGAATTGTGTCGTTGGGGTCATTTTTGACCCCCGATTCCAGCTAAGGGTTAATGTTGCCTCCGGATCATTTACAGAGAGAATAAGAGCTGCCACATAACTTCACTACTAAGAAGTCTACACTAACTGAAAGTCCTCCCCAACTGAAGACTTATCTATTCAAGAAATCTCACGGAATAATCCAGACACAACCTTAGTTAGCAAAGAGCGCCCTTGAGGTGGATTTTTTTCACAAAACGGCGCTTTACAAATCATCCAAATAATAATAATAATAATAGAGATACTGGTGTTTAAACTGTGTCTCACTGTCCACAAGGCAGCACACCACCCACTGAGCTGTTCCGCTGACGAAAATGTGTGGCGAAGGCTGTGCTCAGCTTCTTAAACTCGTTGAACTCAAAAGGGCAAATACCTCTAAATTTGCAGAAAGAAGAAACAAAGTCTCAGCGTCATCTGCCTGGAATAGATTGCCTTCAGACAAAATTGAAAATGCTACCATTCAGGAGAAATCACCATGGATCATTAAACGGCGTCATGTATAATTTGTTCAATCATCATTATTATGTGTGTATATCTCAAACATGGAGTACTCTAATGGAAACGTTGTATTTGTTATTCAAGAAATTGGCAAAAAAAGCTTGCGTACGCGCATATCAATTAATGGCAGAATTTTGTTTCAAACAATAAAAAGGTATTTTGTAAAAGTATTTTGTGTAAAATACAAAATACTCAAAAAAAGTATTTCAAATAAAATACAAAATACTTTTTACAAAAAGGTATTTGAAATACAAAATACAAATACGTATTTTGTATTTTGTATTTGTATTTTAAATACTTTTATTTCAAATACGTCACATCTCTGGTGTAAATAGCTTAAAAATAGAATATACGGATGTAAAAATAATTTTAAAAACGTATATATCATAATCATATATGCTGGCAACACTAGTAAATCGATTGTGTCATAACAAATGAATGTCGGAATGATTTGTAACAAAAACAAAACGGTCACTATTACTATAATTCTAGTCCGGTATGTTTCTGAGCAAGTTGTTGTAACTGATCATTATGTTATGGCGGCTAATGATTGGAATTACATATATAATGTTAAGGCATTTGGTCCTTACTTTGTTTTTACAAAAATAATATAATCGGTAGGAACACTTTTTTGAGATAAAGTCGACCTAGGTTTAAAAATTATATACAGGTGTCATGATATATCTACATATATATCTATACTGATTTCTGCTGATATGAAAATTTATTAAATGTTTTACAACTAAGTTTATCGGAAATAGTTATAAGAAAAATGTTTTAGTTTTATTATGACGGAGAGTAGACGTACTATTTTGTACCCATTTTTTTTAAAGAATATGACCATGTTCTAACCAAATAAATAGTCTCCTGGCTATCTTATTCACAATAGTTGTCGTGATGGTGTAGATCAGGGATGTTGCGAATATTCGCATCCGCATCCGCATCCGCAAATGCGGAGCTTCCGCATGTATTTGGACATCTGCATCCGCATCCGCATCCGCAATAATCGATGCGAATGTTATTGCGGATGCGGATGTAAGACAATTTGCGACAAGAAAGAAATGGGGCGGGACCGACGAAAGGCGCGTACCGTTTGCACTTGACATTAACCAATGGGAACGAAAATAATGGTGACAAGATCCGACGCGTTTTTATTTTTGCCGGTTTTATTTTATTTTTGCAAATAACAAAGATGAAAAAAAAATCGCCAAAAAATCCATAATATTATTTTAGCAAAAATTTCGTCACATATTTGACAGTGGGGCCTACCAACTAAGATAGTTCCTACTTTTTTCTATAACATCTTAAACATCCGCATCCGCATTCGCATCCGCATCCGCGGATGTGAGCCTTCAAAAATTCGCATCCGCATTCACATCCGCGGATGTGTAAAAATCGACATCCGCAACATCCCTGGTGTAGATACACATAGCTTGATATTAATGAAAACAATATTTTCTTGTTTCGATTCAACTTCAACTACATATTCAATCACCTTCAACACACTAAATTTAAGTTATAATTTTAAATGAAATGAAATAAAACTCATCCGCATCGACATGCTTTAAAATTAACGTATATAAGCATAGATATATTTTTAATAGACAATGAGTAGACATGTAACAATTAAAATAAATGTGCACAATATAATGTAGTCTGTCCTGTATTATGTATGTTACGAATATAATATGTAATAAATAATTGACCCAGGCAGTCAGGCGAATCAAATATTTGCAACACAAGGCATCATTCAGCAATAATAATAATTTGTTTGATAGATCTAATGATTATCAAATGAACAGATATCAATATCAATATAATGTTACATTAGTGTCTATACATTGATATTATGGCTATCACAAATATTTAGCATAAGTACCCAGCATAGCTCGGGAGAGTTCTTCTATTATTTTTGCACTCGATGGTTAACACTAAAACTAAGAGTTTAAAAAAATAATCAAAACTTTTTTCAGAAAGTTTTCTCTAAATAAGTAAATTCTTTTGAAATAATTATAAAATTAAACATTGAATTAATAAAGAGAATTTTCTAGGTTGCCAAATAAATGTAAAACATACTACTGTATCTAGTATTTTTAAATATTGGTACAATCTAACCAGATGATCATCAAGTTTCACATAAAGAATATAAGGAATTAAATATAATATTTTTAACAAAATTAATTTCAATCATATTCAACAAGCTCCTTCTAAGATTTTGAAATCTTAATGCTTACCTATAATTAAAATATCTTATTATTGACTTCATTGTGGTTTTAGATAACGTGACAGTTGACAAACAATTGAAATCCCTTATCATTTCTGCACTTATCTATTGTCATTGATTCAAGCTTTAACATTCGCATGACAAACAAACATCTAACTTTGTATAATATTAATACAAAGAGAAGATTTTATTGAGCCCACGGGGCACGAGATGCATGTATGTATGTGTGTATATCTGCTGGCAATAATGCCCCATGCTCTAAATAATTCCATCGCTGCCATTGTGTAAATTGTTTCGATCAATCATTGGGTATAAAAAATCATTGATTTGTTCCAACACCGACGATCTATTATGATCCAAACATTCATTTGTATCGATTTTTTTTTAAACAAAATAGATCATAACAGACTCTGAGGTAAGCAATATATTATAATTATAATATGGCCTCACCGCTACAAAAATAAACTATTGTGAACTTATAAAAATCTTTTATTGTAATGACTGAATTTGAGAACAATACATATTTAGAAGGCATTGTATTCTTTCCAAAAAAAAGTCATTACTATCGTAGCATTGTTTTTCATCTTTCATCGTAAAAACAAGATACATTTCTTTGGACAAATGTTTTCTCCTTTCGGTCTGAGTGGTCGTGGTCTACTACTTTTGTGGGTAACCTTCCACTCACAATTGTGGGGTTGATGTTAGTGATGTGAGAAGAGAAATTTCTCTCCATAATTTTTCTTATATGACTTTTCGCCCAGTACACTTCGTAGCCAACCTGATTGACCCAAAAATTTGTGGAGCTTATTAAGGCCCAAATCAGAGGTTATTAACACTTTTTTCCATGTATGTACCTGCAATTTTTTTTAAAACTTAAATATGGGCATGTGGGGTGTCAAACATCAAGATTTTTCATAAGTTATTAGCACTTTTTTCTATGTAGGTACCTAACATTTTTTTGATTCCATAATTAATTGTAGCCGTATTAATGGTGATAAATTGTCTAAACATTTGTACATTGTAATTGATTGATTGAAAAAAGTATTTATTATTATTATACTGTTAAATAAAAAATTAAAAAAAATCTGGAAAATTCTCTACTTCGAGAAATTCTCCGAGAATTTTCTCGGTAAATTTCTCCAAAAATTATTTCTTGAGAATTTCACAACACTAGTTGAAGTACAGAAAACTTGTCCACCATCACCCCTATTATCAACGCCGATTAAAAATGTTAAGATCATAAGTTTTTTGCTTAAAAATATATACTTGTGATGGGATTTCAACTCAAGCAATCTATATCCAAGAAAAAGATAGTGAGCATTAAATCGAAAGATTATCAAAGTAAGTTATACATATAGTTGCATCATAAAAACGGGATTAGTGATTGTTTATTAATGATCACTAAAGCTTTCATTATATTAAAAATATAACATGTAGGTACATCATAATATGTGAGAAAAGTAAAAAATGCGTATCCCAGATGTGGTTGTCTGATGACGTACCACATAGTACCCATACAAAACGGAGACAGAGTGAAATGTTAATTATTACACCAGACGGATTCGGATGAGAAATAAAGCCAGAAGTAAAATAAATAAATAAATAAATAAAATATTTAATAAGTTGAGTTAAATTAAAGGATACATTACGTACTTACCACATCCTGCTGCCAATCGAAAGTAAGTAGAGTAAAATAAAAATAAATAATTAAATTGCTTTATTAAAAAGCCAGTGTTAAAAATAAAACCTTATTGGATTGGATGTTTACGTTTTTTTTAACAGGTGCAAATATATTATCGTACAGATTGGTTTCCTGTTAGCTACTGGGCTAAAATATATTTTAAAAAACCCCATGTAAATTGTACGTCTTGAGATTACTTTAAACACAAAAAAAACGGAAAAAAACGTTTAATTATACCTATTTATTGACAAAAATGTGTATTTTATATTGTAGAAGTGCAAGTTGTAGAACATTTAAGAATAATCCAGCAATTTTTATTAATAACAAATTTTATTAAATATTTAATTAAAAATAATTTTAAGTTCGTCGGTAGCCTGGAGGTAGATTCTCGGCCTCGTGAACAGGGGGTCCGTGGTTCGATACCAGGTACCGGCAAACTCCCCTTTCACGACACAAGCTTTTAGTAGCTTACTGTGAAAGGTGAATAAGGTTGTATTTGGGTTTATAACAAACAAAACCCAGATATATCTTTTAAAAAAAAATGTAGATAAAAGTATTAGTTCTTGAAACGTTGTCAAAAATATGTAAAATAAGTTTAAAAATTCCTTGCAAGTTAATGCGTTCATGTAATATCTTGTAGATTTTCTAAATTCTACGTATCGTTCAAAATCTTTACGTTATTTATGTATCAGGTACACTTTATGTAGGTGTTCCGAGGAGCACCCGGCAAAGAATTGATCAGCCACTCTCTTCTGTAAGTTTTTGCTTGTCTTATTAAAGACGGGTGTTCGAGAAAATAGGGACATTTTACATCTTAAATTTATCAGCATTGGGGTTTGCCACCCATCCTGAATGTCATATATTTTTGTTGCCAAGGAGAGGACAGCTTGCGTGTTTGTTACATTTGGCTGATCTGCTGGCTGTCCCATCTGTGGGATATGCCATGATGGTATAGTAGTAGTTTTATGGAAAACCAATTAGCTTCTGCCAGCCAATTTGCTACTTGGGCAATTGTTACATTTATTTCTCCAACAGTCATCCCACTCGATCCCAACATGATTGTAAATATAATTCTCTCTAAGAAGTTATTCACCTCACAATATATGTATAATAGATATTAGATGATTGTCTCTATTACTAATTATGCATTATAAACTTCACAGTGAATATATTTCAAACTTTAATAATTTCCAGTCATAACACAATTGCATACATATTATCTATAGTCATCATGCATATGTGGTGAGTTAAAGTTGTATTAAATTTCGTATTTAAAAATATTATTATTGAAGGTATGATAAAGTCATCTCATACTAAACCAATGGCGAAAACAACCCTCATTTAGCTGGAGTTATATTTGTGTACGGCAAGATAATTATATACTAATGAATTGAAATCAAAATGTATAAAGGTATTTTCATATAAGATTGCACAAGAAGGATCATGGATAAAAACATAAAAAAAATCTCGTTTTTTTTTACCATCAGTAATATGTACTCTTAAGTACATTTTTGATTCTACATAATAAATACCTACTAAATTCTCTTTATTCTATTCTTTTCTTTACCTCTTTTTCACGCCAAAAACCTTAAATTTAGTGACATATGTCTATTTATCTATCTATACCCTCACGCCGTTTGGGCCTCCTGGGGAAGGGGTAGGCAGAGAGAACGGAACGTCATATAGATCTATCCTTACAAACTTCTTTCACTTCCTCCACATTCATCCAGTTTCTCATAGCCTTAGTGACTTATGCGCCTAAGTTTTTATCACCAATGTGACAACATTGTATAATCTTCAATCATAAAATATGCAAAAAAATGTGATGCATTGTCATACTATGCAAAATACATTTAACGACATCTGTTGGTAAAATATTTAGATACATATACATTTTTTGTTATTTTCTGTTATGGAAAAGTGAGTGTCGGTTTATTGTCTGTAACTGTGGACTAAATCAGCCCCGGGCGTATGAATATTATTATACCAGAAGAATTATGATTGGAGTGTCCATGTACCTAATATCATATCACAGTACATGTGTAGCCTACCTGTAACATTTATACAGAACAAAATACACGAGAAGTTATTAATATTATGTCGCAGGCATTTTATAGAATTCGACATTAATTTAAAAAAAAAATGGTGAAAAATATTCAAACCTTCATAAATAATATCGTTGCAAAAATACTACTATGATGTTTTATGAGTGATGATTTATTTTTTTATATTTCATAACAAAGGCACAAAACAGAAAATATATTTTACAGATACATATTTTTGTGCAGATAAAAAGGTAATTTTCCAGAGGTGAGCTGTCATTCAAATAGATGCACCACTAATGATAAACAAATGTAGGTAACATTTCGGTCATCTTAACAATGACAAAACAAGAAATCTATTTCTTAACAAAATGTGTATTTTATATTGTAAAAGGTAATTTTCCAGAGGTGAGCTGTCATTCAAATAGATGCACCACTAATGATAAACAAATGTAGGTAACATTTCGGTCATCTTAACAATGACAAAACAAGAAATCACAACAAAATTATTAAACCTGAAAATAACATGTATTAATTATTATCAACAAGAGCAATAATTATCAACAAAATCACTTACCAATTGTCGACGAAAATAGTTATTAATTATGAACAAAATTATGATAGACAATAAATTTTATTCATCCCCACTGCCTCTATCAACACCTGCGCTAAGGATTTTTTTACAAATATAATTCTTATATTATGTACCTACCGTCGAAGCAAGTACAAATTGATTATGATTTCAGCATTTTGTAAAATGACGACGCCGTTTGTAAATGGACGGATTTTACAAAAAGCCGACGACAGCGACATGTACATTCATATCATATAGGTTATTATATTCATAAAACATCCCATGACTAATAAGATCCGACGAAATTATTATTATTTATGCATTATACCAGCTATCTATTTATCTATTTTGCGACCCGAAACATATAAAGAAAAAAATATTATTGACGATTGAAATTGATTCTGCAAATTGGTTGTATACTTACTATTAAACTATTACAAGCATCAATAACAATTATGATTGCTATTATTATGTTTGCCTGATATATTTTTATTGTCTTGAATAAATTGCGTCATTTTGCTATTTATGTGCACAAAGCACTATTTATAAACACAATTTTTAATTTAATTATTAATAGTTATCTACTTTTATTGTGTGTTTTTGTACAAATTATATATTGTACAATTTTACTACCTATTCCTATTTACAAAATCGATTTTATAACATAATTTATTTCCAAATAGCAAAAAGTGCTAAAAATGTAAAATCGTATTTTAGTCTTTTTTTATTTATCTATTTATACCATCATGACATTTCCCACAAAATGTTGTGGGAAATGTCAATGAGATAGTCAGTAGGTAGATACTAACTGCATGTAATTAACATGCAGATTGTCATTAATATGCCATAAAAAATTTGTCATTCAAAATGGGTAGCATATATCATCGCCCATCGGCAAATAATGACAGAGAAAGGAAAATGTTTCCATCTAACTACTACTATCGCAGTAGTAAAGTAAAATAGGATTTTCGGATTTTCGTCTCAGATGTCATCTAATAGATAATATAATATAATAACAATCTGAGCAATATTTGGATGAAACCGTAATTTAATTCAAAGTAGGTACAAAATAATATTTTAATTGGAATTATAATTCTAGTAATTCAAATCGTGTAAACAAATCGGCTGATGCACAACAGTTCGTTTATAAATTAATACTTGTTATTTTAACGAGTATGGCATTGATATAACATAAAATATCACCATGCACTTACGCCAAGCATAAAATACGTTATTTAATATCTATACGAAATAAAATACATACACATTATTCGAGTATGCATTTCACGGTGACGATATTAAAATCAAAATGTTTGATGCCGCATTATTCAAATATTCCGATAACAATCACCAAACACTTAACAGAATTATTTGCATAATCTGAACATTAAGAGATTTTTTTTTAAATAATTTAAAAATACATACATAACACTATAACGTTTGACTTACTGCGCAGATTAATAATACGACATTAAAGAACTTTGGTCGTTTTGAAATATACTTATGGTAGGTACTTTTTATGTGACATTAATTGCGTGTTTTTTTGTACCCAACACCAATTTGGACTAATGTAAACCGTACTTTACATATTTTTCTTTTATTATACTTATGATAATATGATGTGTCAATTGTAGATACCTACCAATATTCCAAAGAAAAAACATGATTTTTAAAATGAACAAAAAATCTAATGCCAGATTTAGAAAAACATAGAACACACCTCTAACCAACACAATTCGTAAAACATCACAAACAAGACGTTATTATAACATCTTCTATTCAGCGATGAGGAGTGCCAATAATTCTGATTATCTTTTTTTTACTGGGACATTGAAGACGATATTTATTACGTGCAGACGGTCTTCTATTTACACCACTTGTGGGACATGTCGTAATGGATACCTATGGTGCTGATAAATAGATAGACTAAACAAAGCACACTGGTTTTCGAGTTTGTTTAGTCTATCTATTTATCAGCACCATAGGTATCTATAATTTTTCTGCTTAAAAAAATAGTGTAATAAACTACTGGAAAACGTACCTACTTCCAAATTACTGTACAATGTCACTTGTTTCGCAGGTTTTTATGATGAACATAATTGTAAATATTGTACATCAACAATTTCATTAACATTTTATTTATTTTTACTTAGGAAGCTTTTAAATTTTACTGCATGAAGTGAATGTTACACGACACACAATCTTCACTATCAAACACAAAGGATCAAAGGAAATTCCTAAGAAATTACTCCTCAAAATTGACTCCGCATATTTACCATTTTATATTCGCATTTTATGTAAAATTGACAGCAAACTGGTTTTATAATAATATAAACTCAGATAATATCAATATTGTTTACAAAAATGTGATGTTTTTAAGATTTTTAGTTACATAGGTTTCACTGGAGAATAAAATCTACACACCAGATTGTTTTTGATCCTAAATATTTTAAGACTTAAAATCTGTAAATTAATACTATTGAAACTAATCGGATGAAAGCTACCGAATGTAGGTATATTAAAAATTATAAAAATGTAAGAATATTATTTAATTGTTTATTTGTACTTACGTTTCATTTCATCGAATATACATAATCTCTTAGATTTATTATTTTTCCTTATATAGTAGTTGATTGTAAAAAATAACTTCGATGTAATCCCTATATTTGATTTTATGTGGTCCAACAAATTTGATAATAATAATAAAAGTCTTCTCATATGAAGTTCCCGGCAAAAAAATAGATCTCCCACCCTTTTCAATAAATTTTACAGTATCCTGTTAAAGGCAGGTATTCGTAAACATCACGTATAACACCATCAATTCAGCGACTAGATATGCCACTCATCCTGAATATATTACTACCGATTCCGTAAAGATAAAGTCCATATTATTTAAAGTCTGAAATGTCAAAATTATGTTAATTAGTATGGTAACTTATAGATTTTTTTTCGCCACAATTATTTTATATGAAACTGGCCGTTAACATTCAATGGCACGGAGAGGATGATTTGCATGTTTATTACATTCAGTTAGTCCGCTGACTACCCTACTTGTGGAAAATGCCATGATGGTAAAAATAAATTGGAGTTCGTCGGTAGCCTGGAGGTAGAGTCTCGGCCTCCGGAACAAGGGGTCCGTGGTTCGATACCAGGTGCCGGCAAATTCCCTTTTCACAGCACAAGCTTTTATCTTAGTGTGAAAGGTGTATAAGGTTTTATTTGGGTTTAAAACCAAACCCAGATATATCTTTTTTTTTTTAAAAATATGTAGTGTAACATATAAACTTTGTTATACAGTAGGTATTCACATATAAAATAGGTATATATGTTTTGACTTATGATCGATGAGCACGGCTTTTAAATATGAGACTCTGAAAATGTACCTACTTATCTATGCAGATATTTATAGCAGGAACCTACAGATATTATTTAGTAAGCACAATTTACATTAATCGCAGTAAGTTGGCTAAAGGCTATGTTGTCATTAAAATAATTGAAATTTGCAACATATTGTATTATCTATGTACCCACCGCTGACTAGGTTATTATATTATCCCGTTTAGTTTTACTGTATGTAAATACAAATCGTTATCTTTAACTATAAATAACATCTATCTACCAGAAACAAATACTCCATACTTCGAAATGATTCATCGTATGGGACATTTCAAGTTATGTTAAAAAAATCTACATAAAAGGATGAATAGCAGAGAGAAGTTTAGAAAAAATTAAGAGAAATTGGCGTACGTGTATGAGAAAATCTAAATATGTGGAGGAAGCGAAAGAAGTATGCAAGGATAGATCTACGTGGTATCCTATCCTTTCTCTCTACCCCACTTGGGATACGGCATGAGGGTATAGATATATAAACAATTTTTAACTCCTTTATTATCTTTTTAAACTTATTTCCTTACTGGAATGTAAAATTAAACTAATAAATCAAAACAAATTGTGAAATGATTTAAGAAAGTATTGTAACAAAAATGTCAATACAATATATCAATGTGAGTGTTTGAGGGTGTATTTGAGTCTAAATCCAGATTCGTCTCTAATTGAAACCAAAAAATAGATAATTTACTAACTGATGATTACCAAAAACAGAAAATAATATTTTTTCACGTATAAATACCTACATTGTTTTCAGATTCTCACTGGAATTAGTAAAAAAAGATTCACGCAAATTTCTTACTGTATATATACACCTATATAAATGATATGTGGCTCATACGTAGGGCTAAAAAGACTGGCTGAGAATAGAGACGAATGGAGAAGAAAAACCAAACTCGTTGCAGACCAATCCAGTGGATTGTAACTCATTATATATATATAAATGATTAACAGTAGGTAAGTATATTGTTTTAAATTTGTACAATATTTCATACAATACCTACACAATAATAAGAACATTATGTATTGGTGGATATCCATAATAATTATTTCCAAGCAAAGTTTACCTCCAGGCGACCATTGACTAATATGCACTGAATTATTGTTGCTATACGACATACAGTTTATGAGTTCACTACGAGTATAATGAAGCGTTTCATAGACAACCATTTTGTTATTAAAATACAAGAAGGTAAGTACATGCAATACACGGTACAAAGATAAATAGTAATTGAAAAAGAAACCCATTTATGATCCAGTTATGTCTATGTTATAATTAAATACACTCGCATGATAGGTAATTATTTTATTACATATAATATTAGGTATTTGTTGGTATCCCAAATGTCAATCATTCAGAAATCTCATTTACCCAATTTGGAATTGACTGTGCCCATTATTATTATTAGTTGTGCCCGTGGTATTTATAATTATTATTATTCTTAATTGGTAAACGCCTAGTTGTAGTCAACTGTTTATTAATTAATCCATTTTTTTCTTTTACATTCTACGTCATCTAAATAAACTTTAAAATGTACTGTTATATGAATTTGGTTCGTAGTAACTGAACATTTGAAAATGAAATTGACAACATCTTAAGAAGTCCTAAGACGTCTCTATTGAATAAGAATATAAACCTGTGTTTATACATCCAATGTGGAATTTCCCTTACTCGTGGATGTTTCAGGAATGTTAGTTCCAATGCCATCCACACTCATCGTAGAAATATTTTATTTACATGAGAGGCCTCAGAGATCACCTGAAGAGCTCCCCCGACAAAACCTCCCTTCAGTTAATGTAATTCTAATAGCTATATACTTGTATGGTGAATGTATTAAAAGGTTTTTATATGAGATGTCAAACATTTGAGCAAATTATATTTCCACTTGATTCAACCAAATACAATCAGATTTTTCAGATTGAACTTTTTTTGTTGTTGCATAAATGATGTTGATATAAGTCGCACATATACGACAAATATTGCGTATTACTTAAGTGATATGTGTAGCTAAATTGAAAGCTGTAAACTGTGTTCCCTGTGGTCCTCCATCCAGTTGTTCCTGTGTGCAGTAATACGTAATGTGGATGTTAGGGAGAAGTAATACCTACATATATTGTATAGGTACGGTTTGTCCTGTTAAGTGGTTGACAACTGACACTTCCTTCCTCGTCCAATCAGCCTCATGGGAACAGCACGGTGGCTGTGAACACAGCACACCCATCAGAGGAATACATAATATTATTTAGTCTGCTGTGTAGGTATACCTACACCTAGCTATATCATGTACCCACATAATAGTGATAATATAATCACCTCGCACCACTCTCAATCATTTATATTCATCATCATATCATTCATAACACGTTATTAATATTGTTAAACATTGATTTCTTTTTCACATGAGGAAATAAAAAACAATAAATTATATCATTACACAAGTATATGTACGTGTGAACGCTCCCTTCTTATATTTTTTCACGTAAGAATAACAAAAGTTTATATTCGAAAAACAAAGATTTATTAAAGCTCCAAAACTGTTCATTTTTTGTTGAAGCTGATGGTGACACTTTGGAATTGGAAAAATCAACTTTTTACACAGACTTCCGCTAACAATGTGGCTGAAGCATTTATAGTTTTTCCGGAATATGTTATCGTCAGTTTCATTTAATTTGATTACAAATACGCAGAAAAAATGTTATAACAAGGCCTTAATTTATCATTAAATTGAATTCTATTTGATAAACTTTTCACATGGGAATATATAACAAAGTTTGATAAAGATTATGACCACATTTGATTTCAATCAATTTATTATTAAATTGTTGTAATTAACATTAGTTAATAAATTAATATTATTAATAAATAATTAATCTGATAAGTGTTTAGTACGTATTAAATGATGTTAGCAACATCTACTAGTACTTACTCTACTCAGTGACGTCCTTCCCACACAAACTCAAATATCAGCGCGCCTCTCCGCACCCTAATTATTACTTGTATTTTTAAAATATACCGATTTGAATTAAGCAAAAAATAATAAAATCATCTTTACACACTTCCATCACATTTAAATAATTGGTTGTTCTACGATTATTCTTACAATAATATTAAGTAAAAAGATTTGTAAAATGTAAAGGGACATACCCATGCAAATTGTGTATTTCGATAAATACAGTAGGTAATTTCCATTATGTATTGTGTTAGTCCTTTAGATTTAATTAATTTTATACATATATTTATTTTTGGTAAAATTTAAATGTTTGTGATTGATTTTGTAAATAAATGTTATTTTCTTTAGATCGGGCATTTTGTTTTGTATTTGTATGAGAAGCTACTGGTAACGTGTGATGGCTAAGTATGTACTACACAGATATATAAAATATGACGACAAATCAAAGGAACAACATTGTACCAAAGCACAGTAGTGGGTATATCCTATTTCCTGTATTGATATTGATAAACTCTCGCAGTTGCGGTAAAATAGCGAATAAAACTCGTGTTAATTAATCAGAAAAACATACATACATAGTTATGCGTAGTTTTGTATAAATACATAGTGACAAACACTAATTAGTTTCAAAAGTGAATCCACGATTACATTATTTTTTTTTAACGTGCGTTGAACTATCTCAGTAGTGTAGTTGGAAAATGTTAAGAGAACAAGATAACGAAATTAAAAAAAAAAACAAATGTTTTCTTCTACTATATGTTTGATTGTCGAGAGAGACGTCTTTTGTCTTGTTAGGACATTTACAATCACTGACGAAAGACGTCTCTCTCGCCAAAAAAACATATAGTAGAAGAAAACATTTGAAAAAAACAAAACTTGGGTTAGTTGGAAGATATCGCGCTTCTGCGATAAACTCGCCCATTGCACAATTTTTTTTTGTATAGTTAAATTGAATATTTTCATATGTTGTTTTTTTTGTGCAATAAAGTTTATTATTATTATTATTATTATTACAAAACATTTGGTTTTTTTTAATTTTGTTATGGAGTTCTACTACCTAATCATCGACACAGTGAATAGAACAGGATGAAATTGAGCATCCTACAGATGTGTGCCTGTGGCGCTGAGCACACGTAGATATTGGAGTGTCCTCGATGTCCAATCAATCACAGTAATATGTACAATGGAAGATATTTTTCAAAAATAACTTTCCAGCTGCCGTGCAATGGCCAAAATGTTGGAAAGAAATATAGGTGCAATAACAGTAAATAATTATAAACAAATATGTAGATTTACCAAACTACGCACTATTCAGTTAGATTCGTAATATTCATACAGAAAATCGGTACATGTACCTATACATAGTTCCATATGAAAATTCCTAGCTTTATTATCACTAAATTTTGTTGTTAGTGTTGTAGGTACCTACTGAAGTAGTTTGAAAGGTTCCAAGCAATAATGGTAATTAATAGATACGTGTGAACAATATTTTAATATCGCAATCATTTCCACATAGTGTGGTGTTGTGGTCACCAATGCTGGAAGACCACAAATGTAGGCAGTAGGTATACATTCACACATAATATAATATTCATATATTCTTACATTCGGTACATAAAACTTACTACTTATCCCGTTTTCTAACAACAAACACGGAAATAATCTAAATATAATGAAACCGCATTTAGCGAAATAATTGTATACAACGAGTCAAATTCTAGAGAGGTGATCAGATTACGAGTATTACACAAAAGTACAAATTTGTTGAGAAATTTCAATCACCCTTAACTGAAATCATTGTGTATTCTTTCCTCAACCAATTAAAAATAATAATACCACCCATTCTGATTGATTTTTCTTTTTTTTTTCACTGCCAGGCTTCTTATTTTTTATTGCCATAGCGACGACGAGTTACACGTTCATTACATACAGTTTGTCTTTTGACTACTCCATTTGTGGGATATGCTTATTAGTTTTTTCTGTCGATCTATCTATAAATAATATAGATAGATGGACAGAAAAAACTAATTAGTTTTCTTTTTATACGTCTACTTAACTAAAGGAATCGCAAACAAATCTATATTACCAAGTACAGTTTTTATAATCTGTAATAAAAAATATGTACTAAGGAAAGATCTTTCAAGCTTCGGAATTGTGGTTAAAGTAAAAATTTCGCTATAATCAGTTTTGATTAGCAAGTTCGCACGATAATTAATTTGACTTTAAAATGTCATGTAGAAAACAACGCTCTCAAGTACTTAGTGACGCCTCAAAAGATATTCTAACACATAAGCGCACACTCGAAGTATTGTCATTTGATGGGAGTGGACATCGTATGGATCTCTGTACTGCAGACTCCAGCATCCAATAGGTACATATGTGTGTATATTGTGACAATTATATTTTTATTAAACACTAATGTTTAATGCGTATGAGTGTGAGAGATAATATAATAATAATAATATGTCAAGTCCCGTGTGAAAGTTACACTGTGACTGTGTAGGTACGTAGCTACTTACACCTAGTACTTGTATGTAAATATAATGTTATATTTTGTACGCTACATAATATTGTATGACTGAGATATTGTAGACATATCTTACCACAAACACAATATAATATGTCAGTAGATACTTCGGATCCTAATCTATATTATCAATATTGACATTTATGTAATAGTGATGTAACGAATGTGTGATTTTGGATATTCGCGAACGCGAATATTTGCTGCCGACATTCGCGAATGCGAATAGCGAACATTGACTTGCTTAGATTTCTACAATATTCCTCAATCATTAAAATTTCTACCCCCCCCCCCCCCGTCGCCGAATTTTTAAAATGGTACCTATAGGAATTTTAAATATTTCAAAACTCCTCGATTTTCTTAAAGAATATTTTCTTGATGTACCTTTTTCTACAATGTACCGGGTAAGTATCCGGTACTTTTACCGAATATCCGATACTTTATTACCGAAATTATATTGGCATATTTTTTTGCGAATGTGAATACTTTGAAATATGCGAATATTCGTTACATCACTAATATGTAATATACATCACATTATGTATTATGTGGATATGGTATTAAGTATGCCCAAAGAAAGTTTTTCGAGACATATTATTTTCATACTAGAACAATAATTGATCGATAGGAAGTGCGAAACAAACAGAACTTGAAGCGTTGCTGTAATTTTTTCCAATTTATTTTATTTCATATAAAAAGCACAAAACAGACAATTACAACAAATTTAAGTGGAGATAAAAAGGTGATTTTTTTTAAAGGTCAGATATCATCCAAATAATATGTAGGTACATAATGTACCTACTGATAGGAAAAATGTTGCAATATTGGATTCATACTACAATATTTGTATCCGTTATCTTTGTTAATATTAGGTAAGTAACTACATAGATATATGTATGTTTTAATAATAGGTTATAACAAACGAGAGAAAGGATTTGTATTAAATAATATATTATATCATAGTAACCTCCCACTAACTAGATGATGTACCCAGCCTTAATAACAAAATAATAAATTAATATCATTTCAACTAAATTGCTTCATGAGAAAATCTTTTAGAAATAATGAGTTTACCATCTCTGTGATGACACAAGTTGATGAAGTAAATTTTGAAATGATTCATTTTATTTCAAACAATTTAAAAGAGGTTTTATGTTAATTTTCAATACTTATCTCAATTGAGTAAATTAATTCTTTACACTTGCTTGTAATCGAATGAAGAATTAGTCTCTCATTCTATTCCGTTCGTTTTCATGAGTTCTGCAAAAGGCAGATGTATGAAAAAATAAAAACATTTTATATTCAGCGATGAGGTTTGCCACTCCTGAATCTCTTAATTTTTTTAATGGCACGGATATGACAGCTTGAATGTTTATATCATGCAGCTGGTCTACAGACTACTCCACTTATGGAATATGCCGTGATGGTGAAGTAGTAGTAATTTAATGAATTTACAATAGAATGTATCTGAAAGAAGGGGTGTAAGGAAGTGCGGACTGTCAATATCAATAAATAATAGAAAACATATTAGGTATGTTTATAAATTTGTATATCACAAATATTAAAAAAAAAAAAAGAGAAATAACACTGTACCGATAGACATACAATATTACATTCGATATTATAATATCATAATAGATAATATGACCTTATAAAGTTAAAAGGTACAAGGTTATATTGAACCATAGTGGATATATAAAATATTAACATTGTAAACAATAATGTACATTAGGAAGTTATCGAGAATATTCTTACTACAGTATATTGAAGCGGATCAAACGAAGACGTTGAAATAAACTTATAAAGATTAGTTGGTAAATACAGAAATAGCACATAATATATAGTATATAATATTATATAGGGCATAATGTAATTGGTAGCTTGACTAGGATGCATTCCATCGCCGGCAAAAAGGAGGTCTACCGCTGTTTTCAATAAGTTTTCGAGTGTTCTGTAAAAAACTAGTATTCGTAAAACATCACCAATAAGATATTTAATATTATACTTTATTCATTTTGAGAATTGATAATAAATAAATAAATAAATAAACATCTACTACAGTTCAGTACATGTAATATCAACAGAGGAACGACACTCATCCCGAAAGTCTTAAAATTTATTGGCACAGAGGGACAACTTGCATATTTATTACATGCAGTTAGTCCCACTCTTGAGAAATATGGTTTATGAAACACATGTATTTGGGTAAAGATTCACATTACTGTTCAGGAGAAGTCACGGCGCCCTTTTGAGATGGTCACGGATCATTAAACGGCGTCATATAGAAATTGTCCGTATTATATTATTAACTGAATGAATACCTCCTACAAATTGTGCAATATTTGATATGAAATACAATTTAATATTTATGTTAGAAATATATCGGTATTCCACACAATAGTTATTTATGTAAATTATTGTTATAATATTAATAGTAGGTACACAATATATTATATGTATTGTGTAAATTGTTATTATTTAGTATTAGTATTAATAATTTTATTGAAGAGGTATCAACTCGCAGTTTAGAAGCCAAGGTCTCTGAACACACGGATACAAGAACGAGAAATGTCATACAATTTATCAAAGCTAATTAGCAAAATATACAATACATACTTTGTTTAACAATCTAAACAATAGATATACATTAGTTCATAAAAAGATAAATATAAAGAGTTAGCAGTTGCTAGAGTATTTTATGAATGTATATTTCTTACGAACTATAAGGACAACTTAAATGGATGGTTATTATATACAAGAGAATAAATAAATAAATAAACCTCGGTCAATTTAAATACTTGAGTCTTCATCCATCTCAATTAATAACACAACAGAAAAATAAACCATTCAAACTAAGCCTATAACATTATTAATATTTTAATATTAAATAATATACCCCAAAAGGATTGGTAAAATTTAAAGGTAAGTAAAACTATCCTGCAAGAAGGGTAGCCAACATACCAGCTACATGCAGTAAACATGCAAGCTGCTCTCTCCATGCCAATAAAAATTAAAACATTCAGGATGGGTGACAAACGTTATCCTTGAATTTAAGATGTAATACTTTTTAAATCTTATTTTGTTGCAGATAAAGTACTCGATTTCGAATAAATATTATCTAGGTATCTCACATCATCTTACGCACAACTAACATTGAAATTCTAAGTAGAGAAGTACTAAAGTATTTTATAAATTCTATTGTACAAATTATTAATCTCGGAGGTTTGTTATTTGGTCCGTACCGTAGTAGAATCGATTATGAAATGTGTAATCATAGCACATCTATCTCCATTACGTATGTCTCCCAAGATTTCTAACACAACATCTTCATCTCCTGAACATTACATAGGGCAACCAAACAAACGAGATATCCATTTTTTATTATTAATAAAGCGGGAAAATAATAATAATATATTATTCCATCGTATCACAGACAGGTAGAAAATACTCTCAGTAATCCGCCGTCATATTTTATTCAACTATGATTGACGATACGAATTTAGAGGGAAGACAACTACATTGTGCCGTAACTATTTATTGTTTCATAATATTATCTGTTATATTCTTCATTTTGAATTTCATACTTTGTTTCCATAAAAAAATATTGTGAAAAAAGGAGGAGGAAAGAGGAGGGCACGATCACTATGTAGGTAGGTACTGTTATATTTATCGGAATAAATTTTATTCTACAATAATTAATAATTGAGTTCGTCGGTAGCCTGGAGGTAGAGTCTCGGCCTCGTGAACATGGGGTCCGTGGTTCGATACCAGGTGCCGGCAAACTCCCCTTTCACGACACAAGCTTTTAGTAGCTTACTGTGAAAGGTGTATAAGGTTGTAAAGTATTTGAGTTTATAACAAAAACCCAGATATATCATTAAAAAAAAACAATATTTTGAAAAAGTGAGCAAAATGAGATGGTCACTTTCCATACGCCGTTTATGGTTCGGTATTAAAATAACGATGCAATAATATTCAGCGATGTGGTTTGCCACCCATCCTGAATGTCTTGATTTTATATTGGCACGAAGAGAACAGTTTGCATGTTTCTTACATGCAGCTGATCTGCTGGCTACCCCACTTGTGGGATATGCCGTGATGGTATAGTAGTAGTAGTAGTAATTAAAATAACTGTAAGATCTTTTGAGACCTATTTTTTTTGAATAGGTATATTAGATTCTCTGGTACTTGTCTGGTGTAATGAAACGTAGGAACCGTATAAATTTACGAATGGACTTACGATATTTTTAAGTTCCACCGACCATCCATGATTTTTCTTTCTTTATTATTCACTAGCGGTCCGCACCGGCTTCGCATGGGTAGATAGGTATTTAAAGAAAATAATTTAGTTTTAGTAAGGATCCCTAATTTTTTTGGAAATAAAATATGCCTATTTCACCCGGGGATAGTGTAGCTTCCCAACAGTGAAAGAAATTTTCAAATCAGTTCAGTAGTTTCGGAGCCTATTCAATACAAACAATCAAATCTTTCCTCCTTATAATATTAGTACCTATAGATAACAAATAAGTTGAAATAAATTTTTCTTACCTTCCGGTCCAATCACATTCATCCCCCATAATTCCTGCTGTCGCCAGAGTGAAGTAATACAGGGCCACAAATATAAACACATAACTGGGACCCATTTTCAGAGGCATGTTTTTATATCCAAATTCACTGAAAACCAGCACCGAGCTGAGTAGAAATCCACAACATACTTTGCAAATTAACAAGTGTCAATTATTACAACAACAAAAAAAACATTTCAATCACTAAAACAAAACACCATCAAAACAATTTGTATCTTAAGAATTTTTTTAGCAATTCAAATTCCTTGTTCGAAAATCCACATTTGTAAAATAAAAATTCACTCAATTTTCAAAAACGTATAAACAATAGGTACTGATAATGTCAAAAAATTAAAAAAACAAAACAATATTATTATTTTACAAAACATATAATTTATTGCGGTTTTTTAAATACAATAAGAATCTTAAACAGATAATACTCAATTAACTTTTATAATGTCGTATGTTAATATCCACTAAAATGTCAATAACGTCAAATCACGTTATTTTGTTATAATAAAAACAATCGAATGTAAATAAAAATATTTCAATATGATCGAACTTGCATTCAACTGGCACGAACACACCCGACCATAGACAACTGAATACTGAAGTGAAGTTGTCGAATGTCGATTCAATTTTCGTTGTGACGCTTCATCGGTTAACTGAGAGCTTTGCAGGAATATAGACTCTATTGTGCAAGAGAATGTATTGTGTTGTATGAAAGTTTGTTTGAGATAAAAATGTGTGGGTTCAATTGACCTGTTAGATCACAGTAACAACATAACACACCAAGTAAGTAGAGAGAGAGAGACAATAATAGTGAGTTGTCCCTTCAGTTAAATTGCGTTAGTGGAAAAGAGATAAATATGCATAACAATAACGTGATTTTTTTCTTATAAGAACCTTCAATCATTATTGTTTATTTATATTTGTAGGAATATTGAAATGAATTAGTGGACTCTGCAACGTTAAAAAATAGATACCTAATGACACGAACATAGCTATAACAATGTTTAAAAACAAAAAGCTTTTATTAAACTTTTTTTTCATTATTTTTGTGAAGAGTTTTGCACAGATATGTATTTTTTTATTTATTTAGGTATGCTGATGAGCTAAAGCTAATATTGTGTATTTCTATTTTATTAACTGAACTCGCTTCGGCAGTACTGAACTTACTAAATAAGTTTTATTTTATTTTATCAATAATTTATCCAGTCAAAAAATGATTGCGTTAGGCAGCATTATGCTTAAAATGTTTACATAACACATTACATTTTTAATATACATACTTAATGTGATCAAGTAGGTACGGGTGTGAGGAAACGCGGACGTCCGAGAACCACATGGCTTGATCACGTGAATCAAATTCTCAAAAGGAACCGACGTGCGTGTATGAGAAACTGTATGAATGTGGAGGAAGCGAAGGATGTGTGTAAAGATAGATCTGTTTGGCGTTCCGTTCTCTCTGCCTTCCCCGCTTGGGACACGGCGTGAGGGTATAGTATAGTATAGTAGATGTAATCAATAAAGATTAGTGGTTGTGTAGTTATTATAGTTGCTAAATAATTAGTTAACCAAGGGGGCACAAAGGTAAAAATAATAAAATTGTGCAGAAATACACCCCTCCATGTATGTACTTGAACTGATTAACCCTGTATAAACGTAGATACTTATTTAATATCTTCCCTTGGCCACGCACCCATTGCTCCTTAGTCCTTGATGGTATTTCTTTCAGAGACCCTTTCTCCTTTCTAATTTCAGGACATCTGGTCATTTGAAACAAAATCCTTATATTTTATATCATAAGTATTTATTTTAATGCAAGAATTTCGTATTTCAAGAGTGCATAACTAATGTAACTAAGTAGGTACATAACTAATAATGCACATTAATAAAATGTCTACACACACACGCAAGGGCATACTCAAGATATTGCTAAAAAGAAGGGGCAGATGAATCCACGATCATCCTATTTAATCCAGTTGCTCAGCTTGTGAGGGGCATCCGCCTATTTCCATGCTGTTTTTTTCCAATGTCTCCTGTTTAGTACAGAAATTGGCTATTTTGCCTATTTTACTATTTTTAAACTACCACCCTGACGATCCTTGTACCCAACATAATTATAGTGAAAATGATTAGGGTATGTGCAGACCTACACCATATTTGTACGTTTCTTGTACACCTACACAGATTTATCTTGATATCTATAAAATGATGCATAATGTATGATTTACTTTTATTATAATTAACCCTTTCCAAGTGATTTCATTGTATGATAATTCAACATACATAATATCTACATAACTGTTATACACCTTCGTATACCCTTCTATTGTATGAGGCTGTATGGACTTATGGAGTGAGTACCTATTTTATTTGTATGTATGATGGTATGTACGTAGTACCTCTGAGGTATAAAATATGGTTCAGTTTTGCATTATTTTGAAATTTATAGCTTGTTATATTGATACCGCGGACCATAAGGTGCAAACAATGGCGTCTGCCCAAACCGTACACCAGAGATGCTCAATTAGGAAATGCATTGTACGTCTTTGCTAGCTTTGTAGAATAATTAACTTTATAACTTTCATAGACAAATCAAATATATCGAGCTAATCCCAAACATCGATAAGTATGCATTTTTAACATGCGGCACAAACTCAGTAAGCTTCGAAGCTCCATGAAACATCATACTATGTAAATAAAGGTGACAAAATAATACTGTGTACTTTAGCAGATAATGAGGAAATGATCAGGTCGTAGAAAGGACAAAAAAAAACGGCTTTATTGGTTCCAAAATATCCGGGTGTGGACTGTGAACTGAGATTAAACTGATATGCTAGTAATGAGACATAAAAACATTACATAATTGAAATTAAGCGTGTAGCAGGTACATAAGTAATCGAAAAGGTCTGAACAATTATTCATAATTTATGGAAATTCTTTAAAAGGCAGGTAGGTACCTACTCCTAAAACATCACATATTAAATCAACGATGATGTGTGTTACTTATCCTGAAAATCTTTTTTAATAAACCTGTGTGTCATAGTATTATTTATTATTATATGCAGTGGATAGTCCACTGGTTACCCTTTATGTAAGAGAAGTCGTGATGGTATAGATAGTCTGGTAGTACTAACTCCTTCGTAAAGATTAAGAACCTTTGTTACATTTCACAATAAGGTAGGTGTATTGTGGTCCTGTAGGCCGCGATTCTTCGTCTTTATTATTATTATATATTTTATGCATGATTTTATATCTGGTACTTATAATGTATGTATTCACATTCTGTGGCCTGATTCTTAGCACGCTCCACCACACCAACCAAACCCCTAGGACTTCATAATATTATAATATTGTTATTACTGTGTAGGTGTCGCCTTACTGTATTCCTTCAAGGGACATATACGAGGAACTTTGAGAAAATACTCGAATTATTTTGAATGCTAAGTAGCGTGTACTAAAAAGTAAAAACCTCGCGATTATTTTTTATGGAAGTATAATGGTCTCCCAAACTAGAAAGTTCCAGAATCAACTAGCCAACATTCAATACCGTATTAAGTTCTTTATCTACGTGGTTGTAGAAATTTAATAACAAAATGCATAAAATTACTATGAAAAAATAATTCAACATAAAAATACGCTCCTTCACAACCAAGCCGCTCAATTATCTCTTATGGAGCCCTTGCTGCATAAGGTCGTGTACAATTATTATATCCATCGTCAGACTCTCTTTGGCCATTCCATTTTGTCGATAATTGTCTACCCATTTTTCTTGTTGGCCTCCAATCCATTAATTTACGGCTCCACCTATCATCTTGTCTAATATTTATAGGTACGTAATATAAAATTTTAAAACCATACCAGTAGGTACTTAAACAGTGGACACTTTAGGGCACTACCAAATAAGGTGACGTTGTTTATTCTTAGTCTTATTTGTTAAATTTACATAACATGTAACCTCATATAATGTTAATTGTAAAATCAAAATACGAATTAGACAATACTAATGTTCGTAACTTGAATTCATATCTTTAGCCCAACCTATATAAGCAATAAGTTTCAATAAGAACTTTTGTTCGCGATGATTGTCCCTTTCGTGGCTACATGAGTATCCGCGAGCTTATCAGAGGCAACTATTGTGTCGGGATTTAACTTTTTATGGAGTTAACCAAACAACAATGGAACTTATTTTATGTGAAAAAATATTATATTTTGTACAATACATCAGTCTGATATGAACCTAGGCACTTATAAGTATAATATTAATATAATCCTGCGGGCGATACACAAACATAATAAAAGAAATCATAATAAGTATCGTTATGATATTAAAATAAATATTACGAGAACATGAAATTTTTATTTTTATTACTTCACTCTTAATGTTCTATTTTGTAACCTACCGAGTAAAACTAGACAGTATTTTATTTAAATTCGCTGAGAAAACAAATTAAACAATTAGTTCATTTATTCCGAAATAAATGAGCGACGCTTTTTCATATCATTGTAGGTATCAATTTATTATCACAAAAACAAAACACTGTCCGAAACATTGTCTTCCAGACTGCCCACTTTCGCTTAGTTAGTGGACAAAAGAACAACTTTCTCATTAGAGACTTATAATTTAGCCATTTTATTTCTTACATTATGTAACTTGGGCAAATAGAATAAATAAATAAATCTTCTAACTTTGAACAAATTAAATTTTATAACATATTTCAAGACTTTTTTGTATTTAGTTAAAAATCCTGTATGATTATTCATTTATACTAGCTATCTGCTTGTTACTCCACATTATATGTCTATGTACATTGTACATAATTATATATACATACAGATTGTAGGTTTTTAAAATGTATTTTAATAAATGATGGTGAAATTTGAAATCAGCAAGCAGCACATTAATTCTTTTATTGTTTGTCACTTCTTTTGTTTCACCCTTTGTTCTCGGCACGAACAAAAGATAAACATTATTCTAACACAAAACCGTTATCTCAATTTTTTTATACATGTCTACTTCTTTTTGCAGAAATCCATTATAATAGTAATGCGCATAGCATGCATAATCTGGGCTGGTTCCAGACAGAACGAATGGACAGAAATAAATCAATACATACGGGATAAGGAAACCATCTAGAGAAATTTTGTAAAATATGTAATATACAGAAGAGATTATTATCTTCTTTTAAATCTTTTATTTGATTCAAAGGTTTGTTCATGCAGGAGGGTTTTCTTGCGATGAGAAGGCCTAGCTGTCCTTCATCATTTATAGGGTCTTCCTGGTTTATGAAAGACAAAATTTGGGATTATGGCACTGTTCATCCTTTGGACGTGTTCGTACATCTCCGCCGTCGTCTTCCTCATCTACCACATCTCTCAGGTTGCAGTATTTCTGACACATTGTCGTAGGGTTTTTTTCAGCGATGATTCGCAAAGTTCGCATCTCTGTGGTTCGTTACTTGCATTTGGTTTTGGTTACGTTTGCCCTTGTGTCTTTGCCATACGTGAGTATTGGACGCACACATGTCTTGTAGTTACCAATCGTTCTGCTGTTAGAAGAGATATCGCAAGACAAAAATAATAAATCTCTACTAGGCTACTATCCATATCAAGATACTCTATTTTAAGCTACTGTAGAATATTTTATTCTATCAAGTTCTGAAAAAATTAAATACGTATTATATAAAATCAAGTACCTGTATATTAAAAATATCTCGAAAAGTTCACGTAGAATATCCGTACTATCCAAAGGTATACATTCTTCACGTTTACATGGGTAAGTAGCTATACTGTATTATGTATACCTACCTGTAAAGTTACGGATCAAGAGTGGGTAAGAACTAACCTACTCTATTTTTCTGATAATCGTCAAAATACACACAATCATAACAAATCTTTTTACTATTACCTCATAAAATTGTAAGTTATTTTACTATTTCATCATATACCTATTTTACTATTTCTTTTTACTATTACCTCATAAAATTGTTACCTCATAAATACCTATAAATATTATTGTTGTTGTCATCAGCGGTCCCCGTGGACTGATCTTGGTCTCTCACTGTTTGGCAATATAGGATCACTTCCATTTGAGCGGGGGGTGGATGGGTGTGCTTGTATGCATATGGCTCTCTCGATCATAGCATCCTTGGGACATTGGATATTGACTGTGTGTTTAACTGGGCTTTGTAACTCATACTGGATTGGTGATTTTATTTTGATTTCTAATATTTTGGGATTTTTAATTTTTAACTTTACTTTGACTTTTTTTAAATTTTTTAACTTTTGCTTTTTTCTCAAGACATTTACATTTACATTTCTGGTAAGAGTGGAATCTTTGCTGGTCCACATGTTGAGTGTATTAATTGTTAACATGTTATGTTATGACTGTTTGATCCTTTAATATTGTAAAAATAAAAATAAATTATGTATTCAATTAATTTGTTTAATGTTTTGTTATTTTCTCACTGAAGCATTTCACTTACTATTATATTATACACGCATATCATAAGACTAGGAAATAATTATTTTAACCACGTCATAAAACTGGGAATACACAGAGTAGGTACATAGTTTATGTATTTGCTTGTACATACTATATAGGAGAATTACATGAGTACTTACATCTAGTCATAATAAATTATTATACTTGAATATAAGATGTTACTAACACGTAATAAAATTTGTTTTAATAAGTTTCTAACAAAAAATCGTGCCGACCTTTCACCCAGTCCAAACTCTACCGTAGAACGATAGTCTCAGGCATTATGGGTCCCAATCAGGTGCCTTGGATAGACCCACAGGTCATCACAAGGTAGAGGCCCGAATATTAGATACTATAACCCTAGCCTAGAAGCGGTATATTTTTGGAAGATACATAATTATACGGTTTCACGCTGATCTATTATTCGATAAATTATATCGAATAGGATTTATTTAACAAAAAAATATTATTTGATAGATAGGTAATTGGTAAAACGAAAGCTTTGCTTGGATTAAGATAGCTTTATATCTAGAAAGTTAATGGCTAGATTTTCAACTAAAAGGTATTTTAAAAATATTTATTATTCAATCATACAATATAATTATTCTCCAATATTTTGAGAATGAATAAAGAATGAAGCATGGTTTTTAATTTTCGTTTAGACTATACAACAACTTTTCTCAACAGACAATAATATTATTAAAGTTAAACAGTTATTGCAATGTTTCTTGAGGGCTTTAGCACACCTCCGCCGCGAAATAGCGAAAGCGAAACCGCTGAGCGGAGTCGTAGTAGCGAAACCGCTTTTAGCTAGTACACTTGCGCGGAACGCGAACAGCGAAATCGTGATACCGAATAAACACTATTACGTACGCAGTAGTGTGTAATTAGTGGAACTAAATTGCATATTCCAAAGTAACTACCCCACTATCTATCTATACCATCACGACATCTCCCACAAGCATATTACATGCAGTTGGTCAACTGACTATCCCACTTTATCTATCTATACCATCACGGCTTTCCCACAAGTTTATTACATGCAGTTGGTCTTTTGACTATCCCACTTTATCTATCTATACCATCACGGCTTTCCCACAAGTTTATTACATGCAGTTGGTCGTGATGGTATAGATAGATAGTGGGGTAGTCAGTAGACCAACTGTAATAAACTTGTGGGAAAGCCGTGATGGTATAGATAGATAAAGTGGGATAGTCAGTAGACCAACTGCATATAATAAACATTGTGGGAAAGCCGTGATGGTATAGATAGATAAAGTGGGGTAGTCAGTAGACCAACTGCATGTAATAAACTTGTGGGAAAGCCGTGATGGTATAGATAGATAAAGTGGGATAGTCAGTAGACCAACTGCATATAATAAACATTGTGGGAAAGCCGTGATGGTATAGATAGATAAAGTGGGGTAGTCAGTAGACCAACTGCATGTAATAAATATTGTGGGAAAGCCGTGATGGTATAGATAGATAAAGTGGGGTAGTCAGTAGACCAACTGCATGTAATAAACATTGTGGGAAAGCCGTGATGGTATAGATAGATGAAGTGGGATAGTCAGTAGACCAACTGCATGTAATAAACTTGTGGGAAAGCCGTGATGGTATAGATAGATAAAGTGGGATAGTCAGTAGACCAACTGCATGTAATAAACATTGTGGGAAAGCCGTGATGGTATAGATAGATTAAGTGGGATAGTCAGTAGACCAACTGCATGTAATAAACTTGTGAGAGATGCCGTGATGGTATAGATAGTGTAGTAATCAGTAGAATAACGGCATGTGGATATTGGCACGGAGAGGACGACTATTATGTTTATTAGTGACTGCCCCATATGTGGGAAATTTCATGATGATAAAGATAGAGAGAATCTTACTTCACTTTACCGCAGACCCACGCTATTTCGACGTTTGGTCATGGTTTCGCTCCAAAAATCTGTCGAATTGTACAAATACAAAAGCGGCACAAAAGCGAAACATCAGAGACTGCGAAAAAACAGGCGGAGATGTGAATGCTTATTTCGTAATCTATGGCGAAACGGTGCTAGAAAGAGATAGATGTATAGAAAACAGTATGTATTTGAGCATGCCATCTCGCTCTTGCGTACGACGCACACGAACTGACAGATTTAAGCGGAGCCGCTTTCTCGATTCCGCCGCGGAGGTGTGCTAACGGCATGAGAGTAAACATCGCAAGTTCTTCATATTTCTTTTTATAATCAGCATGAGACTTTCTCCACATCACTACACAAACATAAAATTGCCATTTTTTTCATACTTTAAAATAATATTATGTTACTATAGAGTTTCTGATAAATAAATTGACAATATTACATAGGGTAACCACGTCAATCATACTAATTTTATCGATTGTTCAATTGAAAATAAAATCCCAAAAATCTAACACAATGGTTACTAAAACTGCCAGTTATAGTTTACAAATAAGAAGTCTTGAATTAGTGTTTTTTTTTTTTGAAACGTAAGAACGTTATTATTGAATTGTTAGTTAATTCAAATAAACGTAAAATAATCTATCTCTTAGGTTAGTATGTTTGAATTGAAATTGTATTAAATTACATCCTAATTTCAATTTTATTTTGTAGACAATATTCTTTTTATATTTTTATATTACTTGGATAAATATTCCCCTAAATGTGAAGGAAGGGAATATGCTTAAAAATTACTTATTTTATAGAAACATTTACTAATTTTGAATTCAGTGTTTAGTGATTAATATAATTTTTAAATACTGGAAACTACTTTCAGTAATTTTATTTGAACGTGACGTATGTCTCATGGTCCTATATGGTCACCCTATCGATAACGCGTGTTATTTTGTTTTGTAACCAAACCTCTTGCACTTGATTGCATCCTAATGTTACTTCTAACTAAAACCTTTTTTTTGCTCTGTTGTTATATAGTAGAATAATAATACGTAACCAGAGATTTGTCTATTGTTTTCTTTTGTATTTGATCATTGTTCTGAAATATTGAAAGATTAGAATATTATTATTATTGGGAAATATGAAAGATTAGCTCCAACTCTCGTGGTGGTCAAAAGTATTTTTTTTAATCCACCCCACACATACACAGAAACAATATTATGATAAGTCGAATATATTGACAGCGAATTTGAAATTTTGAAAACAGACGGAGATATTTAATTACAATGTTGCGAAAAAGGGAATTTGGAATAGTGTTACAAGTGTGTAAAGTTACAAATCTATTTGAATTAATTATTTTGTGATGCTGGTAGGTATAGAAATAATTCTGGATAATACCTAAATTTGAGGTACCTAAAGTCATATACCAGCCATCCTGAATGTCTTATTTTTTACTGGGACGGAGAAGACAGCTTGCATGTTTATTTCATACAGTAAGTCTGCTGGCTACTCCACTTGTGGAAGATGCCGTGAAAGTATATATAAATATTTATTTATTCATTCTTTACTGTAGGCACGTTGGTCTTTCATTACAAATCATTACAAAGTATCATTAAAATTATAAACTATACGATTCAATGCACAGAGGGCGAGTTTACCTCTAGATTGTGATATCTTCTTATTAATTCGAATAGACCTATACATTAGGGATGTATTTAGATAGACTTATACATTTTAATATTATTTAATCGCCTAAGTACAATGTGTTCAGTGACGTCCATGTAAGTAAATTACTTATTTTCTGTCACCAAAAACATCTCGTATAGAGCTATAGCCTAAAATAATTAAAAAATGGATCTTGTGTAAAAGCTGTAAGTATTAGTCCCAACAGGAACATGAAAATAATAAACATACGTAATTTTTAATAAAGAAATGCATTATCTCTAAATTATTCAATATTCTTTTATCATTGACGGACCTTCCGAACTGATTTGCAACCCTATTGAATGCCCTTTGTAGGCTGTTCTGTTGAATCTGCAGCAGCTCTATAATAAAATAAATAAATAAAAAATAATAAGACTGAATAATTATAAAACTGTGTAGATCTGATACACCTACCTTATCTTCTGTAGTTATTTAGAAATATGTGACGTGTAAATTGCATCCAAAAGAATAATCAATGAAGTTTTATAAGTAGTACCTACTCAAAACTTATCGTTTCTGAGTAGTCATAATTTCATGAACAATACTTCTAAAGGGTCTGTTATAAATTTTGAGACAATACTTATTTTTATTACAAGACTTTAGACTAGCATACCAAACCATAACAATGCATTGTATTGTAAGTAAATTTATTATAGAAGAAAAAGATTGAACAGGCATTGTACAATGCTGTTGAAGAAGTGTAAAATGAAAACTTTAATGTAAATACTCCAACAATATGAAGATTTACAAGCGATGACATAGCTGGAATTCTGAACAATAAATTGTATAAGAAATGTTTTGACAATATTGGTCTTTGAGAATTGAAAATAAAAACTTCTTAATTCGTTACCATCAATGAAATAGAATCAACAAATTTATCGAATAAACTATAGTACATAATCACTAGAAACCTCCCTATACCCAAATGTTAAAGGTATTTGGGAATCGGAAGGTTGTTCTTTGGCATAATCTAGTGTTGTTGACAATATCATAATATAGTGATGTTGGAACAAGCTGCCTCTGTGTCTGCGAGAGGAGGTGAATGGAGAGAGTTTTAAAAGAGGACTGAAGACACACCTTTTTGCTGGGAGTTTCGGGTGATGGATACGATAAACGGCGCCCTTGAGGTCATGTTATGAGTAAACGGCGCTTTACAAATTGTCCATATATATATATATATATATATATATATACATAGAGATGACTGGTTTCTTAAAATCAATTTTCAATCAATATATATAATATCAACGATAGATTGTCAACGGCTTCACAGATAGTTGCTGTTAATTGGCATAGATGCTCGACAGAAATCGACAGAACATTGAAACTTAAATTGATGGGATTGGTGTACGCACCATGAGTAAAGTGCACTTAAACCAGCTTAGGCCGATTTGTAAGCATCGGAACACCTTCCGTGTTTCCTACATAAAGGGAGTTTGTACAGTATATTGATTCCTCGGGCGACCACGTCTTCATGTACCCGAGAATTACTCTCATTAAATCACATAATAAATTAGAAGATATTTCTACTCCTTAAGAAATTAAAAACAAAAAAAATATCGTTTATTTACTTACTTGCATATACAGATGACTGGTTTCTTAAAATCAATTTTCAATCAAAAACTATGAAAAACTATTCAATCATAGGTACATAATAATATGTAATTTTTGCTGTATTGTTATGAGAATAAAATAATAATCCTTTACTGCTTGGTCTACCCTTTAAAGGATACACTGCAGTTGTATTGTATTGTAGCTCATTACACAATAGGCACCTACACATATTCATTTATAATACTGTAGTTTCCGAGCACAGGTTACCATTATTTTATTTTATGCAAGTTTATAATGTATTGTTATTATTTTGTTTTATTTATTTATTTTTCCATGTCGCATGTTATTATTATTTATTTATTAATGTTAAACACAATGTACACGATGTATTGTTTTGAGAATGCTTAAGTGATTTCATGTTTTATGTTTTGTGAACGACACCAGCTCCAGTCCAGTGCGTCAAAAAGTCGTAAAATATCTGTAACATAATAATATTACATAGTACGAGTTAAGAGGAAGACCTACTCAAATAAAATATCATGATTAGGTAAAATGTCGTTTAGTATATAATAAAAAAATTCCGCCAAATTATCCAATAGGAGAACACCTTTATTGCTTAGATGTGTGTATTAAGACAAATGTTATATTTGAATGTGTTAGTGCAATACGACACGACGGTATAAATAATAATAATAGTGCATCTCAATACGAGTATCGAAGTTCCGCTGATATTATTATTTTCTCAGCTCATAGTCAGGACCAAGGATTAATAATAATAATAATAATAAAAATAATACTTAGTCCAAAATATTCAACCAAAGTTTTGTGCGTTTATAATATTACTAGCTCAGTATCCGGCTTTACCCTGAGAATATTGTCAAATAAAAAGTATGATTAGAACAATTCTTGACAAAGAAAGAAAAATTATTTTATAAATAAAATTTTTGATATTATTATGTTGGTTTCTGAAAATTGAAAATTTTAGGTTAGATTAGTTGAAAAACATTAACGATTTATTTTATATCATAGTCTAGTATTTATTATCAATTGAAATATATTTTTTTTTGGAAGTTGACATTATTTACATAGTGATGGTTTATTTTTATCATATTATGATAAAAATAAACCATCACGGCATCTCCCACAATTTGTTATTCAGTGAACTAACTGCACGTAAGGGGTACTGTTCATAAAGACAAGGTCACATTTTGTGCCTTTTTTCAAATTGTCTAATAATATTGTCTAAATCATTACCAGATACTATATAATATATGATAGCAGCCACATTTAAGGATAATCAATAAATACCGACCTATAACATGAAATACACAACAATTATAACTATGCATTTCTATTGCTTGTTTAATATAAACTTCTGTAGCACAATACACAAACAATACAAGCACACATACGAATTTACTCAAATTATTTTTACAAAGTCCAGTGAGTGAATGCGGAAAGAAGCGATGAAGAGGGAGGGGAGAGGTTAGAGGGAGACACACTAGTGCATCACACAGCAGGACACACAGTGGCGTGCTTTCCACACATGCAAAATAGCACCCGATTACATATTTTTCATATAAATTTCTGATAGGTATGAAAATATTGGAATATTCCTATGTATCGTAATGGAAATTGGAATATTCCTATGTATCGTAATGGAAATCTGGCGACGGGGGATAGAATTTCAAAAATTTGGGTAAATTTTGAAATTGTAGGCACATACCTACATATCTACTACTTCTATACTATCACGGCTTATCCCACAAGTATGTATGGATGACATTCCTGTAACATTCATGGGTGAGGGAGGGTGCAACTTTTAATCTATTATCCCACAAGTGGGGTGGTCAGCATCAGCCGCAATAAAAAATAGGACATTTAGGAAGGGTGGCAAATCTTATCGCCGAGTTTAAAATGAAAAATTTCTCGAACACCTGACTTTTACAGGACACTCGAAAACTTACAGAAAAAAGTGGTTGACCTATTCTTCACCGAGTGCTCAACGGAACATAAATATAATCGTGAAATATCTCAGTCTTATACTAAATCGAAAAATTGGCGATGTGAAAGAGGAAATGGGGGGAAGGGTATAGACATTTTCTCAAGTCAGGTGTGCTTTTAAATTTTTGTATTAATTTGTGGAATAATAAAATTGCTCATTACCCCACTGGTCCCGCCACTAGTAGGTAATAATAATAATTACAACTTCTAACAAAAAGAGAATAATAATAATAACTACTATAAAATTTTAGCCTATATCTAGGTAGGTACTTCTGCACACACGCACACACACACACACACAGAATGCATTTCTACGTGTTGTAATAATATGCCTAATATATATTATTGGTGGCATAGCTAAATGCAGCTACACTGATGGTAATAATTTAGGGATTTTCGACAAAATGTTTTTTGTATACATATTTCAAATACCTACAGTATTGGTGTTCTTTTTTTAACCAAGCAGGTATATCATAGCACATTAAATTTTGATTAAAAAAACGTTGTGCTCTGGTATTAAAACAAAAAAAGTTATTTTTGTTTACAATAAAAAAAGTGAAAAGAGGTGTTCGAAAAAATAAAGACATAAGTATTACAACTCAATTTCAGCGATGAGGTTTGCCGCCCATCTTGAATGTCTTATTTTTTTTATTGGCACAGAGAAGACGGCCTGCATGTTTATTACATGCAACTGTTCTGCTGGTTACCCTACTTATGGGATAATTATGTCGTGATTTCTTTTTTAAGTATAATGTTTTTTATAAAAAAGTAAATATGGGCAAGCCTACTAAAAAAATGGGTTAGTTGGAAGAAGCGATTAGCTTGCTCATTTTACATGGATATTTTACTCCTTGTTATTTGTTCATATTTAATAATAATAATAAAAAAGATGTATAAAATATATTGTTTTCGATAAATATATTGCATTATGTACTTAATAAGATAAAAAAAAAATATAAAATATGCAAAAAAAATCAAGATTAAATTCGTCGTAAAATACATTTTTCCAAAAGGTATGATCCGTAGTGTAGTACTTATATACTCGAGACTTATATGCAAATATTGTGAAATTATATACCTAATTTAATAATGACAAAAAAACAAACAAAAAATTAGCGCAAACCCCACGTCCGCACTGCAAGCCGGCTCGGAACCGACTGTGTCATTTTTCTCTCGTGCGCGTATAGATAAAGTATAAGACCTTCTCTTTCTTTGGACAAAAATAAAGACGTCATACAAATATGAATTGTTCCTCAACTGAAGGTTTTTTTAATTTTAAAACTGATTTTAATATTTGTTGAAAATATTTACATGACATTTCACTGCAAAATATTATTAGGCATTATAACAAAAAAAAAATATGTCGCTGTTCCACCCGGTATTCAAGCAAAGTGATTCAAAAACAAAAAAATGATATTTTTTTCGGAATTTTTATCAAAAAAATAAATAAACTATCCAAACTCAAAACATTACCATTCAATAGAAAAAGAATTGATCTATAACATATATTTTTTCCGTGAGTATGTAACATTATTAAAGACGATTTAAAAAATGTAAAAACCAACAAAAAACCAGCATTTCGCGGTTTCTGAGTCAGAGATTTAACAATAAAAATACCTTTTCCTGGTACATACCCATAATGCACATTAAATTCTTATTTTTTTATTTCAATAATCTCATAATTTATCTCAAGAGAGTTCCTATATTTTACTATGTGCGATGAGTATATAAGCATTAGAAATTCTAATCTCTTTTTCTCTTTTTACCATGTACACAATTTTGCACAAGTGAAGCGATTTGTAGATTAACTACATGTAATACTCATACGGGTTATCTTCTTGGTTAATAAAAATCAAAAATTATAGTTCAATTACTGATTCGCAAATATGTAATTAACAAATATGTAATTAATAAACAAATTATACAGTACTGCGGTGACCAGTACACTATGATTGTACCACCTTGAACTCTTAATCCAGAGACCCCAGGCTCGTTTCCTCCCGCTGCCGACCTACTGCACCTTCAAAACACAGTACCTATATTTATTCAAACAAATATATTTTAAACTCTTACGTTTAATAAAATTGACCAGAGTATGAAATAATATCATGATCTGGGCATATCAGAATATATATCTTTTTCACAGAATTATTTCAAAGCAATTTATAATTTGTCTCCATTTGTTATGTTACTCCAGAATCTCTAAGGATCTAAAAGATTATTTAAATTTGTTAATTAAACGCATTTTAATATCCTTTGACACGTAATTACACAAGAAGATACATTAAGGGATTATAACAACTACCTACACATGTTTTAACAATTCATTATTTTATTTCCACGCTTATGCTTCCAAAACACATCAATACATCATCAGGATGAAATATCTTCCATACAAGTCTCCCCTCTCCCGATACAAGAGGAATTGTCATTACCGTCAGCTATTTAATGTCTCTATCCTCACAGTTCCCAACTAATAATTCATATAATTTAAAATAAGATGTATTACTCGCGAGTTAAGAGGAAGCTGTTTTCAGTGCATTTTATTTTCCAACTTAATTATATGACAGAAAGAAATATCGTGAGAACTCGAACATGTTATAATTATGCATAAGCTTAAGAATTTAGAATGGGTACGTTTTAGTAAATATTGGGTCCACATTGGTAGGTATAGTATTATCTACCAATCATAGAGTCTTATAGTAGGCATGAAGAGATGAACAGCCTGTGGCTGCCTCAGAGCGATGCAGACGGGACAGAAAAGGATGTGCAGGGTGATGGATGTCGGATGTATTTGTCAGAAGATCTTGACAGCAGCTAATACAAGTGCTATGAGGAAATGTACGAGAGATGAGAGAGAAAGAGAATTGATGTTATATCAGATGGCGAAAACTCAATAAATATACTGTATGTGGTGTAATCAAAAGACATGCCTCCAGAATTAGATCCAGGTACCTTTCGCCAAGACGAACGCGCGGAGATAAAACGCTCTTGCCTTTGAGTTACGAGATCCCGGATTCGATTCTAGACCAGGAAAAATGAAGGATGGCTTTTTTCAAATGATTCTGGGTCTGAGTGTTATATTTAAATATGTACCTACTTGGTACGTTATATAATACTATGTATGTATCGTCGCGTTAGCACCCATAATACAATTTTCATAAATTGTTTTAGGACTAGCTCGATCCGTGTGAATTTTTTTTCATAACATACATAGACAATTCACACAGATCGAGCTAGTCCCAAACTCAGATTAATCTTGTATTATGGGTACTAACGCGACGATACACATATATACATGTAACACCCAGACCCAGGACATTGAAGGAGACCCACCGTCCACCCGGATAGCTCAGAAGTCTGGGGACTTCCATTTATCCGATAAAATTTCTACACTAACAAATTTGTCCACACAAGAGGTGCCATGATGGGCAGTCTGAAGGACTGGCCGGTCAAAACCCCCACGTGCGGAATCTTTTGACTACACTCCTTCGATGTCCCTCTAGCCGAGAGAAGCATATACCTACATACGTAAAATATATCAACAATAAAAGAATTTCCAGCTGAATACATAAGCATAAAAAAAAACAATATAAAATATACACATTCATATACATATATACACATTGGTACAGAGCGCCGAGCTGAGGTGTCCAGAAACATTAATTGGGTATTTAAGACGGCAAACCGAGGGCCGCCGATGCCGGGGCCATCGATGAAAACGCTTCCCTCCCCAAAGGGACATCTCAGACCCAGGACAATTTGAAAAAGGTCATTCTTCACTTTGCCCTGGCCGGGAATCGAACCCGGACCTCGTGACTCAAAGGCAAGAGCGTTACCTCAGCGCCACACCGGCCGAATTGTCTATTATATTATCTTTATCCACGTCACGTTATCCACGTTTTTTTTTTTTTTTCTTATTTTTTTTTATTTCTGTTTAATTGTTATTGTATGGTTTGTAAAATTGGCTATGAATGTTTTTGTATACTTTTATTTTGTTTTGTTTCATATATGTTGTTTGCTTCTCTCGTATAGAGGTACATCGAAGGAGTTTAGTCAAAAGATTTCACACGGAGGTTATGGCCGGCCAGCCCTTCAGGCTGCCCACTATGGCGCCTCCGTTGTGGACAAGATTTGTTAAGTGTAGAATTTCGGATAAATGGAAGTCCTCAGACTTCTGCGCTATCCGGGTGGTCGGTGGGTCCTTCAATTATCCACGTCAAACAGGATGGTGTAGAGTGATATTTACTATTTAGTTACCTATTAGGTTAGGTATATACTGTCATCGTTGGTCTAACACCTAAAATGTTACCCCATTTTCAACTATATGGCGATAAACATCTTACAAAGGTCTTTGATTACTATCAGTTTTGCTCATTTTATGAATTATGTTCCCCACATCAGTGTGACAATTCGACACCATTAAAATCCATAAATAATTTCATATTTTACCTACTGATAACATCACCGCCAGTGATAGGGATTTACGGAATCGACTAGCGCCCCATGTTTACAGACGGACTGCTCTCTGTATACAAAAAAGGCGCCGCTAAATGCCTATATAAGTCTTCCGCCCATCTTTGTCTAGCTCAGCTTTGTATATTTGTACTTCACAGGTAGGGCCGTGAAACCATTAGAGATCTCTAGAAAATATCAATATTCACGATTCCAAAATGCGATATTCTATTCTCACACCCTCTACATAGAAGATACTCGTAGAAATAAGTTGATTATTTCATTCATTGTTTTGTTTGTTAAAAATGACTTTTCTTACATTTCAACCAACTGGCATTATCCAGGATTTTGGAATTTAAACAAGATGTTTCGAAATTCACATATTTGAGTGGAGAAGAGAATCATTTGAAAAATTCAATTGAGAGGAATATATTATTATACTAACTGACCCAAGCAAACGTTGTTTTGCCATATACATTATTTCTAGATTACTAATATCGCTATTAATAAATAGGAGTTGATGGTAGAAGTGTGAAAATTTAGGGCTGTACCTATGTATTTTTAATGCCTCACCATAAAAAAATAAAATTAAAAAATTTATCAAAAATTAAAAATTCAGGGTGGACCACTCTAACTTTTAGGGGTATGAAAAATAGTTGTTAGCTGATTCTCAGACCTACCCGACAAGCACACAAAATTTCATCAAAATCGGTACAGCAGTTTCGGAGGAGTATGATAACAACCACCGTGACACGAGAATTTTATATATTAGTTTAAAATCATATTGACTGTATTCAAGGCACTAAATGGCATGGCACCGGTGTACATCTCGGAGTTCTGCGTTTCTGAGGAGGCAACGGACAGGCGAAAATCACTAAGGTCTGCAAACACAGACTCTGTCAATAGACTTGTGGTATCGCGTAGGGGGGGTCTGGCCAACTATATTGACCGTGCCTTCTGTGTGGCTGGTCCGTTGCTGTGGAACAAAATTCCCTTTGAGATGCGAACTCTGGAGAGTGTGGAGGTGTTCAAGACGAGGTTAAAGACCCTATTGTTCGGGAGGTGTTATGATTCTTAAATGGGCCCTTGCGGTGGTTTCTCCACAAAACGGCGCATCATAAATAAGTTGTCTAGTTATTATTATTATTATTAGGTACCTAGATTAACTCGATGTCTAATATGTTTTAATGCAAGTTATAACAATATCTAATGTCTAATATGTTTTTATGCATGCGATGCGAAGTATTTCTCAGATCAATAATTGCAAAATTAAAAAAAAAAATAACTGAAATATTCTAATATAAGTTAATAAAAAAATCGTCCAATAGTTATAGTCAGCGCGTTTACTTTTTCACGCAATATATAAAATAGACCCCCGTGAATATGGAATCCACCTGTTCTGTGATGGAGGTAAAAAAATCATCCCCTATTACCAAATCGTTCCCTTATGAGGGTGGGAACACTGCATTATAGTGTTCCTGTAGTATGTGTATAATAATAATAAATATTACCTATATTAATTTTATTTTTGTATAGACACACTGCACACATTATTGATCTATAATAGGTAATATGAATTCATCTGAGATTTCGTTACACTTTGATATGATTGTATTTTAGTTTTGATGTTTTCATTAGGTGTCTGTTTATTTGTTTGCACTCATTTATAAGAAGTTTTATGAGTAGGTTAAATTAATACGTAGGTGGGTACATTATATATGTAGGCATTATAATTTTTAAATATTATTCAACCATTGAAAAAAATAATATTTCTCTATATTATATCTCTTAATTTTTTGAGAAACATATGGACATATTATCATGGGATTAGTTGGAAGAAATTGCGTTTATGCTATAAACTTGCGTGTACAGTAAAGTAATGTAAATTAATAATCAATGTTAAAAATAATATTAAAAAAGTTAAACAATGTACCATAGAGAATGAATAAATTAATATTTAATATAGCCCCACCAATCATTAGTCACGTGAAAAGATCTATTGGTTATATTATCTGTAGTTAATATAAAAACTTTTCTCATGAAATATTTATCTGAAAGAGAGTGTGTGAGAAAGCGCGGACGTCCAAGAACTACGTGGCTTGACCACGTGGATCAAATTCTCAAGGACGGTCGCGTGTTAAGTAAGATGAATCGGCATGCATGTATGAGAAACTGGATGAATGTAAAGGAAGCGAAAGAAGTATGTAAGGATAGATCGACATGGCGTTCCGTTCTCTCTGCCTACCCCACCTGGGACACGGCGTGAGGGTATAGTATAGTAGTATTTCTATCACTATTCACAAACCATTTGACGTTAATATGAGAAAGCACATTATGAGAAACGATAATTTTTTCGGTGAACAAATTAAAAAAATATTATACATGAAGGCTTGGTGATACTTATTTAATGTAGAATGTAGATACCTACCCATATACCTAAATTAATAACATCCATTATGTATAGGCCAGGCGACGCACCCATAGTTTATATTCTTCTTCTTCTTCAACCATCTCTTCACTGCAGGATGTAGGCCTCCTCCATATTCTTCCACGCTTCTCTTTTTTGAGGCAATCTTGTCCACCCGCTATCCCGCGACAATGATTATATCATTAGCATATCTCTTTTGGGGGTGACCTACTCCTCTTCTATCATCCCAGGCCCTCCATTTCAAAACTCTTGGTGTCCCTTTATCAGATACCTGCCTAGTCACATGACCTGCTCACCAACAGACTTAGTTGTTTAAGTTGTAGTTCTAGTTCTTCATCTTCTTCATGTGTCTTTCCGGGTCCCCCCGACTTTGACGACCATTTGAGAGAAAGCTTCCCTGTCCTTGTCGGCGCGAAACAGCTCCTCCACGGTTCTGACACCGGTCCACTGTCGAATGTTTCGAAGCCAGGAGAGCTGTCTTCTGCCAACCCCTCTGCGGCCCTGGAGCTGGAGTATAGTGTACTTGTTACCTCTCATTACATGGCCAAAATATGATATTTTAACGGAGCTTAACAGTGGTGAACAATTCTCTTTTTACATTGGCTCTACGTAAAACATCAATGTTTGTTATCATATCGGTCCAGGATATTCTTAGCATTCTACCGTGGATCCACATTTCAAACGCTTCAAGACGGTTAATTATATTAATTTAGTTTTATATTAACTCTAGTTCTAGGAAATCGAAAACTGAAATGTCATTATGCACTGAACACTAGTTTCAGCGGTGTTTAAGTCACGTGACATAATAAATCTAAAAATGACGTACACTAGCCTTGTTTGGTATACTGCAGTTCTAACTTAAGGATTATCAAACTACTTTACCGAGGATCGAAAATAAAATAATATTGTTATGCAAGTCACACTTTTATAATAATTTAGTAAGGAAAGGACAGAACACCCGTGGTGATGCACAATGAATACTATAATGTTCCCAACTCTCAAACGCATTGTAAAATCAATCATTAGCCACTCAATTATATAACAATAAAAGTGTATTTTATATTACATCATCCACTATGGAATATATCTCATATTGTTTAGTGAATTATGCTATATTACGTAAAATAAAATCAGTTCTATTATACCGGTATAAAAATGTAATTATTTATCTATTTTGCATGCCTACAATAGCACAATGTATTCAGTGTGGTATTCAAAGACTTTCGGGGTACCCTACATCGATACCTATTGAAAAGAAGGAAATTTCTTCTTTTAATACAATTCCAATCTTCCTATTTTGCATTTATCTTTTTTTTTAAATATATTTATTCAAATTTCAAAGACTGAATATTTTTTCCGGATTTTTTTAGAAAATGATAGTCATGAAAACTATAATAAATGAGCACCATATTTTAAAGTTTTTAATTGATTAATCAATGCACTTGCATATTTATTTTATTTTTTTTACAGGCTGACAAATTTGTATGCATAAATTTTAGGTATTTGTATTATTATTTTTTCAATGAATCAATTTCATCCCAAGAGTTAAATATGTAGGCTTGATCGGAATATGTAAAGGTAGTCTATAATATTTGTCCCTCATTAGATATGATTGAAGGGATTTCAATTATATTAACTTAGTTTATTGAATTGAGTCTCTTGTAATCAATTTTAATTAGGATCATGTATTTATCGGCTTTATAAGTGATGAGGTGCAATCAAAGGTGTGATGGGGGTGTACAGTACAATAAAGTGTGGCGTCTAATAACAAATATAATATTGTTAGAAATATCACCACAGTGCGAGAATAAGGTAAAGAAGAATATTTAGAAAGCTTGTTATAAAATATTATTATTGAATATATGAAAGGGCAGCTCAATAAGTTCAAGGCCTTTTATTTATTTTATTCTTTACTGAACATTGGTTATAATATTCTTCTTGTTTAATTTCGTGTCAAAGCACCCGCAACTAACTGAATTATGAGGTAATAATAATTATTACTTTATTAGTCATTACGTATTATTAAAAAAAATATATAAATAATTTTCAAAAAAGAATAACTCTTTTAGCAAAATAATTTCATATTTCTTTGAGTAATTTTTTTTTCAGATCTATTCACTTTGTACAATATTTCTGATATTTTTGAAATTTCTTCCATGTGATCTGTCAAGTCCTAAAATTCTTAACACGGTTGACTTAACATAGTGACGGTTATTTCCTTAAAAAAATGAAAAACGAGATAAAAATATTACCAAAATTTAATAATGATGTTTTTATTTTATTTCTATCGTTTTTAAATATCTTACACATATATTACTTCTATCACCTAATTTATAATTGTTTTTATTTATGTAAAAAGCTAATTTTGCGTACAATGTAGAATAAATAAAAATATACCTACATATTTTTCAACGACTGTCAAACAATTGCTAAACGTCGTGGCGAGCTCAAAATTATTCAGTAAACTTTTAAAATGTGTTATTTTTACCTAATGGCAGTGTTGTTAAATTAGCTGTTAGAATACGGAAATACACAAGCTCACAGACTTATTTCTTCACCCTCATATTATCATACTTGTTCTTGTTTTTATTATGTATTCCAGGAGTATATAATCAATGATGAGTGTGAAATTTCACATGTCCTTATTTGAGTTCGGCTGACACCTCCCACACTAAAGGGTTTTATTGTTATACAAATTCAGAGCACACAAACTTCATTATTATGTATGTATGTAGGTACGAGTAGTATGATAATTTCCAATATTACGTAAGTATTCAAAAATTTGTTATGTTTCATTTTATGTCATGTGGTTGAATTTGTAATAGGTTGTATTTCAATTTTTAATATGTTTTATGGAATCTGGCATCAAACTGTGCTATATTATAACATTAAGTATTCCAACGTGACCAAATTACTGTTAAGACCATGTTAAGACTAGCTTTGCTCCACCATTATCGTTATGTAATTTTTCATAATAGGTATAGTAGTAGGTACTACTACTACTATCCCATCACGGCATATCCCACAAGTGGGGTAGCCAGCAGGCCAGCTGCATATAATAAACATGTAGCTGTCCTCTCCTTATGTATCGATTAATAACCATCTACTCATAGCTATATTAAAACACTAAAAACACCTTCAAACTATATTCAATATAGAACTATGAAGGTACTTATCTTATAATGGGAGCAATCCTCAGAAGGAACTTTTCCACGGTTCATGTCAGAATAAAATGCATGCTTTACAACCTATTCCAGGATATAAGATCATAGTATTATTGTGAGTATAATGTATCTATAATGTATCTACTGCATAACTTAGATTTACATAATGGTCGTTTATTATTTGTACAGCAGCTCCCAAAATGGATTCTCTATTTACTATGGAGTGTGGATAGACACCTCAAAATCATATGTGCATTTCTAATTAACGTCGGTTGGATCTTATAAGAAACTATGTAATACTAACATAATACAGTACTTCGTTACATTATGTACAGCAGTAGGTATAACTCTTAGGGGTATTCACACTTGCTCACTTTCAGTGATCACTCTGGATGATCCTCCTAAATTAAAAGGTGTGAATAGACGTTTCATCAATAGTTATCACCAGCGGTGACGGAAGAAAGCGATTACCACCCGACATAATTTTTATGAAAGGTCCTGTCTGTCACTGAAAAAACCATTAACAAATTTTATTCTATTATTTATCTTATTCTCTATGAATTAGTATTGAAAGTCAGAATCATATACTTACAATATTATCATGCTGTCGAGAATTATATTAATTTGTTAAAAACACTTGTTTTAGCGTTATCATCTGCATGGAAAACCAAAATAGAAATAGACTACCGATACTTGCATTCTTTTCTATTCTATCTACGTTCAAGGGACATTAATTTACACTTGCATTCTACGTCACATCACTCTGATATTACTTTCACAAGAATGAGAACAGTGTACTGTGATAAATATTGTGTGCTATGATCTATGATTCGATTCTATAGAAATCAGGAGCCATATAACCGAGTCTTAGATACTTTGTTTGTAATATTAGCCTTAGTCATCGCTAAGCAGCAGGTCTTCAGGACCACTTGAAAAAGGTTCCGCAGCTCCACATGATTGTAGGTTGGGAGACAATAGCACCATTCTAACAATAGACTAGTCCACAACGTAACATGTCATTATTGCCAATAGTAATTGCCTCAAAGACCAAACTAATCATCGCTATACCTTTCTTAGATGCGACTGGGGTACAGAACCGTTGAAATCAATTAATAAACAATACAAGATAACAATAAAATCATTCACAATATATGCGTTGCCTCTGACAATTATAATATTCATTATTTTTTAGTCACCCAGCACTTAACATAATATCCATTAAAAATTATAATAAAGATTCAAGAACACTCATAAATAATTTAAAAAAAATATATAAATATCAAGCGAAACACGTGTATCAATTTCAAATAAATCATACCTACATAGTCATACATCATCAATACATACCTACATTTATAATACGAAATAGATAATTCAAACTTTATCTCTTACTAAAATAGTTTTTTATATATTGTCTAAAAAATTAACAATCCTTTTAGAAAAATATAAAATTTGTGCTAATAACTAATGAAGATTATGAATATTTTGGTTTCTCAACGAATTTTGCTTTACTTGATGTTTTTAGATTTTTACTTTTCTATGATTTGTATTATTGATATGACGAATGTCCTTATTTATTACTTTAAATATCTATATTCTATGGGGCTTCCTACAGGACGAATCCGGAGCATATGACTGTGGTGCAGTTCATCATGCCACACTTGTTGGAATGTCCATTGTGCCCTGTCACTTGCACTATAGAGGATATTTTTGACGCATCTCCACCTGCTGTAGGTTTTGCACAGTACTGTTTGATCAGTTTGATTGGTTTTTTTTCTGGGTTTCGACACGATAAAGAATAATCACAGACATACTTTTGTACACTGAATATAAAATGTAAGAATTTCTAATGTTTTTTTTTTTAACTTTTACCTCAAGACAAAAGTAAAACAATGGAAGATATTCCTTTTTTAGATCGTTAGATACAAGTCGCTCGGCAACCTCTGTTTGTACATCCATGAGTTTTTAAGGGATGTTTTGAAAATCGCCCGGTCATTCATAGGGGGCGTTTTCTGCTAAAACGTTTTTACCTACGTTATGATTTCATATTTTGATTTCTAGAGAAATATCATTTGCTAAATGTAAACTTTTTATTACTGTAATTAAATACGGTTCTTGAGTGTTTAACTATTGGTTTGAAAATTGGCAACGCGAAGGTAGTTATTACGGCATACGGAATGTTTTAGGTCGATATAATATAGATTATGGATTCTAAAAATATTTTACCCACTTAACTATTAAATTAAATTGTCGATTAAATGCAGTTTCCAAGTAGTTATTAAACAGGTATCAATTTTTATAACCACGTTTATTGCTGTGATTGTTAATACACACACAGTAAGAAAAATATAAGAGATGACGAGATTTCTTCCCCATATTTCCAATAAGAAGGAAATTTTCTTGTTTCAAATACCTACTTAATATAGGTCACTATCTAATGGAAGTATATAAGAATAATGTTGTAGAATTAATTGAGAAATATATTTTCGATTGATTTGTAAATGAATTGTTTTACCTGCCTACATATTTTGTTATATATGTTGTTACATACTTTCTTAACATACAAAGAAATGTTTATAAATGAGAATTTGTGTTATGTATATAATTATACATTTCTATCACCATTATAAATTACTTACGATTAAACAAAACTTATTATTCATGTACCTATCTATCCAATGAATCAATTTAATGTAAAAAAATGTTTTTAGATGTCTAGATAGATGCCGATTATGATTGTTTGTATTTTTTTTTTAAATATCAGCATGTAGGATGAGGACATGATAATACGACAACAGATTATTATCTACATACGATTGTAAATTCTGTTCGTACCGTTATGTTTTTATTAGGTACATACCAAACAGAGTGGGTAAATACCGTAAATATACGAAAAATTAATAATATCTAGTATTTGCACATAATATTTAGAAGGTAGGTACTTGGGTATTTACTTTATAAACGTGGTGGCTCAGGAGTGGCTATAGAAGTATTGCTTTTAAAACTCTATAATATACCCTTTTAACAAGAATCTTGGTTGTACCAGATGAGAATTCACATAAGTATATTTTGCTAATATTCGTAGCATCACATATACATAATATATTGAGGTTCCTTTTGATGTAGGTGATTTCTGGATCATGTTTTGATAGTTGGACAAAAAGAGCAATGTACATCCGCCCACAAGTGGGAGACTGATTTCTGCCTTATTCTCTCGGATGGAAGCCACATCTTTCAATGACATTCCTAACGCTCTCCTAACGATCGTCCGAGCCATCGGAACGAAACCTTATGAACGAAATGACAGTGCTTTTTTGGCCAACTATCATTGGAAAATTTAGAGTGAATAATAATATTATGAATATTATGTAGGAACACATGTAGTTTCTTCTGGATTGTTAGCTGCTGTTAAAGTTAAATAATAATTTATTCATGTAAGTATTAAAATGCTTTTAGAGGAGTGTTTATGTGGACATTAGCACATCATTGTTAAAATACGTGCATGCGGTGTGAAAATATAAAATCGTATTCATATAATAAACTACAATGTAATAAAAATATATGCTAATGTGGAATGCTTACCTACATGCTTACTAGTTACTATACTACCACCTACATAATAATATAAATATACGTAGTTCAGTAATTTCCAATATATAACAAATAGTTTTAGTATCTTTGATGTGATGCGATGAAAATGTTATAGTTGATAGAAGTCTCTAACTACTGTTATCCGTCATTTTTTAATTAAGTAAATCCTTTATTTCTGTGATCTGTTTTTTCTTAACAATAACTTACGAGTGATTATTTTTATTTACCTATTTATTACATAAGATCGGAATAATCAGTCATCAAACTGTGTAATCTAATCGTAAATTAAGATGTTGCAACCTACAGTTAAAAGAAAGGTTTCTCATTTAATATTCTTAACACGTAATTGTTTTATTTAGCATTGAGCTCAATCAAATAGTTAAATAACTACTAAAATTCTCGCACAATAATAATATATCCTGATTCTTTAGAGTATGCAAGTTCTTAAAAATATTTAGTTTTATGAAACCCACAGGATCCTGAATAAATAAAAAAAATTAATAAATAACACTATGTGGTGTGGAAGGTAACACCTACAAATATTGTTATTTGATGCACTCTATATTACTAGAGTATACCTACTTACAATACTAAACAATATAATATTAAACATAACACTAACATTGGCTTTCAAAGTCAATATAAGACAACACTAGCCTGACACCTTATTTTGAAAATATTGTTTACAAAACAAACTTTGCACCTCCAAGAATCGACTACACGAGTAAGACTAGACGTGTAAAAATGTTAAATATAAAATAAATATGCCTACATATCACGCCTCGATACAGGGCAACCTAGTGAGACTGCTGCAACTTAATTAAAGCTAATTGGTGATATATTGTTTCAACGATTGTACATTGATATTGATTGAATAGAGTATTTTTTATAAAATTGTAAAAAATATAATAAAAGTAGTAGGGATAATTTCCTTAGATAATTGTGGATACTAGTAGCACTATGCCATCACAGTATATCCCACAAGTGGTGAATTCAGGAATAACAGCATATAGAAACAACTAAAAAAAGACATGAAATACATTGCAAGGCTGCACATGAAATTCTATATACCTATGTAGATATTCTACAAATTATATATTGAGATTTAGTTAAAAGTTTAAATAAGTTGAATTTCGAAGCTTATAGCAAATGTTCTCAATCAAAGCCATTTACAGATAATACCTACGTAATTATGCAATTTTAACATATTAATTACCTCCTACCAGCACTTTTTTGCTGGCACGGCGAGGACATTTTGCATGTTTATTACATGCAGTTGGTCTGTCAGCTACTCCACTTGGGTGATTCTTTGGCATGATGTATATATAGATAATAAGTAAAGTATTTATAGATAGTAAAAAATAAAGAATTGAAAAATTATGTAAAATCAACAAGGAGTTCGTCGGTAGCCTAGAGGTAGAGTATCGGCCTCGTGAACAAGGGGTCCGTGGTTCGATACCAGTTGCCGGCAGACTCCTCTTTCACGACACAAGCTTTTAGTAGCTTACTGTGAAAGGTGTATAAGGTTGTATTTGGGTTTATAACAAAACCCAGATAGGTATATCTTTTTTTTTTTTTAAAAAAAAAGAATATTTAGGTAGACACTTCGAAGCTATAAATCCTTGAGAAAAACGAAAATAGGCGACATTACCTTCACATTTTTATTAAAAGGGTTAATATTTTTATAAGTTAACAATTTTCTTTCTTTATCAGCACCCGAAATCGAGTGAATCATGAAGTACAGTAATGGCACCTAGATACCTAAATTGAAATTTCAGAGTCGTTCTAGAAACCAATCATCAGCAACTTACTCAGTAAGTTTTTACCTTAAAATATTAAACCGTCAGAGAAAGTAATGATCTGTAAATATATGTGATGAGGGGATATCATTAAGGTAGGTATGCACAATAATAAATTTCAACAATTCCAACATGAAATGGACCCGATTATCGTATAGGTAGTCTACTATGAACTGTACACTACTTCTTCAATTATTGATAAATCGAAAACAAAATTTCTCGCTATCTATAATATAGGTATATACCTAAACAATTTTTTATTATATTTTGTTGGAGGTAATGTACCCCCGATCATAAAATAAATTTAAAAAAAAATCATCACTATGTGGTCTCGTACATAAATGCTGATACCTAATAGTTTTCGACTTTTTTTTAATAAGTTATGGAAATTTTTTAAAATAAAATAATATTATATAAACAAAACATAACTGTTTGTGACTCAGCAGTCAGGACAAGACAATTTATTCCTTTCATTACAATATTATTCTAGATTTTGTAGTAAATATTTACCGACCTGTCTATTATCGTATATCAAAGATAGACTGTATACCTACCTATGGTTCCACATATTATTTTATTATCATTTATACCAAATATGGAGTATCTTAATAAGACACAGGAAAAACATCGAACAGCTGTTCTGAACAATACACAAACTTACATGTTCAGTGTGTACCAGTGGCGGGACTATATAGACTTTATTATATCACATACATTGCGGTCATACATTCGTAACAAAAAAGTAAATCTCCATAATTTAGGAAAGGAATTTAAGAAAATATCAGACATTATCAATTTGATATTGTAATTTGAGATATTTTGCGATCTCATCTTTTTGTCTATAACAATTTCTGATGATTCCCGGCTTTTCTCTTGTAGACATGCGGTACTTTTTTGCTACTATGGAAAGAACACCTTTGGCGTGTACATACTACATAGTATGAAACAAGGCTTCTGTGCTGTACAGTGTACCCAATCAAGTAACCAACTATATAACACATCAATGTCTGCTATTGATACTGGAGATGGTAAGAACACAATATTAAATCAAATGTAGGCTCGTACATGAATAAGCTTGTTTTATATTTCCGTTTTCCCTTTTATAACAATACATATTCATATTTTAAATTCTGAGCTTGCTCCAACTGACACGGAGTTGTTTTGTGAAAGTTTTGATCTTCGCCACAGATATTTTATCAATAAAGCATAAAATAAAAATAAAATAAATCTTATTGCACCAAAAAATAATAGTAGGTACAAAAGGCGGCCTTATTATGAATCAACCGAACAAAATTGAAAGATTGTACCTAAATAAATTTCAAATTGATTCATTATTAAGCGTATACTAGGTACGATAAATAATTATATTCCGAAATTGGTTCCAAAATTAATATACTCTGTTGTTTTTGGTTTAGATTTGAAAACAGCATTACAGTGACTAAATAAAAATAATATCCTATACCTACTATACGTCTTTACCCTCACGCCGAATCCCGAGTGGGGTAGGCAGAGAACGGAACGCCATATACATATGTAGATCTATCCTTGCGTACTTCTCTCGCTTCTTCAACTCCATACAATTTCTTATACACGCACGTTGATTTCTCTACTTATCACACGGCCGTTCTTGAGAATTTGATCCACATGATCAACCCACTTGGTTCTCAGACGCCTGCGTCTCTCTGAAAATTTATGAAAATTTCCAGATTAGGTGAACGTAGCTAAACATGGATTATTTTTAATTAATCTTATGTAGATTTCAAAGGAAAACGTTTTTTAAGAACAAAATTGATAAATATATAAATAATTTAAGTTGATATTTTCAACCGACGGTAGGTACTTGGTGGAAAATCTTTTTTTTTTAAGATATAGGTACCTATCTGGGTCTTTGTTATAAACCCAAATACAACTTTATACCTACACCTTTCATAGTAAGCTACTAAAAGCACGAGGCCGAGACTCTACCTCCAGGCTACCGACGAACTCATGTCGAATTAATTATAAATTCTCATCAGGCTATCGCTATAGCCTGATGATGAGAGCGGAAGCTCTTGAAAGCCGGCTCGCGCCCAATAAAAAAGCCACTATGGATATACCTACCTACTATAATTAAATGTTTTATTTATACTTTTTATAAATAATTGATACCTGATATATATAATTATAATAAGAATAATTATAAATAAATAAATAAATTAAATGGTAATATGCAGTTTCGTTAGACATGTCACAAGTATTTTTTTTTTTTATGTTTGATTAATCTGTTGGATAGGTTAGAGTTAGTCTGGTGTCATTTTATGCAAAAGCACATTTGTTAACAATCATTTCATTATCGTATAATTTTTTGATTGAAAAACTATATAATTATGTAAATATAAGTAGAAAATTCATAAATTTAATTTTGATGCGTTTACCTTATCTGGACTATTATCGAATTAATATCTCAGGTGGCCCAATTTTTCATGGATGCTCAATTTTGTGATATATAATTATTATGTTTATGTGCAATAAGAACTTAAGAAGGTAGGTATTTTTTTTATTATAAGACATTATTTCGTTGATATTATTATTCATTACGGTGATTACAATCTTTGTCTAAAACCTTGTTACAACTGGTTACAACTGCCATCTATAAAAATATTTACTAAGCTCTTTTGCACCTCCTATGTGAAAAACAGAAATCTGTAGTCTCTGAAGGAAAACGTCAAACGAAATGTCAAAGATTAATTTTGGTTGAGGTTATGCGAGAAGATAGACCGATAAAAGTGAAATTTTATTCTTCATAACCCAAAATAAGTGAAAACAAATTGTTCACAATGTTACGTACGAGTTTTTATATGTGCCGAAGTATAGCACGAGTTCATAACAATTTAACTTTTTCCAGAAGCAGTGTTCTACCTAAATATTATATTACTCCTCTATGTTGTGGAACAAATTGTTCATCTTTACTCAATTATTCTACAGATAATACTCAAAATATCACTGTAAAAGATGAACACATTTACACCGGCTTAATATCTAAGCAAGTCATAGGTGTGAAAATATTTTCTCTGTCATCTAGTCTCCTAGGTGTGTGCTTCCAGCCTATTATGTATCAGAAGTATGTCGAACTTGGTGCATCTCCTGTAGTATTAGGGGCAGCAGTCTTTATAGGTTTTTTCACATTCGTCACTCCAGTTTTGCTTCATTGGATTACAAAGAAATATGTGACAGATATTGAATATAATCCAGTTACCAAAATCTATACAGCAACGCTTTACTCATTCTTTGTAAGGAAAAAGAAGGTAAATATTCATAAATTATTAAATCTAAAATTTATGCTGATATAATAAAGAAATTGATTTATAATCTCTATTATAATATGATCAAACAAATTCATTTTAATACTTATTTTCATTCATCAATTAATGATATCATAACCTTTCTTTATGAATCGCCTTACTATTCATTATTTACATTGTACGGTAATTTATATCTATTTGTATGGACTTACTACTCCACCCTCGCGACGCAAGCATATTGCTTACTGTGAGAGTGTATTTGGGTTTAATCTAAATACATGTTTTTTTTTAGAAATAGTGCTAATTGGTTTTAAAATGATCTGATTCCAGATTCAATTCACACCAGATGATGTAGAGGTCCCAGATATTGTGGGAATGTTCACAAGTTTCCACATTAAAGGCAAACCAGTCTTCATAGAGTTGAGTCATTTTAAAGATCCAAAACATTACGCAACCATCATGGGATATGATAAACCAATAGACTTTAAGTTAGAACCACAAATAACAGAAGAGGATAAAAAAACATAAAAATATATCTAAGTATGAATATTATTATTATAGCTGTGCTTTGTGATTGTCTATTATTTTTGACAAATAATGATTTCAAATACGGAAAACTTTCTTTTATTTCAATTCACAATGAAAATATAAACACTAAACCTTAATAACAATTTCATAATTTGCAGTTGGGAAAATTGATGTAAATCAAGTCACTAACAAGATATCATCAAAATATCTCAAAATGCTTTTGCCAGAAATTTCATTTAGCGTACTTCGTTTCATAGAATCTAATAATAATAATAGTAATCTTTATTGCACAAAATTAGTATACAAAGAAGAAGAAAAAACATGTTGTCATATCAATAGAATCTACTATAAAAATCTAGCAAGAAAACTCAATATGAAAATAATTTAACTTATTTTTAATTCAGAAGGTTTTGGTTATAAGTTGGTAGCATTCATAACGGACAGACATATGGAGCATGTTTTATTTGATTATAACAAATGTAAATCTAAACTATTTGTTAAAAATAAAAAAGGGTCAGAATTAATAAAAGATATGATTTTTAAATTTATTTATTATAGAACTCAATCAATATGTTTATTCAAATAAATAATTAATATACAACTAATGTACAAACATACCAAAATATTACATTTCTCTGGTACACTACAACTCTTTGATTCATCAAAAAAACATATTTTCATTTCAATAGACTATAAAAAAATATGTTTTAGATTTTGAGCAGTGATGTAACTATGAGATATTTATTATAATCTGCAATATACTTATGTACAATTAGCGTGCATTCAAAATATATTTAAAAATAATCTAGACAATTCATTTGAAATGCGCTGTTTTGTGTAGCACCAAATATGATATTTACATAATCTTTTGTTTTACAACAATTACAACAATTCGATTTAAAAAAATCTTATAACATATAACACTTATTTGTAAACCTATGTTGCAATTGCAAAAGTTATCAAAATTCCATGGTAAGATTACGTAATTATTGTGAATCATTTAGTAACAATACTACGGCAAAAAATGTGTAATAAAAACATATAGAGTAAAAAAAATACTTAATCATCAGACATTTTAGTTTTAAAATGTTTCAAAAAAAGGTAACTCAACACAATAAATATAAAAATATTATTATTTGTTAATAGCTCAAAATATCATTTTACAAACAAGTGTATCGCTTAAATTTGTATTGTCTGTTTTGTGATTTTACTATGAAATAAAATTAAAATAAATCAATTGAAAGAAATTTCTAAAATATGAATATTGCCAAATAATTTTTAATTGATATGGCAACATTTCCAGTCATGTTTTAATAATTACCAGATAAATCCTTATTTACATCTGATTTATGATATTTCATTCCAGGTTACCATTTCATCTTTAACCATATTTTTGCTATAAATAGGAATATTTATCCAGTAAACTAATTTTATCATTCCTTCTTATGTCTATGTTTATTTTAAATACTTACATTTATAATATATTATATAGTATAGCACCCTGCAAACAACATTCACACAATTTACAAATACTCTTATAAAACTTGTTAAATATTTACAAAAATTGAACGTAATTGGTTGGCATAAAAAGCAAATTGATATTATTATTACGACTGTGGAAAAGTTGAAAATCAGGGGCCGTAAACAAACTACACTTAGCGATTGACTACTGGCGAACTTTTCGTCAATCTACCTACAATGTACCGTGTAATTATACGTTATTGTTGCGGTTATTGTCGAAAATTCGTTTGTAGTCAATTGCCAAGTGCGGTTTGTCTAAGGGATCAGCTCATGTTTACAATATGGAAAATTAACACTTAAAGAAGGTGAACTAGAACAGGAATTGATTGTATTCGATCTTTTTGCTATTTATTTACTTAACATTTTTTACAGTGGTAATGGAAATATTTCGTAGGATGAAAAACAAAATAAAATACAAAACACGATATGTAGGTATAATCAGTGGCCATATTTCATAATATCAAAATGTAAAAAATATAGAATTAAATCTTAAAATAATAATATTAAATTATATAGGAATGTGTATAAGTATATTTCTCTTCCTTGAGATGGAAACTCCATTACATGGTGCAGGAGAAATCATCTTTCAATATATCACAATCTGTATTTTTTTTCATTTCATTATTTTGTGTTAAAGTGTTTCACAGTTTAATATGTCAAAGAGAGTTAAAATATTAATCTGACTTATAAAACAACATAATACCAAATAATAATGCTTAAAACTAGTAGAAATGAAATTATAAACTAAATGGCATTTGAATAAGATTTATAATAAATATCAAACATACTAAAATTATTATGGTTAACATCAAATCATTCAACACTTATTATTGTGTGAACTGAAATGATTAGTCTTTTAAATTATTAGGTTTATTAAATTAAATCAACAGTATTGTGTAACTTTAATGTTCATAGCATGATTTAAGTCGTAACACAAATACAGTTTCTAGAATAAAATAATCTGAGCCGCATGTGCTCTCAGGTTAGATACAATGTGTTGCTTGTTGATTTTAAATACTTTTCATACTTTCAAAAATAATAAAACATTATTCACTATATAAATCATGCCAATTTAGTGATGTGAATAAAAGTATTGAATACCTATATAAAAAATTCAATGCTCGACAACAAAATAGAACTTCTGTCAACAAACATGTTAATTTAATATAAGTGTTAAGTACTGTTGTCAAACTCAGTCATTTAGATGGAGATCTGATTCTATAGAGTCAGTCTTTATGTTGATACAATCATCTAAACATGTTGTCTTAGAGGCATCCTTCACTAATTTGGTCTTGGCCAGCCATTCCACAAAGCAAAAGGCAGCTGTGCCCACTGTGCCTAAGGCCACTAGGATGGCCAGCTGGACATTCAGTGGTGCATGAGTTGAGTAGAAAAAGCATGCAGCAGCAGCAATGGACTAGAAAAATGTAAAAACAGGTGAAACATCTTTCACTCTCTTCTAAAATAAACCTTCTCCATCACTCTCTACTCACGCAACAGTAAATGTAGTAAACGTGACTATGAATTTTAGAAAATTGTAGTCCCTAATGCTATTTTCAAGAAATATTTCTTTCTGTAAATATACTACTACTATCCTATCACAACATGTGCCACGAGTAGGGTAGTCAGCAGATCATCTGCATGCAATAAACATGCAAGCTGTCCTCTTTGTGTCAATAATAAATTAAGACAACCAGGATGGGTGGCAAACCTCATCGCTGAATATAAGATATAAAATGGCTTTATTTTTTCATACACCTGGTTTCAACAGGATACTTATTTATGTAAAAGAGTGGAAGACCAATTCTTAACTGGGTGCTCCACGGAAAATTACTGTAAATGTAAAAAGCATGAATAGGTCTATTTAGGATTTTTTGGGATATTTACTTGCTGCAATGTTATGAAGTAAGATATATTTACTATGATAGTAATACCTGTGTGAATTTGAAGATAGCAAATGCTGATGTGCTGTTGTCAGAGAATGTTCCTCCGAGAGTTGAATATATCTGTGTATTGAAACAGGCATCTCCAAATCCTAAAAGGAAACTGCACAACATGGCGACGTAAGGTGAAGGATCAATATAGGACTTAGCATCAGTGTCACCAAAGGGAGCGTCATTGGGCAGATTGAGGAAGATAAGGAAGAAACTGACAACATGAATCAAATAACCCATGATAACAATTGGATCACGACCCCACCTTGTCGTCTTCTGACCGAGGATACCAAACAGCAAACCACCTAAAAACAAAAATATATATGAAATTTAGCTTATAAGCTATACATTTTATTTAATATCTACATTGCGTAAGTATTTTTATAAGGATTACCTAGAACTTCCCCAATACCGATGAAGACTCCAGAGAGACCAACAAGCTGTTTAACATTCTCCCCCATCCCTTTAGTAAATCCGATGCTAGGACTGTAAACACCACTGAAGAAAGAAAGCTCAATACCTTTAAAATATAAAAATAAAACATTACTTCTCTATCTATGCAAATATTTTTAATTCCTTAAAAATTTGAAATAAACAAATGTAATAGTATTTGTACCTATAACTGATGTACGTAATTTAGGAAGTATTTGTGTTTTACCTGTGTAAAAGAATGTGATGCTCAAAATAAGCATCTCTTTAGTGCAGAATAGTTTGATAGCGCCTTTGAGTGCCGCTAAAGGACCATCGGGTTCAGGAACTACAACCTTCTCAACATCTCCAACTACTTCTGTGGGTGACACAAGTGGCTCTACTTTTCTCAATGACAGGAGGAAGCCAATTCCAACAACAGCTAAGGCAATCAGCACTCCAAATACAATGTGTCTGGTGTGTGCATCTATTTCAGTCTTGCCTTGAAATTGTATGTAGACAAAGAGATTTCCAACAAACATGCTGAAAAGGATTTTTTTTACATTAGTAAAAAATTATAGAAATCGAATTTAACCATGAAAATTAAATAGGTTATAAGACTTATGCAGATGTCATGGTTGCATAAAACTTTAGATTGAACTGGAATACGACGAGCATAGGAGTTTGTTATGCTGTGATCACCAACATCAGGATATCTAATACAGCATTCATAGAAGAAGATCATTACTTTTAAAAAATGAGGATTGCATTTGCTAATGCATCCAAAGAGACAAACAGATTTATTTTTGCATTCAGTATTCGACACACAAATCTATATATTCTGTCATATATATCAATAAGTTGTGTATTCAGAATCAAGTCAGACATAACAAATATTGTCCTAATTAATTTAAATAAATAAACATTGAAAAATACATATTATGTTAGAAAAGGTCAAAGATAAATGTTTAGTTGTTATGTGTCAAGGTTGTTCTTGTGTCCAAATTTAAAACATGCAGATTATTTGCAATAAACCATTTTTTTATCTTAAATTGTGAAAGTATTATATGTGTGGGAGGAACGTGTTGCACACAATTTAATGTCAGCAATTTGCACAAATATGGTGGATCGTATTTTATTATACCTAATATTTTATTTATTTGGAACATTGTGTAATTATTCTAGACAAAGAAATGAAAACAAGATAAATTAAAATATAAATCTTAATTCTTGAGCAATAAGTACAGCATCATATAATTTCTTTGAAAAAGAATTGCTGGTTAAGATGTAACAAATGTATTAAATTGATGGCCCTTATAGTACAATGCAACATATTGTGTAAACTCCATTTTAATGTTTACAAATAATTTAACTGGATTAAGTGAGATAATCTACACCAGAGTTGGACAGACTCACACATCGGCGATCAAAAACAATAAAATTACCTACTCAGATTTATAAAATATTATGATCTTCCTTACAGTCAAAATCTCAACGTCCGTAGTCAGATTTTCAATAAGGGTATGGGAATTTGAAATATTTCATGATTTCCTTGGTTTTGTCAAAAAAATCCACATTTCAAAAATGAGTAACTTTTTTTTAGAATCATGCGTGTGATTGAGTCTAAAACCAATTGTGATTGACTGTTTGCCTACCCCTGATCTGCAGTATGGAAGATATATTCTGTATCTATTTATATTTTACTGTTATTAGTAACATAAATTGTAATAAAATTTTATATTTTTAGAAAAGAAAAAGATTATATTTCTCATAGATCATCTCTATTTATTATTTTTATGTCAATTGGTCTATCTCTCTATCTATACCACCACGCCATTCCCCATGAGTGGAGGCAGCCAGTGCATGCAATCACCATGCAGGTTATAATCTCTGTGTTATAGTAAAAAATACATTCAGAACGGGTGGCATATCTCGTCACCGAATTGAATATGTTAAATGCCTTATATTATGTGATGTTTTACAATTTACTTGGAATAAAGTGAGAGAATTTTAAAAATAGCAACAGCATTTTTCAACCTTTGGATTCTTCATGTGATCTATATATTGTGTACATCCATTAACAATGTTAATAATCTTTCATACTCAATGACAAAGTCTACATTTTTATCACAAGCACTTCTTTTCTCCGATAAAATATCACAGTGACACATAAAAACGACCCTGATCCAGAAAGTAAACAACATTCATCAAATTAATTTCCTTGTAATAAAAATATGTTGTACCTATGTATATCACTTATCAATTTAATTAAACAAGATTTCGAGTGACTAACACACAAAGTCTTAAGATGATGTTCCACATGTTGGAGTGGAGTTATAAGATAAAGTTGAAGTGTTTGGAAGACATTAATAAGCTGTAGCTTCAAAAACAATATAAAAGTTGCTCAATACATTATTTTTTCACTTGACCTGACACAGTTGACATTATTTTCTATGTAATCAATAAGATTGGAACTAATTACTACAACAATCTATTTAGGTTTCCTTCTTAAACTACTTAACTTATGCAGTACCTACATAAAATGTAATCTATCTTGAGGTAAATATTATTAGTTAACACAGCACACATGTCTTGTGGTCGATATTTATCATAATCTCCTTAGTAATTACTATAAAAATCTTGAAAACTAAATATGATAAATATCGACCACAAGAACAATTTCTTTATTTGTTAAAAATTTAATGCTAATGTCTAGCCTGATGTTTTATTCACCAGGGTACCTAGACAACCCACATTTGGCGATCAACTACTGAAGGAACTTTTCGTCAATCTACCTACAATGTACAGTGTAATTATGCGTTATCGTTGCGGTTATTGCCGATAAGTAAGTTTGGTCTGATCTCAGATTCAAAATATTTGAATCTCACTAAAAACCTACTCTACCCTCATAACAGTCATAACACAAGCATATTATTTACTCTACAGGTGCTTGAGAGATTAATTGGCCTTAAAACAAATCCAAATTCATATTTAAAAAAATATTGTTTCAGAGTAATATATTGGAGCTTTGAATCTAATTACCTGGTCTGCAGCATCGCCCAGAATATTCCAGAATTCCTGGATATGGTAGCGGCATCACTGTTGAGAGTAAGATAGTTTCCCTGCCCAGTCCATATTACAGCTGCCCCTGCTCCAAGAACACAACTGGCAGCGTACAATAGCCATGTGCTCGGGAACAGGAAGGTCACAATGAATAAACTGAAAGAAAGAATAAAACTTACATATAATCAGGAGTTGTAAACTTATAAATATTATGGTTCACAAAATGGTCTCTATATCAATGGATGAAGTTATTGAGTATTTTAATGTCTTCAAAATGTTGATATGTAAGCAAAAATAATCACAAGATAAGAAAGCACCCAATGGTCTCTAATTAATAAAGAGATTTTCTGATTTATGATTTCTTATAGTGATCCAGTAAAACTGGTGAACTTATAACAAAAGCCTGGGCATTTTTATAGCATTTTTTGGGCAAGATCTGTTTTCTGACCAACCACACTTTCAGTAGGAACATTACATTATGATTTGTTATTAAATAATTATAATATTTTACATTTCTTATGGCAATGAACCCAAAATAAATGTTTTAAATCCCTACATTCTTTTGTCTCACACATATTGTTCTTCATGACAATATGATCCTTTATGACAATAATATAATTTATTTAAACGGATTCATATAAACCTGCTCCTAAACATGTTTCTAAGCCCCAACTCCAGAGCATGACATTTCGGAAATATAAACAATGCAATCGTTATTTTTATGTATTGGGCTAAACGAATATTTCCTAATCATTCTTCTGCGAATATGGGCATGATTTTAACAAAAGTCGCAAAAAAAATAATAAAAGGGACGTAGGTAATATTTTTGTATGGTAGGTACAACCCATACACAGTTGAACCTTCTTTCAAAATTATTTTTTAAATGTTATTTCGTAAGAGCCAATCACAGGATACTGACAATACATTATTGATAGACTTCCACCTTCCACCGCCTTTCTACATATTTCATGAATTTCGGTTTGAAACAATGTAAATTGTAAATTGTTTCATGGACAAACTCAAATTGATTCTCAGTGTTTTTCCTAAAAATCGTATCTGTGATCGACTACACTATGGCATGTTCGAGCGATATTTTATTTCAATTAAAACTTGGGTATCAATACAAACATCTGACGAGGTACCAATCGAATTTTGTTAATGATACTTGGGCAGTGGCGTAGCTCCACAAATATCTTCATTTCAAACCAGTTGGCAAACACGATTTTGGCGCCCCCATTGAGCATTAAGGGGCGCCATTCTACTCATAAACATAATGACACATCCACAATGCAGGATTGCTGATGGCGTTTTTTTTTAACAAAGATCAGTTCGGGTTCAAATATTATTCTTCATAATGCTTCACAATAAACCATATAAACTGTAAAATTCCAAAAAATTCTTGGGGACTCCGAGAAGGGGCGCAGACTTTGTCCCCGGGCGCAGATGACCCTAGCTACGCCACTGTACTTGGGTGTATAATTTTTTTGCCGGAGTATTTTGTAAAAATAAAATAAAGCCGCAAACATTGAAGCATAGCTTTGAGCCTATGACTTGGCTTTTTCCAACTCGTGTAGAATAGGACAATTAAATCACAGCTAAGTGAGAAGCTGTGTTTTAATTGAATCATACTTTTTGCATTCAAGTATTTACATAATTACCTACATGTCTACCCACCTCATCATCGATTGATTTTTATAAAAACCTTGAAATTTAGTGTGAAATTTAAAAGTGATTGGATGCATAGATATTATAAATGCGTAATTTACAAGCGCTATTTACCTAAATAATATAATACGTTAATAGTACAAAACAAAGTTAGATGAAAAATAAAAAATAAAGTCATTCTAATTCAAACGTTATATTATTTGCACGCTTTTGTAATTCAATAGAAAATATATTAATCAAACAACTGTAAAGATTATTAGTAGGTGACGTTTCACTATCGTCTGAACGAATATAATATTTGCGAACTGTGATATGTGATACATTATATAGCACCTATAAATTATGTGAAAATGAAGTAGAAACTAGTCGACATTTCTTGGCAAAATGCAAAACTGTAAGAATTGCAAGATCGAGGCATCATCATAGATAGATACTAAATAAAAATGGATTTTCCCTCTATTCCCTAAATCCTAAACTTTTATGTTTAAGACTGGAAAAGTTTTTTCACCGGAGTTAAGGTGCTAAAAAGGCAAAATAGGTGTGATAAGTTGAACGGCGCGGAGGCTAACGCACTTGCCTTTGAGTCACGAGGTCCCGGGTTCGATTCCCGGCCAGAGCAAAATGAAGAATGACCTTTTTCAAATTGTTCATGGACGGTAGGTCTCCTTCAATGTTCAGTGCATTGTATATAATGTGTATCGTCGTGTTAGTACCCGTAATACAATATTCATATCTTAGTTTGGGACTAGCTCGGTCTGTGTGAATTGTCTATACATAAAAAAGTGCGATGCATATCGCAGTTTGTAGTACATCATATACCTAGATTAACTAATTTTGGCATTTCAGACATTTCCCACAAGTGTGGTAGCCAACGTACTAACTGCATGTAATAAACATACAAGTCATCCTCTCCGTGCCAATAAAAGTTAAGACATTCAGGACGGGTGGCATAATACATCGCTAGATTAAAGATGTTAAATATCTTATAGGTTAGTTTTACCTTATAAAAACTTATGAAGAGTGGGAGACCTAATATTTACCTACTGGAGATTCCAAGGGATACATGGGGGCACATCATACATATACCTTCACCGTAAATATAATACATAGTAATAATAACTTAGTAATAATAACTTATGAAGAGTGGGAGACCTAATATTTACCTACTGGAGATTCCAAGGGATACATGGGGGCACATCATACATATACCTTCACCGTAAATATAATACATAGTAATAATAACTTATGAAGAGTGGGAGACCTAATATTTACCTACTGGAGATTCCAAGGGATACATGGGGGCACATCATACCTACACCTTCACCATAAATAGAATACATAGTAAGTAATAATAAATTATTGTTTCAAATAATGAGTCATTTCATTCTCTCACGTTAATGGTTTTTATAAAATCATATAGGTAACTTAACTTAACATTTAGACGCTAATAATAAAGATTTCAATCTAATACTCTAAGGATATTGGATTGGTATATTTAATATAATATTTACAAGTGCAATGACACAATCAGGATGTAATCGATTTAAGGATGAACCTACATACACAATAATAATAATACGATGATAATATAACGCACTGATTATAATATTCTGCATGTATACCAGTTTAAGGTCACTATTAAGAAAATAGGTCTCTATACGGTACGTTGTCCTTTATTTATTTATTTATTTATTTATTTATTCAGATATTCACGGCCGAAGCCTTTTACATGTAAAAAAACTAGTATACATACAATACATGCATACAAAAAATATTTTTCTTTTAAAAAAAGAATTAAGAACTTAAGAATTAATTAATTAATTAATTAATTAATTAATTAATTAATTAATTAATTAATTAATTAATTAATTAATTCTTTTAAGAACTCCTAATGGAGATTAATGCTTCCAGGTCAGTAAAGGGACGTACCTACATGTGGCTATGTATTTATAATCACAATAGATACACAAGAAAGTAGGTGTTGTTTTAGTACCTACCTACTTCTAGACATTCTTATTAAAATTTCAGATACTGAAATATTGAAGAAATAAACAGACCACGTAATATATTGATGTTCATAAATAGTGCACCTACATTATAATAATGTTTTCCCTCATAATAATATACAGTACGTACATATAGGCCTATCTCAAAGCCTTACAACTTACAAAGCAATCTAAAATGCAAACCATGAGAATAAAAATAGGTAGTATATGAAATTAATCATACATCATTTCAGCTATTGTGCCCTAATGTCCTTCTTGTGAAAACAGGGTAGAAACTACTACTACTATACCATCACGGCATATCCCACAAGTGGGGTAGCCAGCAGACCAGCTTCATGTAAGAAACATGCAAACTGTCCTCTCCGTGCCAATATAAAATCAAGACATTCAGGAAGGGTGGCAAACCTCATCGCTAAATTTAAGATGTAAAATGTCTTAATTTTTTCGAACACCTGCCTTTTACAGGACACTCGAAAACTTACGGAGAAGAGTGGGTTTGTTTTTATCAAGTAAACATTTGTCTCATACAGGTTTAATAAATTTTTAATCATCATATTCTTAAATGGTTTTACAATGTTTCATGTAACATGCTTACATACCATCACGACATTTCTCACAAGTGGGGTAGCCAGCGAACAGTCTTCATGTAATAAACATGCATGTTTTTTCTTGTTATTAATATAAATTTATCAATTTATCTTTGAAGTTTCATATCTATTTATTTTTCGGGTTAGTTGGAAGAGATCGCGACTTTGCTATAAACTCGCCCTCTGTATATTGATTCTATCTAACTTGAATGTTTACCTTTTATGTAATTGTTAGTAATCAATGTACAGTACAGATAAATAAAAAAAATGTGCTTCGTTTGGGATACCAATGGTTCAATGGATATTAAATGTATCAATTTTACAAAACAATGCCTATCCATTAAACAAAAAAAATAATAAAATTTTAAACCCATCCTGAATATCTCAACTTCTACTTGCACAGAAGGGGCAATATGCGTGTTTGTTGCGTGCAGTTGATCCGCTGGCTTCTCCGCTTGTGCAAAAATGCTTTGATAGTATGAATGAAAAGATTAACTTTAAGTATTTTATTTGATTCTTGCTGTGCCGACAATTAACACATAAACCTCAGCATTTTCTTGCAAAATTTTCCGGAGAAAAATACAAAGCGATTGTATAAAGGTACCTACCTACCTACCTACCTATTATAGAATAGGATTATTAAATAATTTCCAATAGTTCAACGGCGCACACATCCATAACTGGTTTTGCAGATCTCATTATTCTAGTCCTTTGCTTCTTGATAGATATTCAACTTTATTTTAGTTGTATCATTGGTACTACCTCTACATAGCAAGGACCTTCAAATAATAATAATATCTATAGTTCTGCGAGATTAGAAAGTACGATATCACAGTGAACTCCAATTAATCTCTGGATCCTGGATCACACAGCATTCATAACTTTATTCCATAATTCTAGAGTCAGTACGTTCGAGTGAAAATTCAAACTGATGATAGTATTTATTTTTATAAAAAGATAGTTGATATTTCACTTAAATTTATTGAGAGAAACCTCGAGTATTTTTGTCAATATAATATCGATTGACATTTTCTTCGTAAGTTCTCTTGAAAATGTCAATCGGTATATATTGACGAAAGTACTCGAGGTTTCCCTCAATAAATTTAAGTGAAATATTAACTGTGTTTTTATAAAAATTAATGCTATCACTTTTATTCCTTGCCATGACAAAACGTGTTATTACATATATTAATACGTATTTACTATTTCAGAAATGTATGTAGGAACCAACACTGATTTTTTCTTCAGTAAAGCGAAAACTGATAAATTTGGATTTCGTTTTTATAAAGATGTCAGAATGAACTGAACAGTTATTCACAAATTTAAATAATGTAGTATATTCTTCCTTACATATATATCGTATTTAAGACTTTCATTATAAATTTTCAGTTCTTCAACACGAAGATTTGTATTTATTGTCACACCACTGGAAAATGTCAACAAAAAATTAAAATACGTACCTACTGTAAATTTCAGGATTAACCTCAGAAAATCAGTTATTTAATTGACTTTTTATAAAAAAAAACTCTACTTTTTTTAATATATTTAAGCTTAAGACAAAATAAAAACACACTTGAATAAAATGTTTCAATGTTCCAACTAAAGTACTTTTTAGCAGTACGATCTTAATAAATAGAAATGCACTGTGGTGTTTTGTATAATAATAATAATACAGTAGTAACTAATGTAATATAGGTAATATGTAATTATATTCGCAGAACAAGTTACTTTAACACGTAGTAAACTTGGTAGCACAGCATACACACTACATGCATACCTAAATAAAACACTTGCAATAAAAATAATATCATTAAACTGCGTAAAATTATTTACAGCTTAAAATACTAAATCGATTATACCTATATATAAAGTTATATAAATATGTAGGTATTTAAATACAACAAGACTGGGTACACACGTGCCTAATCAAATGATCAAGGACGAAAGGATAGGTACCTACCTGTTATATACCTGCCAACCTACATAATATTATGTAGGTACATATTACATAACTGCATATAGGTAAATAAATAGAAATATCGTAGGGTGGAATAACTCTTTAATCTAGTACCTATAGGTCAGAGAAGTCTGTGAACTATAGAATTATGTATTGTCATTTTACTAAGTCTAGCAATGTGATAGCCGACGTCAAGAGGGACCTAACATGACGATGGAAGAAGAGATAATTATAATTCGAGAGTTGGAAAATATAAAATGAAAAGCTTCTGAATATTTCTAAAATCTTCATAAAGAAAAATGGCAACTGTTTTCCCCTAGGATTTCGAAAATAGTATTAACTGCCCCCTCCCCCCATTAGAAGGCATACCTTACATATAGGGAATAAAAGTTGAGAATTTTACAAAATCCTATAATTTTATAACTCCAAAAGCTAAATAAGAAGCCAAGTTTTTGAAAAATTGAGCACCATTTTTTTCTATTCCATAACCCTCCAAGCTTTTGTTGGCAAGGAGAGAAAAGTTTGCGAGTTAATTATACATGCAATTGGTCTGCTGGCTACCCTACTTGTGGGATATTCCGTGATGGTATATTAACTAAGATTTTGTTACGGTTAAAAGTCAAGAAAGGAATTCGTGATAAGAAGAAACAGAATTTGCTAAGCTGCTGTCTTCCTAGATTAGGAGTGGGCAAACAGACGATGGCAAGCGGTTTTAAGGTTGATCGCGCGCATTCTTCTAAAAGAATAGCATTTTTTGAAAAATCGGAAAAAATATTTAACAAAACCGAAGAGATCATGATATATTCCATATTTCTGTTCACTTTTCGAAAATTTGGCAACGGGAGTGGGAAGAAAATTAGAGACTTAGCGAAATCATAAAATACAGGTAATCGGAGATTTCTTGTGCTTGCGAGTCGTTTGCTTGTCATCTTATTTTATTATTGTATGTATGTATGTTAGATGATTTATTCGGCGTCGTTTAATGGAGCATCCATCTCAAGGGCGCGGGAAACTATGTTGGAAGAGCGAGCGAGCGAGTCTTCAACTTTCTCCTGAACGTTGTTATCGATTGGTTTTTACGGAGGTCCTCGGGGAATCGGTTCTAGATGACGGGTCCTGCAACGCCAAAAGCCTATCATAGAAGCAGGACTTGTTTGCTCTATTGATTTCGTTGTGAATCTCCAATCTGCTCTAGAATAATCATGAATTTGCAAAATTACGTACTTAAATACGAGTGTGTATTTACGAATAAAACTAGAAAAATTACTTAAGATTTTAATTTATCACGGCAAATGACGATTTTCAAAAGATATTCCGATTGAATGACGGACTACTAGTAACTGTTGCGAACTGAGTAATAATTGCTTGATATTTGTATTAGGTAAAATGTATATTTTTGTACTTCACATAATTAATTAAATGAACATATTAAAGTAAACAAAGCAGTACATCGTTATTCTTGGAGGCGTTACATATTATTATGTACAATATAAATAATATAATGTAGGTGCGAAGTTAGGTAGTCGGATAAATTTTATAGTAAAAAGTGAAAGTCTAGGTGGCGGTGCTGTGTGGGTAAGTAACATCCACAGCTGATAAATCCGATAATAAATGGGTAAGTATGCATAAGAATATTATGTATCTACAACATTACAATAAAATAATTCGCAACACAAAGTACTTGGTAAAGGTATTAAATAACAATAACTTGAATACTTACAATGTAATGTTAATTGAGTGGCTTGGGTTCGTAATCGGACATAATTATCCTTTTGTAGAAAAATATCAGTACAGTCTAAAATCCCAGGTGCCGGCAAACTCCCCTTTCACGGCACAAGCTTTTAGCTTAGTGTGAAAGGTGTATAAGGTTGTATTTGTATTTGGGTTTATAACAAAACCCAGATATATCTTTTTTAAAAAAAAAAAAAAAAAAAAAAAAAAAAAAAAAAAAAAAAAAAAAAAAAAAAAAAAAAAAAACTAACTCAATTTTGATTGTTTTCAAAACAAAATTCGAATTTCTCTCCTATTTTTCATACAAATTTCAAGATTCGACTGTTTTGGAAAATGTAGTTTTAGAGAATGGATATTTCTACAAACTTAATTAAAAAAAAAAACACATTTAAGATTTGTCTACTTTCGATCCCACACTGCACGACCATTTGTTTACAATGTAGGTAACGGACAAAAAAATTGTAGTCATCAGCAAGCTATAACAAGATGATTAGTTCAGTCATTTTCATCGTAAAGGATATATACTTAAGTTACTCATGAAGACAAATATGAATGTATAACCAACCCAATCCGTATAATGAGAAATAGTAAAACTAATAATAGTTTCACAAATAAAATTATATAAAACTGTAAATATAAGTGGGTATATATTATAACAAGTATGTACTTAGTATTATGTTATCACAGCACACAGTCTGTAATAACTATATTATTATTCTATGAAAGGTAATATCTAAAAAACTGACAACATCCAAAATAATTTATACGAGAAATAAAAAACAGAATTCCAACATATCTATAACATACGAGATACCTATACACATCACTACATACTTTCACTAATTTGCTCATAATTTTCGCTAAGCTATGGCTAATACGATAATGAAATTCCAATCTTCGTCAAAATTAATTTAACATTATTTGTAAACGGCGACATTCCTAACATTACAAAATTAGGTAGAATACTTAACGTTGTTTTTCTATTCGTCGCAATGTCTGTCACAAAGCGAGAGGTTGTACCTATTGCATCAACTGCTCGCCTATTGTCACTTGAATGCTTTGCGAATTATAAAATAGTGGTAAAGTAGGTAATAACTAAGTTAAGCAATAATATTCGCAAATACAAAGTTGACTCGATAAGTGAATTGAGGTAGTTATACAATACCTACTTTTGGAGAAAATAAGATCGCAACAGCTAAAAATCTTGAGCAACAAACTATAAACTTCAGGACTATTTTTTGTAATTGTGACATAAAAATAGTACGTACACACCTTTTTCAGGAATTATTAACACTATTGGTGATTGTATTTACACCTTTAACTTTTTTTATAATTTTACAAACAACCTACATGCATACGTCAAACAAATATACATTTCCCAAAATGGGGTAGCCAACGGACCAACCGCAAGTAACAAAATACATATTTGTCCTTGACGTGTCAATAAAATTAAAGACATCCAGGATGGGTGGCATACCTCATCGTTGAACTGAAAATGTCAAATGTCTTAAACATTATGTTTTACGAATATCTGCCTTTTACAGGACACTCAACAAAAAAGAGTGGGAGACTTATTCTTTACCGGGGACTCCACAGGTATATTGTCAAAAACAAAAGCATCATAGATTTAGGTACCATAAAGAATTAGGATTGTGCAAATGAAATCGATACTATTTGCGGAACATGTAGGTAACTAGGTATCTTCAATATGTACTATTTTGGTCCCAATAAATAAGGTAAATGAATAAGCTTAGTTATCATAGTTATCAAACTGGAGCAGTTTCTGATTTGCAACGAAATGCCATATTTTCTATCCAGTGGTGGAACGTGAAAGTAATGTGCATAAATAATTACATAATTTTAGCTCCAATTGATTTTATCGGTATAATTAAACAAATCGCTCTTAAGGTTACCGGAGTAATATAACTTTTATTGATCCTCCAACTTCAATATTATTTTCAATAACAAAAGAAATGTATGCATATTTTAAGCAGGTGGAATATATAAAAAGTGAACCAATATACAGATTTTTAGTCCAATGTAAATTTTGCAATAAATACATGTTTCTTACAGTAAATTAAGTCAATGTAACCGGCGATAACATAATTTATGCAAGAACACTTTTTTCTCAATAAGTTATTCGAAAGCTTTCCATTTAGTGCCTACATAATATTACATATTCCTCAAGTATCTAATAGAAATATTGTATATCATCCATATTTTATTGGATAATTATTATTATATTTAAAAACTTAGATTATCAAGATATCGATGACTTTTTTATACTTCTTTTAGCAACCCATCAGTTTTCTTACATTATTATGTCTGCTTGTCATAAATAAAATGAAATAAAGTTCTAGAATTTAAATCAGGGGTAGGTAAACAGTCGATCGTGGGCATACTTACAAAAACGTATCTTAAAGTTTACGTAGCCCCGTCCGGTAGGCTCAAAAATAGCGTCATTCTACTTCAAAAATAATTCTTACGGGGAAATCAATTTAAAATAGTCTTAATCAATTAAAATTTAAGGTAGATATATATAAATAATTTTAAAATATAAAATTAATACTGTGTTTTGTTTCACAATACAGCGTATACCCCAAGACGCCTAGCGTTTTCACCAACGAATTGGCATCATCAGGGCTGAATATAAAACTGATTATTTAACTGATGATGCAAATTCGTTGATTAAAGCGCTAGGCGTCTTTGTATACTTGTTTGTGAAGCAAAACACAGAATTAATTTTATATTTTTGAATGATTTCAAGTGCTGTTTCGCAATTTTAACGCTGAAACATTGAGTTCAAGAAGGTTATTTAATTTTATAGCCTAGGTAAATAAAGTAAATGCTTACCATAATTATATTTTTTGCTTGCGAGTCGATCGCTTGACGCCCGACTTTTATTGTAATCGCGGACGGAGTTAGTAAGTGTACCAACTCCTGATTTATGATATTTTATGTGTAATTTTTATACGTGGGTGTTATAATGACTTTCTCATTCAGTAGAATGTTTTTTAAATACAATTTTTGAATAATTTGATTGCCTGTGCTTATCAATCCTTATTAAAATTTAAGTCATGTCAGGTTTATACTAAATCACATAACATCGTATAAACTGGATCAACATAAAGGAAATACATTGTAAATATGTTAGAATAAAGACTGAAATCGCAATACTATGCACAAAAAAGAAAACTTCATGGTTGAATGTTCAAAACAAATTCCTTTAAATCAGTCAGTGCGAAAATTAACAATCACGTATATGTACGTAACATGTATGTAAATAATAAGTAAATAAATATATACAGAAATCACATAGATATATCACACAATATGTGTGTTAGTAGTGAATTGTGAATAATTCTTATCTAATTACATACCTACCAATAAGAAATTTATTGGAGGCTATCATACGAAAGTAGATATCTACATTGTTTCAAATAATCAAAATTAATGAAGATAGTTTCTGTTGTTCAGAATTCACAAGTTCACATTGTGTAGACGTAGACGAATAAATCTTCAGAGAGTGACTATTACAACAGGTTCCTCTTCCTGGGAACACAGTAAAATTAAACTGTCTATTTCGCACTAGCCAACGAAATGTGGTCTGCTAACTGATAAATTTGTTTATTTGTGTATATATACTACAATAATATAGAGCTTGAACCTTTTTTTATATGGTCAAAATAAGACTGACAGAAAAAATACAAATCAAGACAAGTAATGAAAAAAAAATACAGTAAGTAAATATTAATAAAAAGTACTATTGCATATCAAGGAGTTTACTGTTTTAAAACAAAATGAAATAATTAAAACATAAACTAAATATTTTTATGGTATTAGGATGAAAACCTCCAATGGTATTCACAAGCGCAACACGAGTATGAGATATGCATACAAATCATTCATTACGATTCGTAATGTTGTGTTTAGAAACTATGTTCATTAAAATGAATCGACCAAACATCAGTCGACTACATAAGTGATCTATTATTAATTATATATTAAATTATTTTATGGTCATAAAAATACAATACGAACAGTTATAAATAAGAGAAAAGAATAGAATATTAGAGTTTTTTTTTCAATACAAAACTGAAATACAATTAAATTAAGAAAACACTTCCCATTTTGAATAATTGACTCCTTTGCTTGCACTAAACTTCATCCTGTAAATTTCAATCCTTGGTCAGTTAAATCTCTAGGTAAATAAATAAATCGTGCTTTAGAAATATTGTGACCAAACAAAAACTGTAACCAAAAGATAAACTAAAGAATAAAGTTTTGTGCATGTCGGGGTCAGTGTATGAATGAGAATTTAAATAGCTTAGAATTGAAAAGATATCATGACGTAGCCTATATTTAATAGGTCAACAACTTTGTTAATAATACAATCAACGTCTGAATGAAAACAGCAATATTGCATAATAATTGCAAAATGTTAAATATTAGTTAACATGCAGGCATACCTATATATATATCTATATCTACCTACCTGTCTCTAACGTCAATATTTTGCAAATATTACATGACGAAACATTAAGATCAAGGCGAGGCAGACTGTAATACTATACTATACCTAATAAATAATAGATATCATTATAGTATATATGAAAAGTTGGTTACAGCTAAACAGAAGATTGTGAAGGGCTATTAAATTTTATTTATCTTCTGAATGACAGTAATTGGAAAATACCTATTATAAACCTAGGCATAATATATTATTATACATTTCTAATACGTACATAGATATTCAGTAATATTTTTAATGTTTAATTTATTTCTTCGGATGCACAATTATTGTCTTATACTCTTATGTAGTAAGTAGATCAAATACTTTATGTTCCCTATGTGAATCACAATGAGTAGGTATGTAATTGATATTATAGTCAGTTTCTATTAGGTTATTCCTTGTAATATAATCACCTATAAAATATAACAATAAATTTAAATACATAAATGTAATATTCCTCATCATGAGATATAATATATTATTAGAATACATTTATGATATGTCTTCATTTGTAATTATATTTCATAAAGTAGGTACGTGGTAAAAATATGTTATCTTGAATTCTTGAATATACAAAACAGAATGCAACCAAGAAAGTAGAATTAGGTATCTACATAATAATATAGTGTTTCCAACATTTTAAAAATATAATGTTTACAATCACTAGAACATGCTATGGATAGACTATAATACCTACTTGATATTACCTAATAATAAAAAAATATCCTTGCGGCGTTGTTGTTGATAATATTGGAGAAACACAATAATATATTGACATAGCTTAGGTATATCTAATATAATAAGTGATTGTAGTTTTACATAGTATATAATATTATGTTTCGTGTTGTTAGTCACACATAACTAGAAAACAAACAAAAAAAAACTATAACAGGTCCAAACTACGTAGGAACACAGGTAGGTACTATACATATTATATTTTGGTAGACAGCGAGACTATTAATAAAAACAATAATAACATACGGTTTTATGGAAGTCTACATCGGAAAATAAATTATGTCTCTTTCCAACAAAAAAATCCCACACTACTAAGCATATTAAAAAAATAATGAAGCTTCTACGAGTATATCATATGTAAAGAAAATCACCTCATTAAAAAGTCTCTACTCCTCATTTTTTAGAAACAAACATACGTTTATTTTAAAAATGTTATCTAATTGTTGTTTACACAATTTATGATAATTGTAGATATGTGCAAAATTCCTCAATAAACAATTTGATATTTTTAAGTAAAATCCTAAAATAAATCTGTATATAATAACATTAGTATATACCTACCTAATATAAATCAACTGAGAACTGATTACTAATTTGTTGATTATTCCATAGGGATTTATACATACCTATTAAATAAAAGTGTATCTAATTTTAAAAGTTGTATTGCAACTTTACTTTACCGTAAACAATATTATATATTTGATTGTTGAAGGGTTTGTGCGTTTACATTATGAAAAAAACGTATTATTATTTTTTATGTACAAAACCAAAACACTGATTATTTTTCACACTAATTATTACATGAATAAATCAATAGTAGAATAAAATACTTGTTTTATTTATTTCGCTAAGGAATTCTACTACCTAAACACCGACACAGTGAATCTCTTGATAATGTTGAGCCAGCTCGACAAAAGCCTTCGAACATATAATCATTAGTATGAAAAATAAACAGTGTTTTTCTTTTAACTACTATAGACTATACCCTCACGCGGGGTGGGGTTGGCAGAGAGAACGGAACGCCACATAGATCTATTCTCACATTCTTCTTTCGCTTGCTCTACATTCATCCAGTTTCTCATACATCCACACCGATTTCTTATTTTACCATTAACACATTAACTTACATCATCATCATCTCGCCCTCAACGCTCCTCTCGGGAGAACAGGACAAAAACCAACCTCCTCCATTCAGAGCGTCTCTGCGCCAATTGCGTCACCTCTTTCCACGACATTCCCTGCGCTCTGATATCGTTGTCATAGGAACGGTGTATTGTGAAAGAGGGACGCCCAGGCCGAGGGAACCCTTGTGAACGGAAGAACAGTGCTCTTTTTGGCCAACTATCATTGGGCATTCTCAAAACAACTTACATACTCTAATTAAATTATGGACTAACTTTTCCATAAATTAATTGAAAAACCGTTTTTGCGGTTCGCGTCGTTTAATAATACATATAATCATACAACCAAAAATATAATAATATAATCTGTAGCCAAATTAAATAACGTAAAGTAGCAAATCGATCATACGCTGAGGAAATAACGTCTCTCCCGATTCTCGATGAAATCTATTGGAAGATTACATATATATTAAAAACGAAATAACGTTACTGTTTTGACAACCGGTGTGGCGCGGAGGCTAGCGCACTTGCCTTTGAGTCACGAGGTCCCGGGTTCGATTCCCGGCCAGGGCAAAATGAAGAATGACATTTTTCAAATTGTCCTGGGTCTGGGTGTTACATGTATATGTGTTCAGTGCATTGTATATATGTGTATCGTCGTGTTAGTACCCATAATACAAGATTCATATCTTAGTTTGGGACTAGCTCGGTCTGTGTGAATTGTCTATACATGTTATGTTTGTTATGTTTACATGCAATATGGAATGTTACCACTTGCAATGAATGTATCGATGTGAAAAAGTTTTTTTTTCAATAGTTGTAAACCACTATTACAAAGCAGAACAACGCTGGCAGAATATTAATAAGAGAGTATATACAGTACCTATGATAATATAATTACAATAATGACACGATAATAATATTAAATCATAACAGGATTAGTTCCTACTATATTATATAGTTACTATATTCGTATAATAATAATGTGTACTACATAATAATATGTAGGTAGGTACCTGATCTGGTGCCTTCATTTTCATATAGAGTACACACATACATACAATATAATGATACTTACCTATATACATACATACCTACATAATATCACAATTGGACATAATTACCTACATAGTTGCATACACCATTACAATTTTGAAGGGCATGTTACAGACTACGGCTAGACAGTTTCGCAGTTTAGCCAATACATTTTCCTAAATACCATTAATATTAATTCTTGCATCCATACCATCATAGCATTTCCCACAAGAATGGAAGCCAACGGACTAACTGCATGTAATAAAACATGCGAGTCGTCCTATCTGTGCAAATAAAATTTAAGATATTCAGTATAGGTGGCATATACCTCATTCCGTTGAGCAACAAGCAAAGAATTGGTCTCTCACTCTTTTCCGTAAATTTTCGAGCGTCATTTTAAAGGCAGGTGTTCCAGAAATAAAGATATCTCATAAAGATGTTAAATGTCTTATACAAAATATTTTAAGAATACCTGTCTTTTACAGAACACTCGAAAATAATAAAATTCATGTAAATATACAACAACGAAACTCGATATTAGACCAGTCAAGACTCTAGAGATTGCAGTTCATTATTTAAATTCTGAATCATTATCTAACTCTAACATACCAATATGTCACAGCTCCGATAATCATGGCAGCCCTGGGTCCAATAAGGCTGATAGCTGATGGAGCCAACCAATTGAACACAGCGAGAGCTGCATAAATAATAGCCAGAGATATGTAGCCATCTCCTTTGAAGTTTGGATCATCTGCGGCTATACTATCTAGTATGGTTTTCTGTGAAAATTAAAAAAACAAAACAAATAAGAATGTATTTTTTTAGAAGCTTTATCTGTTAAAGTTGATCTTAGTTGGGTCACATTTCAAGAATTACTAATGAAATTTAGTCGACATAAATTAAATAAAATTAATAATAAATAAAACACTTGTTTAGAATATCCACTGTGACTATCCACAATATCCACGGTCGCCAGCCGGCTTTCAAGAGCTTCATCTTCTCTACGCTAGTCTGATGATGAGAGCGGAACTTCATGAAAGCAGGCTCGCGACCAATAAAGTCATGAACATCCACCAAGAACCGTCGGTCGATAACATCAACTTTACTAAATAGAATAACTTTTTTTTTTCGTTTACAAGGTTCCACACTATCTTTCTTTCACATCGATTTCGGGAAATTAAAAATAACGTGGAAATAGATATTTCATTGGTTAGTAGTTTTGCATTTTCTCTGTATTTTTGAAACACGTATCTTCTGCTCAGAAGTCGGAGCTAGCCCAACCCACAAGTTTTATGTTAATTCAAAAAGTAGGTAGGTACATATGTTTTATATTAATATTAATACTTGTTTATAGGTTGGCTGAAAAACATTGCAATAAAACGTTCAGGGATAGCAAAAAACATATTTTGTAGTTCAATAAAGAATAAATTATTCTTACTTATAATAAAGTCACCAAAGTATAAAATGCCAAACATTTACCCATACATATCTAATCCATCACTTGCATATAAAAAATATAAAATAAAAACTTTTTTAAGTTTTCGAATATACTGTAAACGGCAGGTTTGTAAAACATCACGTATTAAGATATTTCATAATATTATCATGTTTTGTTTTAATATCTAACTTTTATGGTCTCAGAGAGGATGTGGTTGTTCCGCTGGCTACCCCACTTGTGGCAAATGCTGTGATGGTATGAAGGAAAGAATAAAATACAAAAGTAGGCGTGTCGTTCATATATTATGAAGTCTAATTCATAAATTTACTTAATTAATATGTGAGACACATCAAGTCAAATTGCAACATAATAATTATGCCAAAAACACCAAAACAAGATTTACGTACGTATGTCTCTGAGACTCGTACATAATACTGTATAGAGTTTAATGAACTTTTAGAACAACCATTTACAAGACAACCCGGTGTCTAAAGAAATCGGGTGGCGGCAAATAATATTATTGATACGGCAAATATATAAATCAATGACACACAACACAATTTAGGTACCTATAGGTAATATAACAAGCATTATAAATAATTTCCTCGTCAGTTAAGTATCATCCAATCATTAGATAACTCTGAATCTAAGACGAGTAACATTACCTTTATTGAGGGAAAATAATTAAATAAAAACTATAGAACATATTGACTTCATGTCGCCCTTAGGCCTAAAAATATATTAGTTATCAAAGTTAATCTAAATTACTACATAACCAATCTGTTTTATTATTAGGTAGGTACCTAGATGTGTAAGAGAAATTAATCAATTATTTATAGAAATTAACTGCGCATATATAACTTTCATAATAATGCAATTATTACAACCTCCGAGTAGGTATATATATATAACTAATAATTCTATTTCATAATATTGAAGAATGTTTAATTACTATTCACATAGATAGGTATGTATGAACTTCGGTTAAGTTGCGTTTTAGACCGACAGTGAATAAAATTCATTTTAAGCGATAAAACATTTTACGCTGTATAAACGCAAATAAAATTAATATTGTTTTATTTAATCCACAATATCTTGTAAACTATATATATATATATATATATATATATATATATATATATATATATATATACAAAATATTTATATGATGTACAATCACAGAACATTATATTAATAATATTTATCTATCGATTAAATATATAGTTTGAATTCGACCGGGAAAATGTGTGCATTAATATTAGTAAACCAAATGTCAAAACATACAAACAAAACAATATTATACACACCTCTATATTTCCCATTGTCTGAAATGCAGTGAAAACGAACATAAATCCGAATCCAAGCAACAAAACATTCACAAACCGCTGTTCTATTGCCATTTTTATTAACTTTTTTTTTTATAAAAACATCGATTGACTCACACGTCAAATAATATCAATACGCGCGCACCAACTACGAAATATCAGCGAATGAGAACCGGTGGTACCACTGCAACAATTTGTGCACCAACGCCAACAATACAACATTCACTATCGGTGTCGGACGGTCCACTGTAGATTTTTATTCTTTCTACTCCAGTTTTAATATCGGAGTTTTGTTTTATGTATCAAAAGAAACTTGATTGTAGGTAATACTGTTGAGCGATATCAGCTGGAAGGTGGAATGCGGAGATTAATGAAGTGGCTATTATTATGTACACACTCCATGTTAAATATCGGGATCCAGTAGTGCAAGGACAGAAGAATAATAATTATTAATACATATTTGTTATATTGTATTGAAGTGTATGATAAATAAAAAAAGTTAAAGTAGGTAAACTTATTATACATAATAATATTATGTCTATACGATTATTCTAAAATTGGATTATATACCTGAAACTTTACCACTATTAATTCCGAGTTAGGTGTATCTAGAAAAGAACTTCGGTAGTTCGAAAATTTCCACAAAAGTACTTTGCTGGTTTTTCTTATTTTCAGAATCATGATAATCTTTCTAGACAAATTTTATTTTATTTTAGGAACCATAATAAAATGAGAAGCACTCACGATTTTTTCACTTGGATGATCATCCAGCGTGTCATGGGCAAAGCTGCTCATTGAGTGAACGCGCCTATTTACATTTATTCATCCGATACTTTCACTGCCATGTCAATATTCTCAGCCATATCGTCTGTAGTTTGACGTATTTTGTTATTATTACATGAATAATAACTACTTCTATCCTATCATCGTATATCCTACAAAAGGGATAGCCAGCAGACGTTCAGCCGTCTTTTCCGTGCCAACAAAAAATTAAACATCCAAGATGGGTGGCAAAAAAAGAATTTAAGATGTTTTTTTTTGTTTTTCAAATTCCTGCCTTTTACAGGGCACTCAAAAACTTACGGAAAAAAGTGGAAGACCAATTCTTTGCCGGGTGGTCACTATCACCTGTAGTACTATTTGTAGGGGGTAGTGCATGTGCTCATTTCAGTGCATATTTTTCATTTTTTTAAATTTATTTAATTATCTTTTTACGAAAATACGCTAAACTACATACAACATGAACGCGAGTGTTGACATGGCAGTGAAAGCATAGGGTGAACAGACGTGTTCACTTTCGATGAACAGGTTTGATCCTGACACTGGATGATCATCCAAAGTGAAGCAATGTGAATGCTACTTTGTCACTGAAAATATCTTCACTTTTCAGAGTATGCGGTTTCGAATTACAGTATTTTGTTTTTATATTTCTGTTGATATTTTTGCACTTTTCTTGCAAATAGCATTCCATTCTCAATTTGGACTACCTGTTGATTTTGTTTCTTAAGGATTTTATATTCCTTTTTCCTTCTTCTGTTTTCAAATTCTTTGGCCTCCTTTTTTCTTCAATCATTTTTAAGATATCGTCCGTGATCCATTTTTTATAACTTGCGGCTTTTCTTTTGGTATAATCTCGTCTGTCGCTGCGGTTATTTTCTCTTTGATTTTTCCCCATACTCTATTTACATTTTCATTACTCTCAAAATCGCACATCTTGCATAAGGGGCGTTCACATTTGTTCACTTTCAGTGATCACTCTGGATGATCCTCCAAGATGAAAAGGTGTGAACATGCGTTTCATCAATAGACTATTAAAGGATGACGTCACAGAAAAAACATTGAGGGGCATCAGGCATCCCAACACAACAGACGATTACGGTGTAATATTAGGTGGAACGCCTAAAGAATACCTCTCTCTCTCTCCCTGGGCAATTATTAATCCCACATGATGGTGGGGTCTGCCATTTTTGTCTTTCGCCGCCACTCGGCTCTATTCTGTGCGTCCTCCGGGGAAGCTCCGCAGTCTCTCATGTCTTGCTTCACAACCTCGCGCCACCTCCGCTTGGGTCTTCCTCGGGATCTACTACCAGGGGCAACCAATGACTGTGTCTAAAGAATACCTAATAATCAAAAAAACTGTCAGTGTCGATTTTGTTATTATTTTGTCGTCTGACTTTCTTTTTTTTCTCTTATGGCATAACATCCTACAAGGATGATTTGCGCAATCTGACTGTTTGTCCCCCAAGCAAAAGCAAATCCATAGACAAGACCACGTGACCTTTAATGGTCTCTAGCGATGACGGAGGAAAGAAAAGACCATAAACAAGTTTTTTTTTTTTTTTTTTTACGCGGCGGCAGAATGGCCATCCACACTTCTCAGCATTATACAACCAGATAAGTCTCCATATGATCAGTCATGGTCACACAAAAACTTAACAGTCTAATGCCGGGAAAAAATCACCTATCCAGATATACAGGATATCAAAGGATTAGGCTCAGAATGCGGGTTCAAAATACCAGCATTGTGCCTGAAATATCTGTGTTCATAAACTTTTTTACAATATTACAAGTGTTTATTATAATAGATTTTTGAATTAAAATGTACAAATTAACCGGTAAATCTAATTTTGTAAATTATTTATTAAAGATTTCGGAGTTAACCCTGTAGCTGACATGACTAAAGGTGTTTATTTGTTTTATTCTCTATGAACTTGTATTGAATGTAAGAATCATGTACACAATTATTTATTTATTTATTCATTCTTTACTGTACATTGATTAAAAACAATTACATAAAAGGTATACATTCAAATTAAATACAATCAATATACAGAGGGCGAGTTTATCTCAATAATTATTATGCAGTCGAAGTCGAGAGCTATATTAATTAATTTTAAGTGCTATTTTCAATTTTTGAATTGGTTTAATTAATTTTATACGAAAATACATCAAACTACATACAACATGAGTGAGAGTGTTGACATGGCAGTGAAAGCATAGGATGAAGAAGTGTGAACAGACGTGTTCACTTTCGATGAAGAGGTTTGACCCTGACACTCTGGATGATCATACAAAGTGAAGCAATGTGAATGCTACTACTGTATAGCTGTTTTCGTCGTATTTTTCTTTTACTTGTTATAATTTTAGCGGCTTTAAGTTCCATCTTTTTATGTTCCTCTTTTCTAGCTTTTTTAATTTTTGTATGGTTTCCGCCACTTCCATTTATTATGGTCGCTATTCAAGTCCGGACCTGCATAGCTTAAACAATCTTTAATTTGATGGAATATAAATCGATAAATGTCGCATAAAGATACCTACAAAAGTTGCTTCTCATCCTGAATGTCTTACTTTTTTGTTGGTATGGAAAGGATACTCTACGTGTTTATTATATGCAGCTAATCTGTTGGCTACCTCACTTGTGGGATATGCCATTATGGTATAGTAGTAAATATGAGAATATTATTCACTTCACTAGCAGTTTATGCCATAGACATTTCTCAATATTTTTCATAGATTTTTTATACTATGATTTTTTATCATAGATATATATAATGGTTATGTAGTATATATATCTATGTTTTTTATACTAAAAATCTATGATATTTTTTTGATCAAGTTGGCATCTGTGTTTATCTATGGTTATGAAATATCAGTTGTGAGTATGTACATATAATATAGTGCCGTTTTTATTTCTTTTTGTTGAAAATGTGTTAAAATTTGCCAATTTGAAGTGTTACGTTAATTTCTTAAACCCTAAATTGCAAAAATAACGTAATATAATTTATTTATCATCCGTCCAATAAACTTAAATTTATCTAATGTAATAAATAAATTGTGTCAATCCTTGACTTAAGTGAACTTTTGATGATGATTCTCGTCTGTGTGATGATCTCATATTCGTCTGACTCTTCTTTATTCTGTCACTGTAAAGAGTTTCCTTGAGTTGTGTTTAATAGAGTTGAATAGTGTTTTTACAAGATAAACATCGTGAAAGCCTCGGATTTACCATCAACAATGAAGCAGTTTTGGAAGAAGCATTTGCCAGACCAACCTTTTTCTAGGTAAATGTCCAAGTATATCGATAGTATTACTTTATCTCTAATGACAGATAAGAATTTATTTAGTAAATTCTTGTGTTCTCACTACTTGACATATTGTCAATGTTATCAAGAAATTCATAATCACCTCACCCATCACCTTCATGAATTATTCAGTTTGAAGGTAATCCCCAATGAATGCAACACATTTATCTAAATTACTATGTCTGTTTACAAAGTGTGGTTCTTTCTATAATTTACATTAAATATTTGGGAAAAATATCAATTTTGCTCTAGATGAAATATAATTATTTATCAATTTGTCTAATGTATTATTTATTTTGAAAAGAAATAATTAAAACATGCAAAATAAATGTGGGATGGTGAAACATAATATTTTGTTAACATTCTTTATCAAATACTAGTATTGATATCCAAAAGTTATCATTTATATAGGTAATTAGAAGTTTGTTTGTTTATGTATGTCAACATCTTCATTAGCACAATCTCTGTCTGTTCCATGCATTGAATGTAAACACTTCGTGTGAGATGTTTACTATTAAGTAAATACTATTTTTATCAAATTTATTGTTGATTCTCTGAAATAACTTGTTGTATCATTTAGTTTGCAATGTTCTGTTGGCTGATTCTGATATGTGCTTAATATTTAAAAAAAACACTAGATGTGCATATTTTAAAGATGAATATATTTTTTTCTATTAAATCTGAGTTCACAAGACGGAGGTGTAATTGAGTTCATTGCAGATGAGATTAATTTATGATTTAAGTACAAATAATTTATTATATTTAATTTAACAAATAATTTATATGTTTGTTGCATGCGGATAGTCTGCTGGCTACCTACCCCACATGTGGGATATGCCATTATGGGATAAATAGATGAATATGCCCTCTGTTTTATAATAAAATGTATTGACAGAGAAATTTATTATTTCCTTATTTGTAAGTTAGAGAATAAGAAATCAAACAGATTTTATGATCATTTTTATTTGTCATAATGTTTCACAGAAAATTTCTGTAATTCATGTATCCGTAAATGAAGTGGGCAGTGATCTCAATGTAAGTAGTAGGTATATATGCTATTTAAATATGATTTTTTTATAAGGAATAGAAATACAGTAGTTACGCACATTACATTAAGTTAACGACCCGAATGCTTTGTATTACACTATATGTCCACCACTAAACATGCATTGGCTATTGTCCAAATGTTAAACCATTACATTAATAAAATATCAACTTGTTATTATATAGATTGTGAGTGATTTGGTGTATTAGAAAATATGCCTACAAAAATACATATTAATTCACTTCATATAGGTATACATATTATTCATTTGTCTCCTTAATTTGGTACCTCCCTCATGCTGGTACTCTATCAGTTATTATTGTTCTTTCCAGGTTTTCAGGCTCTCTTCTTGTAATATGTCCAAAATATCGCAAGACACGCTGTATGCATATAGTTGAGGGTCGTATGGAAATATTTAGCTCCCTGAGGATGGATTCATTAGTTCTATGTTAAGTCTGATGCACTTGGAGCAATCTCTTCAAGCACCATATCCCAAATGTGTCCGTCTTCACGCTTGCAGCGTCCACATTTTAGACTCATACAAAAATATGCTGAACACCAACATCCTAACCAGTCTTACCTTTGTATTTCTCATGATTTTATGGCTTTTCCAAATTTTATAGAAATAATGGATGATGATATTCAATCGTTTAATTATAGCATTGACAGGACTGGTGGAAACATATTATTGCATTTGTGAGGTGTTATTAGGAAGACTGTACATTCTATAACCATCTTACAATAATAAGATTTATTTATCTATTTAATTCAATAGACTTTTGTTTTTATTTTATAGGTCAACAAAGAGAAATTTGGGAGATGAACTGCAAGATGCGGAGAAAAAAGTGGAAAGTATGAAAGTAACAGTGAGTGCAGTATGCAAGAGACTTGGAGCATCTTCAGGAGGCAGTGGAGGGACTCAGGGTGGGGGGCCAGATCCCGCCGTCAAGGAGAAGAGGATCAAGAAGCTCTTGGAATATCAGCTGGGGACCTCCATGTTGGAAACCATTGCACAGATGAAAGATGAACAGTCACCATTCAGGCTCATTATGGATATTTGTGGTAATCTATCTGGATATGTATACCTACCCTTTTAAAAATATGGATATTTGTGGTAATCTATCTGGATATGTATACCTACCCTTTTAAAAATATGGATATTTGTGGTAATACTATCTGGATATGTACGCCTACTTATTAATAAATTTTATCACAATAAATTTTACCAATTAAAGGGCTTGGGGTAATAACACTGTATGCCACCTAATCCTTATTTTGAGATAATTGAGTTTGAAGTTTTATTTGAATCCTCAAATCATACAAAAAGACGGGTAGTAGTTGAGACTCGGAATGTAACATTAATAATAATAATAATTCATAAAAAACATTCTCGAGTTAACTGATAATATTGATGTTGAACATTTGTTATTAATGCATAAATCGTTTTACTCCTCTAATAAATTATCGAAAAAAATGAATAGTAAAATATCAAATAGTTTGTAGCAGAACAACACTGTAAGCTACAATCAAAAATTAATTACTTTTTCCGACGAAGATTCGGTAGATTTTGAAGAGTTTGGCTTGCATGCACAATCTTCATTATTTTGAGAATTGGATCCACTAAAATCATTGCCACTAGAGTTTGTTAAATCTTGAAGAAACAAAATAATATGCTTGCACTCGCGAGATTCAAGTTTGGACATTTTGATTTTTATGTGGCTTTCAGTGTTTTAATCGCCAAAATAATTACAATATTTTTGAATAACGTTGTCAATATTTAAAATATTTTCCCATGATTTTTTTCACACTATAGAAGACATTGTTTTGTGATGTCTTACATTAAAAATTCATTTTTTAAGGGTTTTGTGGCTTACAGTATTAAGGCCCTTCAATTGTGGTTCATGAGTTTACGTAATGCTGTCTATAACAAGCCTTTTTTTTTTTCTTCTTTCTTCACCTCGACTTCTAGATGTAGTCCATTGTGGGATTTAGTCCTTAGATGTCTTCCCACAGACCTAAAACCTGAAAGAAATTCAAAATTTTGTGTGGGTTAGTTTCTGTGATTTGTTCTTGATCAGGAAAGTGTGAGCCAATTATTTTGGCTCTTGTTTGCATTATAGGTTCACATTCTGTGAGTAGATGCAAAGGAGTTTCATGTTCATTCATGCAGAATCTGCACAGATACATATCTGTAAGTTTCATTATACATAAGTGTTTATTGAGTCTACAGTGTCCCGTTAGTACTCTGGTGAGAATTCTTAGGTTCTCTTTATTAAGTTCGAGAAAGTCTCTACTTTTCTTTGATCGGAAACCTTTAATCAGGGTTTTTGCATGTTTCTTCCTGGTATTCTTAACCAGTTATTAATAGCTTTTTCTTGCATTCTCCCATAGAGTGCTGTTTTTAAAAATGTAATGGGGCAGTGAGGCTCTGGTCCATAGGTCAGCCCCCTTGTTGGCCATTTTATCCGCCTCTTCATTACCCTCATAGTTAGAGTGTCCTGGTACCCATCTTAATACAATTTTATTGTTATTTTCTATTGATAATTTGTTCAATGCATTGATACAGTTTTGAACTGTAACAGAGTTTACTTTACAAGAGTCTAGTGCTTTAAGTGCAGCTTGACTGTCTGAGTAAATGTAAATATTTTTATTTCTGTATCTCCTATTTATATTTTCATTGGTGCATATTGTTATCGCAGTTATTTCTGCTTAAAAGATAGTTGCATTTTGGCCCAGGTGTTTGCATATTTTTGCTTTTGGTGATATACCATATACACCTGAGCCCGTGCCGTTTATCTTTTTAGATCCATCTGTGTACCTACCATTTGGTTCTTGATACCTATTTTCTTTGATATCTGATCTAACAGGCCTTTTATTAACTAATGGTGGGTGAACAATTATAAACACCCACTTTTTTCTAAATATCTTTTACAATAAATATTGGAATATTATTCTTTTCTACATCCAAAATTCATATTTTGGATACTTATAGAATTATCTATAACCGTTTTATCACATAGGAAAAGAAGTATTTAAATGATGGCAGCGGTAATTCCTCATGAAACTTTGATTATATTTCTGCCCTAAGATGGCAAAGTATGATATGTCACTTTTTTGATCAAATTGAGTTATTGGTATCAATGGATTCGTCTCTGCGAGATCTACAAGATGGCAAAATATGATATGGATATGGTTTATATTATTCGCATTAAACAAGGATTTCAAAATATGATAGGTGCGTTTTCAGGATTTCCTAAGATGGCAAACTATGATATGTCTACTTATGCCATCTTATGTATCGGCATCGCGATAGTATACTCGTTTGTCACAAGACATATTTTGTTATATTGACTTTTCGGTAATATAGATGATGGCTAATTATGATTTGTCTACATATTTATTTATTTATAAAATTATAAAAATATACATTTTTTACAATTTAAAAAAAACAATACACTAGTAATTACAAACTCAAACTTATATAATTATTTATTTATTTTATTTTTATTCTTCACTGTAAATTGTTTACAATAATACAAATTAACATAGAAAATATTACTAGTTAATCAAAATAAAGAATGAGCGGATGCGAGAAGAATGTTGTGGACAGAATGTGCGTGAATAAACTACGGTGGTTTGGACATGTTGAACGAATGAACGAGGTAAGAATGACAAAGAGGATATACTTATCTGAAAGAAAGGGTGTGAGGAAGCACGGGCGTCCGAGAACCACGTGGATCAGATTATCAAGGACGGCCGCGTGTTGATTAAGAGGAACCGACGTGCGTGTATGAGAAACTGTATGAATGTGGAGGAAGCGAAGGAAGTGTGTAGGGATAGGTCTGTTTGGCGTTCCGTTCTCTCTGCCTACCCCGCTTGGGACATGGCGTGAGGGTACAGTATAGTATAATTTACATTCTTTGCATTCCGTTCCACTACATGGTTCAGAATCTTTCCTTTACATAGTTTAAGCATCTTAATTTAAAGGCTGCTAGGTGCTAGGTCCGAACTTCCTTGATTTCCATAGGGATTTCTCTGTAAAGTTTAATTCCTTTACAGAACAAACTATTGTCAGATTTTGTGAGTCTTGCCCTGGGAATCTGAAGTCCATTCCTAGCCCTTTACACAATCTCTTTAATTAGAGGAAAGGTGTTTAGAAAAAAGATTCATAAAATCGTGGATCCTTTTAAAAATAAGGAATTTCAGCTTATAACATCAAGTTGGAGAATAAAGGCAGCTGACAGGGAAGAGTAGAAGAGACTCCTAGATTTAGCCAAGGCTCCTGGGCTGTCTTGCTTATGATGATGATTATAATAGTAAAAGTTGCCTAAGCATGGTGTTCTATTAGGCAAATTAGAGAAGATTAATATTTTAGAGATTTCTAAAGGAAATCAATGTAATAAAAAGAGGTTTCAACCAATCAATAAATAAAATAATAATTAATTATTCCTAAAATTTTCATGTATTCGCATTGCATTCTCAAGTTTGCTAGTTTTATCTTACAAACAGAAGGAGGCTACGTACGATATGTCCTAGACATATCATGTTTTGTTTACTTTGCAATAGGAGATCATATTTTGGCATCTTATATTAAGATGCCAAAATATGATATGTCAGGTAGATAGTCAGATATATGACAAATTTCATTACTTTACATTTAAAAAAACATATTTATGTATTTAACTCAATAAATAACCATTTTTTCTACATATTTCCATTATTATATGTCTTTACCTACAATTCCCTGATTTATACCAACACATCAAACTTTAAATTTGCTCTCCTGTAAAGTTTGTTAAAAGTGACATATCATACTTTGCCATCTTAGGGCAGATTTATAAAAAGAATATTCCTGTGATTGTTGAAAAAATGTAGTTTACTCAAAAACAAACATCATCACATTGTAGATTTTAAACATGTAATCGCAATTTAAAAACAGTGCACATCTGTTTAATAGAATCTAGCAAATGATATCTATTGAGAGATACTAACTACTGAGATGTGTGCGAGATGTTAGATGTTTGTTATTAAATATTTCATTATATGTAACAGTGAGGTTATCAATATCATAACAATATTCCATATTATACTTACCATTAAGCGCGCACAGTGTGTATATATTTTATTATTGACTGATTGGTATTGTATTGGTAGCCTCTGTATGTTTAGCTAAGCAGCACCTTACAATAATTTGTTATGAATGACGCCAATGATTTGTTTAATTGAATAATGATACCAGTTCCTGCGGGCTATCTCCTTGAGCTAAGTGAAATTAATCAATATGGATCTCTCAGGAGATATGCTGACTTATTTTATTTATTTTTTAATTTATTAAAAAAAGGGTTTTTGGCCTAGTTGCTGGATACTGGATATATATTAAATTATAACATGATATGTAATAATACAGATTACCTGACTATTTTTATGGTAAAATGTTTATAGAGAAATGAAATCACGTTGAAGTGTTTTTCCATGAAAATTGTCATAGCATGCACGGTTCCTCACATGTACAACTTGGGCAATGACTCCCCTTTCATTTTTATATAATCATGTAAACTGAAAATTGAAAAAAACAAATTTTAAAATATGAAATTTGTATTTTTGGGAAATTGCTCTAGAAAACTGATTTTGCTAGTTAACTAAGTTCCCGAGACACAAACTAAACAATATAATGAAAAAATACATTGAACAAAACTTACGGTACACTTTTTGATGTATGTCTCACCATTATAACAAAATTGTTACACTGAACTAAATAAATTCCAAATGGCATTCTGAAAGATTATGCAAAGTATGTATAATTGTCATAGCTGTACCATTTATTGGTTACAAAATAAATAAAAGAAAAAATCTAAAATAAATTTGAGTTAGTCTGTAAGTAATTAAGTATGTATGATTATTTGTATATGTATATTCACTATAACCACTTTTAAAAGATAAGCCATTTGCAAATTAACGTCTTCTAATAAATAAATTATACTTCCATATAAAAAAAACAATGCGAGAATTAGCAAAATAATGACATTATTTCAAACAGCTATCACATATATGTAAAGAGGTTTACCACCCACCCTGAGTGTCTTAAATTTTTGTTGACACGGAGAGAACAGCTTGCATGTTTATCACATGCAGTTGGTCAGCAGCTGAAACGTTTTTGAATATTATTAAATTTGAATAGACTTCATCAAAATTTTCTATGTTTTATTGTTGTAGCTTGTTCAATATGCCTTGCGCTTGAGATGGCCAATAGCCCTTGAGATGGATGCTCCATTAAACGGCGCCGAATAAATCATCCAATATAATAATAATAAAATATGATACAATTTGTTGATATTTCTAGAATAAACTGCATCTTAGTATCAGATTTTAAAATTTAATATTTTAAGAATAATATTACTCTGCAATAAAAGGTTCATACAATAATTTTAATGCCCTAATGAACAGTGCTTTAAGAGCATGCCTAAATAAAAATATTTGCACATGCACCATTTTAAATAAGCTAAGATGACATGGCACATAAATATTTAATATAACCTTATTTTTCAAGTTATAAAGCAAGATGATACATTAAGTTATACTTCTCTGACTAACCCGTGTGATTGCTCTCCTGTTGTATGTAATTGTATTGTTAGAATTGATTGGATGATTGTTACATCACATAACTGAGCATATAACAATAGAGTAATTGTGTTGTGTTGTGTACGCAGGCAACACGGAACTGAATCTGGCTAAAGAGATCACAGATCACGAGTACCAAGTGGAGCAGATGGTTTGCAAGCAGCTCTACCCCATTGTGGAACAGGACCTCCCCAATATTATCAAGGCTAAGAAGCAATTGACCAAGTTGCTTAATGAGAAGGATAGTGCACATAATAAACTCAATGTAATTGATCTTGTCTATAGTAATGTACCTTCCATATATTTTGTTTTACATTGAAGCATATGATCAGAATTTTCGCTTTAAGTCAGAAGACGATGTTGTGTCTGAAGTAAAGAAATTTTCCTGTCGGTTTAGTTGTTATTATCAATATAATTAATGTCGTATTTGATTACAAATAAAAATTGATCAGTTAGTAATTTAACTGTTTTTGCACAATTATTACTAATATATATATATAATATATGTCCTTTGATGTGATTATTTCTAATAATAAACTTGTTACTTCATAGACACAAAACCGTCAAGGAGAACCTTTGAAAATTGCCCAAGCTCAAGAGGAAGTGGAAGAAGCTGAGACAAAAGCTGAGCAGTCATTGGATGCCCTTGCATCGGAGATGTTCTCGCTGATTGTAAAAGAATCTGAGTTGGCGGGAGCCATTCTCCAATATATGAAACTGCAGAGAGCGTATCATGAGAGTGCCTTGCATACACTTACATCCATTGTGCCTCTATTGGAAGAACATATCAGTATGTATCATATCACTTATTTATTGTTACTATATATATATATATATATATATATTTATGTATATGTATTTAACAGTGACATGTCTAGAGTTTCATACTGGGAAAAATTACATTATTTAAAAGTATATGAAAGTAACTTAGTTATAATTTTACATGATGATAGTAAATTTAACTTTAATAATAATATGAAAACCCAATTCAAATTATAAAAATAAAACAACAATAATTTTTGTAAAATTGCCTCCATATTACTACATAATAATAGTTGTGAAACTGTTTTTTACGTGAATTTTGAGTGACACAGAGATTTTTTTAAAATTTATTTTAATAGACACCACAGCTTTGACAATAAATAGTACAATAATTCAGTTAATTATTTACATTGCCAATTGAAGTATCTAAGCTATGAACAATTTAGCAGCAGCGTTTAGAAGATTGCAACTGTCATATTACTCGTTATTAATTTTAAATAATAAATAAGTGTGGTCCTGGTAGAAGGCAAACGCCTTGGCTGCGCAACATATGAGACTGGACCGGGATGCGACATGTGATGGAACTGCTCCGGGTCGCACAAGATAGAGAAGTCTTCGCTAGATTGATTACCAACATTGGGAGGATCTGATATTATTATTATTTGGATGATTTGTAAAGCGCCGTTTTGTGAAAAAAATCCACCTCAAGGGCGCTCTTTGCTAACTAAGGTTGTGCTTGAATTATTCCGTGAGATTTCTTGAATAGATAAGTTTTCAGTTGGTTCTTGAAACGAGATATGTCCTGCGTTTCTCTGATCGTTTGTGGAAGCCTGTTCCAGACTACAGGTGCAGATATTGCAAAAGCACGCTCCACGTACACTGGTTTCGATACAGTACTGGTCACCTCCAATTTAGTTGTTATATCTTGACAAGACCTAAGTGTTGTCTGTCTATGACTTAACGCCTGTCTACCACAGAGTTCCATGATATATTCTGGGGCCATAGCATGAAGTGCCTTAAATACTGTCAAACACACTTTAAATTCAACTCTCTCCGGACATCTGAGCTAGTGAAGAGATTGAAGGGTGGCAGATATGTGTGAAGAGCGATTCAGTTGATAAATGAAACGTGCAGCCGCATTAAAAACGGACTGAATTCTCTGGAGTAGATATTGTGGAAGATTTGCGAGGATGCCATTGCAGTAATCCAATCGTGATACGACGAATGAGTTAATTATGGTTTTAGGTATGACACGTGATATGGCTATTAGCTTCCTTAATGTGGCCAAACCACATTAAGGAAGCTAATAGCCTTGGACTTTTTAATAAAAAACTGAGAAAGCAACTGATTGAAGAGAAGGAGTAATTGTGATTGTGTTTGTTATTTTGATACATATAGTTTAGAATAAATATTTGTTTGTCTTGTATCCCCTTATACCAGCAATACTATTGCTGTTTGGGGATTTAAATTTTTTATTGGTGAATATATTTGTATGTGTTCAATTATTCAGAATGTATATGTAAAGAAAAATATAATTTTCTTTAGTAGGTACTTACTGTATGACTCGAGTGGATACTTAGTTTTTGGATATTTAATCTATGGTGTATTTTTTATAATCTCAGCTGTCATGATAAAGCAATTTATAAAAACTAATTTTGTTAATAGAACGAATAATGATATAGTTGTGATTTAGGAATCGACATTGTAATTAATAACATTAAATGTCGTTTCTTTACTTACAGGTAAATTTGGTTTTTGTTACTGTTTTTGTTTTTAATTATAAATCAATGAATCTAACATGTAAATTAATACAATAAATTCTTTACTTACAGAGAAACTCAGTTGTGTTTTAATTGACTGTGTCGTCCTAATCAATATTACAAAATATATCTTATAAAACGACATTTATTGTCAGAAAATGGAAAAGTTAAAATTTACGTTTCAAGTAAAATCAACAATAGACGGAAAGTCTAACTATATTGCCATAACCTCAATCGCCACACAAGATGACAGAGTTTTCCTGATTCCGGAGGAATATCAAGCAGTATCACAGTATCACAAAGATATCCAAAGCTCTAAAGTTTTCAATACAGTGAGAAATACATTGAAGAGAAGACATCAAAGCAGAAGTGTATGGATAAAAATGACTGAAGCTCTACTACAAATGTACTGTGATGAGGATGAAAATATGATTTTCCAGGACCAATTACTTGAGGAGATTACTCAAGAACAGTCGACAATTGGCAGTAAAACAAGTTTGGAACACCCTCTGGTGAAAATTTTGGAAAAATTAATTGATAGTCAACAGAAAAAAGAAAAACAAAGTGTTAAGAAGTTAGCAGAGAAATTTGTGATAGAAAAATTTGATGGGAAAAGTATAAGTGCTTATAACTGGATGGAAATATTTGAAAAAGAGTGTGCAAGGTTTGACATGGTAAAAGAAGAAGAAAAAATAGAAATTTTCCGATTATTTCTTGAAAAATCCTGCGCTGATTGGTACTCTTCAATGATGATCAAGCATGGTTTACAATCCGAATGGTCCGAATGGAAATCAAACTTTTTGCAGACCTATGCTAATAAAGGTTGGACTACAAGCAAATATGCTTTGTTTTTTAAGTATCAATCAGGATCTTTATTAGAATATGCTATTAAAAAAGAAAAACTTCTATTGGAAATAAGAAAAACAATAGATCAAGGGACTTTGATTGATATAATTGCTGCCGGCTTACCAGATTTCATAACGGATAGAATCAACAAAGAGGAAATTGTACAAACAAAAGACTTATTTAATGAACTTGGCAAGTTAGAACATTTAGTGGTAAAGAAAAAAATTATTAAAAAAAGAGATGATTCTAAGCAATTCAAAGAGAAGTGTAGTATTTGTGAAAGTCTACAAAAAGGTGTGCGCTATCACTCGGAAGATTCCTGTTGGTTCAAAACAAAAATAAACAGTGGAAAAGAAAGAAATAATAAAATAATAAAGCACATTAACAATTCTCAATTGGAATGTAAACTGCAGTGTGAAGACCAAAAAAACTAATAGTGCCGCCATTGATTAAATTAAAATTAGTATTGAATAAAAATGTTGAAGTATTTGGAATCTATGACTCGGGCTCCAATGTGTCATTGATAAATTCAAGGTTATTGAAGATAGACAATAAAGAATCAAGTTACTCAACCAATACTAATTTGAAAACAATTAATGGCGTTAAAAAGGCAACTGGCATTATAACACTCGATGTAACTATTTTTGATGTGGAGAAAAAAATGAATGTTTTTGTAATAGACAAAGAAAATTTCAATTACGATTTTTTGATCGGATTAGATTGTATAAAAGAGTTTTTCTTAGTTCAAAATGAAAACTTAGAAATCTTCCAGAAAGTTCCTATACAAACAAGTGAGATAGTTTCTAAGGAAACAAATAAGTCAGATACTGAAATTTCTAAGGAAATAAAATCTGATAATTTAATAAACTTTAATGAGAACTTCAGTGATGAAAACTTCAAAATTTGGATAAATCATCTGGATCGTCAACAACAGGCAGTGATTGATGATTTAATATTGAACAATAAATCTGCATTTGCAAAGGACAAATATGACATCGGAATGGTAACTGATTATGAAGCACACATTGATCTGTCAATGGAAAAATATTGCAGTAAAAGGCCGTATCGCTGCACAATTGAAGACAAAAAGGAAATTGAACTTCAGATTGGAAAATTATTAGAGAAAAAAATTATAGAAGAATCATATAGTCCGTTTGCAGCTCCAGTTACTTTAGCTTATAAAAGAGATGAAAATAAAAAGTCAAGACTGTGCATAGATTTTCGAGACCTAAATAAAATCGTTGTGCCTCAGTCACAACCATTCCCACTTATTGAAGACCTGATAGTGAAAACTAGAGATTGCAAGTTTTTCTCGACACTGGACCTGAATTCAGCATTTTGGTCAATACCTCTGCGTGTCACAGACAGACACAAAACTGCATTCGTCACCCAAGAAGGCCATTTTCAATGGACTTGCTTGCCATTCGGCTTAAAGACCTCACCGGCCATATTTCAGAGAATAATGTGTAATATAATACGGAAACACAAGCTTGGAGATTTCACAGTATGCTACATCGATGACATCTTATTATTCTCAAAATCATTCCCAGATCATGTCACACATCTGGAACAATTGTTTCAAGCAATTAAAAATGAAGGTTTAAGACTCAAATTTTCTAAATGTATGTTTGCAGCCGACTCAGTTAAGTACTTGGGTCACATAATACAAAATAATTCGGTAAGACCTCTGAAAGACAACTTGATATCAATAAAAAACTTCCCTACTCCAAAAACGAGGAAAAATGTGAGACAATTTTTAGGAAAAATTAATTTTTATCATAAGTATGTGCCAAAAATAGCAATAAAATTGGAACCATTACATAACCTTTTAAGAAAAGGACAAACCTTTAACTGGACTGAGGCATGTCAAGAGTCATTTAACGAAATGAAACAGATATTATGTTCTCATCCAATATTGACCATTTTTGATCCGAACTTGCCTATCCACATATACACTGATGCCAGTATTCTGGGAGTAGGAGCAGTCCTAAAACAGCCACAAGAAAACAATGAAGAAAAACCAGTAGCATACTTCTCAAAAAAATTGAATGAAGTTCAAAAAAGGAAGAAAGCTGTATATCTAGAATGCCTGGCAATTAAAGAATGTGTGAAGTATTGGCAGCATATGTTGATAGGTAGGAAATTTACTGTCTTTTCAGATCACAAGCCCTTGGAGAATATGAATATAAAGTCAAGAACGGATGAAGAACTGGGAGATCTAACATACTACTTATCACAGTACGATTTCCAAATTAAATATTCTCCAGAAAGATACAACATCGAAGCGGATTGCCTAAGTAGGAACCCAGTCCTAGATGCAAATGAAAACCTAGATGAACAATTAAAAATAGTCAACATAATAACGCTAGAAAATATCCTAGCAGATCAAATTATAAATGAACAGATACAATATAAAAAAAAAAAAATTTAATAAGAAAAAACAACGTTTATTACAAGAAAGATAAAAACAAAGAAAAAATAGTCCTATCAGAGAAATTTAGCATACAATTCATCAAAAATGTACATTCAGACCTGGGTCACATAGGAATTAAACAAATGCAGAGAATGATCAGCTCGTGGTATACAGCAGAAAATATGACAAAAAACATAAAAAGAATCTGTGAAAGTTGTATAGTGTGTATCAAGAACAAATCAAGAGGACAAAGCAAATATGGATTGATGTCCCATTTGGGTCCCGCCACGAAACCTTTTGAGATATGTTCCATTGATACAATTGGAGGATTTGGGGGATCTAGGTCAACAAAGAGATACATGCACCTTTTATCAGATCATTTCACAAGGTACGCATACATTTTGACGTCAAGTACACAAAATGCAAATGATTTCATAAAACTAGTAAGAAACTGTGCGGAAACTAACGACATCGGCATGATTCTCTCAGACCAATACCCAGGTATCAATTCTAGAGACTTCAAAAGATTTTTAGATGAAATGAATATTCCAATAATTTTTACTGCTGTTGACTCACCCTTCTCAAATGGATTAAACGAAAGACTAAATCAAACGTTAATCAATAAAATTAGATGTAAGATAAACGAAAAAGACACTAAACTAGCATGGACAACTATAGCACAAGAATGTGTAAAAAACTATAACGAAACAGTGCACACCGTCACTGGATATGCTCCAAAGTATCTTCTTAACGGCACAGATGTTACAATTTTGCCAAATGAGCTGAAACTTAAAAAGACCGATTATGATTTGATCCAAGACAGAAAGATAGCTGTAGAAAATACAATCAAATCACATAATTACAACAAAACGATTTATGATAAAAATCGAAGACATGTAGTATTCAATGTTGGGGATACCGTTTTTGTAGATAATGGAAATAAACTGAATAGGAAAAAGCTAGATGAATTAAGAATCGGGCCCTATAAAATCATAGAAAAAATATCAAACTCAATCTTCAAGATAAACACTAGCCATAGGAAGTCAGAGTCAAATTTTTTCCACATTTCGAAACTAACTCCTACCCCTGCGGTTGAAGACCACGCAGACGATGTGTAGGTGTTGTTAGGTCTTCTCTGGGAGGGGGAGATGTAAAGAAAAATATAATTTTCTTTAGTAGGTACTTACTGTATGACTCGAGTGGATACTTAGTTTTTGGATATTTAATCTATGGTGTATTTTTTATAATCTCAGCTGTCATGATAAAGCAATTTATAAAAACTAATTTTGTTAATAGAACGAATAATGATATAGTTGTGATTTAGGAATCGACATTGTAATTAATAACATTAAATGTCGTTTCTTTACTTACAGGTAAATTTGGTTTTTGTTACTGTTTTTGTTTTTAATTATAAATCAATGAATCTAACATGTAAATTAATACAATAAATTCTTTACTTACAGAGAAACTCAGTTGTGTTTTAATTGACTGTGTCGTCCTAATCAATATTACAAAATATATCTTATATATATATTAACTTTTAATAAAATTCTTTAATCTTAATCTTTAATATAACACAAGAAGAATAAATAAATAATATAATGATCACGCATCCATGTACTGACAGCGTTCAATATTCGTTAACTTTGGTGATCGGACGAGAACCGATTCATTCCACTATGATCATAAACTGGGATTATTTCTCCATTTTAAAATCGCAAAGTAATGCTTTACGCACCTACATTAGCACATCATTTATGTGTGCTTTATTTAGGTACTAATAGTGTGCAATGGGTAAGACAAAAAGATAACGACCATAAGCCACATAAATAAGACAAAATGCTATAATTCACTTCATTGGCTATGAGTACAGCTCCGTACTCTTTATGTACATCCATTCATAAACAAAACTGTAACAAGCAAGGTTTACAAAAGTGCACAAAATTTTAAATTCTCAGTTTGTTAATGCATATACTTTCATTGTCTTTTTATTATATTAAAGCTGAAAAATTTCTGGTAAACCCCGGCTTTTAAGCTTGTATGGAAGACACACCACTGGTATCTATATAAACCTCTAATAAACATATGCACTGACAATATACCTGATAAAGATATTATAAATATTAATTGTTATCATCATTGCAACTGAATTTTTTACTTCATATTTTAGAATAAAATTCTTTTAAATACCTGCTAATAAATCTAAAAATAATACATGTTTTATAGATTTAAGAGTAAAGCTTATGTTTATTGATTTACAATTTTAATAATTGTCGTATTAAATAAGTGGTTGTTGATTTGTATTGTTTAGATGAGCACACTCACAAGAGAGTTTTTGGCATATCACTGGAGGAGCACTTGCGTGTGACTAAGCGAGAGATCGCCTTTCCCATAGAGCTCTGTGTTTGTGCTCTGCTGGAACTGGGCATCAAGGAAGAAGGACTATTTAGGATGGCTGCCAGTGAGTATATACCATACACTTTATATATTATGTATATCTCTCTATAAACTAATGCTGGGTTTCTTTAATATGACTTACATTGTGTATTGATATGACTTGTGAATGTTTTGTATTTCGTGTTTATTTCTTGTAATACTTTTTTAACATAATAAATTAACCAAATGATGTAATGTAATATATAAAAAATGTATTACTTTTCTTTCAGGTACATCGAGATTAAAAAGAATGAAGCTGTCACTAGATGCTGGGTTGTTGCATGAAAATACTCAACTACCACAGGAATATAGAGATGTCCATGTCATTGGAGGAGTTCTTAAATCATATCTACGAGAACTTCCAGAACCCCTGATATCCCCACATCTACATGATAGATTCCTGGCTGCTATTAGTAACAACACCAATGAAGAAACACGTGTTCATGACTTGTATAAGGTCATACAGCAGCTGCCAGCTCCTAACTACAACAATCTCGCTTACCTAATTAAGTTCTTGTCCATTATATCACAACACCATTTGGAAAACAAAATGACTCCCTCCAATATTGCTATTGTGATGGCTCCCAACATACTTCGCAATGCAGAGAGCAGTTCACTGGGCTATGATATGGGAAGAACTGCTTCCATCAACTGTGTCACAGAATTATTAGTCAAACATGCCGATAGACTTTTTCCAGAAGAAGTAGTATTTTTTGCTACCATATCTAAAGACAATTTTTTGTATGAAGATGGATTTCACCCTCAGTATGGTAAGGGATCTGTGAATGGTGGGATGAGTAAATCAATGCACGAGTACGCCACTTCAGTGAAAGACTATCCTTCCATCTCCGAGCCTCGGCCGAGTGCTCCTCTAGTCCAAAATAAACAGTCAAGTCATTCAAGAAGTAATAGTCACGACACCAGTCTGATACTCATGGATGGTGAGATGAAGAGAACTCAGTCCAATGGATCACTATCAGATGTGTCTAGTCAAGCACAAGGTAGTCCCAAGCCCAGTTCCAGAACCAAGAAAAATAAACAAGCACCCTCCCCGCCTATTTTTGTATCTCCTGATAAAAGCCACAATTCACCTAAAACAGTTCCAGTGGTGGTGGACAGTGGTGCTGTCTCTGCTACCACAGTTCATGAGTCAGTACAAGCCAAAGAAGTGAGAGATGTTAAGAGTAGTGGTGAGGTGGATAAACCAGACAAACCGCCCAGACCTGAGGTTCATAAGGAGGCTAGCAAAATTGTGTCTGGATCACAAACTATTAATCGTTCTAGTTATAAAAGCAAAATTGGTAACTTGAGTGCCAAAATCGGTCAAAAATTGTCTAGTAGTAGAGAAAACTTAGCTGAATTTGCATCTGCAATCAAAGATAGAAGAAAAAGCTTAGAATTTGAACATGATAATGTAGGAAATGATAGCAAACACAAAGATATTTTCAGCTCTTCCATAGCAGCCCCTCACCACACTAGTGGGAAGACAACTGTGTCTGAGGGATGTCAAACGGCTTCTTCTATTTCTCCTAGAAGTTCTATTAACTTCAAATCTGTCCCAGCGCCACCCAAGCCAGTGGTGGAACCACCAACTAAACCAGTTATAGAAATACCTCCCAAGCCAGTGGTTGATACAGCTTCAAAACCAATTGTAGAACCTGTTCCAAGGATAATTATGGAACCCACACCAAAATCTGCTGCAGAACCTTCTGCTAAACCATTTGTAGAACCAATGCCTAAACCAATAGCTGCCCCTAGGACATTCATCCCAAAACAAGAGACTGCCACATTGCTAGATAAAGAATCTAATTTAGAAGTCCAACTGCGACCAAAGCCTGCTTTAGACACATTACAAAGCACAGGGGGAGGGAAGCCAGCCATACCAGAGAGGCCAGCAACATTACGTCCGCAATCTTTTAGAAACTCCACTAATACCAAAAACCAATCGTTGGAGAATTTGTTGGCATCTGTAGAAGCTCAGTCTAATGGCAATAATAGTACTTCAAATACTCTACTAGAGCGTACACATGTCTACACAGTAGACAAACAACATCCAACTGTCATTCAAGTTAGTAACACACAATCTGTATCTATACCACAATCTTCTGTTCCCGTTGAAGCAATCACTGCACCTGTACAGACTCCTATAGACGCAGCAAATCCTTTGACACAAAACAGTGTTACTAAAACAGAAAGTTTAATAATAGATACGGCGGCCACAGTTCAAATTCGTAAATCTTCTCAATCGGAGGCAGCAATTACAGATGTCCCCCCTTCTCCTAGACCGTACCACAAGCCTCCTAGACCGCAAATTCCTGCCCCACCACCCCCCACTATGGCACCCAAAGCTCCGGGAGAGACTAACGAAAGCACTGACTTGTAGCAATGACTAAAACAATTTATATCACTCCATATCTATCCTATTGAAATGGTTAAAATTATTTTTATAAATTATATCGGCTCCTATGATTATCATTATTTATATTATTGCTTTGTTATTACTATTGTAAAAAAATATCTTATTGCGTGTTTTTGCACTTTTTTATTTGGCATATTTTACTTTAAAGTTTGTTAATATTATTTGTTAATATTAATTTGGCTTCATCACGAGCGCAGGCAGTGCATTAATATTAATTAATGTAACCTCAACTATAAAACATTACTTATTTTATGAGTTTTGATGTTTTGCAAACAACCTGCCCAGTAGTCTTCAGATTGTGAGATTAAAGTAGTATAACAGGGTATCACCAATGAAAAGTCTTTCACATACATAGTACACACTAGTGTTGCTGTTTATAAATTAATCAGACACATCAATTGTTTTGGACGATAAATATAAATTGCTTTAAATATTATCTCTTTTTTGTAAGTTTGAGTGTTATGTGCATAATTAATTTTAATGAAAGATATAATAATAGACGTGGAATAAACGTTTTATAAATTAAATACCAGAGATGGTTGTGCAAAGTTGCATTCTATGTAAAATATATTTGCTTTACTGTAATAAATATTATATTATAACCGCGCTTTTGAAGCATCGCAAATGTGATTTTAAATTTTAGTTTTAAACTTGTAAATTGTTATTAAAATTTATATTATTTCATTATTATTACATAAAAATTTACGCAGAACTCTATATATATTTTTATATATTAGCATTACTATTTTAGACGAAAATTTCACACATTTATGAAAAATCCATGAAAACATTTTACATAAATACCAGTAATCAGTATGTTATGTTCATATTTTGATGCACTGTTGTAAAATGTAATTTAGTAAAAGAACTCTCATAATAAATAGTTTATCAAATACAGGATTTGTATTTGATAATTGAAATCAAATTAAAATATATAATTTGAATGTATATTTACATTTGTGAGATACGTTCCTATGCTGGATACTTCACATTAATCATAAGCATCTGATCTGATCTGATGGTAAGGTGAATTCTGTCAGTCGCTGTGAAGGAAACTGTGCACAACACATTTCCATAAAATTGACATAATTTTGTTCCTAATTACGTACTTAGATGTTGTGCCTGTACTGTATAGTCTGTATACCATGTGGCTGACATTCACTAATAGCATTCGCAGCTTTCATTTAATTGTTTGTGGAGTTAGCTTCAATTATATTCATATAGCTTTCAAATTATATATCACCTCTGATTTATTGCTGATAGAAATATCTTATTGTGATTGTTGTATTTAAAATTACCGTTATTTATATAATATTTTACGAATTTGTTGGCTGAGTCAATTTTTTTTAGTAAATAATAATATTGTAAACAATGAGCCTAACGAATGAGGCATTAAATTTGTTGTATGCCAAAAATTATAAATATTTAGAGGCAATTCTTTAAAATTTAAAATACCATTGTGTGAAATGTGTGGTACATTTCTAAATATATATTGTATTTTATTAGTGGAAATAGAATAAAATAAATTATATGTCAGTATTTTATATTGGTTGTAGATAGACACTTAGGTGTGTAGTGAATAACCAGCGAATATCAAAATTGATTACGTTATTTAACTTTTATAGATCTCAATAAAATTGTGACAAAAATTTATTTTATCGTCGTTGCATATTCAAAAAGAGGTATGTGCAAACATTTTTATTTAGGCATACCTACCTCTTAAAAATTGTTTATTAGGGTATTAAAATTGTTGTCTGGTCTTATAATGGCATGTGACATTATTCGTATAAATCACTGTATAAAAATGGTTATGATGTCATTATAAGCTGTTTATTCTAGAAATGTCGAACATTTATACATTCAAATCCCCCTTTTTGAATACGCAACAATGTTATGTTAATATGTTAGCATAAGAAATTTAAAAATAAAATGTTTTAATATTACGTATACAGGAATTTTAACATTTTTATAGTCATCGCTTGTCAATCAATGTACATTAATATACATGCTTATAATGTTTTGTTAATTAAAATTTGTTTCGGATTGAAATGACTTAGTAGAGAGTGGGGATACAGATCTAGGGATAAAGTAAATTAAATATCCATTGCATAATATTTAAGGAGACACCACTAATGTGCTTCTTTTCATCTTAATATCTAAAAAATCTTTAGAATTGTGTTCTGAACTAACATATCTTCTTTAAAAATATGTCATTGGTATAAAACAGATAGATTCTCTTTTTATCTTTGCATATTAATTTGAGAATGTTTTTTTTTGTATAGCAGTCAATATTTTTATGAATGAAATCATTCCTGATTTTTTGTAGAAACAAAATATAATTTTGACTTTAACATAATGTACAGAAATCCCACTTATCATATTACTTCAGATATAATTAACTTTGAAAACAATCTTCCACTAAAATGCTTTAAACATAATATTATTGTAGGCTCAGTATTTTATATAATATTTGTTATATGACAATTCAATGTTAATTCTTTATTATTAATAATTTTACAGTTTTATTAAATTATCTTATTAATTTCAACAGTATTAAATTTACTGCTCAAGCAAATAAAGTATTTAATTCTTTATCCATATTTGATCGAAGCATTCACAGAGTTTTTGTAAGGTTTGCATTAATCTCTTGGCCTACTTTAATATATAAAGTTGGATGCTAGAAATACAGTGCCTTACAATGTTAATGTTGTGAAATACAAAGATTATCTATCAACTATATTTTATGTATTTATTTATTTACCTTACAATATAAACTGCTGTTTGACCTATTTGTTAGGAGTGTATTGTCTGAAGTGCATATCTGTCTTGGTAAGTGTATTTATTTGTTTTATTATATATTATTATTACTGTTATTGCTTATTATCTTTGCTCCCAATACATTCAAGGAATGTTCCACATTAATTACAAATGTGTGTATTTTGTTATCATTCAGTATTTATTTAAAATAACAAATAATATTATTTGATAACCTGACAGTAACGAAAAAATTATTATGTATTATAATCAAAGAAATTAATTCTCAATGTAATAAAAAAATTATCTGCACCCATTGACATACTAGACCTACAATTCAGTACATTATTGCGGAATATTCATGTTCCAACTTAACGCATTAATAATAACAATAATAATATTATACTGTCTCACTCTATATCATTAAGATGATAACGGTTATGCGCTGTCTAACAAACCGTCTCAACGGACGTTGGTCTAAAACTGGCTGTAATATTTGATCGGCTGTAGGACCGATTTTTTCTTTGAATTACCTATCTAGTATATCTTTGTCTGCACCCTAATATTTTTGTTCCGTTACACCTTCATCTAAAAAGGCCTGGAGCCTAATAAAAAAGTAATATGAATGCCAAGATACAGACTGAAAAAAGGGCAATAAATGTAAATAGTTATATGTGTATTACCAACCTGTCAACCTGGAAGCTCTCTTGAAACTACATATTTATATATTGGCACAATAGTCTAGTACACTCACTCTATTCATGTTGGAACATAATATATATTGTGGTTATACATACAATATGATGTGTACTATGTATCCCAAAGTTTAGAATGTAATATAAATAAATATTATCCAGGATATGTTATAGAACAATATATCATTATGTAAAAAAATTATAATTTTCTTGTTTTATTTATTCTTCCTAATCCCAATAGATTTATGACTTCATAAAACAACCAATAAATTGACCAACCATAATATATTGAAAAGTGGGATATGAATTATCCCGATCGAGATAGAGTTTAAAAAATTCATATTCTTTGAACAGCTAAATCTATATAAAAACACCTTGTGCATCTTATTACAGGGTTCACAGCATGCGTGGTTCATTGTAACAGATTTCTAGTAAAAATGACGCTTAAAAGGTCGGGATTATTTTGTTACAGGAGTTTTGAAATTTAATATCAAAGTGTAACCAACAAATCGATTGCACATTAGGCAAATAGAGCATATCACGAGGAATTTTTTTTTGATTAATACTAATGTACAATGTGATAAATGGACAAAATAAAGATATGGATAAGAGCAGTCATTTGGGTCTCAATTTTCTTCAAGGAGATGAAAAGATAAGTGGATTAAATCGCAAGAAAAAACAATTTGATATGTCTATGTGAATTTATTTTAAACCCATTTAACAAGATGATAATTCTTTTTGCCCACACGTATGAGGGTTATACCATTGGGAAGAATATGGGCAGAAGGAGAAACTACTTCCTGGAAGTTATTTACTCTCTGATGGTTGATGAATAATCCTCCTGCACTGATTATTCGAATGGCATCCACTGAAACAAGCAAATCACTTATGTATGATGAAGCTTATCTTAAATTACACAGCCTGATAATAGTATTGATATTTATTGAGAAATTTGTGTAAGTGCAGCCGAAACCTGGACCATTAAGTCTCAAAAACGTTTTAGAATGCTTTTGAAATCTGTATACTTTTTGTCTACATCGTCAGAATTTTTATTGCTGTTTAGTATTTATGTATACCTATATGTATTTTATTTTAGTTTACACATTATAATATTTTTTTATATGAATGCATGTTTATTTATTTTTTAAATTTTATTTATGAAACATGTAAAGTATATTACAACAAGTCTGTCTTTTGACTGTTCATTGTTTTATGCATTTTTATATTACTTTTATTTGTATTTTTACTGTGATTGCACTGTTTTTAATTGTATGGGCGATAAAGATTTATTATTGTTATTATCATACAAATGATGAAGAACTTTGTATTTATAACTATACGTTTAAGGGGGAGATGGTGATGATATAAATGATAGTCATGATTATCAGCACCGAGGGAACGACCAAGAAGAGTAAAGCAAAAGATATACCTCACTAAAATAAAACAATGGGAGGAAAAATAGAAATTAAATAAATCAATTTATAGTGTCTATTTGTTTCCATATAAGAAATATAATATAATACAAATAATATTATCTTACCTTCTCTATTGAAACATTTTGCTCTAATGACTAGGTCCAGTATGGACATTCCTGCCTCCATGACAAGTGAAGTGTTTTTGGCTTCCTGAAATACTTGTTTCATATCATCCTCTGTCAGAGTTAGCAATGATTCTGTAGACTTGCTGTATATTATTTCTGTAGTTTTTTTCGCTCGCGCTAATCCCTCTTCTGAAAAATAATAATTAGTCTTCATGATATTATTTATAGGTATACGAAAAAAATACATATGCAACATGATACAAATAAACAAAATATTTGATATTTTTTATGAAATATATATGTATTCGAAAACCAGAATTTGTGTTTTGAGAATGTCTAGTGATGGTTTCCTAGAACTGAAAAAAGAACTGTCCCAATGACCTGGACGACCATTTTACATAGCACACAGTTCGTATAACAAAGTCGACAGAGATGTCATGACTTAATTGGTGCAGAATAAGTGTGAGGCCCGGAGCTTCTTTCTACCGTGCATTGACTTTGATGTAATTTCAGCACACATCAAGGCTATAATAGTTCATGATACAGCAATTGGGTGTTAAATTATTTATGTATATTTGATTATTCTATAGATACAAACACTAATAATACAATCTAAAAATGCATTGTTGCAGTGATTTTATTTTAAACCAAGTTCATATATAGTTTTTAAATAACCAGTGTCTTCAAGAAGTATAATATATATATACAAAAATACAAACCTCCATGAACAAGTAATGTGACTTGTTCTGCTAATTTCTCTTGTGCAAGTCGTTTTTCTGGATTGCTTGTCTGCTTGTACATTACATCACTGATCTCCCCAAGTGACAGGAATGTGAAATACTTTAGAAGCTTCTCCACTTCCAAATCTTCAGTTCTGAGAAAGAACTGATACAGTGCAAACGGTGAAGTCTTCTGCTCATCTAACCAAACAGCATTACTTTCAGTTTTTCCTATTTTATTTCCATCTTTGCTTGTTACAAGTGGGATTGTTATACCTAAAATAATTTATAGCGGTTATTTGAGAATGTTGAGAAAAATTTCACGTGATAAATTATTTATATTTTCTTCTTAATCTTTTTTTAGACTCAAAAGGTCTGTTCATGCAGGACGATCCTCTTGCGATGTGGAGGCTTAGCTGTTTTAGGGGTCTTCCTGGTGGGGTTCGTCCTTCAGGTAGTCCATGTTGAATAATATTTGGGATTCTGGTATTATTCATCTTCTGGATGTGTTCGTAGCAGAATTTCCGCCGTTGTCTTCCCCACCTAACAACATCCTGGACCTCACACATCTTCCGGTTTCTAGTAGTTCTGACACGGTCTCGTAGGCTTTTTCCAGCAATGGCTCGAAAAGTTCGCATCTCTGTGGTTGGTACCATACTTTTGGTTTTGGTTGTGTCTGCCCTTGTTTCTATGCCATACATGAGTATTGGGAGCACACATGTCTTGTAGATGCGAACCTTACTGGCTGTTCTCATGCCTTTATTTCTCCAGATATCATCTCTTAAACAGTCTGCTACGGCTGCAGCTTTATATACCTATGGTCGTATTTCTTTGGGGAGATCATAAGGACTTAGTAGCTCACTGCCGAGGTACCTAAACTGCATTACCTATGCTCAATTCACATTCGAGTGATTTTTTGAGATTGTCATGCATTTTGTTTTGAGCACTGAAATTTATATTTTACTTACCATATACTGGCTTTTTTAATATTCGTCCAATCAAATCATGACCAGCCCAAATATTCCCCATCTGATCACTTCCTCCAATCTGAGCACTGAAATTTATATTTTACTTACCATATACTGGCTTTTTTAATATTCGTCCAATCAAATCATGACCAGCCCAAATATTCCCCATCTGATCACTTCCTCCAATCTGAAAATTTTACTTTATTTTTACAAATACTCATCATAAGTGAATTTATAAAATAACTAATAAAAAAGTGTTTTTATCTCACAATATTGACATATAACTTATAGTTAGCATTATAACAAAAAAAATGTATTTTTTTTTATTATCTGCAAATTTCAGCTTACAATGCAGAATACAAATATCAAATTACCTGAAAGTTACAGTTGTGTTTATCATATAAATATAACCAATCATACGCTTGAAATATTTGATAAGTAAATTCAGTAAAACTCATTCCTATATCTGAGTTGATTCTGTTTTGTACAGATTGCTTTAACAGCATTGTACCCATTCGAAAATTTCTGCCAATTGTACTGACAAAATCAACTGCATCTATTTTACGATACCATTCTTCATTATTTAATATTCTGCAGAAAAAAAAACATACATATACATATCTCTTCTTCAAAACCTAAATATAAATAACAATAAAATATATAAAAGATATTTCATTTACACTCACTGAATTGGTTTTAGTGGTTCTTTTTTGTTCCACAGATACTTTGAATGGTTTTCAAATATATTTTCTATATTTTGCTTTATTCCTTCCAAATTATTATTAACAAATTCATTGGCCAGGTGTGGTCGATCTTTATTCCTTCCACTGGGATCTCCTATTCTACCAGTCGCTCCACCAAGCTGTAATAATAAAACAAAATAATTGTTATTTGGGACATTTCTCATATTACAATATGAACTATAAATAGACATAATAATTGCAATGAATTAGCAACTAGTACCAAAGCTATAACACTGTGTCCACCTCGCTGCCAATGTAAAAGATTGATTAGGATAAGAAGATTTCCAACATGAAGACTATTGGCTGTAGGGTCAAATCCTGCATACACACATTGAGGTTTCTTCACTAACATGTCTTTTATTTTACCTCTGGAAATAAATAACCATTTTATATTTATTTGGTTACACAAAATTTAAAAGGAAATTTATTTATCAGGTACATCAATAATAATATTGGACAATTTTTATGTGGCGCCGTTTAATGGTCCATGACCATCTCAAGGGTGCCGTGACTTCTCCCGAACAGCAGCATCTTTAACTTGGTTCTAAGCGTGGTGGTGGACTGATTCTCTCTCAATTCAGTCTGTGGTCAATCTGTTCCGGCAGTTGGCGCGGCGGCTCTGAAGCTCCTTTCTTTGATATGTTTTCCCAGTGCTCACTGAACTCTGCTTGAGTGAGATTCTACCCTTCCAATGTTCTGTTGCTTTGGCAGTTGCTGTTGGTTAAATACTTATTTGTGTTTTCTTTGATATAATTATGAATTAAAAATAATAGTAGAATGTAGTAGCCTTATCATGGTGGCTCTTGTTATTTCATACAGAGATGAAGTGGTGTTGTTGTTTCTGTCTTCACTGTGTCTGCAGGTGGGTAACACCATGTTGCCGTCTTTGTTACACACTAAGGGAACACGTGTTGTTATCACTGCTGGTCGCTAGACTAGCGCTTGGACCGAATACAAAATTCTCAGAATGAGATCAGTATGTGACACATGTTAATGTTATTTAGAGCTACTGATGCACTTATTATGAAAGATCTACCATGATACGGAACACAGAATATTAAATGCGAGAATTTGATTAAAATTGACGTAAGCATACACTAATATTATACGAAAACTATGCGAATTTATTATGTGATTGCACACGCGAAAGCTGAACACTGTAGAATCAAGTTATACCATGAAAACAGCTGTTTTTTCGAGAGTGTTGTAAAACGTGTCTGGCAGCTAAGACAGCACCAAGAACACGGCTAAATATGTTAATTTATGTAGATAAGTACTACTTCACCAGAAAAATATTCCTCAAAATGTAAGATTATTTAAAATTAATTGTATTTGCCGTCACATATAAGATCTGCGCCGAATGTACCGACCTTTCGTGGTGGGTGCATAAAATTTTTGTTAGAAAAAAATAATTTTGATGATTGGGTATCGTGACACCCTGTATGAATGTAATGTATGAATGTTGGGAATGGAAGGCGACTGAGCGAGTGTATTGTTGTAAGTTTAGTAAGTAAGTTAGACTAAAATTTATGTTTGTTATAAGTTATTTTTAAGGTATAATTATAACTTTATAAAATTTAATAAATATATAAATAAATAAAATGGATCTATGTTGAACTTTTGAGCACAAAATGAATATTATTTGCAAATTCCATACGCACAAGTATACTTATAAGATTTGTGGGTGAAGTCATAGTTGGTCTGGTGTCGTTTTATGCTACAGAATTGCATACAAAGAAAACAAATAATTAATTTTGTGCTCAAAAAATAAGGCAAACTTAGATAGACTAGTATATTTATCGTTGTTGTTTTTACAATTAACCATTGTATGAGGTCACATATGTAAATTTAACACATGAAACTGCCATATAAGGCTTAGAAAAGACAACGTCACCTCAATTGGTAGTGCCCCGGACGGGACTTGAACCCGCACTCCCATCTTATTGCGAGATGTGCTTTGTCCAATTAAGCTACCGGGCGACATACCAGAGGCTTCGATATTCTCTCTTATAAACCCAATGACAGCTTCATGTGTAGGTATTGTTCTGGGATACCTAGCATGGGTACCGCATGCTGGGTACTTCCAAGTGTAGGTAGATAGGGTCGTACCTATCGTTTTTACAACCTACGTACTAGGCATTATTCCTTTAGTGACATCTATCTATATTTTTGTAATAATTTTTGGTTCTGTATCATTGCAATTAGCCTTGATGCGAACCTAGATGTCGCTAGGTGTCACCGAACTAATTTCTCACTGAGCAGATGAGTCGACAGGTATATTTATCGTTGTTGTTTTTACAATTAACCATTGTATGAGGTCACATATGTAAATTTAACACATGAAACTGCCATAAATTTACTTAGATAGACTAGAATTTCCCAGATGAAGTACTATTCACATAAATATTAAAAGAAATACATAGATCACATTTGACCACAATGTACTTAAAGTAAATATTTACCTTAAATACTGATAAATACTATACTCAAACATTAAGAAGGATGTATTAAGTAAAAGGAAAAATAAATAAAAAAATCCTTCGAAAACATTATTACTCAGGTAAATTGCTACAAATCTAAAAAAAATTGAAAAGATGTTAGGTGTATTTCATAATCTAAAATTGTATCAGAGTATATTCGGTAACAATTGTGCAAGACGTACAAAAAGACCAAAATAATGTATGAAACAAAATCTTACATTTCAGTATCTGGAAATACTTCATCAATTATTCCCCTCTCTTGCAATCGCAAAATATTCTTCTTACTACATAACCTCACGCTAAATATCGTTGCTATCTTTAGCTTTGTAAAAAGAGCTTTGCAACCCACGTTCATTATTACCCCTTTTTGAATACCTCGCTTACAATTAATGACAATGCAATGGTGCTTGTTATTTTAATAATAATCAACTTTTTGTACGCTGATTTCAACTGTTATACAATATTTGAATATAACCTATCAAAATTAGAGAATAATGGTATGGCAAAAATAATGATTGATATTGAAATCAAAACAAATTAAATGTCAAAATAGCTGTCATTTTCTATGTATTTCATAGAAAATAGTAAATATGGGCGGCGTTCATACAGTCGCCGAGTGATCACTCGACGACGCTCCAGCCGTTCACGAACCCGGAGCGAGTCATCCGACGACGACTCGCACTGTTGCGTTCAAGGATGTCGCCGGGTGATCAACCGAACAACCGAAATCATATCAAGGTGATTATCGCTCTGACAGTTACCTTGACGTTTGAGTGATGGCGGTTGCCAAAACAATTGCGAAGTTAATCGTAATTGTGGTGTATTCTTGTCGTATACAATCTTTCAGTATGGATGGAGTTCCACGGTGTTAAACACAAAACTTTTGAAAAAATATCTATTATTTTTTTTCTTATTACCTATATTATTTATCAACAATTTTTTTTATTCTTATTATTATATTTATCAATTAATGTCCTCGATTTCGTATAATTCTACCAATCTAATGGTTTCGCGTCCGTTCTACCGTCTTTAAGTAAGCGCCATTTTCTTTTTATGAAACGGTCCAAGTGCACTTGGATGGATAGTTTCGTCCTAGTTGACTTGCTGAAGATTCATTGGTCGGAACACGTCGAAAACGAAGAAGTGTTAACCAGGGTTGGCGAAAAAAGGCAACTCCTCAAAAGAATCTGCCAACAACGAGCTAATTGGATTGGCCACAACATCAGGCACCCAGGACTGCTCATCGCAATCGCAGAGGGCAGGACCGAAGGCACAAATGGCAGAGGTCGACCGAGAGACGCCTATATGGACCAACTGAAGAGGGACATGAGCTGTGGCTCATATATGGAGTTGAAGAGACTGGCTGAGAATAGGGAGGAGTGGAGAAATAAGTCAAAACTCGTTGCAGACCAATCCAATGGATTGTAACTCATTATATATATAGTTGACTTGTATGCCCGCTACTTGTACAAGTACACTTGGATCACCTGCGTATGTACACTGTTCGAGTATACTTGTAAAAGTGTACTTTGATAGTGTAAGCCAGGTCTAATAAAAATGTATCGACTCTGACCATCGAACAAGGCAAGGGGAGTCCCAATATTTTTAAACAGAATGGAAGTCCTTCAGACTTCAGCTGAGCTCGCTCTTGGAGCAACTGACAGAGGAACTAACCGCTAGTGGCTACCCTATTGCATATCTTTATCACTTTTATAAAAAGGTATGGTGTTATCTTATTGACAGAAATGAACTTATAATCAAAAGATTCGTAATAGGGTACTTGATGGGTGAACCCACGTCATTGACTGCACAGACATCTAACTTTTTTGTACAAAGTCTAGAAAAATAAGCCTGGGGAGAAAAGTTTTGTCAGTGGGCTCCCAATCTTTTTTAAATTAATGACTACTTTGATATATTTGTTAGTACAGAACTTGAACTGCGCTCCCATTAAACTTTTACTTCTTTAATTTGTAAATTATAATATTATTTGTTCACATTATAGGACACTACACATTTAACCAAACCAATTTTTTTGGGCATATACTTTATTTATGCAATATTTTGTAAACTTATATTAGAAGTACTCTTATACAAAACATATATTTCTTAATATGTGTAACTTAACAAAAATATATTTATATTCTAGGTATATCATTTCACAAAGTGTGAAGTGCTAAAGAAAACTTAAATCCATGTCAAATATTATGAAACAAGGACACTATGACAATATTATATTTATAAATGATCCTACATTTTATTTTTATGTAGGTACTTATTATTTATTTTGTGAAGCATTCTTCAGCACTACACTGCAATGCTCAGCTCCATATAATTATAATCTAACATGTAATAATATGAAAAAAAAAACATACATAATGTGTAGTCGGTGGTTTCATGAAACCTCCTATATTTATTTATCAAGATTTCAAAACAGATGGAGGTTACTGACCATATATACCTATGTGTAATGTGATGGCTCATTTCATATGAATCTTATTACAAACAACAATATCAGACTGAAACAAAACATAAAAATAAATCTAATTTTTTTATGACTCTACTCATTTCCGAATTATTAGGAACAAAATATGATAAAGACATGCTATTTAGGTGATTTATGAGAGTAATCTTAAAGTTATTAATTACAATGTAAGATTGAAGTTACATTAAAAAAATACAAAGATGTTGATCACATATATTAAAATACATAGAAAGATATTAATGATTATAGAGAATAATATGGATTGTCAGTATTGTATATTATATGGAAGGGAGTAGATAAAGCATTTTATATACGAAAACTTAGGACACCAGAAACAAAATATTGTATACCAATATATATGAAAAACAGTTCCTACTTTATTAATCACTTACGCTAATTAAATTGAGATTAACTCCCAATTACTCAATTGCAACAGACTACATAGTACAGTGATTCCTTTTAAAGAATAACGAATAATATTTTTACTCTGCAATATTACCTACATTTAATATTCTAGTACATTGATCTAGTACACATGTGTTGTGAGTGGTAGGTATAAGTAAAGTATTACCCATTATTAAGTTGTCCATAAAAAATAAAAAAAAAAACTAATTTTCAACAAGAAAATTATTTAAAATAAATCACTTCCTGAAAATTGTCCACTGCTTGTATTTTTTTAGAAATTCTGTAAATATGGACTTTATTTATTGCCCTGCATGATATCATAGTACCTACTAATAAAATAATAGTATCCAATATCCATGTAGTGTAATTTACTCCACTTGTGGGATATGCCATGATGGTGTGTAATCTAATAAGCATTGTAAAGAATGTAGACCTGTACTAAACATAAGTCAATATTTATAACAAATAACAATGTATGTAACTAGTTAAATCACTATAAAAATGCAAATCAAATGCATACATTATCATCTACTTCATTCAAAGTTATTAGATAGTGCACAAATATTTTGGTTAGTCATGATAACCAAATAAAGTGAAAAAATCAAGAGGCAATTTATGGCTACTGGCTATTATTATGTGAATAAGATTAGCCTTTCCTTTCTATTCGGAGCTCTGTGGTCCACAGTAAGAATATAATAATGTCAATACATTTAAATGTAAGACCAAACATTAAATCAACATTTAATCCTCCAAAGTAACATTTTTGAAAAGATAGGACATAGACTCTTTGTTGTGAATACGTCTAATAGCTTCACTAAGTAAAATAGAAATGTCCACTGTTTTGATTTTATGACACTGCATTTTCTGCAGTTCATGAGGGACAGTATTAGTGACCACTACTTCGTCAATGGGCGAGTCTTCTATTAGTCTCGGAGCATCGGATGAGAGGAGGCCATGTGTAGCCAGAACGTAGATCTTGTATGCTCCCCTCTCTTTTAACACTTCTGCCGCAGCAACAAATGACTGGACATCATCTATCAGGTCATCCTATGAAAAATAAAAAAAATGTTGTAGATTTAACAATATTATGTTACTTGCCAATTATTGTTTTTGCAAATAGCATATGATGACGATATGAACCTACCACCATGATAGCAATACGTCCTCCTACATCTCCCACTACATTGATTGGTGGTTTCTCTTTGGCTGGATGGACTGGCACTCCCACAGACACGTCCATGGTTCTGGACCTGGTTCACATAAAGTACTACATTATTTTATGAACCACATATATTTACATTATGTGTGTGCATTGAGTGATTCTAAATTTAATTTAATTTGTCAAGACATACAAGTAATTACCTGGGCAATGTTGGTGGTGAATATCTCCCATCTACTTCATCACATTCTGACTCCTTCTGTTCTCCGTGGATTACAGCAATTCCAAGTCTCAACCTCTCTGCATAAGATGTGGCCTTTTTAGCAGAACCAGGATTACGAGCCACAATTACTGAGTTTCTATAGTCAGGAATCTATTAGAACCAACATTAAAATATATTAAATTATGCTATTACTCAACACCAAGCTTACTGTGTTATATCATTCACATAAAAGGGTTTCTGTTGATAACATATTGTATTTTAGTTGAATGAAATATTCAACAATAAACTTGACCATTGTATTATGTGACTACTGGTATTTACTTATATACGAGGTTTGTTAAGAAAAAAATGAGACATTTTAAATTTTGCGGGTTTGGAGAGTCCGATTGTCAAACATTTTTTTTATTTTGTTGGTATACATGTCCCTGAAGTATGATAAAATTTTCAGCTGTATTTATTGTTTACTTTGTCCGTGACAGCCGCTAAGGTTTTTTTCATCAGTTGTTGATGTACAGGGCGTTCGTTCTCTTCACGGCCATCTTGGAAGCGCTTATGACACTCGTAAACTCTTGTTTTACTCATAACAGACTCATCAAAGGTCTTTGTTAACATTTCACACGCTTTGTTATACTTTATTTCATTTTTTACACAAAATTTGATACCTACAAATACTTATAAATCCATTTTTTTTAACAAACGAAAATCGCCGAGCTTTTAAAACACGTCTAACTTTAGTGGCTGCCACAGACAAAGTAAACAATGAATACAGCTGAAAATTTTATCATACTTCAGGGGCATGTATACCAACATAATATAAAAAATATTTTAACAATCGGACACTCCAAACTCGCGAATTTTAAAAATTACCATTTTTTCTGAACACCCCTCGTATATGTTTTAATATAATAACAATGGAAAGAATAAAATAAATATTACAAGTTTGATAAGGTCGGTGTAAACACTATGAAAGTTCGTTTCTACAAATTGATGAAAATAACTTAAGCAAAAAACACTATCTACTTTCACAAAATAATTTTATAAAAGGTCTTTCACAATTGTGTGCTTTCAGTGCCAAACTCCTAGAAGTTAAACAAAAGCATAAAGACAGACTTGAACCTATATTAATATAGTCACAGTTTTGATACTAATAAATGTAATTTTAGTTTATAAATGAAATAAGTCACAAAATGAACATCCTCAATTATATTTGCATACAAAAGTATAAAAATCAAAACAGACAAATAATTTAATATCTAGGTAGAACCTCTTGATTTCCCTATAACCATCACCCCCAACCCTCCCACCACATAATCTTACTTGTAATTATCATAGTTGATTAAGATAAAACACCTCTATCTAGTATTTCCACAGTGATTTTCTTAATTGCGAGCTAGCTTACAGACTTACACTCTAAAAAAATGACTTTATGTTAGCCTGATGATGAGAACGGAAGCTCTTAAAAACCGGCTCCTGATTAATAAAGTCACTGTGGAAGTACTAAATAAGTATGTGTTTTTTTATGAATTCAAAATGAAATTTCACCAAGTACCGTCAGTCGATAACTACTTTTTGTTTAGTTTCTAACTGTCTGACACTGACAATGAAAATTTTTGAAAGGTCTCTCAACAAAATAATTTAGATAAAATGTTTTTTTTTTGCTTAACTCGTTTTTATTAATTTGTACAAAATAAACTATTATAGACATAGGATTAAAGGGATTTCATTAGAAAATGATAGTAACTAAAACACTCACACATTCTTGAATGTATTGCAATAAAAATGGCGATGCTCTGAGATTATCAACTGGACAATCAAAGAAACCCTGAATCTCTTTTTGATGTAGATCCATAGTGATGATGTGAGTTAAACCAGATTTACACATCATCTTAGCCAGGAGCTTGGTGACGATACATCCCCTTTTGCGCATTTTACATTGCTTGCTGTACGGCAAATATGGGATCACTCCTACAATAGACTTTGCAGAGGAAGTCTTACAAGCATATGCCATGATCAAAAGCTCCATAATGTTGTTGTTTACATCCCTGCATCAACAAACAAACTACTCAGTAACATATTCATTACATATGTTCTTACATTACATCTATATTCTTCCAAAACACATCAACAACTACTAACAATGCAAATAATCCAAATGACAGTGGCTGTTGAAACACTAAAAACCAAATATTTGCACTTATTCAACATACAATATTACAGCAGATATAAAATTGTGATAATAATATATACAAAAGATGGAAGTAACTAAATGCCTTTATTTTTCAAATGTTTCGTGATTAACACTGTGGAATTCCACATTTGTTATTAATTTAAAAATAAAAGAAACATTGAAAACATAAAATATTTATTATAAATATCCAAATCCCACCCATATCATCTCCACTCTCGTCTCTGCTTCTTTATACTCCACCCCTGCCCCCAACCACCACTCCTTCACCTTCACCCCAACATCTTTGAAATTATTTAGTTTAGTATTGTTACTGATGATGGAACAAGTAGTTCTGAAAACGTTATAACTAAATACTGTTCTTTGAGAGGAAAATACAATGATTCTTGTATTTTTAAATTAATAATATATATGCCTTTATTTTTTTATCTCGGATTCAGAAAAAAACTCAAGAGGGGGGAGCCAAAGATATTTTGAGCTACCTTTACTTCTATCATAATAAAAAAAAATAATCAAGTCACATGCAAAGTTTAAGAAAGTTTTATTTAAACTGATTATACACATATACAAGACAATGCCATTTTATTTAAACTAATTACACACATATACTAGACATTGTCAATAGCCCCCGCAAGGGGCGCCCCCCATATGTATTCGCCACTAATCCCATCACAGCATATCCCTCAAGTGGGGTAGTTGACAAACCAGCCACATGTAACAAGCATACAAACCGTCCTTTCTGTGCCAATGAAAAAATACAATTTTCGATTTGTCATACATCAAGATACACAATACATGGGCTCAAGATGGGATAAGATTATACGAACCTTGTATACATTAAAATTTAGGATTAGACAAAGTTAATATTATATCAAATCAAAACTGAACATTTAGTCTAAACAGTCAATACTAAAATTTTAGTCATCTAAATCAAACATCATCATGGATAATTCACTTGATATGTAATTTAATATTTATTTATTTATTTATTTTGGTCAACGGAACACTACAGACAATACATATATGTTTAGTACAATAATACAATAATCAACAACAAGTATACAATGCAATGTCCAGTTTATAAGTGTTCATATATTATTCTGTTAAATCAAATCAAAGCCCAATTGGTTGTCATACATAATTAAAAACAATAATAAAAAAGAAATTAAGAGTAAAAACACAAAATTAACAATCAATATGATGTATATGAATACTAACTTTGTACCAGTCTGTACTATGTATATATCCTTTCCTCTGACAGAGTCTCCTATCTCCACCATGGTCTCCCGATTGGTCTTGTGGTACACGGCACAACCACCATTTTTAACACCCAGGCGGCTGTAGTAAAAGTAAATATCGGTAATACTACATCTAAACATTAAAATTATGTACATTATTTTGCCACAGTGGAAGTACTAAATAGATTCTGGGTCATAAAAACGCTCAAAGTTGTTCACGATTATTCGGGGTGACATTCACCACTCACTGCAACTTCATGGTCGCTCAGGTCACTCGACGTCGAGCGACATTTATGCTCCCTTGAACGACGCCAAGGAGAACAAGCTGCATGTATGCGTTTTGCTACAGCAAATGTTTGTATCATCTAATTACACAATTCTTTACAATTAAATATTAAAAATTTCTGGGTATGTACATTAGTGGTCGGTATAAAACAATTAATTAGCTATAGGATGATTGATAAGATACAAAATGCCTTGACATCTGCTGGGGTCAAATGATAACCAAATATGTGACATTAAATACTATATTACCTGGCAATCAAATTAGCCAACTCCACATGAGAGTTGCCTGCAATGAGACAGATGTCTGATGTTATCGGACCTTCCATTGTTATTTCACGTGGAATTCTGAATCCTCTATACCTGAAACATTTCCTAATTCAATGATATGATCCATCAAACCTATGTGAAGTGTAAACCTCATTCATGCTTATCAATATAAATTATATATATAGTGTGAATAGCAAAACAAACATTCGTGCGCGAGGCGGTGTTAATTTTAATATAGAGGGGAAACTCCAAACATTCAAACTACAGGTTTTTATGAAATACACATTCAATTAGGGATAACGAGTAAAATCAAAATCGATGATAAACAAAGTATGATGCTTCAGTCACAAGGCAAACCACGAGCAATAAAAAGTTTTAAGAGAAGAACCTTGTTTTGCTGATAAACATTATGTTATATTATCTATAATATACCTCTTCAAATAAAACGATAAAACCTGAATAAACAAATATATACGCGAGCAAATCAAAAATACCAGTGACGAAAACTGTTCACTTGACATGCGGTTGACAACCATAGATGTACCAAAGTTTAGATTTGGGCATCGTTCAGGCAGTCGTCGAGTGATCACTCGACGACGCTCGAGCCGTTCACGAAGTCGGAGGGAGTCACCCGACGACTCGCACTGTCGCGTCCAGGCATGTCGTCGGGTGACAACCGAACAACTGAAATCATAGCAAGGTGATTATCGCTCTGGGCTGGGTTCACGATAGCATGAATATCGCTCGACGTCGAGTGACCTGAGCGACCATGAAGTTGCAGTGAGTGGCGAATGTCACCCCAGATATCGTGAACAACTTTGAGCGTTTTATGATCCAAATGTCATTGTAATGGCGCCATTTTCGCAAGATTCATTCGCGATCTGAAAAATCTGCACTAACTATTTTAATTTCTCTTCCATTTCACTTCTTTAACAAAAAAAATATGATTTTCTATCTTGAAAAATTGTATACGACAAGAATACACCATAATTACGATTAACTTCGCAATTGTTTTGACAGCCATCATCACTCAAACGTCAAGTTAACTGTCAGAGCGATAATCACCCTGCTATGAATTCGGTTGTTCGGTTGTACGCCCGACGACATCCTGAACGCGAAAGTGCGAGTCGTCGGGTGACTCGCTCCGGGCGCGTGAACGGCCGGAGCGTGATCACTCGACGACTCTATGAACGCTGCCCTGACAGTTACTTTGACCGTTTGACGTTTGAGTGATGGCGGTTGTCAAAACAATTGCGAAGTTAATCTTAATTATGGTGTATTCTTGTCGTATACAATTTTTCAAAATAGAAAATCATATTTTTTTAGTTCAAGAAGTGAAATGGAAGAGAAATTAAAATAGTAAGTACAGATTTTAGCGAGTAATTTATTTTTTAATAATGTTTAAAATTTAAAATATGCATTATCCTAAAACCATTCCTAAATCAAAGCCAATTCAACTATTCAAATTAAAAACGTAATCAAGTAAAGCACGACGCACTACCGCGAATGAATTTTACGAAAATGGCGCCATTACGATGACATTTGGGTCATAAAAATGCTCAAAGCTGTTCGCGATTATCCGGGGTGACATTCACCACTCACTGCAACTTGGGCTGGGTTCACGATAGCATAAATATCGCTCGACGTCGAGTGACCTGAGCGACCATGAAGTTGCAGTGAGTGGCGAATGTCACCCCGGATATCGTGAACAACTGAGCGTTTTTATGATCCAAATGTCATTGTAATGGCGCCATTTTCGTAAGATTCATTCGCGATCTGAAAAATCTGCACTAACTATTTTAATTTCTCTTCCATTTCACTTCTTTAACTAAAAAAATATGATTTTCTATGTTGAAAAATTGTATACGACAAGAATACACCATAATTACGATTAACTTCGCAATTGTTTTGACAGCCATCATCACTCAAACGTCAAGTTAACTATCAGAGCGATAATCACCCTGCTATGAATTCGGTTGTTCGGTTGTACGCCCGACGACATCCTGAACGCGAAAGTGCGAGTCGTCGGGTGACTCGCTCCGGGCGCGTGAACGGCTGGAGCGTCGTCGAGTGATCACTCGACGACTCTATGAACGCTGCCCAGGTCACTCGACGTAGAGCGACATTTTGCTGCTTGAACGACGCCGAGTCGACTCCCTCAATGGTCGAAACACAGATGATTAGATGAATGAACGCTCATCAGACTCATCACTCAACACTCTGCTTCTTATTATTATGTAGTATTATATTCTCTTTGCTTCTTATCATTTCGAGCGGTCGGGGTCGGAAGTCTCGCATGTTAATAATTTGAGGTTATAAAGAAAAACGCCGTGTTTGTTGACGTTTTGACATGATTTTGACAGCATCAATTATTAAAGATTTAAAAAGCATTTAAAAGTTTTGGTTCAATATAGTATATTGGCAGAAACTAACGATGGTATTGACAAAGCAATATCTCCGATATGTGGCTGCTGGCAGTTTCAATATAATCTGCAGTCCTCGAAGTAATGTGGTTAATGTGACTTTGAATGGAGTTAGTGGAAGATATGTTGCAACTGCTGCCTGTGAACATGTTATTATATGGGATATGAGACTAGGAGAAAAGGTAAATCCGAATTTACTCATTTAATATGTAACATTGCAAACTGTCACCCTTGTCATATAGTTTTTTATTATTTATGTCATAAACTTGTATCAATTCGAGTTAATTCCTTTCAGGCTCAAGTACTACCCGGTGAAAAATATGAAGTGACACGTCTCTGTTCATCTGGGAATCAGTTAGCAGTTGGGTATACAGATGGCAACATTAATATATTCAGTCTACTAACAGGAGATGTAGTGTGTGTATTTGCTGGACATAAATATGCGATCACAGCCTTACATTATGACTCCAAAGGACACAAACTTATATCTGGATCTATGGTAGGTTTATCAGTAATGTGTATATAAGTATGTGTTTATTTTATATAATTATACTTGGTCGCAACAAAATATTTAAATGTAAAATTATTTTTAGGATACGGAAGTGATTGTGTGGGATGTAGTTGCTGAGACAGGTTTGGCTCGTCTTAGTGGGCACAAGGGGGCAATCACTGGAGTCTGTTGCGTGGAGGCACACAATTGTGTTATTTCTATATCTAAAGATACTTTTGTAAAGTTCTGGGATCTAGAAACAAAACATTGTTTTAAAACATTAGGCGGACACAAAGCAGAGGTGAATCATAAATATTCCTATTAATTGGAGAAAAAGCAAATGTCTTTAATTGAAATTACACTTGTACTATTTCACTTATCTACTTTGTTTTGCTTTTTTAAATTATTTTAGCATCCGCGTATGACACACTTGTTAACTATTTTGTTATATATTTTTTTGTTAATATTTTCAATCATGTTGAAAATTCTTTTATTTTTTATATATTGATATTTTATATTACCTTCGAAAAACAGTAGTACTTTAATTGCAATAATACAATTTGCTAGGTTTGGGCTTGTGCCCTTGTGAAATCAGATAAATATTTGGTGACAGGAAGTACAGACCAAATTTTGAGAGTGTGGAAACTAAAATGGAAAGATGAAGAAGATATAATAGATAAAACAAATGCTCTCGCTATTAGGGAACTAGAGGATTCAGAGGACACAGAAGATTCAGTAAGTATTGTTTTCCGAATTCATCCTTAATTTATAGGTATGTTTGTATGCCAAGTGGAAATTTTTGAAATGCATATACAGATCCACCATTACTTTCTTCTAGAGGGTTACTCCCGGGAATTCCCGGGCGGGAAAAACCCTCTAATTTTTATTTCCCGTTTCCCGGGAAAAAACGAATCCTTTCCTGGGAAAAAATACAAATTATTAGTCATGCAGATTGCCATACCGATACCGAAATCTTTGTTTAGTTAACTGTAATAGTCGTGATAAACTTGTAGAAGCTGACGAATATTTTGATATGAAAATATGAAAAATAATATTAATTACCAATATAAGTGTTATACTTTAAAAAAAAAACTTAATTATAGCTTCAATGTATTCGTTTGAAAGAAGCATAATTATTCTAAATATAATTCGAAATCGGAGGTGTGTTTGGCCGACAATGTATAAGAATCCTACAATTTTTCATGTTTTTTTTTACATATTTCGAAAAGTTAGATAGTTCTTAAAAATATTAGTGCAGCCAACTGTCATTTTTTTTGTTTTATTCATGGATATTAACCGATATAAAAAATCTTTTTTTGTCGAAATTTCTCATTTTTTAAAGTCAAAAATCTTTAAAAAGCTTTGCCAAAATCCATAACATTTTTTTGCTTGATAGGATGATCAAAAATTAAAAGTTTATATATTTTGTAAACAATTTTTATTTTGATATAACATAGAGTACCTAAATAAATCTCGTCAGTCAGCTATTTAGTTTTTTTTAAGCAAATTACTTATATTGGTAACAAAAATTTGATTTTTTTTTATCAAATCAAAATGTTTGCAAGGGTCAACAAGTTATGAGAGTTTTTATACCAAATTTGTTGAAAATTGAATATTTATAAATATAATAATGAATTTCCCGGGAATTCATTTTAAAATTTCCCGTTTCCCGGGAACAAAAATAATCCGGGAAAAGATACCCTCTACTTTCTTCATTCATTCTTCTATATTGCTACGGAATATATGGATATGAAAGATCTCTTATTCCAATTCAATTACCCTTCAATGTTTCCCCGGAGAACACAGGAGGGAAACCATATTCCTCCATTCAGTCACCTCTTCTTACAACATTTCTCACTGATATCTTCATAGAAACAGTGCTTTCTGTATAAAAGGGACACCTAGGCCGCCGGAAACTTTAAGGAAGAAATAATAGTGTCACCTGTTAGATCAACTATCATTGGACATTCATGTATAAAACTATAAAATCATTTAATATTTATGTTACTAAGATTAGCCATAGAAATTCACAATTTTGTTACTCAATGAAAAATGAGGTTTTATATTTTGGCAATAGAGTTGTTCTTAAAAAATAGTACTTAAATATCAATAAATCCCTTTCTATTTTGTGTTGCATAACGTAATTGCAAACTAAGTTCCATATTGAATTATAAAAGTTTATTTGTGAAGTGTGTTCTAGTTAATGAATATCAATTTGTATTTTTTGTTGTTCAGTTTCTTCAGTGCCATCAAATGGGAACCTTACTACGAGGAGGCAAAGGCAGGGTGATGGCTCTAACAACAGATACGGAGGGTAGTGTGTTAGCTTGTCATGGTACTGATTCTGTTATTGAATACTTTGTCTTCTGTCATGATGAGGAAGCACAGATGAGATTAAAGAAAAGGAGGAACAAAACTAAGAAAAAGTCAAAGTGAGTATGATAAACGTAATGAAGGACTTAATTCACACTTAGGTCACAGGTCACTCATGTACAACAAATTCATACAATCAAAAATGTTTCTCAGTAAAGCATGTTGTTAAGAGTAAAATATATAATTATTTACCACCCAATATATTTTATTTATGTTAGAAAAAATGGTAGCCTTACTTTTGTGACTAACACTGTGGAATTCAATATTTATTATTAATTTATGTAAAATAAATGAAACACCGTACTTTCCACATAAATAATTGTATCAAGTTAAAACGTTTTCAGAACTACTTGTTCCATCATCAGTAACATACAAAACAAAAATTATTTCAGAGACAGTTATGTGAGGGTGAAGGTGAAGGAATGGTGGGCGGGGGCAGGGGTGGAATAGAAAGGAGTAGGGATAAGAGTGGAGATGATATGGGCGGGGTTCGGATATTTATAATATTTTATGCAGCAATTATTAATTTCTAATGATTCTAATATATCTAATTTCTTTCCTTTATAAACTTATTCTACTTTATCTATTCCAATAGTGTGTCCTGTATCTCTCGAATGTTCGGCTATCTCACTATTTATTGTTATATTTTTTATTGCTTTTTCATGCTCCTTATATCGTTTTTTGATTTTCCTCCCACTCTGCCTGATGTAGGCTGCGTCACAATCTCTGCATTTTATTTTATAAACTCCACTTTTCTGAAGGGTAGGTACTTCACATTAATTATTCAATTATAGGGAACATGCATGTGTTAGGAATATGAATAAATGTTATCAATTCATATTAATAAATGTACGCTGATCACGAATATCCTAACAAGAAACGATAAAATAAAACTTTTTATTCATTATTTTCATTTTAAAATTCCATATTTTCTGTTACTGAATTAGCTCGTTGTGACGTCGCTAGGCGCTATGTTGTATTGGTACACATTTCACTCTAAGTACTGTTTGTAGTGGCTGATGACGTCACACAGTGCTCCGCCACGAGTGGACCTTTTTGCGGCGAAGTGTGAAAATTGCTTTTGCAAATGGTGATAAAAGCCTTAAAAATACACATTTAAAAATATAAGAGCGCGATAATTTTTCTAATTTTCTTTTGTGAAAGTTCTCCATTGTTTTTAATAATTATATTATTTATTGGCATAATGCACCATCTAAAATCATTTCTGCATTTATTTATTAGGTTGTTGTCAATTTTCTTGCGTATAAAATTCTTCTCCAAGATTTGAATGGTCTATGTTCTATGTTTTTAACTTTATGAAAGACATTTAAATATATATGATATCTGTATACGTCTCTTTTCTATATATCTCGAAACTGAACTTGTTCCCTTCTATTGATGTAGTGACATTCAGGAAATTTAATTTGTTGTTGTTTCCTGTTTCATGCGTAAATTGTATGTTTTCATGTTGATTATTAAAAAGTGTAAGGAGATTCTTTAGCTGTCTAGATGTACCGGTTAAAGTAAAGAAAATGTCATCTACATATCTCCGGTAGTTTTGGATTTTATTGATAAGAGGATTATTTTGATTAGACGAGAATATGCTATTTTCAAAATTGTCCATATCAATTTCTGCCAGGTGTGGTGACATTTTCTTTCAAGGTTTTTTTTTTCAGTTTGAATTCAGACATCAAAAAAGAAAATGAAGAGAGTTGTGAAAATTTAGAGACTTTGACATTGGCTGATGAGGTTAGAAGATTACCAAGTATGAAGGTAGGCGGAAAAATAAAAGGAATGCATCTCATTGCAGGGGCCATGGGGGAGTTACGTTTAGCCGTTTCTTTGGCAAACAATGCCTTGGAACTGCATAGTATTAAGGTGCAAAACAAAGAAACTCATTGTAAGTCTTTACGCTATATTGAGCAATGTGGTTATTATACAATACAATATTATTTTGTGAATATATTTATTGTAGAAAGGTGATAACGTACTTTGAATAATTTTCAGATTCAATCTTAAGACAAATAAGTCACTTTGGTCATCAAAGTGAAGTACGCTGTGTGGCTTTTAGTTCAGACAATCTTGCAATTGCTTCAGGCAGTGCTGACTCAATAAAACTTTGGAATAGGTAAAAATAATTTGTCTCTATATAATGTATTGAGCAAATTGTTTTTGACATTTTGTAATGTTTATTTTGAATTATGTAGGCCATCACAGACTTGTTTGAGAACTGTGGAGACAGGCGCTGTGATTAGTATTTGCTTTGCTCCTGGTGACAGACACTTGTTAGCTGGTTTGCAGAATGGAAAGATTCTTATTGTAGATATTGCTGCTGGAGATGTTTTAGAAGATATTCCAGCACATTCTAGTGAAGTGTGGAGTGTTACTCTCCTGCCAGATCAAGTAAGTGACAAATTTCTCCCATTATAGGTTTGTGAGCTTTATCATAATATGTTAGTACCTTCTATTGTGATTTTTTCTATTTATTTACTAAGTAAATTGTATTTATTTTGTGAGTATAGAAGCAAAAGTATCATATTTATGTTGTTATTTTTCAGTATGGCTGTGTTTCAGGCAGCAGTGATAAGACTGTAAAAATATTTGACTTTGAATTGATCCCGGATACATCTGGCGAGAGCAAGGCTAGGGTACTTTCATTAGTTCACAAGCGCACTCTTCAGTTGGAGGAATCAGTGTTGTGTGTTCGTGTTAGTCCTAATTCTAAATTCATTGCAGTTGGGTTATTAGATTCAACTGTTAAAATATTCTTCATGGATACATTTAAGGTACTTTTCTAAATATGTATTCAACTACTGAATGGCTCATAAGTTAGTTAATATTTTAGTTTAATGTGTGCATTACATTAATATTTCTGTATTTTTACAGTTTTACCTCTCTTTATACGGCCATAAACTGCCAGTGTTATGTTTGGACATCAGTTATGATTCCACTCTGATCGCTACAGGCTCAGCTGATAGGAATGTTAAAGTGTGGGGGATGGACTTTGGTGATTGCCATAAATCTATTTTTGCTCATGATGACTCAGTGGCTAGCTTGCAATTCATTCCTAAGACACATTACTTTTTCACATGTGGCAAGGATGGAAAGATCAAGCAATGGGATGGAGATACATTTGATAAAATTAGCACACTTCAGGTGACCATTTGATTACTCTGTACTGATTACTTTGTACATTCCTAATATTTTACTAATGACAAATAGCTTGTGAATAAAATTATTATCTTATAATTTTTTTTATCAGGGCCACATGGGTGAAGGGAGATGTGTTAGTGTAGCCCCAAGTGGCTTGTGGGCCGTGTCGTGTGGAGCTGACAGAGTACTGAGGCTATGGGAAAGGTCTGAGGAGACCTTAGTGCTCGGGGATGTGGAGGAAGAAGAACAGGAGCTTATCACAGGGGAAAAGGTGAAAAAATACCATGAGACTCATTCACTCATTTCATGGAGACATTTTCTTAGATAAATTTATGTTTAATACATAATTTACTATTATTTTTATACAGGCCACACTACCAGGAGTGCCCAACCTAAACATGCCGTCTAAGAAAACTATAGGAAGTGAAAGAGCTGTTAGTATCACACACTATATATATATATAATATTTATTCTAGTACATTGTACTGTATGCAACAAAAGTATCAAATTATATTTTATAATATGTGTTGTTTTTAAGGCTGACTCAATACTGGAATGTCTTGATGTGTGTGTCGAGTATAAAGTGAAGGCTGCTGAAGCTAGGGGTGGGCCCATACAGTTGCCTGTATTGATGCAAGCCTTTGATTGTACCACACCTGATGACTTTTTTTGCAAGACGATACAAAGAATACGAACTAGGTGGTTAAACATTTTGTATTTTTATTTGACTAAGGGAAAATATTCTATTTATACTATCAGTTTGTTATAATGACGCAATGTTCTTCTAGAAATAAGTTAGTTATTGGTTTGTGTTATTCCAGTGACTTGGAGGAAGCTTTATTAATATTACCATTTAAATCAGTGTGTGACATTATCCACATTCTACCAGCAATACTGAAGAGAAAGGACAACTGTGAGTTGATGTGTAAGCTGACTTTGTTCCTTATCAGGATACATCACACCACTATTGTGGGCAGCCATGACCTACTCACTGACATCAAGCAGATACAACAAATCATGATGACTAGACTTACCGAGTACAGGGTGAGTTCACACATCTCTCTCTCTGTATTTAGTATAAGGAGTATATCATGTTCCATATATGTCATTGAGGACATTGTACAGAGTATTCATATAAATAAATTATTGAAAAATAGTTTTTTAATGTAGCTATTTATTTTGCTTACAGGATATGGTCGGGTATAACTTGCATGCTCTCCAGTGGCACCAGAGAGAGATAGAGGTGTTAGAGAAAGAGGCACTCTTCAAAGATGCCACTAAAGAGAGAAAGAAGAAGAACGTCAAGAGGAAGGCACGAGAGAACCTTAAAAGGTCAGCTGTTATTACGATGAACTAATTGAATAAACAATGCTTATACATTTAACATTTATTATTACTACCTACATAAATCTACTGGAAAGTTGTAGTCATCATCTCTTAATTCTGCTGTTGGTAATTTGGCATTGTCAGTCCTCAGATATTAACGGCATTAATTTTTTAAATATTCCTGATTTTTGGGTCGACATTCAATAAATAAAATACTACAAATGTTTTAGTAGCTGCTATAATTTATTTGTAAAAAAATACTCTAAACCACTACATAGCCAATTCTGTAAGTATCTGTCCCTGCTTAGTAATACAGATATATATGTAACAAAATGAAATGTATGTAATACATATATAGAATACAATATAACAATATTCTTGTGATAACAGAACACATAGCCATCACTACCATCATTATTATACAATACGCTGTAAGTATACAAAATAATATTAACATACATACATATATAATCAATCATAAACACAATATGTCATTACTGGGAAATAAAAATTCAACAAATAAAATATATGGAAGGCTATAGAATGTTAATTCTTGGAAAAATATTTGTGAGGTGCAAACCAATATGTTGTACAAAAAAATTACGAAGGAGCATGGACATCTATGAATCAATCATACGGAGTAGATTTATTATGACGGACTTGTATTGATTAAAAAATTGGTTTGCTTGTGTAAATAATAGTATAAATCCGGAGGAAATGGGAGAGGTATGTAAAGTCCAATAATCCATTTTAACTGTTTGCCCCACAAGAAACAGAATGTGAGGAAACAGTTACGTAATGTTTGGTTACTTAGTCATGTAGAAGTTGTGTGTTTATTTGAAATGAAAAGATGGGTGCCTCTACAATGAACAAAGTCTTATGACACTGATGCAAAAGTATGTAAAATATATTGGTTACATATATGTTAAGGGCACAGGACTACAAAATAAATTCTTCCATTCAAGACGAAAAGTACACGATACATATCTCTATATACTAATACAAAATTCATTATAAATTTTTACCAAGTATTTAAAATATTGCTTTTGAGACTCACTGTAATTTCCGTTTTAGTAATAAGTCAATTCAAAAAATTATACACTAATGAATCTTATTCCACATAACACCTCTGTTATGCTTTTAAAATAAAGTTGTAAAAATATATTTTGTACAATACACACAAGGTAAGACTATAATAGGCGGAGTATCTCAATACACAATAGTGACACAGTAAACTAATATTCAACACAAATCAATTTAAAACAAACAAAATAGGTAGTTTAATATTTTTGTACTGAAAAAATATATATGTAGTGGAGGTATGAAGAGTGGTAGTTCTCGACTATTAGAATTGAAGACAACAATGTAGAAAAATATGAAATGGAAGAAAAATTGCAGGATTTCTTGTTTGTAATGTTATAACCCAATAAGAAAGCTTGGAATTAAAGAAATTTAAAAGTTAAATCTTCTGTCCGATTAGTATTGAGATTTTCCTCATAGAATGCAATAGGTTAATGTCAAGGATTTCTATCAATCTAATACGAGCTGTTAAATGCAACAAGAACCTAACCTGCACACTCAAAAATTTCCAATTTTATCGTCTTTTGCACATCTCATGCCTCATATATATAGTTAATAGTGCAGCGAAAACCGAAACCAAATTTGGTAATATACCGAGGTAATATAGGGTGGTATTCAGAGAAAGTTACAGAGTTGCATTATTATTTGAATAGGTTGCGTGTAGATATACAGTGTTTATGTTTATCATTTGTCAAAATTTTGTATTTTTGTCAATTAAAATAAATGAAAAAAAAAAACAATGTGAATTGACTATTTTTCTTACCTTCTTATCTCAGAATAGTCTTTGAGGGTTAGACTTTTGTAGCACTAAACAGCTCATACAATAGTGAAAACATAAGGAGAGTAGAAAGCTCAAGTCATTACCTCAGTCTTATGGCACAACATACATATACAACTGTACATGTGCTAGACTTTTATGTGTTTGATTGTCCATAACTATTCCAGTTACGCCCCATCCCAATCTATCATACATACTACATACTATATTATATTCCCTCTAATTGACCACAGACATATTAAGTTTCATTAGTATTGCCATCAGTTACGAGTATTACAAACTTGTTAATGTACAAATACAACACAGGCGCATGCCCAGTGTTACAAAAATAGTAATATAAATATTTTAAGCCCTAGCTATGATTAAATTCTATATTAAGAGTGCTATAAATACATTGGTTTGTTTTTATAATATTAATTCAAATCTAGTAGACAGACATTTTACATTTTATTTAGTATCGAAACCATATTTTAAAACACAATACAAAAGTTTATACTACAATGTGAACCTTAATACACCGTGTAGTGTGTACCCTCTATTAGTACAATATTTTGTGCTTATATTATACCACTTAACATTTACGTAGAAATGCTAATCAGAAGAACAGTTCAGATACAAATAACATGGGTTGTTACACAAATATTCATGCTTTACGACTAGATATGGAGAGTAATAATCTTTTTACAAAATGCAAACAAATGCGAGGGAATACCCTAAGTGGAGTAGTGTGATGTCAATCCAAGTTATCCACTTTGTAATGTAATTTACTTTGGTAGGAATGTAGGTATGTTAAAAATATTCTGATAAGAAACATCTCCTAAGGAAAATAAAGTATGTAAAAATTATAGCTGCTGTAGGCTTGCATAGTCTTTAGTGAATGATGATTTTGTATTTTTGGGTGAGCCTCATTTTTGCTTTCCCTTTTGTTTCCCCGTTCCCTGAATGCAGAATAGTTCATTCTAATTCCCCAGAAGTAAAGATAACAAAGCTACATCATACCAGGCAACTAAACAAGAAACATAATATTTGTAAATTACAAAAATAAATTGATTACAGTTATAACAATTTGATCCTGAAATATTTGGTATTAGTGGTGTAATATTCTTGTAATAAAAAAAATACTGACTATTAATACCTATACAAAATAAATACTATAATGCCACAAAATAAATAATAAATGAGATTCAATAAAATTATAATAATAATACCTACAATGTTAGTGGTGTGACACTTTCATACAAATTACAAATAAGTACAAAACATATATGTACATACATACATAAGAGAGATTGGATAAATAATTTAAGGGCCGCGATATCCAAATAGAAGTTAACCAGTGGTTAAGTAATCAACTGTTATGAGTTAACTTGTTCATGTTCGGCGTTTGGTGATATCATAAAAATAATTTACAATGGTTACTTAACCAGAGGTTAACTTTCTGTAGTGATGTAAACAGTATTCACATATGGCAATACCTTAGTACAAATCGGTTGAAATTAAATTTTTACGCACTTTTGTCGTACGAGTGGCAACACTAGGGAAGTTATTTGACACTTCACTGGTTGTTTGGAGCCGCCATTTTAAATTTTAACGTGTTGCTCATGTTGACGAGTGTTTTGAAAGTATCAATAATATTGTTCATCGGATGATGTATCAACATTATTATGAAGATAATTATCCAGTTTTGATCAATATATTATATTATTATAACACAATATTCTCAAACTAAAATGACAAACTATGTAACTGTCAAATTGATGACATATATAGCACCATCTACAGACGAAAAAAATATTCATTCTCAAAGTTAACTCGTGGATTCGATAGTTAACTCTTGAAAATCGGGTGGTTATAAATAACCACTTGTTATCTCCGTAACAGACATTGGATATCACCATTTCTTGAGTTAACTTATGGTTAACTCTTGACAACAAGTCAACTACTTGGTTAACGTTTTGGTTATCGCGGCCCTAAGAGTATTATTTTGTTCTGTTTCTGTGTCCAACATATAAGAGAGTCATACGAGTATTCATCACAAGAGTTGATATCGATGGCATAGCACACACATGTGGTAAGTGCACTTTTCATAGTTTTGAGATAATCAATGTTGAAAGTTTGAGATGCCATACTATTTAGTATTTATCACACATAGTTTTTGTTAAATATTTGAATATTTTTGATTGACATATAATAATTATCTCACTTACACTTATTTTAGCTGTATGACCATATATTTATAAATCCTCTATTTACAATGTTTTATTTGAATATTTCTGATTGACTTATAATGATTATCTCACATACACTTATTTTACCTGTAATACTGTTCCTGATATGACACATTTATTGTGTAATTTCTTGTTGTTTTTCTGTTTTTAATATGATTGTTAACATGTCAAAGGCTAACGCCATAAATATATGAAATAAATAAATAAAAATATCTCGTCAATGACACAGAGTTACGAAATAATATTCCTACGGAACATACTTCAGATGATATAGATTCGCATGCGTATAATAACTCATTTTCGGTAAAAACTGCATTTACCACATCTGTGCTCTATGCCATCGATATATAGTATATCTATATAATAGAGTAGGTACCTAGTGTACCTACATACAATACAATAATACACTGGCACTGGGTTGAGTTAGTATTAATCACCAATCACTATCAAACTCTCCCACTCCCAGAGTGAAATATGTCCTGGACAAAATTATTTACTGGCAGCCATTTTCACACTAATATCGCTTTATAAACGTACTAGGTCTCAGTTTTCGGTTTTTTTGCACTTGAAATTTCTACTTTGCTGTCACCAGATTTTCAATTTGGTATAAGAATTTCAAATATTTTACCATCTCCCGAGTTTTGATAAAGAATATTTTAGAAATTTGCCAGAGAGCTGGGCAAATGCTCAGTCTGCCTGTAATAGCATCCTCGTAAAACTCACAATATTATTCACATGAATTTAATTAATTGAGATTAGAGAGCAAAACATGGAAAAAATAATTGTTATATAATATTAATTATCCTTGCAGCCAAACAGTTTCTTGTCTACCTCATAATAAAGCTATGATTTAATTGGAGGCATGTGAGACAAATGTCTTACATATCATACAATGATGCAATATAAATAATATTAAGCAACTACTAATGCCGAGTTAGATTTGTATAAAAAACTTAATCGCAATAATGTTACAAGTTAAATAAAAAATAGTCAAATATAAAGTATCTAAAAATACTGTTAAATTATTCATTATCATGATAATATCTTTTACATTAATTCAAATCAAAATAATAATGCAAAATCTTAAATCACACTAATGTTATTATTATAAAATATAAATTAAAAATACTGATTGCTTCATTTAGTTGATCTTTTTAAAAAAAATCATCTTATACATATTACTCAACATTATATCCACCGCTATCAAAAGTGCAGAAAACTAAAACATCTCTCATGGAATACACAAATCTTTATTCTCCCAAATGAATTGTTTACCATCTGCACTTGTAGCTTTATGCATTTTACATCTCTGTCTCTTTCTTAAATTCCAATTAATTCTATAGTCCATCCACATCCATATAAATAACAATATTATAAAACATTATTCTATGAATCTTGACATAATCATTCTTATTCCCTAACCAAATATTTTGGGTACATACTACTCTACAGTTATCATGATATAATACACTTATATTTGGAAGGCAGAATTTGTCAACCCGTTCTGTGCTCTTTACACACAATATAATATTATTATGTCTTATCGATGTCACATTAAACACAAAACATTACAATACATATTAACACACACACATATTACAACTTTATATTTAGTATTACTCACTCTTATACTTGTCATGTGAACTTACACGAGTATTGGCAAAACTTAAATTAATTGTAATGCAATGAAAGAGATTCAAATGTTAAATTAAAATTTATAAATAAAAGTTAAATACAACTCAGTAAATTAAAAATAATACCACTTTGGCGGACGTAACAGGTTAAAAAATTATTAAATATGTTAATACTTAAACAAAATATTCTCATTGTGCATATTTTGCGTCATGTTTCTGTATTTATGATTCTATTGAAGGAGTTTTATAATCTCAATAACTCTCTTCCCATTATCATTAATTGCTATTATATGCCACAATGTACAATTAGATAAAAGTAATAATTGAAATTTAAAAAATCATGTAGGTATCATAATGAAAAACAATACATTTTTTGTTTTATTACTAAAGAAGGTGTGACAACTAACACAGCTCTCTCATGATTCCCTGAAGAAGCAATTATAATGGAAATTATGTGAGATAATAAAACAAGACGATGTATAGAGTGACTCCATGGTGGGTTATGAAACTTAGATAGGTAATCAATCACAAGAGGAAAGTTGTGTAATATTTGTTTGTCAGGAATATATGGCACATAGCGTGTTGTGGAGAGACAGATGAGGATATATATTGCATTGCATCACACCCACCCTAGGTGAGGAGTATGTATAGTGACTATACACAGTATCATTGCCTTCTCTAGCACTAACTAATATAGTATACAAGAGTACAGTACAGCATCACTACTGGGGGCTTCACAAAAACACAACCTCTCATACATGTTAATATAAATGGTGTGTATGTATGTGAGCGTGGATCACACTACACAATACAGGTCAAATCTCGGTGTAACGAATACCGAAGTAACGAAATTTCCAGTATAACGAATCTATAATTTGTCCCCGAGAAATTTCCATACAAAATGTACTGAACCAAAATTCATTATAACGAAGACCGATCTCAGTATAACGAAGTTTTTGTCTCAGTGCTTTAGAATTTACTTCTAAATTAACTCAAAAATGTTGTGGAATTTGTTTATTCTTGACTTCTGGTGACATAACACGTGTTTGTAAGTGATTGCATCACATATGGTTTACAAGTGTTCCTCTTGTTTATTTCGTTTTATTGTCTATTGCCCATCTTTATTTCGCTGATTGTAAAACTTTACATTGCACTGTGTCCTGTTGTGTTTGTTCTACATTTCGGTGATTTTAAACTTTTTTTGAAAAACATTTTACGTTACATCATTTTTGTGTTTTTTTTGTCTTTATTAAAATGGAACAAAAACGACGACAATTCGCTCTGAAGGAGAAAGTAAGCATTTTGGAGGAGATAGAAGATGCTTTTTAAAATATTTCAAAGTTGGAGGAATACATTTTTAAAGCCGCTACAGAAAATTCTAAACAAACTAAAATATCAAATTTTTTTGTCAAAAAATAATAATCTTCTGGTGTTTTTGTACACTTTTTTATATTTACATATTTTTTTTATTTTAAATCATTTCGCCATGTTGAGTATGTATGCAAAAAATATACTTTTTAAATAAATCTATGTATCACAGTTTGAAGATCGCTGTTTTATTTGTTTTCTGTCCAGTAACAAAGATTTTTTTATGATAGGAACACGACACCCTCAGCAGGTACAAAGGGTGTTCTATACTTCAGCATTAGTAGGAAAGAGACCATTATCATCTTAATGATGTGGAGTGAGACAGCATAATATTATTGTTGTTGTAATTATTAATGTTGCGCAAAAAATGTATCGCGCTAAAGTCTAGTATGTATTTGTCCTGCTATAGGTTCCTAGATATTATTCAAGCTGGAATATCGGACATCCTGTTACCATTATTTTGACTCAGGAGTACACTTGTGTATGTTTGGGTGTCATAATTCTATGAATTCGGTATAACGAATTTTCAGTATAACGAAATGTTTTGTTCAGTCCCGTGAGCTTCGTTATATCGAGATTTGACCTGTACTATACATACACACACACACATATATATATATATATAGTACAATGGAACAAATCTATGAATTATAATGCCGATTTTTGCAGTCTATAAAAGTTTGTTCATTGCTTTTTAAATTATCACTCACATTTTATTATGTAATTAATGTTTCTAAATCTAAACCTTGGAAATTTGGGGCAACAGATAGGTAATTAATGAGTTTTGTTTATGCAGATATATACCACTAATATAATCAGACGGAAGTTAGGTATGTAAGATAGGTAAGTATGTATCACAAAACACTAGTAAATATTACATTTGTCTATGGTAACATTGCCCCAAAAATACAATCTCATAATGAAATAATCATATAAAATAATAAATATTATTTTTACATAAAACTTAATATTAAATGTACCTATCACGTAATAATGTTTAGGCAAATGATTGCTACGATTCAAGTAGAAAGTATTATTTATATACATACGCAGTAAGTCACCAGGGACTAGCAGAGTGGCTCCACACACAGTAGAGGGTGTGAGGTACCTGCTTTGGAAGCAATAGTTTTATATAATATAATGTGTACAAGACAAATAAAATATGAGATAATATAAATAGCTTTACACACTGTGAGGGACGAGTATGTGTGTGTGTGTGTGTGTGTGTGGGGCATTGGGTACTATAATAGTGATTTACTTTAACATTCTTTGATATAGTCCCAAAGCAACGCACACATTTACAAATTAAAGCAAATATATACTAATCTCTGAGTAGTACAAAAAATAAAATAAATTTTCATGTATATAATAAACTTTATAAATACTTATATTGTGAAGATATAAAGGGCTCAGCTTCATTTACATATACGAATAACACACATATACTTGCACTATGGGATTGAATAGTTAAAATATCTATCTTACATCTACTAAGTACAAAAGTGCATTGTAACCAGCACATTGTGTCCAGCACAATGGGTTCCACTGGTGTCAAATTCAAACAAATACAAAGTAATGACACAACACAATTGAAAAACAATAATAACGGGATTCATCCCATCAGACCTAAGGGGCCGGAGTGAATCCCGATACATTTAGAAAGTGTAAAAAATACAGTCGATTAAGTACAGGTGTCAATATCTTCTGAATTGTAATTTTAAATATTCAATTGAGAAATAAAGTAAAAATATCAATTAAATCAGACATCTCCCATATTGGTCCCAAAATGTCAACTTTTCAATATGAAACAGTTATACAAATTTATGAAAATAGATGAGATACATTTTTTCACCCACATGTGCAAGCATAGTTGTAGAGATTAGTAGAACTAGAAGTAAGAAGATAAATACGAGTATTTTAACAATAGCTTAGATATATTTCACAAACCAGTGGAAACATGTAAGAAAACCAATACATATATACATTAATCTTCTTCTACCTTAAGCCTAAGTAGTCACTGGGCATTTAATAGTTTATAGTGTTACTAAAGAGTCAGTGAAAAAATATCATATATATATATATATATGTAGCTATAGATATATAATAGAATAGAATATTCAGTAAGGTAAGGTAAGGTAAGGTACACTGGCTACAACTAGGCATATTAGTTGATTAGTTACATACTAAAAGTCATCTAAATAAAATATAATGCATAATATTATTTAATTCCTACACATACATACTTATTGTGATTCAATCAAATTTAAAATGAACTGGCCACAGTTACATAAATAACATACATACATACATAAATATATACGCACACATTATACAGTGTGTAGAAAGAATACTATACAGATATCACATTTGTATTGATTTGTGAACAGTTAGAAGACCTCTTCCTCTATCTAACTGATTAAAGTATAAAAAATATATTACATCTACATACAATAATGAATGATTTCATCATTTATGAGGTTCATAAGATACATATAATAAAATAATACAAATAAAGGAGAAAAACAAGATTAATATGGCAAAACAAACAAACAGATCAATGGATAATTTCAATGTACATACGTATGTATTATTAAGTACAACACAGGGTTGGAAAAATGTCAAGATCATAAAAAGTTGTTAGTCCGCTGACTACTATGTGAGATTCTAATTCATAAATATTATCACATAAAGAGAAAAACTCAGCAGATTAGTGTACACTGCTGCACAGGTAAACTGTTACAAGTATAATAATGAATGTCAAGTGATTACTTTGTAATACATAGTAGTCATATAAATGCACTAGCATAAATACCTTGTGGTCAAATAAATATGTATCTGTTAATTATATTTACAAGTGTGTACATATTGCACATGGACTACAATAAATGTATATATCATCAAATAATGTAGTAAAGGATTTGTTAACATCATATAAGTTATGTGTCCACTGTCCATATGGCAATGTTAACAGTAGGTATACATACACAAACAACACAACATATGCTATTGCTTATGTACAAAGTAGTGTTAGGGCAGTAGAAAATAGAAACAATACAAGGCATTACATCACAGGATGTAGACACGCATGTATAATAAATAACAATAATATAATAGTAAGTAGAATTATATATAGAGATATAAATGTATATAGGTATTGTCATGGATTCAATGAGTCTCTTCAGTTGCTGTGAGATGTGATGCCACCAGATTCAAAGGTCCATCCTCACACTCTACTCCTCCCATCTGCAACAACATATACAATATTATATAATTATGTACATTCATTTATATTCTATATATGTAATGATAGTTTGCTTACTTTTTGTGCAATACATTAATTAACATTGAGTTTAATTGAGAATTATCCTTATACAAAGAGAAAGTCACTTTTTTAATGCATATTAATACATTTACTCTGGTCTGCACTACATGTATGCTATATATATGGTCAATTTTGTTGTATGACTTGGAAACCTGGGGCTGTAGACAAACCGTACTTAGCGATCGACTACTGGTGAACTTTTCGACAATCTACCTACATGTACCATATAATTATGCATTATTGTTGCAGTTATTGTCGAAAATTCGTTTGTAGTCGATCGCTAAGTGTGTGTTTGTCTAGGGGGTCTGGACTCTAAAAGTACAGACTATGAATCATCCAAAAGTTTTGGAGTGGTTACACAAAAGAACGCTTCGTATACCATGGATGGATTTGATCACCAACTTATAGTATTGAGAAGAGAAAATTGCAAGAAACAATTACGGATCAACAATGAAGTGTGTAAGATTGCATATCTGAATCATATCATAAGACAACCCTCATGGCCGTCCAATATAAGAGACTGAACTGGAGTGGAATATGTAGAAGCTCAATAAAGCACAAAGAGAAGAAGATATGTATGGTATGTATTGTATACTGACAGTGATGGTGTTGTTCCTCTGTTGATGTGCCTGCAGTGCCATTAGTAGATGTGGTTGTATAGTACGGCGCAGGGCTGCCAACATATCAGTGGTACCACTATTATTGCTGTCGTGATTGCCTTGGCTCCTCACTGTTGCATTTTCTTCCCGACATCTATTACTTTTGGATTCTAAACAACACAAAAATATTATTCTATTATGACTGCCCGATTTTCAACGCGGCAGAGACCCTTTTTTGTAACATCATTATTACACTACAGCATTGGAGATGACATGGAATAATATGGTTATTCAATTGTCATAAGTCGATTGCATTCTAGGTTTCAGGTTTGTTTTCTCTTCATGTCCTGTTGCCGAATGTTAAAGGGGAATGAAGAGAAAAGTTGAATGTATTTAAAGTTGATAATAGGTTTGGGGTTAGTATGTAGGTACATAGTTAGAAGTTTATTTAGTATATTATATTTACTTCTGCCTGATTTGAGTGAGTCACGTGGTCTTCTCCTCCTGGTGTGTATAGTGTCCCTCCGCATGGCTGTGGGTCTGGCCACACCATGTAACTTGAAATACAGCCCACATGCATTGCACACCATATCACCTGAAAACGTAACATACCTACATCTCTAGTTTCACCCGACTAATTACTCTCACACATATAGAATTATTTCAAGTGGAACCATAAAACAAATAATTGATCTACTACATACTGATCTAAATGAATAATGAAATGAGTTTTACCATTAGCATCTCGTCTCCATATAGTTGTTGTTCTGGTGCCACAGTTATTGCATGCCAGGTCCACCCTCTGCTTGTGTGGTGGGCCCAAGGAGAGTGGCAGGGGTAGTGACAGAGTTGATTGTGGAGGTGGAGAGCCCAGTGGAGGAGGGGAGCTGCCAGAGTCTGTGCACTGCAATATTCAAATGTAACTATGTACATCTACTAACTATTGCCTCACGCCACATCCCAAATGGGGTAGGCAGAGAGAACGGAACGCCATATAGAACTGTCCTTACATACTTCTACATTCTTATAGGATTGGCTTTAGGATTCAACACAAATGCACTATAGCGTACCTGATCTGAGGAAGAATAGCGTTGTCTCCAGGTGGGTTCGGTTGTGTTGTTTGATGGGTCGTGTCCTGGTGTGGAATTGTGAGAGGCAGCTGATGCTCTAGATGGGAAGCTTTGTTTTCTTCTTCCCGATTTGCCACCTGATCTGCCAACACTTTCTACTGAACCAGCCTGGAAAAAATATATAAATTACCATATGATAAATTAAATCATATTTGTGAACTATTTAAATAAAACCTTATACAGAAATCACATACTACAAATCTGGATTGGTAAAAAAATGCAGATTTGACCTAGGAAATAATTTATTATTATAAAGATAATGCTATGCATTTTTTACATGGGGAGATACTAATATTTACTTTATACTCTATACATTTGTACTGATTCAATATGACATATCTGTAAAGGTTTGCATATGAAAAGTGTACATGACTCACTGGTGAGGAGCATCCATTGAGATTGGTGTTCTTGTGGTTTAAAGTTCCCTGCGTGACAGGAGACACCGTCATTCCAAGCCTCTTGCAGTTGATCAGTCTTCTCAACAGCTGTGTGGCTTCTCCTGAAATGCCTATAAACATGCAACACACTATAAGTATTTTTTTCTTTTAATTTTTATAGAAAATAAAACTTAATCTAATAAAGATATTATGCATAAAAAAAACAATGACAATAAAACAATAACTGGAGTATTGAGAGAAAAAATTAATTAAATTGATATAGAGTTGCTCTGAACAGTAGAAATTCTTATACTTCTTGTATTTACACATGATACTGTGCACTAGCGAATCCAGCAAAAATCTGTAGTCCCTGTAATACAGGAGAGACGATGGTCTTGGTTGGACTATGTTGTTGACCAAAGAGAGCATTAATCTTTCACCCACAAGGGTCCTGACAGCCTCTTTCACAATACATCATTCCTATGACAATGACATCAGAGCGCTGGGAATGTCGTTGGAAGAGGTGCTTCGATTGGTGCAGAGAGGCTCCAAATGAGAGAGACTGGTTTCTGCTCTGTGCTTCCGAGAGGAGTGTTGAAGGGTAAAGTTAGTTAGTTATGTTCCTATTCAATGTGTAAATTTATGCAAAAGTTTTGTGTCATTTCCAACACTTTTTTGTACAATTTTATGTTCTTTTATACTACTACTACTACTACTACTACACCATCACGGCATATCCCACAAGTGGGGCAGCCAGCAGACCAGCCGCATGTAGGAAACATGCAAGCCGTCCTCTCCGCGCCAATACAAAATCAAGACATTTAGGATGGGTGGCAAACCTCATCGCTGAATTTAAGATGTTAAATGTCTTAATTTCTAGTCTTAATGTGTTCTTTTATTATCTCTGTTAAATAATGATGACATGCAAAAAGAATAAATATGCACAGGTGTGAAAGGGTATCCACTGTATTGAATGAGTAAAGGAATTATATACCATTCTGTTCATGTATAGCCTGCCATATAGAGTCTCTCTCACTGTCTTCTCCATGTGGCGATGCCGGGGCCGACATTGTGTTCTCATCATTCTCATCTTCACACTGGAAGAAACAACCACAACACTATAAATTATATTAAATATCATCATTATACATTTTAAATTGGTTACTATGATGATGTGCAGTGACGACATTATTACTATACAGCAATGTCTTTTAAGACTATAGAAGAATCTATATATAGGTTGATATTTGTGGTAAGATGAAATAATACACTATATACTTTATTTATAAATGCCATTGGGCACTTTGGATAGATTGATACAAATTTCATTAAGTATATTGGAAGACGTTACATCTCTATTTCTTTATTTGATATGCAAAAATTTAATTTAAATTATGTTTTTGCTACACGTGAAATCATGTATTCATTAATGTATTATAATTATATGTCCATTGAAAATTTTAATTTACTTGACTTTTTTCATTTCTTTCTTCTTTGTTTTTTATAACTAATATTTTATTCCATTTTATTTTGTAAGAATTTGATTAATACCTATTTATTTATCGTAGACCTATTGTTTCCTATTGACTTCTTTTGTTTTGCATTATTTATTTTATTGACTATTGCTAATTAATTAATTAAATCTAAATTTATACAAAAATGTATTTTCGACTGTTGCGTCTGTTTGTGCTTGTTGTTTATTATAGTGCAAGCACTTTAACACGTAAAAGGCTCACACTATGTGCTCATGTAAATAAATAAATATTGTAAAAAAAATTTAAATAGTATCTAAGAGAAACATAAACAAAATTATATGTTCAAACAAAATAAAGTTCAATAGCAGAGAAGACAGGTAGATCCACCCTTGATCTTTCAAACTTAGAATGCTATAAAAAAATCTGGGAATGAATAGATGGTTTTAACTGTATACTATTAAAAGGGGGACAACAATAAATGTCATAGGTTACATTGTATACAAGTTATAAATACATGGGGCACATGGAATATGCATCTGTCAGTGACACATATTTAAAAAGATTAATTGAGATATACCTCTTGCTCTATATCCATCTGTAACCTTTCAGGATCAGATCCACTGCTGCTGCGACTTCCCTCGTCATACGCCAGAGACAGATCTCCACTCTCTATTATCTTGCTCCCCTCCTCTCGTCTACTATCATACCTATCACACTCGGGATCATTGCCAGATGAATTGGAATTGATTGCGATATCTAGTTTGATCTTGTTTCCAGTAGATAGATCGATTTCTTTGTCATTGTCAGCGCACTCCGGTAGATACACACTTTTGTCACTGTAGTGAATATCCGGCTGATGACTGAGTTCCTGGCTGGCATGTTGCTGGTAGTAGTAATCTTCTTCATGTTGTGATTCGGGAGATGTCTTCATTGTAGCATCTTCCAGACGTTGCGCCACTGCCTTATCAAATAATATATCTAACAATGGATTACAATGCATACTATCACCTGTTCTATCTATATTTACGCCACTGACACTATTAAAAATAATTTGGGGTTCGTTTTCATTTTTTATCACAGCAAATTTGTTGGGGTCATGGTTCTTTATTTGTAGCAGGGCGGCTGCAGCCTCTCTACTCTCCAGATTCTTCATTTCATCCGTGGAGTCTGGTAGGTCACACTCCGACACAGTCTCATACTTTACAATGCTATCCCTGGGGCTGGGACATTCTGATATGGAGGGGATCAGCTCCTCTAGGGTAGTAGTAGATTGCTGCAATACCTCCTGGAAACATTGTACACATTATTATTGTTATGTTAATTCATTGCTTCTTAACATCAGCTTTGTATAGCTTTCCTCTGACATAGCAAAATCAGGCTGAGTTAAATTGATATCAAATCTAAACACAAAAATAGTGATAAGAAGTACATTTAGTGCTATGTATGTATAATATCTTTCTGATATCTATATTAGGCACACAATCATTGGGAAGGTATGATAATACAAACAATAGAGATAACACTGATACAAGCCGAGTGCGTGATAACATATTGCCGTATTAATATTATCTTTTTTAATGGCTGCTATAGTGTAAGAGCGAAACAATTTACAATAAAAACAATTCAAGGTACTGAATACATTAACCAGTTCTTATTTTCAGAGTATTTGGATAGTTTTTCGTGTTCACTAGCATGCATTTAGTGTGATTAAGAAATTTGTAGTTCTAGTGTCCAATGAATTGACCAAGACTATATTATACATTGATATTTTCAGTGTTTTTATTTTTGCTATTCTAGATAATTGCGTAATCCTACAGATAAATTGAAATACAAGTAAATATCAAGACAAATGTCCTTGTTAAATTTGTAATTAATTAAAGTAAATAATGAGAATGAAGTTTCCAAACAAGTTGCGTATGGTACTCATGTTGGTGGGAATGTTTGGTCTCAGTGTGAGTGGCACTACTGCTGACGATTTGTGTTCAGTGTGTTCTTGCAGAGATGGTGATGATTCCATGATAATCAATTGTGATGGAGTGCCTCTTCAACAATCTCCCAATAAGTGGCCACAGGAATTTGTAAATGATGTTACATGTAAAGGTTAGTAAGTATCTCAAGTAATACGACTAGGTATACACACACACACACACACACATTTTCCAAAAAAATTACATACAAACTAGAGATAACAGTCACCACTTCCACACTAAAGGATCAAACACCACTTATTCAAATACTTGCATATACTTTTTGCTTCCGTCACTGTCATACAATTCCTCATGCATGCTTTCTTCGACGTAACTGGTTTATGTGATCTTTCCAATGTAATACTCGGACGGCTCTGGACATCATACCTCTCAGTCATATATGTATTGTTAATCAAGATAATTAAAAATTTGAGTATAAAATTTTAATATAATTTCGTTTAATTATTTGATATATTAAATCTTAAAAAGGAATTATTTCCCATGAGGATGTGTTTGACAGAACTAAGTGGCGTAACCAAACAAGAAAGGCAGACCCCACCACCATGTGGGACTAATAATTGCCCAAGGAGAAGAAGAAGAATCTTAAAAAGGAAATATTTTTTTTGTATATTTTTGAAAGTTCAGAAGTAATAATTGAGTATCATAAAGACCATGGTCCGAACCAAATGGATATTCAAAGGAAACATGATCCAGAATCTCAATAAAATAACTTATCAGTATTCTCTATTGGTAATACCAAACCCGTGAAGGTGAGAAGGCACAATACAATTTTTATTATTAAGGTCAGATTTGTAGCCATAAATTACCATCAACAAAATCCCATCTTTCACTCCACAATCTTCATTTATTACGCACTCCATCTTTGAGACTTTTACCACACAGTAACGAATGCAATAACAAAACTTTATATAAATTAACAATAATGTGACTTCATAAAACACAGTCTAGTGAATATCTAAAAAAAGAAGATTAATATCGCTTGTACTAAAGTCAAGCAATATGTTTGCAGTGGAAAACCATAGGTTTGCAATGGAATATGATTAAAAATCTGAATCTATATCAACAGGCTATTATTTGAATTATTCTCATAAGTTCAGTAGGGTTACCCTTGACAAAATCAAAATATGATCTCAATCTTAATCATACGACGCGCAAAGTGACTATTGGTCAAAATAGTGCATACCAATCTTGCAGTAGCAGTAGCATTGACCATAGTCCCTTCGCGTGTCATATGATTAAGATCAAGACTAGATTAAGATTGTGTCAAGAGTAACCCTGCAGAATGGATTACAGTAATAATGGAATGAAACTTAAATAATGAAAATAATTAGGTAATTAAAAATATGTAAATATACAAAACTATTAACAAGTGTGTGTTTGCAACTACTACTACGTATGTACTAAATAGCATTTAAAATATTGCCAATAAAGCGATACTGATTTTTTTAAATTACTTAACACATGACTCATTACATTTTTTTTCAGAGAAACCATTGACAATAATATTCAAGTCCAATAACATGACCAAATTGGAACGACTTCCTATACTGAGATGCGGGAGGATTTCTTTATTCATCATAAACAATGACATAAAGGAGATAGCCTACGCAGCATTCAAGGATATGAAGAATATGTATTACTTGTCTTTACGTCAAAATCAACTTATCAGTGAGTAGTCCACCCGAGTAATTGGATTCTCACTTATTGTGTTCATAAAATTGATGTAAAATAGCTGCTCTCTGCTAAGATTTATGAAAGTGTACGGTTGTCTCTATGTTAATTGAAAGAATTAACGATTTTATAGGTGACTCGGTGCGTGGAGATGTGTTCAGAGGTGCTTACAATGACCGGCTGTATGAGCCGCTGGATGTGCAAGTATTACATTTGGAGGATAACAAGTTACATTCTCTCAGCAATAAGATGTTCGACCACACTCCATATTTGAAACATCTCTACTTGGCCAACAATCCATTGGAGATGTTGGACTCCATTACAACAGCCTCTCTGTCTACTCTACATAAGCTAGAGGTGTGGTAAATATTATTCAATAAACAAAATACATAAACGAGTAAATAAAATATTTTTCGTTATGTGTCCATATTTCAGACACTAGATCTATCATACACAGGAATAAGTATGTTGCCCGATCAGATGATGAAGAATTTGAAGCAACTGAAAGACCTAAGGTTATCAGGGAATAAGTTTACTACAGTACCAGAGAGTTTAGCATATGTAGGACCAACACTGAGAAAGTTTGTTTTTGATAAGAATACAATTGAAGAACTGAATGACAACAGTTTTTTAGGTATAAATAAATGTTTATATAATAAAAATAATTCGATTAAGTACGAGTATGTAGGGTATCAAAAAATTTAACTTTTTAAACATTGCTAAAAATAATAAAAAAACATTCCGAACTTCAAAAAATTATCACATAATTTTTTTTTTATCTGAACACGTACTTTATGTTTGTGAAGCTCAACTAAAAAAGAAGCAAATTTTTGAAGCCTGCAAAGACACTACTCTCTGTGACAATCCCAATTTTTCTTATCGGATATGATCTTGTAATTACCTTGAATAATACCTTCAGATGGTTTTTATATAGGACTATGGAGACTGGAATCTTTAGAAATAGGAGCGATGGATACACTGACTAAAGTAAAGGCCGACACTTTTGGTCAACTGGTCAGCTTAAAAATGTTGCATCTGTGCCACAACAAGAATCTGAAGGAAATAGATCACAATGCTTTCCAAAATCTCAGGGACAAATGGGTACTGCGAGAGGTAAATAATACCTACATTAATATTTTTATTTCATAATATACTTTTTTTAATTTCGATAATAAAAACACTGTTAACTTTCACTTGATTGTTGTATTATAATTAAAAGCTTTTCGGACATACGTACATCTTCAGTAATAATCAACTTACACCTGAACTTCAGTGTCGTGAAAGGGGGTTTGCCGGCATCTGGGATCAAACTGCGCATCTCTTGTGCATGAGGCCAAGATTCTACCTCTAGGCTACTAACGAACTCGAAGATAATATGTATCTACAAATATTTATCTCACCATATAACTAGTTATAAGAGTAGCAACCAACAGAACAATACAAACAACATTCCTTATTGCATCATTAATATGTATGTTGAAGTATTGACAGAAAAGTATAATAAATATGTATGATCTTAGTTTGTTGAATGTACAAATATTTGTTCGACAATGAGTGAGAGTTAATAAAATAAAGTGGAATAACTAAATATTGTTTTACCAATTAAGTATCTTATTCTCAAACCTCTCTAACATGGAGAGTCAGTGGATATGTTGAATTGTTACAATGATTGATTCATTTCAGTTGTACATTCACGACAATGGCTTAGTACGAATATCTCAATACCTGGTACCCTGGAAGCAACTGGTAAGTGTCAACTTGGAGGACAATCCTTGGGACTGTGATTGTCGTATGGCTGTCCTCGTACAAGAGAATGATTTGACCAAACTCATTCCACCTACAACTACCCCAAGGTGAGTTTATTTATGTAAAATATTACGGTAAATACTTAAATGGGTGACCAACAATGAATTTACTCTAATAATTTTTGTGCAACGAAAAAAAAACCAAGATAGCGACTAATATTGTGTGAGAAAAAATCATAGCCGAGCTCGTAAAAATGGGATACTTTTTCTAGGTTAGAAACTGAAAATACTAAATGGGCAATAGAAAATACTAACTGAGCGATTACATCCCTATATCCAATAATTGACAGAAAATACCAAAAGGAACATGTAAATTAAATTGGTATTTATATGTTCTTTTTAATTATTTTCTTGAGATGAATTTATTTTATTAATTAATTAAGTTAAAACATCCTCACATAAAATGTCAAAAGAATATGTCTTGAACGAAAATACTACCTGGCAGCCAACCACCTTTATTTTCACAATATTTTTTTGTTTTATAAACACATCCTAAATAAAATGTAGCTCATTTTAAATACATTTTCTCCCAATTTTCGATTTATTGGTTTGCAGCAATGCTGTCATCTAAATAGTTATACGGTCCCAAAAATTACTCACTCTAGTTTCATATGGTTACTCACTTTAGTATTATGTCATCGTTCACATTTAGTCACCCAGTTAGTAATTATAAATGCTCATTTTTTGCAAGTAATCATTTGAACTTTTTGTCATTCCTCTATATACTATCCAAAATTTTGTGTATCAACAGTATTTTTGGTTCATAGAAAAACTATTCTTATATTTAAATTCTCACAGAAAATAATGTGTTGTTTGTTTATTTACAGATGTCTAACTCCATTAGAAATGGGTGGCAGGCCTTTATCAACGTTATTACAGGAAAAGTCTTGTCCTAAGATGCAAGTGACAAATAAGACGTCTCACATAGTCGCACCACAATTTATGAAAAGTATTTTGAATCGTCCCAGGAATGGATTACTTGCTTTCTTATTTGTGTGCGGAGTTGTTGTGTTTGGAATGATAGTGGGTTTTTGTGTAACACGAATCAAAATAAGACTTACAAGAAATACTTCTGAACAACCAATAAGATATATAAATATATGATGCAATCAGTCAATGAACAACCAATAAGATATATAAATATATGATGCAATCAGTCAATGAACAACGGTTTTTTTAAGTGTGAGGCCTGTGTTAAGTTTATTTTATTCTAGGAATAAGTTTGGTAAATGTACCTCTGGTGTTCCTGTGAGTGAGTTGGTGTACGCTAGGAACTGTTGTAAGACCCTCTCTGACTTGTGTGACAAGTCTTTGAAGGTGAAGAAGGCATCCAGCTTATCTACGCAACTCCGACACACCATGTGAGGGAGGGGGTCTGTCCTCGATACCTGAAATAACAATCATTTTGAAATTAATACAAACACATGTACAATACAAGTGAGTAGGTACACAGTGGGCATTCCCAAAACAGAATATGACATGATAATGATACACGTACAATTAAAAGTTATATTCTTTATAACTTGGTATTTAATAATCTGGTGTACATGTGCAAAAAGAAAACAGTACTCCTAATTCATAAGACTTTACTTTAAAATTGTATTACAACAATCTGTCTGTTGTTCTTTTGACATTAGTATAATATATTATACCACATCAGAATACTTACAGAAAATGTTATCAAATATATTAAATACATAAATTAAATTAATTGCAATTAACCATTAATATATTAATATAACATGTATAGACAATTCGCAAATACCGAGCTAGTCCCAAACTAAGAAATGAATCTTGTATTATGGGTACTAACACAACACCCATACAACCAAATACGGTCGCCGTGACTAAAATATCAGCCACAAAATAATCCATACACATATTGTACATACGATGTTCACCCGCCGTGTTCTAAACGCTATAGTGTAAGGTTATATGACAAAATGTACACTCAATATCCACGCACTGCAACTTATTTGGGAATGCGTGATGTTAAGAACACAATGTAAAGGAATAATGTCTACGCGTCGGACCCAAATTGCCACTGAATGATGTTTAGTACACTTAGTGTACCCAAAGAAGTAGCGGTTATAGAAAAAGTTATCTCAAGGTCTTGGTCGTATAATAAGTTGACAGTTGTCAAAACAATACCAGTGTTGCTCAACATTGCACAGAAGGGGTATGAACAAGATGAAATTAAAATGTTCGATCTTGACAGAGTTAAGTGTTAACTCATTTCTATGAGTGATAAAAATTATATAATATTCATACCTGTTTTATCTATAATGTGAATTATGTATATTTTTTTTTTATGTTTACTATCTTTTTTACTCTTACTCCAACATCGGTGTGGAATGGAAAGTATATTAAAAAAAACACACACACATACATATGTAAAACAATTTAATGTACATAAACAAAAATGATTTTTAAATAAATTATGTAATATCTGTTGCAAATTCCTGCAGGTAGACTGCAGTGGCGTGCCTTCCATACATGCAAAAAAGCAACGCATGCCTAGGGAATAAATCTATAATTTACGAGAGAAAGTATCTAAAAAAACGACGAAGTTTAAATTGGTTTGAATCTTCCGCTAAACGTTAGCTAATCTATTGCAAACTTCAGGTCAATGGCTAACATAGTGACCTCTAATGGCCGGTTTCAATAATCTATCTATCCGCTACTGTCGATTGAAATCTATTGTGTTCTATATTTTAAATCATAGATTTAAATCGACAGTCACAGATAGATAGGTTATTGAAACCGACCATAAATGTACCTATAAACAGTATAAACGGTAAACCTTGATTCAAATCTCGCGCTACACGTTAGCAAACCTTTTGTAAACTTCACTTCAATGGTTACAATACGGATAAATTCGTATGACTCCAGACAATAGTCCTGTCCTATTTCCACCTCTTTGCATCATATGTAGCTTTTATGTTATCTGTCACACGTAGGGAAAGTACGTTAAAAGTATTTGTGTTGTGCACAAATATTATCAACGTACTTAATACAAGTGCTTAATACTAGTGTATATGCAAGTGTAGTGGTACAATACATGTGCACGCCAGATTCAATGCATCTAGGGAAGGTTTGTATGTGTTAGTGCAAAAGACAATAATATTATGTGTATTATTGGCTTCGGTCGAGTCATTTTTAATAATTATCTTTAATGAATTGAAGTTGTGTTTTGCGTAAATTAATCCAATACCGGTTAAATGAAGTGTGTTTATTGAGATACCACTTCATGTTAATGCGATATGATATAAAAGTTCAATTTCATTCAATTTCGATTCGATTTCCCCGAAACTTAAGTTCGTCTTTAAGTTTAATATTATTTTTCAATAAACATTATGACTCAATATTTACTATAGGTTTTTTCGGTATATAATTTTATGATTATAATTATGATAACATTCCGCTTTATTTCATATAAATACTGTAACAGTCTTTAGATATTAATTATTCTTTAATACACATACCTACTTCTAAATTTTGATGTGTTTTCGCATATTCGTAATTATAAGTTCAAAATGACACACTTGAGTGGGTGTAAATGTGTGTTATGTAAATTTAAAGAATATCTTTGTTTTGCACTGTAAAAAAATATCATTCCCTGTTTTGTTATTTTTTTTTTAAATTTACTCGTTTCAAGATAGGTAAGGTATTAAGTACAATAATTAGCTCGATGTCGGGTTCCTTGCCTTAAGAAAAGAATTAAATTATATTTAGAATAGCTTTATCACTTAAGTATTTTGAGTTATTTGTTGCTGAAAATGTTTCATATTATCGATTATATTTAATAAATATATTTCATATTTGAGTTTTTGTTTCTTCACTAAGACTGGGGACTATCGCCCTTTATCGCTTTATTTTGGGAGTTCCGAGTTGGTATAGGGTAACCTCCCCACTTAGAGTGTTTCCTCATATTTCTTTTGTTCAAATGTTGTCATTAAAATGGTTTATTGTAAAAGAGGTCATTCAGACTATCTGGATTATTGTGAACAGAAAAATAGTTAAGTTTTTGGCCAACAATAATTGTTTTCTAATATATTATAATAAATTCTACCTACACAAACCGCGTGATATTTATCTTTTTCAAATGTTGGTATACGTTGGTAAAACGGTATATTGTAAAAGAGGCTACTATACACAAACAGCATGCCCAATACAAAAAGTCTAGTCCCGCCACTGGTAGACTGGTCTAATTAGATGCAAAATATTGTAAAAATTGGTCAAATTTCACTTCATGATCTAACGGTGTCTTCAAAAAATGGTTTTAATAAAATCAATTGTTCATTTCCATTTCAATTTGAATATCTTCTTATTGTCCCAATTTTATTATTTGTTTTAATCTGAAAATAAATAGAAAATATTATTCATTTAATAACTCTTTTTTCTTTGCAAATAATTTTATTAATTTATTTGTTTTATTTATCTTGCACATCATCATTCATATAACAAATTAAATAAAGCAGTACACACAAGAAAAAAACACAAGAACTTCAATTTCTTATAGGTATATGTGTAATGAATAATACTTACGCCTTTATTTTCAACCTTTTTTGGGTATGGTTAAGAACACTATTTTGGATTGAAGTGTCTTCTTCCTTCACAGTGCATGTCTTGTCTGCAAGATTGCATATATCTAAAAACATCAAAATACCAAATATTAAAAAATATTTTTACTTAAAGAAAATTAATTTACGTACATAATTATATCAGATACTGCCGCACAGTTTGACAACCATTTAAGGTCCATTAAACGAGTGTGGCCATATTGGAACAATGATACTAAATGCCAAGCCATTTCAAAAATGCAATTTATCTGATTATTACAACAAATTTGGCATAGATTCGTCAATATTTTAACCTAATTTTACCAATATCATTTGCCAGCTAGCTGGTGGTATCAATTTCTTTAATTTTTGTAGTTACATAAATATTATAATTATAAAACAATATCTCCTACCTTCAGAGTTCAAATGGCGTTCTTGTTTCTCGTAAATATTTTTATAAATTGCACAGTCAATCAACATCTCGCACTCAAAATGACGATGATCTCCGAAATACTCGTATCATTTATTACAACGCTTTCGCAATCAACGCCATTAATAATTTTACGACAAAACAACGATGCACCACAGATAGAACGCAGCTACAACGGAACATGTCGTCTTTTATTTTCGTTTGTCGTTCGGATTTCTCCGTGTTCACGATATCTGTTGAGATGCGCGCGCGCTATGGAATATGGAATGTAGCTGTGACTAACCTTCCCCATTTTTAAGAACCGTTTAACAAAAAGTGTGCGCCCTGATACCAATTTGATCCCGGTGTAGGAAAACGAGTGTAGTGAATGTTCTCTAACTGATACCAAAATGGTTGTATGGGCAATACACATATATACAATGCACTACACACATATACATGTAACACCCAGACCCAGAACAATTTTTTTTTTTTTACATACATAGAAAACTCACACAGATCGAGCTAGTCCCAAACTAAGATGAATCTTGTATTATGGGTACTAACACAACAATACACATATATACAATGCACTACACACATATACATGTAACACCCAGACCCAGAACAATTTTTTTTTTTTTTACATACATAGACAACTCACACAGATCGAGCTAGTCCCAAACTAAGATGAATCTTGTATTATGGGTACTAACGCGACGATACACACATACAATGCACTACACACATATACATGTAACACCCAGACAATTTGAAAAAGGTCATTCTTCATTTTGCACTGGGCGGGAATCGAACCCAGGACCTTGTGACTCAAACGCAAGAGCGTAGCCCCTGCACCACACCGGTCGTCAAATTATTTATCATTATTATCATATTTACTTTAGTTGAATCATTTTATAAAACATAATATTCCTATTTTTATAACAGAGAGTGTTTTTCTATAACTAATCAAAGAATAATGTAAATAACAAAGTATGTTGCATTAACATGTGGAAATAAAATAAAATAAAAAAATAAAAAACGCTGCGTGATAGAGTGAAGAATGAGGATATTAGAAGAATGAGCGGATGCAAGAAGAGTGTTGTGGACAGAATGCGCGTGAATAAACTACGGTGGTTTGGACACGTTGAACGAATGAACGAAGTAAGAATGACAAAGAGGATATACTTGTCTGAAAGAAAAGGTGTGAGGAAGCGCGGACGTCCGAGAACCACGTGGCTTGATCACGTGGATCAAATTCTCAAGGACGGCCGCGTGTTGAGTAAGAGGAATCGACGTGCGTGTATGAGAAACTATATGAATGTGGAGAAAGCGAAGGAAGTGTGTAAAGATAGATCTGTGTGGCGTTCCGTTCTCTCTGCCTACCCCACTTGGGATACGGCGTGAGGGTATAGTATAGTAATAAAATATAACTTTATTTTTTGCTATCCACCCGTTTTCGAGTGATATGAGGAAACAAAATATAGTTTTGTTTTCTTACATAGTCGTGTAATTTTTACAATTAAAACATTTTATTTTTAAGTTATCACATGCACATGTAAACATATCAGTAGTAGACCAAATGTTCTTCTAAAGATAAAGTGACCATAGCTCATTAACGGTTGTATCTAGTAAGGCATTCCACCCTGTACCAGAGATATAAGTTAATGAGATGTATAAAATAAACAAGTGGCTGAGACATTGTACGTCTAATAAAAGTATATTGGTGGCCAGATAATTTCTACAGAATTAGGCTTAGTCATCACAGCATGTAACCCAGTCATATCAGTGAGTAGGTATACATACAATATATATTATATAGTATAGTGAGATGATAACTAAGACAACAAAGGTTGAAATAATAACATAATATTATCAATAATCAACAATAATAAATTCACTGACACTAAAAATAATAATACAAAATATTATAATGCAGGTACATAAGTACACAAGGAAATAATGTACCTGTAATAGAAATCTTAATGTTTATAAGTTATCACAATGCACATTGCATCAGATTAATAATAATAATTGTGATATGATAAGTGATAAAGTTCAACATTTTATTTATGCAAAGTTTTATCATAGCCCATGTACATAAAATGCTGTGCTAACTATACACTTAATATAGACATAGTGAACTGAACTCTTTACACTTTGTACAACAGTTAATGTCTTGTAATAATAATAAAACCTCTCTTTTCCTCCCAATCCTTTGTTTCAAAGTTCATCATCATCGTGTGTATTGACTTGTGAGTAGAATGTAGATACATATTATACAATACTATGCTGAGTACATGTACTTCATTTGGATTTCATTCTACTATACATCACTCAAGATATATCATTATCGGCTATATAATAGATAATGTTGCGACTATTGTACAATTTGATTTAATGAGTATAATGTAAAAACTCCATTAGTCATCAGAGATTAGTCTTAGGTACGTATTATATGTATGAATTGAGGATATTGCGTAGGCAGTAACATGATATCACAAAGCGAAAATACCCAACATCGGCGAGAAAGTTACAATGGCGCTTATCAGCATCCGTAATCTCAATAGGATTAAATACATCCACTAAACACTTTCACGCCGCATTGGATGAATCATAACACAGAGACTAGACTTAATTACTTATCTAATCGATAAAAATACGTACCACCAATGAGAGACATGTCATAATTTTCTCAGGAAGATATGATTCGCCCTTATCACCGTCAAAAATAGATAAGTTAACATCACTGCATTTATCCCCACAGAATGATAAACAAAGGCGACACACGGAGTAGAACTTCGGTGGCACATTACACATATTTAATAAGCTTTACACTCAAATATAATAAAGACACAAAAACTTGTAAATCTAAACATTTATACGGAAATAAATATAAATCGCTGACTTAAAAACAAATAAAGTTTTTCCGAGAAAATGTGAAATGCAGGCATGCACATCGCGATTTGTCAAGACTCGGTGACATCACCGCCATCTGCCGCCTAACAAGATAAACACAAAGTACCACCACCACCACCACCGCCGCTCATATTCCTTTTGTATTATTTTGTATTGCACAACACAAATATATGTATATAGATTATAGTAAATAATATAAAATATAAGAGAAGTATATCACTGCATGTGTGTATAATATGTTTATTATACCCATGCATAGAAATTTATACCTACGCACTTCTATAGGCACCTACTAATCTTAATGTAAACATCTACTACAAATCAATCTACACGTGGGGTCATATATTTTGATAACGCGTTTTTATGAAGTATGATCCAGAAAGCTACCTATTTATAATTGGTTATTAATAAACTTTCTTTAGATTTCACTCGTTATTTTTTATTGCAACTATGTAGGTAAGTTTGATTATTATTAAATTTTTCCTATATTTTTAAAATTAGTTTTTATATCGAACGTACTACAAAATATTTTATATTTTCTTAAAAATTTTCAAACTGAAAATAATATTCGTATATCTATGTGTATTATGTTATGTAGCGCATAGCGAATAGCGCAAAATTATGTATTCAGTGGTAATGTAGTCATGTTTTTCTTTAATTCTTTGTATACAAATTTTGTGCAATAAAGATTTTTATTATTATCTCATATCTCATTTATTAAACAAAACAATATTTGATTCTACATTTTGAACACAATATAAGATTAACAATAAAATTTAAAAATAACATTAAATAACAAAAACCATAAAATATTAAAATAAATTTATGTAGGTATTCAAAATGTAGAACCCCAACATTACTCGAGTTGATTCTTCCATGATGTTCTATGAAATAGTACAATCATGGGAGATCACTTACAGAGCTACAGGGACAAAATCCTTCTTACAATTCTTATTATTATCATTATTTTCGGGCTGAGTTTTTTTTAATAAATTATATGAATGTCCTTTTAACCTTTATACTTTTTTACTGATATTTTATATTATTTTCTTATCAAAAACGTTAATATTATCTTTTTGAAAATGATTTTGTCTACAATTTAAGGTGTTGATATGAATGATTTTTTCTTTATAATTATTATTATTCGTAAATATTATGTTTTGGCGCGTATAACACTTTCTATTGGCTTCAAACGTATAAATATTAATAGTTTACACCATAAATTTCGAGATAGCATAGACAATTGTCAAAATAATTATTGTTTATAGTCATATTTTTCTTATTTTGACGATTCCAAATATTTTGTCGATTTTTCCTTATTTTACCAAAATAGATGGTGTTGATTTCGTTGATTTTACTGGTAGTTGAGAAAATTACTCTGCAAGCCTATTTTTTTTTGTATATGTCTATATTATGATTTTGTATTCTTAAAAGAAAATAGTTGTCTCTGGTTTATATATTGCTAGTCGATTAAATTATTCGATAGTTGTAACCATTTTAATACTTTTATTTGAAAGAAATGTCCAAGGAAACATAATTCACTATAATTTTTGGATGCTTTCTACTTTGCAATGAATGTAGTAATATGTGTTCATAGAAAATAATAAGTAGATAATAATAAATATTATTTGGAAACTTAAAAACTTATATTGGTAGACTTTGTTACAATAATATCAAATGTCGAGTGAAGAAAAAGATTAATATTTGGGGTCGGGAAAAACAAAACATACCAACTAGTAATAATAGAAGAACAAAGTAGTATCTACAACTTTGCTCTTGAACGCTTCACATAATTAAGTATTAAAAGTTTATATTTAATTAATTATATTTAACGCTTCACATAATTAAGTATTAAAAGTTTATAAAAATTGTGTTTCCTACCTTTGTTTTTTTTACTGAACTCTTCGTATCTTATTTTGAGTTGATATTATTTTTATTGACATTAAACAAAGTTTTTATTTTACAAAACAGCATAAAGTCTGACGTCTTTCAAGCGAGCCGTTAAGGAGAAAATGATTTCCACAAACACAAACACAGCCTCTGAAACCTGAAACCCATCACTCCTAACCCCCCCCCTTTTTCCCCCTTTTCCTTTCCCTTTATGCATGTATGTTTGTATCTTTTTTTTTGCAGTCTCTCCCTTTTTATATATATGTGTGTATGTATGTATGTTTTGTATATATGTTCACTTTGTGAATGTATTTTTTTTTCTCTTTTTTTTTTTCCAAAATCCTTTGGATTGTTGATTTTATTTTCATCGTATGTTTATTTTTTTATTTTTTAAGTTAATACTTTTGGGTTAGTTGGAAGAGATCGCGCCTTTGCGATAAACTCGCCCTCTGTATATTGATTGTATTTAATTTGAATGTATATTTTTTATGTAATTGTTTTTTATCAATGTACAGTAAAGAATGAATAAATAAATGAATAAATAAAATAAAAAAATAAAGTTTTATTATTATTTACTATCAAAAGTAAAAAAAAGGTATTTGAGTTTTTCCAATACTATAGAATGACTTATATAGGTTTCGACATGTAATATCTTTATGTTAAATTAAACTTTTGATTTCTTAAATATAATATTGGCATATATTTTTCTTTAGTACACAACACAAATAATGTCAAATGTCAAAAGATGGCCCTCGCCCCTCGGTCCCTGTAACTTGGTTAAGTTTTGTGATAAGTGATAAGTCTTCAAGCAAATTTGTTAACAGTGATTAAATAGATGGATGATATTTTATATTTCTGTCTTGTTATTTTGGTCATACTGCCAGTGATGTTGTTTTTCAATTTGTGGGCAGGGTTGGGATGGGGATTGTTTAAAAACAACTGATTTATGGGATAGAAATGTTAAGACTGATGAAAAGTTCCAATTGCTTAATTGGCGATTTTCCCTATAGAAATTGTATAAAATAACAAGTTTATTATTGATTGATATGTTCCTTTTTAATTAGACTTAAATAAAAATAAATATGAATATAGCAAACTGTTTATTTACCATTTTAAGCCCACTTCTAACATTTTTTTTTATTTATTTATTGAAAACAAACACTAACAGGCATATCATATACAAAAAATAAAGCATAAAGAATACAAAGAAACAAAGTTTAATACAAATTATTCTTCATACAATGTGTTAGGCTTTCTCGTTTCGGATCAAATAGATTTGTCAAGAGAACTAGCGTGGAAGCAATTACATATAATAAAAAGAGAACTGCGATAAAACCTGTGTCTTTCTTTGAAATTTGATAAACTTTTACGATGCCATGAATCAAGCTTTGATCTCACATATGATATTTTTACTGCGTTGCAAGTAAAATATCTGCAAGTTGATGTGTACATGAAATGAACTATTGGAGAGTAGTATATGAATGGAATGTCATGAAATAATTTATTATAAAATGACATGACATATAAGACTATGTGTTTGAAAGTTATAAATATGCTAAAGTAGTCAAAAGATCCTGAAAAACAATTACTTTGTAAGGCAACTGAATATACCTTAATATGGCCAGTGCCAATATTTTGTAAAATATAGCTTAAAATAATAACTGTAGTCAACTAGTCAAGTAGATATTGTTCCATTCTAGTACCTACCTATAATATTTTTTTCCAAAGAGGTTCCATTTTCAAATTAAGAAAATTAGAGAACAATATGAGTAGGCTTCCCACTGTTCTTTTATTTTTTTCTTCCTTTGAACATTAATGTGGTTGTTGCAAGTTATTCTATACATCAAAATAAATTTACAAAAAAGTTAACTTTTGTGGAATAAATAGGTAAATATCAATGTAATTTGAATGTTCATTATGTTTGCATATTTATTATTCTATATGAATATGATTTTGACAATAATCTACTAAATTTTAAAGTAAAGTTGGCAAAAGAATCTGTGGTATATTTGAGATTTTTTTTCACTTAAATATTATTTTTTACAATAAATATGCTAGTTATTCGTTCAAGTGCATTTGGAATAAAACAAATATTTTCAAATTAGAGTAGAATAAAACATAAGTGTAAGGTATGCCATCTGTCCTGAGAGGTCAACTAACATTAATACATCTAGATTTCATATACATACATACATACATACCATCACGCCGCTTCCCTCGCGGGGTAGGCAGAAAGGATCGAGCGCCACTTCCTTCTATCCTTGCATACATCTTTCGCTTCCGTCACTGTCATACAATTCCTCATGCATGCTCTCCTGTTCAATGTGCTCAACACGTGACCGTCCTGTAGGATTTGATTTAAATGATCTTGCCATTTAATCCTCGGACGTCCGCGTCTCCGAGCACCATTCCTCTCAGCCAAATCTAACTTATTTACATTCATCTTTGTTGGTGTAATAACAAAGATGAATGTAAATAAGTTAGATTTCATAACCGATCAGATATCTCAATTGGAGAACCATGTTTACACAATGTAACATTGTGCAAAATGTAATTGGAAGAAGTGAGAAAGGCGTCCCAACGCTTACGAATTGGCTCTAGGCTAGCTTAAGTGATGTGAGGTCCACCAAGCGTCATCTGCACCCAAATCCGGTTAAACAATAAAAAAAATTGGTAAATATTCTAAACAACTAGATTTTTTTAGATGAATCATTTCCCCTACATTTTGTGTACGTATTGTAAAATTTGTTTCTTTGTCAACTAAAGTTCCTTTCTTTAAAATTAATGTAAAGATGTATTATCCTGCTCAACTTAATTTTAAAGCTGTTGCCTCCTTGACTAATATTGGGACATTAGTTTTTTCATCCCTTAGTTCATGGTTTATAAACAGCTTATGGTATAAGAGTAATTAGTATTTACACTTAAAAAAATATTTTGAACAATTTAAACAAAAAAATATTTTCACTTGTTTTAAATAATAAAATTTGATATTCATGAATGAGATTTTGAATGCATTAAAAAAAGCGAAGTGCGGTAAAGCTGTAGGGTATGATTGTGTTGCCGTTGAGCTCATCAAGTCTGGTGGACCGGGGGCTCTCGCGTGGTGTTTGGAGCTTTTCAACGATTGTTGGAGAGAAGGTGTTACACCAGAGGATTGGAAGAGGGCTATCATCTGCCCCCTGTACAAAGGGAAAGGCTCTAGGCTTGAATGCGGGAGTTATCGGGCTATTAGCTTGCTGAGCTCAATAGGAAAACTGTATGGTAGAATTTTGATTGAGAGAGTACGAAAGATAACTGAGTGTAAGATATGGGATGCGCAAGGAGCTTTTTTGAATGGCAGAGGGTGCACCGATCAGATCTTCTCCCTGCGAATGGTTATAGAGAAGTTTCTGGGTAAACACCAGAGGCTTTTTTGTGCGTTCGTGGATCTGGAGAAAGCATATGATCGAGTGGACCGGGAAAGGTTGTGGCGCGTGTTGTCGGAGTATGGGGTGAGCAGCCGGTTGATCCGCGCAATATCTTCACTTTACGTGGGAAGCTCCGATTGCGTGAGGGTAAATAACACTCTCTCGGAGTGGTTTGTCCTCACCAAAGGAGTGAAGCAAGGTTGTGTCATGTCTCCGTGGTTGTTCAACCTATTCTTCGACTACTGTATGCGACCTGTGAAAGAGATGGATGTTGGTGTCGAGCTAAATGGGTTTCGGGTGAATGCATTGATGTACGCAGATGATTTGGTGTTAATGGCTGAGAGTGAAAGGGACTAACAAGAGATTGTTACGTGTGTGTATGATAGTTGCAATTTGAATGGTTTGAAAATGAACGTTATGAAGACGAAAGTTCTTGTTTTTGAAAGAGAGAATGAAAAAACGATTTGCGAGATTAAAGTTGGTGACGAATGTTTGGAGCAAGTAAGTGAGTATGTATATTTGGGAAGTATGTTTACGAGGGATGGAAGAAGCGATAGGGACATTGAAAGAAGGAAAGTGGCCGGTGCTAGAGTAAACGGTGCACTTCGACCCATTGTCAGCAATGACAATGTGTCGAACATGGCTAAAATGCTGGTGCACAATACCATTCTGGTACCGTCACTTACGTATGCAAGCGAGACATGGACGTGGTTGAAGAAGGACGAAAGTGGAATAAATGCAGTAGAGATGCGATCGTTGAGAAGAATGGTTGGTAAAACGCTGCGTGATAGAGTGAAGAATGAGGATATTAGAAGAATGAGCAGATGCAAGAAGACTGTTGTGGACAGAATGCGTGTAAATAAATTGAGATGGTTTGGTCATGTGGAACGAATGAAAGAGGAAAGAATGACAAAGAGGATATACTTATCTGAAAGAAAGGGTGTGAGGAAACGCGGGCGTCCGAGAACCACGTGGCTTGATCACGTGGATCAAATTCTCAAGGACGGCCGCGTGTTGAGTAAGAGGAACCGACGTGCGTGTATGAGGAACTGTATGAATGTGGAGGATGCGAAGGAAGTGTGTAAAGATAGATCTGTTTGGCGTTCCGTTCTCTCTGCCTACCCCACTTGGGACACGGCGTGAGGGTATAGTATAGTATAGTATAGTAATAATTAAGAAATCCTACACCTACCATTCGAATTGATTGAATAATCCTTTTCCTTCTAATTACTTAAAAATTTGCTCTATTGATACTGCTGTAATATTATTTGTCTATAATACTTTTACCTTTCCACCTGATCTCTTTTCCCTTTGTTATAATCTTTTGTAGGAATGCTGGGCAACAAAAAAAAATTAGGACTATAATGTACAGAACCTGAATAGAAAACTGAGAATTCTCACTTCTGCGTTTTCTTTAAAAGTTGCTTAGAGGATGCAATACAGTGTATCTAATGTGGTGGAGGATCATTTTGGAGTGTACAAGTAGGTACAGTTTAACATCAAAATTTATTAGCACTTATTTACAAGCATCTATCACAAGTAAAAGATTGGTGTACTCGACCATCCTAGTGCCAACGATGATGTGTGCAAGCGAGATTTGAAGAACGATGAAAGTGGTATGAATGCAATAGAAATGAGATGATTGAGAAGAACGAATGTTAAAAGTAGAAATAAAAAGAATGAGATAAGAGTGCATAATAGTTGTTATTATCCTAAGTTTCACCACAGAAATATATTTTTGAATGCATCTTGGTCATAATTTGTTGAGTTTATTTATTTATTTCATTTTGTTTTATTTATTTGATTCTATTTATATTGTAATATTTGTTTTTAAATACATTTTAATATTAATTTATTAATTTTCATTGGTTTTTGATCTTATTTTATTCACATAATCTTATTTTATTCTTATTTTGTTCGTTCAATTGACTTTATTCGTCTTGTTTGTTTGTTAAAAATACATTTTATCATGACAATTTATTTTAATTTTTGATCTAACTATATTATTCTTGTTTTGTCTATCTATGTATAATCTACTCATCTTATTTTATTTCTTTTGATTACATGCTATCATGGTTTATTACTTTACTTAATTTTAATCTTACTTTATTTGTTTGTTATATTTTATTCATTCATTTGAATCTTTCGTCATGCATTGTTTAAATACATATCATTTTTGTTTGATTTTTAATCTTATTCATTTGTTGCTATTCTATATATTCATTGGAATCCATTAATTTCATTTTATTTGTTTTAATACATTTTTATATTTATAACTTTATTTTGTTACATACGTTGATTTTTAGACTTGTTTTGTTCACTTAGTCTTAATTTATTCGTTCACCTGAATCTTCTCATCTTATTTATTAATTTAAATGCATTTTATGGTGTTTTTGTTTTTAACTTTGATGATTTTTTAAAACCCTTCAGGTAAATTTAGGATCTTCAGTGGTCCATCTTTTGATTTTGTAATTTGTTATCATGTACTATAATTGACTGTCTGATTCTGTGTACATTGTAAAAATAGATATAATTTGAGTTCGTCGGTTGCCTGGAGGTAGAGTCTCGGCCTCATGATCAAGGGGTCCGTGGTTCGATCCCAGGTGCCGGCAAACTCCCCTTTCACGACACAAGCTTTTAGCTTAGTGTGAAAGGTGTATAAAGTTGTATTTGGGTTTATAGTAAAACCCAGATATATCTTTTTAAAAATAAATTAAATTTTGTTTTCTGCCATCCCATCCATATGGTCTCTCCAGAATCTTCTCCTTTTCCTACTCCATCTTACGATGTCTTCCATGTTGTGCATGTTCCTTATCTCAGTATTTATTATTCTGTCTCTGAGAGTTTTGCCCGCAATAGCACGTAATGTTTTCATCTCTGATGTTCTTGGTAGGTTTTAAGTTTGTACCGTGTCTGCTCTTATTTCGACACCATATGCCATTATTGGTCTAAAACAGGTTTTATATATTCGGAATTTACTATCAATTATCATGTGTTTATTACTCCATATGGTACTTGTTATATGTTCTGTTAGATGGTGTGTGGATTTGGGGCCACACACTACTCCAATCTTCAGATCCCTTGAAAGTTTTGGTTCTGCTACCAAGGGGATGTGGGTTTAGTATTAAAACTCGAACCTCGTTTAAACACTATATTCACAAAGGTAAGTTCTAGCACAACTTAACAGATACACTTTACAATAGGTATTAACGAACCGAGAGAGGGAACTTGAATTCCTCCTCAAAGCAACACCTCGTCTATATATAAACTTTTAACCTCCTCTCTCTTATCACAAAAACCAAAATATACAACAACACCACTTCTAGAAAAATCCTACAACCTACACATATATATATAAGAGACATCTGTCCTATATAACATAAAGTAGTGAGTAATTAATACCACCAATGTTACTACCATTAAATCATAATTTAGTTTAATATAATTTCCCACAGATGTCTATATCTTACACTCCCCCACTTAAATCTCATCTATAAACTTAAATATTTCATTTTCACTTATACAATGCAAAATCTTAAATAATTCATTTTTCTCTATATACTTAACAAAAATATACTATACATATATGACCTTATATCTCTATATACTATACATATATGACCTTATCTCACTGAGAGTAACGCTGTGGTTTTTGACGCGGTCGAGGTCTTAGGTTTCTACCTGTAGATGGCTGTGGTTCTGGTGTCTGCTCCGAACATGGATTCTGAAACGAAGACAAAGGCGTATCAGGAAAATTGTCAAACAACAACCCTGACCAGCCTTCGTCTAAGTCTTGTTCAGACGAAAGCTTTTCAGGCAATTTCTGTATCAAATCTTTCTTCCACTTAACATTTAAATTTGTGATTTGATCTCTATGTCTTTTCCAACACAAACCAGAATTTGAAATTTTTACAAGATACACATTTTTACTAAGTACCTTTGCTATTCTACCCTTAATCCAAGAGTTTTTATCTGATCTTAAATCTATTGTTAAAACTGGGTCACCCACTTTAAAAAATTTAGACTTGTATTTCCTACTTCTAAAATATTTCTTTTGAGTATCTTTACTTTTATCGATGTTTCTTCTAACATGATCTGGGACATCTCTATCCGTTTCAAAATTATCTGGAAGCATTAAATCAAACAACGTTCTAATTTTCCTACCTAACAAAAGTACAGCGGGTTCAACACCCGTCGAACTATGTGGCGTATTTCTAAAGTCTATTAAGAAATCCATCAACCTATCCTTCCAATTTGTAGGTAACCTATTATTGTGTAACATTTTCTTCAAAAAACCTTTGCAAACTTTTACGGCATTCTCTGCCTGCCCGTTTGATGCTTGATGACCTATCGGAGATGTTATGTGTTCGATTCCATTCCTTCTACAAAATTCTTCAAATTCTTTTGAACAAAAATTTGTTGCATTATCGCTTACTATTGTTTCGCAATAGCCCAAGTAACTGAAAATTTCCTTTAGTACCTGTATTGTATTAAATGAGTTTGGTACATCTACTTTCCTACAATCAATCCATTTGGAGGTTGAATCAACCACAACTAAAAAATTTGTATTTGCTATTGGACCGAAATAATCGATATGTATTCTGCTCCAAATCTTACCTGTTTCTCTCCAAGGTGTCAATTCTGCTCTTTGTGGGTTATTTTGTAAAGTTCTGCATGCCATGCATTCACTTATCATACTTTCTATGTCTCTAGACAAACCTGGCCAGTATATATAATTCCTAGCTAAACTTTTTGTCTTTACAATGCCTTGATGTGATCTGTGGAAAAGTTTCAATATCTCACTTCGTAAAGTAGAGGGTATCACAATTTTAAAATCATAACACAGACACTCGTCATAAACAAATAAATCTGTTCGCACTTGATAATATTTTCTTTCTTCATTATTCAATTTATCTTTCCTGGGCCATGATTTTTGCACATATTCAATTATTTTACATAATGTTGAATCTTCTCTTGTCGCCTTGCGAACCTCTTCTATATCGATTGGATTTTGCGAATGATATTCCAATTCTACATTGTTAATTACCTCTATGTAAAATAAACTGTTGAATTCTTGGTCTTCCACCAACTCACCTGACGCTGGCGACCTTGACAAATAGTCTGAGCAGTTATTCTCAGATTTCACATATTCAATATCGTAATCAAAAGCTGACAATATGACTCCGTATCTAATTAACCTATTAGCTGCTAATTGTGGAATATTTTTATTTGGATTTAATATTCTCACCAATGCCTGATTGTCTACACATAATGTGAACTTCCTTCCGTACAAAAAATGAAACCATTTCTTTAATGCGAATATTACTGCCAATGCTTCAATATCCATGATTGAATATTTTTGCTCACAAGTCGTTAATTTCCTTGAAATGTATTCTATTGGTCTTGATGCACCGTTCTGATACACATGCATTAGAGTCGCTCCTATCCCTTTTGTTGAGGCATCAGTAACCACTTTTAATGGGATGTTTTCGTTATAATGTGTTAAGACCATGTCCGAACACAAATAAGATTTAACTGCATTCACTGCGTTTGTACACTCATCTGACCATACCCATTTCTCTTTTTTCTTCAATAACCTATATAAAGGGTTTAATAATTCGCTTATACCTGGTATGAAATTCCTATAATAGTTCACCATCCCTAAAAAACTTCTTAGTTCTGTAACATTTTGAGGGTTTCTCACTTCATGGATTGCTTTCACTTTGTTTCTTACCGGTGATATGCCTCTTTTCGATATAATATAACCCAAATATTCAATTTCTTCCCTAAAGAAATAGCACTTATCAGTATTCACGGTCAACCCGCACTCTTGTAGCCTTTTAAATAATTCACATAAATTTTCATATAGTTCCTGTTTGGTTTCTCCTGCTACTATAATGTCATCGATGTACGCACTTGTTTTTGGTAACCCTTGTACTATGGAGTCTATTACCTGCATAAACAAAGACGGGCTAACTTTTAAACCGAAAATTAGTCTTTTATATCTGAATAACCCTTTGTGCGTTGATATTGTTGTCACTTCACGACATTTTTCTTTAATCACAATTTGGCTATATGCCGACTTAAGGTCTATTTTTGCAAAATATTTTCCTTTTGCGACTTTTTGTATTACACTCTCTATTCGTGGTAAGGGATATTTTTCATCACGCACATATTTATTTATTGAACATTTGTAATCAGCACACAATCTCACTGAACCATCAGATTTTGGTATAATCACTAATGGACTTGCATATTTTGAAACCTCGACTCGTTCGATTATCTCATTTTCCAACATTTTATCTAATTCTTGCTCGACTTTCGCTTGTAATGCATATGGCACGGGTCGTGGATTGAAGAATTTTGGTACATGATCCTCCTTTAATGAAAATTCCACTTCATAACCGGTGAACTTTCCTAATTTCTCACTAAAAACGTTTTTATATTCTCTTTTTAGTTTGTCAACTAACTTTGACGTATCGTCCATATTGCCGCTCCGTAAATTTATGTTCTCTGTTTTACCGACTTTGCCGGATACTTCACTTATGTTTACATGCGAATTTTCCAAACCTGTTAATTGTATATCAAATTCCTTCATGAAATTCCTTCCAAAAAGTATTTCTTTTCCGAATTGCACAATAATAAATTGAACACTTCTTTTTAACGAATTAAAGCACACTGGTAATTCCAAAGTACCTAACACATTTAATATTTGATCACTATAGCCACGGACATCACTATTAAATTCACTAAGTTTATGCTTGTTAAAATATTTCATATAACATTGTTCTGGAATAACAGATATAAAAGCTCCCGAATCTATCATTCCTGTGTGAAACTTATCTCCTAATTTCACTGATATCTTGCATGGATTATCCTCGGATATTTCATTAATTTTTCTTCTTGTGATACTGTTCAGTTTCTTCTTGAATTTTGTTTTACAGTTTCTCGCCCAATGTCCTGGTTTTGAACATCTAAAACACACTAACTTGTTCCTATCGTTATCCTGTTTAAAATTTCTATCTCGGCTTGAGTTTCTATCTCTGCTTGAGCTTCTACTGTGATTTGAGGAATGTGAATTTCTTCTCGTATTGGTATAATGCGATTTCTTGTAATTTTGTGAAAAATTTTTCCTCTGGAAATCTTGTGCTTCCTTATCACTTGATCTTCTTGAAAACTTGTAACATTTTTCCGTTGAATTTTCCCTATGACACTCAGCAACAATACTACTTCTTGATTTCAAACTATTTTCAAAAATTATTGCAGTTTTTATTGTCGTTTGAAAATCACTTTTTTCACATTCTAGAAACAATTTCTGCCGTATCCTAGAATCTTGTATGCCTACCACAAACATATCTTTTAAATTTTCCAATAAGCGACCTTCAAATTTACAATTACCCGCCAATTTTTGCAATCTCGCTCCGAATTCTTTGAAACTTTCATGAGCTAATTGTCTACTAGTAAAAAAATTATATCTATTTTCTAGAACATTCTCAACATTTGAACAATAATTCGACAATAAATCTACCAAGTTTTCCGTCTTTAAATTCTCTACACTTTCTGGTTTCGCTAGATTTACCAACAAATCAAATGTGTCCTCATGGAGATATGATAAGAACAGGGCTCGCCTCTTTGGTTCATTAAGAACAGTATCATCATTTAGCACCAGACCTTGTCTAAATCTAATTATAAAATTCTCCCAAGAATCTGTTCCGTGATTAAACCTCAACGAAACGTCCCTATAAACCTGACTTCTTACTACAACTTTCTCTGTCATTTTTCCACAAGAAAAAAAAATTTTTAACTACTAGCAAAAAAAAATTTAAAAAAAACAACAATACAATATACAATTTATGAACAAACTACTTAACTTCTGTGACTCTCTGCGGCCTCCTTTGTCTGCTCTGCCCTTGGCTGAACTCTCCACCTCTCTTGAGCCGTCCTCCACCTGGGATTGCTCCTGGGATGTTCCTCCACCTGTGATGCTCCTTTCTTGAGCCGTCCTCAACCTGGGACTGCTCCTGGGATGATCCTCCACCTGTGATGCTCCTTTCTTGAGCCGTCCTCAACCTGGGACTGCTCCTGGGCCTCTTCTTCACCTCCTTGAAGATGCACCTTTCTCGAGTTGTTCTCTACTAGGAACAACTCTGATCCTGTTCCCTCTTCTTCCTGGTTACACCCTGAGCTATGTAATATTCTGCTAGATATTACCCTGCTCCTCTATGTAATATTCTTCTAGATATTACCGTCCTCCTTAGTAGATACCGAACTGCGCCATGTTATATGTTCTGTTAGATGGTGTGTGGATTTGGGGCCACACACTACTCCAATCTTCAGATCCCTTGAAAGTTTTGGTTCTGCTACCAAGGGGATGTGGGTTTAGTATTAAAACTCGAACCTCGTTTAAACACTATATTCACAAAGGTAAGTTCTAGCACAACTTAACAGATACACTTTACAATAGGTATTAACGAACCGAGAGAGGGAACTTGAATTCCTCCTCAAAGCAACACCTCGTCTATATATAAACTTTTAACCTCCTCTCTCTTATCACAAAAACCAAAATATACAACAACACCACTTCTAGAAAAATCCTACAACCTACACATATATATATAAGAGACATCTGTCCTATATAACATAAAGTAGTGAGTAATTAATACCACCAATGTTACTACCATTAAATCATAATTTAGTTTAATATAATTTCCCACAGATGTCTATATCTTACAGTACTCTTCAGGCATTCGGCTTCAACTGAGGCTTTATTGGTCTGCTCTCTCACTTCGTTGTACAGGTCACTATTGATAGATATTTGACCTCCGAGATATTTGAATGATGCAACTTGTTGAATAGGTTTATCATCGATAACTAATTTGCATCTTAAAGGGTGTCTTGAAATCACCAAACATTTTGTTTTATCAAAGGAAATATTCATATTGTACTTCTTGGATGTGAGATAGAATCTGTACAATAGGCGCTGCAGATCAATACTTAATTTATAATTATAATATGTTAACATAGCACTAGTTTTTTGTCTATATACATCAGATTGTGTAATATAAGAAATTTTTACATAAATTAATATACTTTTATATTATTTAATATTTAGGAGCTATGGTGGTGTACAATACTCACACTGACTATATATGGAATATGAATTCCTCTACCGACTTACTCTGCCTTTATTATATAAGCATATTACTAACATTAGGGGTGTACATAGAGATCAACGAATACTATGGTTTATATAGGATTAATAATTACGTCTTCTTTTTGTTGTGCCATGTCAAGTCCACCCAACGTTGGCAATTACTTTGGCAATGACTTCTCTATCCTACGCAACCTGGAACAGTTTCCCCACATGTCTCATTCTATCTAGTCTCTTATGTTGCACAGCCAAGACGTTTGCCTTCTACCAGGACCACGCTGTCCCTCAATTTTCCCCATCAGTATTAGTTGGCGCAGACTATACTTATCTCCCTGCAGAATGTAACCCAGATATAATAATAATAATAATAATAGTTTATTAAACACAATATCATTTTACAATAATCGAACAATAACACAATACATTTATTTTCCTAATACAATTACTCCCCAAAATTGAGCGTAGCTCGTGCTTTGGGGAGAAGATATGGGAGAAGATATGATATGAGATCTTACAGACCTTAAAATCGTTCAGCAGTTGTCTACTGCAATTGATTTTCCTTAAAACCTCCAACTGGTTCATAGTGTGCACTTCCAGAGTCCAAGTCTTCGAACCATACAGTAGTACAGACCACACATAGCACTTCAACATTCTTTGCCTTACTTTCAAATTTAAGTTGTCAATCTTACATATAGTTAAGTTTAATTTTTCACTCTACAGTAGTCCTGTCACTCTTTCTTCCATCTGTTGATAAGGAATTCTTTTATTTTTATCAACAGGGAGAATAAAAAAAGTGGGAACCCTTCATTCGCTGCATTCGCCAAGTAGTGTGAATATGGCTAATAAACTTCTGAATAGTCTGAAAATACATTTTATTATTAATTTTTCATGTAATGTATACCTACTCAGATAAGTAAATGAGGGTAAATTTCATGTATGTTACATGTAGTTAGTACGCTTGCTATCCCACTTGTGGGAAATGCTGTGATAGTATGAATTCTTTTTGGTCTGTGTGGAATATATTTATTATTTTGAACTACTCCAGATTAATCATTCCAATTGATCACACTTATCCATAGTCAACCTATTTGAATAGGTATTAACTAGGTAGGTATGTTGTATATGATACACATACATATGTGAACTTCCTTAAGGAGTGCACAACACAGAGTTTCGACGCTTATGAATCGACTTAGGCTTGGTTAAGAGTACTCCTTAAACATAGGTAACATTCCCAATTCCTCTGTGTCATGCTTATCACATGACTTGAAATTTTTGAAAGTTGTATAGGTATATGTTACAACTCAATATTTTTCCACTATTCGAGCTTGTATGAAGATGGATGCTTCCGATGTTGTTTCCATTGAACTGCAACAGATGTCTTTCCAGTTTGAAAGCACAGAAATTGTATGAAATCGTACCTATAAAACTTGATTTCAATAGTGGAAAAATATTGAGTTGTAACATATATAATAATAATAATAATAATAATAATAAACTTTATTGTACAAAATATTTAAACAAAAAGAATGAGATTAGGTACAACATGGTATATACAAATATTTTGCACAATGGGCGAGTTTATCGCAGGGACGCGATATCTTCCAACTAACCCAATAAAGTAAAACAAGTAAACAATGATAAAAAAATGGAAACAATTATAAAAAGTCTTTAAAATGATACATAGAAACCAAATTATAAGCTATAAATATATAATACATACTCTTAAGAAATAAATTACCAAAAGTATTAAAAATAAATAACTAAACAAATAATTAATATATACATACAAATAGATATTAAAATAAATACCGTAAAATACAACAATTACAAGTCATGTGATAAGCATGACACAGAAGAATTGGGAATGTTACCTAGGTTTAAAGAGTACCTACTCTTAACCAAGCCTAAGTCGATTCATAAACGTCGAAACTCTGTGTTTTGTGTACTCCTTAAGGAAGTTCACATATGTATGTGTATCATATACAACATACTTACCTAGTTAATACTTAATACCTATTGAAATAGGTTGACTATGGATGAGTGTGATCAATTGGAATGATTTATCTGGAGTAGTTCAAAATATGTTTGACATCTACACTTCTAGTAAGTAAAAAATCCAGTTCCCGACATCCAATTGTGTCAAAAAAAAATCATAACATAAATGGAATATATTTCTTATAGTGTCTGCATCCTATTAGACCTTCATTAATTATGACCGTATTTTATTTACAATAGTCAATACTGCAGCCTGCAGCACATTATAAAAGTCATATTGTTACCAGTATCAGCAGGGTTACTCTTGACAAAACTAAACACGATCTTAATCTAGTCTTGATCTTGATCATACGACGCACGAAGGGACTATGGTCAAAAACACCGCGCTACCGCTAACGCGCGATCGGTTTGCGTGTATTTTTGGCCAATAGTCACTTCGTGCGTCGTATGATCATGATCAAGACTAGATTAAGATCGTGTTTAGTTTTGTCAAGAGTAGCCCTGGGTTGGGCTATTATTACTTTTTTTTTTTTTTTTTTTTTCCTTCATTTATGGCATAGCATCCTACGAGGATGATTTGTGCCAAAAACAGTCTCAAGGTATAGTTAAATAGTCAAGAAGATAGTCATCACAGAATAATAAAATTGGCTTTCATTGATTTGAGAAGGGACAAATGGATTGATTCGGATGTCATACTCAGCAATGATTCAATATTCAAAGGAAATTGGCAATCGTTCTGAAGAGCATCAACGAAAATATCATATGCATCCCTGATAGGGCACCCCAGGAAAACATGGTCAAGCGTCTCCTCGTCCAGGCCGCACTCGCAGTATGGGCTTTCAACAAGTTGGATTTTAAAAAGATGAGCGTCCAGTCTACAGTGTCCAAATCGCATTCGACATATGGCAGTAATTTCAGATCTGTTGAATTTCGATTTGTGGAACCAAGGTTTTCTTGCGATTTGGACCTGGATCGACCTATATCTTTTTCCTTTTATGAGTGATACGTCCATCCACAATTCACTCCACTTTTTACGAGCATCAGCTTCTACGGTTCGCTTTATGTCATCGTCTGGAAGGATGAAATCTTCCATCGTTGTTCCGAGGGTGCAAGCAGTTTTAGCCAATTCATCGACAGATTCGTTGTGGCGGATACCACAATGTGCCGGAATCCATGCGATAATGGTATCTTGATTGGATAAGGATCGATAGTACATAAGGTTTCTAATGCGCATAATATTCGGATTATCACTGAGAGTCGAAGAAGGGGACATAAGAGTTTGAACAAGAGACAGAGAGTCAGTAAAAATGACGCATTTCATGATATTATGCGTATTTGATAGACACAAGGCTTCAATTATTGCAGCGCATTCCGCCGTGAAAACTGATTTAGATGTCAATTTCAATTGAGAGGAAATATTTAGAGAAGGTATGAGGGCTGCAGCTCCAGTGCTTTCACTTGCAGAAAGCTTTGAACCATCTGTAAATATCGTTACGTGATTAGGCCACTTGTCGGCCACTATGGAAAGAAAATTTCGATTCATGCATTCTTCAGATAATTTAGTATATTTGTTCAATCCTATGTTATCAATCACATTAGGCATAAATTGTAGAAGTTCAAATGCGGAATCGTAAAAAGGTGAAGGGAACGGAAACTGTTTTATGTTGAATGAAACATTATATTTATTTAAACTATTGCATAGGTGAGGAGTAGGCTTATTAGACCAGTATCTGTTTGTTTCGTAGAGAGTTTTCAGAATATGAAGGCTTTTCAGAAGAGGATGATTGGAGTATTTAAGTCTTTTTAGAATAAAAGTGTCTGATAAGTATTGTCTTCTGAGTGGAAGTGGCATATCCACGCACTCTACTTGAAGCGAGTTAATAGGAGTGGACTGCATGGCTCCGACTATTAGTCTGAGGGATTTGGATTGAATTCTCTCCAACTTAGTTTCCAAATATTTCGGAAGTGGGCAAAAGAGGAAGCTCGCGTAATCCAAGTGACAACGAACAAGTGCATTGTAAATATTCTTCATAGAGGTGGGATGACTACCCCAAGATACACCAGTGATCGCCCTCAGTAAATTTATAGAGTTCTCGCATTTTTCTGCAACATGGTTAATTTGGGATCTCCAACATAGTTTTCGTTCCATATGTAGACCCAAAAATTTGAGTTCATTCACTTGGGGGATTGGTGTTCCATCCACATCAAGGGAAACGGAGGGAATGTTGTGTTTTCTTGAAAATAGAATAGATTTGGATTTGGAAGCAGAAATACAGAAAGAATTTTTATTCATCCAATTGTTAATGTTCTCCAAAGCTGTTTGTATTAGAGCAACTGCACTATCGATATTTTTGTTTGCTGCATAGAGGGCCAGATCGTCTGCGTATTGAATTATTTTAACGCCACTAGGAAGGACTTGATCCAAGTCAGAGCAATAAATATTAAAAAGCACTGGGCTTAAAACAGAACCTTGCGGGAGACCCTTCCATACTTTTCTACGAGTGCCCCCAAGACCGTCATCGATGACTATTTCTCTGTCAGAGAACATGTTGTATATTATATTGCAAAATGGGAGAGGAAGATTAATATTTATGAGTTTTTGGTAAAGTGTGGAAATACATACGTTGTCAAAAGCTGAATTTATGTCCAAGAAAACGGCTGCTACGTGTTCTTTATTAGTAAAGGCAATATTTATGTCTGTGATGAGTATACTAAGATTATCTGCACATGAAAGTGATCTTCTGAAACCAAATTGACTTACAGAGAGCAAACAATTATGCTCTATATACCAGACCAACCTATTTTTAATCAGATGTTCAAAGAGTTTTAGTGCACAGGAGGACATAGCTATTGGTCGGTAAGAGGAGCCCGAATTGGGATCTTTACCTTGTTTTAATATTGGTAATATCAAATGCTGCTTCCACGGTGTTGGAATTGTTCCTAAACAAAATATTTCGTTTAGAAATCCAAGAAAGATATCAAGAAAATGCTTTGGGAATTTTTGGAAAAATGTGTAAGGTATTTTATCAATACCAGGAGAACTATTAGGTTTTAACAAGTGAAGGCAAGTTTGAAGCTCGTTGAGTGAGAATGGAGAAGTTAAATTATCGGTGTTATTATTTGGTATTGACACAATAGGTGGGTCTTTGACAGGGACGTGAGAAGGGGCCAATTTATCAACAAAGTTTGGAAGCCATGCTGATCTAGATCCGCATACTTTAGGAGGAATTAGAGATCCTTTGAATCTCCTGATCATCTGCCATACGATTGTTGAAGGTGTATGGGGAGATAAATTGGAACAAAAGGTCTGCCATCCTTTGCGCTTCTTCTGTCTTAATACTTTTTTAACTTTGGCTTGTATGGCTTTAGCTTGGAGGAAGGTGTGCATGCTAAAATTTTTTCGTAATTGATGCATAGCTTGTCTTCTCTCGTTTATCAGATTAGAACATTCATCATCCCACCAGGGAGCATTTTTTGCTCGCTTGTGGTTAGTTTTAAGAGGCATACTACTGTCTGCCGCTTTATATATTTCGTCTGTTATATATTTGTACTTAGTATCTATACAATTCGATTGAGATAAACGAGATTCAAGAGTTGATGAACATAAATCCAGCTTTTTCTGGTAAACATCCCAGTTAGCCTTACGGGTGTTATAAAGAATTCTTGTGATTGGGATGTTCCTTATTGGTTTTGTGAGTAGAGTCATAAATATTGGATAGTGATCGCTTGAACAAGCGTCTTCCGAAATACGCCAGACGATAGAGGGGAATAAATCACTTGTGCATATACTCAAATCAATAGCACTGAGGTTTTGGGATGGAGAGGTTATTCTAGTAGGCGAACCATCGTTTATGATGCACAAATTGTGTTTATCCAAAAAGGAGAGGACACAATTTCCAGATCTGTCTGTTATTGAGCATCCCCAAGATGAGGAGTGGGCATTGAGATCTCCTAGAATCAGGAAACTAGATGGGAGGAGAGGAATGATAGAATCGAAATAGGAGATGTCGAAGCCAGAATTTGGGGGAATATATACAGATACGAAGCCAATGTCGTTAATTTTGACTGCTACTATTTCCAGAAAAGGATTGTGAGGAAGTGATATAATAGAAAAGGGGATTGAGCTGTTGATAATCACAGCAGCACCGCCACCGCGACCCACAGAACGATCTGCCCTTATACAGCTATATCCTGGGATTTTAAAGGTATAATGTGGTTGTAACCAAGTCTCACTTATTGCAGCTAAGTCTATGGAATTTTGGTTTAATAATGTGATTATTTCATGTTTATTAGAGACTGCGCTACGAGCATTCCATTGCAGAAGGTTAACTGGTGTCTGATTACTCATTGCCGTTATTGTTTGAAATTAAATTTAATAAATTCGTTAAGGAAGGAAAAATTTCTGTATTCAGTGTATTCTCAGAGTTGGATATCAGCATTGTTAATATTTGGACGAGCAAATTTATAATAATATGGGGTTCAGTACTTGTTGGAGTATTTTTGGTAGAAGAAGGAGTAGGTGGGGTTGAAGATGAGATTGAAGATGAGCTTGCATTCAAAGCACAACCATTTTGGGGATTCGATGGTTGTCCGTTTGTATAAGATAGAAGGCCATCGATCATCTTTTTGTCTAAGTTTTGCTTAAACGCAGAAGGCCGAGGGGTAGTTGTAGTTTTAGTGTCAGCTGAAGCTACTTTTGTGGAATTTCTTGTCACATTGCTATACAAGTTACTGCGTTTTGGGATTATTTTTGCTGCGTAAGAGAAGGAGACATTTTCATCAGCCATGGTCTTCTTTATTTCTTTTTGTCGGAGAAATTCTGGACACGAATTGCTGGTGGCTACATGAGAACCTTTGCAGTTAACGCAGTTTGGTGTAGATTCTTTTAAAGGACAATCTGTTTCTAAATGAGTATTACCACACCTTGCACATCTGGCGGTCGATGTACATCTAGCCTTAGTATGTCCATACCTCAGGCAATTGTGGCACATGTAGCTTGGGTATATGTACTGTTCAACTCTCAAAGAATTGTAAAACAAAAAGACGCGCTCTGGCAAAGATTGACCCTCAAACGTTAATAAGATCGTTGTGGAAGGTTTCCATTCTGACGAGTCAGAGGTAGTGACTTTTCGGTTGAGCCTACGCAGTTTGACAACTTTGCCAAAAGGAGAAGGTACAACGATGTTTTGCAAAATATCCTCATCTGTAAGTTCAAGACGGACACCGCGGACGATACCTAGTTTGTGTAGCTTATAGTTTGGAATAAAACTTTTAAGTGATTTTCAGTGATGATCTTATTCGATAGAAAGTTATTTGCATTCTGTGGGGAGTTGAAGGTAATGACGATTTTCGTTCTACTATCTGAACGCACGCCTCCGGGAACAATGCCGGTTATATTTCCCTTCGCGCATATTTCCCCGATAAACATGGGATGAATAGGTTTGCCGCCCATCTCATTCTCTACTACTACTAGGTATGGAGACTGAGACGTAATAGAATACATATTGGAAGAGTTTGAATTGGCTTTGTTGGTCGCAGAATGCAGGGAGATATCATCTAAAGATAATGGCTTATTTTTGGAATCTTCAGCGAGATTACAGGCATCGATCGATTCAAATCTTCCGCGTTTTCGGTTAACACCCCCGGTGTCCGGGGGCTCTGTTTCATTCATCCTTAATAGTTTATTTTAACTCAGTGTATAAAACGATAATATAAGAAAAGAAAAAATCCAGAGAAAAATCAAACAGAATTTGCAATCAAAATGCAAAAATAACAAAAAATATAAAAATTATGTATATCGTACAAATTTTATTGAATCTGTTTGACCGCACCGCGGTTCAATGACCTCTAAATAGGCGAACGCAGGCGCTCGCCGCTCTCGGTTGGTAAACAAACAATTATATTTCACGATATAAATGAAAAAATAAACAAAATGAATTTATTAATAATAATTAAGCACGGAACTCGTACTGTTAGTATAGTTAGTACTAAGAAGAAAAGAAAAGAAGAAAAAAATATGTTAAACTTATGTTAGTTTCAAAGTAATTATGTTATTATAATAAATCAAAATTTTATCTGAATGTTGTATCGTCGACACGTCCGCCTTCCACAGTGCTCCGATGCGAAAAAAAAACCTATTATTACTTATACACAGGACATAAAAAGATTAGGCTTAAAACGCGTGTTCAGAATACCAGCATTGTGTCTGAAATATCTATGTTCAAAAGTAATGCACTTACTTACTAATGAATTATTATTAGGTTTTTAATTAATTAACCAACTGTGGATTATACATATAGGTTTTATATCAGATAATTATGATAAGATTATAGAAATATTGGAAGATAATAAAATGAATAATTAGGTAGATGTAAATTTTGTTTGATAAAATGCTTTAGGTAGTATGTACCTATACATGTACAATGTAGGTACATAAATACACATGAATATTATTCATTAATTATTACGAAGTTTTTTCTGATTCATTTCGTTTATATACCTATATGTATTTTACTAATATATTATTTTATTTATTTATTTTATTTATTTTTACAATGTATACAGGATCAGACAGTCGATTATAGTACATGATAACAATTTACAAAATCAAAAGGTGGACCAGTGAAGATCCTAAATTTACCAGAAGGGTTTCAAAAAATCATCAAAGTTAAGAACAAATACAAATATACAATCACCACAACATGCTTTTAAATTAATAAATAAAATGAAATATTATTACTAGCTTATTAAATAATTATAACAACTGTTTGTATACCTACCCATAGCACAGATATACCTATTATTATCCATAGCAAGGAATAATTGACGTGATCATTGACGGTCCTAGTTTTTGCGGGCCCCAGGTGAATCAAATTGTGCGGGGCCCCAGGCAAATTCATTTCGCGGGACCCTGATACGATTGTATACTGTAATTCTAGGAAATTTCAAACTTTTCAAAATTCTATATCCATTTCGTCAAATTTTGAATTTGAGAAATTTCACGATATCTTCATTTTAGTATCTACCTACAAGGTATTTAGGAAAAAAAAAATTGTGAAAATGTTTTTTTATAGGTATTATTTTAGTGCAGGTAGGATAAGAAATAAAACTTTGTTTGAACAAGTTTATATAAAATGTTTATTTGGTATATTATTCTACTCTGTGTTCGGAGACCATCCACTCGTTTATGAGTGATCAGGGATCTTGTCAAGAAAACTTTTATAAGCTCTGCAAAAACACAAAATAAGTAATATTTTATTTTGGTAGGTAGGTACTTGGGAAATTATTGTGTATTTTTAATTTTTCGCTGTTGCCATTTATCATTTATTCAGGAATCCCTTGTGAGGTAGAAAGTAAATATCTAGATAGGTATATAATATAGCTTGGGTATTATAGGTAGGTATATAATAAGGTGACCAACTATACTCATTTACTGAGTTTTGTACTCTTTTTTCGCAAACCGTACTCTTTTCAAATCCTGTACTCTGAAAGTACTCATTTGTATAATTGAACTTGACAAAAGATGGGTAAAAATCTTTCGGCATTTTAGAGTAGAACATATCCCACAAGAAAATTTAAAAGTTTTGATATAAATTTCCTTATGTTGTCCAGGCACTAATGTTGCTGTTGAAAGCATAGATTTATATGGACTAAAGTACTATAATTCTATGGTTGAAAGGGTATTTTCACTAGGGAATGATTATTGGAGCAGTGAGAAGTCGTAACTTTCTGTAAAAACATTATCTGCCGTCTTAACAGTCAAATTTAATATGCAAAATGAAAGTTGTTCGGATGTGGCTACATTATTGGACGAACATCCTCATTTAGCAAAAAAAGCCACTCCGAAGTAAAATATGTTTTAATCGTTTTTTCTTTTTTTTCACCTATGAAATACTTGCAAAGTGTACTTTTTTTGAACAAAAAATAGTTGGTCGCCTTAATATAATATAGCTATATCTTGAGAATTTCTGTACATACATATGTAGATATATGTAGCTTTGAATAGATTCTGATGGAAATGTAGTGATTTCTGATGCTAACAAATGCATGCGTAATTATTTACATTGTGTATTTTACATTAGACCACAGAAATTAGGTGCTTTATACATATTATAATAATAATAATATATCCTACAGGTACCTACCTACTTACATAATATTTATACTTCCTACATAGAGGTATCTATTTACGATATGAAACGGGAAAAATTAATCCTTTGGGATAATCCCAGAGCCCGTAGACAATTTGTACCTAGCGATCGTCTACTGGCGAACTATTCGACAATCTACCTACACGTACCGTATAATTATGCGTTATTGTTGCAGTTATTGACGAAAATTCGTTTGTAGGCGATCGCCAAGTACAAATTGTCTACGGGCTCTGGTGTTCATTGGATTATTTCATAAACAGGTAATTTTCCCGCACCATATTAGGTAAATATGTATACGTTTAGAATAATGCGCGTACTTTAGGTATAATAAAATATTATATACCTACCTATCCAAGTTATTCAGGGGAAAAAGAGGTTATAAAGTAGCTGTCAAAAATAGTTTAAAAGTATGTGATATGTACATAATATATGGTAAAAATAGTTAGGTACCTAGTGTTGCATGCGGTGTTAGGTCAGGTGAAAAAAAAACGATATAGGTACATTTTCCGTTCGATGAGGAAGAACATAATCAACATATTAAATGGGTATTTTTTTGTTGCATCCGGTTTTGCGGTAAATTCTCCTGGTGTATGGATTTGCGTCAATAAGAATAAGAATAATGTTCCTTTACTTACATTTTCGTCGTAAATGTCAGGATGATTTCTAATTGTGGTTTGTTTATTCCATTAGGTACACCTGTGACCTATGAGTTATTATAAACTGTGGATGTAAACAGTGATACAATTATGTATAGTATATATATGTATCTATAGTAAAACAGGACATAGATGGATGTCCATGTTGTAGGTACATACCTATACATATACATAGCTGCAACTATAATATTTGAATGGAGCTATTTAAGGAATATAAGTCAGCGACTATCACAATGCAACTCTTGAGTATCCATGTGCCAAATAATTTACCTAATTCAAGTTAAACTGTTTCTGTCAATATCTTGTTTATGTCGATGTATTCAAATAAGGTGTTGGTTGGTAAATAATAATGATGACTAGGTATATGCGTATGCCTACCTAAGTACTTTTATAATAATAACATCAATTAGAGATAATAACTAATATAACTATTGTCATATACCTACTTGATAATTCTGAAATGAAATACTTACATACATTAATCTATGTACTATAATAGGTACTCCAAGAACCTTCAGATATACCTACCTACCTACCTACATAATATCATCATCATCATCATCGCCCTCAACGCTCCTCTCGGGAGCACAGGGCAGAAACCAGCCTCCTCCATTCAGAGCGTCTCTGTGCCAATTGCGTCACCTCTTTCCACGACATTCCTTGCGCTCTGATATCGTTGTCATAGGAACGGTGTATTGTGAAAGAGGGACGCCCGGGCCGACGGAACCCCTGCGGACGGAAAAACAGTGCTCTTTTTGGCCAACTATCATTAGGCATTCTCAAAACATGTCCCAGCCAGGACCATCGTCTCTCCTGTATTACGGAGATTACAGGTCTCTGCTGGGTGCGCCGGCGCACAGCATCATTTGTAACATGTTCATACCATTTGACATCCAAAATCCTTCTAAGACACCCGTTTTCAAAGCTTAGTATCTTCCGCTCCTGAGCCTTGGTAAAGTGCCAAGACTCACAGCCATATAGAAGGATTGGGATGATGCACGCATTGAACAAGCGACATTTTGTCCTGATGCTGAGTCCAGACGCCTTCCAAACTTTGTTCATGTTATTGAAAGCCCCACTAGCTGCCCCTATGCGGATTGGTAATTCCGACCGGAGATCACCCTCTGGCGTTATGGTTGCTCCCAGGTACCTGAATTTGCTAACCTGAGATATTTGGGAATTACCAACCATTAGTGGGGTGTGAGTACTCGTGCATGTAATATTACATATGTACTCCGTTTTACCAGCGTTGATACGAAGGCCAAGGCGCAAGGAATTTTCATAAAGAGCATTAGCGTTGCACTGTAATCCGTCCACAGATGTATCAAAAAGGGCTAGATCATCCGCATATTCAAGATCGTGCAGCACTCCCACAGACGTCTCACTGTTTCCACGCTGTGATAAAGGCACACCGCCAGGGCCCAGAATAGATTTTCTGAGCAGGTAGTCCATAATTATGCCAAAGATAAAAGGTGCCAATACACAGCCCTGCCGGACTCCAGTGGTGATCCTGAAGGTGTCAGTTGGACCACTTGATGTTCTGACAGAACATTCAGAGTCCATATGCAGGGCTTTGATCATGGTTACCACCTTGGGCGGGATGCCATACGCGGCCAGTATTTTCCATATGGTTGGTCTGTGGGGGCTGTCAAAAGCTTTTTCGTAGTCAATGAAGCAACATGCAAGCGGTGAGTTGAACTCTTGCGACTGTTGAAGTACGCATCTGGCACAGAAAATTGCGTCCGAACAGGACTTGCCAGGCACAAACCCGCATTGTTGCTTTCTCAGCAGTGCTACTCTTGACACTCGATTCGATCCTAATCCAATCTCAACACGATTCCAATCTCAATCTCAATTTCAACTTCAAAACCGTACTCTTGAACCCAATCCCGCGCGATCGAAATCGTACTGAGATTGGCGTTCCAATGCGCGGGATCGTGTTCGTATCGAGTTTGTTATTGCAATTTTAAAAATATTTTCGCTGCAAATCCACACATAAATATTTGAGTCCGTTCGTATGTATGTATGTACGTATGTCCTTAATGGACTCGGAAATTAGGAAAGACCGAAGTAAAATAATACACTCTATACAAGGTCTCATCTTCTGGGCAGGTTTAAGGCTAAAAACATTTTAAATATCTTACGTATTGATAAAGATTTTTTAATTTTAATGCGACCATGTCACAAAATTAGCAACAAAATGTATGTAAAATTAATGCAAGATTTAGTAAATAGCAATATTCACAGTCAAACATTTTTCATTGTATTGAATTAATATCAAAATGGATGTAACAATAAATACAACAATTCTGAAACTAAATATTTAGGGTTTATTTTCGTAATAAAATATCGTGTTTGCTAATGAGAAAAGCTCTTGAATTACGTGAATAAAAATTGCATATTTTTGACATATTGGGCTATTTTCATAATGGAAGACATTATGAAACCATAGAAAACTATACTGTAGAATAATAATAGTTTTACCTATAAAATCCATAAACAATGTTAAATGATTTTCAATGAGTGGGAACCTATTTAAATTATGAAATATTTGATAGTAAAATATTCTGAAATATTGAAGGATGCAGATAATCCATTTTTAAGGTTTTTTGGGAATAAAGAGTAAATACTTAGGTGACAATTTATTCTTGACTTTTTTAATTTCATAGCAAATACCCATTTATGCACTACAAACCAAAAATACAAATTCGAACGTGGACAATTATAATATTTTAACATTAATGCGCCTACAATTTTTTCACGAAATGGGATGTTTACCCTTTTTTCTTATAGAAATTTGGGATGACAATCTTCGAGTTTTTACACATTTGGAAGAGGTTTTTAGCACTTTTCCATGTAGGTACCTACCAATATGTGGGATTTCTTAACTTCAAGCTTTTTCATCGGGACGAGGTTCTTAGTACTTTTTTTCCATGTAGGTTCCTACTTATTATTTTTTTACGTAAATGTGAACATCTGAGGTGCCAAACTTCAAGATTTTTCAATGGGAAGAGGTTTTTAGCACTTTTTTCGATATAGGTACCTACCTATTTTTTTTACCTAAGTATGGGCATGTGAGGTATCAAACTTCATGATTTTTCATTGGGAAGAGTTTTTCAGCACTTTTTTCGATGTAGGTACCTACCTATTTTTTTTTACCTAAATATGGGCATGTGAGGTATTAAACTTCATAATTTTTCATTGGGAAGAGTTTTTCAGCACTTTTTTCGATGTAGGTACCTACCTATTTTTTTTACCTAAATATGGGCATGTGAGGTATCAAACTTCATAATTTTTCATTGGGAAGAGTTTTTCAGCACTTTTTTCGATGTAGGTACCTACCTATTTTTTTTACCTAAATATGGGCATGTGAGGTATCAAACTTCAAGATTTTTCATTAAGAAGAGATTTGCAATGCTTTTTATGATGTAGGTACCTACCTATTTATTGTTACTAAGATATAGGCATGTAGGGAGTCAAAAATTAAGTTTTCTCATTGGGAAGAGCTTTTTACTTCTTTTATCCACGTAAGTGCTTACTCCTTTTTTTTCAATAAGATTTTGTTGTTTTAACCCATGTATTTGCAAGGTTTTCTATTTAATCAAACCCGAGCGATGCCGGGTTACAAACGCTTGTAAGGAATAAATAATTGTTTATATGTCGCGTTTGTATGTAGACTAAAAGAAACTGTAAGGAAGTAAACTTGAGATCCGAGAGTCGTATATATATATATTTTTGAAACATAAAAAAGTCAAATACATTTACTAATAATTGTCCTACTTAACAAATATAATAATTTGACGTAGCGATAATATTTTAGGATTATTTTTTTTCTGTAAATTTTTTTTTTTTTTTTTTTTTTTTTTTTTTTTTTTTTTTTTTTTTAGTTTGCCGGCACCTGGGATCGAACCACGGACCTCTTGTTCTGAAGGCCGAGACTCTACCTCCAGGCTACCGACGAACTTCCAGGTTACCGACGAACAAACAAACGAAATGGAACACTCATTTCAAATATCAATTCTGACGTTTATGCATTTCAGTGTTGCGTTGTTTGTTTGAATATATTTGGTTATAATTATCAAAAACGTAAGTATTATTTTAGTTGCTGATTAATTTTAATATCAAAATGAATCTATATGTATATTTTTTTAATTTGTTAACTTATAAACAAAGTTATATGTGAACTCCACGAGGGTGATTTGTAAATAAAGGTAGAACTAGTGTTGAAATTAAAAAACAAGTCAACTGCATGTTACACTAATATTTTAATTAATCTTAATTGTAGCAATTAATCTCCTAGCGTCCTTTTTTAAATTCGAAATGTTGTTTTTGATAAAAAAAAAACTAGTGTTATATTTATTTTTTCTTTCCATCAGCGCCTGGACGGAGTCCACGCATTCAAAGCAGGCAGAGCCCACATCTACAAGCCGGTAGGAGCCCACTTGTAGGTACAAGCTGTTAGAAGTCTCTGCAATCAAACAAGATATTCTCATCTCGCCAGAACACAGGGGTTGGAACAACGAGAGCAACTCGTATTAATCGAAGAAAAACGGGTGAAAGCAGAGTACTTAGCGGTGATTGCGTTTAAAATAGCTGCTGAAAAATTGGGGCAGTGTGCCGAATCTTTAAATGAAAGGAGTGCTGCCATTCGTACAGAGTCTGTTCAAGTATCATCAGCCTTGAGGAAGATTGCAAAGACAATATGCAGTAGAAAATAGTTTTAGAATAGAAAAATACTTGTTTATTAAGCATGATGTCTTAATGGTTTTTATTTTGTACATAGTATTTTTTTAAAATAATTTCATTATCAAGTATAATAGTCAATAAAATTATTATGTATTACACAATTACAATTTTGTTATTTTTACAAACCTTGAGAGTTTACATATTCTATAATATATACATAGATAGTATATATACATATAATATATAGATACTAAGTTTTGTAAACTAATGTCTTAGGAGGATTTTGGGTGTAAAATGGTATGAACATGTCACAAATGATGCTGTGATACAGGAGAGACGATGGTCCTGGCTGGGTCATGCTCTGAGAATGCCCAATGATAGTTGGCCAAAATAAGCACTGTTCTTCCGTCGGCCCGAGCGTCCCTCTTTCACAATACACTGTTCCTGTGACAACGACATCTGAGCGCAGGGAATTTCGTGGGAAGAGGTGACGTGATTGGCAAAGAGACGCTCTGAATAGATGAGGCTGGTTTCTGCCCTGTTCTCCCGAGAGGAGCGTTGAGGGCGATGATGATGATATATTGTAGATACATGAAACGTGAACTTTCAATTCGTCTATGATGTGAATTCCACAGCTAATGCATGTCTGGCTCGTATACCTATGTAAGTCATGAGCTGCATAAACAACTTAAAAAGAATTCTAAATAATTTACTCTTGAAACATATTTTTTGATATTCTGAAACAAAACTCCTGAAACATTTCTTTTGATATTCTATGATTTACTATAAATTCCCCACCACTCATGCTAGACACATTTTGCGAATATCTTGCTATTCTACGCAAATTCTTTCGCTGACGAATATTAATTTGATGCCGGTTTTCCAAATTTATAAAAAAATAATGCCAAACGAGCCATTTTTTAAAGTAATTTAATAAATTACTTCTTCTCGATTCCAAAAAAGTTACTTTCTTGCGATCGTGTATGTAATGACAGTTAGTCGATTTCAACACAATCCCACGAAATCGAGTTACTGTCAAAACGACGTCAAGAGTACCAATTTTCAAATTTTACACGATTTCACATCTTCTTCAAATCAACACTCGATTCCAATGCGATCCGGCGCTAGCGTCGAATTTCAAGAGTACCATTTTGAAATTTTACGATTTTGTGATTGGGATCGAGTATCCAGAGTAACACTGCAGAGATGCCAACACTGGTTTTTGAATGCGACTCAATATGATTTGTGGGGCACACTAACCGGGCACACTAAGTAGTGTGATGCCACGGTAGTTTCCGCATTCCAGTGGGTTTCCCTTCTTGAAAAGTGTCACGATGGATCCATTTCTCCAATCTTTCGGGCAGAGCTCCTCATTCCACACCTTGTTAAAGAGATGGTACAGTGGGTGGATAAGCGCATTCATGCCATACTTAAGGAGCTCTGTGTGGATTCCATCCTCACCTGGGGCCTTGTTGTTTTTTAGCCTTTTTACAGCTGCCTCAATCTCCTCATGTGTTGGGGGGGTTTCGGCTATCCCAGATACCTGTGGGATATCTAGGTCGCCATCCTCATTGCCAACATCAAAAGGTGAGGAGGGGTCCGGTCGGTTTAGAATGAACTCAAAGTGTTCTCTCCATCTTCCTCTTACTAAGTCAGGGGCAGAGATCAGGTTTCCACTGCTATCATTAATTGAGTCAGCAGTCTTATTCTGACCTCTTCCTCCTAACATGCGGGTAATTTCAAAGAGAGTCTTCGAGTCATTCCTGGCCGCGGCAGTTTGTGCAAGCTGTATTTTGGCTTCGAGATCACGTCGTCTGTCTTTGCGCACAGATTGCTTTACCAGGTGGTCTAGCTCTCTGTACGAATTTCTTAGGGCCTCCAGTTTCGTAGGGGACTTTTCAGCATCTCTGAGTATTTTGACTTTTTGGCGATCTTGAATATATCCCCAGGACTCCATAGACATCCATGGTGGTTTGTTCCTCTCTTTGAACCCAATGGACGCAATCGCTGCAGCCTTCACCACTCTCTGGAACTCCTCCCAGGCCGACTCTACTGAGTCATTATCGGAAAGATACCGAGAGAGTTCAAATCCTTGGTGCAGCTCAGCCTCATACTTCATGCGAGACCGAATATTCCCTAACCCACAGACGTCAAACACTCGCGGTGCAGCTGGTCTTGCAAATTTATTGAACCTTAGCTTCATGGCTCCGACAAGGAGCTCATGATCTCTTTTCAGGTCCGCTCCACGAAATGTCCTGACATCCTGTACATAATATACCTACCCTTATCTACTATTTATTGATAAAAAGTTATTGACTCTTTTCGAACTTGCAAATTTTTGAAGTAATATGTAGGTATATTAAATTTAAGTAGATAGGTGTATAAATTATATAAATATACTTTAATCTATGATTTTCCCGAAACACATCACACGAACAATTGTTTTATTTTTAGCACATAATTAGGTAGATATTATGACAAAATCATCAAACTACTTAAACTAAATACATATGTGATGATTTTTAGTGGCGAGTTGTTGGTAAATTGTTCTCATTTACATAAATTTATTTTAAATGTTCCCATGAAGTAGTTTTTTATTCCATAGGAAGCATTGAATGTCTACAGAAATAATTATATTTTAGAACACAGCGGTATATAGGTATAGATATTATGTAAATGCCGTTTTATTCTCCCCAAAGCACGAGCTACGCTCAATTTTGGGGAGTAATTGTATTAGGAAAAAAAATGTATTATTTTATTGTTCGATTATTGTAAATGATATTTGTGTTTAATAAACTATTATTATTTTAGCAAAAGAAATACATAAATAACCAAGAAATATTCACTAATCTAGACAATGAGAATTTCAATGGATTAGACTCGAAACCTGATCTATATACCTACATATTACGCTTAGTACCTAACTAATTACTCTAGGAATGTCATATTTTTCAATACTGTTTTTTTTATATTTAATCTTCACATTTATGTAGATAAGATCATTAGGTAATTATGTTCTCGTTTCTTTAATTATTTTATAGTAACGTATATCACACGCTTCTGAGATACTCACCAACATTATAATGAAAAGAGCGGAAAATAAAATCAACGAAACACTTTCAGAAGATCAATTTGGATTCCGCAAAGAGACAGGTACAAGAGATGCAATCCTGAGTCTCAGACTTACTCTAGAAAAGAGAATAACAATTAATAAAAACACATATATAGCATTCATCGACCTTGAAAAAGCATTCGATAAAGTAGAATGGGAACAACTTTTTAACACCCTAAGCCAGATAGGAATGAGTTATAAAGACAGAAGAGCAATCTGGAGTTTATACAAGAACGAAATGGCTGTGATTAAAAGCGGAGAGAGCTGCGCAGAAGCAAGGGTCGAACAAGGCGTAAGACAAGGATGCTCAATGTCGCCAGCTCTCTTTAACTGCTATATACAGCGAGCCATTGATGAACTGAGAGAAGAAATGAAGAACTGGACAGGAGTAAAAATTAATGGAAAAAAGGTCGACATGATAAGATATGCTGACGACATAGCACTGCTCGCAGACTCCGAGATGGAGCTGAACGAAGCCTTAGGAAAAATGGAAAGTATACTGTTGTCAAAGTACAACATGAAAATAAATAAAGAAAAAACAAAATGTATGGTCGTTGGAAGAGAGGAAGCGACTGCGAACATTGCCATAAATGGAGTGAGCATCAAACAAGTAAGGGAATTCGTGTACCTGGGCAGCAGAATAAACCAGGATGGACGCTCCAAAGCAGAAATTGTAAGCAGAATAAACCAGGCAAGGATTGCCTTTAACAAAAAATCGAAGATATTGGAATCCCCAAATATTGACTTAAGCGTAAGGAAGAACCTTACTAAAGCCTTTGTATGGAGCATTCTGCTTTATGGTTGTGAGACATGGACCATCAGCAAGAGTGAAAGCGGACGGTTGGCGGCCTTTGAAATGTGGTGCTACAGACGCATGCTTAAGATCCATTGGTCAGAGCACGTCGGAAACGAAGAAGTATTAACCAGGGTAGGCGAAAAAAGGCAACTCCTTAAGAGAATCAGCCAACAACGAGCTAACTGGATTGGCCACAACATCAGGCACCCAGGACTACTCATCGCCATAGCGGAGGGTAAGACCGAGGGGACAAATGGCAGAGGCCGACCAAGAGACGCATATATGGACCAACTGAAGAGGGACATGAACTGTGGCTCATACGTAGAGCTGAAAAGACTGGCTGAGAATAGAGACGAATGGAGAAGAAAAACCAAACTCGTTGCAGACCAATCCAATGGATTGTAACTCATTATATATATTTGAATTATTTTCAGGTAGGAAACACATTATTTATTGGTTTTGCGGGTGCCACCATAGTATGCAGAGATGAATATCGTGTTTTCAGAATATGCTACCATCCAACCATTATCATCACGCCCTTGTTTCCACAATTCCATGTTATTGAAATCGAAAATGAATATTGCAGGAAAAACAGATTTAAGAATTCTATTATTTTCGTCTTGGAAAGCATGCATTGAAGTTGTGCATAAATGGACAAAAACCGTCAATTTCAAAATAAAAATATAAAAAAATATATTTTAGACCTACCTTTGTACGGATATACACCTACCTACAGGCTCACCTAACATCTTTTTTTCGTGAAAAATATTTACAATAGGTATGCATATTTGACTATTTTTTTATCGTTCTAATATTTGTGTTATTATAGGTAATTATCTATTTGGTTGTATTCATGTGATGAAATGTAACTTATTGTTTCATAAGCAAATCAATTGTTACTAAGTATATGAAATCAATAGTAGCTGATAGTAAGTCAACACTATATTTAATTAGGCAATCAATTATCAGATCTGCTAATATAATCAGTATATCTTTAATTTGTGTAGGCGAATAGTGTTAAATATCTTCATAAAAACAACTGACTCATGTTTTGTTAACACGTTTTTAATCTAATCAAACCCTTATAATATTGATGAAACGAATTATTACATTGCGCAGCAATATTTTATAGATTTGTATCTGGAGGGCTACTTCTAATTGCAATTAATTATTATTTGGAAATATCTAGTTAACCTAAAGCTGAAGGTAGGTACTTATTATCTACAGAATATAAATGCCCTCTAATATTTTGTATTTCCTATACTTCGCCCTTTAACGTTTCTCTCAGGAGCACAGGACAGAAATCAGTCTCCTCCATTCGGGACATTTCTGCGCCAATTAAGTCACCTCTTCCCACGATTGTAGTGCCACTGTGGTTTTATTTTGAGTATATTCCAATTAGGCGACCACAGTTATTATGTTACGGAAATAGTTTATGGATATTCAGTTGAATATACCTAATATATATTTAAGTGTAGGTATATACCTACTTGTGTATTTTGACAATATCTAATGTATCTACGTATTTACAATTTATTTTGATAAAAATAAATGTTTTTCTGCTTGTAGTTTCATTTTCTCACCTCGAGCACCGACTAACCTTGTAGCTGCAAATAGTAACAATACCTTAATAATTATATAATAATATTAGGATTGATAGATATGAGTGAATACATATAACAAAAATGTTTTTTTTAAAGATATAAGTATCTGGGGTTTGTTATAAACCCAAATACAACCTTATACACCTTTCACAGTAAGCTATTAAAAGCTTGTGTCGTGATAGGGGAGTTTGCCGGCACCTGGGATCGAACCCCGGACTCCTTGTTCATGAGGCCGAGACTCTACCTCCAGGCTACCGACGTACCTATATAGATACCCTATGTGTAGAAAATTACCCAAGTAGATACCCAAGATGTAAATATACAAAACTTGCACTTGTGGGTACTACTTTTTTATTTGTTCATATTTTTTATTCATTTGTTATACATTGACGACAAACTAATCCATAGAAGGTATACATTCAAATGAAATATAATCAATATACAGAGGGCGAGTTTATCGCAAAGGTGCAACTTTTAAAGGAGAAATAGTTCTTCTTCAGTCAGTCCTTGCATCTGTATATACCTATATTGTAGGTTAAAAGTATTATTCAATTTATATCTCAAATTTTCAAGAAAAGTGGTCTGAATGATAGAAATGTTATATGAACGTGCAGTGCGGGATAAGTATACCTACTTTAGGATATAAAATTATGTTAAGGACTGTCTGCTCGTACACGAGTGATCATGGTAGGTAGTCACCTTCGAGTATAGACTATCAATAGTTCTACGTTTGTTATAGGTACATACACTGAGCATTGATTGATGGTGTAATGTGTTACACAATGATTGGTATATTGCAGTGGGGCCATTAAGATTATGAAATTTATTAAGGTTGGAGAAGTATATTTTTTATCAACTTACATGTAAAAAGCAGTATTATTAACCAAAAAGGTGCGTCTTTAGCCCTTTAATAATATAGTGTGGTCCATAATGTGAGACCATGGTCTTCTTCCTTTTAAATTTTAGTTCAAACTGAGAGAGACCTCTTTTGTTTTTGCAGGACTTTGTCAATTGATAAAATGAAAATCTTTACTTCCATCATCCAATAATTACCTATCTATGAATGTCTACTACTCACGTGATAATATAGTTAATATTTTTAATAGGTAAAATTTATTTCACAGATCTTAAATAAATTCCTTTTTTTGTTTATATTATCACGACCTATTCTACAACTGGGTTATCTGGGATTCTCATTAAAAATAGGACAGTAGGTAAACGGTAAGAATGGAAAATCTCATCGCTGAATCAAATAATGTAGTATCATGATATATAAATTCAATATTTGAATAGGTAAGTATAAACGCATAATCGTATGAGAGAATTAGTCAGTGAGGATAAACCATATCAAATCGTTATTATTACGAAGAAAATAATTTGATGTTTTTCCCAACTTACGTTTCTCACTGGCGTAACACATTGTCATTAAATAATTTTAGCCTTATACAGATATCTTATCTACCTATACACTTTTCAAAAGTTGGTAAGTATCCTTTTTACAGAAATATCTACACTAAAGTAGTAGTCTTATTAACCGTGGAGCACCCGGCAAAAAATGCTAAAATTATTACGGATAATTATGTGGATTAGTGTTCAAATTAGAATCGACTGATTATTTTATCAAAAAGCAGAATAAGTATATGAATGGGGTTAGTTTGTTTAAAATATTGTTTTAACTTCTATCATTTTATCCGTTTGACATTAAAGTTGAAGGTGCATGCGTGAATTATTAGATACACCACTGTAATCGACCACAGATCGCATAATTAGAGTGAAATAATAGTAGTTGCAATAATCACTGGTCTTCAGTCCTTGGCTCGCAGTGTTACGATACACATAGCACTGCATACAATACACTGTTATAGCTTCCATCACATGTTCTTTTCTATTGTTTATAGTTCAGTTTTACATAATATTTCTGGTAGGGGCGGAATATCTAGTGTTAAGTTTGTGACAAAGTGTGAGTGAAGAGTTTGGGTGAGATTTTTAATGCACTTTTATTTAGCTGTATACTTATTAAATAAAAGTAGCTGTGTATGCCTTAATATAGAATATACAAAATATACAAATAAATATAAACAAAGGCATCCACAAGTAATACATTAATATTATTTATCTAGGCCCACTAGGATAGAAACATTGTTAGTGGATCTAATAAGTAAAGGGAACATCAGTTACAAAAATAATTTTGTTTACATGATAATATTGAATTTGATTTTTTGTACTTCTTTATGTCTATCATATAATTATTTATTTACATATAAAAGGCTGATGATATTGGAATAAAATAAAATATATTATATAGGTACCCTATAAATATCTTTATATGCTGTAATTGCATCAGTGACATTCAAAAACTAAACATTAAAGTACCTACCTATGTGGGTTATAACTTATAACCAAAGGCTGCATATTAATTTTATTCTTTACTTTAAAAATGTACAGAGGGTGAGTTTATCGCTAGATTGTGATTCCTTCTTCCATCTTACTCTAACCATATCTAAATTTAATGTTAAGTATTGAAATTAATCAAGTTCCTTACAATGTACCTACATATACCTATTGAAATTAATTTATAGAAACCTACTTAGTTTTATGTAAAATCAAATAAAATATAGGTAGCTAATTAATCCTATACTCTCAATATTTACATGCTTTATTGAACAATACACAATGCCAATATACAAGGCACAAAAATGCATGTGAACAAAAATCACTTCACCTATTTTGGAATAACTGCCTCACAAAACGAAAATTAATTGACAGACGTTTTATGATCTTGTACAAAAATATTCTTTTCAAGCGTTGAAGTTGTATGGATGTAGATAGATAATAAATAATCACGATTAAAGCCAGATTGTACCTATAATGTCGTTAAACCAATAAATATAATTTTAAATAATAAACCAATAAATATAATTTTAAATAAAAAACCAATAAATATATTTAAAAAAATAAATATTTTTAGAAATGAAAAAGATTGATAGCATATGCTTATAATAGCATTTTTATTGTAATGCACGTAGATAGATATAAAAATTAGATGTTTGGTATTTAAATACTAGGTAGGTATAGGTATACGAGAAGGAAATATTTATAACAGGGTGAGATATGTATGTATGTTACTGCATGAGTTATATGAAATTGCGTGTACAGTGTGAGTTGTATAAATTATTATCTATTCAAAGACTACATAATAATAAACGATAGGTAGGTACTGAGATGCAGTATGAAGGCTGTGTAGGTGTAGGTATCTACTATAAAAACTTTGACGATGAGAGTGATGAAAGCCAAGCTACACACATACATACATAGGTTATGTTCATTATGCATATACCTAGCTCATATCAGTCGTAATGTGTTCCTCTGTCTTTATGACTTTGATACTATTGCGACAGAATTCTTTGTGTAAATAATGAAAAAGTACTTAATATTTTCTATTCTAATAAGGTTTATACTGGAAGGTTTGTGTCTATGGCAATAATTAACATATTTTGATACCTATAGCAACTACCTACCAACTCCGGTTTGGCTGGAAGAAATCGCATATGCGATAAACCCGCCTTTTGGTAATTTCTTGGAACAAATACTTGTACACTGTATATATTGATGCCAATAAAGTTTTATTTATTTATTATTTATTTATTTATTGTAGTTAACATTACGTACCTACCAATAATGTAGGTAGGTATACATAATATACAAGTACACACTGTAATATAAAAAAAATATATAAGGTTAAATATAGCCACCCCGTGGAGTCCCTGGTCTCCCAGTCTTTTATACTTGATCTGCTAGAGATTATTGGATGGTCCTTTATTGCTTTGTTTTGTATTAGGCTGTTTTGCTTTATTTTATTCTATTTCATTATATTTATCTTATTTATTTCACTTTTTTATTGCAAATACTAGATCATGACAAAATACTAGAAACCAGAACAATGCCTGATGCATTGAGACTAAGCAAAATAGTGCCCCTATATAAAGGCAAAGGTATCGGGCTATAAAACTGATGAGTAATACCATGAAGCTATATGAGGGGGTCATCGGGGCCAGACTCAGACAGGAATGTTCCTTATCGGATAACCAGTATGGCTTTGTACCAGGATACTCCACCACCGACCCAGTATTTGCGCTTATTACTGGGTCTTTACCTGTTTGTCTTAGTAATAGATATATTAACCGAGGAAGCCCAAAATGCACCGTGGACTAGTGATGTAACGAATATGTGTGATTTTGGATATTCGCGAATGCGAATAGCGAATATTGACTTGCCTAGATTTTTACAATATTGCTCAGTCATTAAAATTTCTAGCCCCCCGTCGCCGAATTTTCAAAATGGTATAGGAATTTAAGATATTTCAAAACTCCTCGGTTTTCTTAAAGAATACTTTCTTGCAGTACCTTTTTCTACAATGTACCGGGTAAGTATCAGGTACTTTTAGTGAATATCCGATACTTTATTACCGAAATAATATTCGCAAAACATTCGCATATTTTTTTGCGAATACGAATGCGAATGCGAATACTTTGAAATATGTGAATATTCGCGAATGCGAATACGAATACGAATAATATTCGTTACATCACTACCGTGGACATTTATATACGCTGGTGATGTTGCTTCGTGTGCCAATAATAGTTCTCAAATAGAGAGAGCTCTTCAAGCCTGGAAACATCAGTTGAGATTGGGTGGTCTAAAACTGAGTGCCTCTAAAACTAAATATATGGTCTGTAATGACCCTGGCACAGATACAATGCCAATTAACATCATTGGACATCAAATTGAAAAATATCAGGGATATAAGTATTTAGGTACTACGATACACTCCGCTGGAGACTTGAGCAATAATAATCGGCATTGAATATCTGCAGCTTGGATGAAATGGAGAGAAGTTACCGGAGTGACCTGCGATAAGAGCATGCCAGTCACATTCAAAAGCCTGGTGTGTATGTAAAAGCATTATTCGCCCAGGCTGGCCAGCTCTGGATCAGAAACATGGAACACCTCTTTAAGACACGTGCGTGCTGTACAGACCACCGAAATGAAAATGTTAAGATGGATATGCGGGGTCACAAGGTTTGATAAGATGCGAAAATTATACATTCGTGGGAGTCTGAGTGTGCGGGATATCTCAGATAAAATATAGGAGAGCAGATTACGATGGTACGGCCATGTGGCCAGGAGACCACCTTAGTATGTAGGCAATAAAGCACAATGTATCGAGGTTACCGGCAAGAGGTCAAGAGGAAAGCAAAAGATGGCGAGACAAGACATGCAGAACTGCGATGTTTCCCATGAAGATGCACTCGACAGAACCAAGTGCCAAGTGGGACTAATAAGTGCCCAAGGAGAAGAAGAAGATATAATCCATGAAACCATATCGTTAATTGGAAATTCTATTCAAATGAATTCATTCACACTTACTTACTAAAAAATCTGATAATATATGTAATAGTTTGTCCTTGTACAAACAGCAGCTAGTACCAACTAGACATTGATATGAATAAAATATGCAGGTAGACATACATATATATGTAGGTATAAGTATATAACAATGAACATTATTTCTCATTTTCACTAAGCTGAATAACAATAGACATTAGGTTTATCATAATAGGTGATTTAGCGAATCACAATAAACTAGATAATAACGGTGATTACTGATTAGTGTTTTGTTTAGAGTTTATGATATGAGAAGGTGTAATGTAGTCAACTGGTTGCTAGTAATATAGATACTTTGAGTACAAAATGTTGTTACATTGTTGGTATCTAAGCTAATATGTAATTATATCTGTACACGTCAACAAAATAAATAATATTATACAATCATTTAATCCAACAAAGTACCATGTTACTATTAATCAAACTATTTTTTAATCAATGTCTGTAATAGTAAAACTGTTGAAGGAATCGATATACCTAGATAGTTTGATTTCTGCCTAATATAATAATATTTAAAGTATATAGTGATTGTGATGGATGGATGTGCTTGTATGTAGTCCTAGACATTATATTAATATTTTGCTGAAATAATTATCTATCTATTCCATAAAGTTACGGTATTTTCACAACTGTAGTAGGGAATCTCACATAATATACAATATACATACACACTAAGGCAGATTAATAAGTCAGGTAAAAATGGATGAAGCGGTGATGCTAGTATGGAAGTTATAACATGTTTAGACAGGTACGTGCTTTGAAGGAACACACACAAAATTTCATACTGAAACTTGAATTTGGAATTGTTTTTTAGTCGTTTTGACCGGACAAATAGTTCTTTTGCTGTTAAAATGGAAAAAAGTGAATTTAGAGTGTTGATAAAACATTACTTTTTACGCAAAAAACCATCACGGACACAAAGAAATGTCTTGATAAATATTATGGTGAATCTTCTCTGTCACTTAAGATAATTTACAAGTGGTTTAATGAATTTCGTTGTGGTAGAACGAGCACAGAAGACGCTTCTCGATCAGGACGTCCAATTGAGGTAACCACTCCAAAAATCCTCATAATAAACCAAGATATTGTATTGGGAGATCGATGAATGAGGTTGAAAGGGGTAGCCAACACTTTAAACATCTCATATAAACGAGTTTTCATAACATTTCATGAAAATTTGCATATTAAAAAGTTTTCAGCAAAATGGCTGCCGCGTTTGTTGAAAATTGACCAAAAACGTGAATGAGTGACACTTTCTCAGGCTAATTTTCGACTGTTTGAACGAAATCCAGATGAGTTATTACACTGTTTCATCACTATAGTACCTACTATAGATAAAAAAGGATTCATTTTTACACACCAGAGATAAAATAATAACCAAGCAGTGGGTGGAAGCTGGTGGAAGTGCTCCGAAGAAGGTCAAATGGTCTCATCAGCAGGCAAAGCAATGGCTAAGGTTTTCTGGGACGCACAAGGTACAGTCTTAACTGATTTCCTCTTAAAAAGTAAAATAATTAATGGAGAGTATAACGCTACGCTTTTGGTCCAGTTGAATCAAGAAACCAAAACAAAACGGCATCATCTTGCCAAGAAAAAAATCCTGTTTCACCACGATAATGCTTCTGCTCATTCTTTCGCCATTGCAACGGCCAAGCTGGTGGAGTCACGCTACAAAATGCTTCCTCATCCACTATATTTTCTTGACCTGGCTCTCAGTGATTCCTTCCTTTTACGAAACATGAAAAAATGGCTTGGGGTACGAAGATTTGCAACTAATTTGGAGGTTATCTCCGAAACTATGGCGTATTTTCAGGGCCTTGGAAAAGATAGTTACAAAGAGGGGATTAAAGAACTCTAGCATCGTCTCACCAAGTGTATAACTCTAAAAGAAGATAAAGTTGAAAAATAAATATTATCCGTTCGAAAAAAGTAACTCTTTGTTTCATTTTTACACGACTTATCAATCCACCCTCGTATATACATAAATCCCTACGTTAATAAAGTATTGGGTTTATTACCAGATATTACTGATAGAAAATCAAATATTTTGTTGACGTACGTCGAACGATATTATTAAAACAATAATCTATCAATCATAAAATATTGCAATATTTACCAAATTAAAAACTCATATACCACACAACTAAATTATACGTGAGGTGTCGTTTATAAAATTTCTGTGTAATATTTCAAAGCAAACGAAATATAAGGCAACTAGTTAACGCTAAAAATATTTAAATTTTCTCAGAAGGTAGGTACTTATTGTTGGAGAACAATTTTAGTTACGCACATACAATAGAAAACATTTTCATAACGTTCATCCGGAAGATCACTTGTATAGTAGATTGATCAAAATTGATATTAACATTTAAATTCCAACTTGTTGTAATATGTTGGCAGTACAAGGTGTATAGCGGATAAATTAAACCTATGTACATAATGCAAATTATCACATTAAACGTACCTGCATGCATACCTTATAATAATTATATTTATCTTGCTCTATAGTGTATTCTTATAGTTTTTATGTACATAATATGTGCACTAGACTAGATATGTAATATATTAATAATTTAATTGGTGGTATTTATATACATCAAACCTGCCATGTGCAGCACATCTATATAATGTGAATAATGCATTATGTAAAAATATCTATATGTAGGTAAATTGTTGTCATAATATTTAATTTAATATACCTACATACCTTCATACACATTAATGATGTATTACATTTTACTTTTAAATAAGTACATAGATTATGTCTTCAATATTTATCATGCGTAATAAACTTGTTAATACGTATTATGATTTACAATATTTGTTTTTAATTATAAATTTGGTCAATTTCAACTAACTATTAACTTTTAAACATTATTAAATTTATACTTTACTGTTTTAAGAGATTATGAATTATGCAGGTTAGATCGTTAGACAAATTGATGCAAAGAGAACCTTTTGCGACATCTTGTAGGTATTAATTATTTATACAGAGTGTCACATTTTTTAAAGACTCTTAGAAAACCCCAAACTTTTTTTTTTTTTTTGTCAAATACCTTGTGTTATTCAGTAAAAATAATAATAATATTTCGCATTGAATGGATAGATATGGAAGAATTATTCTAATAATATAAAATAACACTGTTTTTTGTTTCACATTAATGTTTACAAAGCATACCACAATTACGCCTAGCGCTTTCACCAATAAATTGGCATCATCCTTAATATTTAAATTTTTTTTTTTTAATAATGTGGTTTATTGTGATTATTAGATATTTTATTTGTAAATAAATATATATTGTCTAATAGTATTTTTTTTATTAAAGCGATGAAACTATTCATGGGTGGTTTTGTTAAAAATATTTGTGTAGAAGAAATTTACGGTAATTTGAAATATGAGTAAAATATTTTGTTCCATAGAACACCTACCAATGAAAATGTCCCGTAAGTTTTCGAGTGTCCTGTAAAATAAAGAGAATTTATCTATTTAATTCAGCGATGAGGTTTTATACTCATCCTGAATGATTTACCAGTTTGCATTACATGTGATTGGTCTACTGGCTGCTCCATTTGTTAGATATGTCGTGATGGTGTAACAGTAGATAGTAGTTAAATATTAAAAAAAAGTTCATACGTATATTTAAAATTATTATTGATTTTGAGAAAGTTACAAAGAAAGAAATTAAGTACCTAATAAATAAACAAAAATACATTTAATATTATTATTGTAAAGTATTTTATGTGCTCTCAAAGTTTATATGCATTTATAATGGTATCTGTTGGCTACCACATAAGGTATAACGGAATATAATTAAGTGAAACATGGTTTTTATGAGTGAAACTAATTAATATTATATGCTTGCAATAAGTGTATTTATTTACAATATGAATTTTATCTACAATAAGATTGAAATTTAATAAAAAAAATGAATGGGTTTTTACCCTAGAGTCGTTATTCTATTGTAGGTAATTTACATTAATGCCATAGTATCTACACAACATTGCATATTATTATTTTGATGAATCAAATTTTGTGTGCAAAGACGTACCTACCTTAGGGTACAAACACAAAGAAAGCAGGTCGCCTGCTTCCGATGCCTGCGTCTACCGGCGCCGAGAATGTTTACATGCATTTCAATGGACACGAACATAGTAAAAGCAGGAACGCCGATTGCGATTTACTTTGCCGGCGCTTACCAGCACTGATCGGCGCTGGCAACCTGCTTTCTTTGTGTTTGCACCCTAACAGTTACGTTTCCGCTGGCTCGAGCAACGTTGTAATACGAATTCATCTATACCACAACGCCTGTGCCCTGTACGGGATTAATAGTGAGGTGTACGCTCTTTCTTCTGTACGTATTCCCATCATCTGGTATTGTCGCTTCCAGTCCTTACTCTTACGCCGTATTCCAAGTGGGGTAGACAGAGAGAACGGAACGTCATATAGATTTATCTTAACAAACTTGTTTCACTTCTTCTACATTCATACAATTTTTCATACACGCCCGTCGATTTCTTTTACTTAACACACGGTTTCCACGTGGTTCTCAGACGTCCGTGCTTTCTCACACCCCTTCTTTCAGATATGATATGATACATTCTTTGAAATGATATATTTTATTTTTATTTTACTTGAATAAAATATACCACTGTCAGCTTGACAGTTGTAAAACCTAATTGCTGGACAGTGGACAACATATCATAATTATAAACAAACTAGTGGTCCGCACCGGCTTCGCACGGGTAGATAGGTATTTATTTTATTTATTTTATTTACACAATATACGGCGTGAGCCTTTTACATGTTAACAAAAAAGTGTATCTAAGGAACAACAACAACAAAAAAAAACAAAGTAATCACAGTCTATACAAAACAATACACCACAAGTCAAGATTAACAAGATAATGTAAAAACAATAATAGAAAATTGTACCTATATGAATAAAGTCAATAAAAATAATTCAATTTTGGTATGTCAATATAAGTAAGTCAATACAAACAAGTACATAAGCATGTAAAAAATATGTCAAGAAGTAAAGTTTAACTAGGAATTTAAAAAAAATAATTAAGTTTTTTAAGAATCCCTATTTTTTTTTGAAAATGTAATATAGCCTATGTCACCCGAGGATTGTGTAGCTTCCCAACAGTGAAAGAATTTTTCAAATCGGTTCAGTAGTTTCGGAGCCTATTCAATACAAACAATCAAATCTTTCCTCCTTATAATATTAGTATAGATAAGAATCCAAAAAAATAACTACAAGAACGTAACTTATTAACAAAAAAGAACTTATAATATTCTGTAAAAACACAACACAATATTTCCAAGAATATTCTTTGACTTATATGATACATTCTTTGACAATATTCCTAATAAGCTCAAACGCTTAAAATTTCAAGCACGCTCATTCAAGCAAACAAATAATCTTAGATGGTTCAACGTTACCCACGCAAATGTATTTTTATACTTTTAAATTATTTTTGTAAAATTCCTTGTATAAATTATTTTTCAGATGGATGGCGTATCTCTATGATACTTGATATAATATTGCCGGAAATATAATATATAAGTAATGCTCTATTGGAAATAGGATCTTGATTTTCACTTCGCCTGTACATTTCGGAAATATTGAAAATGGCATCAAAGGTAAGATAAATTTCGATTTCAAGTCTTGTCAAATGTCTATAATACCTATACTAATTTATTGTAGGTACGTACAAATAGGATTATATACATTATAAGGGTACATTGTGTGTATCCGCTAATTATAACATCTTATAAAAATATTACCTGTAATGATGTAAATATTTTATGTATAAAGTAATAAAGAGTAGTTATTAATCTGTTATATGGATTTTTGGTTTTGGAATTTTTTTCATATAAGCCTCCGAAAAGACACCTTATTATTTTCTCGTAGATGTATTATGCAATATGAATATAATATGAAATACAATGTTTGCTTATGCTGGCTTAATTTCCTAACTATTACTTACATAATTAAATAAATGAGCCATAAACATTTTGCACAGCCATTTATGAAAATAATCGATAGTACATCTTAAAATAATAATGTGTCTGATTTAAAGACAATTATTGAAATAAAATCTAAATAAAGTATGTGTTTAATATTAAGTAGGTAATGTAAATTGAATATTGTATAGACAACTTCGTAGATCTCGTAAGTAGCAGACAATTCAATCAAATATCAATACTGATTGTCTCAGTGTGACTCTTCAATAACATGAACTCAGTGTACGCTATAATAAATTAGTTATAATGAATGATGAAATTTCCTTCGTGTATTTCTCATTTCAACTTGTGACTTTTTCTTTGTATGTATTAATATTCATTTACTTGCTATTTTCATTTGTTGTATTAAATTGTCTTAATGTTATTAACCGAAGGTGTTGTTGGAAGTCCATTTCAAGATAAAATTGAAAAAAAAAACACAGTATTTCTGTATCTTTTTTCATTTTTTACTAATCGCCTGATGATGGAGTCGAGAGTCTCCGAATAGTAGTACGCGAAGTTAATAAAAGTCATTTGGAAGTTCACTACATACTGTGTTTTCTTTTCAATTTTATCTTGTATTAAATCGTGTTCTTTACAAAAATATATTTATTTTATTTATTTATTTATTTTTTATTCCAATAGAGCATACAGAATTAACACGAAAAACAATATAATGGAATATATTGCCCCACTAGATTAAAATCTGTTCTGGGGCAATACTAGAAAAAAAATACATATATCAAAATACAATTTTTCAAATATGACTTAAAATACAATTCTTTTATGTAAACTTGAATAAGAGTTAAAATAATTCAAAATACATAATGAAATAGCATGTCATACGTCAAGTCATTTAGAATGTGCAAATAAGATTAATGTAAGAGTAAGTCAGTTATTGTATTATGTTCGTCAGGTCTCTCTCAGACTCCCTTCTTCCCCTGTCCATGAGCCAATTAGTCACCAATTTGTTTAAGTTTTTCCACTTGGGGAAATAAATTTAGCAATATTTGGGATTATTCTTATTATTATATATGTATTATTATTATATATGTATATATTATTATCCATAAAAATGAAAAAAAATTTTTTTTTAAGTATTGATGTTTTTCAGTTAATTTCATAATTTATAGAGAATGTAAATTTATATTTAAATTTGCTTTGGTTTTCAGAATTTGCACGGGGAGCTAAATGCTGGCTTTCAGCCAGATTCTGATCTGAATATGAACAACTTAGAGAAGAAGGGAGAGTTTGATAAACAGGTATGATTGTTATAATAACTTTAGCTTAACTAAGTAAATCATGTTTGGTCACATTTCACCCATCTGTGCAGGAGTTGTAATTCACTTTGTGGTATTAATTTGCTTTAATAAATTACTTGTTTAAATACATTTCAGATAACCACATTACCTGCCGATGTGAATGAAGAGGAAGAGGGTGTACAGAGAGATAGTTGGGGTAACGGGTTGGAGTTCTTGATGTCTTGTATCGCTATGTCTGTTGGTCTGGGTAACATCTGGAGGTTCCCATTCACAGCATATGAAAATGGAGGAGGTGCCTTTTTAATTCCCTACATAGTGGTGTTGTTTCTCGTGGGAAAGCCAGTTTACTTCCTGGAAATGATTCTAGGACAATTTTCGAGTAAAGGAAGTGTTAACGTTTATGATTTTTCTCCAGCAATGAGAGGTAAGTTGTTAAATGAAAATATAAATTTCATTCTTTAGAATACATTTTGTATCTAATATTTACATAGCTGCAGGTCAAAAAACGTTGTAAATGGCGGCGTACAGGCAGCTGGATGCGAACGTCAACCATCAATCAAAAATCTTAAATCTTGCGGCGGCAATTTGGAGCATTCGCCGAAGAAATATTCGAATGAATGCCTTCGTTACCCGTCCTTGAGACGTAATGAAGGCATTCATTCGAATATTCCGAATGCTCCGAATTGTCGCCGAAAGATTTAAGATTTTTGATTGATGATTGATGTTCGCATCCAGCTGTCTGTACGCCGCCAATGAAAAATTAACGTGAATACAAGACAAAAATCATATAAATATTATAACGTTTCTTTCATTATACCATTAGTTATTTGTTTATTTATTTCATCTCATAAATTACGTCTGCTATATCCCCTGTATAATGACTTTTATGTATGAAATTATGTCACATTAAAGCTTTAAACATTATAAATTAATTAATAAATTATAGATAAAATACACAATATATAAAAATGTGTACAATATATTTTTTTTACAACAATTTACATGGCTTCTGTTAAGCATTCTGATTACTGACTATATTTTAATGCATTTGTTAATAGAATAAGTTTAAACGAATTCTGAAATATAATAGGTATATTATTAAGGACATCGAAGAAAGATCCGGATATCTCAAGAATCCTAGACTCCTATTTATCCGCGCATTCAAACCAAAATTGTCATCACGGATGGGCCATTGGGCAGACCTAGTGTCGGCCGACCAAAACTGCTGTCGTGAGAACGTTTTATATTACTGCTCTCTCTTCAATGTCCCTTTTTTTAAATATTATAATAATTTATACAAAAATGACATAATTAAATAATATAACAATAAACAAAAGACTTAGACTAACGTGTTAATCAAAACTGGGAGAAATAGAAAAGAGAAATATTTTATGGGCAATTATACCTATACAGGAGATAAATTAATCTTTAATGTTTTTGTTCATACCTATGTCTGTGTGTGCGATATAGCAATGTGTTGTTAACTTTACATATTTATTTGAATAATAATAATTATATATTACATTTGTTTCACCGCACTTATTAGGTATCGGCACTGGACAGACACTCGCTGTGATGTGTGTGATGACTTTCTACTCATCACTAATGGCCATCATTATCTATTACATGTTCGGTTCCTTTTCCTCTGAATTGCCGTGGGCTGTTTGTGACCCAAATTGGGAAAATTGCTATCCTTCGGGAAATTCATCCTCAATCAATACAACGGGATTGAACAGTTCATCAGCACTTTATTTCAAGTACGTATATATTACTCACCATACACTTTTATTGAAGTTAACACATCAATGATGGTGGTTTGTGGTTTGGTATGAGTGTCAAATTCCTAAGAGTACCTGACACAACACAGCCAAATGACTAGTGTGGCAGGTGAAATTTATTTAGTTTTTCACTTCTAGTTAATATGGATGACTTGAGGAGTTGTGGACATGATTAATTATATTCATTGTATTCATGTTCATTATTATTACGTCCTAAAGAATTAGAACAATCATGAGAAATCACCAACGGAGCTACAGGGACAAAACCTTCTGAATATCCTGGTGGATGATAGTAGGACAGTCTGCTGTATAGAATATTTAAATCTGACATAAGCTCCCAGTTTTCTGATATTGCTTGAGGCTCATTGATTTTAAACGATCTACAAACAACACTAAAGACGCGATGATTATGGCTATTATTATCTGCCATTATGTATAGCCACGTGGAATGAACTCTGGACGTCCTCCTTCACCTGATCACTTCATTTTACCCAAATTCGACTTCACGTCTGCTCTTCACAGTTTCTTCAGAGTTCTGGTTATAAATATATCAATTTAAATCATATATCACTTATTTCAGATACACTGTCTTAAGGGAGAAAGATAACATAGATGATGGAATTGGTACACCTGAATGGAAGTTGACTCTGTGCCTCTTGATGGGTTGGATTTCTATATTCCTTGTACTTTTGAAAGGGGTAAAGAGTTCTGGAAAAGCATCGTATTTCCTCGCGCTCTTCCCTTACGTCATTATGTTTATATTGCTGATACGAGCATCTACATTGGAAGGAGCTGTCGATGGAATTATTTTCTTTATCAAACCAGATTTTAAGAAAATACTCAATCCAAATGTGAGTAATAAAAAATATTTGTAAATATTTTGTCTTGCCTTTTTATCGTTGTATTATAAAAGCAGAGTATCATTATCTGTGACTCACTATGCGGTGCTTAGGCAGTTAATTTGGATTGACAATGATCTTGAAAATACGAAAGACGTCTTTCTCAATAAATATCATTATAATAATAAATATAATACATATTTGTTTTTGATTTCATCATAGTCTGTGTTGTTAAATTCACTGTAAGTATATGCATTTGTCAATGATACAAGAGTGCAATTATTTTGAAATGCAATTATTGTTTCCAGGTTTGGTTCGCAGCTGTTACTCAATGCTTCTTTTCATTATCAATCTGTTTCGGAAATGTCATCATGTACGCTTCATACAACAATTTCAGACACAGTATTTATCGGTGAGTAATAATTCTATACGCTTGTACTCCCAACATAAAATATCTAATTAGGTTAGTATTCGTATTACCTACTTATATTCAGAAGACGATTGATTATCATCATTGTTTAATTTTATGGCAATGCACCCGAAATCGTATGTTGTAAAAAATTATTTGGAGGTACATAAAATATGTTATAAAACTTCAATAATAAAATATGTATGCTGTGTTAGGGTGCTAACACAAAGAAAGCGGGTTCTCTGCTTTCCGATGCCTGCGTTTACTTGCGCCGAGAATGTTTACATGCATTTCAATGAACAAGAACATAGTTAAAGCGGGAACGCCGATTGCGATTTACTTTGCCGTCGCTTACCGGCACTGGTCGGCGCTGGCAACCTGCTTTCTTTGTGTTTGCACACTTACGTAGGAAGTTTTCAAACATTGTGCCAGTGGATCCAGTCCGTATTTAGCTACATTTTATTTATTATATTTTATGATGATTTATTTGTGGACGAATTGCTTTATACATTAGTTTGTTGTTAGGGCAACTAACTGTTGCATTAGTTTGTTGTTAGGGCAACTATCTGATGCAAGATCATAGTTAATAATACACACACTACATCATCTTGTGATAGTAGTTCTCATCCGTATCACTTCAGAATAAATAATTTCATATAATATAGAAATTCATAATCTACTACTAACTTAGCTGGACATAAAAATTATTGTTTTCAGACTAATAATTGCATTGCCATATAGTAAATTATATTGTAAGTAACACATACAGTAATATTAATTGTTTTAATAAGGTGTGTTAATTTTATATACCAAATCAGTATTTACTCTTTATTATTTGATGATTTGTTTTTAATATGTGCCTGCAAACGAAATGATCCAACATCATAAACATGATATTATGGAGATATGAGAACATTAATACCTCGCAATTGAGTTGATCTGTTTTATCAAATTCACTAACAAAAATTATGATGGCTTTAATATTATTATGGCTGCATCTTAATAACAAGAATATTATTGCAATGAGCATACATGAGCGACTCATAGACATTGAGCAGATACCTACTTGCATATGTTCCTATTTTTATTTTTATTTTGTTATACCTACATTCTATTTACAACAAAGTCTTTTACAATATAGATTGATAAACATTAGTTAAAATAAAAACAAATTAAAAAACACAAACAAATAAAATAAACATCAATGAAAGACACAAATAGTTCTTATAAACTTATCTTAAACACAACTGCAATTACCTATACTAATACTACTACTACTACTACTATACCATCACGGCATATCCCACAAGTGGGGTAGCCAGCAGATCAGCTGCATGTAAGTAACATGCAAACTGTCCTCTTCGTGCCAATATACACTGAGAAAAACACCAACGAAAATTCACAACGAATCACTATACTAATATTAATGTATAAAAATGGATAGTGCAAGGTATAAAAAGTAAAAGAAGATAAAGAGGGTTAGATTCCATAAACCGTAATGAAATTAATTTAAACTTATTGAAAAACAACCTTTTATTAAAATATTTAATATTTTGTTATTGCATAATTATCCATTATTTCTTGTGATAGTTTATATATACATAAGTAGGCACTTTTATTGCGGCAATTTGAACTTTTGCTTTACTCTGTACTGTAACGGTTCCTTTATTTGTAATAACTTGTTGATAATATCTAATTAATATTATTACAGTGATGCAATGATAGTAACAACTCTGGACACATTTACAAGTTTAATGGCCGGATTCACAATATTTGGGATTCTCGGAAACCTGGCGCACGAAACTGGAAAACCCGTGGACACGGTGGTTGAAAGCGGAACTAAGTTGGCATTTGTGTCTTACCCTGATGCCATTAGCAAGTTTGGAAGTGTACCGCAGGTAGAGTTACTTTATTATTCACTTGTATGGACTTGCCATCATTACATTTATAAACAATTTCTACTATTATTGTAAAAATAATGTACATACATTGATCTACCTACTAGAATGTTTTTTTTCTATGGCTAAAATTTAAAAAAAATCTGAATATTAACTTAATGTTTTTTTTGTTAATCGAATTTCAGATTTTCTCTTTCCTGTTCTTTTTCATGCTGTACGTATTGGGAGTGGGTTCTAATGTTGCTATGGCCTCCTGTATAGTGACAGTGATGAGAGACAAGTTTCCTAGCCTCAAGAGATGGTTGGCCGTTTGCATAGTGACTGTGTGTGGTTTTAGTGTCAGCATAGTATACATTACTCCTGTAAGACTATATTTTATTTCATTAATATGCTCTTAGCAGTATTTTACTACATAAGTAAGATTTGAAGTAGAGATTATTTCTTCATTCCGATAGGAAATATAAGTTGTTTTAAAGTCATTTCGATGAAAATCTTTATTAGACAGAAATCTACGAGCTGCGTTTGAAGAAACGAGACATAAAGCTTTATGATAGATTGCCTTTACCGAGGATGACACAGAGGAAATAATAATGAAAACAATATATTTTTGTTAGTTGCGTGATGATTTGTGTGCATGGAATTTATTTACATATATGACTCTCACGAAAGGAAAAGCCTTCACTGTACACAGAGAAGTATAGAGAAGTATTCCCCAATAATACGAGGCTGAAATAATTAACATGGTCATTTCTCTCAATTCTACAATTTCAGTTGACATAAAATAATGATTAGGTTTAGAATCTTTTTCTTGGAGGATTCTCAAGCATAGCGTATAAAAGGGTATTGAATGACCTATTTAAAGTAAATTATCATAACTTTATTGATCAATATGTCGATTTGTGTATAAAGTTAGATTGATGTATTTTTAAATTGAGAATATAGTTACGATTCATGGTATGGACAGTTCATTGGAGTGTTTTTAGTTTGTGGTGTCGACAGAAGTATTAAATTCAGGTATAGATGATGACATTATAATATTACCTACTACATTCTGATAATTAATGCCACATCATGTGCTCATTAATTAATACATGCACCGTGAGATAGGGAAGATACAAATACTTCTAATGTAAATATCATTTTCTAAAAACGTTATTCATTTGCAACCTATGCAAGTAATGTTACCTAGTCGTATTACTAACATAATAAGGTGTTTATACGTATCTATAATGTAAATGGTAGATTAGGTAGGTAGGCTTTCATTAATTTCTTTACAACATTTTTAATTTCGTGCAGAAAAGCTCCGGTTGTGAAAAATATTGTACCTATTGATATGACAAAATACCGTATTTGTACCACTATAAATGTCCTTTAATTATATTTGACAGTTAAAAGTCGTGCTTTTGTCAAAAAATCAAAATAAAGAGTATCTGTTTTTTTTTCTCTGCTCCTAAGAAGGATACCATGGACAAAAAAGAATGTAAGATTTGATTTTTGAAGTTCTCGAAGAAGATAATGTCGGATTGACCGTTCCGTGAAAAACATTTTTTATTCAGTTATAAAAATTAATAATTCGATATAATATGTAAGTACATATTGCATTTATTATTTTGTATATCGTGAGCTTACGCCGCAGCGCGGTGAAAAAAATGTAGAATATAAAGTGGTTGTGTCATCCCTTAACGAGGAATGGTGGTAGGTGGTGTCATATAGTCTAATGAGATGGAAGAACTTATAAGAGATCTGCCTCAATTATACGACCTATATTTTATATGTATACCTACTAGTATACATAGTACGCAAGTATAATATTATATAATATCCTTCCGCCGCGGTGCGCCGCCACTACTCACATCTCATGATGGTACATACATTATTATAATTATAATCAACCTCTTCCATCAGAAGTCTTCAGCCTTTTAGTTTTGGAAAGCGGATACCAGAATTATTTAACGTATAAGGTAATATTGAATTAAAGTTCAAAATTAAAATATTTATTTCAGTACAAATAAAATAAATAAATTGTGAATAGCTATAGCTAAGAAATAACATTTAGAATCCATGACTTAAGTACTTAAATGAAATTTGGAAGGGAGAATTTTTGATAAATGTAAGTATTTACTTATTACATATAAAAATATGTATATCTCATACGTAATCTTCTATTGTTACTCTTGATAACTTCGTGTTACTCGTAATTACCTATTTTATTCACATTTTATAGTACAGTTCCATAACATGTAGAAATGTCTTATATTCGAGAAATCACAGATTTTGTAGTTTTGGTATATTTATAATTAGGTATTATTTAAAAACACAACAGAAATTGAAATATACTGTATAATAATGGCATTGTTCAAGACATACGTTGTCTTTGTTCCATTCGAATTGAAAATAGGTAGGTACATTTATATTCTACCGTAACTTAATATTTATTTTATTTATTTATTCTTCATTGCACATTGATGACAAGCAAATTTGCATAAAAATACATTCAAATCAAACACAAGCACAATCAATATAAAGAGGACGAGCTTATCGCTGAGGCTCGATTTTTTCCAACTTACCCAATTTAATACATAAAGGGAATTATGTATTTTTTCTAGTTATTTGTTTTTGGAATGGAAAGTTGCATAATATTTTTTATAAATTAACAATTTGTAGAGTTATGGAACTAGACAATTGAAACACACATATTGTTTTTTGGGTATTGTTACGGAGTCAGTAGGTGTCGATGAGCTCATCGTTAAACGATTTGTATATAATATTATGCTCTGCGAAAATATCTTTAACATAATAGCCAAATGAGCTACTGTTCATAATTTAATTTGATGTACATAAGTATATGTGTACATTTGTATATCTATACCTAGGCATATAATATGTTCTCTGTAGTATGCTATTGATAAATAAATCTAAGTACTCTTTTTATGTTTTTAGGGTGGTCAATGGATCTTGGATCTAGTAGATCATCATGGTGCTTCGTTCATTGTCTATCTGTTGGGTATATCTGAGCTGATTGCAATCTTCTATATATACGGTAAACACATGTATATTTTAGCATGGAGAAATATGTTGATGTATGTTGTATATGTATATTTGTATCATGTCAAGGTAGCAACATTTTGATACTGTTTGCAGGTATCCGCAAGATCTGCGATGATATACAGTTCATGTTGGGAATAAAGATCGGCTTCTATTGGAGGCTCTGTTGGGCCATTGTCACTCCTCTCTTCCTCATAATCGTCTTTATCTATTCTCTCATTAACCTGGAGCCCATCAAGCATAATGGCGAGTCGTATCCTATTGGAGGCATTGGTAAGGATGCAATACATATTAATTCTTAATTTGGATGGTTGATTCAGCGACGTGTAAGAAATCATTTACCATCATACTGTTGTCTATCAGATTCGTATAATTAAATTTATATTGGTAAATATCTAGATATGATATGACATTATCATGTAGGTGTGATTAGATATTTTTTAGGGAGCCATCTAGTTAGAATGAATCTGTCATTTTATGGTATTATTATTATTTTACGTAAGGATATTGTAACTGCTCAGTTAGGTTCTACAGAGCATAATCTTGATCCACTCGGACTGAGCTAATGTGTCTATAAATAAGGTTTTATGTTTCACACGTCCAGTGAGATCCTTCAAAGGCATATAACATAAATTGTTAAAGACATCGATATCTAAGGTGAAAATAAACGATCCTTTTCCTATAAATATGCCTATTTAACTGAGAAAATGGAAAAAATATTTTTACGAGTCCTCATTGATATTTTTCTACGGGGCAATAACAAGACTGAACTGAAGAATATAAACCTTTTTATATAGGTACGTACTTATCGTATTACAATACATTATTTTATATGCTAAGTATTTCTTGTGTAGCAATAATAATTACAGGTATAAAAATATGTTCAGGATGTGGTATAACACGTAGTCTTATGAGATGGAAGAACTTATAGGAGATCTACCTAATTATATAATATATACAAAACGGCGGATCTAAAAAAAAATAAAAAAGTAGCCTAGTTAATTATTATACTACAAATAAACAACATAAAATATGTGCTAGTGATTTCCGTTAGAAATTTCAGTAGTATGAATTTAGATACCTAATATAATAATAATAAACTTTATTGTACAAAAATATTTGTATAAAAAAATAGCATTACAATAAGGTATAAACGAAAATTTTTGTACAATGGGCGAGTTTATCGCAGGGATGCAATATCTTCCAACTAACCCAAGTATCTATATTTCTAAATAATATAATAGATAATGATTCAGGTGTAATGTTGGCAAAAATCTCTGTGATGGCTGTGTGAGGAATTATTTGTAGAAATTGGTTTTTACTGATTTTGGTAGATATTTTTTACTACTACATATAGCAACACGGCATATCCTAACTAACAGCATACAAAAGTCAGCAAACTAACTACATGTAACAAACATGCAAGATTTTTTTATCGTCTAGTATTGGTAATTGCGACAGGATGAGAATTATTTGTAAATCCACGTTTATGAGAGATTTGACACAAAAATATTATTAGTAGGCATATAAGTGAAATGAAAAGTATCTATAGACATACCTACACATTATTGATATCAGTATATCTACATTTGAAGTATTGCAAAACACAAATTAGAGTTTAATAAATAAAAATAAAATAATCTTTATTGTACATTTTTTATATGGTACAAATGGCGGGTTTATTGCCTGCAGGCCATTTCTTACAACAAACCAGTGTTAAATATTAAATATTATAACATAAATACAAGAGAACTATGTATATACATACATAAAGGTATATATGAGTGTATGTTGATAGTGATTGAGTATCAGCTGTCCTGATGGTGTCCCGTAATAAGAATCTATTATCTCGTACTTACTGTTGCTACGTATAAGTAACTACCTATTTATTGCTCGCCTCCATAATAAAGTATCGCAGTAACAATACTACCATAAGTACGAGTATTTACCTGGAACAGATTACTCTAGGATCAATACACCGACACTGTAGTGTCTGGTTATTCATATGGACCTGGAGAATATAAGAGGTCGTTCATTTTTATCCCGCAAAAGAATTCAATTTTCGATTGCGTATTGTTGTTAGAAATTGCTCATACATATATCGTTCCTTTGTGTGCTGTTTGATCATTCTCTACATTCAATTCATTAATATTTGTATTGATTTAAATATTTACTCTTTGAATTTTAGGTGTGTCTGTTTGTCATTTCGTATTTACGTCTGTCTGTAATCAAATATTATATACGTTGCATAAAAGCTATTGATGTCTCCACTAACTTTTGATTTTAGCGTTAGTTTTGAAATTTTAAGTAGGTACCTATGATTTTAAAAAGTCGACAGCTATACAATGATTGAGAAAAATACTTCAATTAATCTTTCTACCTATACCTACTAGGTACTAAGTATCCCATTAATGGAATACCCAGTGAATCAATTGCACTTAATGATCAATCAATACGTTTACAATATATTATATTGATAATCGCCTAGAAATATTTAGGTCTTACGATGAAATCAAACAAAGATTCTAAAAACAAAAAAATAAATAAAAATTGTACATCCTAGTATAGAGATTGTGAACTCATACCTAGTTATATGAGTAGGTAGGTATATATAGGTATGTAGGCGAGTGTCACAGTACCTACATAATAGTACTTATAGTATGTCTAGTGCATTTTTGACTCAGCAATTCTCATTGTCACAGGCGCAGTAAGTAGGCACTAGACAGTAACTATCTACCGATATCTTGATAAATGACTACTGTGGATTTGCATTTTCCCAATAAGACAGATGGAGTTTTAATTCGTACGTGGAAATATTATTACGAGTTATCGATTGTAGGAGATATTTGAATCTATAAAAGTAATAATAATAAAAATCTTTATTGCACAAAAAAATTAACAACGAAAATAAGCAATTAAAACTAGACAAATAAATTTTGTGCAATGGGCGAAGTAATAATTTATTGGATAATCTCTCTTTTACTCAATTATATACACATTTTTGTACTGTAAAAAATATTTTTATATATCGAGTGTTGTTTTTTTTTCAGTGAGCGGATGGATTCTTACAAGTATTGGCCTAATACAACTGCCTCTTTTCATGTTCTTGGCTATTTATAAGAGACACCATATATACGGCTTCTGGAACGTAAGTTTATTACATAGCTCGTTGAAACAAAAATATTAATGATTTATATCACAGCGTTTTGTTATATAGGTATTATATTTATTTTTATTTATTTATTTAAAAAGTAACTTTGTGAAACTAAGTGTCCGACACTAAATGTCCGAAGACTATGAATGTTTATTAAGCAGATTTGTCAAAACACTTTCTTATGAAATGTATTTTTCATCGTTATTTCTTTTACATACAACTAGGTAGTATCATTTTGATGATTATATTAAGATAGCGAATGAGGACAAAAATATTAACTATGAATATTTAATATTACAGTGGAGAAGGTGTATTAAAAGTAAGCCACTTAATAAATCGTCTTTTTATGCGATGGAATCTGAAAATTCAGGTGGGAAATTTTCGATTGTATGATTATGATTTAGATCTGTTATTTTTCCATATCCAGAGAGTGCGGTCTGCTTTCTCACCAATGGAGGAATGGGGTCCTATACACCCACCCACCAAGAGGGAGTGGATAGAATTCTGTGAAACGAAAAAGAAGGAGAGGGAACATAGGCATCTGTTGCCCTTGTGGAAGAAACTGTTCTTAGACATATTCGGATATTAAGATGATTAATTGTGTTATATTTTGTGCCAATGAAATTTCTATACAAATGTTTATTATGTTTATCTACCTGACATTTTTACGTAAGTTATTTATTTTCTTTAGTAAGTTAACATTATATAAATATAATAGTGAATACTGCTATTCACATTTATAATATGCCCGGCATCAGGTTTATTACATTGTGTAAAGTCACTACTACTAGTCAATCACATCCAGTTGTAACATACAATTAATGTCAATTGTTTATGTTTAGTTTAATCATCAAACGCATTATATTATTATATTGAGATTATCTATTTACTGTTCGAGGACAGGTATTATAATAATTAATTAATTAACATTTACAATTAATCGATGATTATTAATGTTTTATTTTTTATATATAAAAATATTGGATATAATTATATGAGATGAAGTACCTACTACAATGATTGATAGACTTTAGTAACCCTATATTCTCTTAATCACGAGCCCTGCTCAATTTTAAGGGTAAAAAGAGTAAAATATTGTGAAGTTGTCTTTAATGTATTAATGTATTTCAAGTATATAAAGTTATGAATAAATTAATTATACAATTGGAGAATGTAAAATGTAAAGTAGGAGTAGTGTGAATTAAATAATCCGTTATTATACCTATACAAATAAATTTTCAGTATAGATATAACGCATACATAATAACAATAAGCTCTAATACATGGGATCATTATATAATTTATATTAATTTAATTATTTATTACTTATATAAGGCTGTGATATAAAAGTATATTCACGTACACCTACATATATTGATATATTTAAATAAATATACTATTTATAATAAAAAGTGTCTACTTACTTAATTTTCTATACCGGATGTTGCCTTATACCTTTTGAATCTAACTGCAAGATGTCTAGTTAGAAATACTTCTTATGTGGTGTTCACATTTGGCGAATATCGCCAGGATACCAAAATACCGTCAGCCATTTGAACCGTGTGAACAAGATGACAGCTAGTCTGAAACGATAAAAACTAGTAAAAACGATATCACCTTAAGTTGACCACCTTTCAACTTTTTCTCTGGATGAACGATTCGCCCATGCGTAGATGTCTGCGGCGTCCGTATCTATGGTAAAAACTTTATAACCTATAAATTTTATAGTGTTTCCTGCTTCGTGACAGTTGTTACCTTTGTTGTTGGTTTGTGACGTTTGTTTCCTTAATTAGAAGGCGCCTTATAACCTCTATTATAATATTTTCAACTAATAATAAACACTTCACTATATATAATAATAAACATAATTATGGGCAATCCCATTATTAACATACTCATTTGGCATCATAAAATGGTCTAAAACGGATCTAGATAAACTAGAAAGACTTATTAGAACACAATTAACAAAAAATAGATATCACCATCCAAATTCCGCGAAAGAAAGGTTGGTTCTGCCTAGGAGTATAGGAGGAAGAGGAATTGTTAACATTTCCTCTTTACATAATAATCAAATAGAATCCCTTAAAACATTTTTTAAAAACAAACAAAATAATTCTATACTACATAAAATTATAATACAGGCCGATAAAAATCATACACCTTTAAATTTAAATGACGAAACAGTAGGTCCGCGATTAAACTATTTAAATATTTTGTTAGAATCTTGGGGTAGGAAGGAACATCATGCTAGACACCTCAATGATCTCAACCAATCTTATGTTGACAAATATGCGTCAAACAGGTGGTTGACCATTGGGGAATTGTATGGGGAAACCGAGGGTTTTATGCTAGCAATTCAAGATCAGGTAATAAATACAAAAAATTATCAAAAATATATTATAAAAAATCAAAATATAATTGATGATTCGTGTAGGAAATGTCTGGCCAAACCGGAAACAATTCAGCACATAGTTTCGGGTTGTTCCACTCTCGCTCAAACTGAGTATACTTATAGACATAATCATGTAGCAAAAATTATACATCAAAATTTAGCTATTAAACATAATCTTTTAAACTCAAATAATGTAATACCTTATTATAAATACAACCCGGAACAGGTATTAGAAAATCAAAATTATAGGCTCTATTATGATAAAACCATAATAACAGATAGACAAATACATCATAATAGACCCGATTTAGTATTACACGATAAACGTAATAAAATAACGTACCTAATCGACATCGCTGTCCCAAATACACATAATATACAAACAACCGTCGCAGAAAAAATACGTAAATATACAGAACTAGCAGGAGAAATAAAAAATATTTGGCATTCTAGGTCCGTTTATATAATACCTTTAGTCATGTCAGCTACAGGGGTAACTCCGAAATCTTTAATAAATAATTTACAAAAATTAGATTTACCGGTTAATTTGTACATTAAAATTCAAAAATCTATTATAATAAACACTTGTAATATTGTAAAAAGGTTTCTGAACACAGATATTTCAGGCACAATGCTGGTATTTTGATCCCGCGTTTTGAGCCTAATCCTTTGATATCCTGTATATCTGGATAGGTGAATTTTTCCCGGCATTAGACTGTTAAGTTTTTGTGTGATCATGACTGATCATATGGAGACTTATCTGGTTGTATAATGCTGAGAAGTGTGGATGGCAATTCTGCCGCCGCGTAAAAATAATAAACACTTCTAATAAACACCACTAATATAATAATAAACACTTCACGATCTCCATCTCGACGTCCGCTGTTTTGAAAACAACGTCAAAATCAAAGAGCATCTGACAGATCGTATCTATATCGGTGGACTGTGTGTACAGGTGTGACGATTAATGGGCGTCCGGCGAATTTTGTTTTTTATGCAAACGATATTCGCCAAATGTGAACACCCCATTACTTTCGATGGTCGACTAGATCTTATGAAGATTTAGCTTCCAAAATAATGGATGTCTATTCCATTCTATCTTAAGCAGTGGATTACCAATCGTATCTGGCATTTAGCTCTTCTAGATTTATGTTGATGTTAATTTTATTTCGACACGTTCTTTATAAAAAAATTAGAATTATTCTATTCACAACGATTTTGTGTCAACTGAGTAATAACTGATATATTTTCTATACTCTGATATAGTTTTTATAGAAACTAATAATAAAGAAATAAATCGTCTTTGCCTAAATATCTTGACCAAGAAAATGTTGTGGATGAAAAACAGTGCTTTTTTTGTACAAATTTTCATGAAGCATTCTGAAGTATAACATAACTAGAATTATCTCTAATTAGTGAAACTATTTCATTTTGTCTAGTATATTCAATAGTATGAAACTATTGAAACTAATCAACCATAAAATTACCAACATTGGCATTGATTTGTATTTGATTAAAGTCGTTAATTTCTATTTCAATACTGTGATTTTATAGTCGAGGTGATAAATGATTAGCATTATATAGGTACTATTTAGTTATTTATGTAAATTATTATTAATTATACACATATATGTTATATTAATTTACCAACACACCTATTTAATGTTTTTCCACACCAGATATAGTTCACATGCCCGATTAGTGTTTAATTACTAAATCAGGATTACAAACTAGTTATTTACAATTCACAAAATAGATGAATACCGACGCCAATAATATAAGTACCTAATAGTATATTATTATATCCCTACTACTACTATACTACACAAGTGGGGTAGCCAGCAGACCAGCTGCATGTTAAAAACATGCAAGCCGTTTTCTCTGTGCCAATAAAAAATTAAGACATTTAGGATGGGTGGCATACCTCATCGCTGATTTTGAGATGTAAAATGTGTTTATTTTTTCGAACACCTGCCTTTTACACGTCAGTCTTAAACTTAGGGACAAGAGTGAGAGACCAATTCTTTGTCGGATGCTCCACGGCTTCATACATATTATTTATTATATTTATAGTTTATATGTAAAAGCATAATCATTGCAACCATATTGTAGCGATATTTTTATATCACTATAGAAAAATGATTTTGTTCGTTGGCAAGACAGAAATTGATAACGCGACGCCGCGCATGCGTGGTGGGAGGATTTCTCAATATTGGCGGTCGAAAGCAAAATGCTTCCTCTTTTGTATTCGACATTCCAAATTGGCAGATCGCAAAATGCGATAGTGAATATTAAGGTTTAAAAAAAAAAAAACTTACCATTTTAAAATGGTTGATTAATGTATAAATTAGTTGTAGAAATGTGTTCTATTTGTCGATGGACAGTTTAATCATATTTAATTATTAAAATCAGTGGTAATTCAGGCCGTCATCAAAAATATGGTGAGTCTAAATTGTTACAATTATATTTTCGATGAGAGAAATTTCGTTGTTTAATAAAATAAACCGAAACATAGTTTGATAAATACTAATTACGTTGTCCTTTAATGTTTAAGGATGTACGGCTTTCAGTACCGGAATGAATTTCTCAGTTATTCAGGATACGCCGCAGTACTAGAATGAATTCAAGTTATGTCTTAGTACCAGCATGAATTTCTCAATTATTCAGGATATATCTTGTTACCAAAATAAATTCTTCAGTTAACAAGAGAATAAATATCTTTCAATTATCAAGATGCTGACTTCCTCTAATACCAGAATAAACCTTATGTACCTATCAGGAAGGAACCTTCAATTTCGGGAAACGGGAAGTGAAGTGGAACTCGAAGGAAGATAAATTGATCAGGTTGTTCTCATTCATTCATAATTATATATAAATATTTTGTTCTAAAGTTAATGTAGATTGTATAATCAAACAGAGTTTGATAACTTTATGATATATGTAGGTCGTTTCTGAAAAGAAAGGGTAGGAGGTAAGGATGATGTGCCACAATCATTATTTAATTTTAAACTTTTAATCTAAGGGTTAGTTAGATTGCCACATAGCAAATGATTAACAAGGTTTTAATCTTTTACTATTTTACTGTCGAGAAAGTTTATATAAAATGTATGTAAATTCATTGACCATACCAAAGGTGTCACCGAATACTGGAGGTTTGGAATAAATTGAAAAGAAAATAATGAAATAGCAATTTTATTTTGTTTCTGAATCTTTCCTTCTTATTGGGGATTGTTGGAAGGCACCGTTGATTTAATGGCAATATGCATTGTTGAATTTATAGAGAGAAAAGTCTTGAAGTCTTTGTGATAAGATCTGGGTTAACCCATTCGACCCTGAGCATTTATCGTATAGTCAATTGTACTTTCCAATACTCTTTGTTTTATTTTTGAAATCTCTACCGACTGAGCTAAAAATTATTTTTTTGAGATTGTGATAATTGATTATTTTACCTTGTACCATGAGGGGTACAAGGTAAAAGAGCGCATGAGAGCGCAAGAATAAAAAGTATATGCAAAAGTCCGTCACATATTCATGGCGCCCAACGTGGGGCCAACCTTTGTAGAATTTAGGTTGAATTGAATTTTGGTGGCAGAAGGGTCACATATTCATGTCACCCAAAGTGTCAGCCAACCTTTATATAGTTTACGTTGAATTGAATTTTGGTGGCAGAAGGGTCACATATTCATGTCACCCAAAGTGTCAGCCAACCTTTATGTAGTTTATGTTGAATTGAATTTTGGTGGCAGAGGGGTCACATATTCATGTTGCCCAAAGTGTCAGCCAACCTTTATGTAATTTAAGTTGAATTGAATTTTGGTGGCAGAGGGGTCACGTATTCATGTCACCCAAAATGTCAGCCAACCTTTGTAGAATGTAAAGACGCGCTGAACCCAAAAAATTTTATTACTTAGACTCAAGATTTTTTTTATTAATTGTATAATTTGGTGTCTTGAATACAAAAGAGCATTCATTAATAGTTGTAAGTAGAATAAGTTTTGTTTTAGAAAAAAAAAAGTTTTTAAAAATTTTAATTTATGTGGCAAAATTAATATTTGAATTTTGGTGGCAGAAGGGTTAAATTGTATTTCGATTTTAATTTTACAAATTATATTCGGTTATCAGTATAAAAAAATTGTAACATAATGTTTAAAAAAATACTGTAGGTAAATTAAAAAGAATGAAAAATTTTGAATATGTAACAAAACATTTTTTTTCAGAGTCGCGGTAGTTAAATATATTTATTGAATATGTAACATAAAAAAAAAAAGAATATTTATGGGTAGACTCAATATTTTATTATTATTTCAATTTGTTGAGTTAATGTTATTTTGCATGCTTTGAGATGATTGATTGAAGAAAGGAATTTAGTCAAAAAAAATATATGTCAATTTTTAAATTGTTTGAAAATATTTTAAAATAATTTTGTCCGTGGAATACCTAATTTGAAAAATGGTAGATAAAAGTTATCTATTTATCAATTTATTTTGTGGATTTTATTTTGAGTTTGTATAAAATTGAATGGTATTACCATAGTCAAAAAAAATAAAATTTTGTTAAAAAAAAGTAAAAGAAGTGTGAAAAATGATTTTGAATTTGATATTTAATATGTTTTAAAAAAAATATGTTCTAGCTCAAATTGCTGATTGGAAATGTGTGATAAGATATGGAAAGACGAAACCCAACATCATGTCAAAATACAGAAAGCTGATTGCGAGTTTTAATTTTATTCAAAAAAAGGAGTATACCTATTAACTTATTAAACAACCTTCTGGTGAGTTTTTATTATATTTTAAATTGAAAATTTATTTGATTGATTGCCTTGTCTGAATTCTTCTCATACTTCTGGTACGGCTATTGCAACTCACAACTAAGGAATACGTTGAACAAAGTAGATTTAATTTTAAAAAAAAAAATATAAATAAAGAAAATAATTTATTTTGAGCATTGTCCGATTCTGAAATAAATATGTATGATTAGAATTTTTATGCGAAAATAATATTATTATTATTCTGATGCTATTCCGTACATACTGTGATAGGAATGTACTCTTCTCTCCAACGCATAATAATTGTTAATCACTTTAGTTAGAAAGAGACGGAAGATTGTAAAGCGGACGGAAGATACAAAGGTTTGGATTTCAATGTTTTAATATCGAATGATAATATTTATATATAGGGTAAATTATACTATTATGGACGTAGTAGATTGTTGATATTTTTACATAATCAATTTAACACGATAAAGTCGTTTCAAATAATTTTAATATGGATATATTAAATTAATGTGGAGATTGAAACTTTAATATTAATGATATTAGTTTATATAGATATGGGGATATTTAAGAGTAATTTTGAATAACGGAAGACTTTAATATTTAATGTATTATTTCTTTTAAAATATTTTTTTGTAAAGTTTTGAATTGTGGATTAGCATAATTTAGTGCAATAGATAGATAATTTAGAAATTCAAGATGGCGGATAAGGAATTAAATAAAGGAGAAGTACAAGAAAATATAGATAGGGAAGTTGCTGGTTCGTCTAATGATAATAAAGAAGAGAAGATGGAAGAAAGCAAAGTGGAAAGTAAACCGTCATCGAGTAATTCATTTATAAATGTAAAATCGTATATCAGGAAGTTAAATAATAACAGAAAAACAATTAAGAAAACGAATAGCAGTAAATCTCTTGTGAAAACAAATGCAGAACCAGTAGAAAAATTTATTGATCCTAGAAAGTTCAATATAACATACAGTGGTGCAGAAAGCCCAATTGAATTTATCCAAAGATTGAAAGAATTAGCTAAAGTATATAACGTAAATAATGGAACATTATTGCGATATTTACCCATTTTATTAACTGATAAAGCATTAACATGGTTCAGAACTATAGGTATAGAGAATGATTGGGATGTTTTTGAATTGAAATTTTTAAAACGTTTTGAAGGAACAAACACACAACGCACACTGAGAATTAATTTGATGACAGCCAAGCAAAGAAACGGTGAGAGTGCTTCAGATTACATAATCGATTTACTCAATAAAAATAACTACCTAAGTCCACCAATAGATGAGGAAGAATTGCTAGATATTGCAGTTCACGGCTTGAATGCGGAATATGCAAGTATTGTGACATCATCAAGAGTTGACGATATGGAAGATTTGGTGACGATCTGTACCAGGTTCGAGACGTTGACAATGAATAACGAACTGAAGAAATCTAATTATAGGACAAAATTATTTGAATTAAAGAAGGACGAAGCAGTGTCTGGGACGTTGACAGATAAAGACAACGACACAGGGTTTAGAGCTTGTTGCAGTAGAACTTGCAGATCTTCAAACAACGAAAATGAGGAGAGACAACAAACACGGAATGGCCGTGACAGTAATCAAAGGTACCAACATGAAGATGGTAACAAGAATGGTAGCAAGGGAGTATTTGATCGACAAGGGTCAAATAGAAAGGATATAATTTGTAGATTTTGTAACAAACCCGGACATGTATACATAAATTGTTTTGCAAGACTAAGGCAAAACAGGGATGTGAATCCCAATAACAAATTTTATAATGCAAAAACAGAAATGCAACGACAAAATGAAAGAAAGGGAGAAAATTAGAAGACGAAGACGTCTGAAAATTGAAATATAATGTAAATAAAAAAAAAAACTGTATAAATTTTAGTTAGGTATTATAGGATATAGCTATTTAAGTTTAATGAAATGGGGAAAAGGAGATGAATTTGATAAAAAAAAAAATTTACGTAGTAAATAGTACGTAGAATTACGAAAGAGTAGGGTTGGATAAAATTAAAAAGAAAAAAATCGCTTCGCAAAATTATTTAGATTCTTCGATAATATGAACTCTACGCGAGTACATAATACAGAAAGGGTCAGATAAAAAGGTGAGGTAAGAATATGATTCTCTGTAAGATGGGTCATGTGTTATAATGTCATTATTGGGATGTGTAATGATTTGTATTGAAAGTTTGTAGTATGCATAAAGGCATAATCTCTGATACGAGTGTGTCAAGCTATACGCGGTGTATACATTTATAAACTAGGGATACGAGTTAGCAAGACGTATATGGAAGTATGCGTAGTGCTTATATGATATGATAGTAAAAGTGGATGCATGCTCAAGGGATGAGTATTGGGTCATGTTTTATGAATTTCAATAAGAGAAGTTTGTAATCTAAGATGAGAGTTGATCAGTCCGTCTTGTCAAAACGTTTTGTGGGTCTAATTATGAATCAAATGAAAGTAGTAGGTATGTAGGCGGTGAAAGGGGAAAAAGATAGACGAAGGATGAAAGTGAATGATTGTAATAGAATGAAAGTAAGGATTTGCAACGTTGATAAATGATAGGTTTGTAGTACTCAATAGTCTCGCGATTTAAAGTCAAATAGTAAAAGGGGAATTTGAAAATGAAATATGTCGAGAAGGTCAAATGTTGATGTTCGTTATATCTCTTTTGTGAGTATATTGACTATGTAATTTTCAATATGAAAGTGGAAATATTAAAAAAAAAATAAAAAAATATAGAGATAGGTAATGTGAGAAAATGTAGATAATGGAGTTATAGTATACATAATTTAAATCGGGGATACGGTGGTAAAGAAGAGAATCCTTAATTATCTCCATAAAAAAACGAGTAATTACGAAATAATTGTGTATACGATTGTTAAATTCATTTAACAAAGTCGAGAAACTTACACTATGAAATGGGGTCGTTGATTAGAAATTTTCGAAAGAAAATATATTAGTAAAGTACGTAATTTTACGGATAAAAGGGAAATAAAAAAAGAAAGGGATTGAGAACCTTTGGTTGTAGTTGCATGTGCTTATCTGAGGAGAGATGGGAGAATAAGACATGGCAGGAAAATGGAATTGATGATAAATTGATATTTTCATACATGAAAATAGAAAGGAAAATGACATGATGTTGAAGTGAGTCAATTCAAAAAGTTGAATCAAATATTTTTAATGTTATATAAAATATTAATGCATAATATACAGACAGATTTTAATGTATTTGAATGTTGAAAAAAAAAAAAGAAGGCACAAAATGTATATAGTTTAGATATAAGAAATTTTAATATAATTTGTTATGTAGCTAAGGAAAATGTGGCAAATCATATGAGCTTGTAGTAGAAGATATTTGAATATTGTGGCACAAAACAATTTAAAATAAATGTAGTAGATCTGAAAAGATATTTAGTAAATGTAACAAAATGGAAATGTATTATTTAATATATAAGTGTAATTTATAAATGCAAAGATAAGATGAGACCTGCACTGGTTTAGAAATTATTTTTTTATCATTAAGTACTTATTATTTGCGGGTATTTTTGTTCATTTTGGAAGTCGTTTGACCCGAATATTCGGAAATGAATATAAATTAAAGTTTTAAGAATTTAAACGAAACCAAGATTGGCGCCTATGGAATTGCAGTTTTTCTTTAAAAGAAAAGGCTGGGCCCAGTGCAGTGCTTAGATTAATCTTTAAAAAAAAAAGGTAGAGTAAGTTATAGGGTTGATGAGAACATAGAACGAGAATAACCTGATATAAAAAAAAATAGCTTCACTATTTTTTTTTGGTGGGCGTGGGTGGTAATATGTAGCGATATTTTTATATCACTATAGAAAAATGATTTTGTTCGTTGGCAAGACAGAAATTGATAACGCGACGCCGCGCATGCGTGGTGGGAGGATTTCTCAATATTGGCGGTCGAAAGCAAAATGCTTCCTCTTTTGTATTCGACATTCCAAATTGGCAGATCGCAAAATGCGATAGTGAATATTAAGGTTTAAAAAAAAAAAAACTTACCATTTTAAAATGGTTGATTAATGTATAAATTAGTTGTAGAAATGTGTTCTATTTGTCGATGGACAGTTTAATCATATTTAATTATTAAAATCAGTGGTAATTCAGGCCGTCATCAAAAATATGGTGAGTCTAAATTGTTACAATTATATTTTCGATGAGAGAAATTTCGTTGTTTAATAAAATAAACCGAAACATAGTTTGATAAATACTAATTACGTTGTCCTTTAATGTTTAAGGATGTACGGCTTTCAGTACCGGAATGAATTTCTCAGTTATTCAGGATACGCCGCAGTACTAGAATGAATTCAAGTTATGTCTTAGTACCAGCATGAATTTCTCAATTATTCAGGATATATCTTGTTACCAAAATAAATTCTTCAGTTAACAAGAGAATAAATATCTTTCAATTATCAAGATGCTGACTTCCTCTAATACCAGAATAAACCTTATGTACCTATCAGGAAGGAACCTTCAATTTCGGGAAACGGGAAGTGAAGTGGAACTCGAAGGAAGATAAATTGATCAGGTTGTTCTCATTCATTCATAATTATATATAAATATTTTGTTCTAAAGTTAATGTAGATTGTATAATCAAACAGAGTTTGATAACTTTATGATATATGTAGGTCGTTTCTGAAAAGAAAGGGTAGGAGGTAAGGATGATGTGCCACAATCATTATTTAATTTTAAACTTTTAATCTAAGGGTTAGTTAGATTGCCACATAGCAAATGATTAACAAGGTTTTAATCTTTTACTATTTTACTGTCGAGAAAGTTTATATAAAATGTATGTAAATTCATTGACCATACCAAAGGTGTCACCGAATACTGGAGGTTTGGAATAAATTGAAAAGAAAATAATGAAATAGCAATTTTATTTTGTTTCTGAATCTTTCCTTCTTATTGGGGATTGTTGGAAGGCACCGTTGATTTAATGGCAATATGCATTGTTGAATTTATAGAGAGAAAAGTCTTGAAGTCTTTGTGATAAGATCTGGGTTAACCCATTCGACCCTGAGCATTTATCGTATAGTCAATTGTACTTTCCAATACTCTTTGTTTTATTTTTGAAATCTCTACCGACTGAGCTAAAAATTATTTTTTTGAGATTGTGATAATTGATTATTTTACCTTGTACCATGAGGGGTACAAGGTAAAAGAGCGCATGAGAGCGCAAGAATAAAAAGTATATGCAAAAGTCCGTCACAATATTCAAACGTGAGTCGCTTATTAAGGCTATGAGTAAGGCCATTTTGGACATTTCGCCGTCAAACCACGCCGTAATTATTAAAGTGACGTGTTCCAAAAAAATATATAATATTATTTCAGCCTTTTGCAAAAGACATTACTAGATAACTTTTTTATATTTTGTGTAATTTTTACGTAATAAATTTTTAAAAAGTACCTGTTTTCTCCGATTTTCTATGCATAACTCGAACATCATGAGACTTAGAAACATATTTATTTTTTTAAATGAAAGATCATTTAAAATACCTTGTATTTTGCTAGACAGTTTTTTCGTTTTTTTTTTACTTATTTTTTAAATGAGCAAAAACCGTGTTTTACATATTTATTGAAACTCGTGAATCCAGCCCACTGTTCGCGCCGCGCGGGATTTTAAACCATGAAGACGTGCACTCTCACACTAAATTTGAGACTTTCGTTTACATCTCTTTAGTCACGCCTCGTTTCTCGAAGCGTTCGGACGTGGAATCTATGTCAAAAGTTTTAGTGTGTTTTGAAGAAAATTTTGTTTGTTTAATTAATTATTTTTATATTATTTAAGTAATTTTTCATCTCAAATTCATCAAAGGAACAGTTGGTAAGTGATATTTTATTGTATTTCATTATAAATTTACACTTTATGTAATTTCGACCCTTTGAGAGTAAGAATACCTATGTGCATAAACATTCATAGAATAATATAATATAGAACAGACATACGTTTTCTATAGAATGAAATAATTTTGTTTTAGTTGTGGACCTTCAAACACGATGGAAAATAAGAATATACTATTTTCTGGAAAGAAAAGAAAAAGATGAAAGATTTTAGAAAAAAATATTATACCAAAGGAAAATTATGTGAGTACCTTCCAATAATTTTATGCAATATTCTTTTTCTTTTAATTACCACGTCATGTAATTAATTAATATTTTTTTTCCTGTAATAAAAAAATAATCAAATATCTATCTCTATATATTTGTATTATGCTTCCCTATGCATTTATTTACCTTCCGTATTTTGTGCTACGTAGATATCATATTCTATCCATCCTATCACACTGTGTCCTCATATAAGCGAATGGTGTCTAAACATAATTATTATAATTCATATACCTCGGTGGTGTAGTAGTCAATGCACTATCCTTCCATATACGAGGTACCGGGTTCGATTCCCGGTTGGGTTATAGATTTTTTCTCAAGTAATATGCTCTGGTATTCAGTCTAAGTAGAGGACGGTCCTGGTTGAATGAAAGAAACTGCTTCAAAGAAATAAGTTCACTAGCTGTACTAGCAATTTTGTTTAGAAAAGTACCTATTACATACCTACAGCATAACTAATAATTATAAGATATACCTAAACATCAGATGTATTATTAGGAGTAGGTATGTTCATACTATTTACATTCACATCGGTTGTTATTTTTTTTTATTTTTATTTTATAGTTTACGCAAACATACAGTTATTACAATACATAGGTAATACAAATAGATAAAAAAAAAATCGGCACATAAACCAGCAAAAATTTATAGTCACATAGGTGTTCGAAAAAATAAAAGCATTATTCAGCGATGAGGTTTGCCATCCATCCTGAATGTCTTAATTAAAGAGAAAACAGTTTACATGTCTATTACACACATGACTGGTCTGCTGGCTACCGCACTTGTGGAATATGCCGTAATGGTATAGTAGTATTAATTTAGTAATGCAATCAATATTTTTTTTTGTGTGATGAATGTCTCATAGGTATGCTTAGAAATTTTGTTATAAAATACCTTTCTGTTCTGTTATGGAAAGATCAATGTTTTCAGTGGATTATCTAGCTACCTGAAAAGGTAATTATATTGAACAAAAGGTTTAGTGTGAAAGATCGTAAATAATATTTAGTGCTATACATTGAGAATCTCTCATTATTATTCTTAATAATATAATCGACTATTATTATTTTATTACTTACAATTATTGTATTACACCTACCTATGTACTTTATTTTAGGACTAACGCGGTTACTGAATCAGTCAATACATCTAAAAAAGACTTCGTTTCAATCCCATGCGTTGAGACAACTGCATCAAATATGGAGAACAATAAAAAAAAATGGAAAATCATATAAATTTCTGAACTTTTCTCAACTGAATTATAATTTTATTACTGAACTATTTTTTTCTCAATTCGGTTAAATATAGCTTATTGCTCAATCGAATATTATTATTTTTTACATACATTTGCACAATTTTTTTATATTCGTGTAGGTAAATTCACGGAATACAGTAATTTGTTTAATGTTAATTTCTTTTTCTACATGTTTTTGGTATTGTATTGACCTAACTTATTTGTGATTAAACTGCCCTTTTGAATGTGTCACATGACTTTTATTTTTTTGTAAATTTTAACTTTATTTTTTTGTACAATTATTATACAAATAAATATATATGCTTTTTTTAATCAACAATGTCTTTTATTACATCCACGATTTGCAGTAAGCAAAAAAATTAAGTACTTAATCTATGAATATCTATGATAGTTTGTTTATTTCCAAACAGGCACGAAATTATAAGCACCTAAGTTATATAAATGCAGAAATTTTATGGATAAATAAATTAGTAAATTCGCAGGCTTTGTTCAGTGCGGTAAATATTATTATTATTTATAACACTCACAATAATGATATAATTATTGTCTAAGGTAAAAGTAACTCATCTACATATTTCTTAATTGGGGGATTATCCAAAATGCAGGTACTTCTATTGTTTAAATATTTAAATAATTATTTTGGAGATATGAGAATAGCAATAACTTTAGGAAGTATTAAAAGCTTATTGTATGGGTGTGAATCTTGGCACCTAACCAAGGCTCAAGAGCGGAAGATACTAAGCTTTGAAAACAATAGTGCCTTGGGAGGGTTTTAGATGTAGGTATGAATATGTCACAAATGATGCTGTGCGCCCAGCAGAGATCTGTAATCTCCGTGATACAGGAGACGATGGTCCTGGCTGGGTCATGTTTTGAGAATGCTCAATGATAATTGGCCAAAAAGAGCACTGTTCTTCCGTCTGCAAGGGTTCCGATGGCCCGGGCGTCTCTCTTTCACAATACACCATTCCTATAACAACGACATCAGAGCGTTGGGAATGTCGTAGGAAGAGGTGACGCAATTGACGCAGAGTCGCTCTGATTGGAGGAGGCTGGTTTCTGCCCTGTGCTCCCGAGAGGAGCTTTGAGGGCGATGATAATGATAATTAAATTTTAGATAATAAGTAGGTATTAGTCTCCATTTAAAAGTATGGTATTTTTGAAAAAAATATAGGTACTTACAGATTATTTACACATACCTACTTTGTTTATAAATAAGACCATCAGGTAGATGAATTCTAGAAAGTAGCGTATTTCCTTGAAAGTGCTAATTATTATTTTGTGTATACACAATTTTCTATACAGGTACTCGTACACCTAGTTATTTTGCTGTTGTGATTAATTATGCTAAATGATAGCGGATTGTGATATGACAGGTGAATATTGTCAAAACTATTGTTATGTTATTTGATTAGTAGGTATGTATATTTGGGAAGTCTGCTTGCGAGGGATGGAAGATACGATAAGGACATCAAAAGAAGAAAAGTGGCCGGTACCATTCTGGGACCGACACCTATATATGCAAGCGAAACTTGGAAGTTGATAAAGACTGAGAGTGAAACAAATGCTGTGGAGATGTGATCACTATGAAAAATGCTTCCGAGAACTACGAGGCTTGATCATGTGGATCAAATTCTGAAGGACGGTTGCGAGATGGCTAAGAGAAATCGATATGCATATATGATAACAAATAAATAAATACCTATCATACCTGGGACATGTCGTAGATGATTGATATGTTGAATGGAGATCAAAGGTCAAAAGAAATTATGTTTTTTCCCTCACAAATTTTCCAAAGTCATAAAAACCCATCTTTCATAGTACTCTGGCTGTATGAATATGATATCACAGTGTTAGGAATGTCGTGGAAAGAGGGTAATCATAGACGCAAAATTGCTTTGAATTCTTGTTTCTTCCTTGTGTTATCAATAGAGTGAAGAATGAGGTTATTAGGAGAATGAGCGGATGCGAAAGGAATGTTGTGGATAGAATAATGCTTGTAAATAAGTTACGATGGTTTGGACATGTTGAGCGAATGCACGATGAAAGGATGACGAAGAGGATGTGCCTATCTATCTGAAAGAAGGGGTGTAAGAAAGCGTGGACGTCCAAGAACTACGTGGCTTGAGTACGTGGATCAATTCTAAAGGACGGGCGCGTACTGAGTAAGAGAAATAGGCGTGCATGTATGAGAAACTGGATGAATGTAGAGGAAGCGAAGGAAGTGTGTGAGGATAGATCTATATGGCGCTCCGTTCTCTCTGCCTACCCCACCTAGGACACGGGTGAGGGTATAGTATAGTTATCATGTTATCAAAAGGAATGTTAGCGAGTGAAAAAAGAAGTATCTATACTAACAACTTATTATGCTATATGATTTAACATAATTGCTTTTTTGAGATAATTTTAAACTATGATCCTAAAAACCATTGTTTTATTTTTTAATTTCAATTTCATTCTGAAAAGTGAATAAGGGAATTTATACCTTCATACTATCGTGGTGTAAGCGGAGAGTACGGAATTCCAGGCTACTTTGTAGAGAGTGTGATGACGGAATAACAAGAGAATATTAGGTATATAGATCCGAAAGAGTGCCACACGTCTATAAGTGTTTGAAGTGAAGACAATATCTAGGTAGGTAGAATACAAAAGTCTACCTACGTCGTTAGAAAATACAGTTAGTATTCATACGCCCTTGAAGAGTATCTCTCCGGCAATATGAAAAATATATTTGTGTAAAATAATATACTCGTATTGATATGCCTACATATTTCATCACACTTATGAATTACATCTTCATCATTCATAGATGTTTGGCCCAATGCGAAAATATAGATTAGATAAAGTAATACTGTGTTCACAATATTGATAGCATAGCAGGTAGAAGCAGGCCAAGATGCATATCTTTAGAAATGCATAGATCTGTGGATCTATTACTTATGACAAAAGAAAAGGGGCGGGACGTCGGCGCAAGAGGCGGGGCGGCGCGGGGAATATTTTGACTTCGTAACGCCCGATCGGGGTAATAAAATGCCCTTACTCAGCGCCTTAAATAGTCTTTATAGTTGATGGAAAGTGTTGTTTGAATACATGAAATATAATACTTACAAGTAATAATCATATCTCATCCAGCAAGTTAGTTATCTACGTATTTATTTAATGTACTCATCCAACAAAGGGTTAGTTCAGTGTTTCCCAACCTTCTTTATGCCATGCCCCACTGTAGTCTTTTCAAATATGCTCCACCGGCCTCTTTTTTAATTAAACACGTACATTTTCAAAAGATAGTTGATAATATGTGGAAGTGCGGTGCCTCACCTCTGAGGCGTGATGCCCCACCGATGGGGCGTACGCCCCACCTTGGGAAATACTGGGTTAGTTGGAAGATATACCAATCCACAATAGTAAATAAATTTGGAAGAAATTGTACATAAAGATTCTGTTGAATTTTATAATGTGCCAAAACTAAATATTTCTGTAAATTAATCGAGTGCGTAATTGAACTTGACTCCGACTTAAAGCGATATGTTTTAGTAGTTAGTAGGTTTAATGAATATTATTCACACAGGACACAAGATTTTTTTTTACAAAAAAGCACTATTAAAATATTCATCAACGTTTTCGTCGACGCTAATGACATTTTCAAGAGCACTGTATTTCAAAAATATATTAGTGAAAGATGCGTTCACTGACAAGAATGGTTGGTAACACGTTGCGAGATAGAGTGAAGAATGAGGATATCAGGAGAATGAGCGGATGTGAGAGGAGTGTTGTGGACAGAATGCATGTAAACAAGTTGAGATGGTTTGGTCATGTTGAGCGAATGCAATATGAAAGGATGACGAAGAGGATGTATTTATCTGAAAGAAGGGGTGTGAGGAAGCGCGGACGTCCAAGAACCACGTGGCTTGATCATGCAGACTAATTTCTTAAAGACGGTCGCGTATTGGGCAAGAGAAATCGGCGTGCATGTATGAGAAACTGAATGAATGTAGAGGAAGCGAAAGAAGTATGTAAGGATAGATCTATATGGCGTTCCGTTCTCTCTGTCTACCCCTCCTGGGACATGGTGTGAGGGTATATTTTTTTTATTTTTTTTCTTTCTCAAACAAACAGTTATAACATAAATAACAATACACAGACAAATCAATAACAATTAGTAAACCAGCAAAGATAGTAGGCTAGTAGCATAGTATAGAAATATGAATTGTGTTTTTTATATAATTGTGTTTTTTATATAATTTATTTATAAATAATTTTATATAATTTATTTATAAAAAATAATCATTTATAAATAATTTTAAATTATTATAATTATATAATAATTTAAAATAATTTATAAATGAATTTTCGTAATTGTGAACGCAAGCACCCTTCAAAAATTGAAATTTTAATATAACATAATATGCATAGACAGTTCACACAGATCGAGCTAGTCCCAGACTAGGATGTCAATCTTGTATTATGTGTACTAACGCGCCGATACACACATATATATATATACAATGCACTAAACACATACATATGACGTAACACCCAGATCCAGGACAATTTTGAAAAAGGTCACTCTTCACTTTGCCCTGGCCGGGAATCGAACCCGAGACCTCGCCACTCAAAGGTAAGAGGGTTACCTCCGCGTCACACCGGTCGACTTACATATCGGCATATACATCGATATTTTCAAATCAGTGCGGTCGAAAATTAAATGCATTAGAATCTTTGTATTCTAATAGTATTTCTTATGAATAATTAAGCATGATTTAATAGAGAATACATGTTTTAAGTTTCTATCTTGCATGAGTTATATTTGTGATAACTGGATGACAGATTGGAGAGCATGCATGTAAATGCATGCGTACATAATCTACATTAAACCTTCATATACGAGCATACATGAATGAAATATTGTTAAGTAACAAACTATTTTCCTATTTTTTACATTTACAAACCTGCTGACTTCATCCTTATTTTAAAGGAAAAACATTCCAACATAACTGATTTCTGATCTGATGCTATTCTAATTAAGATTGTGCTTGACGTTCTTTATTCCTGAATTTAGTCGTTGCATATATGTCGTATGTTATGTTATACGAGTATTTAAAAAGACTCATGCCATATAATATGTGACATGATAAAAATATGTATAAAAGTTTTTAAGATTAAGTAGCTACTATTTGTATTTATATTATGGAAGATATTTGCATATTTGTAATAAAATTTATAAATATAGGTCTGATGTTATTTATATTTTTGTTACAAAGACAATGCTCGAACTTTATATAAAACTTCAGAAAGTAGAATTGTTATTCCTTGGAGATTTTTCTCTTGGTGTTGTTGGAGCGGAGTTTTATTTATTAGTAAAGTCTTATTCCATTGGTGATCTCAGTGGTCATATTATATTTTAGCAATACATCACAAACTTTTATGAATATTAAATCAAAACACAATACATGTAATGGTAGTGCTTTCAAAAGATTCTATGCACTATTATATAAATATGAGTGTTGAGTATATATTGGTAATGTTAATGTAATTTTATAAACTTGACAAAAAAACTAATCAGGAAAATTTGAATTTTATTAAAGGTAAGTCCTACAAATAAAGACGGTAAAATTTTAAATTAATTCCAAATTATATTGATTCTTAACATAGTACCTAGGTATAGAAAAAATGTATGTTGATATTTTGTATTTATGCGCAATAAAAAAAAAATCTATTTCTATATAGAAAGTACGTATGCGATACATTATTTTTTAATAAATTCAAATGGGAAATAATTTAGATTTTTATATTTCAGAATGCATTGTATTTTGTGTCAGTACAAATGATTTACTGCTACACTACATAATGAATGTTTTGTTAAAGAAAAAAACTCTATTACTTATATTATGTAACATTATCAACACTTTGTAATTCTATGATATCTGCAATAAGTAAAATACATAATATATATTGTTATTTGTGTTTAAATTAGTAAAAATCACCGTAGTTATATGATATATACATAATGTACATTACTCCTCTCTTGCACAACTTACATTGGTTAAAAGTATAGCAAAGAGTGGAGTATAAGATATGTGTGATGTTGTTTTCGGCCTTGAAGGGTGTATTACCATCTTATTTGTCGGAGATGTGCGAGATCGAGACCATCAGTGAAAGACGGCTCATGCTTCGCTCAGCACAGGGTGAGGCAAAATGCAGACTGATTGAGCCATCTCGATCTCGCAAAACAGGCTTTGGAGATAGAGCGTTTAGTGTTGCGGGTCCCAGATGTTGGAACAAGCTGCCTCTGTGTCTGCGAGAGGAGGTGAATGGAGAGAGTTTTAAAAGAGGGCTGAAGACACACCTTTTTGCTGGGAGTTTCGGGTGATGGATACGATACACGACGCCCTTGAGGTCATGTTATGAGTAAACGGCGCTTTACAAATTGTCCATATATACTCGTAGGTATATATAAGTTATTTTTTTTCTTTCTTTTTTTTTCGTATAACTGGAATTTTTCACCTACGAAAGTGTTAATATGATGTATTATATACGATAGGTATGGTTTTAATCGCAATATATGCATCACTTGCAGGGTAGAGAAGAGAGTATTAGGTGTTCCGATGCTTACGAATCTAACAATACTCTCCGGCTACCCACATACCTCCGTGGCCTAATGGTTAGAGTATTTGACTCGTAACACGGAGGTGGTGGGTTCGAATCCCAGTAGGTGCGGTTGGCTGGACGAAGTCGCTTTTCAGCGATGAGTGCAGTCACCCGCTCTGAAAAAGATTGATATGAGAGAAGCATAAGAGATATAGGTGGAATTGGTGAACGTTGCCATGGTGTAAAGCGCTTAAGCCAGCCAAAGCCGATTCTATTATATATTAAGAATAATTACCCAACAGACACCTCATCCGGACAACCAACAGACTGTGCAAACTCCCTTTTGTATGAAACACACTGAGAAAAATACTCAAAACGAATCATTGGTACGGTACTATCAGATTAGGACCAGAGATCGTACAAACGATTCATTGGTATAAATCTATAATATTAACTCTTCGCAAACAAATCATTGGTAAATTTACCAACAACTTGTTTGCGAAGAGTTAATATTATAGATTCGTACTAATGAATCGTTTGTACGATCTCTGGTCCTAATCTGATAGTACGTACAATGATTTGTTGTGAAATTTCGTTAGTATTTTTCTCAGTGCAGGAAAGGTGTCCCGATGCTTACGAATCGGCTTAGGCTGGTTTAAGTACACTTTACCAATGGTACGTTCACCAATCCCACCAATCCCTGTTTCAAACTGTCATGTTCGACATCTGTTGAGCATAGATGTCAACTAACAGCAACCATCTTTGTGATTGTGTTCGAGGTTGTTGACAATCTATCGTTGATTGTCAACCCGAAACACTAAATGGCGCCAGAAAACATTTGTGTTCTCCTATTTACAGCGTTGCTTTGACCAGTGGTTTTAAATGTTAAACGAAGTTTTCGCATTTAGCTGGATTTTCACACCTGCGAGAGTGAAGATATTAAGAATAATTACCTCATCCGGACAACCAACAGACTGTGCAAACTCCCTTTTGTATGAAACAGGAAAGGTGTCCCGATGCTTACGAATCGGCTTAGGCTGGATTAAGTGCACTTTACCCATGATACGTTCACCAATCCCACCAATTCCTGTTTCAAACTGTCCTAAGCCGATTCGTAAGCATCGGGACACCTTTCCTGTTTCATACAAAAGGGAGTTTGCACAGTCTGTTGGTTTCTTTTCTCTAATCGAAAACTTCGCGCGATTGCGGGTGCATTGCCATGAAATAAAACAAGAAAAAGAATAAAAAACTAGAACCAAATCAACATGTCCTCCAAGTTTGAAGTTTTATTTAGTTTTCAATACTGTATTTATAATAGACTTCTTTGTCGTGTCAACAAAATAATTACCTACGTGAAGTGTAATATTTTTTATTATTATTATTTCATTCATAAATACACAGTATACATTGATATTACAATAACAAAATAATATTACACATAGTAAAATGCTCCCTCCATAAGCAATAAAATAAATAAATATATTACCATTACATCACATAAGGAGTTGATTTTATTTCTTGACCGTTTAAATTAATTTGAATTTTGTTAAAATCATCATCATCATCATCGCCCTCAACGCTCCTCTCGGGAGCACAGGGCAGAAACCAGCCTCCTCCATTCAGAGCGTCTCTGTGCCAATTGCGTCACCTCTTTCCACGACATTTGTTAAAAGATCATCAAAAAATAAATATGATGTCCCGTCTCTCTCGTGTTGCCCATTTGGGATAGGGCGTGAGTATTAGTGTAGCATTAACAAACCTACACCATTGATTATAAATGAGAAGATATAGTTTTCAGTTTAAAGGCTATGTTGATAATATTATAATTACAATGCGATATATACATGTATATACCTACGTATAGTTATATGAAATTAATCTGTAGGTATGGAAATTGTGCCGAGTGAAACGATGAATGTTTCATTAGTCAGGAGATACCATAGTATAATATTACATACATACATATAGATAGAGTATCTCATAGGAGATGATGTAGTGACACGGTCGGTCCCTCGCTGAAAACAAGACTAGTGACAGTAGCGGCAGTTCTTAGTCTAGCCTAACAAGGAGAATGCGTTAACATCTCATATCTCACATCACTCTGTTATACTCGTAAAATAATAATATGTTTGATGTCAGTGGAACTAACGTAATACATCACACATACACACATAGCGAGGCAAGGGAACAACAAAGTATCGCCGTATTTCAATATCTACCTATGTACGAGTACAACTACATAATATATGTACATACTACATATATCTATGTTTGAAAACTGTTTTCCTCTGTTTCGCTGTCAGTGTTATGATAAATGCTGAGTGCTCTGTATTACAATGCACATCACTTGGTGTATGATGCGAGTATGATATTCTACAATCATTCCTCCACCGGCCTTTATCTTTACACTACCTAGTAGTTACGAGTAGATAGGAACTGTGTTCCACGTGGAGATATTATCGTATGTATCTTTCTCTACTTCGTATTATACATATCACACGTTTAAGTGAAAGCTATGAAAAGATAGTTATGAATAATGGTCTTCAGGCACGAGTATGATATTATTATTTTGTTTATATTCCTCTCAATACAACTTACGGAAACTGAAATCTTCATTCTTCAAATAACAAATACATACATCCACGTATACATAATATTTAGTAGGTACAACAAACCATACAACCAACAGTATTTTATCTTCTTTCATACAGATTTATAACAATACAGAAGATTTCCTTTCATTATTTACACGATTACTGTTATTCATGCTAGAACCTTTATTAATAAATCTTTGGGATTTAGATTATTGCAAGCAAAGGTTATGAAAATTATATCTAGTAGTCAATTATTCGGTATATTGTTCGTTCAATTATATTAAATTTACTTGATAAAAGACTTAATAATGACAATATATTTTAAAATGCTGATTGCACGTAAAAAATAATAAATGTTCACGTCAAAATTCAAACATGTGGGTTTTAAAATTTATTAGTATTCCCGAAAACGTTGCTCAATTTCATTATGATAAGTACTTAAAATAAAACTTAGGTAGAAATTAATTGAGATGGTTTGGTCATGTAGAACGAATGGAAGAGGAAAGAATGACAAAGAGGATATACTTGGCTGAAAGGAGGGGTGTGAGGAAGCGCGGGCGTCCGAGAACTACATGGCTTGAACATGTAGATCAAATACTCAAGGACGGCCGTGTTTTGAGTAAGAGAAATCGACGTGCGTGCATGAGAAATTGTATGACTGTGGAGGAGGCGAAAGAAGTATGTAAGGACAGATCTAATTGGCGTTCCGTTCTCTCTGCCTACCCCACTTGGGATACGGCGTGAGGGAATAGATAGATAGATAGAAATGAATAGAAAACAAAGCAATGCTGACTTGATATTGTATAGACAGAAGGACCTACTTAAGAACTTAATGTCAATGTATGAAATACATAAGTTGCCGTTACTACATACAACTCACAGACAAAGAGAATAATGTGCTTAGGGAAAGCTTTACTTATTTAATAAGTGATCTCTTTCACCTCTTCGCAACATAATTATATAATAATAAAGACAAACATTTACTGAACGTTGAGACCTTAATACAATTATATTATTTCTAATATGTATATGTTTATTTAAATTCATGAGCTGTGAGAAAATATATTTGAGTAAGATTCATCTTTGAATCTAAACAAGCAAATAATAATTATACAATTTATTTGAGTGAATGAGTTCAAGAAAATAAAAAAGATACAAAAACTACGTTATTAATAATAATAATGTAGGTAGCTTATATATTATGATGAGATAAGTTGGAAGAGCCACTTATTAAAATACGAGAAACCTACCAGTATAATGCTTACATAAGTGTATTTAAATACGTAGTTATCATTTTAAGTTTTTTTATACTTATGTATTTTTGTTGCATCATATTTACGAGTAGGTACATGGCTAGATGGTAATGTATTAACATTAGCTTTTATAAGACTTTTGTTGATTGTTTCATTGTAGAATATTTACAATATTTGCATTTTTTTCAAACATCACAATGAATTGATGAAATGATAAAATAATTAAAATGATTTTAAAAACACTGTATAATTTCCAAATTAAATTTATTCCTCTAATTCCTCTATTCGACTAATTAGTCCTCCTGATGATGCCAAGTAGTGTCATAATTCACTCGATATCGGATGCCTTGCCGGAAAAAAAAAGAAAGAAAGAAAAGAAAGATGCCAAGTAGAAGCCTTGGCGAAAACGTTTAAGGTGAATAAATTTAATTTGGAAATTATACAGTGTTTTTAAAATCATTTTAATTATAATGAATTTCCAAAGTGTTAACACAAAAACATTTGATTTGATAAAATGATATTAATACAATTTACTAGTTGCTAGCAACATATGATGTATATATAGATAGATAGATTAAATATAGGTATAGATAGCTTGAACTGGCACATTTATTTTATTATTATAAGGGGATAATGTTGATATTGAATAATTCAGTCGTAATAATATCAGCGATATTCAATTAGCGAGTCGCAGCCCGCAAATGGACCGCGACGGATTAAAGTTAACCAACATATTTCGTGGTATATAAATAGAATGATAACCTCTACCATATAAATATCAAAAACTTTATAGTGCATTATTTATATATGATATTGTGTAGATAAATACCTATACATGGAATAATATTATTATTGATTGGAGTATGTGGCGGTAAGCATATTAACGGTTGTGTGCTGTGATGAAACATAACTAATTCTTTTTTTCTGGGATTTCATTGTTTCTGATAAGTCATTTAGGTACTATAAATTGAAAAGCAACTATGCTGACCATTACAGCTAAAGACCAAACTGTTTGAGCTAGGGCTGGCAGACGATCCGTGGTGTGTTTGTGGGACAGGAGCTCATTTTGCGGGTATATCCTGTGGGAATGCCCGATGATGACGGATGCGAGAGATGTAATGATTGATAGTATGAGTGATGATACTGCCAGACCCATCTGGTCTGGGGAACTGATGATTTGTTCAATGAATTTCAGGGCTTTCTTGGAGTTTGTAGATGTCTGGGTGTCTCGGTGGGATCTTCTGCGTAAGTCGGGCTCACCCTCGTCTTATCTGGAGGAGATTGATGATTGATTTTGCCTTGAATGATAGAGGTTGTCGCTGGCTAACTCGTTCCTTCGTTTTTGTGTTGTCCTGTCTCCCTTGGTGGAAAGTAGTAGGTCTGGGTGGGATGTCCCTTAGGGAGGGAAGTGTCTCTGCAGCGACTTCGGTAACGGTGACTCTCGGGTTCACCAGCCTAAATACCTAGATGAAGTTTCTGGACACCTTAACTCAGTTTTTCAAATATATGTTGATTTGTAAATTTTATCTGTAGTTTTCTTTTTTATATATTGTAACCTAGGTTAAGAAAATATTTTTGTTTGTTTTACTTTTATTGATTTCTTTTGTATATATCAAAGATATACTAGATATGTACCTAATTCAAAGAAAAAATCGGTCCTACAGCCGATCAAATTTTACAGCCAGTTTTAAACTAGCGTCCGTTGAGACGGTTTGTGAGACAGCGCATAACCATTATCATCTCAATGATATGGAGTGAGACAGCATAATATTATTATTGTTATTATTAATGCGTTAAGTTGGAACACGAATATTCCGCAATAATGTACTGAATCGCAAGTCTAGTATGTCTATGGTATATTTTATTATTTTGTTTGCTTCTCTCGGCTAGAAGGACATCGAAGGAGTGTAGTTAAAAGATTTCCCACACGGGGTTGTTTTTGGCCGGCCAGCCCTTCAGGCTGCCCACAATGGCACCTTCGGTGTGGACAAGATTTGTTAAGTGTAGAATTCGGATAAATAGAAGTTCTCAGACTTCTGTGGTATCCGGGTGGACGGTGGGTCTCCTTTAGTAGTAGTATAAATTGGCATTAAACAATTTAAACGATCATAATTTGAAAATAAAAAACGCGATGTTTTCGTTATAATTTAATAATGAATGGCAGACATATCGAATACATGAGACGCAAAATGATAAAACAAACATAGAGGGAAAGTATAAATTAGCTGATAGGGTTTTTTCTAAAATATAATAATTATAATAACTTAATACTTATATTTTTAAGTCTCAAATCTTGCAAAATATGATAATAAACAAAAAAAATGCTAAACAAAAAATATTTAATCAAATATCTAACGGGTACATTATGTAAGTAAAATAACGTGGCTTAGTTTATATTGTGGAGTTCTGGTTTTAATAATAAATGTTTATAATATAAAAATATGAGTAGGTACCTATATACCTACGACCTACATGTAGGTATATTGATGTTAGATTCTTCTATACGTGAATAAAATTATCCAAGCACCTTTTACTTTCACATCTATATTAGTCAATATTTATATATGTTTATAATTTTTCATAAGAAAATCCATTGGATTGGTCTGCAACGAGTTTGGATTTTCTTCTCCATTCCTCCCTATTCTCAGCCAGTCTCTTCAGCTCTACGTGTGAGCCACAGTTATATTTTCCATTTTTCGTAAGGCTTCGTTCAGCTCCATCTCGGAGTCTGCGAGCAGTGCTATATCGTCAGCATATCGAATCATGTCAACCTTTTCCCATTTGTTTTTACTTCTTTCAGTTCATCAATAGCTCGCTGTATAGCAGTTAAAGAGTGCTGGTGACATTGAGCATCCCTGTCTTACACCTTGTTCGACTCTCGCTTCTGCGCAGCTCTCTGCGCTTTTAATTACAGCCATTTCATTCTTGTATAGGCTCCAGATTACTCTTCTGTCTTTATGTCTATGGTTTATAGTGTTAAAAAGTTGTTCCCATTCTACTTTATCGAATGCTTTTTCTAGGTCGATGAATGCTATAGTTGAGGCTATCAGCACAAAAGTAGTAAAATCCACAATTTTTGTTATGTAGTCGTATGTAGTTGTTATGTAGACAATTAAAATAATATTCACAAAAATCATAAAACAAGTTTGTATACTGGCGGGTGCTATAGTTTTATATTGCTGCATTGTATAGTTATGTGTATGTGTGTGTGTGATAAGTAAATTTAATGTGACTGCGTTTGAAATAATTGTTGTATTGAATCGAACTAAATGTGATTTTTTGTATATGTTTAATGGCCTTGTGCCGTATATGTTGTTGTTAAATAAATAAATAAATAAATAAAATTTTAACCAAAATTTAATTCTTCATTATCTCCTACAGTAGTCTGGGGTTACACTTACACTGACAGCCTCATTTATCATTTCAATACAGCAATGATTCGTAGCTGTAGGTAGCCTACAATTTTGTTGATTCATATTCAAAGAATACTACTAATATTGTGATTACTATTAATTCTCACAATTTTTTTATTTTTTATTTATTTATTGTATAATAAACCTCAAAATAGCAATCCAGGATTGCTTGTATCAGAGGTAAAACCAATTACAGACATCAAGCAAACAAAACAAAATATAGACATAAGTAATGCATTTGACATTTAAAGATAAATAAAATATATATATACACATATATACGATAGGTACTTCATTTTCAGCGATTAGGTTTGCAACCCATCCTGAACGTCTAATTTTTGTTGGCACGAAGAGGACAGCTTATATGTTTATTACATGTAGCTGACCTGTTGGCTACACCACTTTTTGGATATGCCGCCGTGATGATAAGGCGAGGTTAAAAAGTAAACCTAAATCTACAAATTTAATGAGAAAAAATAACGATATTTTTAAGCTGAATATAATATGTAATAAAGTTGTCTTCTGAAGAAACTATTCAGAAATTTAGTAGACGCCTATTTAATAAAAAAGACTCTTCAAATATTATGGTCAACATATTGTATTACTCATTATCCACTGATGGTAATTTACATATTTGTGTCGAGACAAAGTTGTTGTAGTAATGCATTGATATTTATTCAAATTGACACAAATTATCATCAAAGATTTTTCTACTTTAACAATTTATACTGAATATATTCATGAGCTAATAATACTGAATGAGTTTTCCAGTTTTCCTCACTTAGTCTGAGTGTCACAGAATGAAAAATAATTTTAAGTATTCTCTATGTACCTATGTAGTTTCAAAACTATTGTTTCGAGGTACGAGTTTATTCAACTTATTTTAAATGACGAACTATTTAACCACATCTCACCAAATTAAATCTACATGTTTTACGTTATAGAAGAACAAAAGGTTTGAAAATAAATAAATTTGTGAAAAGGTAGTTTTTAAATAGAAGAATAGATAGCTAAAAACAAAAGTTTGTTGAGAAATCATCTCATCCGATAATATTATTATTATTTTTTATAGTATTGGTACACAAGTTGTAGAATTCCATAATCCAATAAATTGAAGCAAGCGTTTCGTTCAACTATAGATTAAATTAATCTTGATAATGCCCTAAGAAGTAGAAAGACGCCTCTCCGCGTTGCTATGTCTGTTTCAATTATTTATCTAAACATTATTGTTTCTATATTAGGTGGTAAACAATTTTTTATACTGTGGATCGTAGCGGAAAACTGTAGGTATTATAGACGTCCTGATATTTGCGTTCAATTATTATATTCATATCAGTAATGAAACGTAGGCAAGTAAATTACGCTCAATTGTCCAGAGGAAATATTTGTAATAGATAATTGTGTGTGAGTTGAGTAGAGCAGGTAGCTACTCGTATTACATAACGGTGACGCAGCCATCTTGCGAGGGTTTCATTGTGAATAACAATGGCCTTATAATGAAAACAACAACTATACCGCGATATTATGATTTAAATAACTCACTTTGTTTTTTCACCTCGAGCAATTTACCAACCTCATTGTGTGAGATGAGTCCAACAAAAGGCTGGGAGAACTGGGCTACTCTCATTAGTGAGCTCATTAAATAACTTCCTTATTCATTTCAATATTATGCGAGCATTTTTCATTGCGATGTGATGTTGCCTAGGGATGTTCGGAGGTGAAACAGAGGAAAAATATTTTTATTCAAATATTCTTCTTAACGCATAAAATTCTCAGAATAATGTTTATGTAAGAATTTGTTTAGTTATGGAATCATTATTATATAAAAATGATTTCTGAGCATAAAAATGCTGTTTCAGTTTTTTTTTTTAATATTTTTTATAAAACGTACGTAATAAATTTAATGAGTGTACTTATATAATCAAGTGTATTGTACAAATGGAAAAATGTTTAATTATACTATTATTACTCGTACTTTTGAAGGTTTACTCGTCTCAATTGATTATGATTTAATATTTATTATTGTTTTTAAAATAATTATTATTGGAGATATAAGGTCTTAATTTTAATGCAATATACCTGACTGTTAACAGAATAGGATGGCGCAGGGTGGTCTATGCCAGAGATCATGAGAGAGAGAGAGAGAGAGGGAGAGATGTTAATAGTAAAATTTATGGTAAATAGTAAGAGATTACTATATATATTGCATTCAGAAGAAGTATGGAATAAACTGAACATTCCATTCAAAGTAAATATTAGTTATTATACCTACTTAATATGCTAGTTGGTCATGTCTAGTTTATTAACTGTTATTTTGTAAAATATTTCATACTATTTTGGAATAATGAACATTACACCCTTTGTAATCAAAAACAGTATTACTGTGTCACCGTCACCTTCACAATAAGAATGGTGCGTACTTTTTATCATAGAAAAAAAAACTTAGATGTCACTTAAATGGAGGAATTTTTAAAACAATAAACGAATCTAACTTACGTAATAGGTAGGAATGTAATATAAATATTATATACGGTTATAAATGAACACTTAGGGTAATTTATTGTTGTAAGCTTTCACGGTCTTCATTGTAGTTTGAGGTAACCTTTCTATAGTTTTGTGTAGATTTTTTGTTTCTGTTTCTCGAGAAAATGAAAAAAAATAATAAAAGTGTGGTTAATTGAATAATTATAAAGTTGCAAAAACAACCAACAAAAGTTAAAAAAATAATAATAGTAAATAAATAAAGCATAAACAAATTAATCTCTATTGGCCAAAACATAATATTATAAAGCATCCCAACATTACACAAATTTAGACAAAAGGCGGACTTGTTGCTGAGCAACGTCTTCCAGCCAACCATAATTCGATATTTAAAGAATAGCGTCATCTCCACCAAGGTTGGTTTATTAAACTTTTACGTATTTATAAATCTACTCTACCTAAGTAACACTGATTTTAATACGTATTTGAATATAACTAACTTACAGACAAAATATATGTAGGTAGGTACCTAAGATTGATATTGTGATGTTAGTGTGTTTATATTGGCAATTCAAGATAGTCAAGTTTTCAAATAGTATTATTGATCTTGGCTTCAGTGTATAATCTCGCAACTAATGACTCTTGTGTTTGTCGACATTCATTCAATATTCTATGTCATTCTGTTTATACAGTAAATTATAAAGCAAGGAAACATTTTGAAGCCAAATTTGATGGCATCAACCGATTGTTTTTACAACATCGATGTGTATATTGTGAGGTGGTGAGTAGTTTGATGGTGGAGTTTCAGAATTTCAATTGATAGATTCTGGATACGATTTCATCCGTTCCCGACCTACTTGATTACACCTTCGCGACACAAGCTAATCGATCGCTTAATGTGAGCGTGTCTTGGGTGAATTGCAAATTCAAATTCACCTTAAAGAATACTAGAAAGTTATTTTGTTTAACTATTTTTTTTTTATTATTACCGGCAAATTTTCATTAACTAATATATTATTATTATTCATAAAGTTATCATTACTATTAATACAGTATTATTATTGACAGCAATGTGTCGAACATGGCTAAAATGCTGGTGCACAATACCATTCTTAACAAAACTAAACAAGATCTTAATCTAGTCTTGATCTTGATCATACGACGCACGAAGTGACTATTGTCAAAAATATACGCAAACCGATCGCGCGTTAGCAGTAGCGCGGTGATTTTGACCATAGTCCCTTCGTGCGTCGTATGATTAAGATCAAGACTAGATTAAGATCGTGTTTAGTTTTGTCAAGAGTAACCCTGCTGGTACCGACACTTATGTATGCAAGTGAAACTTGGACTCGATTGAAGAAGGACGAGAGTGGAATAAATGCCGTGGAAATGCGTTCACTAAGAAGAATGGTTGGTAAAACGTTGCGGGATAGAGTGAAGAATGAGGATATCAGAAGAATCAGCGGATGCGAGAAGAGTGTTGTGGATAGAATGCGTGTAAATAAGTTACGATGGTTTGGACATGTTGAGCGAATGCAAGATGAAAGAATAACGAAGAGGATGTATTCGTCTGAAAGAGGAGGTGTGAGGAAGCGCGGACGGCCAAGAACCACGTGGCTTGCGCACGTGGATCAAATCCCAAAGGACGGCTGCGTGTTGAGTAAGAGAAATCGGCGAACATGTATGAGAAACTGGATGAATGTGGAGGAAGCTAAAGAATTTTGTAAGGATAGATCTATATGGCGTTCCGTTCTCTCTGCATACCCCTCCTGGGGCACGGCGTGAGGGTATAGATAGATAGAAGTTATCATTATAATACATCGTTCCTATGACAACGACTTCAGAGCGCTAGGAATGTCGTGGAAAGAGTTGACTCTATTGCTGAAGAGACGCTCTGAATGGAGAAGGCTGGTTTCTGCCCTATGCTACCAAGGCGTAGAAGAGAGAGATGAATGACTAATGGATGAACGTACTTTGAGCGCCCTTGAGGTGGATTTTTTTCACAAAACGGCGCTTTACAAATCATCCAAATAATAATAATAATAATGTTAAACAATTTTGTATTTCTCAGTTTTAAAGGTACCTACCTACGTATTTTGATGTCAAAACTATCACCTGAGATAACTGCATGTGTGGTGGATGTTTTCAATGTCACAATCAATATTTTACCGATATCAAGAAGAAACTTTCAGCTTAAAAAAGTAAGGAAAGGAAAATAAACTTTTATTGATTTATTTATCATTTCGAATTCACGTATAAGTAAAAGTTTGCAACCTTACACTGAAAGTTACGTGTAAATATTCGGAATATGATGCGTAAGAAAACACAAACAACAGACTGGTGGTAAAGTTTTACAGTGTATGACTTAAGTTGCTTCGATCATCGTTCCAAGTCCTGCGCCGTATCAAACATTTTATTAAATATATTAATTATAAATTTCATAACAATAGATTTAAACAAATTATTTCCAGTAAATGTTACAATTGTTTAAATATATCTTCTCTTTAGATGTACTACATATGTATATGTATAGTATGATGACTCCTTGTAATAAATCGTCAGACATTATGAAGAATAATGAATGAAATTTTAATATAATACAAAATGACCGAAACATCTTTACAACAACACGAAAATCCATTAAAACGAGAAAAGACCCTACATTTTTTATACATTATCTTGTGAAACGTAGCTGTAGCTACATATCTTATTGTACTTAAGGAAAAAATGAGATATTGCTAGACGGTTGGGATTCTTTTCTTCGTTGTGTTTGTTGGCGAATGAATTAAATCATACTACTACTATACCATCACGGCATATCCCACAAGTGGGGTAGCCAGCAGATCAGCTGCATGTAAGAAACATGCAAACTGTCCTCTTCGTGCCAATATAAATTAAATCATCCACTTCCTTCTTATATGATACTCGTACATAATTTACGTAAAATTTTCAGAAGCATATTATATATGGTCACGCGAGGATTTTATAATCAATTTATTGATCAGAGAAATCATATCCCTGCACAAAACAGTTCACTAATTATTTTGTTCCTTCTCCATTGCGATGTTCAGGTGAAATTTATTGTGAATGATCTTTACTTAGTATTATAATATTAAAAAGTACGTTGCTTTTAAAATAAACATATTTATATTTTATTTTATTTATTTATTTATTCATTCTTTACTGTACATTGATAAAAAACAATTACATAAAAGGTATACATTCAAATTAAATACAATCAATATACCAATTATAGGATGTCCTACGGGCACAGGTGTATATGTGTCCTATGGCACAGGTAGTGATCTGATAAATAGTACACAGTTTGGTGAGATAAAATGTTTATTGAGAGATGAAAATTACATAAGTATAATATAGCAATGGAGAAATATATATAATTGTGCGGAGACAGTTACGGAGTGTATGTACAGTTGCGACCGAAGCGAGAGAGGTAATTAATTGTTTAGGTAGTTAATTGATTTTATTAGGTTCTTCTTTTTATTATTTGTTTTTTTTTTTATATACGCAAACATATTGTAAATATATATAAATGGTGTAGAAGGTGTAAACCGATGTTGAGAGAAATAAATTTAATTTTTCATATATGTATCGACATTGTAAGATATGATCTCAAAACACTTGATAACGGGTGCATAGCCAATAAATAAATTAGAAATATATGATAATATCTACGAGTAGGTACATCAAACACTCTTGTGTTTTTTTACGTAGCGCTCATTTGTATTCAATGTTTGGTTATTGGTCAATCAGTTGAGTTTACATACAACATTTCCCCAGAATAGTTAAATATTTATAGTTTTTCATTATTCACTCCCGATATTTTTCAAATTGTAAATTACATAACATCACACTCTTAACATTGACTATTAAATAAATATTAATACTTCGTTAATACTTTAATTATTTACAAATAGTTAAATAAGATTTAGACACATTATAGCTTTAATAAAATATTCCTGGAATTATACATGGTACATACTAGTATTTATGAATCATTTGTATCGTGGCCATAATTCAAGAAACGTTGTCAGAAATAAATTATGATTCTTTTATAAAACATTTTGTTATTCACAATATATTTTCATGTCTTGAATGTAATAAATGTTCAGGTTGTAGTTAGATGAAAAATAAATTTGATATATAAATAAGTACGAGATTGAATAATAGTTTACTAGACTGAAATCTTATCAAAAATTTCTTTTGATATTTGATATAAGAAAAATATAATTAAAAAGAACAAAAAACATTATTTTATTAACATAATAGAGGCCCTTTAAAATAGCCTTCACAGTACAATAACATGAAAAACACAATCATTACATAGATATAATTATTCTATATTCAACTGGTTCTTGTTTTGTCATTAAACTTGTATGCTTTTATTGATTACAACAAGGTTAATATTTTTTTTTTCGATAAAATTGACCAAAGGTTGGAAGTCTATTTCAAGATGAATTGAAAAAAAACACTGTGTTTTTTTTCAATTCATCTTGAAATGGAAATATGAGTAAATGATTATGAAAGTATTTGTAAACGCTGAAGTTATTATAGCGGTCATGTTATTTCATCTAGACCTTTACTTTGGGTCTAGATTGATCGTATAAGTTTCGAAATTTTTGAATTTATCGAGATTAATAAGGATAAGTGGGGATCAGTGACACCAACTTAACAAGGGAAACTTCCCAGCATTTGATTTGATTATTTAAGATTATTTTACCTCATTGAAATACATCGTGCCGGTAAATGCAAATACTTTATTGATAATAACAACTGCACGAGTTTAACCTTAAAATTACAAAGCATTGAATTTAATGTTTCAGTGCTAACATTGTGAAACGACATTTTTAATTATTTAAAATATAACTGTTTTTTGTTTCACAAAAGTTTATAGGTACAATGTATACCACAAACAGCCTGGCGCTTTCAACAACGAATTGCTGTCATCATTATATTTTGTAAAGTTGTAATGGAAGTCTAAATGTCCTTGATAATTTTTTATGTGGATTAAAATAGACTTGCACTTAATAGTGTGATATAATATTATTACTCGAGTTTGCGACAAGAACGTCACATGGAAAGAATGATTTATGTGCCCCAGAAAGTGAGTAGGAGATGGTCCATGGAGACACATTCCACTTTCTTCACGGGCTATTCATATTTTATCATCACATATTACATCCACAGGTGGCCTCTCAAGGATTTTCGTGCCATTTTTATAGGTGTTTTCACAAGGTTCAAGATTTATTACATTTAATAATGATATCTACTAAAAAATTCCCGAAGTATGTTTAAAAGTCATGAAACTTTATGATATGAACAAAAATAACATCTTTAAAGAATTTTGAATCTTAGAAAATAACTTTCTTGACCGAGCACAAAATTTATAGTTTGGGTGCAAAATAGAATTTAACTAAATGTGTATAAATCCAAAAATTGAGGGTAAATAATCAATGCTGGAAAACATATGAATCGCATACTAAGTAATTAGATTCTAAACTCTCTCTGTATACTCTCCCCCTTCTTTTCTGTTGGATATAGTCCTTTTCAAAACTCTTTGACGCTTTTCGATCTCGACCAACATGAACCCACTGCTTTTTCATCATCCGGACAATATAGTCAGCCCATATTTTTAAGGTCTTCCCACAAGTCCATCTGCTATCCTCTGGCATTGCCATTTCAACTTGACGACTTTATCAACACTGTTGATGACTTTTGTAGGATGATTTTACTTCTTGTTTTGTTTCAGCTTCCGTCTAGTTGCTTTAAGTGTTACCGTTATAGTCTCTAGTCCATATGCTATTAGAAACTGTAGATCATTATTTTTACATATCCTAATGATTAATCAAATAGGTGAAATTTTAGATGATATGTGTTGGGATGGGCTGCATTCTTTTAAATAAATATTCAAAAATAAGCAAGTCTAAAAAGAAAGATTAATGATCCATTAATCGTGCCAGAGCTTTTAAATGTCTGAATAAATATTATTCATCATTGCATGGTATGTAGACTTACACATACATGATATACCCATATTTTTTATGTCTATGCTTTTAATTATGAAAAATTCAAAATTTATGAATTTTACTTAACTTGTATTATAAATAAGAGGCAACAGCCGTTTATTGCGTAAATAAATAAATAAATATCCCTCAAGTGGGGTAGCCCGTATATTAATTGCATGTAATGAGTATATGTAAGTAGTAAATATGACAAAAATATATTGTCTGATTTATCTTTTTCTCAGTTAAATGAATATTCCCCCACAAATCACTCCAAGGGGTGGGTTGCCTAATTAAATTAAATTAATACCACGTTCCTAAAGGATTTTGGCAATATTAAAATGTTACATGTCAATGGCAATTTAAAAAAAATATATTATCACGTGTCTACGGGATAATATAACTCACTTAATTCAAGAACATACATACATTCATCTCAAATGACAAACTTATGAATGTTTATTGTAGGTTGTCCTTATTCATACTCGGGATATCTACGCAGCGTACCTAGTGTCTAATATTATACTTGTATGTAGAGGTAGGAAATATAAACACGCTAAAAGCATAAAAATATTGTTTAGAGATGCCAGGGGAGATGAATGTTGAGGTCTTGAATTTCCAGGAAGATATACCAATACGAAATTCAAATCACAATAATTTTTTTGTTGTTTCCAACTCCAAGTTTTTAATTTACTAAGAGGCAAAATAGGAATCCATTAACCTGTAAAGTAGTACCAACGCACCGGTGCGTGCAAAAAATATTATGGGATCTGGAGTACGCACGCACCTGATCGCACGCGTTTGATCCAGTAATATTTTGGTATTACCGCCAAATTCGTCAATTTCATCATTGGTCCAATCTGTCGGATGTACTTTACCAATCACAAGGAAAAAAAAACAAAAATAGGCGTGCTTAGACCTTATTTATCGCCTGTACAAAATGTCACGTGACCGCCGCTTGAAATACCTAACCGTCACTCGCGTTTGCAAACCATTTTGCTGTGCGCGTTCGTACGCTATGGGTGTTATTTTATGGAGTGTTTTGTGTTTTTTTTTTAATTTTGTGCTTATTCTGGACAATTTAATTAGTTTTTTGTACCTACATAAGTTTTTGTTAGAAAAAAATGTTTATTATTATTAAAAAAATAAAATATTTTTAATAATAATAAACATTCGTATGTTGAACCCATTGTTGCTCCCAATAAACTAGTTTGTAAGTCGGTTTACTAAAGAATTGAATAAAGAAAAGATTAAATGTTAAAAATTATTTTAAAATCAACTCTTTGATAATATTTTCTAATCATATCTTCTTGAACGTTGATATTGGTGAAACTGTTTTATTTTATTGTCAGTGTAAAACCTTGAACATGCATATTATATATTAGTTAGAAGCTACTTATAACAAAAAGGCGATAGTCTAACATTGATCTTACGGATGTTTGGAGTCAAAAACTTTACTAATACCGCTAATTCTTTATTTTACACGTGACCAATGTTTCAACAGGGATCCTTTAGTCAAATATTGCACTTTTTGAGCCCAAATAACTGTTACATTGTTTAAAAACTACCACAACATTACTGCCGAATCAATAAATAGTAATAGTTTTGTATTAAATTGTAAATGTGATGGACAGATCTTGTTGTTCATTAAGTTAACATCACATTAATGAGGATGGAGAAGGATGGAGCAGGATGTTATGATACAACTGATTGTCGGGAGATCACTATCAACAGCAATGAGGAAAGTTACGACAGGGAAAGATCGTATTATTTTATTTCGTATATTTTTATGTTGTAGTGAATGTAATATTCATTCATTCATTCATCTCCGTCGGTACCTCAATCCTGAGGATCGTGACCATCATGCTTCGTTCTGTAAACCATCTGTCTCCGTGTTGAGCGATCCTCCGCCATGTGCAAGGCTCCGTGAAGTGAGCTCTGTGTGGCCTCCTTATATAATTTAACAAAATCATAATTAAATTATATCCCTTTACCAAAGTTCAAAGTAAATTTAAATCTCAGTAAAACGGAAAACAGAAAATTGAAAGTTATTTATACTTATTTTAATTTTAAGTTTTAAAGTATAGCAAATATCACATTATGAAGACTTGTTGTTTGTGGAGCTTTTAAAGAAATATGATATGCATGTATGTATTATGAAATGAATTAACAAAGTGACACTATGTCATTGTGAAGTGCCACTCGGAAGTATATGTCTTTGTGTAGGTAATGTATTATATTACAATAAATAATAATAAATATCATACATACATATATACGTATGTATATGACGCAACTATTGTGTTTCGATTACTATTGAATATATGTCTACAAAATATAAATGATTCAATAAGTAAATTAATAAAAACCTGCATCAAGTTCCAGTCTTTTAGTATCTTTAGGAATACGAGTATTAGCTCCTTTTTTTTTGTAATTTATTTAAATTTTATGTTATACCTACTACTGAAACCAAAGATTGCTAAATAAAAACAGTTCGTCGTTAGTCTGGAGTTGGAGTTTCGGCCTCATGAACATAAGGTTCGCGGTTCGATCCCAGGTGCCGGCAAACTCCTCTTTCACGGCACAAGCTTTTAGCTTAGTGTGAAAGGTGTATAAGGTTGTATTTGGGTTTATAACAAAAACCCAGATAAATCTTTAAAAAAAATGCCATGGATCGTTACGAATGAAGGGGGTTGGATTTGCCCTGACTTCCTAACAATAGCTTCGAAGGTCAAAAAGAAGTTAAAATCAATATTGGATTTTCGATTAAACTCCCTTTCATTCATTCTTTAGGTTAGTTATATATTGAATATAGATGCAGTTATATTGACATTGCTTAGATTTTTTTTATTGTTGTTTTACTAGATTCGGACATCACGCGTAGATAAAAAAGCTAATCAAATATCATGATTGGAGAACCATGTTTACGTAATGTAACATTGTGCAAAATCTAATCAGAAGAAGTGAGATAAGATAAATTATTGGCTCTAGGTTGGCTTCTTAAGCTTGAAAGATAAAGAAATGGAAATTATTTTGTAAAAAATTAAAATAAATGGAAAGATCTTCTTGTCATCCAATTCTTGTCTTGAAGTTCCAATATAATATGAACCTATTCAAGGCATTTTTTTACGATAAGTAAAGTTGCGAGTAGGACAGTAGTGCATTAAGCAAGTAAATATAATTTGTACTTCAAGGTATGTCTACCAGCAGAGCTTGAGTATATTTTCAGCCTTGTGGAACCTTGCCAGATATTTAAAGTCATTATATAGATATACGCTGGCTGACAAAGAACCTCGAACAAAACTTGAAAGTATAAAATATTTAAATAACTACTTAGATTTTTATTTATATAACATGTATTTTACCTCATAAATTCACAAAACATATCGAGTAAAATTATTAAAAGTTAGGTCTGCTATAGGTGATGCATATTCGGTGAGGTAGGTACTAAAGAAAATGATTATTGGATACATTTGAACAAGTGTTTCGTTCTATTATAATAAAATTAAACGTTTGTTTCTATTTATTCAGTAAATGAATTCTACAACTTGTGCATCTATACAATATAATATTCTCATTATTTTTCTTTATCACACTAATTCTATGATCTATCATTCCAATCATATATTTAATTATGTATTTCTATTCTGTATTAAACTTAACAGATGCTGAATATAAAGGAATAAATCTATTTTTCGGTTTTCTGCTATACAAAATATTATCAATGTATATATAAAAAATGTTTTAGTCTCTTTCTCTACCGTTCTCTTCCGTTTGTGAGTTCATATTGGGTATATGTATGCTATTCGTACATATGTACCTAATTATGTTTATACCTATGCATATAATAGCTATAATATAAAGTGAAGATGCTGCAGACTATATTGAAACTATATATGTAACTTCACACTAAGTTTAATATCAGAGGGTTAATTTATCTATAACTTCATTCCAACATACATAGTTTCAATTTTGTCCAGCGTAACAGAATTCTGTAGCTTACTTTACAATTATTATTATTATTAAACCACCTCAGTACCTACACTAATGTACAAAAAATAAGATATTTGCTTGACAATACAATGTTTTATACATTTATTTTATTCTTCACAGTGTATTGGAATTAGGATGAATGGATGGATGCAAGAGGAGTGTTAGGGATAGAATGCGTGTAAATAAATTGATATGGTTTGGTCTTGTGGAACCAATGGAAGATGAAAGAATGACAAAGAGTATATACTTGTCTGATAGGAGGGGTGTGAGGAAACGCGGGCTTAAACACGTAGATCAAATTCTCAAGGACGGCCGTGTATTGAATAAGAGAAATCGACGTGCGTGCATGAGAAATTGTATGAATGTAGAAGAAGCGAAAGAAGTATGTTAAGAACAGATCTATATGGAGTTTAATTAAAAATCTAAGCCACCCATGAGCTTTTGCTAAATAACTCAATTATTTTTACTTACATTTAGTACAATAATATTTAATCACTAATTAATTAAATTTTAATTGGTTGGTACTGGTTACTTGAGTTGCAGAATCGTATGAATGATTTACGAGCAATATAGCTGAGACTGTACTTCAATAGTATCAAATTAATGCAGGCGTCGTTTTGATAGACTAATTTCCAAGTTTACTAACTGTCGTACATAATTTAAAACCTCCCGGGGGAGGTCACCAGTTCACTGCGCCGTGTCGCATCCGTCTACCCGCTGCCCGCTCAACACTTTGACGCCTTCAACACAATGGATCAACCGTATGTGACAGTAAAATAATGCCTTCAATTCGAAGAAAAAGAATTGCATGTATAAGCGAATGATTGTGGTTTATAAATACAAAGAAATTTAAATAATAGACGCCAATAATATTTTTTTTAATAAAAATAATAAAGATTTTTACATTACCCGCAAATCAAACATTTCATTAAATTGGAAAAATTCCCGTGAAAATTTAAAAATCGGCATCTTTTCTTGTAATAAACCGATTAAATAAATAAATTTGAATGTATACCTTTTATGTAATTGTTTTTTATCAATGTACAGTAAAGAATGAATAAATAAATAAATAAATAAAAATAAATATATGTATTCTATTTTTTCGGTGGTAACCTTATGAAAGTTCATTTTTATAATATTAAAATGATAGAGTTAAACACTGTTACTTTCACTTGTATAAATTTTTATTTTGGCAGAGGCCTTTCGGACTTAGTCCATCGTCAGTGCCGTCAACTTAGAAACTAAGTCCGAAAGGCCTCTGCCAAAATAAAAAATTATAGGGGAAGATTGGCACCATTCGTACACTTTTTAGAGTTTGATTTTTAAAAATTTTTGTATTAAAGATAGATTGCTCAATCATTTATTATAACATTCTGCACACATTTAGCTTCTTAATAAAAAAGTTGGAAGACAATAACTTATAAAATAAACGAATGGATTGAATTTTAGTAAAAGTTGGCATATGTCCGAATCTGCCCCACCAGAGGGGTACATTCGTACATGGGTAGGGGAACATTCGTACAGGTTAAATAAAACAGCAAAATAATTATCAAAAATCGTATTTATTGAAAAGAACAATGAAAGAATTATTATGTAATAAACTGAACAATGATGTGATAAACTGAACAATTAAACCTCCTATCAACCAAACATACATTTCTTAGAAAAAAAAACACAATTAGGAGAAAAAACACAACATATTTTAGACTACACTAATAACTAAACAGTCAACAAGAGATTAATATTTTAGTTATTTGGTGCATTAGTAATAAAAACAAGATAAACCAAGTCTTAATAACTAATTATTGCACACTAAATCGTGAGAAATCTATAGGAAATTTGTATAATTTAGATGTCCTGGCTGTAGGGGCTCCTGGAGATTTCGGGTTAGGAAGAATCAAAGCGACATCAGAAATGTCCACGCCATGTTCGTCTTCAATATTAGGAAACACAAACGAGCAGGATAGCCCTGGATTTTTTCTTAAAAACGAGACCTTAAATTCCGTTTCAGAATAATGGCTCATAACTTTTGCTACGTAATAGATAATAGACTTTTTTTTTGCAAATTTGACTAAAACAAAAGAGTTGTCCTTAATATTTTCGGGTCTCACAGTAGCATCAAAATCTTCACCTTCATTGTCATCAGAATAATCTACTAATGATGTCGAACTCTCCTGTAAACTAACCTCAGAATTTTCAGATTCCGAATCACTGCTTTCTTCTTTCTTTTTTGATTTTTTTGGCTTGGAGTGTGCAGCAATTTTTAAAGTGCGTTTCATCTCTCTCGCTTTCGCTTTTCTTTCCTGCTCTGTTTTTTTCAATTGCTTCGCATTTTGCAAATCTTCCAGCCTATTTTTTTCCGGCGTATCAGTGTAAATTCTGGACTTTCCTGGTTGCCTTCCCATCGTTGTTTTTTTCTTTTTCTCAGCTGTAGGATAAGGCCGAACCATTGCTGGTGTAATAGGACTTGGTATTTCTTGTGACTCAGAAATCTGATACTGAACTCCAACTACTCGAGGAGGCGTTTTCTGCGTCGCCTCAATTCCCAATGCAGAATTTAGGTAAGTTGTTTCAGCGCTTACTAGTGGATGTGCCTGAGTAGATGAAGCTGCTTCTGTGTGAATATTTTGTAGTAACTTTTTAGAAGAAGCCAAAGTTCCAGTTGTGTCGTTATCATTATTTAGAGGTTCTTGCGTTGGTTGATTATTAGTTGTGTTGGTATTTTCTGGTTTCTGAGCAGGACAATCAATGTTTGCGTTGCTGGATGTGTACACTTCAATTGGTGAAAAATCTTCATCACTGAAAGCCAATTGATTGAAAGGCCAAATGCCTGGCGAAGTGAACGCACTTATGATATTCTTAGCAGTAAAAGCTTCAAAGTATGCTATCTTGGCAATTTTCGGAATATTGTAAATGGTGATTGTCTTCCCTGCATTTGTCACGTGCCAGTCATTGAAGGCTGTCTTCAATTTGGATTTAAATGGCCCAAACACTCCAACATCTAACGGTTGAAGCTTGTGAGATGTGTGTGGGGGGAATGACAAATAAATTATGCCATTATCTCGTGCATAGTTAATCGCTGGCAAACTAATGTGACTTTCATGATTGTCGCACAGTAAAAGGATTGGATTTTCTTTAGTACTCAGCGTATGTTTGTTTATATGTTTTAAAACGTCTAGAAATATCTCGGAATTGATCCAGCCAGTTCTATTTGTTGCCCCAATACTACCTTCAGGAGCTCCTTCCATAAAGTAACCTTTGTAATGTACTCTTGGAAATACAAATAGTGGCGGAATTGTGTTTCCGCTTGCTGAGATAATGCCGCCAAATGTGACTAGTTCACCTCTTTCTGCAGACACTATTTGCCCGACTTGTTTTTGTGTCTTTGCAGCTAACACTTTTGGAGTGTCTAACACTGTCGATATGCCAGACTCATCAAAATTAAATATACGATCTGCAGTGAATTTGTACCTTTCATATACAGTTTTTAAATTACAATAAAACTCATTTACGAGTGTTTTATTGAATGCAAAAGATCTGGCATTACTTGTATTTTCTGGTTTTCTCAAACTTAAACTACTATTTCTCTTTCGAAATCCATGAATCCAATCTATACCAGCCAAATTAGTTTCATCCCATTTTGGTGGATATTTACATTTCAAAGCTTTAGCATAATCATATGCCAGCTTCCTGACTTGTAATAGTGTGAGCCCGTAATGCATTTTCGAACTTTTTTCAATGTATCTGTTTAATTGTGACTCTTCTTCAGTAGAAAATACTTGGTAACTTGTAAATTTAGACTGATATGAACGGCTCGTGTCAGTATTATTAGGTTTACCTTTTATTTTCTTTACCCGACTCTCCAAAGTTGAGGCCTTAATGTTATATTTATCCGCTGCTTTTCTGTAAGACAATTTTCCTTCCAAAACATCTTTTATTGCAGAAGTCATATTTTCTTCATTTATTAATGTGGACCTAGTCTCTTTCTTCTTGTAATTCCGCACCATTTTTGCAAATTTTCTGAAATAAAAATAAACTTATTAATATGGATTGTGATAGGGGGCACATTCGTACGCGTACGAATGTGCCCCTGGATAGGCGTACGAACCTGCCCCAAAGGTCAAAAATAAAAGATTTTTATCTACACATAAATCATTTGGGAAAACCCACAAAATATATAGATTATTATTATCGTGATCTTTGTTACTTACCAATGAGCAATAATCCAATACAATATCACACTTCACTTAAGTACAAAACATCCAAAAACATCGACAGAATATTTACTTTGAGCGTACAAAAACACGGCACGTCCTCCCGTGTCGTTCGCAGCGGCAGCACTGACTGCTAACTTAACGGACAACTGGCGGCCGTCTAGGACTACTCACACACGCAAAGTCGTAATAAATACGCTGTTCTAACAAGCCGTAGTAGTGACTGTACGAATCTTCCCCCTGTACGAATGGTGCCAATCTTCCCCTACAAGTGAAAGTAACAGTGTTTAACTCTATCATTTTAATATTAATAACGATTAAATATAGATGAACATTGTGAAGAGATTTTTATCATTTGGAAGCATTGACTATACAAACCCGTGAGCGACGGGACAGTTAGGGCAGTATCTTCAATGAATAATGATAACGATGTACCTATTACGCCCTTTGCCGGTCATTGTTGCTATAATATGCAAGTATAGCAACAATGACTGGCACAGTGTGTTGGGATGTTGGGTTGCAGTACCCGAAGTTTACCAAAATCTTTGATATTTTATTTATATTTATAATGTAGTTTAAATCTTTATATTCTGTGTGTGCATATATTGTAATCTTAAATTTTTATATCTTTAACTTTTGAAATATGTATATTTTTTTGAACTATTTTTAGTGTAAAAATTTGTTTATTTCTAACAAATTATTGAAATCGTACATGCTAAAAAGGCTTTTGCCGTGAAAGGATACATAAATAAATAAATCGTATTTTTATTGCCCCACAGGCAGTTATAATAGTCATTAAGATGATCTTTTCCATGTCCAACAAAACCTTTATTCAAATTGAGAATTCTTGAGGCTTGACAGCTGTACACATTTTATGATTTGATTGAATTTGAGGTTGGGGTAAATAGTTCTCATAGAGTGGATGCTGTATATCATATTACGAGAGGGATTTCGGAAAACGTGCTGTTGGTTTCTGGAATAAACACTGTTTTTGGGCAGCGGGGCACGATGTTCTGGGAACGCAGACTGTACAACGTGATGCTTAGACAAATAAGGCACAATAATTTAATACAAAGCTAAAAAAAATTGCTTATGGATTTCATGATAGATGAGTGCAGCGAAAAATATTATGATATATTTTCTTTGTTGAAGTACAGTTATGGATGTTCTTATTTTTTATCGTTTCTCTGTGATTTTCAATTAAAAAATAGTAATTTTTTCAAATTTTATAATATTTTCATTGTTAGCCCCAATACGAGACGAGACTAAGTTGTGATGAAAGTTCGATTGATGAAATATAATTATATACATTTTTTATTTTTATTTTGTAATTACACTATATACATACATTACACTATATATATATATATATATACATACATAATTACATTTTATAGGAACTGACATTCCTGTAACATTTATGGGTGAGGGAGGGTGTAACCCTTAATGTGTATAGGTATACATACATATTTTTTTTTGTAATTAAACTATGATTGTGTAAATGTTTGTCCTAGCATATTCTATTTGAGAAACAATAATTATATTCGTCGACGAAACTCTGAGGCGACCACTGCGATCAGCTGTCAGCAAACTCATAGAACCCAACAGAGCAAACACTTCCGAATTCGCATAGAGGAGCTTTAGCGTTGCGGGGCCAACTGCCTGGAACCGATTACCAGCGGACTTAAGACAGAACCAACCCACTGCAACGTTCAGGAGTAAGCTGAGAACACCGCTTTTCAAGAAAAGCCACAGCGCCCTTGAGATGGTCACGGATCATTAAACGGCGCCAAATATAAATTGTCTTTATTATTATTATATTGCTTAATATGTATTCAATTGTTATTTGAGTAAAATAAATACACATGGAAAAATATAAATTATCTGGTAATTATTATCGCTTCATGAACACACATTCAGCACATAGTAGGATATGAAGTTCTTATTAATAAACATTATTATAATTAGAATGTTGTCAAGTGTTTAACTATTATATATGTAAGATGTCACAGTGAGAATATATTCACAATTGCCAAATTTATCTTAATCTAATCAAAATTTGCATATCTTCTCAGATGCATTCATCGTAATACTTGATCATAAATAAAACCACTGCAAATGAAACATTTATACGATTAATGTGATATGAGATAGGTAGGTATCTACTTTTCTCTTTCCACATATAACATATATAAAAACTATGTGTATAATGTATATATATACATATATAAATATGCTTTTTTTTCAAGACTTAGACATTTCTGGTAAGAGTGGAATCTTTGCTGGTCCACGTGTTGAGTGTGTTAATTGTTAACATGTTATGTTGTGACTGTAATTCTTTAATATTGTAGAAATAAAAAAAAATAATATATATAATATTAAAAACTATTAACATATTTCACTCAGCTGCCATTCGAAAACCATGCGTCACAATTTATTCACAGTTTTTAGGTTTAAAATATGCCTGCATATTTTATTGAGATCTTAAGAGATGTATGTACGTATATACGGCGAAGGCAAAATCTCAGTAACATTATTCACGTACGCAAATCTGTTATTTTAAGTTGTAACATCACATTATGTCCCGCGGGAGTATGATAGTCCTATCTCCCAGCCACTCCTAAATGCGCTACATACAAATTTACTTTTGAATAAAATATCGTATTTATTTTGCCTATGATTGGTGGAATGAGAACTCTAAAATCGATAGATACAGTTGGGGACTCTGAAGAATCGTGACGACAATTTTGAATTATTCAGTTAATCTAGGAATGACATCCAGAAAATATTATAATTGTTAGTGTGACATATTATATTTAAATTTGACATGACAATAATGATTGGATCGCATGATAATGTTATAAAAATTGAAAAAATAATCACGCACATCATGCGCAAAAGTTAAAGAGTTTGTATATATAATTTTATGGACAATTTGTAATGCGCCGTTTACTCATAACATGACCTCAAGGGTGCCGTATCCCGTGTCCATCACTCGAAATGTGAATTTTATCTCCAAGACCTTTTTCGATTTGTTTTATTCATAATCATTTGTTTTAGTAATTTTGTTTTTCAATTATGCTCATATGTATATTCTCAAAGCAGTATAAAAAGAAATTTAGTGAATGTGTGGGTTTGTGCATAAAATAGAGAAATTTGATAAAATCATTGCGCGGGAATTGAAGTACACGGATGAGATTTTGAACGGAGTAGAAGTTTTCATTTTGTGTAGGTACCTACGTTCAATAAGTTAAGATGGTTTGGGCACGTGGAAAGAATGAATGAGGACAGAATGACTAAGAAGATATATTTGGCTGAGAGGAATGGTGCTCGGAGACGTGGACGTCCGAGGATTAAATGGCAAGATCATTTAAATCAAATCCTACAGGACGGTCACGTGTTGAGCACATTGAACAGGAGAGCATGCATGAGGAATTGTATGACAGTGACGGAAGCGAAAGATGTATGCGAGGATAGAAGGAAGTGGCGCTCGATCCTTTCTGCCTACCCCGCGAGGGAAGCGGCGTGATGGTATATATGTATGTATGACGTTCAATGGATTTTTGTCTGATGTTACATTATGTATGTACATTTAGTCGATGTTTTTCATTGTACCGGTCCAAATCTGTATGTACTTAACTAGGAAAGATATATTATTTCTGCATGTATGCAGCTAAAATAGTAGCTCCTTACGTGAAGATATGCAGTTATGTTAGAACATAGCGAAGTGGAGTGTGATTAGTTTAAGAACAAATGTGCCGGCTGCGGTCTGATAAACGAACTGGGAATAAATGGCGATGCATTTTTCTTAGAAGAAGTCAAGCCAGAGGAATCGTACGTATTCAAGTTTTGAATCTATTCAGAAAATTTAAATACATTTAAATATTCTTGTTAAAATAATTTTAGTTGCCATAAGTACCTAGCCTAAGTCAAGAACAAGTAATGACCAATGAATTGATATAGTGCACAACTTTAAAAAAAATAATTGCAACATGAATGTTGTTATAAATTTAAAAGTGTGTGTAATTAATCAAGTAAGAATAGAGGATATGGGATTCTCAATTTCTTTGTATCACGACAAAATGAAAAAATTTTCAAAATCAAATAAAAAAGTCATGATCATTTCGGCGGCGGTTTGATTTTCTTTACGGGTGTGAATTTATGTCCACTGCAAAGTTGCAAGGAATGTGTTGAGCCCAGGGTGAAATATAAAAACTAATAAATGAAACTATTACAATATTATTAGGGTAGTTTTACACCACTCCTCTGCAGCTCTTCTACGGAGGTACAGAGGATATATATTCCACACTAGCTGCATATATGAATCTACTATCACAGGTAATATTATTAAATGTGAACTATGTAGGTACTGAATTACAAACATACAACTCTGCTTTCAACTTCGGTGATTTATTTACAAATTCAGTTCTGTATTCCTTGAGTTTTTAGTGGTCGTAAAAATGATACACGTAGTTGTCCAAATTTTTTATTGTTGCTTTATTTGTTGTTTGTATCTGGACATATGTGAATATTATAACGTTTTTATTATAGTTTAATTATACCTGCGGATATCTGAATACTACAATTAAGACACTTTTTATTATTAGTACTGTTACGTTAATTTTTACAAAGCGTTATAATAATAAACTCCTTTCTATAAAGTGTTTATCTATGTCATTACAGCTCGCTAAATGTGTATAGCATTCGTGTCACACACAATAATTGATATATAGTAATGTGATACGAGAGTATTATGTTAATTATTCCATATATTATTTCTGAGAAGCTCTCAACATAATGCACAAAAACATGCACACCTTGTTGTGAGTTGCTAATATTGAACGATGCAGGAGTATATTCAGAAGATTTCAGTATTTATTAATAAATATGATCTGACTGTGATATGACTGAATGATTGATTCTAAGTGCATTTTAATACTTGATGTAAGTATGTACGTTGCAATGTATCATCCTGCAATCTTGGCGATCCAGTGTTGTTTGTTTGTTTGGTAAGATGAATGAAATTAATTAGCTGTGTAAGGTATAAGAAGGAAGAACATAGTTTAATTAGAAAATATATACAATTATTATAGCTAACTAGTTGACCCAGCGAACTTCGTACCGCCTAACAATCAATGAGTGATTAATATTATTTTTAATCTCTTTACAAACTCCCGAGTTTCCGAAACATTTTTTCTCATAGACTACTTTCATAAATTTTCTGGTTCCGGTGGACCCCGTGTATTTCTACCCTCCCACGTCGCTAAATTTACAAAATGGTATATAGTTATTTGAAATAATTCAAAAACTTCTCGGTTTTCTTAAAGAACATTTTCTCACAGTACCTTTTTCTAAAATGTACCGGGTATTTGTACCGAATATTGTTTATTTCAATATAATATGGTGCTTTTACCGAATATCCGATACTTTACTTTTATCCCGTGGAGCACCCGGTAAAGAATTGGTCTCCCACTCTTCTGCGTAAGTTTTCAAGTGTCCTGTAAAAGGCAGGTGTTCGAAAAATTAAGACATTTTACATCTTAAATTCAGCGATGAGGTTTGCCACCCATCCTGAATGTCTTGATTTTGTATTGGCACGAAGAGGACAGTTTGCATGTTTCTTGCATGCGGCTGATCTGCTGGCTACCCCACTTGTGGGATATGCCGTGATGGTATAGTAGTAACAAAAATAAATAAATTTCAGCTATACATTTATAATTATCTATTTGTTTCATAGTAGTGAGGATTATTTATTCATTTATACCAACAAAAAAAACTTCTGATAACAAATGCAACAATTCACATATCACAATAACTATACATACATGCATCTGTAATAATAAGTAGACTCAATATTTTCCTATGAAATAAATCACCCTTAAGTTGTATTTTATTAATAAAAATTTATTTAAAATTCCCTTTGTAATAAATACTAAATGAAATGCATGATCATATAGAGAGCATCTACAAACGTATATGTCACCTGGGATCACAGTAACATATTGACCAAGAGCTATTGTGATTTCAGTACTAAATTAAATGCATGATCATGTAGAGAGCATCTACAAACGTATATGTCACCTGGGATCACAGAAACATATTGACCAAGAGCTATTGTGATTTCAGTACTAAATTAAATGCATGATCATATAGAGACCATCTACAAACGTATATGTCACCTGGGATCACAGTAACATATTGACCAAGAGCTATTGTGAGACCAGTACTAAATTAAAATGAAATGCATGATCATATAGAGAGCATCTACAAATGTATATGTCACCTGGGATCACAGTAACATATTGACCAAGAGCTATTGTGATTCCAGTACTAAATTAAATAAAACCTAATTATTATGATTAATAAACGTTATTTGGTGCAACAGGATCAAAATATGGTATTAAGTATTTAAACTAATGAAATTAGAAACTTTTATTTTCGACTTTATGTTTATTTATTGAGAGAGATATCTTATAAGGATTTTGTCAACCTGATTGTGTCAATCAACGTCAACGTCATTGTCGATCAAATTGACAATGTCCTTACAAAATGAAAGACGTCTCTCTGAATGAAAAAAACATGTAGAGGAAAAGAACACTTATATTTCCATTTCATTATAAAATTCTTCTACCTAAACACCGGCACAGTGAATATTTAAACAGATATTCTATTCTGTGAAATATCACGGTTATTTTCAAAATGTAGGAGTATGTATCTAATGTAATTTTTAAGCTTTTTGGTAAACCAGCTCATAATTTCTTTTGCGTTATGCACAACTTATTTACTATGCAAACTATAATTTGTTTACATGTTAAATACCTGGACATGAAATGGTTTAAATCTCTCGACCACGTACTCTGAACCACACAAACCAAAATAATATTATGCAAAATCCTCTGCAATTTATGTCTATCATGGGCCAGAGGCGGCCGCTAGAGCGCTATCAATCAACTTGGACTGTTTGCATACTATTGCATACAACGTATCTCATATATATCCCTCATGATACATACCTAAATGATAAATAAATACCACCTGATATACGGAAGGGCATATTCACATAGTGCTGTACATTTTGATAAATACATAACCATGTAAATAAACACATTCGTGTATAGGGTAACAAAAACATTTGGTTAACCATCAAAACTGGTCTCTACATAGTAAAACTTACAATGTTATTGAGTTTGCATCACAATTTGGTTTGTGTGCAAGTTTTCTTAAAAACTAGCGTTTTATTTATTTATTCTTTACTGTACATTGATTACAAACAATAAAATTTTAATATGAAACAGAATAATTATGAAAATTAAGATTTATATCATGTTGAAGTGGAAATTGTATTTCCTATGTGTACGGTAATTGTACGGTTTTTTTTGTAATTCTGGCAACACAATCTGGCAAGACTGTGTACGGCAGACTGCTTATAAAGGAACCCTTTTGATCCAATTATCCACCTATCACTGGGACATGCAAGGACGGACATCTGATATCGAGCATTACATAAATATTGTTGTGGATCACACATGGTGTAGCGCGTATCTTCCTCATCCATATAAGTAATTATAAATTTCATAATATCAATGCAATAAGAAAATTTGTTTGTGACAAACCTTGCATTATATTATTTACTTGTGTTTATATTAATGTTGTGTAAATAATTTAATTATCAACTTCGAAAATGGAGAAATTCCTCATTATGTGTCACGGGTTTTGATTTTCAAAGATTTGACGTATTTTATAAGTTTAATAGATTTAACTTATTATCTTATTCAAATGAAATTGCGAAACCCAATCAAATACAACTGTCATTCAATGTTCTTTTAAAGAATATATGTAGGGCAGACACCAGGTTGCTTCACTCAGAGGGTTTTTGCACCAATGTATAAATAATTCATGCAAAATGATTTAGCAAAAAATATTAACCCACCCAAATAATATCTGTTGATTGTTTTATTACCACCGAAAATTCGTAAGAACTGTACCTTCAGTGGTTGACTCCTTCATATTGATTTTGTAAGTACATAGATACAATAATATGAGACGCAATTATAGCAAAGGTATCAAAATGTATGATAGTAATAAACATTAATATAATTAATAGTTACCATTTATACACAAACATAGCTCCTTATATATGTACGTTCCCATTTAAGATGCTATCAAATATAATAATTGAAATATTATTTGTAATAATCATTAATAATTATGTACACACGGTGAAACTAAATTTGTGCCTATTATGTACCATATCATTGAAACAATATTACTTTAAACAATCATGATAGCAAGGTATGTATAAGGAGTGAACTTTGATATTTAAATTAACTTGACAGTTTCTACAACTAATTAAAGATTTGATTATTCTGATCTGAATACATAAAATTGTTCAAAATAGTACAAAGTAGGTGTATAACTATTCGTCAATAGAATAACAAGTTAAATTATGTTTTTACTTCGCAATAGGGTAAATAAATATTTTTTTCAAGTCAAAAACGATTTAAACATATTTATCTAAATGTAAAATATATTTCTCTGAATTCACTTTTTTCTCAATACAAATAAAATAATGTCAATTTATGTCAATAAAAATATCAGTGTTATATTTTGGTACCCTTTTCATGTAAAATATCTTAAAAAATCTAATTTAGACGAATTGTTGAAGGGTGTTTGTGTTTACACTGTGAAAATTCATATCAAATAATTTAGACTACTTAATTGCCTTCTCAGAATAAAAATTAATATGATTTTCTTAATTATTATGTATTTAATTTTTGTATTTGAAGGATTTTGATAATTTGAAATGATCGACTAAGCACCCCCTAGTAGATAATTAAAAAAAAAGTTATATCTGGCTTTTGTTATAAACCCAAATACAATCTTATACACCTTTCACACTAAGCTAAAAGCTTGTGCCGTGAAAGGGGAGTTTGCCGGCACCTGGGATCGAACCACGTACCCCTTGTTCTGAAGGCCGAGACTCTACCTCCATGCTACCGATGAACTCAATTGATTCTAATATCTCCTTAGCTACACGCAATTACCTTCAGAGACGTGTTAAGTGGAGCGATACATTTACATAAAATTTCACGTTGATTTATTCAATCGTGATATTTTGATTGTTAGAAATATAATAATTACAAATAATCAGTAATAGAAATATATTACAAGGGAGTTAGTAATTTATTTATTATTGAAATATCACAAGACCATCTCCTAATTCTATTCTTCATTTCAGAACGAGCTAGTTTTAGTTACAAGTAAAAATATGAGTAATATAATGGGGAACTTTCACAAAAAAAAAATTTCAACCCAAAAAATAGTACAGAAAATTAGAAAAATTATGGTACTTTTTATATTTTTAAATGTGCATTTTTAAGGTTTTTATCACCATTTAAAAAAGCAATTTTCACACTTCGCCGCAAAAAGGTTCACTCGTGGCGGAGCAGTGTTTGACAATATCAGGCGCTACAAACAGTACTAAGAGTGAAATGTGTGGCAATACAAAATAGCGCCTAGCGACGTCACACCGGACTAATTCAATAACAGAAAATATGGATTTTTAAAATGAAAATAATGAATGAAAAGTTTTATTTTATGGTTTCTTATTAGGATATTCGTGATCAGCGTATATTTATTAATATGAATTGATAACATTTAGTCATATTCCTCACACATGCATGTTCCCTCAACGCAAAGCAGAAAATCTTTGGTAATTTTAATTAAATAATCTTCTTCTTCTCCTTGGGCAATTATAAGTCCCACATGGTGGTGGGGTCACGTATTTTGAAAGTATACAATGCCAGTACGCATTCATAGTGTTCTTGCAATGTATATTTTCAAGTTGTGTAACGAAAAATAGTCTCAGAAAATATACACGATTTCTGCGTGATTGTCGTGTATACTTTCTGACGCTGATTCAGTGAAACGTGTTTTGAAAGTATACAACGCCATTACGCACAGGTTGGGACTTCTCGCGTATAGTTTCAAATATTAATAAGCATAAATATTTTAAGAAACTATACATGGTTATTACGCTCTTATCGTGTATATAAGAAATATTTTTATAATATTTTATGAATATTTTTATTGTAAACAAAACAAAGGACAAAAATATTTTCATTATATAAAATAAACACAAATGTTTAAGTACTTAAGTGCTACTTCAAAAAGACGCCGGTCAAATAATAATGAAAATATTTATTTATTTAAGTACATTTACAATTTCGCTTTTACATGTTGACAAATTTAAGAAATTATAACAACACCAAGTAAATCCAAAATAACAAAAATACAGGTAATAAAAGCAATAAAAAAATATTAATAAAAACAAGACGCATAAAAATAATAAAAACAATTTTATATGAAAAAAAGAGAAAGCTACTTTGATTCTAAGAACGTTGCTTTGTGTAGCGCTTAGAAAATGTACACGATTATTCCGCAATGGAAACTTGTGCAGTATGTTTTTCGCACAAATTTTAGTGTACGTTATTGGAAAATATACACGATTAGAGCGTAATAACCATGTATAGTTTCTAAAAATATTTATGCTTATTACTACTTGAAACTATACGCGAGTATTCCCAACCTGGGCGTAATGGCATTGTATACTTTCAAAATACGCGGTGGGGTCAGCATTTTAATTACATAATCATAATAATATATAATAATTTTATTTCTATTTCCAAAACAATTGGAACTCTTTTTGGAAAAGTCTACGAATTAAACGTTTTGTATATCCAGGTACATTGTACCAGTGGCGTGCCTTCCATACATGCAAAAAAGCAACGCATGCCTAAGGAATAAATCTATAATTTACGAGAGAAAATATCTAAAACAAACGACAATATATTCGTTTGAATCTTCCGCTAAACGCTAGCTAATCTATTGCAAACTTCAGGTCACTAAATGTACCTATAAACGGTATAAAGTAAATTAACCTTGATTCAAATCTCGCGCTAAACGTTAGCAAACCTTTTGCAAACTTCACTTCAATGATACGGATAAATTCGTATGACCCCAGTAAATAGTTCTGTCCTATTTCCACCTCTTTGCATCATATGTAGCTTTTATGTTATCTGTCACACGTAGGGAAAGTACGTTAAAAGTATTTGTGTTGTGCACAAATACTATTAACGTACTTAATACAAGTGATTAATACTAGTGTATATGCAAGTGTAGTGGTACAATACATTTGCACGCCAGATTCAATGCATCTAGGAAAGGTTTGTATGTGTTAGTGCAAAACACAATAATATAATTTTTATTATGTGTATACGGCTTCGGTTGAGTCATTTTTAACTAATCATCTTTAATGAACTGACGTTGTGTAGTTCGTAAATTAATCCAATACCGATTAAATGAATTGTGTTTATTGAGATACCACATTCATGTTAATGCGATATGATTATTAGGGTTCAATTTCATTCAATTAGATGGATTTCCCCGAAACTTAAGTTCATCGCGTTTATCTAAAAAATCACGAAAGTAAGTTTTTCCATTGTTAACTTCAGATAATCAATATGGATAATGATATAGTGCCGTGTACAGATATAAAATGTATAAAATCCTTAATTGTTGACGGAACTATTGTCAGCCTACCGTTTAGTTTGAAAAAAGAAATTATTAGTTCGCCTAGGCCAACTCCTAACCTAACCATAGTTTCAACAAATAAGAAATATCAAAGATATTTCAATAGAAACATATATGGTACGCATTGGATAACTGGTTGCTCGCATTTGAATAAGTTTTTTTGCTGGAATTGTGTATTTTTTAACACAGAAAAGAACGTTTGGAATACTACAGGCTACTGTGATTTGAACAATATTCATAATGCTATCAAGAGACATCAGACTTCTACACAACATTTACAAGCGGTAATTTCATTTTGCAATTTTGGTAAACAGAGAATAGAAGTAGCATTATCTCGACAGTTGAAGGATGAAATATCCCGCCACAACATTAAAGTAGACAACAATCGAGCTATGTTTAGCAGACTTGTCGATGTTGTTTGTTTTTTGGCGCAGCAAGGACTTCCATTTAGAGGGCATGATGAGTCTGAATTATCGTTAAATAAAGGAAACTTTTTGGAATTAGTTACATTGCTTTCCAAATACGATCCACTACTTGGCAATCACCTGGAAACTAAATCTGGACCAAGTTATCTTTCTAATAAAATCCAAAATGAAATAGTTCATTGCGTCGCTTGCGTAATACAAGAACATATAGAATTTCAAATTAAAAATTCACCATTCGTATCAGTAATAGTTGACGAAACCCCCGATATTAGCAATAGAGAACAATTATGTATCATATTAAGGTATTGCTTTGAAAATCAAGTACATGATCGATTTTTAGGATTCATAAACGTCTCCGAAAATCGCAATGCTGACACGATTTCAGCAATTTTGATTGAAACAATCAATAAGTACGATTGTTCCAATAAATTAATAGCCCAAAGTTATGATGGAGCCAGTATTATGTCTGGTGCAAGAAATGGAGTGCAAAGTAAAATTAAAGAGTGTTTTCCGCAAGCGATTTACATTTGGTGTAGCGCTCATATTTTGAATTTAGTTCTTTCCAAATCGTGTCAGAGAATCGGCGAAGTTAGGTCATTTTTTTCAGTACTTCAGTCATTAATAACTTTTTTTAATTGTAGCACAAAACGCACTGCATATTATGAAAAATTTTGCACCAAAAGAATACCTCGCTCAGTTATCACACGCTGGGCGTATAACTCACGAATTGTAAGCGTTGTTTACGATCAAAAAAATTATTTGATTGAGATGTTTTCCGATATGATCGATAATCCTGGTGAATGGGAAGGAGATACGATATTGTCAGCGGAAAATTTTCTACAACAATTAAAGTCATTCAATTTTAATTTCTTTCTTGAATTATTTGATTCTTTGTTTGTCAAAACTAATGAATTGTATGAACTAATACAAACATCAGAAATCGATATTGGATACTGTATTAATAAATTAAAAGCTTTCGATATATGGTTACACACAGATTTTTTTTTGTCATTTGAATTGATTTATAATAATATATTGGAAAACAATAATAGTCCAAGAACAAGAAGAAACATTGTTTGTCCTAAAACTGAATATAAAAGAATTTTTCTCGAAATACGATATAATATTTCATTAGAAATCAACGAAAGGTATTCAGAAATTTACAAACTCATCTTTTTCCGACTGTTGGATACCAAAAAATTTGAGGGTTATACAAAGAATTTTCCCCAAGAAGAATTTTCCTCATTAACATTTTATTACGGGAATCACTTTGATATGATCATTTTAAAAAACCAGTTACAGTCATTATATGCATCTCCGGAGTTAAGAGATTTTCAAGTTTTTCAAATAATAGATTTCATTTACAACAATAGCTTAGAATTAGTGTTCTCAGAATTATATAAATTATGTAAACTCATAGTTACGATACCGGCAACAAGTGCGTCAGCTGAAAGAGCATTTTCAGCTCTTAAGCGTATTCATACGTATTTAAGAAATACGCAGGGACAAGAACGTTTAACTGAACTTGCTATCATCTCAATAGAAAAAAAAATGTTATCCGAATTTAAGAGACCCGAATTTTACCAAAATGTATTAAAAATATTTTTAAAAAAAGAAAGGAGGTTAGAATTCGAATATAGGTAAAAAATTATATTTTGTTTATTAATTATTATGTTTTTTTTTTTTTTTTTTTTTTTTTTTTTTTTTTTTTTTTTTTTTTTTTTTTTTTTTTATACCATCACGGCATATCCCACAAGTGGGGTAGCCAGCAGATCAGCTGGCTACCCCAGCTACTCAGCTACAACAGCTTTTTTTTTTTTATACCATCACGGCATATCCCACAAGTGGGGTAGCCAGCAGATCAGCTGGCTACCCCAGCTACTCAGCTACAACAGCATTAATTATTATGTTAGTTGGGTAATTGATAAATATTTATACAATTGATTCATAATTGGAAATGCCATTCCATAAAAATGCACATGAATCTCTTGAATTTTTTATTGATGTTATTACTTTAAAATTTATTTATATCTTACTTATGTAGGTACTGTGTTTAATAGAAATGTTGTTTATTATTTTTCTTTATTTCTTTTTATTCTTTTTTCTTGTGAATTTTTACCAATAAGCAGAATTTGTTATAAAATATTATACTCGTTCTTGTAACTGCACAAAAATTTAACAAAATAATAATAATTATTATTTCAACATCTCATTTCTGTATAATTTTTTAAAATTTTATAATCCGCCAAAAAAATATATTATTGTGTAAATTAGTGCCTTATAATTATATGATACTTTCTAAAAATATTGAGCTTGACACAAATCGTCCGACAAGGGACGAGATGCTGTAATCTTATAAATAATAATAAAAATCTTCATCTCTGTTCAATTGTATTGCTTTCTTGCGTATTTACTTTTTTATATCTACATCTGATTGTTGATTACTTTTTTATGTGTTTACTATAAATTTTATTTTCATAGGTATGTAGATATTATTATTTTCTAACCAATGTGATAAAATAAATAATCTAACATGAGTTTAACATTATTTTTCAATAAACATTATGACTCAATATTTACTATAGGTTTGTTCGGTATATAATTTTATGATTCTAATTATGATAACATTCTGCTTTATTTCATATAAATACTGTAACAGTCTCTAGATATAATTTTTTAATCCATATACCTACTTCTAAATTTTGATGTAGGTATATTCGCATATTCGTAATTTTATAAGTTCAAAATGACACACTTGAGTGGGTGTAAATGTGTGTTATGTAAATTTAAAGAATATCTTTGTATTGCATTGTAAAAAAATATCATTCCCTGTTTTGTTATTATTTTTTTTTAATTTACTCGTTTCAAGATATTAAGTACAATAATTAGCTCGATGTCGGGTTCCTTGCCTTGAGAAAAGAATTAAATTATATTTAAAATAGCTTTATCACTTAAGTATTTTGAGTTATTTGTTGCTGAAAATGTTTAATATTATCGATTATATTTAATAAATATTGAAATTTCATATTTGAGTTTTTGTTTCTTCACTAAGACTGGGGACTATCGCCCTTTATCGCTTTATTTTGGCAGTTCCGAGTTGGTATAGGGTAGCCTCCCCAATTAGAGTGATCCTGCATCAATTGAGACACCTTTTCCATCCTTTAATATTTCTTTTGTTCAAATGTTGTTGTCATTAAAATGGTTTATTGTAAAAGAGGTCATCCAGACTATCTAGATTATTGCGGACAGAAAAATAGTGAAGTTTTTGGCCAACAATACCTACTGTACCTACACAAACCGCGTGATATTTATCTTTTTCAAATGTTGGTGTCATTAAAACGGTATATTGTAAAAGAGGCTACTGTACACAAACAGCATGCCCAATACAAAAAGTCTAGTCCCGCCACTGCATTGTACATACATAACTGAGTACTGTATTTGTCTATTTAATATTATTACAGATTATATTTATTTTAAGAATATCTTTAAAGTAGTTCTAATCTAACACCAGTAGTGCTAATTAGTTTAAGTAGAATTATTAATATGTTTTGAAAGGTGTTTAATATATAATATGTTCGTGCAATAAATATGAAGGTGGCAAATGTTTAATAAAGTAAAAAATATATCCATTGTACCAATGTACAACGACGAAATGAAAATAAATGCGCTTTGTATTGTAATATGAACATCTCAGTGCTGATGAATAAAGTCTGCCTTAAAGTGCATTTAATTACCCGTTACGTTACTCACCTCCAGGACAAGCCTGCTATGTAGCTTATTGAATTGTTATAAAGACTTTACATCGAAAACTTTACAAGATGCATACATCGAGCTAGTACTTTAAATTATAACAGTCGAAAACGATATTGTACCTGTCAAGGGTGATATCAAGCAGAATTTCGCAACATGATTTGAGTTTTTTGAGATGAACTTGGCTGAAAACATTACGTAAATGTTTTTTTTTTTCTGTTTTTACATTGTGCTATATTATTGTGTGTAACTTTCTGAACAAAAAATGAAGTGTTATTTACTGACATGTCATCAGTCAAATATTTTATTTATTTATCACTTATATACGACACGAACCTTTTACACGTGAAACATATATCAAAAAAAAAAAAACAAAATATGAATTAACAGCTGCAGGTACAAATCTATAAAAATAAACAGTATGATGTAAAATAAAATTAGTAGTTACGTTGTACAAAACAATAAAAGTAATAAAGTAAAAATATTATAAATAAATTTGTGTTAGTTGTAAGGAATCGCGCATATGTGATAAACTCACCATCTGTATATTTATTGTATTTGCCACTGTCATGTATTTATTTGTTGAATTGCTTGTAATCAATGAGCAGTAAAGAAAAGTAAATATTTACATAATCTTTATTTTCAATTTATTTTTCATATATTAAACACAACGGATTCTCAAAATTTATACGAATCTAGAAGCTATTTTTTATTAGTCTACCAACTACACAGTCTATCACAAAGGTCAAAATCGTAGAAATCTTGATAAGACTTTTCATGAGGATCAATAAATAATATTGGAGAACGAACAGGTAACTCATATTCAGAAGTATCGAGAAAGAAAATTTAGTCGTGTTTTAAATCTATTTACTATATTTCAGCATTATATTTAAAGGATATGCATTCATATTGGTGACGACAGTACGTCTATTTTTACCACAAAGTGTATTGTAGTGAGGCAGTTTGTTTGTTTGTATGTATAAACCATGTTACCGATCCCTTCCATCTTATAACAATATCAGCTTCAGGCTACAGAACACAAAATATGATGAAGGTGCAAACTATATACTTACCTTCTATAAATGTCGGAAATGTAAAAAAAATCAAACTGTATAACACATAATTAAAGGAATCATAATTTAAATTTGTACAATTCACAGCAGGCATTAGTTTAAGCCAATATTTCCAGATATTTTTATAGCCACTTGTTATCAGGTGGAGATCTTATATATAATATATTATGTAAAGTGTATTAGAATTCCGTCGGCCCGGGCGTCCCTCTTTCACATTACACTGTTTCTATGACAACGACATCAGAGCGTAGGGAATGTCGTGGAAAGAGGTGACGCAATTGGCGCAGAGACGATCTGAAAGGAGGAGGCTGGTTTTTGCCCTGTGCTCCCGAGAATAGCGTTGAGGACGATGATTGATTGATTGATTGAGTTAGTTGGAAGCTATTTGGGTTAGTTGGAAGATATTTCGGTTAGTTGGAAGATATCGCATCGCTGCGATAAACTCGCCCATTGTACAAAATTTTTCGTTTATACCTTGTTGTAATCCTATAAAAATATTTTGTACAATAAAGTTTATTATTATTATTGGTTGATTAGAATTTTAAGGAACATAGTTGGAAAATCTAGTGTTCGAATTTTTCGAACATTTCCAATATATTTGGCCTTCATAAATCAAAACATATTACTAATCATGGTATCATCAAAGAAATAAATTATTCGGTTCTTATTTATCGGATCTATTCATTTTTTCAATGATTTAGAATAATATTTTATTTTTTAATTGTAAATTAAAATAAGTATTTAGTCTCAAAGATATTTTTGTGCAAATGGAAATCAACATGTTTGAACTATGGATTTAGGTATTGTAGATGTGCTGAATTGTTTTTTTTTCTGAGTCACCACGCATCATAATGATAGGTTATAATATGTAGAACAATATAATCTCCAGCTGCAAGGGGCACTATACCAAGTCTAGGGTAAAGTAAAGACTACTATAGTGTATAGTGTAGTGTAGTGTAATGTGTTGTGTATAGGTGTATGTATGTAGGAGCCCACCTACCCGTAGTGTAGTGGTAGTAGCAATATGCCGGGACTCTGACGCTTGTTTATATGGCCCGGGATACCTCCCACCAGAACTCTACGCTCGACGCTACGACCAAACACGGGAACAAAAACATCGTATGCTACATTAAATCATAACAAATATCGTATAGCATTCTTTACACAAAATATCTTTGGATTATTAATTGTGTCGGTGCACATGTAGTAGAATTCCATAATAATGCAATTTGAAACAAGTGTTCCTTTCTACTATTGTTTGTTAATTCGCAGAGAGACGTGAGATTGATAATGACCTTATAAGTCGAAAGACGTCTCTCTGCGAATTAACAAACAATAGTAGAAAGGAACACTTGTTTCAAATTGCATTATCTTTGGGTTAGTTGGAAGATATCGCGTCCCTGCGATAAACTCGCCCATTGTGCAAAATTTTTACCTTTTATTTGTATCCATTTATTTTGTACAATAAAGTTTATTTTTATTTCATATATTATATAAGTTTATTTTAATATTTTATAGTTTTTGTTATTTAATGCTAAAAAGCAGATTTTCAGAGATTTTTATTTCGTTGCGCCTCGCTTGGTATACCTATTGGATTTGAAAAAAAACTTATTTATCAGGTTAGTTGGAAGACATCGCATTCTAGTGATAAACTCGCCCTCTGAACATTGAATTGTATAACTGATATTTTTATGATACTTTTTATTGATTTGAAATATTGTAACCGATGTACAGAGAATGATGAAATAAATATATAAATAATACAGATTTACCAATAAGAGATGTACTTAAACTAGATTTTTTTAGTGATATCTACTGTCAGTACAGTTTTATAAATATTTTCTCTTAGCATTTTTTTCTGTTTGGTTTATTCTTGTACTAGAATGAACTAAAGTCATTGAAAAATATACTACTATTATATTTGTCTCCAAATAACGTTACATTTATGTAATGAAAGTGTGAAATAATATCAATTTATGAAATGTTCTCTATACAAGTAAAATGCGCGTACTAGGTCTTACACGACCAATGTAGCTCCACCCACACCTTCAGCTACGATTCTGGTACACGCTGGGTCTACGTTGGTTTCTACGCCGGCACTTGTTCGTCCGTCAGCCGTTAGGCATGGCGCTTATGACGCTTTACATTTTCACACCGGTACAATACGGTTTACCTTTAAATACAACTCACGTATGGTTACCTATGGTGAAAATATTTACAAAAAAGTGATCGACTTTCAATAAAGTGTCCATTCATATATAAATCCTAAATCTAATTCTAAAATAAGTGAAAAATTGTACTTTTTCAAAATATAAGTGAAAAAACTTTACGGAAAACTTAAGCAGGTTGAATATTTGCGTGTTTTATTAAAACTTTTGAATTTTAGTATTGATGATTTAATTGGAAAATGTTTCTTTAATATATAAAGACTAAACAGGTAAATGTTTTAATGAACACTTAAATTTATCTTCCAATATTATTTCTTAAAACTTTAACGATTTGCACAAATATATTAAAAAGTGGTTATTTGCTTAATTAAGTGTTTCAAATTATAATTGGTTATACTTTAACGTTCAACTTTTTCTCAACCACAATAAAATCGACTTAAGGTAAGTGCGTACATAATATTTAATGAAAAATATAATTAATAGAAAATTTAACAACGATTTTCGATTATATACATATAAATATGTGAGCACGTATTGATTAGGTACAAAATATTTAAAACATAAACATATTTTGCAGAAAAATACAAATTTATTAATATGTTTGAACAATATGAAAAAAAAAACATTTTTAGTTTATAGGCTCATAAACGGTAATAAAAAGAATTCGTTTATTTCAGCAGTTAGTTGATTGTAGATAACTGCCATTTCAATTTTCGTTCTACGGTATAACTTATCTCAAGATATTAAAAGTATTATAAGTAATTTAACAAATTTTTAATCACTCCCTGGACATGGACGAGTCTAAAAATGTGGGCGTGTTTTCAATACACTAGAAAAAGAAAATGTACGTACTTAACATACTGTTTTATTAAAATTATTTCAAGTATTCTTTTAAAAATAATGAATACTTCTGTTTCAAGTTCTTTGGACAAATATAGTGTTTTATTTTGATACTGAATATAAATCATAAATTTGCATGTATTTTGAATATTTTTATAATTATTTTTTTATAATATAAACATATACAGGTACAATTAAATTAAATATGTTCATAGCTGTGACAAACTCTTATTCTGCTGTTAATTTATTAACGATAATTATGTTGCGTACGCATAAATTGGCGAACCTTTGTAAAGTATGTATGTATTTTGTTTGTATCAGCAATAAGTCATTATGAGATGAAATAATTTATGTAATATTCCTTTAAGCGTCTTCTTTGAAATTACTACAAAGTAATGTGAGTGGGTTTGGTACCTACCTCTCTTAGCTCAGAGTACTCACCGTACAGCATGCCCAATCATTACAGAGAGCTTTTCATTTTGATTCCTCTTGCGATTTAATTATAAACAAAGCCCAAAGGCATCTGAAACTCTAAATAAATATAGTTTCTCGGAATAAACACTAGTGCTGCTTACATGGAGTGGAACTAGTTATACAATATATTCATCATATAAAATAAAAAAAATATCACTTATTTGTAAACTGAAAAAAAAATATTAAAAAAAATCTTTTATGTTTGTGTAATAATGTTCAGTAGCGGGATATTTCGATCCTGAGATCTCTCGATGGAATGTCCAAGACTTTACCATTAGGTTATAAACTTGAAGTTTTGACCATTTGAATACTTTGTTTCAAACTATACCTACTAAAAATCAATTAATCTACTCCGTATATTTTTTGGATAAGGAATATATTCTGTTTATGATATGTTTCAAGATATGGTATACTAGTAGGCTATTCTACTTCAAGTCATTTTCTTGGAATATAAATACATTTTTCTTACTAATCTGTCTCTTCATCTTCTAAGGATATAATTGCTATCCAGTATTCCAGTCACATACTTAATGATTGAGTTACATAGTAAAACAAATATGAATAACTTTATTGATTAATAATATTCGTCGGTAGCCTGGAGGTAAAGTTTGCGGTTCGATCCCAGGTGCCGGCAAACTCTTCTTTCACGACACAAGCTTTTAGCTTACTATGAAAGGTGTAGGTATAAGGTTGTATTTGGGTTTATAACACAAACCCAGATATGTCTTCTATAAAACTTCAATGAACTTAAGGAAGTAATATAATATTAATATTTACATCCTTATTTCCACGTACATGTCTCCCAGGAAATCTGAAAGGATACATAAAAGTTTTTATTATAATTTAACATGAGACTATGGATATAAAACGAGTATTTACTCTGTATGTAATTCGTATTCAAATTATATAAATTCTGAAATAAAAAAAAAAAGAAACAGTTTTACAATAACATTAAACATTATATTATGTTCAGAAGTTGTGCTCTTTATACGAGTGTAATACAGAGAAGAATGTATTTCCCCGTGGACTTGTATTAAATTATTTATCGTCAGGGAGTTCTCCAGATAACCTGTTGAAACCCTTGGCTGGCTGGCTGTATGGCTGTATGGTAGTACTGTTTGGAGGATGGTGAGGCGAATAGGGAGATAAAGAGGAATGGAATAACAAGGAAGGGAATGGGAGTAATGCGTACAAAATAATACTATTATACCTAATATCAAACAATGCACATTGGAGTGAGCATTACACAGTTCAAGTATCAACACTATATTATCTATATAACACAAAATACAAGATACCTATAACACTTCCGTATCAATATCCTTCTCATATACATGATTATTGAAGTAGACACTCTTCCAGTTTTCCATTAGACATACCTAATGAAATATTTTAAATTATCGAGGTTTAGTTATTAGATTTGCGATATTTTAAGATTACAGTTATCTTGCCCCGCCTGTTTTCTGTCTCCGGTCTACATTCAGGCTATTTATTACACATTCACAGTTTAATGATACGTCTAGCTTGTGACGTATAAATGATACGTAAATTATTATATAAGTAAATATGAGTTCAATATGATATGATAAGAATGAAGTGTTCCAATTTATTGAAGAAAATATGCTTAACTTTATGATTTATGATTTTTTTTTGCCAGGTGTAATTTATTTTAATAAACTTTGAATGTGGATCTTAGGTAACTTATTCAGAATGCATAAAAATATATAGTTGATACATATATTTTTTTTAGAAACGAGAAATTGATTATTTCTAATTATTTTTACTTTGTTTGTTAGGTATTAGAATTTTATAATGAAATTATAAACAACTGTTTTTTCCACTACGTTAATTTTCATTGCGAGAAACATTTTTCGCCTTCCAAGGATATTGTCAATCAGTCATTGATAGTTAAGAGATTGACAATGCCCTTGAAAGACAAAAAACGTCTCTGTCAAAAAAAAATTGCATAGTGAAAAAAAATGTTTGCTTTTAATTTCATGACATCAAATTATTCGTCTTTTCAAGCCACATCTGCCGATGACATAATCTGTGCACTGCGAGATCCATGGAAAAAAAACTGAGAAATATTTCGTGCTGCTTTTTCTTGAATTATTCGTGAAAGTCACATATATTTAAAAATTATTCGGTAATTTTTTCAAATCAGGTTTAGACATTTAATACAGTAACGAATCAGACACATGTCATCCAGCAAAACAGATTTGTTTTGATCTTCTGTAAAATAACATCCTATACGCATTTATCGAGATTTTACAGAATTTGTTTTGATCTTCTGTAAAATCTTGATAAATGCGTATAGGATGTTTCATGAATCCACCGACGTTATTGAAAATGTCTGACTTATAAGTTGCTTGACTAAAGTGAATCATAGTTTTAAAGACAGAAATTGAAAACGTTTTACGCTTTTATGTAATTGAGTACAAATGAGAAACAGGTACATATCTCATGGGTGTCTATAGGTTTTAAGCCCAAATCTTAACGTTTACTAAATTTAAATAGACTGCATAATTTGACATACTATTTTTTTATTATTTTTTTAAATTTACATTATCTTTTTCAAGTTCATTTCATAAAAAAAATGTTCAGCATTCAATAAAAAATATAATATAATTTAACTGAGCACTTATAACTGCAAAATATTTCTCGAATATTACTATTACAAAATACTTTCATTTTGCCATTCCGTTTAATTTAGTTGAATGGAAAGGTCCTGGACAATAATAATAAATAAACTTAATGAAAATGAGCCCCCGATAAAACATGAATCTATTAATTTTGGTTACTTTCAATGTAGTCCCATGAAGGTATATTAATTGTACGTGTAACTTTAACATAAAGAGAACCAACCCAATCTCATAATATAATTATTTTACACGAAATAAAGACATGAATTAACGTACAAGGATGGTTGGAGTTTAATTAGGGAGATAATGTACTGGTTTTTAACTACAAAATTTAAAACATTTCATTCATATTGAACACATTAATATTATTGTGTGATTGAGATTTAAGTGTATGTAAGAATGCAATCAATCCAAATTATAAATAATACTTCTTAGTTGAATAAAATGAAAATGTAGCGACACATCAGCAAAAAGCTCTGGTAAAATAAAATTAGTTAAATGGAGTTAGATTGGAAGCAGAAGCAAAATATTAACTATGACTCATGTAGAAGGTAATGTAGGAGGTAATGTTATCAAATTAAAAAGCCATCAAAAAATACTGAGTTGTCAAATGAATTCGCCTCCGTGGCAATTGCTTATTCTACATAAAAGTAAATATGATCATAAAATATGCGCAGTACTAGATAAGTTCACACTATTCATAGGATAAATCTAAATGGGAAGACTTTATAATATTGTAGATGCGACAATGAATAGGTTATGTTAAATGATTTGGAAAATTCATGAAAATATACTGAGACAAAATACTGAGATTTCTTCGATCTTTCATTAAGACAATACAATTTCTTGATCTTAGCTGTTTTAATGGATGCGTAAAACCACTTTCATGTATTGTGTTTTATGTTTTATTTTAGTAGTTGTTGAGTCTCCCGTAAGTGTTGTAAGGTTATTATGTATTAAAAGTATTAAGGCAACTTCGTGTTATCACGGGAAATAGAAAACAAATAATCTGCAAAGGAAACAGAAAGGAAAGGGACCAAATGTTATGGATTATTTATTATTCGCGAATATTACTTTCTATTATAATATATGTATCTATAGAACATTACAATTACTAAATACAGAAAGCATTGCTTGAACATGTACATTCTCAAGGGAATATATTCATATAGTATTTGTATTATTTGTAACTCAGAAAAAAAAACAAAAAAATTTGTAACTCAGAAAAAAAACAAGAAAAAACAAATCGAAGGGTAAAAAAGCTTGGAGTATTTATATTGATTTTAAGATGTTAACATTTTAAGGCTTTTTAAAATTTATTGTGTTATTTAGCAATGAGATCTGCCACCCGTACCGTATGTTTAATTTTTGTTGACATGAAGAGGACGATTTGCATGTTTTTTATTCGCAGCTTTTAAGCTGGCTACCCAACTTGTAGGACATGCAGTGATGGTGTACTAGTACTAAGACTTATAAATAAATATTAAAAGTAGGTTTATCGCATTGGTCTTCAGCTGTAATGATCCTTATTGTCAGTAATCATATTAAAAAATATGTCTAAGCAAAGCTACAGTTGTTGCATATAATAAGGAGCAACAAATCCTTCACCTTTCTTTACGGTTTGATTCTAAGATGACAATGATGAATTCTGCAAATCAATTTTCTTATAACGTTGCCATGATTATTTCATTTTTCATAAGTAACGCCTAAGTTTTCTTCATAACTATACCATACAAATAGCGCATTGTCATTTGCCGACTTACTTTCTCTTTACAACACAAGCATATTGCTTACAGTGAGGGTATCTGGGTATATTTAGATTTATATCAAATCCAGATTCATCCTCAATATGTAGCACATTGGAACTATCCTTACCTTTTATATCTATTGAATAAAATAAGAAATGCAAGTTGTGTTCTTTCAATGTAGTTAATGGAATGTAATTGATACTTATGGGTTTTCTGCTCAACCTTTTAGAAGACCGTTGGATAAATATATCTTTGTATAATATGTGGATATATAAAGATTCCGTGATATCAATTTTGGGTATAATCATGCGTATTAATGTTTGATGGTATTCGAGATAATAAGTTATTATTAGATATGTTTCTAACAATTTATATAAATGTGTACTTGAAAATAAACATTTTAGCATAAATTTTGCATGTATAAATATTTATATTTTTTTATAAGTATATGAGTGTATACCTGTGATTTTGAGTATACTTATATTGGAAACAAAGCCGTAAATGAATAAATAAATAAGCAAATCTTTATTTTTCAGAACTATAATGGATAGTTGTAACTTATTTTGATAGATTTATGTTAATATTTATTTATTTATTTACTTAAATTCACGGCATAAGCCTATTACATGATAAAATACATTATACATAACATTTATAAATACAACAGTGACAAGTCTAACAAAATTATATGTTATTAAATATAAAAAAAAACCAAATGACCAAACAGCAAACAGAGAACCAAATTTTATGTGGTACATGCAATGAGAGACAATATTAATAACACAATATACATATATAAATACATACAGACACACAAATACACATGAACACATAAAATATAAATATTTGAGTTATATATAAAATCCGGTATATTTCTTTACTACTGTTTTTTTAAATTGTTAGATGGAAGAAATTACTATAAAGTAATAATCTCGCCATTGCATATCATCACATTTTTTCTTGTTTTGTGTTTATTTGTGTTTAGTGTTAATATGACGTGGTTAGATGAAAGAAATCACTATAAAGTGATAATTTTGCCACTGTATATCATCACATAAAATCTATTGCATAATATATTTCAACTTAAAATAATGGATGAATATACTATTAAAACCAGCTAAAAATCATTTCAATTCGTTCGTTAGTTTTTTCACTTGAATCTATAAAGTTTATTGTATTATTTCTTATAATTGGTTATAACTAACTATAGTTAGAGTTTTTTTTATAATCCAGGACTATCTTGTAATTTATGTGAGCCTGAGAGACAGAGGGACAGAGAAAGAGAAAGTTCTTGCAATTAATGATGAATATGTTATATCAAGACAAGTGTAGTATAATAATTACGAACGGGAAATAATTTGGAATGAGATATTATTTCAAACGAAGCGAAAATTCTTTAAAAGCACTCAAATGAAATTTGAGTAGTAGTAGAACGTTATTGTTCATATTACCACGAGTATAATACAAAATATTCACCATATCAAAAAATGTTATACTGTTTGTTTCGTATAGGTACAGTTTGGTTATATTATAGTAGGTATTTACTATATAGGAATTATTATGAAAACACAATTTGAAACAAAACAGGCTGAAACTGAGTATTTTGTAAACCACAAACCGATTGTCATCATAATGTTGACTTTACTAGTGATGTGTGTTGTATCATATAAAATCATATCGCGGGGGTGTGTGTTCGTTGTGATACCTACAATACCGCAATACTACTAGGTAAATTGTGATGCTGTGTGTCTCAGCTGTTATGCCGTACTGTATTGTACTGTGTTCACGTATATGCTGATATTATATAAATGATAATATTATGTCATATGAACTATATGCACTAATACTTTAGGGACGTTAGACCGACACGAATAGCAAACCACAGCTCAGTATGAATTTAATTAATAACTCGGGATGCTTTTACTGTTTTCAAAGAGTATAATTACAATTGAATTAAAATGCTGTACTATTTCGACATTTTAATTATGTCACTAAATTATTCTAACACAAAGAATAAGTCTCCTATTTTGAGCTTCCGCTCTCATCATCAGGCTAGCGAAAAGTCACTTTTCGCCAGCCTGATGATGAGAGCGGAAGCTCTTGAAAGCCGGCTCGCGTCCAATAAAAAGTCACCGTGGATATATTATAAATAAGTGTTTTATTTATAATTAATTCAACATGAATTTCCACCAAGTACCGTCGGTTGAAAATATCAACTTGATCTATATGGCGTTTCGGCCATGGCGCCTCATGTGATTCGTAAGCAATTAGACAACTTTTCTATTTTCTACAAGAATGTTTGGTAATTGTTGTATCAGGAATTTAGATAAAAAATATATTAATAAAAAACACCGTTTGCTTTCACTTGATTCATTTTAAAAATATTTGTGATATATAGGTAGGTGTCGTTGGCTGGACGATTCCTAGTAGGTGAGATTGGCTGGAGGAAGTCGCCATACAGCGATGATTGAAGTCACCCGTGGTGAGAGGATTGATATGAGAAAAAAAGCATTAGAGTCAGATGAAGTTGGTGAACGTCGTCATATTAATGATTGATTGATTAATAGTATTGTTCTCAGGTTGTGTGCAGGTAATGTATAAATTAAGTGAAAGTTAACAGTGTTTTTTAATCATATTATTTAATAATTTAATGATGTATTTTCATAGTTATTCCTTTTCGATTTGAATTAAAAATAAAATATACATAGAACATTTCACAAATGCCGATATCTGATAAAAATACATTATTTGAGTAATAATTAACAATGTTTGTATCACTTTATATTAAAAGTAAATGGCTATTATGCTGTTTAGGTACTTGTGACATTTATCAAATAAACTGTTTTTACATTCAAGTTAAAATACATGTAAATGTCAACTCAACAACATAAGTGATAAACACGCTAGAAATGTAATTAAGTCGCGAAATAAAAAGCTTTAGAAATTTTAAATATTCACAGTAGTGAGAACTTCAACAGCTACTTGTATTTTTCATTCGTTCTGATTTAAAATGTTTTATATCTGTTCAACAAGAAATTAATGATTATTGTTGCAAAAATAATTCAAAGCTACAAAGTATATTGCAACAATAAAACATAACAACACAATATACGAGCATATCTCATAACATAAGCAGTATATTTCTCTGCAGTAGGTATATAACGAATATAAATCAAACACATTATATACTCAAAAACATAAATTTAATTAATGCAAATGAAACACAATCATAACGCAGATAATCTCATTGATTTGCAATATATTATACAACTAAAAAAATAGTATTTACTGACTGTTTATAAATACTGACTAAATGGCAGAGAAAGGGATCAAACCAATCTCAATCATCAGAACACAATCATATACACGTTTTGTGATTCTATATTGTTAATAGATTGTTAATAAAAATTCTGCGCCACACTTTGTTTGAACTTAAAAAGGGAATCCGCGAAATTTCCATACAAACCTATATAATATATATTATTTGAATAGTTTGTATCCACTATATATCACTGTGAAAAGTTATTCCCTACTACGAGTACCTACTTATGTATTGAAATTATAATTAGAGAAAAATAAAAAATACTGTGTAATGCACACAGATAAAACTAATTGGGTTTTCATCTTTATAAAATCCGTGGAGCACCCGGTAAAGAATTGGTCTCCCACTCTTCTGCGTAAGTTTTCGAATGTTCTGTAAAAGGCAGGTGTTCGAAAAAATTAAGACATTTTAAATCTTAAATTCAGCGATGAGGTTTGCCACCCATCCTGAATGTCTTGATTTTATATTGGCACGAAGAGGACAGTTTGCTTGTTTCTTACATGCAGCTGGTCTGCTGGCTACCCCACTTGTGGGATATGCCGTGATGGTATAACTAACTAACTAACTAACATCTTTATATAATAAACTCAGGTGGTTATATAATAAATGCGCCGTGGTGCACCCGGCAAAGAATTGGTCTCCAACTCTTTTCTTGAAGTTATCGTGTGTCCTGTAAAAGGCAGGTGTACGAAAAATTAAGACATTTTACATCTCGAATTCAGTGTTGAGGTTTGCCACCCATCCTGAATTGTCACATTTTTGTTGGCACAGAGAAGACGGCTTGTATGTTTATTACATCCAGCTGGTCTGCTGGCTTCCCCACTTGTGGGATATGCCGTGATGGTGTAGTATTAGTAGTAGTTATATAATAAAACAACGCGATGTTTCTCCGAATACTTATTAGTTATTTGTCGCTATTTCAGTTACACGACTAAGTTTCCTATCGTTTCTGAGAGCACTTGCGGTGTTAATAAGTGAATAGAAGTTTCGCTTAATGGACAAGACGTCGAATTACAAACTATTGAGATAATATTGCATTACTTTGAATAGCATAAGCGAAGTACTGATCATTATATAAATAGCAAATGGCAAGAAATTATGCCAATTAAAAATGTAATATTCTTACTCGTACTGAGTTAACATAATATCTAGGTACACTACGTTAGAGTACGTACAATATGTTACAGTATAACTATTTTGATAACATGCAGTGAATGTCTGTTTTACATACTAACTTCCTATTAGATAGTCACACAATCATCTATCATCTTATGCCAATCTCTAATGGGAATAATAATTCTTTCTTAAATATTTTTGTTATCGTCGCTTTACATTTGATTGATCAAAAATAACTTGATTATAATTATGTAATTCTATTCTATTCTATTTTTCTCAAGGCCATCCACTCGTTTGCGAGTGATTTAGTTAATTATGTAATTAGAATATTATTTGAAAATATCCCTATCTCTGTCCATACCCTCACGCCTTGTACTAGGTAGGAAAGACAGAGAGAACGAAACGCCATATTAATGTATACTTACATATTTTCTTCACTTTTATTCTCGTATATTACGCACGTCGATATCTTTTACTCAATTAGCGGCCTTCCTTGAGAATTTGATCCATGTGGTGAAGCTACGTAGTTCATGGACGTACGCGCTTCCTCACACCTTATGTGATGATATGTAAAAAAATAATTGATATAATTATATGTAATAAAATAATTTATTACTGATTTCTGTGATTCTTACAGTCATCTTATCATTAGTTTAAATATAAAAATAATGTCAATTTTTAGCACTACCCTTTTTCAATAAATAAAAAAAACATACATCTTATTTTTATAGGATAATAAATTGATTGAAATAATTGTAACACTTCATAATGTAGCATAAAAATATCACACAAATGTTTGAAAAGCTTTCTCTCACAAGAATACATTGATAGAAGAAAAGGTTAAAACACGAATAGACTGCGGTGCTATCTTCTTGAGCGTTAATGATAAACAATTGATATGGGGTGGTTTTTGGCCGGTGATAAAAAAATTATCAAAAATATTTTTTCGTAATAATATTCGGTTAGTAATAATAATAATTAAAATATCTAAAAATCGTGCAAACTTCGTGAAACAACGACCCAAGGCAGGTACTGGACGTGATTCCATGAATCACATGTGGTCACCATTCGTCGCCGTCTTTCGTGTCTCTCGCCAATCAACCCATAATGTTATGTTATAAGTCAGAGTGTGTGTTTGTTTGTATGTACATTGTAATCTAGATGTAAACGTTCCTGTAGGTAGGTATAATATCAAAGGTGATATGAAATACTACCTACACGAACGTAGATACCAACATACATACACTCTCCTTACATTGTAACTAGTATGTAAGTGCTAGTTAGGTTGTCAGTATAGATTGGGGTTTTGTTTGAAAATGGGGGGGATAAAAAAAAAATGAACCGTTATACTGTGGTGAAATTGGACACTTTTTTTTTATTTAATTATGAATTGAACTAATCGTGTGAGATATGTTGCGTAGAATACGCTGGTAGTCTGCGAGTAAAGTACCCGGGCATACTAGCTAGTAACGCCGTATGTCCGGGTAAAGATGCAGAATGAAGGCAAAGGGTGTGGTGTGAAGGTAAGGAGCGTGGGGTAGCATCCCCCTAAGCGGGCCATCAGCGGCAGACCACGCTGACACTACCCGCCAGACCTCCGTGGAGAACGTTGCTCCCGCCCTTGTGTGGCGGAGCCAGCAAGATGGGACCCCGCGGTTTCCCGCCCAGGACGCCGGGTTCCACAACACTACCCGCCAGGCCTCCGTGGAGAGCGTTGCTCCTGCCCTTGTGTGGCGGAGCCGACGAGATGGGACCCCGCCGTTTCCCGCCCAGGATGCCGGGTCCCAGGATGTAGCCTCTGGTGGGCTTGAAGGCCGCTGGCCTCGGACGGATCCCATTCTGAGGGCCATATCCCAGAATGCCATCGTGGGAAGGATTGCGCCTGTCTGCAGTTCAGCAGGCAGGACGATGCATCAGGGTGGTGTGAGCCGGGCTGGTGTGCCTAGGCTCCCACCCAACGTGAGCGATTCTTGTGCGTCTGTGTTTTGGTTTTGTTTTGATAGTGACAATTAATTAATGTGTAGTGAAAAGACTGTGTATTTTATTATTTGGATAAAGACATATTTTAATCGGGATGAGGGGTAGATTATAATTTAGATAGATAACTTTAGTTTTAAATTAAATGCCTTTATTATTAATTTTGATAATCTTGTGTTTATTTTTAAATAAAAAAAATTGTGTAAATAAACGCTTGTGTTTTCATCACCGCCCATAAATTTCACTGTAGTATGCCAATGTTGTTTTTTTTTGTAATTATTATTATGAATATATGAGATGAGTATTGTAGGTATATTATGTAAGTATCGCTTTTTTCTCTTTGCCTCCTTCCAGCTGAGTCGGGCCCTTGTCACAATTTACTGCTACATACATCTCAGTAATAAAAAAAAAATGAGTAATTGAAAGGCATTGTATCCAATACCCATGCCAAACATAATAAAATGAAACATAACATTATACTATAGAATAGCGCAACAAAAATTCCGATATAGGTATCTATTTTATTATAATATTCTTGTGTGTTTTCCCTGAGGTGAATATTTCATTTATAAACGTAATATTTGTTTTAATTGTGTACGGCATGTTTACTATTTCGTTTCAGAATAAAACTTAACGTGAGCTCCCGTGGTAGTACTTTGCCACGGCTAGCTTGGGGGCCACGTTACAAGATATGTTCCTCTTAAGTAGGTGGGTACTATTATACAAAATAAAAAAAAAATTATAATTATAAATACGATTTATTCAAGGGAATAAATTATATGCATGGACCAATGCAAAATAAACTCAAACAATAACACTGACGTGTTCACACAGTAAAAAAAAAAACACATGTAAGTACTATTATCATATAGTAATAGAATATAAGTAATGTACAAAAATTATAAATAAAAAACAATTACTTCTTCGTTGCGCTGGCTAAACGCGAGGGCGCGACCCTCAGCGATTGTAGTACAATTAACACAATGTCTATATATGTGTCACGAAGAGTCCAGTTGCAGTGCACAAATATAGTTCCCGATGAACAACTTCACAATGGAATATTTTATCAATAGTCTATTAATCACTCGTCGAATATATGATATTGCAATCAAATTAAAAAAATAGTCTCAGATGATAATAATGAAATTCACTTTTCAATTTATTTCTCACTTTCGAATGAATCACTTCTCACTTAGGTATTTGTATATCGTAAATACCTAGCAGACAAGGCGAGTACTATATCGGTGTTACGCGCACGGATGTTGAAAAACTTCTGAACTCTCGTCCTTGAACTGCGCTGGCTTATATAGTTCTCCGGGGCGGCAGACAGAGACAGAAATAAAATTGTTCTGTCTCCTTCTATGTCCTTGTACTTTTCTTCAATGGCAGTATAAAATAGTATGTATTTTAAATTTGATTGCTTTATCATAATATGAAGAATATTAAAATGATTAAAATGCGATGTTTTTTTTTCTTTCTTGAAGTTACAGCCGTTTTTCGGAAGATAATTATCAAACAAGATTATTTACATACATTTGAATTATGGAACAAATACTTAACTTATCTTAACATATGCAAAATTATTTACAATCAATTTTCACCTAGATATCTACATCTCTAAACAACAATTTATTTAATTAAATACATTTTCATGTTCTTTTGATATACATAGGTATCGTAGAATTTTAAAACAATAGTTATGACTCTAAGATTATCATAAAGTTTGATCCTATACCTACCGATACAATTTACTTAGCAACATCAATTTATAATTTACATACTCGATCTACTTTAAATATAAAACAAATCTCAATTGTAACATATCGTCATAATATATTATTGAAATCATTATATATTATTAGTGTACACCTCTGTCTATCAACAAGCAATTATTTACATATCAAACATTATTTTTTCTTATAATATCCAATTATTTACATACGTCCTTAATCAAATTTATAATTACAATTGTTTTTTTTTTAATATGCAAAACTTTCTTTATACCTATCTCAATGCCAGATATTAAGTCCAAATTATATTTTTCAATATAGTGACAATATCCCATAAGTCGTGTGACTTGATAGATATTTATTAGATACAATGAATCAGTGATACAATTAATCATTGGATGAACACATCTATATAATTATAATAAAATTAATTCTTTCCGTACTAGTAAATATTAACTACCTACTATATTATTTACATTTTTACCTATTTAAACATTTCTTTTACTCAATTATTTACTATATGCAATATTTACACAGGTTAGGTATATTTTAGGATCTCTCATACGACCCAATGTATTATCACATACATCATATCAAAAATCATACAAAATAAATTAGAATTAAAATATTCCTATACCTAGCGCGGACATTAGTCATTATTAATAAACAGGTGTAAAAACAAAACACTTTGTTATACAAAAGGGAATATCATAAAGCCATTAAGATTTTTGTAGAAAAAGTTACAACAAAATAAAATTACCCAGCGGCTAAGTGAATAGTCACCAGAACTCTCATTGTTATATGGGATAGTTTTAATCCTGCCATTGTTTATTTAACTTTCACTAATACATACAATAGTATCTAAGTGCAGGTAGATATATAGGTAGGTACATAAAAATAGATGCATCAATATTTGGATTTTTCTAGACTTTCTTGCGAACTCTATTATTTGAAATAAATATTCCCGTATCAACAAAACAATATTATATTCATCATAATGTTTTCCGTCATAATTAATTAGCAATGCATATCAAATTCGACACCCCCTTCTTGACGGAAAAATTATGTTCAATGATACTTAAATTATTCTTAACCAATTACAAGTCCCGAAAAAATTACATCATTCTTAAATTATTACATATACAATCAATAATGTGTGCAAACTAGATAACCAAGGTATGAACCGATATATTTAAAAATTTACTCTAAACCCGATAGGCGCCAACTCATTCTTCTTATTTAGATGTTCGACGGAGAATGAGTAAGACCGTCATGCTCAATGATAATATTATCGGCAACACACCTGTATCATCCCATCTGCACACCACATATTAGTCAAAAATTAAAACCATAATTATTGCCAACTTATAACCTATATACAGATCATCTTAACTAATGTTGTGTGAACACGTCAGTCCTACCTATCTATTATATACAATTATTTACAACTTAACACTAATCTTACCTACATCTTATCCTAAGCTTACCTAAACGCTACTTAAACTGCGCAGTTTAACTAATATTTACACTAACTACCTTTCTACATACACGCACCTGCCTAACTATTTATATATTTACAATTGATTAATTATGAAAGAATTATTTATATTGCACTCATATTTACACGCGATGATTTAAGGATACTAGGTATTTACAATTAAAATTTACAACGATTATAATTTTTTTTTAAGAGACACGTATAATATATTTACTCAGCCGTTTCTTCTAATAGCTCTCCGCCAACTTCCTCTTGTACAGACTCGATGTCTTCCGTAGTGTTTGGGGCTGATCGAAGGTTATCTACGTGAACCTTGATAGGTTTTCCACGTCTGTCAATCCAATATACGTTTCCTCGGCCAACCGACATCAAAACAGAGTAAGGCCCTGACCATTTTGGCGCAAAACCTCCATGAAACCCAGCTAAGTGATTTGAAATAGGATGTTCTTTCATCATGACTTCTTGACCGGTGGTAAATTTAGGTATGGTGGTCGTCGCAGACGCATATTTTTCACAATAACGTGCTTGATTTTGACGTATTAAATTATCCTCGTCTGTGCGGTCACGTGCTTGTTCCACTTGATCGTTATCCGATGCAGGTATATGTGCCCATTCTCCTGGCTGCTTCCGTTCATATCCTAATAAGGCCTGTGATGGGGTTACTCCTGTAGCGTCGTTACGTCGACCTCGAAGCGCTCCAATTATTCGAGGTAAACACTCATCCCAATGACGATGTTCTCTATTCAGAAGATGAATCCTTAATCCCTTCTTGATTTCCTGGTTTCTTCTCTCCGTTATGTTCGCCCTGGCATGGTAAACTGCAGTGGTCCAATGTTGGCATTGCCAACGCTCGATGGCCAACTTCCATGATCTATGTATAAATTGTCGTCCATTATCTGAGAGTATGGCCCTTGGATAACCATATCGTGAGAATACTTCCGTTTCCAGGATCCTTACGATTTGAGATGCTTGTCCAGTCTTTATTGGAAATGCTTCCACCCACTTGGAAAACATATCGGTGACTACCAGTAGGCACTTGTTTCCTTTCAATGATCGTGGATAAGGCCCCGTTAAATCTACTGCTACAATTTCAAAAGCATGCTGTGCTTGGTATGCTCCTAAGGGAGCATGTGGACGGTCGGGCAAAGCTCTCGCTTTTGCGCACACGATGCATCTTTTTACGTATCGCCGTATATCACTGTTCATTCCGGACCATAAATAGTATTGTCGGACAGCTCTGATCGTCTCTTTCTCTCCAGGATGTCCTGCTCGACACCCATTATGATAACTTTTGATCACTTTCGAGATCATAAATTTAGGTACGATCATTTTCTCTGCCTCACCATCTTCCACAGCACGATAAAGGCAACCGTCACGTAATCGATAAAATTGATTTTCTGTATTGGGATTGGAATTGTCCGCCGAAACTTGATGCTCTAAGCTACTGATGAGCCTCATAATCCTAACATCAGATCTCTGAGCCATACGCACTTTATCTGCTAATCCTATGGTAATATCTTCGTCACTGGAAGCTTGATGTTGAGGTGACGATCCTAATTCATCTTCAATATGCATCACTTGTGGAACATTGGATCCTGTCTTCCAGCCTTCCTGGTGTACTGCTGGATACATGGCTCTACTTATTTCCGTATCTGGGTAAGTAAGAACTTGCTCGGGGCTACGAGAAAGATAATCCGGAAGTTGATTCTTCTCGCCGGGACAATGTTCAATGGTGAAATTATATTCTTGAAGAAGCAATGCCCACCTTGTAAACTTGGCTCGTTCATCCTTGGCGCTGTCCAACCATGTTAAGGCTCTGTTGTCGGTCCTCAAGATAAAATGTCTACCTTCCAAGAAGGCACGGTATCTTTTGATGGCCCAAACTGCGGCCCATGCTTCTTGCTCATTTGAGTGCCATTTTCGCTCAGCGTCAGTAAAACGAGCACTTGCATAAGAGATAACATCTCTACCACCATCTGAACGTTCATGAAATAATACTGCTGCAACACCCAGCATGCTAGCGTCCGTTTGTAAAATAAACTTTCGGGTAAAATCAGGTCTGCATAGGGTCTTTGGCTTAGTCATCTCAACCTTGATACGCTCCATTGCTTGGTTAGCACGTGTATTCCATTTAAATGGTCTTTTAACACTTAACAAATCTGTAAGTGGTGCTGCTAATTCAGAGAAACGAGGTATATACTCCCGCAACCAGTTGCATAAACCTAGAAAAGCGCGTAATTGTTTTCTGGTTGTTGGGACAGGAGTGTCCATTACGCTAATCTCGTGAACCTTTTGTGCCTGGTTTCCGGAAGCTGTTACAACATGGCCCAGGTAGTCTATTTCCTTGGTGACAAGTTTACATTTATCGGCCGCACATCGAAGACTATACTGTTGTAATCTTTCCATAACCAACCGTAGATGACGTTTATGTGACTCCCAATCTGGTGAATATATTATCAGATCGTCTAAGTAAACAAGCACAAATTCTCGTAAGTAACCTGCAAGCACTTCCTGTGACATAATTTTCTGGAAAGTTCGAGGAGAACCCTTCAAACCAAAAGGCATAACTTTAAATTGATAAGATGCGCCATCAGGCGTGGTGAACGCAGTATAAATCTTGGAATCCTCATCCATTGGCACCTGCCAATATCCCTTCTGTAAATCTATTGTTGAGAATAACTTTGCGTTGCCCAAGTCTTTAAGTGTCTCATGAATGATAGGTAAGGGAGAAGCTGCATCTTCGGTGACGTCATTCAGTTTTCGGTAATCTACACAAAATCTATACTCGTCTTTGCCTTTCTTGGGAACCATAACGATTGGAAAGCTGTACGGAGATCTGCTTGCTTCAATTACTCCATCCGCTAGCATTCCTTCAAGTTGGGAGTATAAGTTACGTTTCTTAGCATCTGACAGCTTATAAGGTGGAAGTCTAATAGGTGCATTATCCCGCAGTGTGATGGTGTGAGGTTGTAACGGCGCAGGACCAGCATATGGCAAGAAGATATCCTTAAATTCATCCAGAATCTCGTTCAGCTCCTCATGTTCAGTCCTGGACAATGTGGCTGGTAGTTCTGGAAACTCTACTTTTCTTGAATCGATACCAGCTCTTCTTACTGGCAAAAGGTGCGTTGTCATCCGTTCCTCTCTTCCAAAATGTAAACATCCTCGATACAGGTCCAAAACTGCCTGATGTTTAGCCAACCATTCTATGCCAAGAATTATGTCTTCCCGGAGATCTTCTGATACCAAAAACTCCTCCTCCATTATTGCCTCCTGTACCTGCATCCTCAATGAAATCGTTCCATGTACATCCATACGCGTACCGAAATTTGCCAACTGCAATTTTTTTATGGATGTATTTTGTACATTTCCCTCTACCAGGGATAACTTGATAAGGTTGTGGGATGACGCTGAATCCACCAATGCAATTCGCTCCTTGCCGCTTATTTCTATTCTTATCTTAGGAAGAACGACACGCCCAGGGTTGGTGATGATATTACACTCAGGAGTTACTTCAACTTCAATGGCATCGAAGTCTTCTACAGGCAGCCTCCTTGGAACATGCATATCCTCCACTTGGATATGTCCGTGGGATGTGTTATTCACGCTTTGTTCACTCTGGAGACTCCCATTTCCTCTTCCTTCACCATCCGAGTGTATCACCGCTTCGACAATAACTGTCTGTACTGCTGGCTCTTCGTCTGGGTGGGGTTCTTCGATGGTGGCCGTATCTCTTAGTCGCGGTGCCCTTGGGTTGGACGAGGTCCGAACTGTCCTTGACCCGGGCGTTGTCCGTTTAAAGGCCGATTATTAGATTGAGAATTCTGTACGTTTCGTTGAGAATCTTGTCCGTTATGCTGAGTGTTTTGTCCGTTATACTGAAAGCTTTGCGAGTTTTGTTCGTTGTTCCAGGAGTTGTGATTGCGTCCGTTATTTCGATAGTTACGATAATTGCGTCCGTTATTCCGAGAGTTATTTCCGTTGTACCGTGGGTACTGTCCGTTCCGTCTCGTATTGTGTTGCACATTGTTATTGCCTCTTTCCATCGGTTCATCTTCTCTCTCCTCCCTGTGTGTTGTTTCTTGATAAAGAGCTTCGATTGGCGAGTCAATGTCCTTCACTTTTGTCCATAATTCATCAAAACTACTTCCGACGTTCCTTCCGATCCTTTCACGATATTTCAAAGTCATAAGTCCGACAGTACGAAGAAGTAATGCGTGTTTCCAAGGTTTATCCCCATACACTTTGGAATATACCCGTGCTTTTCTTTCGAGAAATGTAATTCCTGACTCACGAATGTCTTGTTCATTTGTCAAGATATGTGATTTAAGGGCCGTCCTGTATTCCTCACCGGTGTATCTTGCTAAAAAGAGACTTTTAAATACGTGCCACCTAAAATGGTTACTTCCTGTTCTCTGCCACCAAAACCGAGCCGATCCCTTGAGCTTTTTAGCTACTTCTGCAACACGGTCATCTTCATGTACATCTACTTTATTGAAATAGGTCTCACAATACCTAATGAATTTTTCCGGGGATTCTTCAGGCCTCCCCTCGAAGTTCATCGGAACGCCGTCCCTCCTTTCATTCATTACATATATGACCTCTCGCTGTATCGTTTGACTCTCCTCTTCATGTTGACTTCTAGACGTATTTGTATTTTCCCCGGACTCTGTGGTAGTTCTTCCCGAACTCCTTAAGTCCTCACGAGATACGACAGACATAAATACATATTTAAACAATAATAAAAATCCACCGATGCCTATAGTTGCACCACCCACAATAAGAGGAAACATTTTGAATGATTAATTATATAAAACAATAACACAAATAATCAGGTTCGTTTTAGCGATTATACCGATAATAGGTATTTTTTCGCTAAATCCACCACGTTGGGACCGCCAATATAACGTGAGCTCCCGTGGTAGTACTTTGCCACGGCTAGCTTGGGGGCCACGTTACAAGATATGTTCCTCTTAAGTAGGTGGGTACTATTATACAAAATAAAAAAAAAATTATAATTATAAATACGATTTATTCAAGGGAATAAATTATATGCATGGACCAATGCAAAATAAACTCAAACAATAACACTGACGTGTTCACACAGTAAAAAAAAAAACACATGTAAGTACTATTATCATATAGTAATAGAATATAAGTAATGTACAAAAATTTTAAATAAAAAACAATTACTTCTTCGTTGCGCTGGCTAAACGCGAGGGCGCGACCCTCAGCGATTGTAGTACAATTAACACAATGTCTATATATGTCTCACGAAGAGTCCAGTTGCAGTGCACAAATATAGTTCCCGATGAACAACTTCACAATGGAATATTTTATCAATAGTCTATTAATCACTCGTCGAATATATGATATTGCAATCAAATTAAAAAAATAGTCTCAGATGATAATAATGAAATTCACTTTTCAATTTATTTCTCACTTTCGAATGAATCACTTCTCACTTAGGTATTTGTATATCGTAAATACCTAGCAGACAAGGCGAGTACTATATCGGTGTTACGCGCACGGATGTTGAAAAACTTCTGAACTCTCGTCCTTGAACTGCGCTGGCTTATATAGTTCTCCGGGGCGGCAGACAGAGACAGAAATAAAATTGTTCTGTCTCCTTCTATGTCCTTGTACTTTTCTTCAATGGCAGTATAAAATAGTATGTATTTTAAATTTGATTGCTTTATCATAATATGAAGAATATTAAAATGATTAAAATGCGATGTTTTTTTTTCTTTCTTGAAGTTACAGCCGTTTTTCGGAAGATAATTATCAAACAAGATTATTTACATACATTTGAATTATGGAACAAATACTTAACTTATCTTAACATATGCAAAATTATTTACAATCAATTTTCACCTAGATATCTACATCTCTAAACAACAATTTATTTAATTAAATACATTTTCATGTTCTTTTGATATACATAGGTATCGTAGAATTTTAAAACAATAGTTATGACTCTAAGATTATCATAAAGTTTGATCCTATACCTACCGATACAATTTACTTAGCAACATCAATTTATAATTTACATACTCGATCTACTTTAAATATAAAACAAATCTCAATTGTAACATATCGTCATAATATATTATTGAAATCATTATATATTATTAGTGTACACCTCTGTCTATCAACAAGCAATTATTTACATATCAAACATTATTTTTTCTTATAATATCCAATTATTTACATACGTCCTTAATCAAATTTATAATTACAATTGTTTTTTTTTTAATATGCAAAACTTTCTTTATACCTATCTCAATGCCAGATATTAAGTCCAAATTATATTTTTCAATATAGTGACAATATCCCATAAGTCGTGTGACTTGATAGATATTTATTAGATACAATGAATCAGTGATACAATTAATCATTGGATGAACACATCTATATAATTATAATAAAATTAATTCTTTCCGTACTAGTAAATATTAACTACCTACTATATTATTTACATTTTTACCTATTTAAACATTTCTTTTACTCAATTATTTACTATATGCAATATTTACACAGGTTAGGTATATTTTAGGATCTCTCATACGACCCAATGTATTATCACATACATCATATCAAAAATCATACAAAATAAATTAGAATTAAAATATTCCTATACCTAGCGCGGACATTAGTCATTATTAATAAACAGGTGTAAAAACAAAACACTTTGTTATACAAAAGGGAATATCATAAAGCCATTAAGATTTTTGTAGAAAAAGTTACAACAAAATAAAATTACCCAGCGGCTAAGTGAATAGTCACCAGAACTCTCATTGTTATATGGGATAGTTTTAATCCTGCCATTGTTTATTTAACTTTCACTAATACATACAATAGTATCTAAGTGCAGGTAGATATATAGGTAGGTACATAAAAATAGATGCATCAATATTTGGATTTTTCTAGACTTTCTTGCGAACTCTATTATTTGAAATAAATATTCCCGTATCAACAAAACAATATTATATTCATCATAATGTTTTCCGTCATAATTAATTAGCAATGCATATCAAACTTTATTAAAAATATTAACATAGGTACTCGTATTTTTATTTTTATTGTGTAAACAATTTCAGATTCATTGAATAAAGTAACAATAATTAAAATCATTTAAATGTAATTGAAATTAAAGAATGAATTAATTTTATTGCTTTAATAATTCGTCAATTTCAAAGTTTAAATAGAATATTTTTATACCCATACAGTTATTTTACAATTTATTATGAAAAAGAGTTGATTGCTTTTGAGAGTTTAATATTGGCCTGAATATCATTAAAGCAAAAGCTAAGCATATTATGAAAAGGAGAAAAAATCACTTTGTTGACACAGAATTGTTCGAATTAGTGGAGCTTTCTGTTTTCATGTATTTCCAAATAGAACAAAGATAAAAGGGGAGGAAGAAGTATCGTATTCATGAAAATAGTAAAAAACATTTATTGTTTAAAAGATTCTGCAATATTATTTTCTTCATTTTCTTATTCCGCATTAACTGTGGCTGTAAATTCTAACTAAAAATTAATAATATGACTAGGAGTAGATATACCACGGGCAGTACTCTTTATTATCATGATACGAGTAGTGTAGGGGATATAAAAATCTAAAACGATATTACAGACCGGAAGCCTCCCGTAGTGAACGTAGTTTTATTATTTCGTGTTTTGCATAAAATTCTACTTATTACATTCCCTGCACAAAATTTAAAAGTGTGTTATTAAGTTTTTATTACCATTTTTAATACAGACCTATACCTATCGAAATTAAAATACATTGAGCATGAACTATACCTATATGTATCTATGATTATTATAAACTACTAGGTGTCCCTACCCGGCGAGGGTGAATTTCATGTCTCGTCTCCAATGGTTTAGGCTCTGCAGTTAGTTGAGAAGTGATTCATTCAACCGAATCTTCCCTTGAATTAATGTGAATTGAAATAAAACAATTTCAGTATTTTTACCAATATATAATTCTATTTCATTAATATTAATATTTTGTACTGTGATATTAACATGCAGAGATTATCCAGTAGTTTTCTTTCATATAAACCATTTACTAACACAACAAAAAAAGTCGTTGATGGTAGGTAAAACATTTTTTTTCGTTATGGTAACACGTGACAGCAGAACTGTCATACAAACGTCACTTTCACACAAAAATACGATCCAAATTTCCAACTTTTCCGTCAGATTTGCCAAAAATTTTCTTTCATACAAACCATTTCCTGATAGAAATCGAAATAAATAAAACAAGTGTTTTATTCTACTATTGATTTATTCGATGAGAGAGACGTCTTTCGTCTTATGAGGACATTGTCAATCGATATGGAATTCTACTACCTAAACACCGACACAGTGAATACATTTCCTGATAATTACAAACACAACAAGAATCCGCCAATTTAGTTCAGCCGTTCTTAACTTATGGGGAACATACATGGTCAATTCATTTTTATTTATATAGATGTGATAGACAAAGGAGATAAAATATTTATAAGTAAGATGTGTATAGAGACATTATTTTCATAGCTCTTATTAAATTATTAATCTCCAGAGATGCAATGTACGTGTATTGTCTTTTAAACAAAGTATTCGACTAAAAGGAAAAATGTCACTTTTAAACTTAAATTTTTAATGGCCATTTTGTATATGAATTTGGGATATTCTTGTACATAGCTTATAAAATATCAATTCTTCAAATGATAACTCGAGTAGACAAAAATGTTAAATTCGTTTTTAATTAAAAATAATGTAGTTTTGGACTGCATGAATGTTATTTTTTTTTAAATGCGGGTAGTATTTTGTCATTCAGAAATAATCTCTTAGCTAATTTCAAATTTTTCAAGACGGAAATATACATATTTTTTCTACAAAAATATGTATTTTTCTGTCTTATATTAATGTTTATGTACTTTTTTGCAAATTGTTTTTACTTGTAATTATTTGAAATTAATTGGTAGTAAGTATGTTATTTCTGTTTTTTTTCTTTATTTAGTATGCATTTTTCACTCGTTCGTTTTGTTTTTATTGTATTGTTTGTAAAAGTTGATACAGCCGTTTGTTGTGTAAATAAAAAAATAATGACAAAATTTACAGCTATATTATTGAAAACCTAAACACAAAGTAAACAAGTATATAAAACAATACACAAAGAGGATATTCTTCTTATTTCATTTTACGGCAATGCACCCGCAATCGAGTGATTTATGCCTTGATTTCACAATAAAATGCATTTCACAAACAATAATCAGGACGCAATATGCGTCATCACAGCGCTTAGTATCAAATACATTTACCCTTTTATCATATTCGTCACAAAATCAGCAAATATACAAGTCAAAAACGATGTATAGGAGAATAGGTACAAGCACATAATACCACAATATACAACGGTGGTCGAAGTGGGACAGAGCTATACAAAGTAGGAATCTACCGTTTCGCTCCCTCCCATGATTCCAGCCTACCAGCATAATTATTGTGTTGTTTACAATAACAAACTGGGAACGGTTTTTCAAATTATGTTTAACTGAACATTAGAAACATAGTCAAATAATATTGTTTCTTTTATTCCATCACACAATGCAATCATTTAAATACTGATATAAAATTGAATGAGCTAGATAACAAATATAAGATTATGCATATATACTACGATATTTTATGTATCATCTGTACGATCTTATTTTTCTCATTTTTCCATCAGATGTTCTTACTATATTTTTTAAGATGATTTATGAGAATTCGATTGATAATCAGTGAATTTTGAGATAGAAGGGAGTGAACTGATATGGGAAATGTCGAGCAGATTTTTCTTATTTCAAAAATAAATTCTTGGTTGGGCAAAAGGGGGCAACCAAAGAACACGTGGTCAGCCGTTTCAGAATCCTCTCCACATTCGCAATCTGGAGAGTCAACAACATTAATTCTAGCCAGGTGTGAGGCCAATACAGTGTGACCGATCCTCAATCTGCAAAGTAGAGTAATATCAAGTTTCGGCAGTTTGGCATCCAGAAACCACGGTCTAGATGGAATATTTGTTTGAATTGATCTATAATGAGAGCCAGTCACTGAGTTATTATATATGTAGTTCCACTTCTCAAAAATTGATATTTTGGCTGCACTGATGCAATCGTCAACTGGTAACATAAAATCGTGGGGTGACAAGCCGTCAACGCAAGCGTCTCTAGCCAAATCATCCACCCTCTCATTGCCACTAATACCCATATGCGAGGGGATCCAGGATATCACTATGTCTAGGTTTTTTTCATTCGCCTCCCATAGAAATCTTTTAATGTCGAGGATGAGATGGTTATTTGATGAAGTGTGATTTTTAGAACGGAGGTGGGATACAACACTGAGCGAGTCAGTGAAAATGACAGCACGTGGAAGAGAATTACCAACAATGTATTTTAATGCCTCTTTGAGGGCTACGCACTCTGCTGTAAATATTGATGCAGCAGACGGAAGACACAATTTCATTTCAAGGTTCTGATTTGGTGCATAAAAGGCAGCACCACACTTACCATCCTGAAATTTGGAACCATCTGTGTAAAATAATGCATAGGACGGCCATCTACTGTGTACAATTTGGAGAAATAGCTGGTTAACAATGTTTGGATCAAGTAAGGACATGGATCTGTCTAGTCCTATTGATTCAACAATATTCGAAGTTATGACGGCGGGAGGTATTGCGATATTTGATGGACGGGTCTGGTATGATAAGAACCATTTCTGGGATATATATTCCCAAGAAGAACACATGAGAGGGTACTTCCTGTTTCTCCAGTAAGGCTCATTCAAGCAATGACTCAGCAATAATTGTAATTTAGCAATAAGGATGTGTTTGTGTGACATTCTTTTGATAATAAATTTGAAGGCTAAAAACTCCCTCCGGAGCGACAGTGGCATATCGACGCATTCTACTTGTAGAGCAATTACTGGAGATGATTTCATTGCTCCTAGAATTAGTCTGAGGCATTTGTATTGGAGTCTGTCAAGTTTCAAGGACAGATAGTTTGGAAGAGGATCCATTAAAAAGCTCCCGTATTCAAGATGACAGCGAATTAGAGCAAAGTATAAGGTTCTCAAGGTAGAAGGGTGAGCACCCCACCAGACTCTAGTTACAGCTCTTAGGATATTTATGTTTTTTTCACATTTTGAAATAACATTTTCAATATGCAGGTTCCATGAAAGTTTGCGGTGAAGTGTCATGCCTAAAAATTTGACTGACTCCTTCATTGGAATCGGAGTATTATTGCAGCTTATTTGGCAACCAGGAGATTTGTGTTTATTAGAGAAAACAACTGTTTGGCTCTTCGTAGGAGAAAGGGACAAGCCATGCATTTCCAACCAGTTATTGATGGCATGGAGAGATGTCTCCAAATTCTCAACCGCACGACACATCGAATTATGAGAACTATATAAGACAAAGTCATCCGCATATTGAAGTATATTGCAGGACGAGTGGATGGATGTTCGAATATCCAGAGTGTACACATTAAAAAGGAGGGGACTCAAAACTGATCCCTGTGGGAGGCCTCTGTAAGCCCTTCTTTCCACCAGACCATTTGCCGATTCAAAGATTAGGCTCCTTTCACACATTATATTAAAAATAAGACAACATAACAAGTCTGGGACTCCGATAGAACTTAGTTTATCGTGTAAGATGGGAAGGATGACACTATCGTATGCACTGGAGATATCCAGAAAACAAGCAAACAGGTCATTTTTATTTGTTCTCGCTATCTGAATATCGGTAACTAAAATGCTCAAGCTATCAATGCATGATCTACCCTTTCTGAAGCCAAACTGCCATGGTGGGAGTAAGTCATTACTTTCCAGAAATCTTTCCACTCTGTATTTAATCATGCGTTCCAAAATTTTCAAGAAGCAGCATGACAAAGCAATGGGTCGATATGATGAACTCAATGATGGATCCTTTCCAGGCTTCAAAATCGCGACAATCGCTTGTTTTTTCCAGCTATCTGGAATTTTTCCCGACTTTAAAATTTGATTATACAAAGTTAATAGTTTAAGCAAAAATTGTTGTGGAAAATTTCGAAAAAACGAATATGGAATGGAATCTGGCCCAGGTGCAGAATCTTTTGTTGAATTTATGGAGATGGACAGCTCTTCAACAGAAAAAGGAACAGTGAGGCAACATGTTTGAGACTGCATTCCAGGTCTTTTTTCAAGCTCCTGGTGGACTGGGACATATGGAGGTGCCTGTTGGTCAATAAAACTTTCCATCCAAGAGAGATCAGACTTATTTGGTCTGAGGGTAAACGAACCTTTAAATTTTCGGACTGAATCCCAAACTTCCGAAGTTTGAGTATCTGGTGAAAGAGAATTGCAAAATTCGACCCAACCCTTTCTTTTTTTCCTTCTCAGAAGTTTCTTTGTGCGTGCCTGCACACTGCGGACATTCAGAAAATTTTCTAGTGACATGTTTTTTTTGAAATTTTTAACAGCTTGAGACCTTAAATGAACCGCCTGTGTGCACTCGTTATCCCACCAGGGGGGAGAGTATGTAAAAGATTTTCGTGGGGTTGACGTAGGAATTGCTACATTTGCCGCGTCTGTGACAATCTTAGAAACCATCACTGCATACCCATCGGTATCTCCCTCAAATTCCTGGGCCTCCAGCCTTCCCACACCAAGCATCAACTGTTCCCTGAAACTCTCCCAGTTGGCTTTTCTGGTGTTAAACCTTGTTTTAGACTGATATTGAGATGAACGTTTGGATCCATTTCGTATGTCTATAATGATAGGAAAGTGATCACTAGAATGAGGATCATCTAATATGGTCCAAGTAGTTGATGAAGCTATGTCTCCTGTGCAGATCGAAATATCTACTGCACTCTGATTTTGTTGTGAAGAAGAGAATCTCGTGGGATCACCATTATTGAGAATGCATAGGTTCATACTGTCCACAAAATTGAGAACTGCTTTTCCTGCTGTGTCAGAAAGATGGCAGCCCCAAGAAGAAGAGTGAGCATTAAGATCTCCGAGAATCATATACGATCCCTGGAGCTTGGAAGTGACATCTGTCCAAAAAACAGACTCGAACTGTGTTCTAGGAGGGGCATAAACTGATACAAAAGATATATCAAATATTGAAACAGCAACTATTTGAATTTTTGGGTGAGAAGGGAGTAATATTTGTTTAGATGGTAGAGAATTTCTTACTAAAAGAGCAGAACCACCTCTACCATCAGAACGATCATCTCTATAGCAATTGTATCCTGGAAAGGAAACGAAAGAATCGTGAGAATACCAGGTTTCAGACAAGCACGCAAGGTCGATTTTGTGAGTTTTGAGTAGCAATATTAAATCGTCTCTATTTGACACCGCACTACGGCAGTTCCATTGTAGGATTGTAAATTCAGCGCGTTTAGTTGTTGGAAGATTTTTTGGATTCTGTATACAGGCCATTTTCGGTGAGTAAAGTTTTTAGGAGAGAAATAATATTGGCAGCGTTGGACGGTTTTTCTTTTTGTGGGGATATTGCATCTATTATAATTGAAAGCAATGAGAAAAGGAAGTTATTATTATCGGAAGTCAAACTTAATTTGAGCTGTTCAATGATGTTAGAGTCAGTTGGAATTTGATTTTCAGTAATGGCGCAACCATCAGGAGTATTGGATGTGGGAGAACCATTAGTATACATAAGTAAGGAGTTATGTTTTGCTCGATCATATCCTGTAGGTGAGTGAGGCTTTGGGCTTTTGGAAGAAGATTTTGCAATGGAAATATATTTAGTCGATGAAGTTGAAGTGGATGCTACCACATCCGCATATGACGTTTTAGCTGATGGGTGCCGTTTTGATGCTTGTATGTATGACACATTAGCAGAAGCCATTGTATTTTTAATTGCCTTTTGGCGGGAGTATTCTGGACATGTAAGGCTGATTGCCTTGTGTGCCCCCTTACAGTTAAAACATTTTGGATCAGATGCTGGGCATTCTTCAGCAGGGTGGTTCTCTCCACAATTGTAGCATTTAGGTACAGATCTGCAATTTGTTTTTGTATGGCCGAATTTGCAACAAGCAAAACACTGAATGGTCGGGAAGAAGTAGGTTTCAACGTTGAACGAATTGTAAAACATATATATGCGTGACGGAAGAAATTGCCCTTCAAAGGTAACCACGATGCTCCTAGATGGTTTCCACACCGCTGTTCCCGATGATTTGTCCTTGTAATTTAGTCTCCTGACTTTGACAATATTTTCCACATCTGGATTGCTTTCGATGATTGAGGAGATTATCTCTTCTTCCGTGACATCTTGGGGGACACCCCTAATAAGACCCATCCGTGTTACATTGTATGTTGGAACATATGCTTTGTAAACGGAGTTTGACAATAGAAAAATGTTTTTTATGAAGGAATTCGCCGCTGTCGCGGTTGAAAATTCTAGGGATATTCTGAATCTCCCCTCAGCCCTGACTGAACCATTCACTATGTTTTGAATCTTTTTTTGGTATAGAAATTTCCCAAATTCAAAAGGGAAAACGGGATTTCCTTGTTCACTTTTTTGAGCGAACACTGTGAATGGCCCACAAGATTTTGTCGAGTAAAAGTGTTCTCTGACTGTGTTAGTTTTAAGTGAGATGGATGGTGGTGGAGTACTTGGATTTAGAATCGAAGGCGGAAGATTCGATGGCTTGTCATGTGGTGGTGACAAGGACTCCTCCATTTTTTCCTCAACGAATTTTCTTTTCTTTGAATCCGGAGGGTCAGGGAGGGGGGGAATGGGTTGAGAAGGATGGCAGTCCATCCTTCTCTAGTAAGGCAAATACCTTAAAATAATAAAATTAAAAAAAAAAACAAATATTAAATACGGATATACTAAGATAACAAACTAAAGTGTTTAGTATCGAGAAAACAAAATTGAAAAACCGGCCCTAGGCCGAAAACTAAAAAATGTTCAAAATCAGTAAATAATAAATGAAAGAAACTTATCAACACAGCGAGACTGCAACGAAAAACACAACCGCTCCGCACCAGCGCGCCACGTAGAAAACAAAGAGGATATTAAACATTAAAAAAAACTTGTAGAAATTCTAAAAGAAATTAATGTAAATCATTCTAACACATCTAACAAATCATTCTAATCGAGTGTCCTGTAAAAGGCAGGTGTTCGAAAAAATAAGACATTTTACATCTTTTAAATTCAGCGATGAGGCTTGCCACCCATCCTGAATGTCTTGATTTTATACTGGCACGAAGAGGACAGTTTGCATGTTTCTTACATGCAGCTGATCTGCTGGCTACCCCACTTGTGGGATATGCCGTGATGGTATAGTAGTAGTAGTAGTAGTTCTAACACATAGATTGTACGAGCAGATTAGAACTTATCAAACGTTTAAAATTTGTAGTAAATATCTTAAAGATCTATCGATCATCTAAAGTATTTGTTGCGTCATTAGATGTTAAAACAAAAATAATGTCTTCAATTATTATAAGCTTTAAAATAGAAACACCAACTTAAAAGTTATTTGTGTACATATTATGAGATAGTTATGTTTGACTGTATATTGGGAAACTTTACTTAATAAACCAAACCAAAGCACAAGCACACCTTATATACATAATGTACATAGGTATATGACCACTAGATTTCAGAAGTTAGAACCGAAGGTTTAGCTCCTTTACCGCTTCTGCCAAAGCTTCAAAATTGTGTCAGCATTTCAGTTTACAAATTTGATTAGTTGTTACATAAAATGGTTGAACCTGTGGTAAGTTGACTCGGATCAAGTTACTGATATAACATCTCAACTTAAGGATGTGGTCAATACTTGTTAGGCTTGATAACTTAAAGTATAGAATTGTACTATCTTAGTGAATGCTTCTGTTCATTGAAGTGAGACCCGCCTCACACCTGGATATTTCAAGAGTCGTAGACTTCTATTTATCCACACATTAAAATTAAAATTGTACTCCTGAGCCGGTCATTGAGCAGGCTTGAAAGCCAGGTTGGCTAAAGCCACCATCCGTGGGAATCTTTTGTATTACACTCTCTCTTCAATGCCCACTTTGGTAAATTTATTGAATGAAAGTATACCTAATAATATTTTTTTTATATAAATCACATTAAAGCGAAACAGAATAATAAAATATGCACAATTTAACATAAATTAAAAAGACAAAGAGAAAGATATATACTCTTTCAAATTGGTGAATGATAAAAAGCCAAGGTGGGGTATCCAGAAACGTAGGTAAACTAAGGCGTTCAGAGGGAGCGAAGTCGAGATCGCAAATATTTGCATGATGTAGAAACATAAGCCCTCTCAAAAAAGACATATCTCCCAAACCTACTCTCTACCAAGGTAGACAGGATGAGATAGCGAAAAACGAGTTCACTATCGTGTTAGCGCTTCAATGGTCAAAACCAACCCTAAGACTGTCCCACGTTCGGGGGGGAAGGATGAACCTGCCTGACGCAGGAGCTCCCAATTAGATAATCATACTTCCCCAAAACACCAAATTTGTTTATCATCTAGTATTGAATCTCTAGCATCATTCATCATAGAGCACTCCCATAAGATGTGCTCGGTGTACTATGCCCCAAACTACAACTAATTCTTAGCTAGGCCAGTATAATGTCAAATATATTATACACACTCGTACATAAGTATATGAAAAGAAAAATGGAGACAGCTTTGTACAATTCTTTGAGATACACGCATAAAATAAAACTACCATCGTTCGTGAACAATACATATAAAGACATTTTTTAGGTCAGTATTTAAATCTTGAGACAAACTTTACTGTTTAGAATATTTACTAATTTTTTTATTGTTTAACCGGATTTGGGTGCAGATGACAAAACCAATTAGAAACCTCGATTGGAGAACCATGTCTACACAATGCAACATTGTGTAAAATCTAATCGGAAGAAGTGAGAAAGGTGTCCCAACGCTTACGAATTGGCTCTAAGGCTGGCTTAAGTGATCACTTTCGGTGTATTGCATAAAGCGTTTCTCGATTGGTGGACCTTAAATCGTGACAGTGAGAATGGTGGAATTGGTGAACGTTGTCCATGGACACCGAAAGTGATCACTTAAGCCAGCCTAGAGCCAATTCGTAAGCGTTGGGACACCTTTCTCACTTCTTCCGATTAGATTTTACACAATGTTGCATTGTGTAGACATGGTTCTCCAATCGAGGTTTCTGATTGGTTTTGACACACTTTACTATTGAAAAATATTTCGAATCACGTGTGTTGTTAGTTGAAAACTGGTAATAGACGTAGCGGACAAAATTTGTATGAAATTTGTTATGGTTGGCTTACATTTTCATAATCATTTACGTTATTCACTAGTGCTTAATTTCAATTTAGAAAACCTTTAGTTAAGTATAAGTTTTAATAATTCAAATTGCTAATGCGGATATATGAGGGTATCAAATGTTAAATTGCGGCTAACGAAGGTACCCTAGAGGTTTACTCCTCTGCTGAGATTGTACGAGTATAATTGTATTAATCTATTTTAATTTTAATCAGCATATTATGAACAGTACATACATTAATAGTATCCGCGAGTCGAGAGTAAAAAGGCTGATATAAAAACAGAAAGCAAAGAGATTTTAACACGACTTTATTTTGCTTGTCGACCTTGTAATTTTTCTTGGTTTCATTAGTGCTTCCAGTGTCATCCATAATACTCCACCCGAGATCGTTAGGATAACAATGAGCGGTTGAATAAACGCTTTGAATGTCTTCTCCATTTTCAAAATAACGAATTCTCTTTGTTGGCTTCCCAAGTCTCCCCGAGGTCCGATTAGATGATAATTACGTAAATGATTATCTCATCATCTTAAGAAAGTATATTCGCTTAAACTGAATTAGTTGTTGATTACCTAATTCTGTGAGACGTAATTCTACTCTTAATTATGTAATATAGAGTACCTACAATATTTTGCCATTATGTAATTCATCATTCCATACATAATTGTGTTTTATAATTTAAATAGTCATGCCGCCGCGTTGCGCCATTAAAAATGAACTTATACCTACTAGTTTCGATTTTTTTAAATTTAATATTTCTAGTTCTCCTGTTTTCTATAAATAAAAGCGATATGTTTGTGAGGAAATTACGATCTGTATTACGATGTAGGTATCAATATTCTTCCATATCAGATTAAAAAAATTGAGTCAATAATTTAAAGCAAACAATAGTAATTTTTTATAAAATTCTTAATAAATATTTCACTTTTTTCAATAAAATGATTTTTCATATGGTATTACATTGAGCAGTTGATTTTTAATTCAATAGTAAATTTTCGTACATATTTCCCACAGCGTCTCAATAACATTCGAGGTTAAGAAAGTTTTATATCTAAAAATAGACCAGTTGTACTTTTTCCTGTTAGAAAAAAGTTGTTAAAACATGAAACCACCAAGAACCATTAAGTAACAATTGTGTTATGTCTAGTAGCCTGGTGTAGTGGCGTAGGTCGTAATGTTCAAGTGTCAGAAAACTACTCGTACATGGTACCTACTTATGTAGGAAAATGGAGAGAAATGTTTAACGCCGGCGTTATGTCACATCGGCCAGTAGCACAAAGTCTTCCTCTATTATGGTTCGATTTAAGTGATTTGCGGATAACACTGTTAGAATAAGTATTTAAAATAATTCCATCAAAATTTTACCACACAAATCAAACTTTATGTAGATAAGCTCAATAAATTTGTTAACACTGTTAAATAATGATGATATGCAAAAAGAATAAAATAAATGAATAAAGCAATTTGTTCTTTTATTCATTCATCCATTTATTCATTTGTTATCGATTTATTAATTTGCTGATGTGTTTATTTTTATACATTTTTATTTTTTTGTAAGATGTTTTAATCCTTGGTGAATGTATGTTTTTTTTTTATATATTTTTTACGCAGCACGCCTCGATACAGGGCAACCTAGTGAGGCTGCTGCAACTTAATTGAAGATAATTGGTGATATATTTTTTTTTTTTTTATTTTTTATTTTTTTTATTTTTACATAAACTCACGGCATAAGCCTATTACATGTTAAAATACACATATACAAATACCTACAAATTAAACAGTGACAAATATCATTAAATACTAGAACATTAAAATTAAGAAACCAAATGATCAACAGTAAACAGAGAACCAATTTTGTGTGACACAATGCAATGCGAATCAGAAACAATAAAAACACATAAATACACACATATATACCTATACACTTGTTGACATTTAATAGGATAAAATTGAAAATCGAAGAATCAAATATGGGGTAAAATAATAAAAATAATTGAAGAATTAAAAATAAAAAAATGAATCAAGAATTAAAAATAAATAAAGAATTCAGAATTAAAAAATAAATTGAGGAATTAAATATGGGGTAAAATAATAAAAATAATGTAATAAATAATAATAATAATAATAAAAATAATAATAAATAATAAATAATAATAAATAAAATAATAAAAATAATGTAATAAAAAAATAGAAATAATCGAAGAATTAAAAATAAAGAATGAATTAATAATTAAAAATAAATAAAGAATTCAGAATTAAAAAATAAATTGAGGAATTAAATATGGGGTAAAATAATAAAAATAATATAATACAAAAATAATAATTAATTTCTATTATAATATATAATTGAGAAGAATGGAAACCAAATACAAGAATAATGATAATAACAATAATAGTTGTATAAAGAACTGAAAATAAAGGAATTACATAATATAAATAACAATAGCAATAAAAAATTATTATAAAAATTTTGAATCAAGTCAGTTTTGCAGATGTCAGAATGCGAAGGAAATACAAATAGTCAAAAATAGTCTCGACTGCCCAAAGTCATTCAACATTTTCGAGAAAATGTATTACGTCTGATTTAAATTTGAGAAAATTGTCGGCAAATATGTCTGTGCAATCTCCCACCATATTCCCCAGTCTGTGTAATCTAGGTAATGGAGAATGGTAAACGTAATTGGTCCGAGCATTACGCTCATGGATCATTACACATTGTCTGGTTGTTCTGGTGGGAATATTGAAATGTATATGATCTAATAATTCAGGGGAATCAATTGAGCCATTTAACAACTTGTGTAGAAAAGAAAGATCAAAAACTTTTCTTCGATCTTCGAGGCGTGGTAATCCAAGCTCTGACATTAGATTAAAATAATCTATTCTTTCGATTGGAATACCAAGTTTATAATTAATCAATCTTAAAAACCTTCTTTGCACCCTTTCTATACAGTTGATGTGTATATTATAGTTCGGAGACCATATTACAGAATTATACTCAAGTATAGGTCTAACGAGGGATACAAATAACAACCTATAAGAGTCAATTTTTTTAAGGTCAACTGCCAGCCTAAATATAAAACCCAAGACTTTCATAGCTCTGCCAACAACTTCCTCTATATATATATTGAAAGTCAAATCCTCAGAGAATGTGATTCCCAAATCTTTCAAACTAGAAACACAGATAAGAACAATATCATCAATTGAATAATTAAAGGTGACTTGGGACCTAGTTTTATGAAATCTGACGACTTGACACTTTGCTATATTTAAATTTAATTGGTTTTGTTTACACCAGTCATTCAAAAGTTTCAAATTATTCTGAAGCGTTATGCAGTCGTCAATATCTCTGATAGATTTATATAATTTTAAGTCGTCAGCAAACAAAAGAACCTCAACATCTCTGAAGATATGTACTATGTCATTAACGAATATATTAAATAGTATCGGACCTAAGTGCGATCCCTGCGGTACTCCACTAGACGCATAAATTGGCTCGGATGTACAATCTCCAATTCTAACTCTAAGAGATCGATCTTTCAGGTAACTCTCTAACCAACCGTGGAAAACTCCATCGACCCCGTACCCACGTAACTTTCGAAGTAATATGTCATGTGAAACTTTGTCAAAGGCCTTCGAAAAGTCAGTGTACACGGAGTCGACCTGGCCCCTTTCAGAAAGTACGTTAATTATATATTCCTGATAAATAGCCAAATTAGTGAGTGTAGATTTTTTTGGAACGAAGCCATGTTGGAATTTTGTTAAAACCTCATTCATAGGTTGGCTTATCTTTTTCACGACTATGGATTCAAGAAGTTTTGGAATCGCGGAAAGTATACATATTGGCCTATAATTGGTTACCTGATTGTTTTCGCCCTTTTTATGAATTGGCGTTATAAAACTTGTTTTCCAATTATCAGGGAAAACTCCTAACTTTAAAGAAGCGTTAAATAGTATGTGCAGCTGTTGAGCTAGAATATCTACACAATTCACAACAAAGACATTGGGAATGCCATCCGGGCCAGCTGCCCTTGAAGAATCAAGTGCAAGAATCGCACTCCTGACCTCGTCGAGAGTAATATTAATGCAGGGCAAGTCGATAAGTTTATCAGAGGAGAAATCAATGCCAAAATGAGTATTTGGAGTATCATACACACTTTGAAAAAAAGACGCGAAGAGATTTACAGCTTCTTGAAGTGATTCAGAATGTTGATTATTGTAATAAAGCTTTGATGGTATGTCAACCCGATTTTCTCTCATTGTGTTCACAAATCTCCACAAACTCTGAGTACCACTAGTCAGATTATCTTCAATATGTTCTATATGTTCACTATAACATTTTTTAGACAATGAAGTGCATTTTTTGCGCAATTCAGAAAAGTTATTGTAATCATCATTGTCAGATGTCTCCTTATACTTTCTATGAGCCAATTTCTTTTCCAAAACCAATCGTTTTAATTCAGTATTAAACCATTTTGGATAAAATGATGGTTTTATGGTTTTTTTTGGAACATAGATATCTATACATGTTTGAATATTTGCATAAAATAAGTCTGACATTTTGTTTATATCTTTTTCTGTATATAGAAAGGAAAAATCTAAATTTTGTAAATAGTTTATAATACTAGGGTAGTCAGCTTCGCGGAAACACTGCCTGACTATTAATCTCTCCTCGGACTTAATTAATTGAGACACAAAAACTATATCAAGAGGGGGGTGGTAACCGTCGGTTGGAAGTAATACTGACGCAGATTTGTTTACAGTGGTGTTGTGAGGATCTGATGTAAGGACAAGATCTAAGATCTTGTTGTTTTTGTTTGTGACAGTATTTACCTGTTGAAGAGCAAAAAAGTTTATAGAATCAACTAATTCAGCTGCCTTATCATTACTGATATTGTTTACAATTTGCAAATCAATTGGGTACTGATTATCATCACAATCATCAATAGTTTTCCACTGACAGTCGGGCAGGTTGAAATCACCAGCTAAAATAACTTTATTGTACGTATGCTTAGATTTTAAGAATTCAACCACTTCGTGAAAATTTTTATAGATAGTTATATCAGAGCCCGGAGGAATATATGTACACCCAACGATAATTGTTTCGAGTGGTAGTTTGATGGAAACAAAAATCTGTTCCAATTTATTACAATTAACTGTCAATTTTCTACAAGAAAGTGATTTAGAAACCGCAATTAACACACCTCCACCTCTCGATTTACAACTAGTTTCTGAGTTCCTGTCAAATCTATAAATATTATAATTAGCAAAGCCCAATTCGGAGGAGCCAATACGAGAATCCAGCCAAGTTTCAGTTAAAAGTATAACATCGTAACCAAAGGAAGGAAGAGATAGGCGAAGCTCACTAAGTTTGGTTCTTAAGCCTCTGATATTTTGGTAGTAGAATAGTAGTTTTTTGAATGGTTCTCATTTACTATTTTTGGAGAACCCTTTATATACCTGATGATCAGATTTTTTTCGCCTTTCTGTACTCTCATATTTAGCTCCTCCCGCAGCTTCATATATTGGTTTCTCTGTATTACCGTTTGATCATGGTATATTTTAATACATTTATTTAAAAGAATTCTATTTTTAAATATTTCACCAACTTGATTTTGATCCTTTAATACTACTTTAATAGGACGTGGTTTTGTATTATTTCTTTTTCCTAACCTAAAACATTTCAAGTTTGAACTAGATATTGATTGATCTGCTACCTTAAGTATATTATAAATCTTGTTTTTATCATCACTAAGAACATCTTCATGTCTTGTTAAAGAGCTCTCCTCAACATTGCACACGATAATATTCCTTCTTCGTTTATTTCTTTCTTCGATCTCATTTGCAACGGAGTCCATACCCATGACGTCACATTCTGCACCATTCTGCTCCAATTTATTTACTCGACTCTCTAGTGTAATAACCTTTTCCTTTAATATGATATTCTCAGTTATTATATCATCGATTAGACATAACTTCGCAGATAATTCGTTGATCATTGTTACTAGATTATTATTCTGAAGCTCCATATGTTTCTTTAGATTATGAACGCTGCTTTGAAGAGTAGAAAGGGACTCTCTTAATGAATCATCAACTCCATCTTCTGTAGTTTTCGAAAGAAGTAAATCTTGTTTCGCCTTCCTGTCATCCATAGGTAGTGAGATCCTTTGTGTAGGTTTTCTATTACAATTACTAATCTCATGAACCATAGATGGCTCTTTCTTAGATTTTAATTCGCCAGATGGTGGCGAATTATTTTTAATTTTGCGAGTTCTGGTTCGCATCTTGGATTGATCTGTATTCATTTTACAAGTATTCTTTACTTAATTGTTAAAAAAAAACTTTTTTAAGTGACTTGTACTGGTATTGAACTCACGTCCCCAGATCAACAAAGCGTAGATGGACGACGCCTTAACCAACTCAGCTACGGTCGCTCGTACTGCCGGCGACACAATACTTGTATATGTAGTGTAGAAAGTAATAGAAAATAAAATCAGCTACCCACTTGATTTATTGATGTATTCTTGTTAGTGTAAAATACTATATAAGGTGCGTATGTAAAATATGTGATGCATACCTTATATATGTGATATGAGTGATATAAATATCGACATCAGACGCACCAGGTTTTGATTCACCACTATGCAGAAAGTTGTAAAAATCTGTTCAGTTTTAATCAGTTATAGTTAATTTATTGTACGGATCAAAAAAATACGTCTGTCACTGTCAACTGTCAAGTTAAAAAAAAAAATATTGTTTCAACGTTTGTATGATATTGATTGAATAAAGAAATATTTATTATTATTTATTAATTGCCGATAGTTCAAACCTAGATGACAACAATTGCCGATAGTTCAAACCTAGATGACAACATATTTGATATCAATAAAACACTGTTTACTTTTCACTATTGATTTATAAATACTCAAGCGCTTTCGTCAAGTTAACTTGACATTTTCAAGAGAACTAATCTTGAAAATGTCAAATTTTGACAAAATTTCACACTAGTAAAATAATGTTGAAATATGTGCTCTCCATGTTCTATGATGGGCTTTGATGTTCTGGAAATTTTTGCATTATATTAGTTTGCACCGTTTTCTAATTTTAAGTTTCACCCTCATGTTTTGGAATTAATAAAGGAGTCTATAAATTGTTCGCACTGTTAAATTTAATTATATTCTATTTATTCTTTTCAATTGTAGGCACTTACTAGTATTATAAAAAATAAAAATCGAATCAGTATGATGGCACAAAAAATCAATTAAAGTTGCAATAAATTTTACAAGTTAGTGTAATCAAGTAAACAGGACACATTTGAGTACAATGTATCATTTTGTAGTAAAATATATTATTTAAACACATTTAAACCAATATCACCATAAAACAAGTTGTTAAATTGTGTTAGTTAGTTGCCGTTAAGTAACAAAGTAGTTTCATAATTTGTATCAAATATTTTTACACAAAACATTACATTATAAGCTGAGTTCCAGTTGTCGTGTCGTAACAAAGTGAATTGGCGTGTGGTGAGAAAATATAATGATACAGGATAGTTGCCGAGGTATATTGTTCCATGATGTAAGTACTGCTCATAAAAATGTTTCTTGGGACAAGCAAACGTAACAAATGTAATGTACAAAAATAAAAGCGAATGAATGTACGTATGTAACTCTCTCTAGTTGTAAAAGCAAAAATAAAAAAAATATGTTGAAATGTCCACTAGTAGACACTAATATAATATCGACATTATGTACTTATATGCATGTTCATTTTATTTCTACCAAAAGTTTACACAGTGTTGGTTTTTCACAATAAGTGAGATTGTACGTAGATAATATGAATCATATATCTACAAGTATGCTTTTTTATTTAAACTATGTTCTCAGGAGTTTGTTTTTTACGTGAACGATGCTTAGTATAAAATTATAGGTTTTCAGCTAAAACAATACTAAGATAGGTACTTCAATGAATTTTCCCTTGATTTTCGGAATAAGTAGGTCTATAAAACTTAGTTTATAATAAATGCGACAATAGAGAATTGAAATGTCTGGAAGAGTGTTTTCTTTCGCTGTACCTACAGGGTAGGTAGAATGAAAATTAAAAAAATATTCCTCTTCGTAGACGGAGTGCTATATAAGAGATGTACAGAGTGCACAAGGGGAGAAAGGAGGAGGGTAGGGGGATAGAGCAGTGAACTGGAAAAGCCCTCATTGATCAGATGTTGGTTGACCGTTCGATCGGAAACTTGCATAAGTTTGTTTATGTGTGGAGTGTTTATGCAAAGCAAACATAGAGTATAGGGTTGTAAGATGTCATACAAAACAGATAAATTTCAGAAAGTTATAAATCATTAGGTAAGCATCCGGGACTCGCAACATTAAATGTTCCGTCTGAGAGATTGAGATGACTTAAAAAGTCTGCTTTTCGCTCCACCCTATAATTTGAATTTTGTAAAGCCTAAGTGGATTGATGCGTGCATGGTAAAGAATAGGTAGTGTGCATGATAATATATGGAATTTTTGAATGTGGACATTTTAATCCATAAAGTCAAAAGAGACACTTATAAAAGGAAAATATCTACAACTTCACATTTGTACATATTTCTTGAAACTGAATAGATTCCTGTTCAATAATATTAGTAGCACTAACTGAAATTGTCCTGTGGTGGCATGTTAAATTGTGTTATGTACAAATGATGATTAATTGTAGGTACTTTATTTTATTTACTTTATCAGTTGTCAACCCTATGATAGTTTATTGTAGGTGTATTATGTAGTATTGTTAGTACAACTCCCCACTAAACTGTTTGTTAGAGGAGTATAATGAATGTAGTTGATACCGAGTGGATAGTTCATCACAATATTATGTAGGTATACCTGTACACAGCAGGTGAATAGGTGGTGTATACATTATGTAGATATAATATATAGATATGTTTGGGGAAATAATCATTATTAGATTTATGCCACGGTGATAATTACATTTGCTATGATGAGATTTATGTGCGATGCTCTCGTAAACACGATGACATTGTTTCGGTGGTTTGATTTCACCATTATTCTCTTCTCTTGTCAACTTTACGCTAAATGGGATGGACTGCGATACTGGAATATTGATGAGTTTCCATGCAATTAACACTCCTACTACTACCTAATAATATTTCAATTGCGGCATGAAACAATGTTGGTATATAGGTAAGCAGCTTACAAGCAATGTAAGCAATGCAAAATCCATTCAGCAACATAAACATAGAATCGTGATTATAATTTTTTATAGGCAGCGATACAAAGTATATGGAAAAATCATTGTGTGACACCTGTATGATATAATCATATTTTGGCGAGCTTTGAAATATAATTTAATAGTTAGTTTAGCTTGTAAATAAATAAAATTCGCCTGAATGGTTTTATAAAATAGCTTATTTTGTTCCTTCTCACTCCGCCTATGTCTCAGAGGTCACTATTTTACAACTACAACATTCCACGATTCAATTGCTTTCTATTTTTCTCTTATATCCTTTCATTTTTCACGAAGTATTTTTTATTCTCAACATAAAATATATTGAAAAAATATTTTTCACGTATTTTATTCACTGAACAATATTTGGAATAATTTATTAAATATTTAAATTTATTATGAAACTCGATTACATACTGTTTCATATTATCTTGTTATTTTTCAAAAAATACAATAAAGCTTTTTTATAACATTAATGTTGTTGACCGAAGGTACTTGTTGGAAGTCCATTTTAAGATAATTGAAAAAAATACAATATGTAGTTAACTTCCAAATGACTTTTATTATTTCGCGTACTAGTATTCGGAGACTCTCGACTCCATCATCAGGCGATTAGTAAAAATTAGTAAAAACTTTTTACTAATCGCCTGATGATGGAGTCGAGAGTCTCCGAATACTAGTACGCGAAATAATAAAAGTCATTTGGAAGTTAACTACATATTGTATTTTTTTCAATTATCTTTAAGCTTTTTTGTATTACTACTATACCATCACGGCATATCCCACAAGTGGGGTAGCCAGCAGATCAGCTGCATGTAAGAAACATGCAAATTGTCCTCTTCGTGCCAATATAAAATCAAGACATTCAGGATGGGTGGCAAACCTCATCGCTGAATTTAAGATGTAAAATGTCTTAATTTTTTCGAACACCTGCCTTTTACAGGACACTCGAAAACTTACGCAGAAGAGTGAGAGACCAATTCTTTACCGGGTGCTCCACGGGATATATTATTATTAAATTAAAAAATAGTAATATGAATAAACGGAAAAGCTATTATAAAATTAATTCCTCGCAAATGATAGTTATGACATATTATGTAGTGTGACAATAGATCAATCCTCAGCACAAACTTCCTAAAGGAATTGAATTTGCTAAATCTTTTGGTAATCACGGATTGAGAGCAAATATATATTAAAAAAAAACACTTCACTGGCTGTCAACATTACATTATTTAAAGTATGTAAAAAATACAATTTGAAAATAAAAATAAAAAGTATACCTACTGCATCATCTATCATCTTCGCGTTGTTTTCAAAGTAAATTAAATAATAAAAAATAGTACCTAAAATATTATATTCCAAGCATTCGTTGCCAATATTGTTCGAACTAGCCGTTGACAAAGTATTGAACTTACTCGTATTGTTACAGTGGCGTTTAGATGGGAGATCTTGATTAAAAATGTGTAAATGTAGCTATAATATAATTAAAATTAGACAACAATTATTTTATGAATGTAAAACTCGGATATTTTCATGACATAAATGTAATCTTTTCCGATTATACGAATATATTTAACTTACCTTTGATTGAAGAACATTATTTAATACGTAATGTATTAATACCGTTACATATTTATTTAGAAGCAAAAAGTAGCAAGGGAAAGTTCATAGGAAAAAAGTTTGATATGTTCATCTTCATTATGTCAATCTTCATTAGGGAACCTCTTAATACATATTAGAGCGATTCTACGCAGGGATAAGTTGTGACTTAAATAAAGGAATTCAGGTGAACAAAGAAAAATGTTTATCGTGAACGTAGAAAATAAAGATATAATATCTGCCAGCAGATTTTATTAAGGTGATCTTTCAAATAATTAAATTTGTTAATAAGAATGTATACTGTTTGCTATATTATTTACTGCCACTTTTCCCGAAAAGTAACACAGCCTTTATTCAAACTCTCAATTCGAACACTTCAGAAGTAAAAATATTGTTATTTAATTTTCGTGAAATCATGTTGTCAATTTAGCATTGTATACTCATACACCGTATATTATTGTTTTCAATTCCCGATTTGATTATTATTTATTTCGTCCTGTTTATTAATTGTAGCATTATGTTGTAATAAATTTATTGATTTGAAATCATCACTGCTATTCATTTATCAATCATAGTGTTACTCAAAAGACATTATTTCAGTAAACCGTGACCGTGGAGCATCCGGCAAAGTATTGGTCTCCCACCCTTTTCCGTAACTTTTGGAATGTCATGTAAAATATAGGGGTTAAAAAAACTAAGACATTTCATTCTTGAACTCAGCGATGAGGTTTCCCGTTCATCCTGAATGTATGATGTTTGAATGTCATCTTGAAACTTTGTTTGGCACGGAGAGGACAGTTTGCATATTTATTACGTGCAGCTTATCTGCTGGCTACCCCACTTGTGGGATATGCCGTGATAGTATAGTGGTTGTTGAATAGCTCATGTTTTCTCAAATAGTTTTAATTTTTTGAGATATATAACCAAGTTATATAAATGTAAAACTCTTAGGTACCTATACAATATTATATAAAGGTTGAAACTAAGGAGGAACAAAATGTCAGCTTGTAACGAGCGTAGAAAAATGCATGAAAAATTGTGCACACACTTAAGTACACATTTTTTACTTATGTAATAAATATATGTTGTGGGGTAGTAATTTGGGGAGTTTTTCAGTAGCCTGGAGGTAGAGTCTCGGCCTCATGCATAAGAGGTGCGCGGTTCGATGCCAGGTGCCGGCAAACTCCCCATTCACAACACAAACTTTTAGCTTACTGTGAAAGGTGGATAAGGTTGTACTTGGGTTTATAACAAAAACCCAGATACATCCATTTGTAAAATATGGATATATCTGGGTTAACATACAGATGCATCTGTAAAAAACTAAAGACAAAATTATGAAATCTTCTATAAAATATTTAAAATTTTGAACATGTGAATAAAATAATATTTATGAGCAGAGAAAATATATGATATTTTCATCGCTTATTTCAGATGATTTGAACGATAATATTTATATCACAATTTTGTTATCTTTATGTGTCTGAGTATCGTTACAGAAAGTAAAACATTTTTCTATAATAATGTTATAAGGACTAGTATTACACTCACGTTCTTTTATATGTTCATGCGTAAATTACACATCAAATATAGGTATATTAAAAATTTCCAGGTTGCATAAATGTATACTTGAAATTTCTCCCCTTTTCCGAATGTCTACTATTTTAATCTATACGATACTTTGACTTTTATGTTTCTAAAATTACTATTGTTTTTAACCAAGTATTGAAAGTCTTATAATATCATTTAATATTTCTGTTTAAATAAATTAAATTAGAGTACATCATTCTACACATTATACACTGAAATTATTCTACATTTGAGGGGTGTAGAAGCAAAGTCAAGTCGATTCCAAAACATTTAAATTAAGAAAACAGCACATTTCTATTTCTTCTTGATACCATTACTAATACTACATTGTTTTTATACTGAATCGGATTTTAAAAACAGAAGCGGTTATTATTATAACTGCACAGATTAAATAACAGTGTAGTAAGCGAAAAATGAACATTTCTGCATTCACAGATACCTAATTGGGTACTTATGAAAAATTGATCGCTGTAACTTTGCTTCTTAACCCGCCATATAATAATAAGCTACTAATTATACTGTTTTCAAGATTCATATAACTCTTAAACTTCTTTATTTTCAAGATACACATGTACACAATGATATACATAGGCGTTGCTTGGTACTATTTTTACATTAAAATACGTATTAATATTTCTATTTATCTTTGTCCCGGGAATTCTAGAAATAATACACTTACTTACTTACTTTTCGTATGGCTCCGGATAATGTCTTGGCCCATGTGGGTTGCGTCCTGGTATCACAGTTTTGGCTCCAGTCTCGTCAGCCAGTCCACCGCCTCCGGAGTCGCCATAAATAATAATACACACACCCACTACATACCAAGTAGGCAGAATTACATTAGATTTAAATTATATCTTATTTGTAATATTTTCACTTTTATTCCATTTGAGGTTTATATGAATTTACAAACACAATAAAAATTATGTTTTGCTAAGGAAACCCACATAAATCGTAAAACACCCTAAGGGTTGATAATTGTATCATAAATTGATATTATGTAGGTAAATACACAGCACTACATATATGAAGATGTTATATTCTATGTACTTTACTGGATTAAATCAAATGATAATATTCAATGAAATAGATACTCACAGCATGGTTAATATGGAAAATTATTTTACTATGAAATTCAAGATGACAATTGTTATTTTCCTAAACTAATATTTATCATTTAAATTATACTGGAAATACAATTACATAATTTCATCATCATCATTTCTGTCGGTCCCTCAATCCTGAGGATCGTGACCACCATGCCTCGTTCTGTAGACCATCTGTCTCCATTTTGAGCGATCCTCCGCCATGTGTAAGGCCCCGTGAAGTGAGCTCTGTGTGGCCTCCTTAATTTGGTCGCTCCATCTTATTGGCACTCTGCCCCTTCCCCTCCTCCCTTCTACAACCCCAGTCATTATCACTTTTTCCAGGTTGTCATGCTCTCTTCTTGCAATGTGCCCGAAATATCGCAAAGCGCGCTGACTGCAAATCGTTGAGAGTCGCGCCGAAATGTTTAGCTCCCTGAGGATGGACTCATTGGTCCTGTGTTCGGTCCAATGCACTCGGACCAATTTTCTCCAGCACTACATCTCAAACGCATCGATCATTAATTACATAGTGAAGTAAAATTTACATCGCTTTCAAAACCAAATAGTGAACATTTTACATTTATTTTACAGGTTTCCATCCATAACTTTGCAATTTTAACGAGTTAAAGCCATCTTTACCAATTCGTCTCGAGTGAGTTCTTTTTTATGTGCATAATTTATGATGCGTTTAAATAAATAAATATTATTTATATGTTACATGATAATGATCTATACGAACAGTGTAAAATATCATGTTAATCATTGCGATAATATACATACATACATACCATCACGCCGCTTCCCTCGCGGGGTAGGCAGAAAGGATCGAGCGCCACTTCCTTCTATCCTTGCATACATCTTTCGCTTCCGTCACTGTCATACAATTCCTCATGCATGCTCTCCTGTTCAATGTGCTCAACACGTGACCGTCCTGTAGGATTTGATTTAAATGATCTTGCCATTTAATCCTCGGACGTCCGCGTCTCCGAGCACCATTCCTCTCAGCCAAATATATCTTCTTAGTCATTCTGTCCTCATTCATTCTTTCCACGTGCCCAAACCATCTTAACTTATTTACATTCATCTTTGTTATTACACCAACTTTCATTCCACATTCCTTTCGTATATCACTGTTACGCACACGATCTCTCAGACTCTTGCCACACATCCTTCTCAACGATCTCATTTCCACTGCATTTATGCCACTTTCATCCTTTTTTAACCATGTCCACGTCTCACTTGCATACATAAGTGTTGGCACTAAGATAGCAGAGTGCACCAACCTTTTAGCTGTGGTGGATATGTTTCTATTTGCAATTATTGGTATTTGCAAATATTTTTAATATTCCATATTAAAATTTTTTTTTTTTTAGAATTCCAAAGGTGAAAATTATCTTTAAAAATGAGTGATATTCGTCTACTAATCCATATAATGAGAGAATAAATCCCAACGGATTCTGTATTGAAATAATTTTACTAAAACAGCTATATAAGAATGAAGATACAATTTCTCTATATTTGTGTTTCGGTGTCTTAATAATTATTATAAAATATTATACATGATGCTCTACATCTGTTTGAAAAATCTTCGCAAGGGATTCATATCTTTATGTTGAATTAAAATAAAATGAAAAAAAAAGATAATGTATGTCAGGATGAGGACTGTATTCCTAGCTAATTCATTTCTTTGACAAGATGTGGAATAATACAATAGAAATATTGAATTCTGTTTCACAGTTTCTATGTGACTGCTTCTGCTTAAGATAATAATTAATTTATAAACTAACATCTGTCCTACTATTGCCAGTTTTGGCATGATAATATGTTAAAAATGTACATCATAATATTATTTATTTATTTATTTTATTCTTCACTGTACATTGTTTACAATAATACAAATTAACATAGAAAATATCATATATACAATTCAATGTACAGAGGGCGAGTTTATCGCTAAAATGCGATGTCTTCCAACTAACCCTATTAAACAAATTTTTGTAATTATTTCGATTCGTATTGATACTTTATTAATTTTATTTTGCTAACAGACAGTTAGAAGCAGACAAAATATAAACGCAACAAATTAATTACAGCTAAAGAACCAGTAAAGTTTTTAAACATTGGTTAGTATTATATCATGTAACATACCTATATTTATTGGCAATACAGCGATACAGAATTCACAAAAAAACAAGATTTCAAAGTACAGAAGCAAAAATACCCAGTTATCGACCTATTGTATATAGTTCATTTAATTTTAGAACACCAATTCTACAAACACTAAGACAAAAAATTAATTTCTGGAACCTTAATGTGATAGGTATAATAATACAGAGAAGATAGTTTGCATGATTATTACACGCAACTGGTTTGGTGGGTACTTAATTTGTGAGATATGCCGTGATGGTATAGGGATAAGATAATAATACAGATCTAATTAATACTTACCTACAACGTAATATTATGTATATGTAATGTATAGCATTTGATGTATGTACATAAGATGGGTACACAAGTTCAGCTGAGTTTGAAAATACTCTTTGTGTCTCGGAGGTATCGATGTTTTTGGGAATTAATTTATTATCAAATTACTAACAAGTAATATTAATACTAATAAGTTATAGGATAAATTCCTTGTGAGATTTAAGCACAACCATCTTACATTATTAAATTATACGAATGTAAATACTTTGGTGGGCCGCAAGTAGTAGGAATTAATATGTAGACAGTAGGTAGCGAGAGAGACCTTCCCTTATCCTTATAATATAAGGGGTTACATTATACACCAAGTCGGTAACATCGGATTTACAATTACACAATTGCATTCAATGGATATTTTTGGTTAGACATAAATGTACGGCTAAGAAGACTTTACCTATTAAAACACAATTTTAATTACGACACCACCATTACAAGTTAGTAATTCATTATTACCTACATCTAAACTGAAATTCAATATATATAAAAGGTTTTATAACACGCGCTATGTTTCATTTTGAAAGGTTATACATAAGTCGGATTTCCACATTGAATTTCTAGCATGATTATTTTCTTGTTCGAGTTCATGATTTTCAGCTATAAAAACATGTTTTAGACTTAATAGGTAATTTGGAAATGTTTCAAGATCATCGGATTCTAAGATGCTGTTACCGGATGTATAATATCAGATATGTATCCATATTGTGCATTTAATATAATCTCCTTTAAGAGATTTTCCTTGTTATTTTGTCGTTATTTTTCTTGACATAAGATAAATAACGTTATTAAAGTTTAATCTCAAAAATGTATTAAGCTACAGTTACCGGAAATGAAATCTCTACTTATATAATATATGTATGTGTTTGTACTAGCATGTTGTGATACGTAAGAGCCTGATGACTTTGATATGGCAAACAAACCTGATAGTAACATAACATATGTATGACTTTTATGAGATGTGTAATGTTAATAATAATTTTGACATAAGAAAAATACTATACTATACTACTATACTATACCCTCACGCCATGTCCCAGGAGGGGTAGGCAGAGAGAACAGAACGCCATATAAATCTATCCTTACATACTTCTTTCGCTTCCTCTACATTCATCCAGTTTCTCATACATGCACGCCGATTTCTCTTACTCAGCACGCGTCCGTCCTTAAGAATTTGGTCCACGTGATCAAGCCACGTGGTTCTTGGACGTCCGCGCTTTCTCACACCCCTTCTCTCAGATAAATACATCCTCTTCGTCATCCTTTCATCTTGCATTCGCTCAACATGTCCAAACCATCTCAACTTGTTTACACGCATTCTGTCCACAACACTCCTCTCACATCCGCTCATTCTCCTGATATCCTCATTCTTCACTCTATCTCGCAACGTTTTACCAACCATTCTTCTCAGTGAACGCATCTCCACAGCATTTGAATGCTGTAGAAAAATAACCATAAACAAACAAAATAAAAATATACTTCTAGCAGGGACCAACAATCGACAATATTAACTAGATAAATTAATGAAAACTATACCTATTGTGTTGAAAATAAAGTTTTATTTTTTCGAAATAAATAAAACAAGCATTTTATTCTACTAATGATTTATTCGATGAGAGAGAGGTCTTTCGTCTTATAAGGACATTGTCAATCAAAATTTTATTTTTTCTTGATTGGTGTAGAATAAAATTGTGAATGTTATTGTTTTAATATTTCTTTGCGTTTTTTTTATAAAGGTGCATTGGGTACAATGGTATACTACTGGGTATATAGTGAGGCGGTTATAGCAATACATTGTAAATTATCAAATATGTATAAGAAATGTTTCTTTGAACAAAGAAATAAAGATTTGTAGAAAACGATAATAAATATTGTAAAAAGATAGTTTTGTTTGTATTCAAATACTATATATTTACTACAACAATAATTTCTAAAGCCTCTTTGAAATGACAATAATTTTCTCGTAAAAAACATATGAAAATATAAAAAGCTGATGGCGTACTTTGGGAAAACTTTTAAATAGGATTCTTTGAAATTACTATGTGCACGTTTGTTTATGAGTTATCGTTTTACGACTGATAATTAAACTCAACATTTATATAATATAACAGCATTAATAAAAATTTCAACCTTCAAATAAAACATGCTATCATTATATTTATGTCGGTCTAGATATAAAGTAAGTCGAGTGTTATGTAAGTTATATCTTTATTCAAAATAATATCAGACCGTTTACATTTTTCAATATAGACTTATCATCATCATCATCATCGCCCTCAACGCTCCTCTCGGGAGCACAGGGCAGAAACCAGCCTCCTCCATTCAGAGCGTCTCTGTGCCAATTGCGTCACCTCTTCCCACGACATTCCTTGCGCTCTGATATCGTTGTCATAGGAACGGTGTATTGTGAAAGAGGGACGCCCGGGCCGACGGAACCCCTGCGGACGGAAGAACAGTGCTCTTTTTGGCCAACTATCATTGGGCATTCTCAAAACATGTCCCAGCTAGGACCATCGTCTCTCTTGTATTACGGAGATTACAGGTCTCTGCTGGGTGCGCCGGCGCACAGCATCATTTGTAACATGTTCATACCATCTGACATCCAAAATCCTTCTAACTATCTAATATCTATCTAATAGACTTATAGCTGATCTTAAAATGTTTTGTGGTTGTAGTCTATGGTAAATCGATGCTTTGGAAATACAAATGTTAAAGTATGTTATTTTAGATTGATGGTTTGGGTGATAGCTCCTAATGATTGGCTAATCAACAGTTTATTGTGGTAAAATAATATTTAAGATGAACTAGGCCTAAGTATCATCGACCAAAATATAGTGATAATCTCACCACTGCACATCGTCCTAGTTTGTAAAATTTTATATTATTTTGTTAACACTGTTATGTAATGATGATGTGCAAGAAGAATAAATAGATAAAATAAATAAATAAATAATTCGACTGAAAATGAGGTTCGTAAACATAACGAATAATTTGATTATTTTAGCAGGAAAACAGACGTAACATTGAGTCAGGTATTAATCTATATTAAGTATCTGCTTACATCAATGTCTTTTGTGTACACGAATAAAAAATAGAGGCCATAAATGTAATCACATTTATGGCCTCTATAAAATAAAAATCTATGGGTGGCATATCTCATCGAAAACCTGCCTTTTCTCCAAAACTCTCATCGAAAACAGGACACTTAAAAACTTACGGAAAAGAGTGGATGATTATTTGAGTGGAGCCATTATTTGCCGGGCGCTTCATTATTAAAGTTTAATATACCAATCAGAATTTAATTTTGATACTTAAAATAGTGAGTGTCTCACTTTGTGTCATGTCAAAAGTAGGGGGACGTGGAGTGTTAAGTGTTGTGTGTGGTGTGAGGGATCACGTCGGTCATGAATCCAGGGTGTGATTCATGTTCAGATCTTGAACACTTCCTACGGGAATATCAGACTAATGTAACCTCGCTCACTGGATATACATACATCTAACTACACCTGCATAGGTACATGATAAAGACCTATGTATGTAGGTATGTAGATATCAACATTAAGTACTAACTCGTACATCAAATATTTGTAAATATGGATATGAAAAATGTACATATGAACATCGTTTCACATTAAAGACATAAGTGGCATATGATAGGGTTAAATGTATTGTCCTGCCCCATTATTTGAATAATTAACACTGGAATGTAAGTATCCTTAATTTATGACATGTGTTTTCTTTATTATTGGGATTAACTTATTTTCTTGTGGAAAATGTAAATAATGAAGAGGCCGATTATCAATTGGTCATAATATAAAAATGATAATTATGTTGTCTAATGATTTATAGACAAATGATTTCTTCGCAGTTGTTAAATGGAGTATTCACATCAAGGATGCGAGAAGCTGTGTTGGAAGAGCGATGCCTTTGGTTTGCTTCTGAATGTTGTAATAAATTAATTTTTCGATTCCAGCTGACGGGTTTCATAACGCCTTTTCATAGAAGAAGAAATTGTTGGGTTTGCAATTAATCTTGTGGTTACACAACTTGTGAGAGATACGATGATGGTTTGAATGAATGAGTTTTCGTATAGAAATTATACATATTATACATTGTTCAGTAGCTCAATCTTCAAATACTGTAATTCCTTTAGTACTTGCATATCTACGTATCGAATTTATTGTTTATGTCAATAGATATTGTTATTATTCCGTCAAAATTCACGATTCAATTGAATATTCCGTATGCAGCATTAGTTAACTTTGTTACACAATGGTGAATGTTAATATTATATTATTATTAGTATTGCTAGTAGTACCGACGAACCAATCATGATGCGTTATAAATAATGGATTTTTTCCATTTCGTTTCTGGCTCCGCTATCATTTTTCGTTATTACTCTCTATACCTACGTAGGTAATGGTAGTTTATGCTTTAATGAAATGTGCATGCAGCTTTTCTTTCTATGTACAAATGTCTGTGTATACCTGAAAATATTACATTACGATTCTATTTCATTTACTCACTCTACATAATATATTAGTGAGTAGTTTTTTCATTCTCGTATTTTTTCATAAACTGTACCTACATAATTTTCTACATAGAGAACCAGCACAGAACATATTGTACAGATATGTTCTGAATTTCTTATTTTATAAGAGGTATTTCAATCAAGCAAAAGTTTCGGAGGAGAAAATCATGTATAAAATGAACAGCTTGTTATGCTTGAAAAACTTCAAATTTGATCAGATTTTTTAAAATTATTTATATGATAAATAAACATAAAATGAAATGGAGAAGTTTAAAGTTTAAATAAACTTCTCAGAAGTGAGTAACAGAAAAACAGGTGCTTTAAATACTTGTAATGTAATTAGTGTGCTAATTGTTCATAACAGTCCATGTAATTGGGAGCTGCTCCCGTCTCGCCTCGGAACTACGAAACTTTACAAATTAAGCTACATTTTACATGACTCTGTACCGAAGTACAAACATGATAAAATCTTTCATTTCTCTACTCTATAAATGATTTTCTTTGATAAAATTTTTTACGCCTGGGAGTATTAAAACAATGTTTTCATTAATTTATTAATTAAGCTTTTTTGTCTTACACTGTGTTAATTCAATTATATACACTTGCGTAATTTTGAAATAGCTTATGTATTTATTTATTTATTTCAATTTTACAGGATACATACAGTTGATACAAAAAATACAATGGTCTATAACATATTTAGCAATAAGCAAACCAGTGAAGATCCCTATATTACCCTCATGTGCTCTACAAAACATACATAACTAAACACAACAGATAAAATCAACAAACAACAATTACAATAGAATAGAGTAAATTATGTAAACAAAATTAATAGAATAATGCTCACAAAGCAATAATCGCAGGATTAAACAAAAAGCAATAAAAACAATACAATGAGTCATGAAAAACAAAACTAAAAACATAAAAATATCATATAAAATCTCCCAAAATTTAAAATTCAAAATTTAACATCATTTAAAATTCAATAGTAAAATTTGTCATAAGCAAATATGAATAATATTATCCAACACATGCAAGAAATTAGTTGCCACCTATAAAACAAAACAACAGATACACTCTATTTGTTGTTGATATACACTATTAGATACACTCGCTTACATAAAACTATCTTTGTAAATTGAGTATTGTTCAATGTTAATTTGACTTGGTTCTTGTAGAATCCTTACGAGGAACTTCAATTATATTTTTTGAATAATAATAAGTTCACTTGCAAAATGTACACACAAGAAGGAAAAAGCGAAAGGAATACATTTGAACGACTATAAAGATATAAAAAAAATATCAAAATGATATCTTATATTATTTTAAATTATTGTACAATGTCTGAATGTTTGCTGAACATACATTGGTTTGTATTGTTTTTTTTTATTATTATTTATAATGTATTTTTATGATTTTTATCTTTCTGACGACAATAATTTTAAATTGATACCATGTAATTTTGAAATGAACGTGGATGTTGACCCTACATAATGTCAAGCGTCCTTGAAGTGATATCACAGATTGATAATGACGTGATAAGTGGAAAGACGTTTCTCTCGAAATCAACAATCTATAGTAGAAGGAAACACTTATTTCAAATTACATAATGATATTATCACAGTAGGACGGTGCTATATTAATTGTCATAATATTATTAATTTTATTTTATATAAATATGTCATCTACGAGTACATAATGACAAAAAATTAAGTACATTAAATTTTCATAATTCTATATAAACATACATTTGAATGCTGCATGCCAGTCTTTGTTGAATCTAAAATAACATAATAATATGACCTATAAATATTGTAAGAGTCTTTCAATCTTCTGCAATTGCATTGTAAATAGACATAATACATATATACTACATGACGTTCAGCATGTCATTATCTATGCATTAAAATATCTCCTTTCTCAGTGAAATGTCCTGGCTTTATAAGCTTCATGCAATTGAATTCTCTAACAGGTAACTACATACATTGTACGTACACTGAACCTACTCTATTACTCGTATTATATTCTATAGTGAAGTTTCATTTCATCTAAGCCGATATATCCTATACAAATACACGTAATGTTTGTGTGCACTGAGTGTATATAAGGTCGTGGATACAAACTAGATTATGCTTTAGTCATCTACAAAGCATCTGTCTGTTCTGTAATACGGACTCAGACATACATATATATAATAATATGTATGACTTATACCTACTACCTTCTAAATTCCAAACAATAATCCACTACCATTACTAAGTACTACACCATCAATTTATTTATTTAGAACAAATAAAATAAAAATACAATAAATTGATTCAAAATATATCCATCAACCATAAACCTAAATCCATTACATTCAAACATGCATACGATCATCATACGAACAAAAATAAAAGGCGAATGATGCAACTTACACACAACAAATATAAAATTTATACAATTTTCAGTCACCAACTTCTTCTGCGATATCCGGGTAGATGGTGGGTCTTCTTCAATGCTGAATTTAAATGTTCTATGGCTTGTGACTACGTGAGGTATTACTAACATCTGTGGGCCTAGTAAAAAAACATTTTAGCGTTACGTTTTCGTTTCGTTTTCATTCAAACGTGGACGACGTTGCGAGAACGCGTCAATTTTCGTAGCTACTTGTGTATTGCTACGAAAATTGACGCGTTCTCGCAACGTCATCCACGTTTGAACGAAAACGTAACGCTAAAATGTGTTTTGACTACGGGCCCTGGTATAACAATACGGCATATCCCACTAAAATAGTAGCCAGTGGACAAGCTGCATATAATAAATGTGCAAGCTGTGCTCTCCAACGAAAAATTAAGACATTCAGGATGGGTGGCGATTGCTGAATTAGAGATGTAAAATATCTTCAACTTTCAAACAAACAATAATAGTCTTTGTCATCAGAGGTATGTATAGAATTTATTAATTAGTATTACACAGTTATCTTAAAAATATGATATTTAGAAAAATATTAGTGACGTACCTTTGTACCTACTTAATATTCACATTCGTATTATTGAACATTTGCTCACTTTTGGATGTTCGTATTTGTATTTGAAAATAACATCTTTTAGACATTTTTAAATATGTGAATTCTTGTGTTGGTCATTAGAATCTCCATTTTTTCTGCAAAGACCAAGCTATAAAATAATAATTTGGTACATAGTTTATATTTTATTTGTTGTAGGATTTGTTAAAAAAAATAATTTTAGATTTTTTATTATCATATAGGTAGGTGGTTTCATAAAATATATGTATACTTACACGTATACAGAAAAGTGAATTTTTATCAGTGTATGGATAAATAAGACAACCAATATTTGTAGTATTCAGAATACTTCAGCATCACTACACATCGACAATCAGATAAGATAATAAATTACGGAATACACATGCTAACACAACTGTTAGATAATTAATAATAGCATAAATAGAAACACGCAAATTACAAAATATTTCACTCAATATTATTCCAAAACACCAATTTCAATATTCCGTAATATTGTTATAATCCAGCAACATGATTTATAAGTATTTTGAATTAAGCTCAATCTATCAAACAATTGTTTACAATAATGTAATATACCTATGTATACTAGTATGTACTAACTAAATCAATCGGATTATAAGTGCACAACACAATATTGCTCTGGGTTGTACTAAGTATGTGTTTTATCTGAATATTATTACGTATTATTATTGCCTTTAAATACATTTGTTTTGTGGAGTTTTCGGCTAACCATTCTATTCTGGAAGTATTCGAGTGTCTTCTCAAAATCAGGTTCCTATTCATAAAATGTCATATATGAGCTCTTTAAAATAGTGAACTTAACAAAGAAGTATAACACCCATCCCAATAATCTTATTACTAAAGTGAACTTAATGATAGACTTAAAATATTATTTATTGTATTCTGCTTGTAGTGTGTTCTTATATTTAATGTAATTTGTAACATAATGGCCTTCTGAAACCAGCAGATTCTACCTGCTGTTTGAGGGTTTCTTTTAAATAAATAAATAAATAATAAATAACTTATAGAAAATAATGAGATATAACTATATAAAAACTATATTATTCTGAAATTTAACGCACTGAATATTCGATTGTTTCAAAATATACATTACAAAATGTACCACTCTAGTACAGTATTTAAATGATTAAATTTGAACCTGTCAAAATTATTTGAATAACTTATCAATAAGGCTGAGAAAAGTTGGATTTTTTATTTGTGTGCATTTTCTCTTTTATAAAGTATGAAAAATACTTCATATTGAAATAAGAATAAGAAATTATGTTTTAATATTATCGGAGAGGGAAAACTTATTTCAAACTTATAATGTTAAGGTGTAAGGAAATATATAGACATCGTAATGAGCATAGTAGAATCTTAATACCTTATTAAAAACTTTTATATTAAAAAGTAAAAACATTTCAAAATTGTGTAAACTTACACGGAACTAAAAAAAATATTAAAGTTTGAAAGTGTAACACCACTCACGAGATTTCATATTCAAGAAGTTTCTGAAGAATATGATACTAAAATAAAATCAAGTGGTTATTGAACATCAGTATATGTAGTGAGGCTGAGGCGTGAGTCATATTCAATGTAGAGTTCCACAGACAGTCGTGGAATACAGTGATAGGTGCTTGTGAAACATGAGAGTGTACCTGGCTTGAGTGTATTGTATACTCGTATGTAGATCTATAGGAAATATCTTGCCAAAGATGGGATCGTGGAGAATGCCTTTCATTTTTCTATGATGTTATTTTAAATACAAGGGTCGTTGATAGAAGAGTTCTCCAAATCTCGATAGTATTTGTATCGAATATATTCCAATTTCTAACGCTTTTAACATCACAAATGTGCCAATGAAATAATTCTAATTCACATGAAATTATTTGATACCGTTTGAATTCGCTATAAATAACCTTAAATTGGTATATTATTTCGAAATTCAATGCTAAAAGATACCTACATATCGTTATGTTGTCACAGTATCAGCCAGGTTATTGAATGTTTCATTAATATTGTTTCAATTATTTTTTCGCACAAAAGATATACAAATTGCCTGTTTTTAATTTAATTGAATAAAGATATAATGTAAAGATGACGAGAAATTTTACAATAATATAAAAAAAATTAATGATGATCTAGAATAAATCAAAATAATTAATCCAACATATAAAATAAAATTAATGACTTATACAAATTGGCTTTCTACAAATTTTTAATGATTTGTAGTTGTGGTGAAGTTGATCATATTTCTCAAACGTATACTTAAGGATTTATAACAAGAGTGAAACATAGTGGTGTGTGCGTGTATTGGTTACTCGGGCGGGGAGTTCATTGATCCCAATGCCCTTGAGATGTACTTGCCGCACGTGGCGACTGAAACGGTAGTTACTATGTAATGAATACCCACTACGTTAAGACATTGTACTCACAGCAGTGAGTATATAGGCATAATTCACTCGATGTCGGGTGCCTTGCCGAAAAGAAAAAGAAGAAGAAGAAACATAGTGGTGATGTGAGGTGTGTACATAAATAAATGGTGGTCTACGTCTAGAGGAATGTTGAGCGGATTATCTGATAAACATACACTAACCAAATCGAGTGACAACTCTCATAAATCAAGATTAATACCACTACTAGATCATTGGATGAATAACACTACATAGATCCAAATAGATTTAGGTTCTATCCTACACGTCGTAGTTACCGCTTAGGTAACTCTGTTAATAGCTTAATGATGAATAATCGAATAATTTCAGTATGACAAAAATCACAATTCTATTGATTTATATTTAGTTGATTAAATAACGAAAAAATAAAACAGGTGTTTTATTCTACTAAAGATTTTATTTTGTGAGAGAGACGTCTTTCGTCTTATGAGGACATTGTCAATCATTTTATTTTTTCGATATGGAATTCTACTACCTAAACACCGACACAGTGAATTGATTAAATAAAATAAGAGTAATTCACGTTATTTCAAGTTTCATTATTTTTACATGTAATAAAATTTAATATAATGTCACATTTATACACAGCGAACGTGTTTATAAGTATGTCACTATTTTATAATAACAGAGAATTAAAAGTTTACTCATAATAATTTATCTAAGGTATTTAAAAAAATACACATAAATTATGTTGACTAATAATATTGGTCCATTGTTTTATTTTTATGAAAGAGAATTTAAGGTAAAGTCCGAGTTATTAATATTAAAGAAACGCCTTTGTAACGCCCCGATACAAATAAAAACTTTGGGATAAAATAAATAAAAGAAGTATTATAATTTCATCACATAGCAGTGGATAACTGTGAAGAGTTCCTAATAAATAGACTACTGGGTGTGGAGAGCATTTGGAATGGAGTTAGATTCTATAAAACCAGGAATATGATGCTAATCCAACGGGACACTGCTTTGCGGGATTTAAACAATTTCTCGTCCATGTTGGGAATGGTGGAGTTTCCAATTCAGAGGCATAATCCATATTTAGTTTTAGCAGTGATAAAAAAATGTACGAGGGAAAAATATATAAAACTAAATTGATATTATTATACTCGTATTGAAAAAAAAAACAATTTAAAAATACAGTTAAAATGTAAAGAACATGAAATTTAAAAATCAAGTATTAAATTAAAATACACAAAATATATAAAATACATTCTATTTCTTTTCTTTTCTCTATATGTAAAGTAATACTCCCATAGGTTTTATCTGAAAACTAAAATTAAATGAAACTGTATATTCAATATCATTAAGAAGATTATGAAAACGTTTTTTGTATGTGTATTCAGGACCAAATGGGTTTTGAATCCAGGACTTAGACCACAAGTGTATTTTAGTTGTTAATTTATGTTTAAGGCTTAAGTAGTGTAATTTATGAGAACTTACAAGGATGATTCAACAGACAATGGATTTTATATTAATAAAGGAAGACGATTTTATTCTTTACAGTGTAATCTTATTCTCATTTGTTACGTGATTAACAAGAACTCATTAAATATTAATGAAAGCTTTTTGAATCTTTGCGTTAGTTACACAAAATAACTTAAAATAATAAGTTACGAGTATGTAATAAGAAGTCACAGAACTAGAATTACATAAGTTTTGATGAGACTATATGTGTATAATGCTGAAATCATTGAAATTTTATCATATTTGTCTATTCCATAAATGACATGATGTGAAATAAGGAAATAGAGACCAAATAATTTATAATTATATTTTTATATTTAATATCACAAGTAAGCAAACCACGTTTTCCATTTACGTGTAACTTTTTATTATAAGATAGATTCTAATTTGATTCCAACGCTTGTAATACCTACTGCTAGAGAATTCTCGTCTTTCGAAGCACGTTTTGGTTTATTTAACTGCAAACTGGTTTTAGATTTTATGATCCCACTATGTTCAATACTATCTACTACACATTACAGGAATTTTAAGTTGAGAATCCTAAAGAGGCTTTGCAAATCTCTGCAGAGAGTAAACAAATTCATTCAGGCGTAATTTCATAGCTTCATATTATGAATATTTTGCTGTAAACTATTTCGGAATTTTGAAATTTATATGTCACTGAACACCATCTGAACCGAATCAATCGAAGTGAAGTCAACAATACAAGATATCAGATATTTTATATAATACTTCATAAAGTTTTTTGTTTAATCTATTTGATAAATTGTATTGATTTGAAATATTGTAACCGATGTATAGTGAAGAATAAAATAAATAAATAAAAAAATCATGATCGGATTTGATCACCCAATGAATGTTGGCTATTAAAAGGTTTTGCTACTTCTGGGATGACCATTCTATTTTTATGTTGATTTTAAGTAATGATTAATAATCGTCACTATAAATATATTTCAATCATACTGTCTTAATACTCGAGTTTTATTATGGATTTATTTAACGTGTTTGAAATATCATATTAGTTACGTTATCATGTAGGTAGTCGTAGAAACAAGCCGTTTAGTGAAATTCAAGCACAGAGCAAGTTTCAGTGTGTTTCATTTTTATAATTTTATAGTAGGATCTAAAAATGTTTCCGAGAATATGAATAAAGAGTAGGTATATAAAAATATTCAAAACTTGTATTTACAGTACACGTCGAGGTTGTATCGAGAAAAAAATAACACAACTCTATATCAAGATATAATCCACCAAATTACATAATATACTGCATTACGATGTAAATTCATTAGCCAAATATGGATATACATAATTATGTATATGATTTTCGTCATTGAGTTTGGATTTTAAATGTCAATGTGATATATGCATTCTATTATTGTTATATTTATAAAAATTACCATAAGCATTAGTGCAGCAAAAAGTCATCATGGTAAGCATGTAGTGCAAGCCCACGAAAATTTCTGTCTAAAGGTAGGTGCCCACTCACTCATTTCCCCTTTGGCTGTAGGTAAATTGTATACGTTATATCTGTTGGTATGGTCACATTATGAAGGTATATTATGCGTATTCTATATTATTTTGTAGGTAGATGAAGCATAATAATGTTATTATCTCAGTTGATTATTTTCGTGTATTATATTATAATCCCCACAAGTCTCTGTCCCACGTAGTGATCTGAGTAAATCCTTCAATTATAATATGGCTTCCCTCCTTGATTATCTGGTCCTCAATCAATATTAGTACGAGTATATCCAAGTAACTTAATACGTGTGTAAATATATATGTACCAACATGATTGTTATTATGCTTTGTAGGATTTTATTCAAAGATCAAAAATAATTTCCAGACACGATTTAATTAATTACGCATTATTTTCTTTTCGTTTCTTTCTGCTTTAGTAGTTTGACTCTTTACGTTGAATTGGTAAAAGATATTTGTTATCTTACATTTTTGAAAGGAATGATCAATTTAATTTAAGTGATTTAGTGAAATAATGCAATAATTAAAAATCTACTTTACTATATTATCCAATACCCTCATGTCGTACTATTAGATTCATCTGAATTTCATGCTTATTTAAAGTAAAAGTTGGTATTGAATCTATGGATGAATAGTTTGCAAATATAATATTTGATTTCAAAGATTCGTCAGACAAACGTAGGTACTAGTGTGTAACTTTTCTCCTATCTAGAAATGGATAGAATAATATTGTGTGTTCAGATATAAACTGGCATAATATAAATAATAATCCTTCATCTTATTGACATTCAATATCGGCTTTTCAGAATATAATAAAATGCCATAAGATCCTATCATCATCATACCCAGCCGCCCCAGCGCCATGTGGTAGAGGAAATCGGCAAGATAAACTTTTAGAGATATCTTTTAACTATAAGTTCCCACTTATCTGGAATGCCATATCCCTCAATTTGGTCGATTTTTCAACATAAGATAAGCAGCGTGAACTCTGAAAAGTATTTCATGCAGTCTGCGATATTAATAATTCTGTCTTGTATAATTAAGTGAAATGTTATTTAATTAATGGAGCCTGTCTTTTATTCAACACATTTCCACTCTACTACCTAATGACTATTTGATTCGGTGTGGCTTCCATTTAATATTCTCATGACTATTCTCAAAACTTAGTATTTGTTTGTGTCCACAGAACTAATTTTCATTTCTTGTTTTGGATTGAGACGGTAACTGAGAGGAAATTAAATTGAAGATTTTATTATTTTTTATACCCTTTGTAGTACCTGGTAAAGAATAATTCTCCAACTATTTTCTGTAATATTTCGAGTATGCCAGAAAAGGTTGGTATTTCTAAAACATCATGAATAAAATACTACTATACTATACTATACCCTCACGCCGTGTCCCAAGTGGAGTAGGCAGAGAGAACGGAACGCCAAACAGATCTATCTTTACACACTTCCTTCGCTTTCTCCACATTCATACAGTTTCTCATACACGCACGTCGGTTCCTCTTACTCAACACGCGGCCGTCCTTGAGAATTTGATCCACGTGATCAAGCCACGTGGTTCTCGGACGCCCGCGTTTTCTCACACCCTTTCTTTCAGACAAGTATATCCTCTTTGTCATTCTTATTAAATATAAATCAAAATATTAATCATCTTTTATTTAGTATGCTACACATTATAAATATTTTATTTTTAATTTGTCATTATTTAAACGTACGTTATTTAAACGAGTTCGTCGGTAACCTGGAGGTAGAGTCTCGGCCTCGTGAACAAGGGGTCCGTGGTTCGATACCAGGTGCCGGCAGACTCCCCTTTCACGTCACAAGCTTTTAGTAGCTTACTGTGAAAGGTGTATAAGGTTGTATTTGGGTTTTTAACTAAAAAACCCAGATATGTCTTTTCAAAAAAAAAAAAAATGTATCGAAGATGACCTCTATTTTTGTAACAATGCCATCTTGCTTATTGTACCGTTACAAAATCCTTCACAAATGAAGTAGTCTACTGACTATTGCAATTGGTATGCATTGTAACATTATGTAAGAGTGATAAAATGTTCAAAAAACAATAAATTTTGATAATTTTGTCGAGAAAATAGAAATTCACTGTATTTGTATTTGAAGAAATGATAAATATAATAATATGTAAAGTCATGTAGAATATTATCTTTGATACTGCGATATAATATTATCCAATTCATATCTTTATTTCTATTTGCTCATCTACAATACTTGGAAGTAGAAAATCTGCTTATCGAAAATCAATCATGCCACTTTTGGGATAAATTAATTTGGTATTCCAATTATATTTTGGATGAATGTAATGAATTTCATTATGAATTTTATAATTTTTCTTTCCCTTGAAAAATATGTGACCTTTGAAAATTAATTTCAAATTTGATACATTTTGCAAAGATGTATCCACTTAAAATTTTTCACTGAGTTTCTTTAGTTCTTCAATAATCCAAGATACACGCGCTATAAAAACAATAATTCATAATGTTTATATACAAAGAAGTAGGTACTAAACACTTTACAAGAATATGTGTACAATTTCAATATTAGTGGTGTATAATAATATATTAGAGTAAAAAGAAAAATCTTTCTCTTTTTCCAGTAGAACGCTCGAAGTAACACAGTGTCATTAATCAATAATTTCAATTATTAAAAAGAATACGTAGTAAATATATATGTAAGTATAGTATCATGATAATATATTACAAAGGTGGTATGATTCAGCTGAAATAGATCCATCATTTTACAAAGGTTATAGAAACGTGTGAAGTGCACTATGGTATCCTGCACTATGCACTATGCACCACTAAGATAACAGATGATAACAGGCAATATTATTATTGATGGCATTTCCCACAATACTCACAGTTTTCATTCATTTCTCTCTTTGCCTCCATCCTTTGGCTTTGTTATTCTTCCCGTCTAGAGGAGGTGGTTTTGTAGACGTTTTGTGAAGTTGCGCTCTTACAGGCAGTTTGGAATCAAACTCTTTGTGAATTTCATACAAAAGGATAAGCGTGTCTTCCACACAGGAAACTATCAAAGTTTTGAGTCTTGTTTCTTTATCGTAGCGTTTTTATTATTATTTTTTGTTTATAACAAAATTCATCTATTTGGTCGTTTTGAGCTCTGCTGAGTATAACACAAAGAAATACGAGAGAGCTATTTTAGATAAATTATGATAAATTTATTATATATTTATATTGTAATGTAATCATGGGGTTCTATATTGGATAGTTGTATAATTATTATGATGTAAAATAAATTGAGCCTGATATTTTTTTTATAAAATAATTAAAACTGCACCAGTAATTAAAATGTTATATGATGAGACAGATTATTAATTCAATATCTATCATCAAAATATGTATTCATACACTGTTTATTTTGTCATTTATTATACAAAAATGTTTTAATCTTCAATACTTCGTTACGCAAAGTGGTGGAAAATTCAATCAAAGGTCAGAGTTCACGGAGATTATTCTTTGAAATTTAGGGCAAACTTGATTGGGAATTAATTGCTTCTCCCGACGAATTACCTACTCTCTATATATTAGACTGATTTTTTTTCAGAACTATGTATTTAGTAATGTACATAAAATACGATAAAATTATTCATAAATGTACTTATATACTTAGAAAAAAATAATATTTAAAATATAATTGAACAAGTAGACACTTAAAAATAATAATCATTTATCCAATTTACTTTATTGAAAAGATAAGATTTTATGTAAAGATACCTATTAATAAACATACCAGGAATAGTTATTGCCGTCTAGCGATATTTTTAGTAACGCTTTTGACAGCTTAGATAGTATGTACAATTATGTACATTGTACATTCACCGTCTAGGGAACACGTAGCCGAGTAAACGTCTCATTTTCTGCTATGTGCCTTCGGGGAATGGAGAGAAGATATTCCCATACACGGTAAAGTACAATATTTGGGATGAGGTCTTCAAAAATAATACATTTTTAGCTCATCAAGATGAGACGTGATCTGAGATTATCAAGATAAAAAAAAACATTATAATATCATTGTGAAGGAATAATTATGCAACAGAGATTTGTTGCTAAAAAAATAGTGATCTAAAAATAGGTAACATACTTATTTCATTTCATTAAAAAAATTTAAAATTTACTTTGAAGAAAGTCTTTCGATTAAGGAGCAATCACATGGATGTGCCAAATTTATATTATATTTATAAAATATTCATATATTTTTATATTTAAGACTCAATTTATGATTATTTCACGTAAAATTTACTCGACGTTATTATGTCGTATGGGAAGTATGGGTTAGTTGGAAGATATTGCTTCTGCGATAAACTCGCTCATTGCACAATATCGTTTATCTGTATCACATTATTTTATGACTATGTACTTATGTACTAGTATGCTCTTTATTGTGCAGAAAGTTTATTATTAATACACTTATTTACTATCGTTCGAATAAAATAATATATTTTGTAAACTTTCTAGGCTATCATTGACCGTTATGACACGGATTTGGTATCAGTGGAGTGGAGTCTCACTTTGAAAACTGTTTAATTATGTTTTATTCTCTTTCCTACCTTTCAATTATTCCCTTTATTTGTAAAATTTATTTTCTCCTTTCTCTCTCTCTGTGTCTTTATACTTTTTATAATATTTTAATTTAATATACTTTGCTCAATTTCGAAATTGAATTAACATTTTAACAATATAGGAGTTTATCAAGTATGAACAATTTATAAATGCCATACAACGAAACATTTCGAATAATGAGGTACTTGCAATGTGATCATGTATTGGTTTAAATTATGCTTCAATAACTTTAAGAATTGCAGAAATATAATATGAGGCTTTGAGAATTGAGTTGTCCAAGGTATATTTGGCATTTTCGCAACGATAGGGTATTAAAAAAAATTGTCCGGGAAATGTGTGACTGTTTTTTATTGCAGTTAGAATATACAGAATTTTTGATTTTGCTTGAATATGTTTCATATCAGGGGTCTCCAAACTACGGCCCGGGGGCCAGTATCGGCCATCGATAGCTGAAGACTAGAGTTATCAATCCGGCCCGCGACAGCCAATGTCTTATTGTTGTTATACTGCTGTGATGAGTTAAAGAAGAAAACACAGAATGATAATAGATAGTACATAGTAAATTACATAGTACCACTACTCGCCACTAGATGTCGTAAATTGTCGCAATACACAATAGTAACTGAAATGCACAAAGCGTATGTTTGCGATTACTCCAGAAATATAGTTAAGGGCAGAACAATTTAAACTGTTTTGACCCTTGGAACACACTGAAATAATCATTATGGCACGGCTTGGAGAAAATTTGGAGACCCCTGTTTTACATTATTATTTTCCATTTTTATACGTGATGTAGGTATATTACATATTAAGTTTAATATCCATCCAAATTGTTTTATTCTGATCTGCGCAGGCGACGAAATATTAGTTCTATTCCTTTTCTTTTCTATAGTCGTCAACCATGTATTTGTTTTAAATCTTTTTATTTTGTTTAAGGCTCATTGCAACATTTGACCAGTTGCCAAAATGCTGCGGAGCTTCTAATGAATTCACAGTAAACCAGTTAGAATTTTGAACTCAGTGACTAAAATATTATTATTATTATTCAAACAAGGTGGATTGAAATATTCATGATGTAGTTAGTGAGGAAAAATAATAGCGAGGGGTTTATTAATTTTACTATTGGTATTAAAATTTCAAGCCTTATATAGTTTTGAATACTTTTTGAATTAATTTTGTTGGATTCTTCACTCGTTATTGCATTAAACTTGGCTTTAGACAGGCTTAATTGGGATCAATATTATTCTTTTTCTTTTATTTTTAATATATGTTTTATCAACTCTCTGTGAAAATGATTAAATAAATAAATATGTGTGAAGATCTTCAAAACATCGAACCAAAGATGAATATCTATATAAAGAAATAGCAACGTATAATCTGGTAAGGATAGACAATATTAAATTTTGATATAATTCTTTTTAGACAGTTCAATGTTGGGCTTTGGAAGTAATAATTTTGTGTGACTTACATGCAATAAAATATATTGTAGGGTTTTGTGTGGTATATTTAATATAACAAATCGATATTATCAATTTGTAATATCATAATTATTAATCATTAAGAAACGATGAAATAAATTGATAAAAATACGAACGGAGAATAAATTTACCGTTTTTTTTCTGTTTTCCAGCTGTTATTTCAGCTTTATACATGTAGTTAAAAAAGTTTATAATGTTAGTTTGGTGAAGTACAATAGTAGCGCAGTAGTAATGCGCGAGTCAGTAGATCTGTATGATATTATTATATTATATTACCGTAGGTCATATCACCGGAGACCGGAAAGTAAATTTCACGACCTACGTGCAGTGTAAGTACTCGTATATGGCTGATTGCTTCAGACTACCTGGAAAATATTGCATAGCTAGTTGTGGCTAGAGCCTGAAGAGGGCCTTACCAAGTATACTCTCACCTAATACACTTGCATAGAACATTAAGTACCTACTATGAATATTATTTCTATTACCTTTCATACCCATGGTTCATATTTAGATATGAAAATACAATTTATTATATACGGTACCTTATCGAAACTTCACAGGCGTTATTCTAATAATTTCTGAGATTACCACAAAAACGACACAAATGTATCTATTATATCCTCTATATTGAATGAATGTTCTTAAAAACAGTATGGGGAACTTTCACAAAAAAAAATTTTCAACCCAAAAAATAGTACAGAAAATTAAAAAAATTATGGTGCTTTTTATATTTTTAAATGTGCATTTTTAAGGTTTTTATCACCATTTAAAAAAGCAATTTTCGCACTTCGCCGCAAAAAGGTTCACTCGTGGCGGAGCAGTATTTGACAATATCAGGCGCTACAAACAGTACTAAGAGTGAAATGTGTGGCAATACAAAATAGCGCCTAGCGACGTCACACCGGACTAATTCAATAACAGAAAATATGGATTTTTAAAATGAAAATAATGAATGAAAAATTTTATTTTATCGTTTCTTATTAGGATATTCGTGATCAGCGCATATTTATTAATATGAATTGATAACAATTTTTCATATTCCTCACACATGCATGTTCCCTATTAGATGTTTGTGTTTTTTTTGCTGCAAAGATACAGCAAAAAATCTGAAATACATTTTTTTTTTTTTATTATTTTTTTTTATTTTATTCCTCTTAAAGGACATAAACAGTTTAAATTAACAAATATTAGCAGTCATATTTTTCCAGAAAACAAACCAATCAAGGTCTCGCAAATTACCGAAGCGTATGACGAACAAGTAAAGTTGCAAGTAAACAGTTATAACACAAACTCACCCCACCCATATCAAATGCAAAAATAAAAAAAAAACCCAGTGAAAATGAGAAGCTTAACATTACGCTACAATAGAAATAAGAATAAAATAAAAATATTATAATGTATTCAAATACACACGATTATGTTCAAGAACAGAATGCATTTATTCAAGACTATTTATAATGTATTGATACAACTAGAATATTCAATAATATTTGACTAATCCCTTGGGTAAAACTAAAATGAGAATACAATTTTACAAATACGAGATTAAACAAATATTTATTGAGATTCAACTGTACCAATTGACCCACGTGCAATATACAGCAACGTTGTGTATGGAATATTATTTTATTTACAAAGCTTTAGCAAGCACAAACGCTACAGTTCTTGTGAAACTTACACAACTCTATTAGAATACTACTCGTACTAGATAGTATATTGACATGGAGTAAAGATTCGGAAAATGTCTAGTATACTATGCAGTTTCAACTCCAAGTTCAACTTTCAATAATGTACTGTGTAACTTCTACTAAGTGTTTGCTTATGTGAATTGCTTTAACAAATTAATTCTTGACTGAGATAGGGGCACCACTCACATATTATTATGTATATTGTATATCTTTATACACATGTGTGTAAATTGCCCTCTACGCGAAGTATCCTCTTCATTCATTCAGAATACTCACGTAGGTACTTAAACATTTAACATTTTATTTTCTCCATCCAGTGTTAAATGCTCATCCATATGTTTTCTTTATTACCAAAGGATGCTTTTAGATTGTTTTACTGTTTTGTTTGCTCAACAGGTTTTCAATTTAAAAATGTTTGCAAAATTATTTTTGTTCACACAGTATTTGAAATTCTCTGACAATGTTTTTATCAACCATTTTTCATTTTTTATATTTTCATTAACATTTAAAAGTGCTTATTTGGCTCGTTGGATAGGCGGTGTCACATTTCACTTATTTTCACGACATAATTAATTCTTCTTTGTCTACCAATGGTGTTTTCTCTTTGTGTTTATATTATTTCAACGCAAATAAATTTGGGGAAAAATTGGGTTGAGTCTTCAATTTTCTCAATTTCTTGAGGTAGGTACTCGGATACCATTTTTGGTCTAGAGAGAAATATTCCAAGATAAAATTAAAGTGCAAATTGAAACCCCATTAGGGGAATTCTACTTGTCCCGTATTGTGCGTGCGAAATACAACTTTCATATTTACGAATATACCTAAGTGTTTGTCAATCTCCGGGGAGACATTGTTTTATTTTGTTTAGAGGGCTTACATACAAAAATGTGAGAATGAATGAAACTGACCAACTTTTAAACATTGTATGAAGATGTAAAAGTTCTGAAAACAACTTCATATAATACTTTTTAGTCTTGTTCATTTGGAACAAAAAAGAACAGATTTTTGTAATTGGATGCATCCTATGTTTTTAGATTTTATTATATTAACGAGAGTTTATCCTTATCCTAATTCTTAATATAAATTTGAGTTAATTGGAAGAGGTCGCGCCTTTACGATAAATTCGCCCTTGATATATTGACTACATAATATCTAATATGAATGCATTTTTCTAAAAAAATGTATGTATTGTGATCAATGTACAGTAAAGAATGAATAAATAAATAAATAAATAACGAATTTACTAATCAAGTTGTCGTTTTGCAGATGAGAAGGTGTAGTTGATATTTTTCAACCGACGGTACTTGGTGAAAATTCATGTTGAATTAATTATAAATACAACACTTATTTATAGTATATCCACAGTGACTGTGGATATACTTTAAATAAGTGTTTTATTTATAATTAATTTAGATGAGAAGGTATTTTATATAATAAAAAATCAGACGAAAATAACCATCTACATATATTTGTTTCTGTTTGATAGTATTTGATTGTGGTTCTTGATGTCTGAATTAAATTAAATTAAGTTGTCAGTGTTTAGCATATGGCTGCAATAAAAATGTTGTTATTAATAATATTTCTGTACATAGAAGTGAATGAGATGTATGTGTTTTCAGTACGCGGTATAGAATTATTACCAACATTACGGATGCGAGTCCATTAAGGGATTTCCGGTGCCATGACATAATATGGCGCCGATGTTTCCTGTGGGACCTCCGCGACAATCTCGAATGTCTTAGGATTTATAAGTACCTACCTACATGTGAATTTACTGAGAAATCTAATTATATTACTAGTTTGCAGCCAGATTCTATACTGCGCTACTGACATTAATACAAGAAATCAATATGTCCGTATATACCTAGATCTATAAATTATTCAATAGTTAATTATTTTCAGTTGATCTATTATAAGCCTGAGCGGTATAGGAAATGTGAAGGTATTAGAGAGAGAGGGAGAGAGAAAAAATTAGGTTGGTATTTGATAGAAAAATTATTTTAAAAAAGGAAAATACTTCACTCAAACTTTGTATTAAAGTTTTATTCATGTTTTTTTTGTTTTCTCTAAGCTCACAATCTGGAAATGAAAAATCTCAACGCATGATTTTTTATTTACATAATGTGTCACACTTCATGTGCTTTTGTTAGTTTAATTTCCATCATAAAGTATGAGTGAGTGGGTACCTACATTTCTTCGATTTAAATTTGCCTCACTACTGATAAAAGGTTGTGTTTGCATGCACTTAGTGACAAGTTAATAGCAGTATCTCTATATTATTGGCACTTACAAGCTCGTACCAGCTTTTTGATGGTAATGAATGAGATTCACCAAATTCTAGTGCACAATAATATAATGTTAGGAGATTGGGACTCAGACTCGTAGTTATTATTCATAATGTCTATATTGAGTGAATTATAAACATCTCGTTGTTATGTTTGCATGGGACAAAATTCTTTATATGATTATTTATTTATATTTACATTTGAAACATTAAATGATTTTATTTTATTTTATTTATTCAGTAAGGATCAGACAGTTGAAACAATTAGTATAGACATAAAAAGACAACAATGAACAAACCAATTAAGATCCCCTTTTTACCAATCTAATAAACATAAATTTGAGACTTAAAATGATAAAACACATATAAATGTAAAAAAATGTGAAAATGTAAAAATGTGTAAAATGTTAAAATGTAAAAGTGTAAAAAAAGTGTAAAAAATGCAAATAAATGTAAAAAATTATAAAAATGTATAAAATGTTTAAAGTGCAAAAAAATGTAAAAATGCGAAAAATGTAAAAAAGTATAAAATGCAAAATGTGCAAAATGCAAAAAATGTAAAAAAAGCAAATAAATGCAAAAAATATAAAAACACATAAAAATACACAACCCACCAAAGTCCACTAATCCAATCCCCAAAAGTAGCGTTTACCATGTTAAAAAAGTAGGAAAGCAAATTTCCCTATGGAACAATGATTAAGGTTATTATTGGATTAATTCAATTTATTCATATTTTCAAAGCATTTCTAACAACTTGTATAGCCAGCAAACCAACAGCACGGAATAAATACACAAATTAAGACATCCAGGATAGGTGGCATACATAATCGTTGAACTAACGAATGTACATGTTTTTTTATATCTAAGAGGTATGAGATAGAAGATATCGGAATCATTGAAATGAAAGTTGCCTTAAAAAGAAACACGACATGAATACTGTATAATACTTAAAAAAAATATTTAGAAGGCACTGATTTTTAACACATTAATTTTTTCCACATTTCAAAAATAAAGATGTTCAGTATGTATATTCTTGTAAATTATTGTGTTGTAATTTTATATTTTCAATAAAACTAACTTAACAATCACGATATCTTATAAAGTAATACAATACAAATATTTTCAGTGAACTCTTTTTAATGAACAGTAAACGAAGGACTTTCTAAATAATTCTGCTTTTAATTTCTAAATATAGATTTAGTATACGAGTATAATCTTCATCGTCCCAGTTGTGAGCAAAGCAATCAATAGTTAGGTTATTATTTGATAAGTTGAGGATATTACTGTGACACTATTAACTTTTACGAGGTTCTAGTTTCTCTATAGGTATAATATATTTATGTATCTAATATTGAAGTTGTGCGATCACAAACTTTCATTCTTTATTTGACGTTAATGTGCTTCTATGTGAACATGTAGTTTGTACATTGTTCGGGTATGTTATACGAGTCAGGAAGAGATATGTAGTTTTTTTCCTGAAATAGAATATGTAATAATGAGAGTTTTAGATTTATATATATAGGTATTATTAAAATCTTCACATTGCCGTAAATTTTGGCTGCGTGTTATATGTATTATTATTATATGGGTAACACTTCTTATGTTATTTTGACATAGAAAATGAAACATAGCCAAGACGTCTACGTCGTCTCTTGGGAAAATACCAATATAGTGTATAGAAACTCTACAATTTATATAAGTTTAGTGAAAGAAATATTTACCCCTACAATATCATTTTATGAAAACGATACTGTGGTCTATAATAAATTTTAATTAAAGAACTTACTGGTCCTCCATTTGAGACACAATTTAATTTTAAATACTGATTTTTGATAGTAGTTTACTGATAGCAATTTTTTCCCGCGGTTAAGAATAGGTCTGCCACTTTTTTCTGTAAAGTTATGAGTGCCCTGTAAAAGGGAGGTATTTGTAAAACCTCACATATAAGACAAGTGATGAGTCATGCCATCCATCCTGAATTTCTTATATTTTTGAGTCAGTAATAAGTCAATTACATTTTCAACACTTTCACAGTAAGCAATTTATAAATAATATCTATGATTTGAATATCATTTGTTTCGACTGACAGAATTTGTTTAAATTTAAGTTTCTAAGCTCCTCACTTCAAATGCTATAATTAATTTTAAGTTCATCTATCTAAGTTTGAATATTTTTATATATATATTCGCATATGAGACCAGGTTTAGTGGTACTAAAATTAGAATACAAATTAAGGATCTTACAGATATTACGTTAGACGACGAGTTTGAATCCCGGCGAAATGCATTTTCATCTAAAAAAGTGTTTCGCTCCTGTTTCTTTGATAGAATTGAATGTTATAAATAATACTCTTTATAAAACAGTGTAAAGTAATAAAATAAACCCGATTAATGAAGAAAATACTTTGTAATTTCTTAATGTTTATTATTATATAATTATGATTATTCCTTGTTCTTTCTATTTTTCATATGTGTCTTGTACTACTGCTATTGTATTCATTTTGGTTCTCATAACTCACTTCAGTCTACGAGCCATATGACGTACAAATAACATAAACGAACAATTATTAATAAATTATAAATGAACTTTTAAAATATATTTAATTTAATGAAAGAATTTTGTAGAGTTTACGTAGGTATATATTATCTACAGAGGGATGATTCACGTTTAAGAAATATCTAAAACGATGAAATACCTGAACAAAGGTGACGGATAATTGAAAGAATTCCTATCGAAGTTATTACGGTGAAATAAAACGAGTTATTTGTCGACTTGGGAAATATGTTTGACCATAAAAATGTAGATAAAGAGAAAACAAGTAAAAGAAAAAAGCTCTATACAGTATTATGAATTATAACTGGGACGGGAGCAAACATTAGAAACAGTTTGGGATACCTGGAAATTTACTTGTGACAAAGGAAAATCATCTCTTTATGTGGTTGCCCTAGCGTTACTATTCACTAGCTGAAATATTTGTTTCTATTATCACAATGATTTCCTAAAAACCTTTAATATTTAATAAAATAAATACTAATTTTGGTTTACTTATGTACAAACTTTTGTTTAACTTATTTGGGGTCAATTTATGGAAATGAAATTAAAAATAAACTATTGCTTAGAATGGTGATTGCTTAGAATAAGAACAAAATACATAGAAACCCAAATATCCCAGGTCGGTAAAACCATAAAATAACCATAGCCCATAATAGAGTGATCTCCAATCTAAATAACCGATCCCATAGGAGCCGCTAGCGGGCTATCAATAACATGGACAGAATTTGGAGGACGACTGGAATCAAACTCAAGACGAAATACCACCTGTTCAATGCCTGTACTTTTTAATCCTTATATACGACAGTGAGTCTTGGCACTTAATCAAGACCAGAAGAAACTAAGTTTCGAAAAAATGTCTTAGAAGGATTTTGGATGTTAGGTGGTATGAGTACATCGCAATTGATAATGTGCGCCAGCTCATTTAAGAAAGATTTGTAGTCTCTGACCTCTGTAATACGAGAGAGACGATGATACTAAGACCATGAGTTAAGGATGTTCTGTAATGGTTGACCAAAAAGAGTTCTGTTGTTTTGATCACAAAGGCTTTGACGGCTTGGATACTCTTTCAAAGTACATTGTTCCTATGACAACAATATCAAAGTGCTAGGAATGTCGTAAGAAGAGATGACTCAACTGGCACGGAATGAAGGAAGTCTGCCCTGTGCTCTCGAGAGGAGCGTTGAAACGCAAGACTATGATGATGAAGTTTGGAAAGTTATACTGACTATGATAAAATATCATTCAGATATTTGTAGCTATATCGAACAAACGGTTTATAAACATTCATAAGTGCATTGCTTAAAGAAAATATTTACTTGTTGTTTGGATTACTGGAAGAATTTAATACTTAGTAGTTTACTTTTAAGTAATTTAAAGTAAATGAAGTACTTTGTTTTTCTCTTAACAAACATCTAAATGACCTTAGAAATGTAATGAATTAGTTTCTAGTAAAATTAATGGTTCTAAAGACAAAGTGATGTTTACCTTACAATGTGAGAACGTTCCCTGCAATGGAAGTTCTACAAAAATAAAGTAGATTTGGGTTTTACTAAGACAAATATATAGGTACTGAAATAATGTACTCACTTTTATGTTGAAAATATCATATTAAATTACCTGATTCGTGGAAGTTAAAGAAAATAATTATTTTGAAAGTTTCAATCTGCACAGCTAATAAATATTGTTTACTCAAGACGTGTTTTAAGTATTTTCTTTCAGAGCTTTACTTAGTTCATGGAAAACTTTGATTCGAATAAAATTTTTGATTCCAAAGTTTTTGTGTAAGTATATCTACCTGGTAGCAAAATGAACTTTAAAATTACATATAGAATGCAATGTTAAATTAATAATTGGGTGAACTTTTCGTTGAAATCTATTTAAAATAAATCCAAGAAGTATATAAAATATTTCAAGACGTTAATTTAAAAATATTATTTTATGACTTTCAATGCTAAAAGTAAAGAAAAACAATAATTTTCAAAACAGGCTTTTCATTTAATCATTATTAAGGATTGAAAAAATAAATAAAATAAAATATATCTCAAATAGAATTCATTTTATAAGCTTCAATATTTATATGTTTATTAAATATATATCTAGAGTAAAATAAAATATATATCTCTTTCACCGAGAAAAGTTCACTTCAAAGATTCAAACATGTGAGTAGCTTAGTAGGTATGTTGCTATATCAATTTTTTATGAGTATTTTATTTTAAAGATATATTAGGGATCATAGCAAACCCGAATCATTTAATTAGGCAGAAAGGTCGGTATAATGTTCTGTAGGTATATTAGCAGTAGTTAATAATAGTCAAATAACAATATAACTAAAAGCTTTTATGAAAATAGTCACATTTCAAAACCAATTACAGATATTATGTGGTGAGAATATTTTGGTCGCTGTTTACGTGAAAGGGATGTTTTGTAAAGGTATATTTTATATCACATAAGGAGGTTTAAAACTAAAGGCTTTATTATCTTAAAAGGCTTAGGGGTGTGGTTTACAACCACTTTAAAATGAAAAAGGGCTGAAGCAACACTTGAAACAGAGAAGCTCTAGGTAAAGAGCTTGTCAAATATTTATGCTAATGTTCTGTAACCATTAAATGTCCATACTGAAATATTCTATCTGTGAAATATTAGTCATGTGTATTTATGCTAATGTTCTGTAACCATTAAATGTCCATACTGAAATATTCTATCTGTGAAATATTAGTCATGTGTATTTATGAGCTTAAATAAAAAAAATAGATAATTCAAAGCACAATACTGATTTCTTTAAAGACTCAAGTATTGTTTTAGTCAATATTAGATAGTATTCATAAATTGAGTATAATTTACATAGGTTGTTTAGATAATCTCAAAACTTTTAACTTACTTAATTACTTACTTTCGGACCAGACTTCAGACCTTGCCACTCCAGTATGCAGCGACGTATATCGCCTTGTCATTCGCCATCATCAGGTCACTCACATTACATGCATTCCGCATCAGAAATTCTGAATAACTGAAAAATTTCAAAACGCCACTTTAGTAATGTTTTATGAAATGATGGTTTTGAATATATTATCTTATCGCAGTTCATTTAAAAATATTATTTATAAGCTGTATTTAAAAGCGGGTTTCTTCACTCATGCGATATTTTTCAAAAAGAAAAGTTTCTAGAATAAAAGCTCAAGTACATCTGTTTGTATTCCAGGAAATTTAATATCACAAACAAACTTATCTTCTTTTAAATTGCAGATGAGTCTGGGAACTTTTTATAAAATAATTAATACAATAATATGCTCTTGTTTGTCTGAGATTAATTTTACTTTGACATTCACAAAATAAAATTCTAAATCTATCTTTTAAACATATATTTTACTTTCGGTTTAGATATTCTGATCGCTTATGCACAGATCTGTCGAAAAGTATAGCCGTCTGAAATAAACATATATTTTTTTTGTTAAAAATAATTTATTTAACCCAAATATCTTCACGGACATCTATAATGTTGTTATAGGAGTCACCTTTTATAGGTGTCTGTAGCTCTCTTGGAGATAAAGGAAATCTTTTAGTTCATAATTCCATTCACATACAGTGAATATGAAATTAGACTATTGCCAAAAGATTTGCTACTTCCTATATTTTAAATTATTATATTTTTACTTACAGTGTGTTTTGAATAAAAGAATCGATTATATTTAACACTTGTTTTAATTTATAAATTGAATTACAGAAAAATAAAATATTGTAACAATGATAATGAAAAGTTAAAAGAGAATATTAATCTGTTAAACTATTACAATGCCTTGCCGAAAGTGAACTGATTTCATTTCTATCTGCTACTCTAAGGTGGCATTTGTGTGAGACATTAGCGCCCTCTATAACAGACATCTACACTTTATTTGGTCAACCTGAAGGTTTGCATCTTGGTAAATCTTGGTGCTTCTTCGCTTCTTTCTGACTTCCATAGATGGCGGTGCTATGCCCATTTTCTACTGAAACACATTATGAATTTTCATCTACAATAACATATATAATTGAACAATAAATTTTGGCAAGCTTCGCTGGTTGCCACACAGCCCCCTTGGCAGTGTAAAAACGCCGGTTTTTTCACGAATTTGGCTTGTATATTGGCCTTCCACTTCTAGTTATGTATACAGGCTCTCTTGATGTTGAAGCAGTCTGTTCTGGTTCATTTCTTGCCTCACAAAAATATGGTTTACACCTGTCCAATGATATTGTTTTCTGTTCTCCTCCTATCAACAAAGTTGCAGTCTTGTCATCTCTTCTGCATACTTGGTAAGGGCCTTGATATGCTGGAAAAAGCGGTTTATACACCCTATCATCTCTAACGAACAAATATTTTGCAAGTTTTAATTCAGGATGGACAAATATGTTATTTTTGTGATGATGTTCAACAGGACGTGGTTTAATTTGTTTCATATACCAAATCAGTTGTTGAGTATAATAATTAGGTTCAGGAATTTCCTCTGTATCACAAAAAATATCATTTGGTAATCTTATCGGATTTCCGTATAACATCTCTGAAACAGAATAATCAGTATTTTCTCTAATAATGGTTCTTAAACCTAATAATATGGTTGACAACGATTGAGTCCATGGGATAGGATGATGTGTTTTAAAACTATTCTTAAGTGTACGATGGAATCGTTCTACCATTCCATTGGTCTCTGGGTGATAAGGAGAAGAAATAGAATGTTTAGTGCCTAATTTAGAACAAAACATTTTAAATTCCGTTGACATAAATTGTCTACCTTGATCAGTAATAAATTTCTTAGGTGTTCCATACCTCGTAATCCAATGGTCCCAAATAGTTCTCACTACTGTCTTGGCAGTGATATCTTTTATAGGTATTGCCTCACTCCATCGTGAATACCTATCCACAAAAGTAATCAAATATTTCATACCTTCTGATTCCACGAGCGGTCCGACTATATCAATGTGTACTGTCTGGAATTTTGCATCAGGCAGTTTCATATTCATAACCATCGTTCTAGTGTGTCTTGTTACCTTAGATTTTTGGCATTTAATACATGTTTTACTCCAAAGATTACAGTCAGCTCTCATGTTCTTCCAAACTCCTCTTTTGGAAATTGTTTTCAAAGTATCCTTGGCGCCTGGATGAGTTAAGTTGTGAATACTGTCAAAAAATCTTCTCTGTAATGTTTTAGGTATGTACGGTCTTAGATTTCCCTCATGAAGATCAAAGATGAGCTGTAAACCTTGTAAGTTGTTTTTGATTAGATTTAATGAATGATCTTTATTTACAAGCAATTTTTCCAATTCCAAATCAAGATTTTGTTGTTTGGAAATATCTTCTAACGAGATATCATTATGTAACTCGATCATATCGATTCTAGAAAAAGCGTCTGCAATAACATTAGAATTACCAGTAACATATCTAATATCGGTACTGTACTGTCCAATTAAATCCAATTGTCTCTGTTGACGAGGACTTTCTTTTTCAAAATTTTTCTTTTTGAAAGCATATTGAAGTGGCTTGTGATCTGTGTATATACAGAACTCTCTGCCTTGCAAATGATGTTTGAAATATCTAATGGTTTCAAATATAGCTAGCAATTCTCTGTCATATGTACTATATGAACACTGAGCTTTATTTAACTTTTTTGAAAAAAAACTAATAGGTTCATAATTACCATCTTCTCCTGCCTGTTGTAGAACTCCTCCGATTGCAAAATCTGAAGCATCCGTCCACAATGACAATTGTTTAGTACTATCGGGATACTTAAGTTTAGTGCAAGTTATTAAAGATTGTTTTACCTCCTCGAAGTCATTCGTCGTAATATCGTTCCATTGTACCGGTCGCTTATCATTCTTCTTAGCTCCTTTTAAGTATTCATTTAATCTTGCTAGTTTCTGGGCAGCGTTTTTTATGAATCTCCTATAGAAATTTGACATTGCGATGAAACGTCTGAGGTCTTGAATGGTTTTTGGTTTGGTATATTCAGCAAGAGCTCGTACCTTGTCTGGCGATGGGCCTACTCCTTCTGCTGAAACTTCATATCCTAGAAACAGAATAGAACTTTTACCAAATTCACATTTAGATGGGTTGACAATCATACCCCACTCGTCTAATCTCTTAAACAAGGCATTAAGATGTTTAAGATGTGTTTCTTCATCTGGTGAATGTACAATTATGTCGTCGATATATACTTTTACTCCTTCTAGACCTTGGGTCATTACATTCATATGCCGTTGGAAAGTCTGACATGAATTAGCTAGGCCGAAAGGCATGCGTAAATATTCCCAGGAGCCTGCAAATGTGCAAATAGCGGTTTTTTTAATGTCCTCTTCATTCATAGGTACTTGGTGGTATGCCTTCTTGAGGTCCAGCTTTGAAAAAATTATGGACTTTGAAAAATCATTCGTAATATCTTGAATATGAGGTAGAGAATACCTGTCTGGAACAGTTATTAAGTTTAACTTCCTGTAGTCTCCACACAATCTGAACGTGCCATCCGCCTTTTTTACTACATGTAAAGGTGATGACCACTCGCTATTAGATGGACGACAAATACCTTGGGAAACCAGATCCTCAAACTCGGTTTTCACCTGCTTCAGCAACTCTGGAGACAAGCGACGAGGTTTAGATCTGAATGGGCTTCCTCTAGTATCTATGTGGTGAATTGTTGGATGAGATATGTCACTAAAAGGTCTATTTATATCAATTAGTTTTGGAAAATTTGCTAACATTTGATGATACTTATTGTTCTTATCTAAAAAAGAAATAGAAGTTATATTAGTACTATCAACATTAGAATTAAAAGCTTTTACCTTATCTCCACTGCTTTTGTCGATTAACAGCCTGCTCCTCATGTCAACAATTAAATTAAAATTAGTTAAAAAATCAGCCCCCAATATAGCTCTAGATACATCTGCTATGACGCAGTTCCATCTGAATTTTTTTTTAAAACCTAGGTTTATGTTTATGGTTGAAGTACCATATGTTTTAACGATTGTCCCATTTGCTGCAAAAAGTGTAAGATTAACTTTTTCTTTTTGGCATTTACGATAAGATCTTGGAATTATGCAAAGTTCCGATCCGGTATCAATTAAGTATGATAAACCGTTATCTTGATCTTTAACGAAGAGACGCGTTTGAGGAGTCAACATGTCCGTCTCTATAACATGTCGCTTCTCAAGTTTTTTTGATTCTGTACAGAATTCTGCTGATTGAACGTGCATGGTGATATGCACTTTCTGGCTTTGTTCCCATATTTACTGTGATAGGAGCATATATTATTATGATAATGTTGGGAAACATTGTTTTTTGTATGTCTGTATGTTTGTGTATTATTGTGAAAATTGTTGTTATTACATTGTCTATGTGTTTTGTAGTTAGGAAAATTTCTTCTGCTGGAATGAAAATTATTAGTATTTTGTTTATGCAATGAGTCGTTGAGTTGTTTTCCCAAACGTTCTAACTTTTCAGTTAAATTATGTACAGATTTATTTAAAATTTCAATTTGATTATCTTTGTCACTATTGTTTTTTGTATGACACACAGCGATTTCTTGTGCCTGATAAATATTTGATATCTTATCTGCTATTACTGCAATTTCGTCCAAGCTACCATTGCTTGTGGTAATATGTGCTTGTACGTGTTTAGGTATATGTTGTATCCAAAGATATTTTAATGTAGTATCATCAATATTTAAACCAATAGCTAATGATTTCATTTCTCTAAGCAATTGAGATGGTGTTTTATCTCCAAGTTGTAAATTTGAAAAGAGTTTCTCTCTGCGAGAATCTGGGGATACTCCCATTCTACTTAATATTGCATCTTTTAGTCTAGAATACATTGTTGGACATTTCTCAAAATTAATAATATCTGATACCTGTGAAATTGTGTTTTGATCCAGTTGAGCAACAAGATGTGAATACCTTGTATCTTCGGATGTGATTCCAGCCAGTTCGAATTGTATTTCAATCTGTTTGAACCAAAGTTGTAAATTGTTACTCCAAATCGGTGGTATTTTAATTGATACTCTATCTGTAAATGAAACATTCTTAGTTATATTCGATTCATCCTTGCTAGGTTTATTTGCTTGCTCATACATCTTGAGATAAGTTAAATTTTCCAATTGTAATTATATAAATAATTTGCTGACAATGAAGAACAGCCTGCAATCGAAAAAGCTTTAACGAGAAAACAATTGAGTAATTAAGATTTGAAAACCCGCAAACAATTCCAATGTATCCAGCACTTGTGAAAATTTTCTTAGTTTGTGACAATATTATATAAAAAAATTTTGGTATTTGTTTTCCATCCAACAGCGAATAGATCCCTGCAGCTAAACTAGCTAAAATTTAAAAGCAAATTGATTAAAAATGTAACACACATAAATTTGTTGTTTAAAAATTTTAAAATGTAAGATACACAAAGACAATACAAAATCTTTTAAAATATCACTTGATTGTGACAAAAATGTATAAAATTATAAAAATATCTTTTTTTAGGTGCGCAAATTCTTGTCTGATTCGTCGTTCTTTGTTTATACAATAAATAAGGCTAGAATACTATTCTATATTAGATTCTGCCTTAGACTCTAACACCTCTTGAATCACGACACGGGCTCACTCTCGGCAACGGCAGCAAAATTTTGTAAATTTGTATAAAAACTATATCGATCTGTTACACACACACTTATATTTAAGATTAACAGAGATTTAAAATACAATTCAATACAGCTGTTTATCTTGAATGCAAGAAAAATTGTTATTGAAAATTTTTATTTCAACAGCTGATTGTGACAACTCGAAAATTTTCAAGGTGAAAAATTTTGTTAGGTTATGTATAAATTAATTCAAATAATTATGTTCTTTTGTCGTGGGTCACCATTTATAGGTGTCACCTTTTATAGGTGTCTGTAGCTCTCTTGGAGATAAAGGAAATCTTTTAGTTCATAATTCCATTCACATACAGTGAATATGAAATTAGACTATTGCCAAAAGATTTGCTACTTCCTATATTTTAAATTATTATATTTTTACTTACAGTGTGTTTTGAATAAAAGAATCGATTATATTTAACACTTGTTTTAATTTATAAATTGAATTACAGAAAAATAAAATATTGTAACAATGATAATGAAAAGTTAAAAGAGAATATTAATCTGTTAAACTATTACAATGCCTTGCCGAAAGTGAACTGATTTCATTTCTATCTGCTACTCTAAGGTGGCATTTGTGTGAGACATTAGCGCCCTCTATAACAGACATCTACACTTTATTTGGTCAACCTGAAGGTTTGCATCTTGGTAAATCTTGGTGCTTCTTCGCTTCTTTCTGACTTCCATAGATGGCGGTGCTATGCCCATTTTCTACTGAAACACATTATGAATTTTCATCTACAATAACATATATAATTGAACAATAAATTTTGGCAAGCTTCGCTGGTTGCCACATTGTGTTGTGAAGATTTGAACCAAGAATATCTCAATGAGCTCACTCGTGTCATTAATCTTAATGTAATGTTATTAATGGTAAATAAAAAAAATTACACTTGCAAACAAACGAAAACTGAGATGTTAACAGCGTGCCATGGGGAGAGAGATGCTGGGTATTAGCTTTAAGAGACAAAATAAAAAATGAAACCACCCGACAAAAGTCCTCAGCATTGTTGATAAAGACTCCAAGCTGAAATGGCAATGGGCTGGTCATGTGGTAAGGCGAGAGGATAGCAGGTAGACTTACAGAGTTCTTGAATGGAGTCCTTACATACTTCTTTCGTTTCTTCTACAGTCATACAATTTCTCATACACGCACGTCGGTTTCTCTTACTCAAAATACGGCCGTCCTCAAGAATTTGATCAAGCCATGTTGCCATAGTTCTCGGACGCCCGCCCTTTTCACACCCTTCCTTTCAGCCAAGTATATCGTCTTTGTCATTCTTTCCTCTTCCATTCGTTCCACATGACCAAACCATCTCAATTTATTTACACGCATTCTATCCACAACACTCATCTTGCATCCACTCATTCTTCTAATATCCTCATTCCTTACTCTATCACGCAACGTTTGGAAAAGTTTTAAAGAGGCCTTTATCCAGCAGCAAAGAGAAGAAGGTTAGTATCTAGTATAAAAAATAATTTTTACATTTATTTTGTCTTCACATGGGTATTGATAAATAGAAAGACATTTTTTTTATTCAAAGTTGCGCTCGGAGGATGCAGGGGACCGTAAAATTTGGAAGATGAGGACAAGGAGAGCCGACCCCAAGTAAATGGGATAAGGCGAGGGCGAAGAAAAAGAAGATTCAGAAAATTGATTATGTATTACAAAAGTGAGACACATAATTTAAAAAATGCATTTTTACATTTATAGTTTGGGAAAATTCATAAGAGTCATGATGTTATCCAGGTACGCATTAACAAAATGTTTCAGGACCAAAAAGGGAACCATTTGAATGTTCACAGGAGATCACTGGGGCTAAAAAAGATATTCCTGCTTTCATATTTGTTATTTATATGCCACTAGGGAAATGGGTAAATGGAAAGGAGTTTCAAAACAGACTAACATTAATGACAAGAGAGGGAAGAGCGGATCCTTTTTGAATTGTTAATACCTTGTTTTGTTTTTCTATCCTAATCTGTTATCTGAAATCTTAAAATCCTACTTCCTGGGACATGAAAAAATATCTTTGTTGAGCTATGTTCAAGACCAACAAGAAATGTTATTATATTTAACTCTTTGGACGCGCCAAAATAAATTTTAAAATCTTTGAGCCACTGCGATAGGTTGGAAGCCTATTTTTGAAATTCATACCTCTCTATAAATATACAACCCACACTCACGTAGTCTCAGAATAATGTTACAAATAGATCAAAATTTTATGTAATATACTAAAATTAACAAAATAATGTACTTATTTGAAGCAATTCAATAAATAAATTATCTCATATTTTAGAGCATTTGACACGCCATGATGCACTAACACTATTACAAATTTTAGTTAATACGTACACTCACCCCATCATTTTGTCGCTATCAGAGATATGAAGCCATCAACGGCTTTGAATCGATTCTTCTACAGATACTTGCACAAATCGTTCACTCTATTTATAAGTTGCACAATTTTTACTTTAAGTGAAATATGCTTTTATATAGATAACTGATATTTGAAACTTCATAAAAAATCACTGTCATAACACACACTCACAATAGCGCGCATATAGAGAAATGTTAGAATAATATTTATAAAATTAATTATTTTTCAACTAATACAGTATAACACTACGGATGTACATAAAATAAAACAAAAGAAATATTTTTTCTATTATACACAATTCACAAAGATTCACTATTCGAAATTTCTTTACGAGATTAAAGTACGAAACGTCCCGTTTGAATATTAAAATGCAACTAAATAGATAATAATATTATTTACAAATATGTGTGATCCCATAGAACAAATTTTATTATTGATAAATATTGATTCCAGAAATTTTGAAGTCATATGGTATTCCCGTGTAAAAGGTTTATTACCTTATGGTTGTAAACGTAAGGGACACAGTGCCTAATGGTTGTCTCCAATCTTTATCGCATTTATCCTAGAAAGCCGACGAAGACATATTGCATTGTCTTAATTTATGACGCAAAATAATTTTAAAGTAAGGTTTATCACAATAATAGTATGTTTTGGGTCCACAATATAGTAATTCATCCATTCATATCTTTACGGCGTTTAACATAAATGGTGAAGCCAACGGACCGGTTGTATGCAATAAAAAAATAAACATTTAGTATTGGGTAGTATACTTCAACGCGAATTTAAGACATGAAATGTATTCTTTTTCGAATATCCGCTTTTTTGCAAGACACTCGAAAACTCACACCTATCATCTACCGAGTGCTTCACAGCTTAAGCAAATGTTTACTTTAATTAGGTTAAAATTATTCCATGGAGTCTCCTAGAATAGAATTGGTATCCCACTTTTTTATGCTAGCATTAAAGTGTTCGTAAAACCTTACATATTTACTTATTAATCTACATGCAATATTGGATATTTTGTTAGAGATAATCAGCCGTATGCTGAGTAAGAGAAATTGTCGTGGGTGTATGAGAAATTGTATGAATGTAGACGAGCGAAAGAAATATGTAATAATAGATCTAGGTATATGCCATTTTGTTCTCTCTGTTTACGTCACATGGGATACAGCATGTTTACCACTAGATTAGTTCATCATTTTATTGTTGGCTTAATTAAAATGTTGAATACATTAAGCGAATTCCTCTGATTCCGTGGAGCACTCGACAAATAATAAGTCTTTCACTCCTTTCCGTAGATTTCGAGTGTCCCGTAAAAGGCAATGTTCAAAAAAATGCGTCTTAAATTCAGCGGTGGGGTACGCTACCTATCCTGAATTTCATGTTTTTTTGTTGACACCGAGAGAACAGTTTGTATGTTTATTGAACGAAAACGGTCTACTGGTTTTCCCATTTGAGGTAGGTATATACCATGATGGTGTAGTAGTAATTTCCTTAATTTTTACTGTCATCTTCTAACTAGTGTAGCGAAAATTATTATATTATGCTCATTTTTGCTCATTTAGTAAACATAGGCATATGTAGGTATCTATTTATCTATTTATCTATACCCTCACGTCGTGTCCCAAGTGGGCTAGGCAGAGAGAACGGAAAACCAAACAGATCTATCTTTACACACTTCCTTCGTTTTCTCCACATTCATACAGTTTCTCATACACGTACGTCGGTTCCTCTTACTCAACACGCGGCCGTCCTTGAGAATTTGATCCACGTGATCAAGCCACGTGGTTCTCGGACGCCCGCGCTTTCTTACACCCTTTCTTTTAGACAAGTATATCCTCTTTGTCATTCTTACGTCGTTCATTCGTTCAACAAGGCCAAACCACCGTAGTTTACTCACGTGCATTCTGTCCACAACACTCATCTTGCATCCGCTCATTCTTCTAATATCATAATTGTTCACTCTATCACGCATCGTTTTACCTAGTATTCATAAGTGACGGTACCTTCTGGTACCGTCACTTATGTAAAATATGTAGGTTTGTTTATTTCAAAACTGAGATATGTATATCACATAATATAAAAATGCAAAACTAATACGGATGCAAGTTTATAATGAACATTTTCTTATATCAGTCAGAAATACTTTGTATGTTTTATTTTTTAAGTACTATGCACCTAAAACCACAATCCTCATGTTTTGGATAAGGTTCCAAGACTTACATACACTTGCGCAAAATAATGGCGCGTATTTTAAATGACGAAAACGTACAAGATTTTTCATTATATTTATAAATCAAATTTCTAAGTTTTATAATAATAAAAATGTCTAGATATACACAAGATATCATTAGATATATGTAAATATATTTTTACAAACAAATGTTGTCAATAAATGCCTCTTTATGAAAAGATATTCGACAAAATAGGCTAACACATCTATGTTTGTGGATAGCAGCAGTGGCACGGACAATAGCGCCCAAACATAGATGTGGCTCGCACTCAAAAAGTTAAGAAGTCATACCTTCTTATAATATTATAAAGTAATACTAAAACAAACATTATTATACTACACGAACCGCAAGAAACGCAAACAGACCTTCTATTGTAACAAGAGTTTGTAAAACAATACTAGAGGAATATTTTTTTTTATCTCTGAGATAGAAAACAAACCTACATTGTATAAATCGAAACGAATATTTCGTTTTACTATAGATTGAACATCGCGAGAGAGACGTCTTTCGACTTCCTAGGTCAGTGTTTAAGTTTATCCAATTATGGAATTCTAGTACCAATACTGAAAATAAGAAAATATAGCATCGAATGAAAAACGTTTCGCTTTCAGGTGGTAGACTAATATTTTAAACTCACGCAGGCGTTATTAAAATAACAGTCAAACGATAAAACTACGTTTATCATTTATAAACCATTGATCAAAGCAACGCTGCAAATTGGAAAACAGTAGTCTTTTCTGTCCATCCAAAGTTTAGGTTAAAAGTCAACGATTGATTGTCAATATGCTCAGAAGATGTCAAACACAATAGTTTGAAACAGTAATTGGTAGAATTAGTAAAGGTATTATTGAAAAAGTTCACTTACCAGCCTAAGTCGATTCGTAAGTATCGGGGGATCTTTCCTGTTTCTTACTAAAGGAATATTCAACAATCTTCATTTTGTGGATGAGGTATCTTCGGTAAATTTAAAGACTTTCTTAATTTCTTAACGAGAAATGCTTTTAATCAAACTGTTGATAAATAGATAAACAAAGATGCTATCAATAGTCAATGGTTAAACATATTAAATTTGGTCTGTTAATTGTAAGAAAAATAGTAAATTGTTTATTTCTTTTATCACTGAAATAAAGTTTTATATTATGTGCTTGAAAATACCCAAATCCAATTTATTTGATAGCCGATCGTAAAATTCAAATCAATAACATTAATAATTCATTCTTCATTTTTAACAAGGCAGATCAGGTACATAATAAAATATACCAACCAATATTTAGAATATTTGATGAATCTCTAAAGATCATTAATTTCATGAATATTACTGATATGGTTGTTACATAATCCTCATCAAACATTTTATATTCCGTTATTCCAATCAACTATCAGATACTAACGAACACTTAAATTTAAATATTTATGTACACGTTGTTTTGAAAAATCGCATGAATAAGTGCAATCAAAATATTAATCGACGTTTATTTATATATATGTATAACAATTTCGGAATTAGTCTACCAAACTTTATTTAAACCGTTTTCATGTGGGTAAACCTATATTTTTACCTTTTAATCAATCATAATTTATTACAGGTAGGATTATATAAAGAACTTAAGATTCCTTTTATCAATACATATAACTGTTTCCAGTTTGATTGGAAATACCAGTGACGAGTAGTTTTTTTCAATCATTTTTCGAGTATCATTTTTAAGGAAAGTGTTCGCAAAGTATCACGGACATTTAACATTTTCAATTCGGCGATGAAATTAAATGTCTTAATTTTATATTGTCACCTGGGTGTTAAACATGTGATGTTAAACTCGTGGGAGATGCCATGATTATATATATAGAGAGATTGATATGCTATGCGCGTTCAAATCGTCGATAGTATTGACTTCATATTTAACATAATAAATTGCAAACAATTGCTAGTTAATACAATGTTAATAGACATAAACAAATTGATTACAAATGTGATGTTTATGATCGATAAAATATTCAGTTTAAACTCGATAATTTCGTGTATTTGTGATATTTTTATTGTTTTCGAATCCCAGAATTTTCATAGGTTTCATTATAAATATTTATTTGAAATATGTATGTATGCAACACTAAAAAAAGGAAATATTTCCTATGATGAATTGCAAATTTGTTCCAACGGACAGTGAAATAAAAATGTATTCAAATATATTATATGGAATGAATTGCGCGTACCTATGTAGATTATGATATTATATTATATGTCAGTCAGTTAGTACATCGTCAAGCGTTCAGGAACAAATTATTTGAAACTCGTTTATGTCTATCATATTCAAAGTCCAATCAATGTCATAGTAGGGAAAAAAGGAATTGGAAAGTGCCTTATATCTGTGAAGATGATCTCATTAGGGATATAACAATTGATTCCATATTATACATATATACATACCATCACGCCGCTTCTCTAGCGGGGTAGGCAGAAACGATCGAGGGCCGTTTCCTTCTGTCTTTGCATACATCTTTCGCTTCCATCACTGCCATACAATTACTCATGCATGTTCTCCTTTTCAATGTGTTCAACATGTGACCGTCCTGTAGAATTTGGTTTACATGACCTTGCCATTTGCTCCTCAGACGTTCACGTCTTCGAGCACCATTCCTCTCAGCCAAATATATCTTGTTGGTCATTCTGTCCTCATTCATTCCTTCCACATGCCCAAACCACCGTAGCTTATTTAAATTAATTCCATATTAAAGTAACATCAAAATAACTCGCATGTGTTTTGAAACAAGTGTATAACTTGAAGCGTCATACCGGATATGGAGAAATATAATATTTTTTAGTTTATATGGTGTTTTTATTTTGCTTACTTCCAAATTAGAAAATATTTGAATACTTAAGTGTAGTCCATAATGTTTCTACAATCCTATACAAAGGTAAAACAGGCAACGTCAGATGTATTATGACTAGGGGATTCGATCCCGAGCCTTTTTTCTAATCCCGGGATTTCGGGATTATCTACAGTTGATCCCGGGATCCCGGGACTAGTCCCGGGATTGTATTGGTAATGTAAAGTGGTAACAAAAAGTCAGTAGGCCATGTCAAAATCACTTTTTTTATTTATCTAGCAATGAATTTAAGTATTGAATCTGCAAAAAGTCGTTTAAACAAAATTACACTTCAAACTTCTTCTAAAATAAACAAACAAGGCACTTCTGTTTAAGATTTATAAAACTAACAATTTAACTTTTTTTTAATTTTTAAATTGATTTCTTGAATTTGTATCTATTTATTTCATAGTTTTAACCCAAAACAGTTTTAGTTTTGTGGGGCAATATATTCTATAATGTTGTTATTTATATTTGTTTGTATGTACTATTTTGGAATATTTAAAAAAAAATCAACTAAGACTTATTTAGCTTAACCCATAACAAAAAATACATACTACAGGGATCAATGTTTACACTCGTATTTTTAAATCAAATTAACCAGAGACTTTATGAATTATTTATTCTAATTAGGTCAATGAGTGATTTTTTGATGCTATTTTTTAAAATATCAAATCGCTCAAACATTGTTAAAAGACTATTCCAACCAACGCGATTTGCAGTTAAACAATAAATTAAGCTCTCTTCCATGTTCCTTTTCAATATAGTTTTGAAGCATAGTATCATTCTTGAAAGATGCTCTTTTGAAAATAAGAACCACTACGAACTTTCTTTACGACTTCATTAATATTCCGGTCATTGGTCAAACTCACCATTACCTACAGATTTTAATGACTAATCCTGAGTCCAGTTCTTCAGTATCACCATCTAAATCATGCTTGTCTAAAGTGCGGCCCACGGGCCGCATGCGGCCCAAACGCAAATTATGAAGATATTTAAAAAATATTTAAATAGAAAATGATGTTTGCAATATTTTATTTTTGCATTAATTTTTGAATTAATCGAAGAGTTTCAATGTATATTTCAAGATTTTAGAAAAAATGAAGAGAACTTCAATATATTTTCCACCCCATTTTCTTTAGACGTAAATAAATTATCTTCTAATCTTCAAATGGAATGCATTGAATTGCAAAGTGCTATTCATCTAAAAGAAAAAATTGGGAATGTTTCTTTATTGGATTTTTATAAAAATTATTTACCTCGCGAAAAATATCCAAATTTTCATAACCATGCATTGTTAATGTCGTCAGCTTTGGTAGTACACATATTTGCGAACAACTTTTTTCAGAAATGAAATATACAAAAAACAAAAATAGGACGAAGATCACTAATAAACACCTTGAATATACATTAAGACTTGCAACATCATCAATTGAACCCAATACCGATTTGCTTGTTCAACAAAAGCAAATCCATCCATCACATTAATTTTACATAGGTATATATGTATAATATATACATTTTTATACATATGTTCATATATAAATATTATACATATATATCTAATTCAAACATGATAAAAAGATTTTATTTTATTTTAATAGAACTATGTACATATAGGTATATAGTTAATTTTATTTCCATTTGTTGAAAAAATATTTATGTGCGGCCCCGATAGCCGTTTATGTATTAAATAAATAAAATATCATCACTAATAGGTTCATTTGGATTTTCCCATGTTCATGTATTTTTGTTAATGTACTTTTGTGCAGTTCTAAAATTGTTATTATTATTTTTTGTTTTTTTAATATCTTGACTAGTGACTAAAATTTGTCTTTTAATGAATTTTGTATTTGTATTTAAATTTTTATTTTTTGACTTGAACTGGAGTATGGCTATGTTTTGTTTGTTTTTATATTTTTGCACATGTGTTGAAAGATTGTGTGATATTATAAAGTTTATCTGTATACTTATAAAGGCGCTTGCCGTATATTGTGTTTAAGTAATTAAATAAATAATTTTGCAGGTATTTTTCTATACAATAAATCACAAACGGCTAAGTGAATACCGTGTGCAAAACAAACAAGGTGCTTTGCATTAACAAGTTTTCTAACTGTAATTTGGACCATCAGTAACTATTGCCACAATATCGTATCTAGTGAGATATCGAACTCAGAATAGCGCTCTTCTAAAATACTAACACAAGTTTCGGCTGTCAGTGATTCATTGATGCGAATGAGTCCCAAATTCTTGACTTATTTTATAATTGTATTAATCCCGAAAATCCCGGGATTTCTTAAATTTAATCCCGAAAATTTCGGGACTAAAATACGACCGGGATCCCGGGATTCGGGATCCCGGGATCGAATCCCCTAATTATGACCAGTATTGACACATTTTTCAGAGTTCGTAATTCATAGGGGATTTTGTTTCACAGCAACGGACCAACTAGATAGAAGACACGGTAAACATAGTAAGCCAGACGCCTTCTGCACAGCACCATAAGTCTAGTGACAGAATCTGTGTTAGCAGACCTGAGTGCCGTGCCTTGTAATGCCTTGACACAGTCAATATGATCTCAAATTCTACTCTTTCTTTAACTAGACATCTAAAGCATTTTTTATACACAGGCTTAAAAGAATGAAAGAAGGAAAAAAGTGAATGCATAGAAAAATTTAATAGTTTTCATTCCACAAAAAAAATGTTCCAAACAATAAACTACATCTAAAATATGATAAATGTGTCGGTAAAATATGACAAATTTAGTCATTAATATGTCAAAATATAATAATGTCTGGTAATCGTGATAATTGTCACTTTTTTTGTAAATAGAGTACCGTATATAAAAACATTACTCACATAAATTGCAAAATAGATAGCTGAATGAGTATCATGAGTCTAAGAACATTATGTATTAATTAACAGGGCGCTTAATCTGCATAACTATTGTACACACAGTGTATGTCAGTTAGTTGGTTTGAAGTTCTGGGCCCCTAGTCAAAATACATTTAAGCGTTACGTTTTCGTTTCGTTTTCGTTCAAACAAGACGAGGTTGCGAGAACGCATCAATTTTTGTAGCTAAAATACACAAGTAGCTACGAAAATTGACGCGTTCTCGCAACGTCGTCAACGTTTGAACGAAAACGAAACGGAAACGTAACGCTTAAATGTGTTTTGACTAGGCCTACTGATATGTTGAAATATCTAATGTTTTAATATAAAAAAAAATTAAACCTGACTGCGTAATATTTCTTTGCTATCTTCCCTTCCCTACCATTCCCATGCAATGCTGAGCTAGTTAATGAGTGAGCGCGGAGCTTTGCCAAGTCTGTCGAGACATTTCGTGAATTATTATTTCTTTAAAAAGTTATTTCGCATTCAGCCCACATGTAAATATTTCGTGTGCGATGAAATATGGAGTACATTTGTTATTTAAATTATGATATAAAAGAAGATAATATTACATATTATTTTTACATTCCGGAGATTGACCTTTCATTGGAATATGTAGGTATTGTTGTTCTTTTTGTTTAATAGGGAATACAGATCCACAGTAATGTGGCGTAGGTATAATAAATTTTAAAAACACGTGCTATATATTATTACATCCTTTACATTTGCTCAAACTAAATTTATCCTTCACTCTTATTTTTGGCAACAAATTTTTTCTTACTTCATATGGCTGAACAACCTTTGTCGACCCTTAGTCTCCGAAATAATGCATCTCAAGTTTTTTTATCCAAGACAGTTAATTGTCAATCTTCTTTAGCATTAAGTTCTTCCAGATCTCAGTGATGTTACCAATAATCTTTGCTTTGACAACTTACTTACTTACTTTTCGGGTCCGGACTTCAGACCTTGCCACTCCAGTATGCAGCGACGTACATCGCCTTGTCATTCGCCATCATCAGGTCACTCACATTACATGCATTCCGCATCAGCGGACATTGCAATAGGTGAGAGTCACTCTGCTCCTCCCCACAGTCGCAGCTGGCGACCTCTCCATCCAAAAAGCCCCACTACCGCTGGTTACTTTTGCACCTTGTCACCCCAACTCTTAGTCTGTTCAGTGTCTTCCACGTGGGGTAGTTCAGACTATGCACGGTGTTTGTGCTTTCAGATGGCATCATCTATGGATTGTCGCCAAGTTCCTGCCTCCACAATTCCTTTGACAACTAATGCCGTTAGATAAATAAATAAGTTTATATATGAAACAATTTATTTCTAAATATAAGAAAGTTTTGTCAGTTCAAAGGTAAGATTATATTTCAATAAAATTTTATAAAAACAAGTTGAGCCGAACTGTCACGCTCCCAATAGATGGCATATCGTCATTAATTATTTAAAACATATTTCTAAATAATTTATATATTAATAATTAAAGAATTCGCAATTTTCCATAACATTAATAATCGTAAATTATACATATGTAGGTAGAGGAGTTGGATTGATATTTTTGAAAATTAACCACGGTTTTTATTTACCTAATAATCTAGCTACCGATTTTGCAAATTGTTAAGCTTTGCTCGCTTATAATAATATGATATACTCGTATTATAGACTAGACCAAGCATGTCAAACTCAAATCCTAACTCGGGCCAAATAAAAAATTAAAAGTTTATGTGGGCCACAAAAAAAATGTTTATACTGTAAACTAGGTTTATTTTGAAAAGTATAAAAAAAGGTAAAATTAATATTTTTTCCCAGATGTTGTTTGACATGCGTAGAAATAACCATATTTTCGTGGTATATTTTTGTGTGAATATAGCCAAAGGTACCGTTTTTTAAACACATTTTTACAAACAATTGAAAGCAGAAAACGACTATGTAAAAAATGAATGAATGAAGAAAAATATAATATGTGGAGCCTATGATTATTTGTAAATATTTTTTTAATTTTTTTTTTATTCCCTTTAAATTTTCTAATTTTTTTGTACTGTTATGCAAGATTATTTTTTTGTACTACTACTACTACTATACCATCACAGCATATCCCACAAGTGGGGTAGCCAGCAGATCAGCTGCATGTAGGAAACATGCAAACTGTCCTCTTCGTGCCAATATAAAATCAAGACATTCAGGATGGGTGGCAAACCTCATCGCTGAATTTAAGATGTATAATGTCTTAATTTTTTCGAACACCTGCCTTTTACAGGACACTCGAAAACTTACGCAGAAGAGTGGGAGACCAATTCTTTACCGGGTGCTCCACGGGATATTTTTATTGTATTTTTTGTACCTTTATGTTATGTACTGTGGGCCGCAAAGTTATACGTTATGGGCCGCATGCGGCCCGCGGGCCGCAAGTTTGACATGCTTGGACTAGACAATCTTGAGAGCTACATCAAAGCTATGTAAGTGTACCTAGCACAAAAGATTCCCTAGTGGCGATTTTAGCCATGCAGCCTATTACGCTGCCGTGGCCCTCTCGTGAGAGCAAAAGTTTTGCACACAAGAGCGGATAAATAAGAATACCGTGAAATCTGAAATACCAGGACACGGGAGGAAGGGTTCAATGGACTAGAGAGTTTGTTTTCAAGAACATCATTTTGACGTTTCTAAAATACTAGATTAATACTCTACTTAAAGACATCGATGTGCGTTTTCTAGACACCTTGAGTTTGATTGAATAAAGAAGAAATAGAACGTATTTTATTTTTAAGATTCATATAATTCAAAGATGAGACATGGATCAGGAATAATCTTAAACAATAATATAAAAAAAAAACATTCGTTTACAGGCTTAAAATCCGGCTTATTTTTCACCATAATAACTGATAATACCACAATAATAATTGATATTAATCCTTACATTTATTTCCTACATATTATACGTGGATGGTGTAATTGTGACATTTCATAAATATCCAGTAAAAATAAAAATAACATTAACTTATTTACCCGTCATTGTCCGGAATATTTTCTGATGGTATGAAACATATTACGTGGGATTTGCTCGTCACTTTGTTAATCGCCGTTCATTCGCAAATTAGGATTGACAGTTTAGCACATCATGAAGATAATACATACATAATCATAGGTACCCATGTTCATCAATTCTCCTACACATCACAGTACCTACACCTACTTAATATTATATATAAATACTATATCATGCATCCATGGATCTTAAAATGATTATTTTATTAAATGTAACATTATTTTATTAAATGTTTGACATGAAAGCTCATTATTGTGACATATGAGTTAAAGTTTCCATCTTTTTGTCTTTTTTTAAAAGGTTCAAAATTGGCGGAATGTCTTTTTGGTAAATTTAATATGATTTCATAATAAAAATTAACAATGATTTGTTTCATGTTGATACACAATAATATACTCGTACAGTAATAAAATCTATAATTATGTTGCATATTATGTTCTGCCACTCTTTTTCTTGTGTTAAGGAAGCGAATTATATTAAATAATTATTATGAAACAATATTTTCCTCTTTAAAAATACACCGTTATTTTGTAAGTAATGTGAGAGTACTGAGAACGTGATGATCAAAACAGAGTAATCAATTTATATTTTAGTTTAAGCTCTAGTTAAACAGTACTTCAGCATCTTTTAACTATTTTTATAATCATAGCTATTCGTTGTCGTTAATTTTAAAGTTTTAACATCTTCTTGAAAACAAAATAATTATTTTAATCACTTAGATAATAATAATAATAAACTTTATTGGACAATAAGGGCTGAAGACACACCTTTTTGTTGGGAGTTTCGGGTGATGGATACGATATACAGCGCCCTTGAGGTCATGTTATGAGTAAACGGCGCTTTAGAAATTGTCCATATATATACATAATTACCAAGTTATATAACAATGTGATATAAATAGATGATATTGTGCAATGGACGAGTTTATCGCAGAAGCGATATCTTCCAACTAACCCATTACTATCAACATAAAGATTATCATCATATTAATTGTATGTACGTAAAAGATAAGTGTATACAGGGTGTGGAGCAAAAGTCATTAATACGTATTAAGTTCAGAAGAAACATTTTTCAACAGAGAGCAACACGTGATGTATTATATGTTGCCGCCACATAGCTGAATTAGCCAATTAACTGAATGGCTTAGCGGTTAGTTAAACTCCGGCATTCAATTAAATGACAGATATACCTATAGACGGATTACTCAACGAAACGTTTATTAGTCTTAGCGCCACAGTGCTAAATAAAGAAAATATTTTTTAGGAAATTGGGCTATGTAGCTTTGATCAGGGAGATTGTTGAATGTTTAACACGTCATTGTGATTCAACGGAACGTATAGTCATTCATTTTAATGCCAGCATTGAACGAATCGTCTAGCTACTTAGATAATTATTGACTAATCTAATAATCTAATTAGATTAGATTAGATGTAGATCAGGGAGATTGTTGAATGTTTAACACGTCATTGTGATTCAACGGAACGTATAGTCATTCATTTTAATGCCAGCATTTAACGAATCGTCTAGCTACTTAGATAATTGACTAATCTAATAATCTAATTAGATTAGATTAGATGTAGATCAGGGAGATTGTTGAATGTTTAACACGTCATTGTGATTCAACGGAACGTATAGTCATTCATTTTAATGCCAGCATTTAACAAATCGTCTAGCTACTTAGATAATTGACTAATCTAATAATCTAATTAGATTAGATTAGATGTAGATCAGGGAGATTGTTGAATGTTTAACACGTCATTGTGATTCAACGGAACGTATAGTCATTCATTTTAATGCCAGCATTTAACAAATCGTCTAGCTACTTAGATAATTGACTAATCTAATAATCGAGCGACGACATACAGAGAGGGATCATTTCGGAGATTTAGCAATTATTTTAAGTGATAAATTTGTTTTACTTATCACATCATCCTGTCTAGCAACTAATATATTATTACTGAGATATTTAGACAACACACGAGTACCTACTTGATGAGAATCGAGGTAATAATTATTGAAAATTATTTGAATATATACTAGAAATTCTTGTTACCCATTATCATTGAGAAGTCTTTGTTTTAAAACAAGCACTTGTATCCACCCAGTTATTAGATATTAATTACTTAATTAGATGCTCCTGTTTTAATTGATCTGTTTGAGATGTAAATTACCTCTAATATAGAGCTTTATTTATCATTCCTAGAAAATGCTTGTAGTGTTGAAATAATAACAACCACTATTTAACCAATTATTTTTCAATTTTTCATATAATACGGATGATTTTAAAACAACTGACACAATTCGTCCCTCTTCTGACTAACAATCGTATCTGCCTAAATGTAAATTGTTTAAGAGAGCGTTTTTTGTGTTTTGCCGGGCATATTTTCGTCTCTCCTAGTTATATTATGATACAGTGTAAATATATTAATATATTACATTATTTTTTTTTTGTACCTATTTTTATATATCTCAGAATCATTTTTGTGATGAAATTTTGAGGAATTAGTAGATACAACACATTTTATTTAGATTCATTCGTAAATACGACAAGAAATCAGAAGGCTATTCCAGGATAACGGTAACAGTTACAGGAATGATCTTCACTGAGAACATGCAGGGCACATATTAATACACATTGGTGATCATAACTCGATTTCGACAAAAATGTCAGATACGACAGTTAGTCAGAAGAGGGAGGAATTAATTGATCTCTATGTATATAAACTTTTATAGTAGGTACCTCCCGTCAGTGGAATAGCTACTAGAATAACCCCATGTACATATTAATTATGCAGGTTACTATTAATTTTATATATCTGTCAAAAAAAAAACAACATTAAATAAATATACTTAGTTTTATAATGAAATAAAAGTACAAAGCTATTTTTCATTAGTTCTGAATATATTCGCTACATTCTTCACTAGCTACATAATATATTATGTATATACTCGTATATCTTCAACACAGACTACACACAGGTAGGAATAAGATTATAATGGCGGGTCCGTTATTGTCCATAATAATAATATAATATATCTCTAGCTTCATACAATAGTAGAGAGTGAGTGAGGCGTTACCTTTCTGTGATTAAAAGCAGATAATTTATACTTTCAAAGGAGACAACGGAAGCAGCAGTAATACGAACTGGAACTGGAATAAGAACAATTAACTCTCTTCATATTGCGAGTCTGGAAACTTTAGAGACGCTCCTCGCCTTTGCGAAAGAATTATCAGCATCAAAAAATAAAATTCTTCTGATAGAATTTTATTTAACTCTTTAAGGCTTACTCCTTATTAGTATAATATCTCTGAAAATATTCTTTATCATTCTGTATTACCCTAACAGGTAGGTACTTTGAATATAGATAAGTGTTGTTGAAATTTTCTTGAAGTTTTAATTATTATTCTGAAATACTTATTAATATTCATTTTCCATTGAAACTTTATAAAAAAAGCAATGGATATTTTTTGATGAATTTGTATTTTAATTAGTTTTGTTATAAGGAATAATAATAATGAAGTTTACAAACCTTCGTAATTTTTATTAAAACAATAAATAGAACAATTTTTTTGTGTATTTTTTGATAAATAAAATATTGAATTTTTATTTTACAAACTTTATTAACTTGGCAAATATATCTGAATATCAAATCAATAAAATAACCTTTAGAAATTAGTTCAAAAAATTTCATGTTTTTTAAAATAAAAAGATGAATCCAAATAAACTGTTCGTGGAAATAAACCCAATTAAACTCAAACATCCTAACAGTCAGCAAAACGCTTGTGTTATGAAGATGGCGTAGGTTGGCATCAGTAGTAATTGAACCCGGGATCTCTCGATTAAAAGTCCGTAACTCTACCATTAGGCTACCGAGCTCGACGCGATTCTGAAACTGAATACTTGTATGCCAATTTGACATACATTCTCCTCCTGTTTCAGATTTTAGAATCATATAAATCTTGAGAAAATTCCCCTTGTTTGGTAGTGTCCTGAATGGTACTTGAACTGTTGCACAGTGCCCATCCTCTTCGTGAAGTCTGCTTTGTCCAATTAATCTACCAGGAGGCATTCCGAAAGTCTCAAAATTCTCTTACAAACCATAAGTACAGGTTCACATAATATGTGGGTATAGGGTTCAAGTCTCTACTAAATAAGGTGACGTTGTCTTTTCTAAACCTTAGAATATGATTTTTCATATATAATTTTTTCATACGTAACCTCATAAAATGGTTAATTTAATTAAAAAAATAGTAGGTATTTGAATCTGTTAACGTTTGTATATGCAGATCTTTTTACTAAACAAGTAAAAAAGGAATCTTTATGCTGTTTGAAAATTTGTATTTATAACGAAACTCTGTATCTTATTGATTAGCAAAGATTATTCAACAAATAATTGAAAAAAAAAATCAAAACATGGCTATTACTCTTTTAGCGATCTTTGAAATAAGTCAAGGCAATATTGTATCTATGCATCAGGTCGTGTGAAGAAGCGTTTCTAAAAGAGTTAATATATTGTACTTACTTTTGGCGTTGGTCCCACAAAAAAAGATGTGTAAAAATTTAACATGCTCTCTCCCCATCCCCCTTGAGAGACATCTAGTGACTGCAACGCACCCTGAATTCTTAAACGTTACTTGGCAAATACGACATGTTATTATTTTAAACTGTGTGTATGCACCACTTCTTACTTGTTGTGTTGGCTGGTCTGCAAGTGCGCCATGTCCGGACATGAAACGAAAAAAGAAGAAAAAATACGCATATATAATTCCAATGGAGACATAATATTTGAAATCAAATGGTTATTTTAATTTGTATCCATCTACTGTTATTTCTTATTTCAAATGGAATAATGAATTAAATATCAATGACTTAACATGCCTCAAAGAAATTGAAATAGAATCATTTACATTTTATGTAATCTTTTATTTTACATTTCTTAAGGCATGCTTACACTATATAATGTGTTTTATAATTATTACAAAAGAACTTTCTTAGAAAATAAAGATAAATTTGTCTTTTTTTAAAACATAAAACTAATATGGGTTATCAAATCTTTTTTGCAAAACATAAAAATAATGTGGGTTATCAAAAGTTTAACTGTTTTATAGATACTCAAGTTCCCTAATTGATTGTTTAACTAGTTTTGCAAATTGTGATTCATGTGGCTGATATTATTATAAACAACACGTGCAAGAAGTTTGACCATTTATTTTCCAGAGTAAATTTATGGTAAATTAATTCAGGAACATAATATAAAAAGCTCGTCATGAAAAAATGGTCTAAATTATATTGTGACAGTACAACGTGTGATATATGAAGTCAGCTATTTTTTATTCTTTCTGGTTAGAAAAGAAACACTTACAAATTTGATGTTCTATTTGGGCTTTTTAAAACAATTTGCCAATTCACTTTGTATTGTCCTCACAACTATAAAGAATGTATTAACGAGCCTTTTTATATTGAGAATACCTACCAGCTTATAATTGTAAATTTAATGTATATAACATATAAGAATGTATAACGAGTCGTAATATGTATCATAGTCATTCTGGGATGGTGCGTAAATTACCTAGTTGTCAGAAAATAAATTTGCAGTTTTTTTTTTGTTCTGAGATAGATGTTGAGGAATAAAATATATTTTTTAGATGAACATACCGAGTAGATATGAATTAATGAATTATTTATTCTTATCCATCATGCGTAGGCTCGAATTTGAGCACTTGCACTCGTCAGTTAAGCATTACAGTAATATTACATTAAAAGAGAATAATAACAGACAAATAATAATACAATAACGGGCACCTAACACCCAGAGAGAAATATCAATGGCAAAATTAGTACTTCAACGGGCCTTCTGAAACCAGCAGATTCTACCTGCTGTTTGAGGGTTTCTTTTAAATAAAAAAAAAAAAAAATCAGAGTATAAAGAGCTCTGATTTGCGTCTCGTCAGAAACTGTAAGTAGTCAATTTTAAGCAGACAAGTTGTGAGAATAAAATCGAATGCTGAAAGGAGTGTATAGAGCTTAGATCAGCACTCACGTCCATTGATTATCAACCACTCATACTGGCAGTAACACCCGTTATGATCAACCAGAGGAAGCTTACATTCTGTAAAGACAATCAGAATAACCGCAAAATCAAAGCAAATGTTAACAATTTAATCAAATAATCAATGCTATCTGGGATCCCTGGTCAGTCGACGAGGAGCATCTCGTCGACTGAATAAAATTCCTTATCAACAAAATACTTTTTCACCTCTCCTCGAAAAAAAATGAATGTTGTAAATAATAGGGCCAATTCTGAATCTTGATGAACTAACTAAACTTACTAATAATAGTTGACTAATATTAGTCATTATAGTACAAATTCGTATTCAGTATTAGTTACGAACTATAAACAATAATTATAAACTCGATAACCACCAAGGGCAAACGGTAAAACCTACGAGACAAACAAATATAAGTCGGTGATGCCGCAATAAAAAATGTTTTTCACGTTCGATTTACACTTCTGGCAACAATTTAATAGTTGTCGCGCGTGAAAATTGTGAAATGTCAGATTTGCCGGTATATTTTGACGTTCGCATTTGCGTCGGTGATGGTATAATTTTACAATTTATAGATGCCAAGAGTTGCGAGGACCCTAAAAATATCCATTTTTTACTTTTAATTGAAAGAACAACTTTAAACTTCCAAAATATAGCAATATTCTGCGGCAAAATGACAGCAACTAATAATATTCGCACATTAAAAGTCGCGAATAAAATTCTGCCAAATACAACTAATTGTAGTTGTCAGATCTGATGTCAACTAAAATTTCGTTCTGATTACGAAATCCATAGTTTCTCGAAATTTATAGTTGTACTAAGGCAGGGATGCACATACTTATACGGAACAGGGGCCACTCGGGAAGATTATGAGCCAAAGACGGGCCGCTATAAGAAAATTAACACTAAAAGTTTTAATTTCTACAATTACTCACCCATTAAAATTTCTACCCCCTCCCCCGTCACCGAATTTTCAAAATGGTATAGGAATTTGAAATATTTAAAAACTCCTCGGTTTTCATAGAGAATATTTTCTCGCAGAACCTTTTTCTACAATGTACCGGGTATTTTTGCCGACTATTGTTTATGTCAATACCGGATAATAAAAATTTTAAGTGTTTGAATTTCTACCCCAATTTCCAAAATGGTATAAGAATTTGAAATATTTCAAAAACTCCTCAGTTTTCTTAAATAATATTTACTCACATTATTAAGTATCCGGTACTTTTACCGAATATCCGATACTTTATCACTGGTATTGACATTTTTTTTATAATATATAATTCGCTGGCGGGCCGCAGACATACCGACAAAGGGCCGCATGCGGCCCGCGGGCCGCGGTTTGTGCATCGCTGTACTAAGGTGTCAGAACTAGCTTACTAAATAAGTTTTAGTACGGAAAACTGTGAATACGAATTTGAACTAAATATTATGACTCAACTATATCCTTACACTTAGTGCAACTTAACTATTTTATGATTCAGAATTGGCCATAATGCTGTTTGAAAAAAAATAGTAAATGTTATAAATGTTAATGTGAAAAAAAAATTCTCTTCGTTTCACAGAGAGTTATTTTGGGATCAAAAAGGCTATCTATCTATACCCTCACTCCGTGTCCCAAGTGGGGAAGGCAGAGAGAAAGGATCGCCACATAGATTTATACTTACGTAGTTTTTTCACTTCCTCTACATTCATTCAGTTTTTCATACACGCACGCCTATTTCTCTGACTGGACACGCGACCGTCCTGTAGAATTTGATTTACGTTACCCACGTAGTTCTTGGATGTCCGCACTCCCTCACACCCCTTTTTTCAAATAAATACATCTTCTTCATCATCCTTTCATTGTGCATTCGCTCAACACGTCCAAACCATCGTAGCCTATTTACACGCATTCTGTCCACAACTCTCCTTTCACATCCGCTCATTTGAGTTACCTTAATGTATTTGCAGATATTCCAAAGACAATTAACTATATTATTTATTTTATTTATTTATCACTTGTACACGGCGTGAGCCTTTTACACGTTAAACATATAACAAAGTAGAAAAAACAATTTGACAGACAACAACAATAAAAACTGATAAAAAATTAATTTAATTATTAATAATTACAAATTTATAAAAATAAACATTAAGATGTAACAAAAATGGTAGTTATTTGAACAAAACAGCAATAGTAATAAAATAAAATAAAATATAAAAATAAAATAAAAAAAAAATAAAATAAAATGAGTAAGACAATAATATGGAGATTTAGATGAAACACAACTCCTTGTATAGAGGATGTTTGCATATATAGAAGATGGTTGTTAAATTTAATGTCTAATGTTGCATGGCAATCTAACCATATGTAATTAAGGTCTCTAACGAAAAATGGTTTAGAACAGAAAATAGTATACAACATCCTCCTACAGCTAACAACAGTCATACTAAAATAGATATTCTCTTTGTAGTGACCATATAAACACATTCAAGAAACAGGTTACTTTTGTTAGACATTTCCACCAAACATTTAATATGCACAAACTTAAAACAGTGTAGAACGTGTCGACTGAATTCCCGTAACAAGTTTTAGAAAATATCTCATTTGGGATTTCTATATGGGGTCACGTGCATTCTAAAGCAGTTGTAGCGAAAAAGTATCAGAGAGTGTTAGTTAGTAGTTATGTATGAACTTAAATCAATTATTTAAACTCAGGGTTGAGAGTTTGGTCTCAGATATATTTATTACGTTCCTCCATGTTGTGTATTTATTTACGAGTATGTGGTAGTATAGAGAAGTAAAACATAATGGAGAAAAATATTATAATGATTATTATTAACCTTATACTCTGAAAATCCGTGTTGATTCAAACTCAGCGTAATATATTATATTTAAAAAAAATCAGTATTGTATATCATAAATTGTTTCCACGCATTTAATTTTTTATTTTGTACATGTATAAAAAAAACATGATTGGTACTGGGAAGATATTTTGATTTTCGTATCAAATATTTTTGCGCTTATTTTAGTATATTATATGTGGTATTTATCACGATAGGTTTGATTTGTCCTGAAGATATGCATTACTTGCAAGATAGAGAGAGAGTGAAGAGAAGAAAACCATCGATGTCTATTAAATTGTTAATAATTTCGAATACAATCACTAGAATTTAGTTGTTTTGGTGTACTTAAATATTTATTTTAATACAAAACTATTATTTAAATAATTCATCTGACGCAAATACAAAGGACGATATATGTAATATTGAATTGTGCAATATTTTCAGTCTAGACCTAGTAGAGTATTGTGTTATACTGAAAGCCCAGCCGTCGCGCCTTGTGCCGTCATGTGGAAATAATTTTAGTTTTAAATTACGTGCAATTACTTTATTTTTATTTCGGGATAACATTCCCATTCCGACTGTTAGTAAAAATGGTAAATGATAAGTCATTAGCTGTAGTTTTTCATGGAAACTAATGGCGTGAGGTGTACCTAATGCGTGGGATATGAGGAAAAAATACAACATTTAAATTTAATACAAAGACTATTACTACTACCGAGCCATCTTAGTTTATATTTTAAAATAATTTTGTACAAACACTAAATGTTGAGTAAATTGCATCATAGTATTTCGATAAACAAGTATGTATATACGAGTATATGAATATTTTGTAAATCGGCATTTATTAATAATAAACCTCAAAGGGGCTACATTGTGCGCCTATTGTAGGAATCTCCCAGCAAAAAGGCGTGTCTCAAGCTTCTTTCTGAAATCCTTTCTAATGACCTCCTTTCGTAGACTCAGAGGCAGCTTGTTCTAACATTGAGGATCTTCAAGAATGAATAACTTCAACATAAGAATGTTCTATCTCCAAATCCCGTCGTGAGAGATAGAGATAAACTAATTAGTCTTCTTTTTTAGCTATATGAATATGAATTTAGAGCATGGTACTTTTTGAACTTCATGAATTTGTTCGTATTTTTATAAATTATAAAATATTATCAAATTTGGGAGATATTTTTGCACACATTATGTATGTTATTTTACTTTGTTGCGATTTGATTCTGAATTCGTCTAGTTATGTAGGTTAGATTTACTATTATTAGTTTACACATTAGTCAATAGTCAGAATAAATCGCTGTTATACGCTTACCTTGCTGTGGAATGAAAAACTTTTTAAAATCCGTTCATATTTTTAACTTCTTTTTTAATAAATACAGCAAATGAAAATAAATAATTCAAATTACTCATCTAGCTTTATATGCAGGTGTAGGTATGTGTGTTTATTCAATTTTCACAAAATAAAATCTGTGTAGAATATATTTAAGATTCCCCAGCAACTGCATAAATTATCAGGCTTATTTACTCGCCTTGGTAGAGTTGGAGCAGCTGATGTGCAGATAAAACAGTAAACTTTCTTCTAGAATAATCCCAATAGACTGCGCGATTACTGCATTTGGATGTTTGTGATGAAATTCAATTTTCCACCGTATGTTTTAAAATATTCATACCATTTTTAGTCTTCACCACAAACCAATTTGCCTGAAATACTTTGTCGAGTAGATACTATTTACTTTGATAAAATAGTAAGAAATAGTTTTTTTTAATAGTAAGTCTTAATCAATGTACACAGTTCTTTAAAAACTTGATTGAAATAGTTATTTGTAAGAGATCGTACCTTTCAGATAAAATCGCCCTCTGTATATTGATTTGATAAAATTTCTCTATAAATTTCTTTATATTTTGATCAATGTACAGTAAAAAATTAATTAATCAAAATCAATGAAGACTACAGAATTTCAATCGACTCAGCTATTTTCACCTTTGATTACCATGTCTTGTGTAAGTTGAAAAATATCTTTCCTATATTCTTTTTCATTACTTTTATTCCTCAATCATGCCTTTCGTGATTGTACTCAGTTGTTGTCATTGAATAAAGCATTAAGAAATAAGTTTTTTACAGTAACATAAATTATTTCAGTTCATAAAATTATCAACTTTCGACACAGTTTTGGTTTGAGTGACTATTAGTATGTTTATTTGATATATAAAACAATCTCATAATATATGTTGTTTTAAAATAATTAAAGTAAAAATAATATTCGATAATTTGTTAGTGACAATTTGATGTAGACGAGAGTGTAGATTGCAAATTGGAATATAGAAACTGCCTTAACTTTGGCTGGTGTAAACTTTTTGAAAGGAAAGTTATGAACAAAACTATGGAAGTTTGTTCTAGCGAAGTAATAGGACTAAGTTATCAATATATTATATTAACATACAACAATACAACCGACTATGTCTGTGAGCCTTTACTTACACTGAGTATATAATATTTACTTAGCAAAATGAAATCTCAGAGGAACAGAACATATTGTGATATGACTTGTAACTCAATAAACATAGTGAATACAAATGTTAAGAATATTTACTAATATTTTATTGTTTAATTAATGTTTAGATAATGGATGTATTTTTATTTTATTGGATGTATTTTAATGGATGTATTTAGATTTTGCACAATGTTACATTGTGTAAACATGGTTCTCCAATCGTGATGTCTGATTGATAATGGATGTATTTTTATTTTATGAGATGTCCATAGTATGAAATGATAACTTCAATATTTGCCCCTATCGTGAGAGATGCTGTGTAGATACATGAATAATGAAACGTAACATTTTGTAATATCATATCTTATCACCAATAAAGAAAACTATACCGTTATTTATTATACCTTCAGAATATAATCTTTAAAGCACAAAACTGGAATAAAAAGTTTTAAATTTAAATTAGATTAAGCACGATTGTATTGAAATAGAAAACTCATGTAGTTTTCATTATATTTTCAGTGAAACAACTTTGATACGAGTGCTTATATAAAAACAACTTTACATTAACGTAAGCTCGTGAATGAATTGAAGAAAATATGATTTTCTTAAAATGCACAATTTTCATCTTTCTTTAATCCTATTTTCTTTACAAGATACCAAGCATACTCCTTTATGAATATTTTAAATAGCATATAAAGTGAATGGAAAATTATTAATACAAAATGTACAGAATTGTTGCTATAAACGTTCATCAGACAAGCACGGAATTTCGCACAATAGTTGGAATTCTTTCTAAAATATTCTTTATAATTTATATAATACTGAGTGGCTGAAACATTATTCTTTCATTAAATTATCTTTAACACATTTAAAATAATTCAAAAGAAACAATTAATCTTCTTCTAGTACCGTATTATTGGCGTTGTTAGAATCTGTTAAGTATCTAGGAAATATCAAATTGGTGCTCTTCAATATGGGATTTCTAGTCTCAAGACATTAATCTATATAATTAAGACTAGTACCACAGTACTAATTATTGTCTCAGAAAATATTCCAAATTGATAATAATTTTACGTTATATCACAGGCCATGCAAACACTCATAACAGCTCTACCGTTCATCATTAGTTCGATCTTATTTTCATTTCCATGATACATTTATATTTTGATAGTTTTCTATACAAATTAAACTTACATTTATTACGATAATATTGTTGAGTTATTTTATGATGGTATTCTTCGAATATGTTAAAGGCCAAACTACCACTAAGCAATTTCAACTAAGCAACTGTAGCAGAAATAATACATAATGTGTAAAAAGTTACATTGTGAAGTATTAATCCTCACAAAAACGATGTTGGTAACTTTTTATATCGTGCTTATATTGATTTGTGTTTTTTCTTATTTAGAATACGAATTACAGTATATCTAAAAGTTTAAACTTTAGCTTAAGATAACGATTCTTCTCGATTTATGTCAGGTTAAAAATACAAAATAATTGTAATCTGGAGTCACATAGGTACTAGTTAATCATAATATAAACCTAAGCCCTGAGATATTTGCCACCTAATTGATTTTCGCAACCATTCATACCATCACGGTATCTCTCACAAGTGAGGTAGTATGTAAGTAAACAAACTGAATTAAATGAATATGCAGGTCATTCAGGATGGGTAATAGCCCTCATTGTTGAATTAAAGATTTACAATGCTCTTTTACAGGACACTTAAAAACTTACTTTTCACTCCTGATTGGTGTTTATTCCTATCATTTAACAACATTCATAATAATCAGACCAGACATTCTCCATAAATATAACGATATTATAATAACATGTATCCTATGTTAATTTGTACTATACTAATACTGGAGAGACTATGCTCCTGGCTGGGACATGTTATGAGAATGCCCAATGATAGTTGGACAAAATGAGCGCTGTTCTTCCGTCCGCAAGGTTTCCGTCGGCCCGGGTGTCCCTCTTTCACAATATACCTACCGTTCCTATGACAACGACATCAGAGCGCAGGGAATGTCGTGGAAAGAGGTGACGCAATTGGCGCAGAGTCGCTCTGAATGGAGGAAACTGGATGTTTCTGCCCTGTGCTCCCGAGAGGAGCGTTGAGGGCGATGATTGATTGATGTTAATTTTTACTGGTTGTAAATGTGTTTGAATCGGATTTGTATCATTCACGCAATTATGTTTTTAGCAAATAACTACTACATCATTGGTTAGACCTTAAATTGAATCATAAGTTTGAAAAAGATAAATTTATTTATTCTCGTATTGGATATAAGTATGTGATACTTTTCCGAAGAGATTTTTTAGTTAACTATTTGATGTTTAATTAAAAATTTGCGCAGGAAAGTAAACAAATCTTAAATTCATTAAAATAATTGTTTATATTTGAAAGTTTGGCCAAAGAATAAGATCAAAAAGTTATTTCAATAGGAAAATTCTTTAATACCGAATCTTTTGTTACTGATATTGTTTTTTGTTAAACGAACGATTAAAAGAGTCTTCTGTCTACTGAAACAAGGAAAACTTTTATGGAAAATCTTAAAATTTTAAATTAAAATTAAACATATATACACAAAAAGTATTAAGTACTTAAAGGATATAAACCACGAGTAAGAGAAATTGGTTAAAAGTTGAATGAAGATAGGGTAACAATGCCAGAACTTTGATGTAGGTATGAAATATTGTACCGAAGAAATACATAGGTAACTTTGCCAAGGAATTTAAGAAAAATCACATAAATTTATTTTCTGCTGATAAAATGACAATTTTATAAGAACCATGTTTTCCCAATACTCGTTTTTTATTTTCATAAATTATTCCTTCATATTTTCATGATCACTTTTACCTTCCTTATTACGTTACCTATTTGTAGGATTTCTGATGAGATCGCTGATTTTGGAAGTATTCATACAATATACCTTCTATTCCTTGATATTTTTTTACATTATGTAACAAAAAATTAATACATTTAAATCATTTACTGATTTGATTTGAATTAAATGCACTTTTCATTCTTTTTTTTAAGTTTAATCCTTTTAGCCATACTATTTTATATTTATGTGTATTCTTTGCACTTTTTGATTTATAAATTATAAAAATCCTTTTTAAATTATGGAAGTTTACTTATGAATATTTGAAACAATTTTATTTGATTTATATAAAAAACCTTTAGGTATTAAGAGAAAATGTTACGTTCATATGAAATGAAACAAACTATATTATAGTAATTAATAAAAATTTCCCATGAACTTCTCATTGTAATGAACTTTCACCAAGAATCGTCGGTCGATAATGTAAACTTTGGAAATGTACAGAATTGTAAAAATGGTTTATTATGAATATTTTATTTACGAACATTAAAAAATACTTCCGCTTTATAAGCAATAAATTATGGTTGTAATCTATCTATCTTCTTCACTTAACGTAACTCTTGGGAATACAGGGAATAAACAGACCTCGTCTTGATATGTTTATTCATTTATATTATAAAATATAAATGTTACTGGCAGAGAATTGATATTTTCTGTAAAAGGTAAGTGTTCATTCAACCTCACGCTTAAGTTTATACTAACCTCTGAAACTAACATCTAAAATTTAACGATAAGACATACCACCAATCCTGAATAACTATTCTGTATTGGAACGGATATGACAATCCTCATGTTTAATAAACGCAGTTAGTTTGCTGGCACTTGTAGAGTATCATCATCATCATCATCGCCCTCAACGCTCCTCTCGGGAGCACAGGGCAGAAACCAGCCTCCTCCATTCAGAGCGTCTCTGTGCCAATTGCGTCACCTCTTCCCACGACATTCCTTGCGCTCTGATATCGTTGTCATAGGAACGGTGTATTGTGAAAGAGGGACGCCCGGGCCTACGGAACCCCTGCGGACGGAAGAACAGTGCTCTTTTTGGCCAACTATCATTGGGCATTCTCAAAACATGTCCCAGCCAGGACCATCGTCTCTCTTGTATTACGGAGATTACAGGTCTCTGCTGGGTGCGCCGGCGCACAGCATCATTTGTAACATGTTCATACCATCTGACATCCAAAATCCTTCTAAGACACTTGTTTTCAAAGCTTAGTATCTTCCGCTTTTGAGCCTTGGTTAAGTGCCAAGACTCGCAGCCATATAGAAGGATTGGGATGATGCACGCATTGTAGAGTATGCCATGATGGTAATTTTAAAAGATGGCTACAGTCGTTAGCTGGTTAGTTGTTCTAAGGAGTTGTATGCGTTGTAGTAATGAAAAAAAAAAACGGAAATTTCTGTTAAGTTTAGCGTAGTTAGTAGGTTGGTATAACTTAGGTAGCTATGTTACTAAGGTCTGTTACAGTTTTGTAAGTTGGCTTCATTATAATAACAACTAAGGGAAGCTGGGAAGAACATATTTGAGCTCATTTTGTGTAAAGCTTTGTACTGGAACAAAGCTCAAATTAGCTTTAATAGTTTTACTTATAACTACATATATGATAGTATTAATAACACGTTTACTATGAGGTAGATATTTTATTAAAGAAATCTGTGGAGCATATGTTGCTTACATAATAAGCTACCTAACAGTGTATTTGTTGTTTGTTAGTGAAAAATTTTCAGCGTTTTGTACCTATACCTACTCTAAAAGAAAAAACAAGAGAGATTATGAGTAGTAACATTTTTTCAAGAAAAGTAGATAGTCTCAAGGAAAATAAAGAGATTTCGATTATTAGTTACATATTGATAAGTGATACATAGTGATAAATAAATAAATAAATAAAAATAAAATATTTGAATTTTTCATATTATCTATTTTATTTTAATTTTTTTTATTATGTATCTTAAAATAAGATATTTACTCGCAGAAGGTGTGGTAACAATGTTATGCATCACATAAGTGTGCAGTTATGTATAATAATCTAATATAGTTTTTTCGAGATGTCATCTTGACATCGCTTCCTTCGTGAACTTTATCATGTTTGTTAAAAAAATGTAGGTTTTATAAAACATAACATTTGGTACCATAGTATTATAATGTATCCTACTAGCTTTGATAAATAATTATCATTGATTAAATATATTGTAAAGTTGTCCGTAATTATTGTTTGTATAAATTCATAGTTGCGATGTTTATTTTATGATAGATTATTCAATAATTATAAGGTTTCTATGTACTTCAATAGTAGTGTAAAGGCGATAAGATATGGATTAATTAATAACAGACAAGAAAATATATATATCAATTATTAATATCTCTTGTCTCAGTAACTAATTATTATCTTAAGAAGATCATATTGTGACAGCATATTAAAGGTCTCTTTTTAGATCAACAATTATGTATATTGATATAGACGCTTTTTGATATATAATTTTCAGACAGAAGACAGGTGAATATTTTAGTGGATCATAAGATACACATTTGAGATGGAAAACCAGGATTGCATTCACCAACTATCTGCAATATTGTCAAATTTCTGAAATACCATCTATATGGTACTCCTTTATCAGTTTACTTCTCAAATAATATAAAATGATAATCTATAGATTTGATTTTACCGGTGTTTACACTATGAAAGTCTATTTTCACAAAGCGGCCGATGTGGCGCGGAGGTAACGCTCTTGCCTCTGAATCACGAGGTCCTAGGTTTAATTTTCACACCAGGGCAAAGGCAAAACAAACATTAAGCTTTTTCAAATCATTCTGCGTATGGGTGTTATATGTATATATATTAGGTGAATTGTATATAATTATGTGTGTGAGTACCCATAGCAAAAGAAAGATCTGAATTTGGGACTAGCTCGATCTGTGTGAATTGTCTACGCACGATACAAATTATTTATAAATGAGCAAAACGCTGTTTACACTTTTTAGACGGCAAAGGTCTTTCCGAACTGAAACTACGATAGATCCATTCCGAAAATCCTCTGCCAATGAAGTAAATTATTATTTATAAAAGTGAGCGGTGTTTTGTTTTACTCAATTTTACTAATTTGTAATCGACATTATGATCGTCATAAAAGTATCAGTTCTTTCAGAGTAAAATCACATGTATTTACTTCCATGTAGTTTGTATGATTATATGTACCTAGGTACATGATTTATATATTCGAGCAATACATATACATAAATACATGGTATCATTATTTTCATCAGACTCTTCTCACTAATAAAGCAATTTATGTAATTTGATAACCAGGCCAGGCCTAGAAACACTTTACATAGTAATTATATTAGTCTACGTCTACCCTTAACTAGTACGATAGGTCGATAGGATGGGATGACATACAAATCTATATATACGTAAGTATAGACTTGTCAGTCATTCCATGCATTGATTTGGCTTATTTCAAAATCTAACATTGACTCGACAATTTATTAATAAAACGTAAGATTTTACCATTGAGTATTTGGTCAACATAATCATTTTTCCCATAAATTTCAAGTTTGCATTTCTTTGCATCCTTTGTTGTGTAAATAAAAGAGATTTTACACATTTTTGTTGTTGTCATAACTTATGAAAAACTATGTATTTTCGTATTGATACTAATCACATCGTATCATCGCATCGTTAGGTGTAAATATGTTGTTTACTATGAAACTATACCCAATATTTACTGTGTGCTATGAAAAATAAAGATAATCAAGATTTGCATTATCTCCAAATATTAAATGCTGAATACCCCAGAAGAGGTGTTTTTTGGATCACCTTTCCTATTACATATGTCGAAAACGAGCTAAGTAACTGTTGCGTGAAATACAAAAATATAAAAATAGAAGTGGATTCAAATAGCTTACTCTATTTTAGATTGAAATTTCCATTATGTAACTGATATTATTTATATATTCGTATCTAGAAATACAACTTTTTTAATGTAACAAAATAATTGATTCCTAAAATCAATTGCGAAAGAGCTAAACTACAATAATGAAAAACAAGTCGTGTTATCTAAGCTACTTTATTTGATTATGGTGTGAAAATAAAAAATATATATATTTTAAGTTATTTAAAAAAAAATATATTATTTTATAAAATTAACCAACTACTGAAAATAACATTTGTCATACTTTTATTTCATTTCATAACACTTGCGTTTTGTTTGTTCCAGATTTATCTGTCAATAGATGCGTTTATTTTTCCATTCACCGAACTTCAAACAAACTCTTCTGGTAAGACACAGCCATCAATTAAATATACCCAACTACAGCATGTATACTCCAATAATAGACAATCTAATATATTATTACAATCACAAAGTTTCCCTAGCAACAGAAGGTCCAAATTCTCTTATAAATATCAAACAATACTAAAGATACAATGCAAACAATACTAAAGATAAAATAGCTTTTATGTTTTCTTACATTAAATGCCAAAGGTTAAATATACTTTTGACCAAATATAAGGTTAGAGGTACTTGCCACTTTTAAAATATTAAGCTATTGTAGGTATATTATTAGCCTCCAGCAAATTATATAAGGCCCTGTATCTATGTAAGTGAGTGGGTGGAGATTGCCTTCCATAATAATATCATATCCAATCTTTTAGATCAAATATTTATAATACAATATTCACGTAAAGAGTATAACGATATTCTGTTATACTCAACTGAATATTAAATTGCAGGGAAATCTCTTTAAATCCCAGGATTTGGATGAATAAGTGATATTGTAATATATATTAATGTATATTTTTTTATTTCTTTACAAAAACAAAATATAGGTAAAATATATAAAAATACTAAAATGCTTCTCTTTTGAAAACGTGGAAAGATTAAGTCAAAACAAAATAGGTATGTATAATCATGATAACAGTAAAAAAATAAGTAAATGTGCACTTATGGCAATTAGTCTCAATAATTATTATCCCTACGCAGAACATGACCCATATAAAAGTGATAAAAAACTGTCAAATACAAACATCACTTTTGTTTTGTTTGTCTTTTCACAAAAATATGACAATACTTATCAAAACATCATATTTGGAATAAAAAATTATGTATCTGGTCACGATTAATTTTTCATTTAAAAATGAAAAAAAGCAAATTTTCGATGATGAAACTTTCAATTTTGTATAACGCGTATTATGAAAATTATTCGAATCGACGTCCATCACTAGTTCATTTGAGTGTATCACAACTTTTAACTATGGCAGCGAACGCAATACCCGCGTATTTCATAAATTGATTAACTTTTAGTCATGTTTCGAATTGGATAAAACAAATATAATACAAATAATACGTACGAGTGTATTAGATGCAAAGTTTCCCCATATCAATATGTTGGTTGAATTACTATCCGTGATATATTTACTCTGCGTTTGGAACATGAGATATTATGTAGGTAAACCTGAATACGTGTAGTATTTTGAACCGCTAAAGTTAACTTTACCAAACCATACGTATTGAAAATAACAAAAAACACAATCATACGTTCTATTTATTTCTGATAACTCTTAGTCTTTTATTTTTGTTTTGTTTATGCAAACAAAAAAGAAATAAATAACTTTTAAGGATACCAGCATTTTTTTGTCAGTATAACTTTGTATTTACCGATAGTTTATTGATTTTAACTTTAGAGAGTGTACAGATTATCCTTTGTGTACAGATATTTTGCTATTATGTTTTGTCACCAAGCTTTCTTTAAATAAATCTTTAAAAACATAAGATGTTTAAATAACAATTATCTACAGGACAATAAAAATCTACAATTCAGCGATGAGGCATGCAGCCATCCTGAATGTGTTGGTTTTTAATAGCACGTAAAGGACAATCTGCATGTTTATAACTTGTAGTTAGTCCGCTTGCTACCCCACTTGTGAAAGATGCCTTGATGGGATGGATGGATGGGGATCTTTTTAATCTTATATTCTGAAAAATGATATAACAGATTTATTTTTTATTTTATTGATTTTTAGGCATCAAAATTAGTTGATACTTACTCTCAAAGTGTATTACCGTATAATTGGTACTAAGTTTTTATTAACGCAATAAATAATTATTATGGAACTGCCTACATGGTTCATTGAAAATGTTTTCATAATTATAATTTCAAGTGTGATTAATACAACATACCAGCATATTATAATACATCATATCTTCATACTGTAGTACTGTACATGTAATAGATAGGTAATGGTACGACTGTATTGTTACTCTTTGTTGGTGAATATTGAAATATTTCTCTGTTGGAGATTAATTTATATTGTTAGCGTGTTTGAAATTTGAGACTAGGTAAAGCGGGGATTAATTTGAAACGAATAGCGAGAGCCTTCCTACATGATGAATACTTACCTACATAATATTATGGTCCATAATAAACTCTGTATATCACATAGGCATATTATTGTAGTTAGTACATTGTAATATTATTGTACATATATTATATTTCTATGTTTTCAAAGGATTATGTACGTCATGTACTCGTATAATTATTATTGTTACACATAATAAACACTTGAACAGTACACTACACTTTACGATCCACACTCCATATTTCAAGTGGACCATGCCTTAATATCTATACAGGATTTAATATTGCGGAAGATATATCGAAATAATACATACATTAGGCTTAACGGACAATGTAGTTGCTCAATTTTCATAAAAAACGATGTACATATATGATTATGATAAAATCTTTTTAGGAATAAAATATCTATATTGAATCGTATAACACTTCTTTACATTAACATTATCAATATTTAGATAGGTATAGAAAGGTGCAGAAATCTAACACTGCCCCTGGCAATTTAATGCTTACATAAGAGTTGAAAACTGCAAAGGTTAATAAAATTTCTATCTTAAAATACTACTTATATTTTTTACTGATATAGTTTTGAAGAGAGTGTAGTTTAAAATATTCCCACGACGGCGGTTTTAGCCGGTCGGTCCTACAGACCTGCCCAATGGCACGCCCGTGAGGACTAATTTGGTTTGAATGTGCGGATAAATAGGAGTCTATGACTCCTGAAATATCCGGGTGTGAGGTGGGTCTCACTTCAATGATAAAATAACAGAATAACTATCTAAATGTAGATGTTAATTTCAGATAAAAGATGACAAAATCATGTTCTTATTAAATTCTTCATGTATAATTAAATATATGAATTTATTTATTTATAAAAAACTACTTTAAACATTTATGAAACAAAGTAATTCATATAGAAAACATGTTTTATTTGTATGACGCATATACTGAATGCAATAAATATGTGAAATTTGATAATAAGATCCGTTGATAAAACTTTCTTCGTATTAAATTCCAACAAAGCAACAAGTATTTAGAATGTAAAATAACATTGTGTTGTAACGATATTTTTGTTTGGAAAACAAAAGCGAATTTAAAATGTTTTACATCGACATACAACACAATATTATTTTTCCCCAATTAGGGATTTGCTTCACAGTTGTTTGAATTCATTCGTATTTTGAATAAATAAAACACAAGCACTCGTTATAATAACCTATGCTGGAAAACAGTTTCAATAAAGACTTGAATGAGGAAACTGTGGTTTATGTAGGTTATACCAGCTCAAAAATATGCAATACGTTCTCTTATATTATAAAATTTAATATGAGGTCAATTTTTACAAAGTCTACTTGATCTTTGGTCTATTCAATGTGTAATTATATAAAGTCATAATCTCTATAGTACGGTGCGTAAATATTATCGTCTTTCGATTAACACTTATAATTTCTGTAATGATCTCTAAAGTTTTGTTTGTTGAGTTTCATTAAACATTTTAAAACCATATCCGTAAATAAATATGCAGCCTCGGTTTAATTTGATTTTTATTTTAATAATCTCTACCAATTCTCACATCCATATTATTGGTATCCCCATATTGGAAGATTTTGTTGTTGGAAGATATAGAAATGGTATATAGAATCGAAATAAGTTTATTTTCATTTACATTTTAGAATACACAGTGTCAGTTCATTGACCGTTTAGTTCAACGAATGATATAAAAGTTAAATTAATCAGTCAATAATGCAAGACTTGGTTAAACCCGAGACATTTCACAGTGTTGGTGGTGATTATATTGTGAGGATTGTCACCTGGTGAAATCCTCTGCTCTACTCTCATATTCATGAGTTGGTTGTCTATAACGCTACATGTTATTTCATCAGTTGGTGTATGAGTAGGTATATGTATATATACCTTCACTGAAATTACAACGAATAGAAAAAAATCTACAAAAGTAAACCCCCTTGGTGCCGTATGATTCAACGAGTAGAATTAACCTTGCAACGCTTCATACTCGAGTAATTTTCCAAATAAACAATATCATTATAATTACTCCTTTATATATATTTTTTTAATATACAAGTTAAAGTGAGTCAAAAAGGTCTATTTAAACGCCTATGAAAAAGCCACATTTTTCTATTTGATCCACTCATTAGTTCAAACAATCGATTCAACACATTTTTTATTTGCATAGTAATTGTCACTATAAATAATAATATTTCTCCATTCTAATTCATTCTTGAGCTGGGACAAATTTAAGTGAGAAAAATAGTGAAATCGTGAATGTTGCAAAATATGAGTATTTCTGTGGTGTTGAGTATTATAACAGAGTATGGCCAATTCTGAATCATAAAATAGTTTAGTTGCACTAACTAAGTCAACTAAGTGTGAGAAGATAGTCGAGTCATGATAATTAGTTCTAATTCGTTTTCACAGTTTTCCGTACTAATTTAGTTCATTAGTTCATTTTGACACCTTAGTACAACTATAAATTTCGAGAATCAATGGATTTCGTATTCAGAATGAAATTTTAGTTGACAGCCGACAACTAAAATAAGTTGGATTTGTCCTTTTAGGATGCTATGCCATAAGTGAAAAAAAAAACATTTTGCAAACTGCTAAAATTCAACCTATGTTAATAATAAATCAGAATGTTAGTGGATTTATTTTTCACAATTAAATCACTTTTTAATTTATTTTTTGCAAATCGTATTTCTGAAAAAAAATCTGATTTACTCTATACTATAATAGTATTATATTTCTCTTGGGGGTTATGGTGGGTGTTTCAAATTCATATCTTCTTTTATGCTTAGTTGAAGTCACTATGGAGGTTTGTATGAGAACACAAGAGAACTATTATTGCACAAAGCTGTGGGATTACAAAGGAGTTTAATCAAGTTAGGTATAAATTATAATAATACTGAATTATCACACAGGTGTACAGTTATAATTCATCCTCCAACTGCCATAATAATGCACTAGTAGTTTTGTTGGTTTCATACACTAAATCAGTGGTTCTTAACCTTTTTGGGGGTACCGAACACCACCAGTCCTAATTTGAAAAATAAAATTATATTTTTACAAATTCAAAACATGGTATATATTTATATATAGGTGTACAAAATGAAAAAAATAAGTAAAAAAAACAAAGATCAAAACATTAAATTTTAATGGTTAAATCAAAACATGAAACATTAATAATTAATAATTACTTCAAATTGTGACTTCTGCTGTTGCCTTTCAGAAACCAATTCAGAAATTCGCGGCTTTACCTTGGCAAGTGCCGGAGTTATCGGATTATTATCGGGGTATTTTTTTCTTTTTCCAACTCGCAAAACTATCTTGCCTTTAAAATGATTTTCACCGACCCCCAAGACTGACTCACCGAACCCCTGGGGTTCGATCGAACCCAGGTTAAGAACCACTGCAATAAATAGTATCTATGTTGTATGTAAACAATTACCTAGTGAAAAATATGATTTCCAACCGTGTCAAAATATAACTCTCTATTTTATCTGATCACATAAATTAGTTTTCATTTATTCAATACGTTTCTTTTTAGTATAACACATTTTTGTTTTTCATTTAATTGTACTTTCTTCTTGAAACGGTAATCTTGTGTATGTGTGTATATATTACTATTATTATTTATAATAATAAATTGTCATTTACGTGCCAAAGTACTCAAGGACACTTTTAAATTTATCATTTCTAGGAAATTACATCAACGTCGTGATATAAATTTAGAAAAATAATAGAGTAAATGAGAATCTCGGATACATACAGATATCTACTTCAAAAGTTACATGCATTGTATTACGTTAAGTATTTCGAATACAATGTGTATTTACATACGTCATGAATGTAAAACAACACATAATTTTTCATAATATTTTAAAAAACAAAAGGGTATTAGTTCGCTCTGATTGTACTAAGGTCCATATCATAATTTAATATTATTGAAATAGTTATTATAAAAAATCGTATATTGCTTTGATTGCTTTGATCACTCAAATTTTAACCGTTTATAAAGTGATATAAAGTTAAAAATAAGCTTTCGAAAACCAGTTCACAAATTAACAAGATCACCAGTGAAACGACTATATTCCTTGTTTCATTTTAATTTCTTAATATTATGAACTTCCACTAAGAATCGTCCGTCGATAAATTAAACCTTATACTTTCAAGAGACACTAAAAATAATATTAACTAGAATAATAACAGAATTGTTCTCGTTTCAGTGTGCAACTTTAATTATAATATTGTAATCATAGGGGGATGCAAAACAAATTTAATACAGCATAGAGACTTGAACGTACGTACAATACAACTATTATAAGTTGTACGTAATATACTTATTTTTATTTGTATGTTTGAATTCAGTATGTACTATGTAATAATAATGTGAGCAACTGGAGTACATAACGATATGAAACAAAATTGGTTTCATGTTTCTGTAAATAAGCAAACAAATTGTATATTATTCCCGATAACACAGCTCCAGGTTTTAATTTTCAAATCTGAAAATTTTGGTTGTGAATATTTACCTAATTGTTTTTTTGTGTTTGTTGCCTTAACGCTTGTTGGTTCGTTTACATCGTGGAACTTTTGAAAATGTTGTGATCACAAACAGAATATTATTGCATATTAAAGCATTGGTTTATTTTCTCTCCACATATCCAAACTGGCGTTTATTTGTCAAGTAAACAAAACGTAATAACAAAACATGAATTTTCGAAATGTGGTGGGGAACAATAAAATATTTAAAATAAACTAATTCAAAATAATATGTAAGTTTCACAATACTGTTAAGAACCAATCATACATTATTACTTAATCGACAAGAAATTTTACATCTTAAATTCAGCGGTTAAGATTTTCCATCCACCTCGAATGTGCTAATTCGTGAGGACAGCATACGCGTTTTTTACACGCAGCTGGTCTGCTGGCTATCTCTTTTGTGGAATTTGCCGTGATCGTGATCGGAAATCATTATTAATTGTCAAAACATGATAAAATGTGTATAGTTTCGCATGAGACACTTATAACTTTCCATTTTCTCTCATATTGGTCAGGTTCTGATACGGGTGTCAGGTTGACGGAAATCAGTGTAAGAGGGAGACCTAAATATTCCTTTCGAGCCTTCAGCTCGGCGGGACCATCCATGTGGAATGATCTTCCTGAACAAGTGCGTAAGACACAGTCTCTTGATCTGTTCAAGAGTCGATTAAAGACACACTTGTTTGGTATATCATATAAATTATATAAATTGTACAACTTTTTGTTATTTAAATATGTATAATTTTTATAATATGTTTATTAATATATGTATTATATGTATCAGGCTTCAATCACAGATATAAACACGATATTTTAGGATGCGCCCTTGAAGTGAATGTATTCCACAAAACGGCGCACTATAAATTGTCTAGCTATTATTATTATTATTGGATACATTCCCTTAGGAGAGCACTTCTCCTCCTCACTTTTTGTTTTTTTTAATGCATTTTTTACTTTATGGTTTTCCTTGTATTAAAATAGTTATGTATATCTTTTTAATTTTTCTTTCAGCGTATTTTAAGTTATTTATTCCAATTACATATTATTACAAAACACATAAAATTCATTGGCTTATTCATTCATACTTATACGAAACGCCCAGACTCGGGACAATTTGAAAAAGGTCATTCTTCATTTTGCCTTGGCTGGGAATTGAACCCGGGACCTCGTGACTCAAATAAAATAATTATAATTTTCTAGTGTAAAAGCATTGATAATATAATAAAGTTAAAGTTTATGTGCACTATAAAACAAATCTTATTCCTGTATGATTGTATTTCAAACTTGCTCTACGGTTAACTTGTGAAAGCAATAACGCCACCTACATACATGTGTGGGTATTATACAAACTAAAAACAAACATAGTTTTGTTATGCTAGAGACAATAATATCGTTTTGTGGGTGTTTGTAATGAAAACACAATATATTATATATTACAAGTTGCAATATTAGCAATTATATTTAAAATAAATAAAATAAAAAATAAAATAATCTTTATTGTGAAATAAACAATATAACACAAATGGCGGGTTTATTGCCTTTAGGCAATTTCTACCAACCAACCAAAAGTGAGAGAGATACAAGACACAATTAAAATTGATGTACACATCCAAGTACACTAAAGAAAAAAAAAAGACGTAATAAAAACAAGTAAAATATATATAGGTACATACAACCAAAGAAGGCATAAGCACCAAAAACAAAAAAGCATAACAAAATAATATAAATAGATCAAACACAAATACACATATACATACACACACACATACATATACACATACACATACATATATATACATATATATATATATATATATATATATATATATATATATATATATATATATATATATTCACATATAGGGGTGAGGGGAGGGAGGGGAAGGGATATGGTTAAGTTGAGTTAATATTTAATCGTTCTCCAGGGAATATAATATGCAGTTTTTGTTACAGAAGTCAAATTTTCATTGCATTATTTTTATTTGTCTGTAAATCTAAGTAGGTAAAACCACAAATTAACTAAGAAAACATCATCCCTATATGCAGATGCAGTAATAAAATCATTTTAATTATACTTGTTCATTGTTTTGAGCGTTTTCAATTCATGACTATCCATGAATTGAAAACTCTCAATAATCATCATCATCATCATCGCCCTCAACGCTCCTCTCGGGAGCACAGGGCAGAAACCAGCCTTCTCCATTCAGAGCGTCTCTGTGCCAATTGCGTCACCTCTTTCCACGACATTCCTTGCGCTCTGATATCGTTGTCATAGGAACGGTGTATTGTGAAAGAGGGACGCCCGGGCCGACGGAACCCCTGCGGACGGAAAAACAGTGCTCTTTTTGGCCAACTATCATTAGGCATTCTCAAAACATGTCCCAGCCAGGACCATCGTCTCTCCTGTATTACGGAGATTACAGGTCTCTGCTGGGTGCGCCGGCGCACAGCATCATTCTCAATAATACGTGCCCTAAAAGTACTGTTCTTTCGTCTACGAGATTTACGACGGTTTGTACGCGTTTTTTGAACAATACATCGCATCGTTCCTATGATGATGACATCAGAAGACGCTGATTGCTCCGGGAGGAGCATTGAAGAACCGTTACGCTGAGTTGAGTAATGAAGGGCAATTCTTTTTAGTTAAGAAATTACATACATAGTCTTTTTCTTAGCAATTTTAAGCTTATCCTGTGCCTTCTTTGCATATATGTCTTATTGTCCCAAAGCTTTGCTTTCAGTTCTATAGGAATAAAGCACTTTTTTTTAAATATATAGGAGATTTCATTCGTTATATTCTACGAATATTAATATTTTATTAAGATATAGTACAAAGTTAATGATAATGCTAGTCTGAGGCAGGTGTTTTTCTTAAGTGAAAACGAATAATAATTAGGAAAGTATCGTATACCAAATTCTGATAGAACAATATTTATACATAGATAAGTACATAGTATAAAATAATTAGTATGAATGTGTGAAGTGTTTTAAAGGCAGATGTTTATGTAGTAACGGTTATACTAGACAGATGTATTATATTGTAGGACATAGCTACTTGTTGCTCTGAGCACAACGCCTGTAGAGAACTTAAGACTAAAGTCAAAGGAGAGAATAAATGGAAATGTTTAATTAACTGGATTTGGAGAGCAACGGGGCGTAGACAGTGAGAAGATTAAGGGATGGGAGAATATTCTGTTAAGTGGAAGAAGTTATTACTGAAAATAATTACTGAACACTGCTTTATAATAAGAATTGGATAACTTTAAGTTTTACATAGACAATGATAAATAATATATAAAAAATATATATAGGTGACAATGTATAAGAGCTGACCAATATCATAAAAAAAAGTATAACTATACTCTGTGAGTCCATCTTCAGAAAAAATAATTCTTATTAAAAGCTACGAAAAAGTACGCCGACATATATATCTATTGTTATTTAGAAATGGAGATGCCTTTTTTGTTTAAAAATTAAATATCGGTTCACCATTAATAGAAAGTAGGTCCCATGGCGGTATCTAGATTCAAATTAATAAAAGACTTTGGAATTGTCACTGTGGAAGTACTGAATATAAGTAAATTATTCATTTAATTAAAATAAATTATTTTATTAATTTGTCGGTTGGCAATATTAAGTATCTAGATCTATTAATATTAGGTACCTATATATCAACAAATACTCTACTAATTTTTATTAAACGTAAATTAATTCAGGTGGTATGTACGAGGATAAAAATATAAATAAGTAGATTAAAATGTCATCAAATTTTATTTAATTTTACAATATTTATTATTTGAATAGTATTAGATTTTGATATATGGCTCTTCATATTTTGTAATTGAAATAATTTCACGTACAAAACATTGAAACAGTCCTCTGCATTCTACGTAGGAGGACAAATGAACTGAGTCGACCTTTGCATCTCTATGATAACACAAAGTATCTTCCACATTATAAATAACAACACAGTCAGCACACAGGGTGTATAATGTATGTATTTGTATATACATAGTATATCTACCTGACTGCTACAGTAAAAGTAATTCGCGGTGCTACATGTGTATGTATATGATTATCATGGCAGCGTTAGGAAGAGTAACATTACACAGTTAAGTACATGCTCATACATCTTACAGTAGGTACCTACCTACATACATCATAATGTAATAATAGTAGGTAGGAGGTCTGTACTCGTATGTAGTCAGAACCACAGCTTGTGTTACGTATCACACAATTCACATATGATAATTATATAAATATTATTATGCTCGCTCATAAGTATATAAATGTTTATTCTAAATAATAGTGTATTCTCTCAAACTATGCATATTTGGTGGAATAGTCGTACTAGGAAAATAAAAATCTATTCAATATTTGTAGTAAAGGAGAAAAAGTAGTAACACTCCCTATTGGATTTCAGCAAAAAAACATCTTACAACAGTTTTTATTACTTTGAGAGATGCCTATTGTTACTTGACAATAATGAATATTTTGTCTTTTTGTTATATATTTTATACTATCGGTTGAATAAAGACCAAGTTCCTATATTTTTAATTTGTAATTTGGATTCATAAGCCAACGTTAAACCTGTTAAATTTCAGAACACTGTATGTCATAATATATGCAATATTTAAAATGACGCGTGGCGACTGTTTGTATAAAAGTATCTTGGTAATCGCATCACATCCAGAGACAATATTATGCTCTGAGTGAATCTGAACTTACAGCTAGTAGGTATAATATTGTACCAAGATGTTGAATATGAGTTCATCCTTTGTACTAGGTGCTTAAACATCCTATGGGATTATGGGGCTTTATATTGTTGTTGTATCCAGTAGATGCGAGGCATATCCACATTACACACATACCTAATACATACCTGCTTGCTCTTTCCTTCTTTACCTGTTGTGTGTGTATGCACATAAATGTATATACATAGGTCTGTAATAGCCTCACTGGGTAGTGTGTGTCGCGTTATATCTCTTACCTTGCGTTACAAACGATGTCATTGTATTCGTTATTTACGTGTCAAATTCAAATATAATCCCTCTATATACTTATAACATTTATTGTATAAATCATTTAGAATTTTTGATTAGACCACACAAGCAAAGTGCGACTTCAATTTGTGTTATCCAACATATATGTTGTTTTAAATATCTTGCTTCTTATGCAGTTAATTTAGACATGTTTTTTCGAACGTGTATTTCATTATCTATCTATACCATCACGGAAATTCCCATGAGAGTGGTGATCAGTAGACTAAATGCTTGTAAGGAGTTTTTTTTCGTGAGGTGTGAATCTATCCAAACAACAACAAAAATGAAAGCGCCTTATTCATTCACATTATTTGATAATTTTTATCTTGAAGAAACTTAACTATTTGCCACAATAGGTACAATTTAGTATCAAACGCATATTTATGTAGAAAAACTTTTTAACCTACATTGTTTACAATATTACTAAAGTGACTAACTTTTTACAGTGAAATGGAGGCTAATTCGCACATTTGGTATAGGAATATGAAATATTTCACAATCTCTCCTTTTTTGTTAAAGACTATTTTTTGTGACACTCTCGATTTGAATAGTTTTGGGTCATTTTTCAAAAGTAAGCACCTTTTTGTAAGGTCTTACCTAGCCACAATTTTGTTGTTTTGATCGACTTTTTAGTTCTTGAAACCGTGTATTTGAGGATTTTGCTTGTTATCGCGTCTTATGTTTTTCCTGTCATCGTGTTTCAACCCATTTTGAAGGCTTTGTATTGTTGCTTATGAATAATATAGCGTCACATGTTTTTGTCCAACCATTCACCTCTGAAAAGAAGGGACAAACTATCAAATAATGGGGAGGTACTTTATCTACTCTTTACGGTTCTAATAGAAAAAAACATCCAGGTACTGAGGCTAGATAATAGTGATGTGACAAATATTTGCAAATGTAAAAAAATGAAAAAAAAAGTTAAACAATTAAAACTCCAAAATTAATATGACTAAAAATTAAAATCAAAATCGAAACAATTCCCAGAGTACCTACCTACCTACACAGAATGTTTTCGATCGCACTGTAAAACACATAATCAATATCAAATGTCTCAAAGATGCTATGACCGAGAGAAGTCGTGCCACCAAGTTTATCTCTCCCTCCCCTGCTCAAAGGGAAAAAAACATAAAGGGTCTAACAATGAGAAACCAAGATCAGTTTCCAGGGACCGCTGATTACAACAAATCCACAGATATTCCCGCTCTGAATTCCTGCTTATTCATGGCGAATATGTCCAGGTTCTGAAAGAATGAATTATAAATAGAACAAGAATGTCTCAGAAAAGAATTTTGCACATAGTTGGTGGTACACAGTGGAAACCTGAACAAATGATGGAATCGCATGCTTCGCAACGTACTACTAAATGGTTATATAATAAGATTATTATTCTTATGCTTTAATTTATTTGACAAAAAAAGCTTTATTCTCGTGTTTACTATTTAAATCACTAAGTATAATTCTGGCTATCACGTTAATAAAAGTGAGTTATATATGTATATGGAGTTTTACAAAATAATAGCTAACTCAGTCAATACAAAATGGAGTTAATTCTGACGCATTGTTATCAAATTTAAGTCATTAAAATAGTATCTTATAAGGGATTAATATTCGCACGATAGATAAATATTTAGTTTTCACATTCACGAATAATTGAATATAATATTATGTGTTTGTAACATCACTACTACAGTAAGATAGTAAAATAATCTTTGATGTTCTGCAAGGGAGAAATAGACAGTAGATAGATACTTCAGTGCTCTTAATGTCGAATCAACAATAGATGAAAAAGGTTTCTTGGCAGCGGAAACAAAAACACGACTGTTGTTTCATAGATTATTATTACATTGGTTTTTATTGAATGATGAGAGTATTATGTAATAGAACTACTAAGAAATTAGAATTGAAAAAGTGGTTGATAAATTATGGCTATACAATTCAATATTTATTTTGGAAAATTACGTTTATCATAATAATAATAATAATAACCACCCCGTGGAGCACCCGGTAAAGAATTGGTCTCCCACTCTTCTGCGTAAGTTTTCGAGTGTCCTGTAAAAGGCAGGTGTTCGAAAAAATTAAGACATTATACATCTTAAATTCAGCGATGAGGTTTGCCACCCATCCTGAATGTCTTGATTTTATATTGGCACGAAGAGGACAGTTTGCATGTTTCTTAAATGCAGCTGATCTGCTGGCTACCCCACTTGTGGGATATGCCGTGATGGTATAGTAGTAGTAGTAGTAGTAGTAATAATAATAATAAACTTTATTGTGCCTTAAAAAAACATACATATAAACAGATTATAAATACAAATAATTATCATGCACAATGGGCGAGTTTATCGCGTGCAAGCGATATCTTCCAACTAACCCAATCATACATTTTTTTTTTAAATTTTTGGTGTTCTTTCCGAATGATAAAACCAATCATATTTATTTATTTTCCAGAAACACAGAGCTTAATTATTATCAAAGGTAAAATTTCAGATGAGATAAACGCATCAAAATAAAATTAACGAAAATTCATAGAGTTATATTGTTTTTTTACTTGAGATAGTTATTCTAAATTTGTTCGAATGCAGGAGCTCCAAATGAGTTACATATTTGCATTTTTCGTTCACTATGCTACAATATAAAATACCACCAGACCTAACCTACCTACAATCCGTTAAACGTAAAAATTTAAGTATACATATTGCGATGTGTCGAACGCGTATGAAAAATGCAAATATTTAATTTTGTGATTAAATAATCCACCTGATTTTTACTATCCAAGTAAAATAATACATATAACATGCTGGAGCATTGTAGGAGTGTGTTTTATGCGAGACATTTTTTCAAGTTGCTGAATGGTATAATTAGTAATCCGATGGTACTGGGTGAGTTAAATTTTTGTATACCAGTATTGTATAGTCGCTTACGTCAGCGTATGCTGTTCTATCCACCTACAAGCAGGACGAATCTTCTCGCAGAGTCACCAGTAGCAAATGCAGTTCGGATGTTCAATAATATTTCCCCGAATGTGGGCATATTACACATAACATAAGTGAATTAGTGAGGAAAGTGAAAACACTATTGTAAATGTTTTTTTTCTCTGGGATCGCATTGGCCAAAGGCTGTAATGGTCTCCGTAGAATATGGTGTCCTTTTAAGAATAATAATTATATCTTCATAAAAATAATCCACAAATATTGACGTTTAGACACGTTCTCTACTTTATCTTCAATCTCAGTACACACTTCACACGTTCTTAAAATAATTATAATCAATAAAATGATGTAACTGCCTCACTAGATTTAAGTCTCTTCTCAAGAAATTTAAAAATGTTTAGGTTCCAGATTAATTAAACAGTTTTATGTTCATAGATGAATTTAAACTTTTAATTAGTTTAAAAATCGCAAAAACTTACTCAGTTTTTGTAAAGCGACAGATAATTATATAATGTTCAACATTTTACATATTCTTGAAATAATATTAAAATTAATGTAAAACACAATGTAATCTAATTATATAAATCCATATCACTAATTAACACATGTTAGGTAAAAATAAATTAATCGCTGCAATTTTATTAAAACTTTTGGTTATACATAATTAAACTAATGACACATCAACCAATTAATAAAATAATTAATGTGACACTAAAAATAGTTTGCTGGAATAATATTATTAAATTTTTACCCTTGATGACTCGCATTATTCCGTTAATGCATTTTTCCAGAAGATATTTTTGAATTTTAATATTTGCAATCATAAACGGTGCAATATAAGTTATTCAGTAAATAATTATTTTATGCTTGTGATGAATTACAATCCACAATTTAACCAAATTATGTACCTACAGCTAGATACGTCTATATAATAATGTGGTAATTTACAGCATACACCAACATTAAGTCTTAAATTTACTGCGACATCAGATGCGTGAAGAAGCGACTCGATTGACGCAGTATTGTTTTGAATCAAGCAAGGGGTTTGGTTTCTGATCTGCACTTTTAATAGGAGATTAATAATGAGAAATGAAAGAAAAAAATGTTTTTCATGGCATAACACATTCTCTTTAATCTTGTTAAAAAAATTGTGTAAAAATATAAACTAGTGTATATGTGATTTCAATTAAGCAATGAGATGTGCATAATATATTGGCACCATGTGTGCATTTGATATAATGGTATTATGATGTACGCATATCATTAATGTGTATATGTAAATTATTGCAACAATTTAAATACTGAAATTTGCATAATATTAAACAGACAAACAGCTGTTACATTCATTCAACCATATTGGGCCAATCATTTACATATTATTATGAAACACGCAATAAAACTGAAAAAAGTAATAACCACAGTACAAATTAACAAAAATATAACGCACTTGTCAAAAATAGGTACTAGTTTTATATAAAATATGATAATACTTCACAAAAAAGTTTTTCCTCTTTTTGTCACATTTTGAAACACAAGGAGGAAAGAGGTTATTTTATGTGATTTCTTCTGTACCACTTCATCTTCAAAATTGTGAATTTTATTATATACTTTCTTTTTCAAATTTTTAAGCTATAAGAATGTAAATTAATTATTCAATAGCCTTGTGTTCCATTTATTAACACTTCATATGCCTCCATATATAGCTGTATTTATTCCTATTATCTACCACATCTTGCTCATTAAGCAATTTACACACAATCAAAGCTCCACTGTACTTATTCCACCTCAACTACCGCTAATGTGATTGAAACTCATCCATGTTAATGACAATGAAAGGAATTAATATGCAGATACTAAAGTAGGGAGTATTGTGAGAAATAGACGAAAAGTAATTTGAGAAAATCACGTAAAGATGTTTATCGGCAATATTATATTTTTAATCAAATTAATAAATAAGCTAACGAAGTAAGATTGAGCATTAATCACTTCAACATTTTTTTTTATCTTTATTGGTAGTCGTTATGGTCAATTTTTCATCCAATTGTAATGAAAAATACGTTAAAAAAAATTGTACAATGAAAAAAATTGTCCCATTTTTAAAGAAAAAGTAATAATTTGATAATCACTGAGCAATTCCATTATTTATGTATATTATCCTCATGTTATTATTTGTCTTTATTGTTTACACGTTTTTTTATATAAATCTAGTGTAGATACATTTCTTAGTAATGAAATATGAATGTTTGATGTTTCGGAATTGTAACATTAAATATATTTTTATTTATTAATCAGGGTATAACAAACAATATGAAACCATTCCTGATACTATACATTTTTTTATACGTTAATATTCATCTTCTTCCCCTTGTCATAACTGGGTTCAGGACCTATTCTGCTTAGGTTTTTGCCACTCCAAATCAAGTCTTTAACTTAGAGATTTTAAGCTTGACAGCTTCTTCTGACATAGCCCAATGCTTTTATGCTGTTTTTTTGAGTTGATTTATTAATATTGAAAAACACGTTTAAGCTACTTACTGCTAGTTTTATTTTCTTCACTGCTGGATACAGGCTTCTTCAAAACTTTTCCATACTTTTCGATCTCGAGCAATTTTTCCAGCATAATATCGTCAACCTATATTTTTTGGGATCTTTCCACACTTTTTTTTGTCTTCCCACGGCCTCCATTCAAGAACTCTGGAAGTCTACCAGCCATCCTCTCGCCTTATTACATGACCAGCCCATTGCCATTTCAGCTTGGAGACTTGATCAACAATGGCAACAACTTTTGTCTTTCGAATGTCGGATGATTTCATTTCATATTTTTCTCTTATTCCTAGCATTTTTCTCTCCATAGTACGCTGTACACACCTTAGTTTGTGTGTATGTTTGTATGATAGAATAATTGAAAAAAATTAAACGATGTTTGGAAATTTTATCAAAAAACACGAGAGTTTTATGTTAACGACCATAGAGTAATGAAGACAATTAATGATAATTGGTTTTCAATATACTTTCAATTGATGTTTTCATTTAAATACAATACCCCTGCTCGTGTATTGAAAATAATCAATAAATATTGTAATCGACATATTAACTGACATTTTCATTAAATTTTGTCGTGTTCTGATTGACGATACTCATCAATTTTCTGTAGTAATTTAATCCTCTCATTGTTATATGGTAATACAAATATTTTATAAACACATACACTACATGTATAACCATATTCATATCAGTAATGGATAATTACATGCAACAATATTATTATCTTTATACATCATTATCATCGTCATATCATAATCCCGATGCTTCTCTTCCAGGGTAGGCAAATAAGGTCGGGCGCAACTTCCTTCTACCCTTTGATACACTTTTTGCATCCGTCACTATCATAAAATTCGTTATGCATGCCTCCTATTTAATTTACAGTGTTGTAAACGATTTGCAATAAATAAATAATGAGATGTGCCACCCATTCTATTTCGACCATCTCATTTCTTGTAGAGTGAAGAAATCAACCTCCATATTCAATATATTATACAGCCATTCCGCTGGCTACTCTACTTTTGAGAAAAGCTGTGATAGATAGAATATAATAATAATAAGATAGATAGATAGAAAAGGACAGTTTGCATGTTTCTTACGTGCAGCTGATCTGCTGGCTACCCCACTTGTGGGATATGCCGTGATGGTATAGTAGTAGTAGTAGTAGTAGTAGATAGAATATTGATAGATTGAATTATAAAGGAATTGTTGAATTCTAAACTAAGTCACGAGTGAAAAGTCATGAACTACTAACGTTAAAATTTAAGTCATTAAGTTTAATTCCAAAAAACTTCCCGTTAATAGTATTAATCTTTTACACCTGCAATTAACATTTTTTAGAGAGAAATATAACAAATCTTGATACAAAGAAGGGTATGTTGTGTATTAAGTTACGATTTAAGATAAATCAATCAGGTAAATTAATGTCCTGTTTAGAGTATATTTATTTATTTATTTATTTAAACACAATATACGGCAATTGCCTTTATAAGTATACAGATAAACTTTACAATATCACACAATCATTCAACACATGTACAAAAATGGAAAAACAAACAAAACAAAGCCATACTCCAGTTCAAGTCAAAAAAATAAAAATGAAAATTTGAATACAAATACAATAAATTCATTTAAAGACAAATTTTAGTCACTAGTCAAGATATTAAATAAAACAAAAAATAATAATAATAATTTCAGAACTGCACAAAAATACATGAACATGGGAAAATCTACTAGGTCTGATCTGAAAGAAGCGATTCTATTATTTTAAACTTATACTCTAACAGAGATGTGCCAAATACGTCTAAAACATCCGCATTTTTGTTTCCAAGACGCTGCAGTCTGTTGACAGACGAGTTAAAATCATAAGAAGTGCTGGAACTATTACAATAAAAAGGTAAAGCTTGTCGAGTAGCCCTTATGGGAACAAGAAAATTTAACTTCAACAATATATCTGGACAATCAAGATTCCCGTGAATTATTTTATGTAACAAAATCAAATCACTACGTACTCTTCTCTCAGTCAGCCCCAACAAACTCAAATGGTTCAATATTGAACTGTAACACATCTCCTCCATAGGGATACCTAATCTATAATTATAAATGTCTACGAAATCTATGCTCACCCTATTATATATTAAAAATAGTCATCCATTTTTATAAGCCAACTCAAATGAATCATTCATGAATAAAGTATAAAGTTTAAGTTACATAAAAATAAAGTTTAATTTATCGACCGACGGTTCTTGGTGGAAGTTCATATTAATAATTTTTAAAATGAAACACGATATTTAGTTATTCCACTCTTGACTTTATTTATTTTTGCGAGCCGGCTTTCAAGAGCTTCCGCTCTCATCGTTTTTTAGTAACGTCAAAGAGGAAGTAAATAGTTTACAGTAGGTACGTGTATGATGCATGGACAATCATGTATTTAAAGCAGTTAAATTATTTCTGTATTAATTTAATCTTCGTACATGATGATATTGCATAGAGTTATATTGCACAACGTAGTGAAGTAGAGTACTCCCTTATTCATTATATTAAATTCTCTGCTGTTGTGCACAATATGATGCCTGCCTGATGAATTCATAACTTATTAAAGTATGTACGTTCATTCAGTGTGTGTATGTGTTTGATGCATTTTAGTCATTTCAGTCTGGAATGTTTTCTATGAAAGGTTTTATACAATTTCGTTATGTGCTTTGAAGATTTGTGAATGTTTAAGTGTTATTATAATTATATTCAATGGACAAATAAAACTGTATTAGTGATCAGAAATGTGGATGTTTAAATAAAAAGTTGGTGTTTTACTTAATTAAATAATAATATAATTGAAAGAATCGTTTAAATATGTACATTACTACACATACGAACCAATGACAGACAGAAAAAAATAACAAAAACACAATATTCAAAATTGTTCCATTTTTAAACAACAAAATAAATTTAAACAAACTACTTTTCTTACTATTAAATGATGTGATTAAGGTAGGTACCTATCTACAGAGGTACCTCCTTACTAAATTTAAATATAAATTTAACACACCCCTCCGTTGACATGTAATGTCAACATTCAATATAATATATCAATAATAATAATAACGGAGAGTATTTATAGCGCCATCTTCGTGCCATAGCACCTCGAGGACGCTGTACATGATAATGTTCTATCTTCAACAATGTTGTCTGTGTCAAGAGTTCAAATTTAAATACAAAAACCTTATAACACATAATCTCAGATACATAATAATATGTATCCGCGTCAGAAATAAAAATAAAATAATGCAATATACACAACAGTCACAGTTCATAAAAAAGTTTGAAAAAGTAGGTCTTGAGGTCCCTCTTAAAAGCCTGGAAGTCGGCAGCACACCTGAGCCCCAGAGGCAGTCTGTTCCACAGATTAGGGGCAGAAATATCAGGTGCAATACAATTGTAAAATTTTATAAAACAAAAATAAATAAACAATAACAATGTTGATTTCATGAAATTATTATCCTATTATTATTATTATTATACCATCACGGCACATCCCACAAGTGGGGTAGCCAGCAGATCAGCTGCATGTAAGAAACATGCAAACTGTCCTCTCCGTGCCAATATAAAATCAAGACATTCAGGATGGGTGGAAAACCTCATCGCTGAATTTAAGATGTAAAATGTCTCAATTTTTTCGAACACCTGCCTTTTACAGGACACTCGAAAACTTACGCAGAAGAGTGGGAGACCAATTCTTTACCGGGTGCTCCACGGGATAAAGTATTATCCTAAATAAGCTGAATTTCATATCTACAATGCATGTATATGTGTTTATACCTATATATGTATGTAGTGGTAAAGTTGTTATGTTTTTTATGTTATGTATCGTTGTATTAATTGCCATAAATTAAGATTCATATTATCTTACTTTGAGACTGGCTTGATTTGTGTAAATTATTCAGAAATTAATTTTGTTTAATAAGGCTACCTAACCAAAACTATTTGGGGGAATAATATAATTTCTTATGAGAAATTTATGATACCATCACGGCATATCCCACATGTGGTTTAGACAGCAGATCACTTAACTCTAATTTCTGTGATTAAAAATAAGATATCATTCAATTAAATGCAATTTTTTTTTATTTAAGTTTAATTAGGGCATTAATATTTCTAATATTTGTTTGGTAAATGTAATTGGTTAGTTGGTGAATAGCGAATTTGGAAACATATGTATAGATCTATTAATGCACTCTTTATATATTTTTAGATCCAGAAAAAAAACACTAGAAAAGTATGTGGTGTTCAAGATTTCACGGATGATATCATATCATATCAATAAATAGAAAATTATGGGCTAACTATCAAATTTAGTACCAAATATAATTTCTCATGTTTAATTCTGGTATAACTTGCCAACAATTAGGCAGTAAATGATAATTATAATAATAGGAGTTGTTTGAACTTAACAGAGATAATTGTTTCAACAACAAGCCTTGTTAGATAATCTTAATATAAACGGATAGCTATTATAAGTTGTTTATACTTTTTTTTATTAATAGCTCATTATAAATAAAAAAAATTATGCAGATTTATATACAAGCCAGGATCAAGAGATACACAAATCGTGAAATATTATATAAACGTTTTATTTATAATCATCATCGCCCTCAACGCTCCTCTCGGGAGCACAGGGCAGAAACCAGCCTCCTCCATTCAGAGCGTCTCTGTGCCAATTGCGTCACCTCTTTCCACGACATTCCTTGCGCTCTGATATCGTTGTCATAGGAACGGTGTATTGTGAAAGAGGGATGCCTGGGCTGACGGAACTCCTGCGGACGGAAGAACAGTGCTCTTTTTGGCCAACTATCATTAGGCATTCTCAAAACATGTCCCAGCCAGGACCATCGTCTCTCCTGTATTACGGAGATTACAGGTCTCTGCTGGGTGCGCCGGCGCACAGCATCATTTGTAACATGTTCATACCATCTGACATCCAAAATCCTTCTAAGACACTTGTTTTCAAAGCTTAGTATCTTCCGCTCTTGAGCCTTGGTTAAGTGCCAAGACTCGCAGCCATATAGAAGGATTGGGATGATGCACGCATTAAACAAGCGACATTTTGTCCTGATGCTGAGTCCAGACGCCTTCCAAACTTTGTTCATGTTGTTGAAAGCCCCGCTAGCTGCTCCTATGTGGATTGGTAATTCCGACCGGAGATCACCCTCTGGCGTTATGGTTGCTCCCAGGTACCTGAATTTGTTAACCTGAGATATTTGGGAATTGCCAACCATTAGTGGGGTGTGAGTACTCGTGCATGTACTATTACATATGTACTCCGTTTTACCAGCGTTGATACGAAGGCCAAGGCGCAAAGAATTTTCATAAAGAGCATTAGCGTTGCACTGTAATCCGTCCACAGATGTATCAAAAAGGGCTAGATCATCCGCATATTCAAGATCGTGCAGCACTCCCACAGACGTCTCACTGTTTTCACGCTGTGATAAAGGCACACCGCCAGGGCCCAGAATAGATTTTCTGAGCAGGTAGTCCATAATTATGGCAAAGATAAAAGGTGCCAATACACAGCCCTGCCGGACTCCAGTGGTGATCCTGAAGGTGTCAGTTGGACCACTTGATGTTCTGACAGAACATTCAGAGTCCATATGCAGGGCTTCGTTAATGGTTACCACCCTGGGCGGGATGCCATACGCGGCCAGTATTTTCCATATGGTTGGTCTGTGGGGGCTGTCAAAAGCTATTTATTTATAAAGAGGTATGTAATTAAATAATGGTGGAGGTGAAACAAATTAATCTGTATAAAGTTGCACCTTTTCTTTAAAGGATATAATAGACATTGATTGATAGCAACTACTACAGAGAATTTGCTTAATTGTATTCAGAAAATTTCATTTGCGAATTCCCTTTTGTAAAATTAGGTGTTTTGTATGAGTATCAAAGTTGAGAACTCGTATATTTACAAATATTTTGTTAACGACTTTGTCTGTCATCTATTGTAATATGTTCCCAGGATATAAAACTTTGTTACAACAAACATTTAAAAGTTTTTTGTATTAAGATTGATATTTTGTAAATGGTATTAAAAATATTAATAGTCTCTATGATAAAATATCCCATTGGGAATGAGACAAACTATGATCATAAAATTTTATATGTCCAACAATATTAATAATTATTACTAATATGATAGATCCTCCACTCATCCTCAATCTCTTGAGCATGTATCTTTCTATTTTCCACAGATCCTAGAGACTATGTCCTCGTCCTCTGGTGATGTGTTCATCAAGTATATCATTTACACAGAATATTTGAGATAAATATAATAAAGCTAAGTATTATATATAAATGAGTACACAATATGGTATGTATGTAGGTACTGTTGTAATGTGTGGACGTAGGGTTAGATGCTTGATCATTATTTATTGCTCAATGGGGAGATTATTATAGAAGTTAATAACTGACTTGTGGGACCTTGCGGTTATCAAATTCGTCATTAATTTAGAAGATTTATGTCTAAGATTATGGAAATTTCATTCATAAGGGTTAAAGATTTACAAAGAAACTTTCAAAAATTACATTAATCTTCCCTGAAACTTCAATCAAACTCAAAGTTGTTTGATAAAACGATGTACATATGTTGCTAAACTAATATATGATTTTTTTAACATAATACTTATAAAATAAAAAGAAATCATAGAAATGTTTGTAATAAAACAACTAGAAAAAAAAGTTTTTTTTTTATTTATATACATGTCTATATCTTATTAGGTTCGAACCTTATAACTAATACATACATTATACTATGTATTATGTTATTTAATTTTCTTCTTTCTTTCTTTTTCCTCCAGGCTTATTTAATTTTGATTGCTTAGAATAAATAATAAACTTTTTGAAATACATCATGATATAATATGCAATAGGTTTTATGGTTGGTAGAAAACATTAATCAATGTTCGTATTTATTTCCGTTTGTTACTGTAGGTATATATGTAATATACATATAATAATATATATAAATGATTTATACAATGATACACATTAATATTAATCGTGGTATTCTCTGGTTTTGACGTTTGAATTTGCAAAACCACAAAACTAACATTTCTCCATATCATAAAGTATTACTAAACCATATCACAAAAACACTTTAAATAATCTACCTACAAAAACTTTTCGCCTGAAATCATTAGTTAACCACACAAGGTACTAACGAATTTCAGCAACAAAATATTCCTTTTGTTTTATAGCCACATCCGTTCATTAAAATACCTCTACCGATAAAAACAAATAAACATACCTACATACATAAATATAAGCATAATATTAGTACTTCGACTTTCGAAATTTTCTCCATCATTGCAAAATATATATAGCTATCTGAAATTAATTTTTATTATTATTATTTAATAAGGTATTGAATAAATGTAAGTGATTTTCATTATATGCAATGGAGTGTTCCATTATTGGCGAATATCGTCAGGCGAATTTCAGAATATATCGCCAAACGAAAAAACAAAATTCGCCGGACACCTATTGGTCGTCACACCGTTCACACAGTCCACCGATATAGAAACGATCTGTCAGATGCGCTTTGATTTTGACATTGTTTTCAAAATGGCGGACGTCAAGATGGAGATCGCGAAGTGTTTATTTTTAGTCGAAAATGTTATAGGTAGTAGAGGTTATAAGGCGCCTTTTAATAATTAAGGAAACAAACGCCACAAACCAACAACAGAGATAACAACTGTCACGAAGCGGGAAACATTATAAAATTTATAGGTTTTACCGTATCTACGAATACGACTTCGAGACCATATCGTTTCTACTGGGTTTTTTTCGTTTCAGACTAAGTATTCACACGGTTCAAATGGCTGACGATATTTTGGCGTCCTTGCGATATTCGCCAAATGTGAACACTACATCATACCTGAAATATCCAAAAATTTGATGATTTCAATAATTGATTATCTTTCTGCTTTAGGACTCAAACTTTTAAAATCCGTTCCTTAATATATATTTTTAATACACATAAAATTAAAAGGCAATAAGAAAAAAAAACACCTTGCAGTTAACCACATCTTGATCTTCAGAATTTTAATAAATCAAAACCGATCGCGGAACCCATTTTAAATGTGTAAAAATCTCCAAATCTAATTAACCTGTGCTCTTAAAATTTGGTCACCTATCTCAAATGGCTTTTATTTTCTCGGAGAAAACGGCTTGTATCTTTATAACACGCAGCTGGTCTACTAGCTACCCCACTTATAGAATATACCGTGATGGTGAAGTACTGGTAGCAGTAGAAGTAAAAAAAGATAATTATTCAAAAGTATCACTTCGTACTTTGATTGCGTAAGTGTCACACGAGATGAATACAGAGTAAAGGCTAGCTCACAAACTAACAAGAAAAAACGTGAAAAAGTTACGGTTGTGTAGTCGTGTGGAAAGATGAAAAACTGAAAAACAAAGAAGATATACATGACCGAGGCGTGACCGTCTAAAGACTTATTGACTAGACCGTATAGACTAGGTCTTACACGATAGACACGTGCTGAGTACATTGAAAAGAAGAAAATAAATGAGTAATTACATATGAATTACATTGAATATTTTAATCTCTAGATTTATTTTAGTCTCGTAATTATTTTTTATCATGAGTTTTTGTGTATATTTGTGTTTTTTACCATTGACCAATCCAAGTTGTACCATACTCGCTGCCTCATAGGCGGGCGCTTACTGTACATTATACAGTTTGTAGTAAAATTATAATTGTTACCCGCCTGATGATAGCGAGACGTCATGTCATACATTTCGTTATTATTTTGATTATTTTTTTATGAACTGAATGGGAAGAAATGCATATAAATATACAATTAATTGTTTGCAAAATTTGTTATTTAAACTGTATTAACGTTCTCTGTGTTTTGTATGAGATTTATGAAGGATTGTATTTAATTGATGATGTGAGATGGATAAGTTGATGAATTATTGTATTGTTTTAATTATGTTTTTAGTAATTGTTAATGCTTTTTAATTGGAAATTGGTGATTTTATTATTGTGTAATGTATTTTCTTGATGTAAAAGGCGATAGCCGTTTATGTATTAAATAAATAAATAAATAAATAAACGTTATAGAAGGGGAAAATAGCTGCAAAGAAAGAGGAAAGTGGCGTTAGAACTTTTCTGCCTACTTCTTTAAGATGTTAAGATTGAAAGGTAATATTTATTTATTAATTTACATATCATTCTATGGAAAAAATATTTTCCATTTTATATCAAATATAATTTCAAGCGAAACAACCACACTAATTAAGGGAAAGTAAAATAATTAAGTAAAGCTAGGTTTCATCAAATAGTAAAAAAAAATATTCATATAATATAATATGGGAATATCAATAAATAATACATTCAGATAAACCACACATAAGCAATTCTAATAGAACAAGGAGATGTCAAATGCAAATTACAAATACATTAGAATCAAAAAGTATGCATTGTAATATAATTATGATTTACGTGATATGAAATAAAAAATGACATTTGATTACTCTTCAACAAAAATAAATGGAAACAAAGATTATTAAAATATCAAACGTTAATCAAGTGAAGGAAACGTAGTGTAAAGTACATTGTATAAGTTTATTTTAGTTGGACAATATCAATATACAACATAAAGAACACGAGATGAAAATTGTATGGAAATAAAATCAATTATTACCTATACCATAATATCCATCCAAACAGGAAATGTAATTGCATTTTCATACCGCCATTCCATACAAAAAGTAATCCAATATACTGGAAAATGTTTCATATAAAGAATATTTCATTTCACATTTTACAATTTATTTTTTAATAGATTAACGTTAAAAGTTATTACATTGAAAAAATCATTTTTAAAATTTGAAATGTTTCATAAACGCGATGGAAACTATTTATATCTGTAGAGAATCTCATTTTTGGTTCTCTTTGGCTGTTCCATAAGCAAATAACTCCAACAATATAAATTTAAAATAATTCCACTTACGAACTTAAAGCTTGATATTTTTTTAATTTAAAATGCTACATGCAAAAAAGCTGAAACGACAAAATTTACAATTTATAAAAACGCTTAAGCAAAATAAAAATACAATGATTTATGTATGAAAAAAGTTGCATCGGCTCTCGGTACAGAATATCGTAAATATCTCAATGAATTGTGTTCGACTGAATGGGTTGCTATTTTTTATTAAATTTCTATTATATTACAAACTGCAACTACATAGTGTCTATTATATAATGTGGTTCGCTATTGTATACACGGATGTAATATTATAATTATAAATGTGTGTTTCAAATATTTTCGATATTCGTCAGAATTTCGTCAATACATACATCAAAAAAGATGAATGTGGTTTTAATATATTTCATGAAAAGACCCTTTGAGAAAATAGTTTACTTATTTTGTTAAGTTGGCGAGTGAATATGAATTTGTTATATATATCAATTAAAGGCCAATGATCATAAATTTTAGATTTACAATAAGATTATCATTTACCTAGGTCAGTATATAATATGATAATTGAATATTTTTACACATAGATATGAGAAATTTAACAAGAATAATGAATAGCTTATAAAATGAGATAAATCATCTAGTTTATTCTATTACCTCTGCTTGTCCTAAAAAGCAAAAATTTATTGTCTTTGGTAGCGGTTATTATATTTTTCGTTTTGTAAGTCATCTTAATTTACGTGACTGTTTGACTTAAAAAAAACAATTTATGGTATATGTATATCAATTTTGTTTTTTTTTATTATATCATTATTTGCTAGTAATTACATTCAAAGCTAATTTAAATATTTAAAGTTAATAATTTTAAAATTTTATGAATTGTAGACGTAAAAAGCTAATTTCACTGAAAATTACTAAAATGTTTTTGCGGGTCCATTTCAAATTTTTTTTTTTTTTTTTTTTTTTTTTTTTTTTTTTTTTTTTTTTTTTTTTTTTTTTTTTTTTTTTTTTTTTTTATAGACAATTCACACAGACCGAGCTAGTCCCAAACTAAGATGTGAATCTTGTATTATGGGTACTAACGCGACGATACACATATATACAATGCACTACACATATACATGTAACACCCACACCCAGGACAATCTGAAAAAGGTCATTCTTCATTTTGCCCTGGCCGGGAATCGAACCCGGGACCTAGTGACTCAAAGGCAAGTGCGTTAGCCTCCACGCCACACCGGTCGTCAATTGAATTCTATTGTTTGATTATATTAACAATTATTTATGTAGGAATTTACTGCATAACATTGTATTACTTACAAAACGCTGCTGTTACACGTTAGTAACGATGGGAAATTAATTTAAAAAGAGAACACGTTCCAATATGATTATTTGAATATGATGTTAAGACTTTTCTTTTAAGTTTGACGAAATGTTGTTCTTGGCAGAAATAGTCTGCGGGCGTCTTGTTTTAATTTATAGCGGAGAAAAATGTATATTTTTCAACAAATAGCATAATAATATACTATTTATGAATATAATTTTCATTTAACATGATTCGCCCGAAGGCTCGTGGCTTGTGCCAGAGTATGCGGTCTGTAAAAGGAGAATGGGACGATGAAATATAAAAATACTTTTATTTTTGACATGTTCGTATGTAAGTTTGCTTTGTAAAGTTGTTGCAATGTCATCTAATGTAATTGTCTTTTCTTATTATTTTCCTACTGTTCCATTTATAGTTCAGTTCTTTTGATATCCCGCAAAACAGAATAATAATTATTTTAATATAAGAATCTTTTGAAGGACGTCAGAAATAAGAACCCAATTGTTTATTATTTGTATACATTTTAAATAAGCAGTAATTAACATCAAATAAGTAATACTAAAAAAATAAAATAGAAGTATTAACATCAATGATAGTTGCCCAAAAAAAGCACTGTTCTTCCGTCCACAAGGGTTTCATCAGCCCGGGCGTCCCTCTTTCACAATACACCGTTCCTATGACAACGATATCAGAACACAGGGAAAGTCGGGGGAAGTGGTGACGCAATTGGTACAGATTCGCTTTGAAGGAGGAGGCTGGTTTCTGTCCTGTACTCCCGAGAGGAGTATTGAGGGCGATGATGATGATTTAAGAAATATAATTTTGAACAGAATAATAAAAGTAGTCATATTATATATATATAATAAGTTACAATCCATTGGATTGGTCTGCAACGAGTTTGGTTTTTCTTCTCCACTCGTCTCTATTCTCAGCCAGTCTTTTCAGCTCTACGTATGAGCCACAGTTCATGTCCCTCTTCAGTTGGTCCATATACGCGTCTCTTGGTCGGCCTCTGCCATTTGTCCCCTCGGTCTTACCCTCCGCGATGGCGATGAGTATTCCTGGGTGCCTGATGTCGTGGCCAATCCAGTTAGCTCGTTGTTGGCCGATTCTCTTAAGAAGTTGCCTTTTTTCGCCTACCCTGGTTAATACTTCTGCGTTTTCGACGTGTTCCGACCAATGGATCTTAAGCATGCGTCTATAGCACCACATCTCAAAGGCCGCCAACCGTCCGCTTTCACTCTTGCTGATGGTCCACGTCTCACAAACATAAAGCAGAATGCTCCATACAAAGGCTTTAGTAAGGTTCTTCCTTACGCTTAAATCAATATTTGGGGATTCCAATATCTTCGATTTTTTGTTAAAGGCAATCCTTGCCTGGTTTATTCTGCTCACAATATCCGATTTGGAGCGTCCATCCTGGTTTATTCTGCTGCCCAAGTACACATATCTTATAATAAAATATCATATCTTATGAAGTTCCAATAGGTGTAACCCAATACTTTTTTTTATAAATGAAAAGTTTGTGTGTTTAGTGCATTGTATATACGTGTATCGTCGCGTTAGTACCCATAATACAAGATATATCTTAGTTTGGGACTAGCTCGATCTGTGTGTAAAAAAAAAATTGTAATAAAATAACTATAAACACATTTAAAAAATAAAATTAATATTCTGTCAATTATGATGCATGCAACAATAGTGAGTATTTCCATACAGAGGTACCAAGAATTTAATCCAATTATTATTCTTGGTGTAAAAATGTTAATGGTGATGCTATAGAATATACTTTGTTATCTGGACTCTCGGCACCATGTTATCCGAGCTAGATTACTTGTAATCCTATTTTTACATCATGTCAACGTGTAAGAAAATTAAATCAGATCTTGGCTAGTTAATAACATTAATTTTTGTAAAAAAATAAAAATTAATGTCGGTATTAATGGTGCCGTTGCACACGAAGTAGAATTCCATAATGAGGTATATTGAAACAAGTGTTTCTTTCTTCTATAAACTATTGATTATGAGAGAGACGTCTTTCAACTGACCGGATAAATTGGTTGGTAATTGAGTTATGTCGATTTTTGCATCATTCGTCAAGAATTTGTAATAATTTTAATAAAGCGTTGGACTGATCGAATTAAGCAGGCTGTAAATTCATCAATTAGAAATGTTGTTCACTTGGCTGAAAAAAGAAGAATATGGCGCACAGTTTTCCATGAAGGGCTATCCGGAAATCACGAGTCCCAAATTAGAGAAAACAACTGAATAGAAGGAGAGAGAAATTAGCTGCAGTAATATAAGCTACTAAAAGCTTGTGTCGTGAAAGGGGAGTTTGCCGGCACCTGGTATCGAACCACAGACCCCATGTTCACGAGGCCGAGACTCTACCTCCAGGCTACCGACGAACTCAAAACATTTTAAAACCTTTACATGTTTCTTTTGTGAATATAGGCTTTTCCTGCACTTTTCGTAATATCATGGTCTTTTACTCTTTTTTCTAACCGTTTCTAAAAGTGAGTATCTAAATAATTCAGCAATGCGTCTTGAATTCTGAATTTTTGCTTAGTACTGCATAGAAATTTAATATAAGTATTTAAGTATATATCGTACTCTCATCGGAGGTAGGTATATATAGTGAAATAGGAAATTTTCATACAACCAAAGATGTTTCTGCCAAATATTATCAAAGAAAGAGCTGCATTTATAATGTTAATAATATTTATTAGTTAATGTAGTGGTATGACAGAACGTTAAACAGAAAAATAAATCTTGTAGAAAAACATACAATATGTGGTTGAAGAAAACACATGTTTAAATCATTTATAAATGATAACTTGTTTCGTGAAATCATATATCACGTAGCCATCCATAAAATATGAGGGAAACAGACATGTAAAATATATGGAAGCACAGTATGTATGCATGAACATGATATATGTCATAATAATATAACACGCGTTACATGAGATGGAGTATGCTTGAGGAATACCATCGCTACCTGGTGTTATGACTTTATTCAACCCTATCTATGTAATACTGTATGTTTCTACAAATAAGTATCGTACACATTACGAGAATGTCTACAAAATGCTCGAATTTATTCACCTCATTGCTGAGAATAATGTTGTTTACAGTTTCAGAATAAGAAATATTATATCTACGTAAATAATATGATTTGTTGTAATATCGGAGAAAGTTTCATGGCTGAAAACAAAACTTCAAAAAGGGTTAAAGTGAAGATTTGTTAAGATCACAATAACGATCATTATTCGATGCCATAAATTTTAAGATAAGCAGAAAGTAAACTTGACTAAACCAGCCCTTCCATTTGTCATATTATTTCGATATTTTATCCATAATACAAACAATTCTATACAATATTTTCTATATTTATCTCCTCTCTCAATTTTATTTCGTGCTATGAAGCCTCTACCTTTAACTTTTTTATTGTAAAAATGAAACATTTGATTTAATAGTAATTGATGTAGGCATTTAAAATATTTTAAGGATTTAAAAAATGATACGTTTGATTAAAAGCAGTTTAGGTTCTGACGCGATTAATTTAGCCTCCATCGAATAACAAAATCCTAAAAATCTATTGAAGACAGTAGTCCATATTTATATACTTATTTACAGTCTGTTGTTTTTATGGTTGGTATTATTACTGCAATATTTTTTTTATACGCGGCGGCAGAATTGCCATGCACTCTTCTCAGCATTATACCACCAGATAAGTCTCCATATGATCAGTCATGGTCACACAAAAACTTAACAGTCTAATGCCGGGAAAAATTCACCTATCCAGATATACAGGATATCAAAGGATTAGGCTCAGAACGCGGGTTCAAAATACCAGCATTGTGCCTGAAATATCTGTGTTCAAAAACTTTTTTACAATATTACAAGTGTTTATAATAATAGATTTTTGAATTTTAATGTACAAATTAACCGGTAAATCTATTTTTTGTGAATTATTTATTAAAGATTTCGGAGTTACCCCTGTAGCTGACATGGCTAAAGGTATTATATAAACGGACCTAGAATGCCAAATATTTTTTATTTCTCCTGCTAGTTCTGCATATTTACGTATTTTATCTGCGACTGTTGTTTGTATATTGTGTGTATTTGGGACTGCGATGTCTATTAGGTACGTTATTTTATTACGTTTATCATGTAATACTAAATCGGGTCTATTATGATGTATCTGTCTATCTGTTATTATTGTTTTATCATAATAGAACCTGTATTTACTTGATTTTTATATCAATATATTTTTTGAACTTCCGTCTTTTGCGTGTTTTTTGAAAACTCCATTAATGATAACATACATCACATACCGAAAAACTGATTAGATGATCCCAGCAGGGGGAGAAAACTAACTAGTCTATTTACGCCTATTTGTTCTGAGGTTGCTCCTGATCTTCTTCAACCTCTATAGCAACATATGTGAATGTTTACCGTGTAGCATCTAGGTAATTTCATAGTCATTTTAATATCCATAAACTTACAAAATTAATGTTGCCTCCTAATAAGTAGTATGTTTCTCAGTTTTACGATTTCCATATCTGGAGCTGTAACAGTTAGTAGAGACAGACTTGTGGAGTCATTCCTGAACATTGCGCGATAGGAAGTTAGTTTGTTATAAGCTTAATTAAATCTTGAAGTAACTGTTTTCTTACGAAATGAAACTTATTTCCTTACTTGCTTTCATTTTAAAAATATTTCAGAGATTTTAATTAAAACAATTTTTATTATAACACTTTTAAAAAACCCAATTATATTTTAATTATCTACAAATAACTTTTTTTTCATATATTTAACAAAACTATATTACATAATAAAAATTATTTCATATTAATAAATATTAAAGGTCTTTCTGTGTTAACAAAATATCAAAAGCTCAAAAAATGAAAAAGTACAGGTTTGACGTGATCTTTTTCAACGTTAAAATGAAAATTTTCGTTAGTTGAAAAATATCTTTGCAATAAACTCGCCCTCTGGATATTTTATTTATTTCACAATCCACGGCGAGCCTTTTACATGTTCAAGAATACACAATACACAAATAAATAATATCTCATTCACAACACAGTTGGAAAAAAAGAATTAACAAAACACAAAAGGGAATCATTTCATAACAATAATAATTTAAGTCAAATCATAAAATATTGGAGTGTCAATATTGATTGTATTTAATTTGAATGTTTATTTTTATGAAATTGTAGGTATCAATGCACACTAAATAATGAATATATAAATAAAAAAAAAGTGTTAATAGATGTTAAAAACATTTTCAAAACACAAACACATCTAAATTTAGATAGTTTATTTGTTAATACTGTGGAAAATAGAAAATTTATATATGAAATTGTTATTGTGTAAATATTTGTATTGTGAAAATGTTATTGTGTATACCTACACTTGCTCACACCAATTTTACTGTTTTTTATTTGAAAAGGTTTTTTTTTATTTTGTTAACATCTTTTCGGTAATATTTATGTCTATACTAATTTGTATAATATTGAAATGTTTATTATTGTTATATTTTGTATTGTGCCAACCTTACTTTTAAAAGGCCTGTGGGCCGTTGATGTATCAAAAAAAAAATTAAAATGAATAAAAAACATAATTAATTTTCACTGTTTGTTCACCTACTGTATATTTTTCGTGGAGCATCCGATATTGAAAAGGTCTCCCGCGCTTTTCCGTTAGGTTTCGAGTGACCTGTAAAAGGTGGGTGTTCGAAATAATAAGGACATTTAACATCTTATATTCAGCAATGAGGTTTGCTACCCATACTGAATGTCTTATTTTTTTTATTGGCACGGAGAAGACAACTTTCATGTTTGTTGCATTTAGCTAGTATTGTGACTGCCCCACTTGTAGGATATGCCGTGATGGTATAGTTAGTAGTAGAACTGTATTAAATCATTTATTTATTTATTTACAAATATTTACGGCCAAAGCCTTTAACATGTTAAACCTCTGTATATATACAAAACATGTATACAAAGGAACGATCAGTTACAAAAAAGACACAAAACAATAAGATGAAAAGAACGAGAGTACAGACAGTATAACATTAATCATGTTATTATTATAAAATAAGGTACGAAATTGTTAAAAAAAATTAGTCAAGATATTACAAATAGAAATCAAGTGGTATAAAATGTCAAATATTATAGTAAAAAGTCAATTAGTTAAAATTCATAAGTAAATAAAAAATTGATATATGAAAAATTACAAACAATAGAGATCAATTAAAATACATAAGTTTAGGTCAAGTGGTTCAAAGAACAAATGCGCAACTTCAAAAAAAAATAACAATTAGTCACATGAATATACCTCGTTAGAGGCATCGAACACCAGAGAAAATCAACGTAAATAAGCAACTGTAAACCTCAACTACCCATTGTTAGTTTGTACACTCAAATATTTGATAATGTCAGATTTGTATTTTAGAAAACTGTCAGCAAAAATATCAGTGCTCTTACCCACCAGATTACCAAGTCTGTGAAATCTGTTTATTGGAGTATGGAATGTGTAGTTATTTCTAGTGTAAGACTCGTGAAAAGTTATAGATTGTCTGGTACTTCTGAAGGGGACATTAATTTGGATTAATTCAATCAGCTCAGGGAATAATATTGATGAATTATTGAACTAATATAGGTAGGTACTTATTGCGAGCGCTTTCGCTTTGCGGCAATCTCGTGTCAGAAGAATGAAAAAAAGACAACGTATGTCTTTTACAATGCGATTATTATAGAATATATTTTACTTTATGTTGTGTTTTAATGCATAATATAAATATACCAAAATTACAAAAGTGTGATTTCTCGAATGTAAGGCATTTCATGTTAAAAAACTGGACTTTTATACATTTGAAATTTTACATAATTATTTTTATTTTATTTATTCATCATCATTATTACAAAACATTTGAAAATACATATGGACAGAAATAATACACACAATCACAAAGCAAAGACAGTGCATCATCCTACCTAACCCGCACTCATGATTTAACTCTTTGCTATACAATACCAAGCCCACAAGTTTGTCATTTATTACAAAAGTTATACAAAAAATGAAAAAACAACAAAACACCAACCCAACATGCATAAAAGGCAGCCAAAATAGACAATGTGACCGCGCGTGCGCGCCGGAACAAGCAAGTTAATCAGGACTATGCAGTCATAACCCGCAGCAACCTCACTAGGCGAGTACCTGTATCGAGGCAAGCCGCTACAAATCATCAAGAAAGTACCGTAACAACTAATCCACCTTGAAATGGCACAAAGAAATTACACAACATGTATTAACAGTCCTTGACACTAAAATTTACCATTAAAAATAGTGAATTAATTTACTTTTAAACAAATAAACAAAACATCTTCAGTGACTTAGTTGTTGTACTTAAGAGCTTTTAACTAAATGAAAACTTGAGAGGATTGGTGATGCATTAAATCCCTTGCATGTCACGTTATGTACTTACTAACTTACACTGCAATATAAAATTCTAGGAAATGTTTTGTGTTATTCTACTGTACTCTTGTATACATAATATACTAGCTGTGTGTATCTCAGGTGAATAATAATATTACATTTTGAATATTCTTAAAAGAAATAGAGCTACAAATATACTGCACTTAAGTAAATCACGTCTTAGACTTGTCTCCAGAGTTTGCTAAGCGCTCATACTGTGTAACGTCGTGTCGATGTAATACTAATATTTTGTGTCATATAGTTTTTTGAGAGACGATGAGAGAAAGTTCAACGAGAGAGAAGAAGAGAGAAAGAAAGAGCCTTCTGGAGGAAGTAAAATAAAGAAAGTTTTGTTTTTTACAGAGATACTTAAGTTCGGAAAAGAATATGCAAGAACCTTTTCAATGACGAAGATATGTTAAAAAATAGCGTTGATGTTGATTTGAATGCATGTAACAGTAAAAATGTTTGAATAGAACGAAGAAGAAATCTAGAACGTAAGAAGAATACTATTGTTGTTATGTACCAGTTCTCATTTTATATGATTGAATATAATCTTATTTGAGAACATCTTCGTTCACTTTTCTGTACACATATCATATATCAAGAACCTTCGTATTATTATTTGTGAAAAAAAGTTTCGTGTAGAAATGGTCTCCCGCTCTTTCCCGTAAGTTTTCGGGTGTCCTGTACAAGGTAGGTGCTCGAAAAAATAAAGAAATTTTACCTTTAAAATTCAGTGGCGACACTTACCACCAATCTTGTATGTCTTAATTTTTTGCTGTCACGAAAAAGACGGCTTGTATGTTTATTAAATGTAGCTAGTCTGCTGGCCAACTTGCATGTGGGATATGACGTGTTGGTATGGTAGTAGTAGTAGTAGTAGAATTAAAGTTGTATATTGATACTAGTAAGATGTTAAAAAATATTTAAGTATGATAAAAAGTGGAAAGGAAATTTTTTGCTATATTTTCTGTATATCTATCTAATTTTATGTACCAATTATAGTATTCCTAAACCAGGATCGAATAATATATTTTTGAAGACTCAATAAAGTAATATAATTATTTGATATACTCCAAATGAAAGTTTAGTTTATGAATATGTTTTTTATGATAGGTCCTAAGTAAATATTTTTCATAATACATGTACCTACTATAGATGGAAAGTAAATCAATAAAAAAGCTCACATGAAGTAAATATTTTAATAATTTTAAGAAAAATATTGTATTTTTTTACGTTCATTTTATTAATTTGATATTAAATAACAACTTGATATTATTACCGCACTTTATATTCTTAACATATTTAAAAAATATTTTTCGAGCATTGACTCTAATTTTATTCGATTCCATCCGTTACTGATTTTATGTACTCCACCTTCTTGACACAAGCATATCGCTTACTATGAGGGTTTGAAATCGAGTTTTTCCTAGATTCTAAATGTTTTATTAATATGAAAAGAAAGCACATAATATTAATAGGTACATTTATTCGAAAACCGAACAAGTCTTGTAAAGCTTCGGCTTCCGTAACAATGGATCTTATTTATTTTATTTATTTATTTATTTATTCTTTACTGTACATTGATAAAAAACAATTTATTTATTTATTTATTTATTAACATAATATACGGCTAAATAGCCTTTAAAGTACAATAACTTACAAAAACAAACTTGAAACAAACACAATTAACACATAAGTGACAATGAATACAAAAACATGACAGTAGTAACTACAGTAATTACATAAAAGGTATACATTCAAATTAAATACAATCAATATACAGAGGGCGAGTTTATCGCAAAGGCGCGATCTCTTCCAACTAACCCAAATTTATAGCTCTTACATAATATGTTGTAGAGTCTTCATATTTATAGCTCTTACATAATATGTTGTAGAGTCCTAATCATTTCCATTATTTATGTGGTTCCTTCAAACTCCAATTGACGTTATACAAAATTCTCGGTCTGACCTCTAGTTTATATTATGAGAGGCATTTAATTTTATTTAATATTCATTACAAGTATCTGATGACCTTTCGAATATGTTTTCAATTGAAATCAATTGTTGTTCAAATATGAAACAAATTTATTTTTTTGATACTTTTAAACTTCTATGTATGTATTTACTCCAACATTTTATTAAAAAACAAGCATTACTTTAAAAATTTCTTTCTTAATAGTTAAAAATTCTTTCCGCGGAGCTCTCGGCAAAGAATAGGTTTACAATTCTTTTCTTCGAAAAAATAAGGACATTTTACAGCTCAAATTTTGCGCTTAGGTTTGCCATCCTGAAAGTCTTATTTTTTGTTGGCTCGGAAAGGCAGCTTGTATGTTTATTACAAGAAGCTGTTCTGGTGGTTTTCCCAGTTTTGGAATATGCCGAGATAGTATAGTAGTAGGAAAGTAAATAAAGGTATGTTAAAAAAAGACAGGTGTACATTTTGACGACGTACAAAATCTTAAAAATTCTATTTACATCTTTCTTTGCATAAGCTATACGAAATTTATTTCTATCCAACATGAAAGATGTGAATAAATATACTTAATATTATTATATGGTTGTATATTCATTGATATGCACATCGTGTCTAAGACTTTAAACGTCTCACCTAACATCATGACTCTGTGATGCCTATATTTATTTATAAAGGTACGAACTGAGAATGTAGTTAAAAGTTCAGTTAAGTGTTTATGCATACTCAAAGCAGTTAAGAAAGCTTGTAATATATTTCATAGTATGGAACTTTTATGAATATTTCGCACTTAAGATCTGTTTTTATCTTTTCTGTTTCACGTTTCTCTCGAATGATAAAAAACGTCTTGTTAAAGAGATTTTTAGAAAATAAAACGAGTTAAAAAGAAAAAAATTGTTATGAGAAATTGAAGTAAAAAATCCTTCTGGTATATATTTATATGAAGAAGTAACAAAAATAAGATTTAAAATTTATAAACACTGCTTTTCAAAATACATCAAAACCTTAAGAATAACTAACTTAACTTAAATAATAAAGTCTAATGTTCAATAAAATTAATGAATCAAAATTTATAGTCCAATAGCGGGGAAAAATTGAAATAATAAAATAAATCGGAAATGTTTTACATTTTACAAATTTAAATATCTGCACGTCGTATCTGCATAAGGAGAGTATAATAGGTATATACGAGTAAGTTGAAAGTTTGGATACAGCAGCTGTACTTTTTCCTGGTTCTCCTATTTGTACAGGAAAACTAACCTCCGTGATAACGGTAAAGACTTAAGTCAACACACTAATACAATAACGTAGCGCTCTGCAATGTGCCACTCTTGTTCGTTATTTTAATTTAATAGTCTGCTTTTAACCGTATGCAAACTGCTTCAAAACATTTATTGCATTAGTAAGAATATTCATTTCCGGGCTTATTTATTGCATTTATTCTGTTCGTAAATGAACCATCTGCCGATTCTCACAGAAGTTTTTTTTAAGAAAGAGACTGTGATATGATTGTATTTACCAGTTAGTGTTCAAAGCTTAGTATAAGTAGGTAAATGAGCAGTGGTGTTTTTTTTTTCAAAAAAAAAAAACATTAAGCAACAGTTACGTGTTAAAAATATTCAATATATCCGGACGCGAATATCCTATGTCTGAAGTTTGACCATGAAAATGTGAAGCATTGAATATTTAACATGACTTTGGATTTACAGAATAAAACAGGTAAATAAATGGGCGAAAATAGTAGCACTATACTAAAAGGAGTATAACTAAAGTAGCTAAATAAACAAATTGTTTTCCCGGCTGCACTTTGTATGAATTTAATATAAGAATAGGCTGACTGGAGAAATACACGGATAAGTTAAAAAATCTTACTTCTATATTTGTATATTTGGTAGTGAACTGGAAACACGTTTCACTATATAAAATTCACAATAATATTCTGTGCTAGCAGAAAGCTTCGTAAATTTGCTTTTTTAAGAGAAAGGTTTTAGTACACAACAAGAAATGTAACTTTGAATATTTCAAAAACTATTTTATCTATTCTTTTGAAATAAAAGTAAGTGAACATATAGTACAGAATTTTATAAGCTCACAAAAGTATGAAAAAATAAAGATAAAACAATAATTTATAATTCACATTTTTTTTAAACATCCCATATTTTTACAATTATTTAGGGATTTAAATCCTACTATCGACTTATTCCGGTTTCACAAAAGAAAGATATTTGCGAACTTACTAAGGCTCGTTAAAATTGGAGATTCATATTTAAAAAAGCAGTGTTGTGATTCTAAAATAATTTCTTATATATTTAATGTCTAAGCTATGTAAATTATTCGACATGTGTATAGCTTTCAGAAAACTTATAAAGCAGGCACTACTCCGCATAAAGTTACAACAAAATTGTCGGCAGTGAAACAGGTAACATTGTAATGAGTGTGATAGTGAACCATAAAAACCAAAGTAAAAAATGTTTTGCTACGTACAAGAACAGTAAAGCATTCAACTAACAAGGAGAAAACAAAACTATGCGGGTATGGATGTAATACATATAGAATTGAATTGTTTTGTTTTTGTTAAAACGAATGAAAAAAGAAACGAAGATAGCAGGTAGTTCTGATACGGAGCATGGTATATACTTATCGTATATATATATGTAGGTATGAAGGAATGTAAGAAAGAGAATAGATGTACAAATTCTTGCCATTTAGAAAGTAACTTTCCCAAGTAAATGTGGAAAGAAGAGAGATTGCATTAAACATTCACACGCATGCTTTGCTCCGACGTTCTCTGGATATTCCAACAGCATTCAACACAAGAGACCTCTATCGTCTGTTCACTGTTTTATGGTTTATAATAATATAAAGGTGTATGGTATTCTGTAATGTAGGTAGGTACTGGTGGATATCTCTCTGTATATGATGATGTGATGTGAAGTGGAGTGTTATAAAAATTTTATATTCTGTAAAGTCATACATCTGCTGACAAACGAAAAATCTAAGAAAAATCACCCCGTAAAAAAAAACTGAACGTGTGAAAGTCGTAGATTGAATGACAGATTTTTCTAGAACAAAGTTTTGATCTAGAAAAGCGTATGTGGCTCAGCTTAAGTAATCAAAAGAATTGACAAATTATAAAAAGAAAAAATACTATGATGAATGAGTTAACCTATATCTCTACATGTTATATGTGTTTAGTCATCACTTGTGCTCAAATTCATGATGAATGAACGTTTTGAATAACTTTACTGCGATGTCAGTTTTTTTTTAATTAGTTCATAATTATCTTATATTTACAGAAACTTAATCGATTGTTCAATAATATTTTTATATTCAATTTTAAGATGGATAGAGTTTCATATCTTTGGTGAAAAGTGTATATTATTTTTCTCAAATATATTTTACATGTTTTACAAAAACTTGTTATTTATATTTACAGATTTTTTTGAATCCAGTCCCCTAAACATTTTAAATGATTTTTATTCAATTACGAGACAATCTTAATTAATAATTATGAGAAGTAAATGAACATTGCTTTAAAACATAATGTTGTCAAACATAAATCATCGTTTTTTAGAAATGCTTTTTGAATAATTACCGGTGTGCCTCATGGACGAGGGCTCTGAATAAAATGGTATTTTTTCATAGAAGGCGGCATCAATAATAATTATTTGGGTACATCGTAGGGAGCGGGCCTTCCGTGTGAAATGGCGGTCTTAATACAACATCAATCATCTGAGATTCAATGCTTAATACTTCTCTCCGTAGTACCTACTGTGGTGGTGTTATATTTACGTGGTTGTGGGTGCCTATCGATATAAGCAGCAGGCATATTTCACGTACATTTAGTATTGGGATATCTACGAAACATTGCTATTCAATTTATTTATTTATGTGCAAAATTCAATGTTTATTTATTTTAATATATTCGATTTTTTTTATAACTTTTTTTCAAGTTTGCGAGATACCTACCTAGTAAAATTATAATTTTAACTCGAATTATAAACAATCATATTTGCAGTTATTGATATAGGTACTATACCATATTACTTTACTATTCCCTCGCGTCGTATCCCAAGTGGGGTAGGCAGAGAGAAAGGAAGGCCATATATATATATATATCTGTCCTTACACACTTCTTTCGCTTCTTCTACATTCATACAATTTCTCATGCACGCACGTCGATTTCTCTTACTCAAAACACGGCCGTCCTTGAGAATTTGATCTACATATTCAAGCCATGTAGTACTCGGACGCCCGCGCTTCCTCACACCTCTCCTTTCAGACAAGTATATCCTCTTTGTCATTCTATCCTCTTCCATTTGTTCCACATGATCAAACCAGCTCAATTTATTAACACGCATTCTATCCACAACAATCCTCTTGTATCCACTCATTCTTCTAATATCCTCATTTCTCACTCCATCACGCAACGTTTTCTTCAGCGATCTCATCTCCACAGCATTAATTCCACTTTCGTTCGGCTTCGACCATGTCCACGTTTCGCTTCCATATAATTTAATGATGTTTTAACATGGAATAAATAACTACCATCTTTAAAAATACACACACGCAAGTTGATTTTGAAATATGCGTGTCATAGGGGTGACATTTAAGGTGTGCCTTTTGGTCTACAAGGCTATTAACAAAATGGCACCATCGTGCCTCACAAAGCTTTGTCCCCTTGACTCGACCACTAGAAGACCTCTGCGCTCTATGGAACTGGCCGTGAATAGATTTACTGAGCCCAATAGAGCCGGTAAGTCCAACTTCTACGAGAGGGCCTTTGGTGTTGTAGGACCAGTTATGTGGAATCGCCTACCGGTGCTGCTGAGAGAAGGTCAGACGGTCAATAGCTTCAGAGGCAAATTAAAAACTAAACTCTTCACTGGCGCCCTTGAGACGGTCTAGAGACTGTAAAACGGCGTCATAAATAAAATAAAATCATCCAAAATCATCATCATCATCATCATAGGTTCATATTTATAAATCCTGTTTATTTCAAGTTCAACATTTTAACCTTACGGTACGGTTAAACCAACACGGTTAATATTTATTTATATAAATTACCATGGCATCTATCAAAACTGGGGTAAATAGCTTTGGATTATTATCATACATATCAATCAAAAAATCAAATTTGATTGTTTAGTTTTACAATCACAATATTCAATTAACTCAAGTTTTGACATTTTATGTCTCCTTCTGGAATTTAAAAAAGACATTGCATGTCGAAACTCGAGTACTTGCAAAACAAGTTACCTAATCATATTTTATTCATTGGTTTATATCAGGGATGCTCAGACTTATAGGGAACAAGGGCCACTCTGGAAAATTATGAGCCAAGGACGGGCAGCTATAAAAAAAGTTTTAACTTCTAGATTAAAATTTCTACCATCCCGTCACCGAATTTTCAAAATGGTATAGGTATTTGAAATATTTTAAAAACTCCTCAGTTTTCGTAAAGAATATTTACTCGAATTATTAAGTATCCGGTACTTTTACCGAATATCCGATTATCACTGGTATTGATATTTTTTTTATAGTGTATAACTCGCTGGCGGGCCACAGATATACCGACCAAGGGCCGCATGCAGCCCGCGGGCCGCGGTTTTTGCTTCGCTGGTTTATATGGAGTTTTAAAAAAGAAATACCAATGATGGAGTTCGTTGGTTGCCTGAAAGTAGAGTTTCGGCCTTGTGTACAAGGGATCTGCAGTTCGATCCTTGTTGCCGTCAATTTATCCTTTCACAACACAAGCTTTTATCTTACTGTGAAAGGTGTTTAAGGTTGTGGTTGGGTTTGTAACAAAACCCAGATACCTATATCTTTTTAAAAAAAAAAGAAATACAAAACAAACGTTTGGGTTGTTTTCTGTGTGCCATAAATTAAAACATTCAGGATGTTTGACATGTCTTTTAACTGAATAATTGAAGATGTAAAATGTTTTATATATGATGTTTTACGAATGGTTATTACTAACTTCCGTACCAATAACTTTTTTTATAAATTAATAACATTTAACAACTTACGTTTAACCACAATATCATAATAATATTATGGTTCAATAGATGTAATGTAAAATAATGACAAGACACGGAAGTTTGTATGACTGTGTGTACCTACATCTATTTGAGTATGTCAATATTGTAGGTACAAAAACGAATTACAATGAAAAAAATTCAAAACGAAATTCAGACCTTTTGTACCTTTACGATTTAATAAACTCAAATATTGACCCTACAGACCTTTTAGCAAAAATTACCTTTAACATACCAAATAGACGAACGGGACACACCTCGACTTTCTTTTTAAGTAAAAAAGTACTAATGCTGCTCAGAACTCGCCACTACATCGATGCGTTACCACATATAACAATTGGAGAAGGTGAGGTCCGTGGACATATTCTGTATGCCCAAAAGCCTTTTTAGAAGCCACATTAGACAGGAGTGAAATGTTTGTTTAGTTTTTGTTTTTCTTTTCTTTTTTTCTTTCTGTGTTTTGAACTGAACTCAAAGATGGGCTGGTCAAGTACAAAAAATATGTTTAAAAGTTATTATGTTATATTTTGTAAAATTTTATTACATGTTGCCCATTTTTTTAAATAAATAAATAAATAAAAAAAAATGTAAAACATACGAGTACATAAAGGTAATAAATTATTGATAGAGAAGGACCTTTATAGGATGGATGATAGTCCACACTCCCAGGTGAGCAGTGCTCCCTGGATTAGTTCCATTAGGTTATATTACACACAACATTATTATTAATGGTCGAAGGAAAGAGGGAAAATAATACAATAACTCACTATGTCCATAAAATTTTGAAAATAATTAAATAATGTTGTTAACTGAATTGGCAAACTTGATACAATTCTATTAATTTATCATACTATCATGATATTTCCTAAAAGTGGTAACCAGCGAGTAAACTGCATGTAATAAACATGCAAGTCATTCTCTTGGTGCCAGTATACTCGTATTAGCTAAACTGAATATATTAAATGTCTAAAAAGTGATGTTTGAAAACTTATAGATCAGTAGGATAGTAGTTGTTTTAGTAGTAATATTTGTTCATTTATAAAACATTTGAAGGGTACGCGGCAAAAACAGGCTCATTGACAAATTATCATTTTACAGGAGAGCAAATATAAAGTTTGAAACACCATATATTTCATAATTTTTTTCATCATTTCAGTGTGAATTACAAAGAAATGGGCCAGTTTTTTTACATTTTACTTTTACCATTCTAAAGAGCTCTTTGAGGGGAACAAAACTGCATTTAAATCACGAAAACGAAAAAAAATCAATGAGCTTGTTTTTGCCGTGTACCCTTCATTTGAAACAGATCCTGAAAATTGGCTGAAATATATATGTATTGAATTTCTTGTGTAAGGTTTTCTAGGCAAACTTGTGTAAGTACCAAAACGTATATAATAAAAAAAAAAATCGACTAGTTCAATGTTAAGTTATAGTTCTCAAATGGTTATCTATAAAATTTCAATTTTTGTGTCATATAATTCTTTAGTTATTTCATAATATTTTTTCAAACGATGTAAGTATTTAGTTATCTCTTGAATAGTGAAGAGAAAATAATTTGTAATGTTTCAATATGACCCTTAACCGGTCAGTAATTTAATTGTTTACTCTATACTGATAAAGTTTACTCTCCTCATAAAGCTCACTTCTCCCTATCAATAACGTAATTTGATAACAGGGTGGGGTGCCCTAGTGAGGGTTACGTAGGGATTTAGGCTTCATTACTGTACGACTTTGCTCAGCAAACAATTACCATAAAAAGAGTAGTAATTAAAAGATAACTTTTCTTTATGGACAAATCGTAAAATAATATTTTCTTAGTAGATAATAATCTCTGTATCTTTGAAGTTTTTCATTTCTTTTTCAACTGCTCAGTAAATGTTTAAATTTAATCATCAGATTTGATGCTAAAATATTTTTTTAATGAATCGCGTGTAATTCTACTCATCTTTAACATAATAATTATGTGCAGCAAATTAAGGCTAGTTAAAGAAAAGACTTTAGATGCAAGAGGATTTCTCTTGTTGTAATTTTAATTTGCTTTATGTGAGGGTATCTAAGATGTATTTGGATTTATCTTAAAAATCCAGAAGAAAAAACTTGAAAATAAATTCTCATCTATCTGGTTTCGTAAATATCAAGTATTGGAATAAAGTGCATCAATAAACGTTTATAATAATCGTCAAATTGACAATTTAAGCATATATTTCTTTCTTTGTTTTCATTTGAAAAAAAATATATCCAGGTTTATGTAATATATTATTTCAAGTAATTATTTCTCGAGTTCATAGATTCGTAACAAATATGTGCATTTAAGGAGTGAAATTGTGAATTATTTTAAATTTTTATACTTTAAGCGATCTCAAGTACCCACATAGTATTTTAAAAACTACTGAGTATACAGAAAAATTAATAAAACTTTAATTAGATTCAATGAAAAGAAAAATAATTAAGAAACACTAAAACATAATAATTTTTTTTAATGGGTTGAAAGTATCGTACATATTAAAAAGTGACGATTATTTATAAATATGTAATATTATGGTAAAATGGATAAATCACGTTAACGAATGAATAAAACAATACCTACAAGTAAATAATTCTAATAACACGAAATCACATAGTCATCAAGTTTTAAATTTCACAGACACAATGAAATTTGTCACTCAGGTTCCCACGAAAAACTCATACAATATCAAATCGAAATTTGTATGCATTTTTGTACAAAAATTTAACAAATTTCTCCGTTAAAATACAAGTTTATGATACATATACACTTTTTGTTAAAGTGTAGTAACCAGGAAAAGAAAAAATGTACAAACTTTATAAAACTTATACGATAATTTAAACGAGGAGTTTGGCAAATGTGGCCTCTAACGAATACATGTAAGTAGGTACTAATGTGAACATGGCCTGGGAACACAAAGTTGGGATGTTTAGAAATTTTCAACATGAAACATTGCACACGGAACACACATTACTTAGAAGATTAACCATTACAAGCCAACAGAGCTTTATGAAGCAACTTGAATTATAAAGTAATTTATTATGTATTTGATGCTATGTGAAGATAAATTATTTATCAAATTTATTTTATGGAGTTTTCTTCATTTATATTTTCAAATGAAATACTACCTTCTAAGGCGTAGCATTTGAGTGCTTTTGGAATTTATTAGACATGATTTAGATTTTTTTAAGTTCAATAGGTGTTTTAAATGTATACCTACTTTACTATCCTATACCCTCACGCCACGCCGTCTCCCAAGTGGGGTAGGCAGAGAGAACTGAACGCCAAACAGATCTATCTTTACACACTTCCTCCACATTCATACAGTTTCTCATACACGCACGTCGGTTCCTCTTACTCAACACGCGGCCGTCCTTGAGAATTTGATCCACGTGATCAAGCCACGTGATTCACGGACGTTCGCATTTTTTCACACCCTTCCTTTCAGACAAGTTTATCCTCTTTGTCATTCTTACCTCGTTCATTCGTTCAACATGTCCAAACCACCATAGTTTATTCACGCGTAAAAGTATATAAAAGTATATAATAAGTTACAATCCATTGGATTGGTCTGCAACGAGTTTGGTTTTTCTTCTCCATTCGTCTCTATTCTCAGCCAGTCTTTTCAGCTCTACGTATGAGCCACAGTTCATGTCCCTCTTCAGTTGGTCCATATATGCGTCTCTTGGTCGGCCTCTGCCATTTGTCCCCTCGGTCTTACCCTCCGCTATGGCGATGAGTAGTCCTGGGTGCCTGATGTTGTGGCCAATCCAGTTAGCTCGTTGTTGGCTGATTCTCTTAAGGAGTTGCCTTTTTTCGCCTACCCTGGTTAATACTTCTTCGTTTCCGACGTGCTCTGACCAATGGATCTTAACCATGCGTCTGTAGCACCACATTTCAAAGGCCGCCAACCGTCCGCAAAACCAGGTTACTGTACCTATCATTAAATATAGTAATTCTCGAACACTTTGTGTTTATTTCCATAAATTAATATGGATTTTTACAAAGTAAATGTCAACTCAATCAATTGAAAAACTCCATGTTAATTCATTTTATACTCCATTTAAGATAGTGTTTGGTAATAATTTATATCACTTTTACTTTACAGAAGGTTAAAAAATAAGTAAAAAATGAATGTATATAAGAAAATTATACATCTTAGTAATAAAAGAGAGGCGTAAATCTAGGACAGAATATTTTTTAAGCTTTCAAATAGATAGATTAAAGTTTATGGATAAAGTTTATGAAATATGATGAAGGATCATCTGCTGAATATAAGTTTATATAATAAAATTGAATTCCCAAACATTACTGATATAAAATTAATGTTAGAAGTTTATTTGTTTTCTCATAAGTGTGATGTATCACACTCGTCAATTTTTTACGTCCCATGTCATTTGGAAATTTTGAATATAGTTTACGAAACTAAAAAGTGTATACCAAATATTTTCTTATATGACATGAAAAATATATAAATATTGTATTTATTATAAGAAACGTATTGATCCAATGAGTTACAAGTTCACTGAACTCTAGACAACAGACTCAGGAAAACAAACACTCATGACTTTCCCTGATTAGTTATTTTCATTTTATCGTCATATCTTCATTAGATATGTATTTTAAAGAGTAAAGATCCGGAAATATTTACTATCTTAGATGCTGTTTGTTGTATAGATAACACATAGTAGAACAGCCAGATAGATGAACTTTATTTTCTTTCAATTACACCATGAAATATCGTTTCCAGTTTGACATCTCTGAAGCTATATTAATATACAGATACACGTAGAAGAAGTAAATATTTCATATGTATTCTATTTATCTGTACAGAATTTGATCTAGGTAGGTAAGTTTGAAAATCCCATCATCTTGACTTTACAGCAAAACAATGATACCTACCATTTTTGTCGTCGTGTTGAATGAAAATTCTGTATTGAATAAATAAATCAATTTATCTAGAATATTGTTGACTGATACATAACGTATTGTCTGTATGTATTTGTGTAGAGCTGAAATATATTATTGTAAATTTACTTAGAACGTGCCGACTGCAGGTTGCAATACTGATTCTGTGCACTGAAAATCGATTTCCTTTCATACTCTGCAGATAGTACGTATATATACATTTAACTAAGATTTAGAGATGATCTCACTATAAAAACATAGATGAAAGTTATTTGAGACTCAAATACGAGCTAACGTTACTTTTTTCGTTACAACTTCGAATATTTCAAAATTACAAATAGATTTCAGCACTAACACTCAACTAAATTTCACAGATTGAATATGAATTGTTTGATGTAGTAACATTATATTTTTTAATTTTTTAATTTTAATAAATAAAATATAAAAATATATTAGTGAGCACTGTTTAATCTCCACTATGTTAGGTTAAATACCGAACGTTTTCGCCTATATCTTCAGGGAAACGTATATATCGTCAGTTTCCCTGAAGATGCCTACAAGTATAGGCGAAAACGTTCGGTAATTAACCTAACATAGTGGAGATTAAACAGTGCTCAATAATATATTTTTATATTTTATTTATTAAAATTAAAAATGGATTTCCACAGCGTAAACACAAAAACTCTTGAATTATTATATTTTTTCTTTCTTATGTTGGTGTGGTAGAAAGCCCATTATGATATTTTCAATACAAATTTACTTTTTAAAAATATTCTTATATTTATTTCTTTGTGGCTTTCTTGTGGAATAAATTTCTTTGTTTCTTTTTCTCTGCAGATACTATTTTTTTTACGAAACCATATTTTTCGGCATTCGGAGTAGGTATCATCATCATCATCACCCTCAAGTTCCTCTCGGGAGCACAGGGCAGAAACCAGCCTTATTCTTAAATTCTTCTCAAGGAAGGGCTCAAGGTTCGCCTGAATGGCCATCCCCGACAAAATCCTCCCCAAAAATTAAATTTAACCGTTAATGTCCACCGACTCCATTGTTTTACAAAAATAATTTAAAATTAACTTACAGTTACGTATTTACTACGTACTACTTGTTTGCCTAAATTAATACAAAATATCTTGGGTTAGTTGGAAGATATCGCGTCCCTGCGATAAACTCGCCCATTGTGCAAAATATTTGTATATACCATGTTGTAATCTCATGGACTAATGGACATGGAATCTAATGGACTACCTGCTCAGAAAATCTATTCTGGGCCCTGGCGGTGTGCCTTTATCACAGCGTGAAAACAGTGAGACGTCTGTGGGAGTGCTGCACGATCTTGAATATGCGGATGATCTAGCCCTTTTTGATACATCTGTGGACGGATTACAGTGCAACGCTAATGCTCTTTATGAAAATTCCTTGCGCCTTGGCCTTCGTATCAACGCTGGTAAAACGGAGTACATATGTAATAGTACATGCACGAGTACTCACACCCCACTAATGGTTGGCAATTCCCAAATATCTCAGGTTAGTAAATTCAGGTACCTGGGAGCAACCATAACGCCAGAGGGTGATCTCCGGTCGGAATTACCAATCCGCATAGGAGCAGCTAGCGGGGCTTTCAACAACATGAACAAAGTTTGGAAGGCGTCTGGACTCAGCATCAGGACAAAATGTCGCTTGTTCAATGCGTGCATCATCCCAATCCTTCTATATGGCTGCGAGTCTTGGCACTTAACCAAGGCTCAAGAGCGGAAGATACTAAGCTTTGAAAACAAGTGTCTTAGAAGGATTTTGGATGTCAGATGGTATGAACATGTTACAAATGATGCTGTGCGCCGGCGCACCCAGCAGAGACCTGTAATCTCCGTAATACAAGAGAGACGATGGTCCTGGCTGGGACATGTTTTGAGAATGCCCAATGATAGTTGGCCAAAAAGAGCACTGTTTTTCCGTCCGCAGGGGTTCCGTCGGCCCGGGCGTCCCTCTTTCACAATACACCGTTCCTATGACAACGATATCAGAGCGCAAGGAATGTCGTGGGAAGAGGTGACGCAATTGGCACAGAGACGCTCTGAATGGAGGAGGCTGGTTTCTGCCCTGTGCTCCCGAGAGGAGCGTTGAGGGCGATGATGATGATGATGATGTAATCTCATTCTTTTTGTTAAAATATTTTGTACAATAAAGTTTATTATTATTATTATTATTATCTTAAGACTAGATTGAAGTTCCTAAAACTAGTTTCATTCAATCGTGTCACCTCTTCCCACGACATTCCCTGCGCTCTGATGTCGTCGTCATAGGAACGGTGTATTGCGAAAGAAGGGCGCCCAGGCTGAAGGAACCCTTGCGGATGGAACAAAAATCGTATCTATAATGTTTGTTTTACATTTTATAATATATTTTTTCACAGTGAATGTTTCTTTTTCAGAAAATTTACTTGAAGTACTATGCAAAGCCTGATATATTTCTTTATTAGAGTAAATTGCGAATCTCTGGAATGTATTGGATTGATAAGCTCTTCTCGTAACGCAAATAAATATCGTTCAAGCATGCTGAAACTATCAAGTTATTTATCTCAATCACTTTATCTCACAATCAAATTTATTTAAATCAAATCTAAATTAACAATTATTAACATTGAATTAACTACTATTGTTTATTAATTAATTAATTATTAATTGTGTCGGTGCACACGTAGTAGAATTCCATAATAATGCAATTTGAAACAAGTGTTCCTTTCTACAATTGTTTGTTAATTTGCAGAGAGACGTCTTTCGACTTATAGAGATTGATGATATATAAGTCTTTATACGTCTATATAAGTCTATATAAGACCTTATAAGTCGAAAGACGTCTCTCTGCGAATTAACAAACAATAGTAGAAAGGAACACTTGTTTCAAATTGCATTACTATTGTTTATCTTTTATTCTTCTTCACACGTATTTTGGATCAAAATTTTTGTCCGAATTATTAAGTTCTTGACAATTAAACGAGCTTTTTTAAAGTACCACTTACAACTACTAGAATGATTGATTAAAACAATAATTTTCCAGCGATTATGTCACCTCTGTACTTCTACGAGATTCATAAGATGGCGGCGTGACCCAACGTTTTCTACCGCACATTCCTAAGATTCTCTATTTTGTATTATTTATTCATGTATAAATATAATATACTTAGTTTTTCTTTGTTTTGGTTTGTACTTAAATAATGATATTATAGATAGGTATTATGTAGATCACCCATGCGACTTAATCAATGAAAGACATTCTGGAAAAAAACTTCAATGTTATTTCAATATCTGTTTGAACTATCTAGACAATTTGTTATAAGCATCTAACACCCTTTCTTTGCAATAAAAGTTATAGAATACGAATGAACAAACATAAAAGAAGGTTATTCTAAGTGTTATTGCTTGTGTAAGCGAAATAATAATACAGTATTAGATATCTTAATGTATATGTATATAAACGTATTCAAGGAATCAGCGAGAGAGGCGACAAGATCAGTGCATTTCCATTATATGAATTGAATATGCATTTGAAATGGTTTTCTCTTTCACCTAGAAGCTTTCTATGCAGAATCCACCGTTGTAAGTATATATTATCATCTGATAATAATAATGATATCTGCACCGTATAATAATCTCACCTCATATATTATCTTGGAATACAATTTGAATATTATTAGCGCGCCTGCTTCTTCTCTATATACACTTGATTGCATTTATTTACTTTAAACTATTCGTATATTAATGTTGTCAACCGACAGTATTCAGTACAAGCTAATGTTAAATTTATTATAAATAAAATATTGATATGTAGTAATCCGGTCAATTGAATTCGTAATGCCAAGCTAATACATTTTGTTTAAAAACTACAATCTCTGTTTTTCTTTGAAAGAAGGTCTGAAAGTTGACAATCCGTGTTCTCGAGAGGAGTGCTTAAAGGCAAAAAAGTAGAAGTTTTTTTGCACATTTTTCAATTTTAACATAACGGTAACAATTTCAGTTTTTTATTAACAAATGTACGGAAATTCCAAGAGTTAACACATCATAAAAAAAAAAATCTTATTAGCGTCTATGTTGTGTTTGATAAAACTGTATAATATCTGGTATTATATCTTACAAAATTCAAGCCCTTAAGCCAAACAACATAATTGGATTGATATCTCTTAATTGGATCAGGCGACGAAGCAATTAGAGGCAGTTAATAATGATTGACTGCTCTGTCAACTTCGTCTTCGATAACATTGCTAACAAATTTGAGGTAGAGATTGGAATCTAGGGTTTATAATATAAACATAAATAATTGAGTGTTGGTGTTAATACCTTTGGTTTGAGTCATAATGTAGTAACATACATTTGGTCAAATAAATAATCAAACTTGTCTTGTACGGTTTGTAAAACTTGAAATTTAATTGATATGGTTATTTTGTAGACACTTGTCTAAATAAAATTAAATTTCATTGACTGTAACAAAATTAATTGTATTTATAACTATTGTCAAGTGTTACTATAGAGTATAGCTAACGCACGATTGGTTATATATTTATAGATCAATACCTGATGATGCGAATTCGTAGTCCGCGAAACCCGTTGTACGTTGATTATACTCTGTAGTAACACTAAATAAATGTAACTTATTTATTTATTTAATAAATATAAAATTTATTTATTTAATAAATGTTATAAATATAATTGATAATAGGTATTATACATTAATTAAATCCTAGGCATACGTAAAAGGTATCACTGCTTTTTACGTCCTATAACGATCTTTTTGTGAACACGGAGATGAAACTATTATCATCTGTTTAGAGCGGTTATGTTTCAGCTGAATTTTCTTAAACTCTTCACATAAAAATAAAATAAATAAATAAATAAAACCCTAACACTCTTTGTGATTATCATAAGAACAGTGCATTGACCAACGCACTAAAAACTTTGTGGACTGAGAAATTGTGCTCTGTCTGGCAAGCTACGACAGGAAATTTTGGACATAAGGGATTTCAAAATAATATTAGTTATAAACTACTACTATGCGATCACGACATATCCCAAAAGTGTGGTTGCTGGCAGATCAGCTGCATGTATATAATCAACATGGAAGCTGTCCTCTGAATAACAAATTAAATATATTGTTTCACTCCAACTTATCGTTTTCACGCGTAAGTATTAAATAAACGTCACTCTCTTCTGGTGAAGTTTTGATATAAAAATAAAACTTTCAAAGTAGTTCAAAAAATATGAACAGATTATCATAAAAAATAAAAATTATAAAATTAAACACAAGTGTTATCAAAACATAAAACTTCTTCCTTGAAACTATTTAAAACGTGTTTCAACATTACATATGGATTTCGGTTGAAGGTATTCAGAATAAAATTTACATACATCAGGAAAATTTTCATTCGTCATATACGAGACTAAATCAAAAAGTGCGACATCATTATTATTTCAAAATTAAAACTTATGTAGTTGTTATATTATTACATATATTTTGCTTATAATTATTAGTTTCTCTATTACTCATTCGTCAACGTTTACATAAATTAACATAAATCTGCTAGCTGTGTTTGTATGTATGTAGACATAAGTTGAAATTAGTCATCATGTAGGTGTATGAGTAGTGAGATAAGCATATTGTATATGTACTAGTTTTCATACAATCTTGCATACGTGATAATATCTTCATGTTTTTGTTGTAGATAAGAGCAACCTTTTTCCTTTGGAATTGTTTTTTAAACACCAGGTCACATACTAAACTTCAGAAAAAGCTAGGTTATAAGGACTTTTGAGTAGCCTGTTGTCTCTTTAAGAGGGCTCTACACCCCTTCTTTGTGATTTCATGCATACGAATTAGCAAAATTACAACCATTTTATTTTTTAAATATTTTAAATTCTGGATCACATGTATGTTATTTTTTGTATTAATATAATATTTTGAACACTTATAAATGCGATTATATCAATTTAATTCTATTTTGCTGCGAGGAATATAGTGAAAATAATTTTTGAAGATTACCGTCGCAATGATGATACGTTGAGTGGTGTTATTTTAAATAAATTATCCTTAATAATACAAGAGTGTTAATAAAATTCTAAAACCAAGATTAATCTTAAAATATCATGAATTTTATAATACACCTTGAGTTTTTTATTTACAACCCTTGGATTTTCTTAATTATTATGACAAACTGCATACACATTAAAAATAAATTTCATTATCAAAAAAATCATAGAAAATGTTTATAATTCAACCATTTGTTTTATTTATATAATAATATGGTATGTTGTTTACAGTGCATACTACATATATAACGTTATTATGTGCAATAATCAAGAATATAGCGAGTTTCACAAATTTTAAGATTCAGAAGGCCCACGGCGTGCCTAGTAGCCGGATGTGAGATCGTACTCGCTCTGTTTTTGAATTAGGAAATAAATAAATTCAATTTATAGAATAAATAAAACTTAAATTTTATTTATATATACATACTATTTTTTTATACCTATGAATATTTTTGCATATAAAGTTTTGGCTTATATTTATTAATAAAGCTATTTCATTAATTATTTGAATAATTTTCTCTGCGCCTACTAAAAATTGTTGCCTGAAACCACTAGAGCTAAATCTAATTTTTACCTTAGGTAAGAACGGCTGTTAATCAGACTTTTCTACATTGCTATGAGAAATAATTTTGAATCCTTTAACTTTTATTTGTATTTCTGATTCAACCCATTTCCATCTTATGCTATAAGTCTATTTACATTCAATACTATTTCGGCTATCATTTGCCAATATCTTTCATCTAGAACTTTCAGAAGCTAAAGCCTCATCTTTTTCTAAAACCTTTCTGTTTTTCTCATTTTGATATATACCTGCAATCCATAAATATTTAGACTTCTTTTCCATCACTTTAATCGCATCACTTAATGTCCAGTCTATTTCCATTTTATGAATCAAAAGAAAATGATAATGACCTGATAAGGAAAAAGACGTCTCTCTCATGATTTTATAACTTGTAATAGAAAAAAAGATTAGGTAGTTTTAATTTAATAAATAATGAAATTTTCCTACGTGAGCACCGATAAAATATATTATATAATTACTTTACATATATAAATGTAATCTATGTTTCTTGGTGGATTGAATCAAATATACTATCTGGCTCATGGACTTTAAGTTATCTATCTCTGGTGTAGTACAAAATGATGAGTAAACTTGAGTTATGATGTGACGTATGAAGGAACTTAAAGTTTATTTTACAAAGTTCTTAGTTTCGTTTCATTACCTGTTATACTTAAATGTGATATATTCACCAACTTTCACGAACTACTACTATTTATGTTCCAATTTCTAATAAAATAGGTCTGAATTTTCTCTTGTGGTCTGGATAAGTCCACACCGAAGAGACAGCCAGATTGACCACTCTGACACCTTCGGTGTGACAAGATTTGTCACGTGTAAAATTATTATTTTCTGACAAGACTTGTTATGTGTGAAATTTTGGATAAATGGAAGTCTCCATACTTCTGCGGTATCTGGGTGGAAGGTGGGTTTCCTTCAATGTTTTCTGGATTTTCAGTACTAAAAATAAAAGATAATTTTGAGAATTTTATTATAAAAATCACGTGGATATAAGTTGAATTTTGAGAATTTTATAATAAAAATCACGTGGATATAAGTTGTTATCCCGTAGAGCACCCGGTGAAGAATTGGTCTCCCACTCTTCTGCGTAAGTTTTCGAGTGTCCTGTAAAAGGCAGGTGTTCGAAGAGGACAGTTTGCATGTTTCTTACATGCAGCTGATCTGCTGGCTACCCCACTTGTGGGATATGCCGTGATGTATAGTAGTAGTATAGTATAGTATATAATTTGTTTATTAAAAATCTCAATCATCAATCTATTTTTCAGTATGTTTTCCTTTTGCAAATTTAATGTCACTTACCTTGATATTTATATGTCAATTCATCTCCGCATGAACCATTCTGTAAAGTTTCTCACCAGTAGAAAGACAAAGTTCATTCTGTCATTTCACAATGTCATACATTAAATTAGTATAAGTATATTCTGCCAGTATAAATTCTGATTGTATGAAATACTTATATTATCACCTACCATTCTCATATAATATATATGTATATGCTCCATTATTATGTACCTGCATGATGTGTAGATAGTATCTGTAGTGACTAGGTTACTGTCTGTAAGTAATAAGTATGGGTATTAACTGGTTGTTATTATGATTTCGGTTATCTTCAACTTTATGAGGCAACAACTCGACACGACTCTGTTCATGGCGGATGTAAGTCGCACATAAACACATTCACAACAGTTTGTTAATATAGTATCTAGTGTAATAATATATTGTGAGGTAGTGTCTATTTTAAAAACTTTAGATAAAGGTTATAAAAGTGAGATTCCTATTTTATCCCCTTACGTCGCATCTTTGTGGGCTGGCAGAGAAGACAGAACGCAAAATCAATATATCCTTATAGCTTTTTCCCTTTTCTTTCTGACAAATATGCAATGAGATTTCTAGAACTCTTTCTCATACACAAGCATTTATTTGCAATTAACGATTTTTAATAAATATTCCTGTCTCATTTTTTCGTGTTTTATAGCCAGATTGATACATCTGATGGTACTGGGTGCAATTTAAAAATACACCTGTAAACACTAAACAAAGGTTCTTGAAAAAAATAAGTAAAATTTGGAGGAAATATATCGAAGAGATGACCGAAAATCGTTTATTTTATTCTTCACTGTATAATAATATGCTATGCAAACATACTCGTACACACATACACACCATTACACCGCTATCCTCGCAGGGTAGGCAAAGAATCGAGCGATCTTTCTATACTTCCATGCATTTTCGCTTCCGTCACTGTCACATGATTCCTCATGCATGCTTTCCTGTTCAATGTGCTCAACACGTGACCGCCCTGTAGGAATTGATTTAAATGATCTTGCCATTTGATCCTCAGACGGCCACGTCTCCAAGCGCCATTCCTCTCAGTCAAATGTATCTATTTGGTCATTCTGTATAGTGTATCAACCTTTAAAATAGGTCAATGACTGTATATTGATTTTAATCAAAGGGCGCAAGGAGAATACTGAATGCTTAGCGTTTTGATTAAGGTTGTGTCCGATGAATTTTTAGATTATTTCTTGCTATTTAACTATATATCATCCCATTACATTACATATATTAGTATTTATTTACAGGCACGTCTAATTTCCCTTAAATACTCTATTTATGCTGTTGTAATGATAGAATTTTCCTATTTGAAATAACTTAAACAAATGTTTTATTCTACTATTTATCCACGACAGAGACGTCTTTCGTCTTGTTAGGGCATTGCCAATCTCTGACATTGACAATGTCCTAACAAGACGAAAGACGTCTCTTTCGTGAATAAATCGAATAGTAGAATAAAACCCTTGTTTTATTTATTTCATTATGGAATTCTACTACCTGAACGCCGACACAGTGAATAAATTTTCCTATTTCTTATCTGTATTTTATTATATAACTTTTCGTCCTAGGCTATTTATTTTACTGCAAAATATCTTCTATATTAAAATAAATTTAATTCAATTTTCATGACAAGACAGGATCTTGAGATACGTTCACAACTTGTTTACATCATCTAAATTGAAACAATTATTTACTTAGCATTATTTGGCAACAAATTATTATGGAATAATAATGATTGAGGTAGAAATAAATTGACAAAATAAATTACACGAAATAATAATATTTCCATAAGATAACTGATACAAAGAGTTTAATGGAAGTGTCTCAGTGAGAAGCCCTAAAGCTGCTTGTTGAAAATATAATTTGAAAAAGATGAAAGAAAATAATTTAAAGCAACATCTTTATTATGTTGGCTGAAAATTATATAATATTTTAAAATGCATCTATGTTAATAGTTTAATGTAAAGGATACTTTGACGTCTTTGTCAATATCATTAATTAATTGTATTATTTAATTAACATTTCAGTAGCTTACACAAGAAAAAGGTCATTTGTAATTAATTATGTGCTATTTCGTACTCCGATTATGGAAAATCATATTGAAAATTCATAAACGAACAAATTTTACATACAAAATACGTACGCTATATCCTTAAATTATTTGCATGTTCATATTATTATTGTTTAGATTTTATTCATTCATATTTTATTTTCATTTAGTTTATTTGCAACAATACTTTGTTTTACATACAATAATGAAAGGGGTCTTTTGTGGTCCATTTATGTATGTCTTAATATATTTATTATAATTCTGTTGATATTATTTGAATACGACTGTTTATATCTCTGCAAAGAAGTAATAAATAAACAAATAATGTTAAAATTAGGTATATTTAGTAAAGTTCGTTACCTGTTATGTGAAGTAGAGTGATTTTTGTATTTTGAAATAATGGCTGATGCACATACACTTTGTTAGTGTGTGTGTGTGTGTGTTTATCAACTTGTATTTTGTATTTTTAGCTAATATATTTATGGTCTTTTCTAGATAATAGTATTAAATATATAAATATGAAAATAATTTCATTAAGAGCAGACCATCCATCACACAACATCACAAACTTAGTAAGAACGTAAGCAACACATACATTTTGCTAAATATCATGTACATAGTATTTACTCGCAGTACTTTAGTATAATAAGATAATATAAGTTGAAGGCCATATAACATTTAACATTGTTTGAATGAACTTATGCTGACGTATTGCATGACTCCTGAAAATTATGGCTAAGTAAATACACATATTACATAATTCTCACAATAATTTATAGAATAAATCAAATATAATAGAAATTATTTACATACGTACGTACATAAGTACCAACACATACATATTCAGATTCATAGATGTGTTTAAGTCAGACAGAAGTCTTAAGATCAAGGCGGATCTCTTTGCTCTATAATAAACTTGAGTGGACAGAAATAGAGAAAGCGAAGGAGCTGTTCAAGATAGGGGCACATTCTCACACGTAATAGTCAACGTCAGGAAGATCCGACATGACACATGAAAAATATGAAGTGGTTTTTACATAATTTCTAAAACTCTCATTAACTTTTCATATGTAATAAAACCCATTGTTCGTAGGGGTCTTTTGAAAACATTGCCAAAAAATAAAGTGAAAACCTCATTGTAGTTACTAGGAACTACATAAATACCTATTCATAATGCCACGGGGAAGCATTTAAAATGGATTCATTTCATACAACTTCTACACAGAAATCACGACCTAAATGTGTTTTTATAATATTGTTATCAAAGATTAAAGTAGCATGGCGTGGAAATGTTTTCAGTCAAGGAAATCATATTTTTGCTCTTTGCTCATTTATAATTTAGCGAGGAAAGATTTTTCCATTTGCTTAGAGAAATACTACACCCGGCTTAACATTTAGGATACAAAATGAGACGGAAGCTTCCCATGTTACATTGAATATTATCTTACAGCAACAAAAAAGTGTATAACTCAAAGGAAAATGTTATTATTTTCATAATACAATTTAAGCAAATATATTGAAATTAAATTTATTTATTTTCAACGTCAAATATATACGCCATGAGATAATATCACGTAACCATTGCCGAATATTTAATTTGTATTATTTACTTAAAAGTCACTTTTTTGTTAACCTGGCGTTGTAACATGAGATGTATATACATACCTGAATAGATGGATCTAGAAATAAATAATCTTATTACTTGCGTCCGATTTTTTATCAGTATGGAGAAACAACTTGCATATTTATTATATGCAGTTAGTCAACTATCTACCCCGCGATGTTATAGATAGATGAATATTTTCTTATATTTTGGGCTAAGATTGCTCCAAACTAACGGTGATTCCATCGGTTTGTTGTATAAAAGAGCGTGCGCCAATAGCGTTTAAATACTCTGATAATTTTTCTATTTTCACATACGTATGTCCTCAAACCTTTTAATTCAATACAACAATTAAGTGAAAGTTAACAGTGTTATTTTTTTTATTATCTAAATTAAATGATTATTTTGATATTCACTTTTCTCTAGAATTGTTTTGATGGTTATTTTTTGTAGTTATATAGATAAACAGCCAGTTTTTTTCATACAAATATAAAGAATGTACATGTTTTTGTCGAGTATCTTGGCTAATCACAACTAGCTAGTTATGTAAGACTAATAGTAAGAAAATATAATATAAAAGTATACTAACTGTTATCTGTAGTCAATACAAAGGGTTTCAGAAGAAACCTGAGGACACAGCTTTTTACTGGGAGTTTTGGACAATAGACACACAATATACTACCCTCGAGGTCGTGTTACAAATAAACGGCGCATCTCCATTGTTGCATTATGAGTCTTTTCAAAATTCTCTCACGATTTTTCATCTCGTGCCACACGAACCCACTAAACCCCATTGCCTGAACTACGACCTTTATCATTTTTAACGCTAATTAATGTTAAATTTATTGCAATTTTTGAAATATGAAGTCAAAATGTATGTGAAATGAATGATGTAAATATACAATATGTAGATTGTTGCGAAGAAAGCAAGATTAAATAATATTACGTATGTGCTTTATCTGCATGTTTAACGAGTGTACTGTAGTATGTATATCGTAAATAGAATATATACTACAATAAGTGAATATCTACCATGGATAGAGTACAAAACATCAACAAGCTTTGACATCTAGTTATAGTATGTAGGTTGGTACATAATAAATTCATCAACCAACCAACATCTCCAAATTTACGATGCAGGCATAATAATATTTAGCTTACTGTAAAGGTTGTACCTAGTCAAGTTTATGACAAAGCAAGGTACACGGTTTTTTTTAAAGGTAACCCCTTTAACTTTTCTCGTAGCCTCTCTAAATAATATGTTGTGTATGTTGTCTGCTGTAATGTGACAATCCGATTTATATCTAATAAAAGTGAATAAAGAAGTAAGGTCATAAATAAGTATAGATAGGTAGATACCATGTGAAGATTTACAAGATATGTATCTTGCGTTAGGTTTATCTTTTTTTGCAAATGTGCCAGCAATGCTTTGAATTAAATATTTGCCATCTGATATATTATAACTAAATAAAATAAAGTATAATAATAATAAAGCATTATTGACAGAACATAATTCAAAGTTTGTACAAGAAACACATAATAAAAAGAAAACAGTGCTCTGTCAAGTATATATTATGATACACAAAATAAAGTAGCCTGTAGCCGTAGCCTGGAGGTAGAGTCTCGGCCTTCAGATCAAGGGGTCCGTGTTTCGATCCCAGGTGCAGGCAAACTCCCCTTTCACGGCACAAGCTTTTAGCTTAGTGTGAAATAAGTATAAGGTTGTATTTGGGTTTATTTATTTATTTATTTATTTATCAATTCACGGCCTGGGCCCTTTACATATAAATATTAACATAATTATAATAATGTACACAAACAGTATTGACACACACAACACATAAAATGGACAATAAAATAAGAACCACAAATGAATAAAAATTTAAACAAATGTAGGTACATTGGGAAAACGAACGGATTTTTTTTTTTTTTAGATTCTATATGTCAACTTGATAATATCTTTTACATAGTCAGCATGAAATATTCTTAACAAAACAAATGAGATGTCAAAAAATACAAGTAATTTTAAAAATTCAGAGTCAAAAGTTAAAATAAAGTCAAAGGTATGTAATATTTTTAGACCACCTGAGGAATGTCAGTCAATAAAGAAAAGTCAAGAACGAGATATAAAATAATTTAAAGTGGTCGATATGTTGAAATGTTAAAAGGTTAAGATATGTAATAAGCTATTTAGTGTCAATTCATAAGGGTAAAAACAATATACCGAACAAAGATATAAAACATCGCGGAATTCTGATATTGAAAATTCAATAAAAAAAATCCATAGACAAACAACAAACCACAACTGCCCAATGTCAATTTATACACTTAAGTATGTTATAACTTCACGTTTGAATTTGAGGAAATTGTCAATAAAAATATCCGTGTTATCCCCGACCAGATTTCCCAGTCTATGAAGTCTATTCATAGGAGAGTGGAAGGTGTAATTATTTTTAGTGTTAAACTCTCGAAATAACACAGATTGTCTGGTACTTCTGGTCGGAACATTAAATTGGATCATTTCGATCAGTTCTGGAGAGTCGATTGCACCATTCAGAAGTTTGTGCAGAAAGCAAAGATCAAACATAATTCTTCGACTCTCCAAACTGAGGAGACCTAGCTCATGCATTAGAACGGGGTAGTCAATATCTTCGACAGGTATCCCTAACTTGAAATTCACAAGCCTCAAGAACTTTCTCTGTATTCTCTCCACTGCCTTGATATGTATAGCATAATTTGGTGACCATATTGTAGTGTTATATTCCAGTAAAGGTCTTACAAGTGAAACAAAGATCAGTCTATAAGACTGGATAAATTGGAGGTCGGTTGTCAGTCTAAAAATAAAGCCAAGTGTCCTCATTGATCTACCGACAATTTCCTCGATATGTAGGTTATAAGTTAGATCTTCAGAGAAGGTAATACCTAGATCCTTCAAACTAGCGACGGAGTCAAGTGTTACACTATCTATCGAGTAATTGTATGTAAATTTAGTTTTAGTTTTATGAAATCTGATGACCTGGCATTTAGCTATGTTGAGATGAAGTTTGTTCTGTATACACCAGTCATTCAGAGAATCTAAATTATTTTGCAAAATTATACAGTCATCAGTACTCTTTATAGATTTATATAACTTAAGGTCATCCGCGAACAGTAACACCTCTATTTCTCCGAAGATCTCAACTATGTCGTTTATAAATAGATTAAATAGAATTGGCCCCAAGTGCGATCCCTGCGGTACACCACTATATGCATATATTGTATCTGAGACACAATCGCCTACCTTTACTTTGAGAGTTCTTTTTGTGAGATAGCTCTCAATCCAATGAAAGAAAACTCCGTCGACTCCGTATCCACGTAGTTTATTTAGCAGCAAGTCATGAGACACCTTGTCGAATGCTTTGGAGAAGTCTGTGTATACAGAGTCGACTTGTCCTCGTTTAGAAAGTGTACTAAGGATGAAATTCTCATAAATCAAAAGATTAGTTAATGTAGATTTTTTTGGAATAAATCCGTGTTGTAAAGTGGTTATAATATTGTTGATGGGTTGTCTGATTTTTTTTATAATTATGGACTCAAAAAGTTTTGGAATGGCTGATAATATGCATATAGGTCTATAATTAATAACTTGACTATTATCACCTTTTTTGAAAATTGGCTTCACATAACCTTGCTTCCAGATGTCAGGAAAAATACCTGCTCTTAATGAGAGGGAAAACAGGATTTGTAAATGAGTGGCAAATAAATCAACACATTTCTTTAAGAGAATGTTGGGAATTCCATCTGGACCTACTGTTGTTGAAGTGTCCAAGTCAAGGATCGCACATTTGACCTCGTCAACAGTAATTATTATGCTGGGCAAGTTGATAATCTTATTAGTGAAAAAATCTGAGTCAGTATGAGTGGAAGGAACGTCGTAAACGCTCTGAAAAAAAGAAGCAAACAGATTTGCTGCGCTTTGAGCGCATTCAGAGAATTGATTGTTATAGAATACTTTTGATGGAATTTCGACTCGATCTTCTCTCAAATCATTAACGAACCTCCACAGACCCTGAGTATCCCTAGGTAACCTGCTTTCTATAGCCTCCATGTGTTGAGAAAAACATTTCTTGGACAAAATAGTACATTGACTTCGTAAGTCAGAAAAGTGGTTGTAATCATCAATGTCCGATGTTTCCTTGTATTTTCTATGTGCAATTTTCTTTTTTATTGTAAGATGCTTAAGTTCTGGTGTAAACCATTTTGGATAAGATGAAGATTTTACTAATTTTTCAGGCACATAGGTATCGATACAAGTTCTAATATTATTGTTATAGAGTTCGACAGCAGTATTAATATTTGTTTCGTTTTGCAAAAAACTGAAATCCGTATTTAGTAAGAAGTTTGTAATACCAGGATAATCAGCGTCGTGGAAGTTCCTTATGAAAATTGGTTTGTTGTTTTTACAAAAAGGTTGCGATGTAATAGCAATGTCGAGAGGCGGATGGTAAGCATCAATCGGCAGTAAGACCGAAGAGGACTCATTCACCGTAGTGACACCGGAGTCAGACGTGAAAACCAGATCAAGGATCCTTCCATGGCTATTTTTAATATTATTCGCCTGAAGAAGGCCATAATAATTTGCCATGTCAACCATCTCTGCAGCTTTCTCATTGTTAATGTTGTTGGAAATTTGTAAATTAGCTGGAAAGAGGTCGCTGTTGATCCCATCGACGGTTTTCCAGTTACAATCGGGCAAATTAAAGTCTCCAGTCAAAATAAGTTTTGATTTTTTATGCTTTGATCTTATCATCTCAATCTCCTCGTGATAATTTTTGTAAAGGGTTAAGTCAGAACCTGGTGGAAAATATACACACCCAAAGATGACGGATTCATGAGGGCTTTTAACCATTACAAATAATTGTTCAATGTTTTTATTTAAAGTGGCTAATTTTCTGCTGGAAATTTTCTTCGAGACTGCGACTAAAACCCCACCACCCCTCGACTTGCTACTAGTATTAGAGCTTCTATCACATCTATAAATATTGTAATAATGTGAAAAACCCAATTCCGAGTCACCGATGCTAGGACTCAACCAAGTCTCTGTAAGTAGAATCACATCATGTGTAAAACATGATAGAGATTGGCGAAGGTCATGGAGTTTAGTGTTCATTCCTCTGACGTTCTGTAGGTAACATTGTAGTTTTTTGAGTTATTAACTTTAATAACCCTCGGATAACCCCTAATATATTTTATTATTAAATTATTTTCGCCATTTTGAGTCCTTGCATCGAGCTCTTCCTTGAGCTTTATATATTGATTTCTTTGAACTACAGTCTGATCTCTGTATATTTTTATGTTTTTATGCAATTTAGTTTTGTTTTTTAAAACCTCACCCACCTGATTCTGATTTTTTAATATGACTTTAATAGGTCGTGGTTTATTATTGAAGCTTTTACCTAACCTAAAACATTTCATTTCACCACAAGATATGGACTGATCAACTTCCTTTAAGATGTTATAAACCTTTAACTTGTCATCCTTTAAGCTCTCTTCACGCTTAGGTTGTGAGCTTTCTTCTATATTACATATAATGATGTTGTTTTTTCTTTTGCTTCTCTCCTCAATTTCTGCTGCAATGGAATCCGTTTGGGCGACGTTGTGATTCAATCTATTGTTTTCCAAGTTTTGAACTTTATTTTCAAGAATGTTTATTCTTTGTTTTAGTAATTTGTTTTCGACAATTAGCTCATCAATCAGGTGTAATTTGGACGCAATTTCGTTCATTTTTGTTAATAAACTCCTATTTTGTGCTTCCATATGACTTTTAACATCGTTAACGTCATCATGTAGGCTAGTTAAGCACTCTCTCAACGAGTCGTCAATAGCGATGACGTCATCCAATTTATTTGTTTTGTCATTACTACGCCCAGTACTCCCATCATTTAATGGTAGTGACGTTCTCTGTAGGTAGGTGCCCTTAGAAGTTCCTTTGGGCGAATCGCGCTTACTCGATTTTACACCAGATGTCGTCGGAATATTTTTATCAGTATTGTTTTTCCTAGTTCTTCGCATTATTGGTCTATCAGAGTCCATTTTAATTAATATCTTTATTTATTTTAAATTATCAACGATAAATAAAGAAAAAAAAAGAACAAGCAAAATGATGTTCCAACAGTGGGATTCGAACTCGCGCCAACCAACTCAGTTCAGTAGGTACGTAAGTACCGCGGCTCAGACAGTTCAGCTATGGTCGCCGATGACGTAGGCGGGACAGTAGTAGTATTAGAGTTTCAGTAGCGTAGTAATAAAACTGAGCAGCTACCCACCAGATGGAATTCAAAAATATTATTGATGTATGTAGATGTAGTTATGTTCCTTCACTCAATATCGAATATATAATGTGTGATTAGCGTACCTTGTGTGTGTAATATGCTTGAATTGATATGATGTATAAACTGCGCAATGTTTTAATTTGCAACTGTGTAATTTCTGTCACTTTGAGTTGGATATAAACGTTTTAATTGATAAATTTAACAAGAGCACAAAAACTACGTCCGTCTAATTTAACTGTTTGTGTGTGTGTGTTTAAAACAAACCCAGATATATCTTTTTTTTAAAAAAAAAAAGGAGAACATTATATATCTAGGTACCTATATATGGGTAATTTACGTAGATCGAACTATTGTCAAAGTATAAGATATGAATTTTGTGCTAATGCGACAATACATAATATTTTTATACCCGTATAATATAATATACCAAACGTGAACACGTGTAACACTCTGGACCAGAAAAAAAATTAACCGAAAATTGAAACCGGGATCAGGAGCCTAAGTCAGATTGCTCGTGCCATCAGTACCTAACGCAACATTATCTCCATGGCAACGGAAATTGCTAATGTTGCACTGCTGTTACCATGGAGATAATGTAGCGTTACTGACGGTACGAGCAATCCGACTTAGGTTCCAGGGCCTTAAGTCGGGTTGCTCGTACCGTCAGTAACGCTACATTATCTCCATGGTAACAACGGAAATTGCTAATGTTGCACCGTTGTTACCATGGAGATAATGTTGAAACCATGGAGATAATTGAGTTCGTCGGTAGCATGGAGGTAGAGTCTCGGCCTCGTGAACAAGGGGTCCGTGGTTCGATGCCAGGTGCCGGCAAACTCCCCTTTCACGACACAAGCTTTTAACTTACTGTGAAAGGTGTATAAGGTTGTATTTGGGTTTCTAACAAAACCCAGATATATCTTTTTAAAAAAAAAAAAAATGTAGCGTTACTGACGGTACGAGCAATCCGACTTAGGTTCTGGGCTCGAAGTCAAAACACATTTTAGCGTTATGTTTTCGTGTCGTGTACGTTCGAATACAGATGACGTTCCGAGATATGTCAAATTACGTAGCTAAAATACACAATAGTTTCGAAAGTTGTCACATGGCGCAACGGCGTCTATATTCGAACGATTGCGACACGAAAACGTAACGCTAAAATTAATTTTGACTCAGACCTAGAACCGTTATTCTTAGGCAACAGTGTTACTTTTGCCTCACACTGGTTGTCATTATTCTGATTGTGTAAATCACTCATTACATTGAAAATGGACTCAGTCGGTTTCTCGTGTATGGTATCGAAATATAAATCAAATTAAAAAGTACGTAGCCTAATATAGTTTCGGTAAAAGTATAACTAACAATGCATTTTTATTTTATAATCTAAACTCAAATATAACCATTTGAGGTAAATATGTAAATTTAAATATTCATACATGTCGTATATACTTAAACACTTAGGTTTATTTGTTACTGTTTTAAGTAAAAAACAAATATCAAAAGAATAATTTTTAAAATGAAACATAATATATAGTTATTCACAAAGTACAATAATATAAATACACAAAGTACTTTTGCCTGACGATGAGAGCGGAAGCTCTTGAAAGCCGGCTCGCAAAAATAAATAAAGTCAACAGCGGAATAACTATATATTGTGTTTCATTTTAAAAATTATTAATATGAACTTCCACCAAGAACCGTCGGTCGATAAATTAAACTTTATAAACATCAAAAGCCCAGTATGCAGAGCATATCCTTTGGGAATGCACAATTATGGACGAGGCGAGAAGAGAAATGATTGATAGTATGACTCCAGACACCCCAAGACCAGTCTGGTTTGGTGAGCTCACATTGAATCCAGATAATTTCAAGAGTTTTCGAAAGTTCGCCGAGTCCTGGAGGGACAGGTGGGAACTCCTTAGACGACCTGGGTCCGCTCCCGCTGATGCTTTTTAGTCCGTTTTTCCAGTATGATTACAGAGACCTTTTGACCTTACCGAACTCACTTTGTTTGTGACGTCCTTTCCTCCAATAAAGGGAGGTATTCCTTTTTTCCTCTTTTTTTCAGGATCAATCGCTTGATGCAACCGGCTTCCAAACACAAAAAGAGAGAATGATTGGACCCTAACTTGTGATTTTCCTACCACTTTCATTTGTTGTGTGTGTTTTGCATGTAATGATCAATTTCTTTTATGATTACAGATATACTAAACATATTATACACTACGCTTAGAAGAAACTGCTTGTGTAATTGATTGTGGCTATGAAATGCAACTAGTTTTAAGAATTTCAATCTAGTCTTAAGATATTTTGTATAATTTAGGCTAACAACTAGTACGTAGTAAATACGTAACTGTAAGTTAATTTTAAGTTCTTTTGTAAACAATGGAGTCGGTGGACATTAACGGTTGTATTTAATTTTGGGGAGGATTTTGTCGGGGATAGCCCTTCAGGCGAACCTTGAGCCCTTCCTTGAGAAGAATTTGCATGAAGAGTATGGATGACATGGGAATTGACATTCCTGCAACATCCATGGGTGAGGGAGGGTGCAACCCTTAATGTGTGTAAAACATCAAAAGGTTGTTAGCAACATAAAGAGGAGTTTTTTTGTGAATATGGTTCGATGGAAGAAATCACTATATAGTGATAATCTCGCCACTGCACATCATCACATTTTTTCTTGTGTATATTGCTTTATTTTATTTGTTATATGAATGATGATGTGCAAGAAGAATAAAATAAATAAATAAAATATTGACTTTGTCTGAAACGTTTAGATCAAAAAGGAGAAATATTAAGGTAAAAGACAAAGAGTACTAAATTCAAGCTAACTTAGAGTTGGACTCTAATGAAAAAAACACGAGTTACATACAACATGTGATTGTAAATAGAACCCTTGAGCAAAAGAAACGAGGGCAGGCATTAGAGGAAACACATTGAAAAATTCAAATACCTTCTCACAATATATGTGATATTCGGAACAAATTTACTAATGTTTTCCCTTTACATACATTTTTAATGGAATGAAAAAAAGAGAAAATATACCCTCTTCAAACAACTCACTTATATAAAATGTAAACTAAATACTTCATTCTATATAAAATAATATATGTACCTAATACCTACAAAAGCTTGTAAGCTCCGAGGACTGAGAATATTGAAAAACGAATAGGACAAATTTTGAATTTGAATTTTTCCAAGAAATTTGGAATAAGTTTGTGCAAAATATATGAAATCTTATACTGTATACTTCAATACGTTCAAAGTACTTTTACATATGAGTGTTATTCCAGTATCTTCCAGAAGTAACCAAATGTTTTTCAAATATATGAAAATTTTATTAAAAGATTATTCAATAAAGGGTCTGTTTTATAAAAAAATTCATTGTAAAAATGTTGACCTATTTAATGGAAATACAAACTTGTTTTATTATGTTTAAATATCGATTGCCTCAGGTGGAATGGATTAAATTTTAATGTCCCAATTTTCAGTTACACGGAAGTTCTTAAATTCTCTTTGGTAAACCCTCTAGGGCTTTGTCGTGACTCAATATCGTTACAAAAACACCTCTCCACGATATTAAACATCCCCTGAAACGAGTCTTGCTTTATGGGCAAAAGTTACGGCCATCCCTTACTTAAATATTTCACAAGAGGCTAACCCAGAATATCAACTTGTTGATTCAGTTTGGCGAACGGAAAATATTAAACAGAAAATATGTTATGCGTACCTTTTAAAAATATTAAATTCTGGCATTATTGGTAGAGAAATACTGGTACCAGTATTTTGGGTAATGTGATTTTATATGAAAATTATAACCAAAAATAATTCTCCCCTACGTAAAAATATTACTTTAATCAAAATGTTATTAACTCTTAAATATAACTAACGTGCCTAACTTGTACTTTTACAAGCATCATTGCATCCTTAAATGCTCCTCTTGGGAACAATGGGCAGAAACCAGTTTCCTTCATTCGGAATGTCTCTACACCACCAGTTACCTCTCCCCCACGACATTCTATGCTCTCTGATGTCGTTGTCTAAGGAACAAAGTATTGAAATGATTCTGTGCCTCAGCGCACTCCACAAAAATCTATAATGCAGGAGAGACGATGGTCCTGGTTGGATCATGTTATGAGAATGTCCAGTGATTATGATCATTGTTCTATCCTCCATAAGGATTCCTACAGCCCGGGTGCTACATAAAAGTAAGCAAATAATTCCCTACCTTTTCTTTCGATATAACATTATCCTTAGATTGCAATAAAAAGAAATCATCATAGTTTAGGTGCATCGTTAATGTTAAAAATAATCCATATAGTCAGTAAGTGATTGATATAGCGTTATTTTTTTGGTAAAAACTCATAATTTATATAATAAAGTGAAAAGAATTTTACATTGACTGTTATTAATCCGATAACCCGACGGTGAATTAAACCAAAGATTTCAGCAAGGAAAACAACGTTTTATTCGGATTAAACTCAGAATGTATTTTTTTTATACAAATGGTTACAAAAAAACATAAAAAAACGTTTAGCGTCTGGTTGGTTCACTGGTTACCCCACTAGTGGGAAAACCATGATGGTATAGATAGATGAATGGATGAAAAAATATCAGCTTTACAGAATTGTGTCTGAGAAAGATCTTATTGAAAAACAAATCACTATATATTTGAAAAATTATTTATTAAGTTTTCTTTGAGCTTTCAAGAAAAATAAATAACATTTTTGAAATATTTGTTTTTTCACCAATAAATGAGTTAATCAAAAGATTTATTTTCCTTGAACGTAAATATTAAATAAAATAATACATAAACAATTTGTTAGAAATGAAATGTTTTTACTACGATCAAATAATAATATTCGAATTCCAATCATTTCCTGCAATAATTCTCTTTACACAATTTAGCCACAGGTTTATATATTTTCCAGTTATTAAGATTTTCAAATTATGTTTTGTTTTACTGTAGATACATGCAAAACATAACTATGAAGTAGAACATATAATTTATTTATTTATATTACAATGCCTTTTTTATGAACACAAGAAAAATAAATAGATTGATGAGGTACGATAAACTCATACGATATATTATTATACTCATGGATTTGATGATAATTTTTATAACAAAATCAAAAAAAAATCAAGATAATCAAATTGAAAATATATCGATATCGATAGTATGATAAAAAATAACGACAATTTTGAAATAGGAATGGTTGGACAAACTTTTTTGCATACCTTCTTCACTTCCTCTGTACTCACACAATCCAAAAAAAAGAGAATCCGCGGAACTCCCAGAACAATTATCTCGCATTTTGAGTCATGTTCTTTGTCATAAGTCTTCGTGCGTCTTGTAGAAGGTAGGTATTTGAATAACATAGATTAAATGTATATTTATTTCAGCGATGAGGTAAACTACTAATACTTAGAGTTCGTCGGTAGCCTGGAGGAGTCTCGGCCTCGTGAACAAGGGGTCCGTGGTTCGATACCAGATGCCAGCAGACTCCCCTTTCACGACACAAGCTTTTAGTAGCTTACTGTGAAAAGTGTATAAGGTTGTATTTGAGTTTATAAAAAATCCCAGATATCAAATCTTTAAAAAAAAAATATAGGTACTACTATTCTATCACGGCATATCCCATAGGTGGGTAGCCAGCAAATCAGCTGGATGTATAAAACATGCCAGCTGTCTTCTCCGTGACAACAAACATTAAGACATTCAAAATGGGTGACAAACCTCGTCGCTGCATTTAAGATGTAAATTGTCTTTACTTTTTCGAATACTTTAATCTTTTTATTATACCATCAAGGCATTTTCCACAAGTGAGGTAGCCAGCAGACCAGAGGCCTGAATCAATAACACACTTTCGCGTCACGTTCCCGCTCCGTTAGCGTTCGGGTGCAGACGATGTTGCGCCAAAGTGTTAATTTTCGTAACTATTGTGTATCTTAGCAACGAAATTGACACTTGCTTGCAACTTCGTCTATACTCGAACGTTAACGGAGCGTGAACGTGACGTGAAAGTGTGTTATTGACTCAGGCCTCAGCTGCATATAAAAAAAACATGCAATCTGTCCCCTCTGTGCCAATATAAAACACTTGGCTCTCGAAAACCTCCACGAATCCGGATATGAGATATTTCTACCCAACCTGTCATTATTAAATACAATGGGTCTTCTAGCAACATCACTTGTTTGAGGTGTCATGATTGTATTAATATAGGGTTGTGGTAGTTTCTAAACATAATTACGAATGTTTGTGGATTCAAAAAACTTTACTAATACCACTAAAAATTATTATACGCGCGACCAAGGTTTCATTAGCCGTGTTGGCTCAATAATATTATTATTTATTGATTTGGCGGTAACGTTGTGGTCGAATATTGCGCTCGAGAATGACAGGATACCTGTTGAAACTTTGGTAGCGCGTATAATAAGTTAAAAAAATTATCCTCTACTAATCATGGATAGTAATTTATGTGTATTTATTGTGAATGTTTTTTCGGGTAAGCTCTCGGTTATAAACCACTGCTTTAGAGTCTGTTCTGTATAGTACCCTCGATATAAAGCAATAACTGTACCATAGAGAATAATTGTTTATGCAAATAAAATGATCAATGTTAAAGAAACGATTTTTTATAAGTATAAGTAGGTATATAATTATTATTTACTACAAGTTTATTTCCGCACGCAAGCGGTAGTTAAACGTTGAAAAATACTTCAATATTAACTTCATTTTCTGAAAGATTTCTCCGAGTACTAAATGAATATTTAATTATATTAATTATAACATTTCCGTTTCAGAATAAAAAGCCAAGATTGTTTCATGAACAAAATAATTATAAAACTAGCTTTTAATTCCCCCAGTCTTCTGAGAGTTAAATATATATATTATATTACTCACGATAGGGCGTCAAGACACTTAATGCTGATGTTTTAAAAATACAATTTTTATTCTACCAGATGGAAGATAAAACTCATTGCTGAACAGAAGATATAATATTTATTTTCCCTCTTTTTCTCTTTAGTGGTTTAGATAATTTCGTCCCTCTTCTGACTAAGAGTCGTATCTGCCTAAATGTAAATTGTTCAAGAGAGCGTTTTTTTGTGTTTTGTCGTGCATATTTTCGTCTCTTCTAGATAAATGATACAGTGTAAATATATAACATTATTTTATTTGTACCTATTCTTATATATCTCAGAATAATTTTTGTGATAAAATTTCGAGGAATTAGTAGATACAACACATTTTACTTAGAATAATTTGTAAATACGACAACGAATCAGAAGGCTATTCCAGGATAACGGTATCAGTTACAGATGTGATCTTCAGTGAGAACATGCAGGGCACATATAAATACACATTGTTGATCAAAACTTGATTTCGCCAAAAATGTCAGATACGATTGTTAGTCAGAAGAGGGACGATTTTATGATACTTGATCATCAATGAACTCTTCAATGGTTTGATAAATTCTATAAACTAACAAATAAACACACTTATGTTGTAATTGATAAACTTTTAAATTGATACCGGTCTCGGATATTCATGTGGGATTTGCTTAATCTTAATTATATTACTTTCAATTACATTTCATGTTTTCCGGTTGACATTTAAAAATAGGCAACGCGTACTGGAATACTTGTCACTATTTAATAAGAATGTGATATTTAATTTAATACAAGTAACGCGATACTGTGAAGGTAAATAAAATCCTCACTGTCAAAAAATAAAATTCTTTCTACGGAAGCAATGTGTAACTAAGAAGGATAAGTTTAAATGAGTTTTTAAAACACATATCTTTTATTAGAATCAGAGTTTAAAAACTCATATTATTTTTATATACATAAATAATCTAACCGCTTAACTTGAATTGTTATTTTTAATTTATTTAGAGGGTGAAGACACATAATTTTCTTGCGGCGGGTACCTCAACCAGGCAACCTGCTTTCTTTTGACCCAAAAGAATGTTTGATTCATTCCGGTAAATTTGCTTGCGCCAGCGGCTCGCACCGTTCCTGCTTTTACTATGAGCATGTTCTATGTTACTATAAGCATGTTACTATGAGCATGAGCATGTTCATTGAAAGCATGGAACAATTTATTCTTTGCGCCGATCGGCACCGGTAGACGCAGGTAACGGGAAGCAGGCAACCTTCTTCCTTTGTGTTTCTACCCAAAGAATGCACGAGAATTTGAGCTGACTGTGTACTTTTTAAATTTCTACCCATATACATTGATTGTCTCATTTCTAGATTCATATTGTACGTACTATGTACTTTTATTACTATGTATAATGACGTTCTCTTTGAAAAAGTTTTAATTGAAAAGAATGAAGTACATACACGGGCGTTTGATGAGCAGAAATCAGAACAAAGTTTTTAGTCGCTAATACTTGTGCTTCGTAGATTTTAAATAACATTGTATAAATTACATAGGTTTGTTAGACTCATATTTGTGAATACGTTTATGGGTATAATTTAGCTATACAGAAATTAGCTCCGTAGGTAGAAATACTTAATATCATATTCTTTTCTGGTGGTTTTCAAATATTCTGTACAAGGCAGACATTTGAAACATATCCTGTTTTAAGACATTAAACACCTCATATAAGTATGCCGTCTTTCCTCATTCTTTTTTCATCAATAAGATTAATTCCTAATTATTCATTACATAGAGTTAGTCCACTTGTAATAATAAAGAGCCAACATATAATGCTTCTACAAAAGAACTTTAAGCGTTGCGAGACGCGTCAGCTGAAATCGAATCTCCGAGGACCTTCGTAAAAATAAACCAACAACAATCAAAAGAGTTTCTCGTTCATTTGAAATGTAAGCTCCAATACACAATGCCGAAAAAATCATCTACTTTCATCACAGAAATGAGAAAAGGAGTATATTTCGACATTTTCTGAAAACTTATATTTAATTTACCTCATCCTAAAAAAACTTTTACAACCGTTATAAACTATCTATAAAATTATTAATCAGTGCATTTTCACGTTGAAACCTGTTTATTACTATTCGATACAAATACTTTTACTCAATTTCATTAATTAATATATATCTGGGTTTTGTTATAAACCCAAATACAACCTTATACAACTTTCACAGTAAGCTAAAAGCTTGTGTCGTGAAAGGGGAGTTTGCCGGCACCTGGGATCGAACCCCGGACCTCATGTTCATAAGGCCGAGACTCTAGCTCCATAATAACTTTTACTCAAAGCTGTTATTTATAGAAATTAATAAAGTGAAAGTCATTCTCTATAAGTGCTCCATTCTCTATGAAACTTTACAATGTTCATTCAAATGTTACTGCTCCTAGTATACTTTTATATTTATTTATATATACTTACTTAAAAAAAGAACACTTTGAAAGAGCCAACAGCTTATAATATATTATCTAATATGTATAATATTTTATAAGGTTTACTAGCTTACTATTCGATGCTGCAAGGAAAATTTTAAGTCATTATTGACTCTTGGCTTAGATTACAGTAAAAAATCCATTAATGCATGGAAGGTTTAAAATAGTAGTATCACACCCATGAAATTGTTTTTGTAATATTATAGATATATTGAACTCACTTACCCAACGGTAATTGATGACTTTAGTTTGCAAAATAATGTGTCTCTTGAACAATCTTGACACTGGTTTTCGTTTTGGACTAATAAGACTTTTAAAATTAGCTCATGAAACATAGTAGTGACCTAAGAGTCTGTACCTATCTGATTTTTCTCTAAGCCATTCAGTATCAACATCTCTTTGGTTATTTCAAAACAAAAGTTTGTCCATATTTTATCTCTATATTTATGTAATTAATTTATTTATTTATTCTTTGCTGCATATTGGTAACAATCAATTTTAGATTTAAATATATAAACAATATTCAGAGAGCGAGTTTATCGCAGAGGCTCGATTTCTTCCAACAAACCCAATTACATTTGAATTTTATTATAAACTTTTTAAAAAGGAGAGAAGAGGTACAAGGGAGAGGAGCAGGTTAAAAAGGCACTAAGAATTTGACGACAAATTTTGAGAGTGATTCTTCACCACCAGCTTGAAGGCGTGAAGAGTGGGGAGCAACCTTATTCTGGAAAGTACACTACTCCAATAACGTGTGCACTATGAACTGAAAATGAATTCACAAAAAAATATTTACAAGGATATTGCAAAAAAATAAATACAAGGATTTTTACATACAAGTATATATATATTCAAGGCAAAAGCTTGCATCATTTATAATTCACGTGAGGTGAAAAATATTATTTACCTTCAAGGGTTACAGAAGAAATATATATACCATTAGACTTCGTTTGTATTTGTAGGGTGGTTAAATTAACCGCACCGCGCAGTAGTAAGGGGTGGTGAATTTCCGTTTTTATAACTCACACCCTATCCATCCCCCTCTCACCCTGGCCAAGACACGACCCCGGGGATGTAAACTGCAAATCACCACGTTAATTGGATCATTTTAACGAGGAGTGATGATTTTTTTTAACTTTCTTTCTTATGAGATTTATATTGTTCATGGTACGTATTATTTTTAATATCTATATAATAATTTTAGCACTTTTTGTTTACAAAATTGCAAAGTAGATCGTTTTCATAGAATGAAACTGAAAGTGAATCTCGACTGAAAGTTCACACATTAGACCATGGGTGGCTAACCTTTTCAGCAGCCGGGCCAAATTTCAGAATGAGATTTCTTACCGGGCCGCACAACAATATACTCCATATATGAAACATTTGATAATTTTACTTCACCTTAAAATTTCTAACCCCCGTCGCCTAATTTTCAACATGGTATAGGAATTTGCAATGTTTCAAAACTCCTCGGTTTTCTTTAAGAATATTTTCTCAAAATACCTCTTTCAAAAAGTAACGGGTACTTGTACCGACTATTATTAAAAAAAGTGTGCATATGCTTCGCGGGCCGCACGCAGACACCCAATGGCCGGCATGCAGCCCGCGGGCCGCGGGTTGGCCACCCTTGCTTTAGACTTTAATGCTTTGGACTTCAGGTTTCAGTGTCATACTAGGTATATTTTCATTAATCTTTTCCACAAGTGGGACAGCTAGAGGACTAACGTATGCAATATAAATGAAAATTGTGCTCTCTGCGTCAGTAAAAGTTAAATACATTCGGGATGAGTGTCACTCACCATAGCTGAATTGAACATTTTAAATTTCTTATATGACATGTTAAACGAAAACTTTTACAAATGCTCGAAAACTTACAGAAAAGAGAGGGAGACCTATTCGTTTGCGTACTTTCTATATTTATGTTTATTTTCAATATTAATACCATGGGTTTGCCACCCATCCTGAATGTCTTGATTTTATATTGGCACGAAGAAGACAGCTTGCATGTTTTATATGCAGCTGGTCTGCTGGCTACCCCACTTGTGGGATATGCCGTGATGGTATAGTATAGTATAGTATTAATAATATCTATGTAATAATAATAATAATAAAAAGATGATTTGTATTTGGCGCTGTTTAATGGTCCGTGACCATCTCAAGAGCGCCGTGGCTTTTTAGTTATGTTGGAAGCATCTTCTAGGTCAAACATGAAGTTCATGTAACGCTGCTGCCACTGCAGAGGACTCTCCATCTTTATTGGCATCAGTTCTCTTCCTCAGGCCATCCCATATCTTGGTCATGGTGTCGTACGTCTCTACGTTTTTGGGATGACTCTGGGGCCATCCACGAAGAGTGCAGATTTTCTCAATAGCCGACTCGAAATCCTTCTTTTCGAGCGTTCCACATTGGTTGAAATCAAAGAAAACGTTGTACACATAGAGAAGCTTTTTCTTACGGAGATCTGAGATAGGCATCGTGGTAGACAAAACAGTATTTTTGTCTCTTTCACCCGCTGTGTTGATGCGAGTAGTCGGTGTTGTTATCCTTCTCTGTTACACTACTGGACATACACTGATCACTACACGCTGGCACTTGTGATCAATAGAATGATTCTCGAAAATGGTCGATTTTTTTAACACATGTTTTGGCAATAGAAGCGGGAATACAACACAAAATGATGACTTTTTAAAGTTTTGAAGAGACAATCAACAATAATGAATATTAATTTATTTCGAGTTTTGATGAAGTTTAAGAGATGATGAGATGCAAAAACTACGCGGTTTTGTAATGTTAGCGTGCACAAGAAAGTTCAGCACTATAGGACCGATATCTTTCGTAAAATCGAATTATTTAAATGAGCGGTATGATTTGCGTGGTGGCAGCTAGACAGCGCGCAACCCACGCATAAAAGGTATCTATGGAAGTTTTTTTTCACTATAGATATTTATGGAATGCGGGTTACTCTAATTTGTGTGAATACTTTATTAAAATTGGTTTATATTGTTTAATCTGAATTGTGAAAATTTCGATTTATTTGCTGATTCTTTTCACATAAATATTGATAATTTGTCGCAATAAAACAAAAATAATAAGTTGCATTGGAAATGAATTTTCATTTCATGTTAAAATTGTTAATTGCTGTTGATATTAAAATGCGATATTTCAATTGTTTTGTTAAATTTTCATGTTCAATTTAATTAATTACAAGGATTTAATAAAATAGCTCTACAAGTATTTATTTTAATTACTTTTTTTAGTAATAATCTGAACAAGTAAATTAAAATATACCACAACAAACATAAAAATCGTTAGATAAGCAAAAATCATGGCTATCTAAATATACTTTTTCGATGCTAATAAAGACTATTATTTATTTTATTTGTTTTAATTATTAATATGCGCGACCGTATTATTTATTAATAATTATTTATTAATATGGGCGACCGAGAACCACGTGGTCAAACCACGTGGTTCTCGGTCCTTCCTTACATCCTTTCTTTCAGACAAGTATATCCTTTTTGTCATTCTTACCTCGTTCATTCGTTCAACATGTCCCAACCACCGTAGTTTATTCACGCGCATTCTATCCACAACACTCTTCTTGCATCCGCTCATTCTTCTAATATCCTCATTCTTCACTCTATCATGCAGCGTTTTACCAACCATTCTTCTCAACGATCGCATCTCCACTGCATTTATTCCACTTTCGTCCTTCTTCAGCCACGTCCATGTCTCGTTTGCATACGTAAGTGATGGTACCAGAATATTATTGTGCACCAGCATGTATGACACATTGGCGACGCTTACGTTTAGGAGAGGTCACGCCGCCCGTGAGGTAGTCATGTAACATTTGACTGCGTCATATAGGTATAAAAAAAAAATTAACGACATCCACACTTCTCAGCATTATACAACCAGATAAGTCTCCATATGATCAGTCATGACCAAACAATAATGCCGGGAAAAAATCACCTATCCACATAAAGAAAATATCAAAGGATTAGGCTCAAAACGCGGGAACAAAATACCATTGATACCAATAACATATCATTGTGCCTGAAATATCTGGTCTCAATTTTTTCTAACAATATCACAATAGTTTTTTTGTTGGCACGGAGAGGACAACTTGCATATTTATTAAATGCAGCTGATCGGTTGGCAATCCTACGTGCAGGATGTGCCGTGATGGTACAGATATAAAAAAATATGGGTTAATCTAATTTTTGTAATTTTTTTTGTAAAAAATCAAAAGATTTTGGTGTTAGCCCTGTAGCTGAAATGACTTAAGGTATTATATAAATGTAGAGCATAGGTGAGCCCTTTTGGATGGGAGGACACTAGCTGCGACTGCGGGGAGGTGCAGAGTGATTCTCACTTATTGCAATGCCCGCTGATGCGGAATGCATGTAATGAGAATGACCTAATGATGTCAAATGACAAAGCGATATACGTCGCTGCACACTGGAGTGGCAAGGTTTAAGGTCCGGACCCGAAAAGTAAAAGTAAGTAAAGCCTCGTATTCATGGTAAACATTTGTTTAGCAACAATTGATCAACATTGTTGATGAACGGCAAGAAGTTGCTTTGTTTAAATCAATATAGGTTGTCCACACGCCAGTCTGCGTTTTAAATGTTGCCCGAGGAAGTAGTGTTGTTGTGTTCCCTGTATTTGATATATAATCCATGTTTGTAAACAGTTGCAAACACGTTCACACACGTCAACTTTTATTGCGAAACTGATGTTTACGCTCGTCGAGCGAGAGCTTGTCAACATGTTGCAGGCAACTCTGCAACACACAGTGTTGCCTGCAACATGTTGACAGCAACTCCGCAACGTGATGATTCAACATTGTTGCTAAACAAATGTTTACCATGTGGTGATGCGGGTGCGATTGTTCAAAGGTGAAGATGAGAAGAAAAGCAAGAATGTTCCACTTACCTTTTGGATGAGGATTCTGGAACCTGGAATCGCCTTGCCTCTCACACAAAAACACTTCTTTGAATATATAACTTAATAATAAACTTGATGTGCGGTAATTTTAATATTAATTTTTGCGGGTTTGTATATATATTATTTTATTTATAAGCGGTTAAATTATATTGATGCGGTATAAGTTTTAAGAGATGCGGTAGGTACTGATTCACAATGAATAAGGCTGTGCGGTAGGTATGGATTCACAATGAATACTGGTGGGGAAGGAAAGAATGATAGGAACACAATATATTATGATTGTTGCAAGGATGGGAAGAATTGTGACATTTTTTGATAAATGAAACATTTCACACAAACCCCCCCACCCCCACATAGGAACAACCCGAAATCAACCACAATTTAGAATTGGCCCAAACACCATGAATACGAGGCTTAACGGATCAAGAGTGCCAAATATTTTTTATTATTATCATCACAGCACCAAGACTTTGAGTATTTAATATGTATTACATGACACTTCTTCACTGAATAGTAAATTATATAAGAATTATATAACTTATTCATGCTGTTTCACCAGTTTTTTACAGGTCACTATAAATTGTAGAAACAAATTGAAAAGTATAGAAAAATATGAACAAAAATCATACCTGAGTTTATTCGATAATTGCATTTCTTTATGAATTTTAACGTCATACCAATAATTTTATTCTGTGGTAAATGTGACACAATGTGTTTAATTTTTATTTTTATAATTTGAAGTGATGCAGTATATTTTATATTTGTTTTGAGTTTAAATTTGATACGATGGTGGTGTTATACAATTGTTCTTTATAACTATGTATTGAGGGCGTAAGCCGTGTGTATTATTATAAATAAATTATTTGACATTCTTGTTTATTCAAAAGTAGGTATGTGATTCGTTTGCTTAATTTCATTAATTAAATGAACAAATTATCTTGATTCAAATGTTCATTTGAAATTATGTGTGTACTACTGTTATCACAAAAAATATTATATTTATACATTATCTCGTTTACATCACAAAAATAATATTTATTGTCACATAGTATTGGAATTATTGAAATAAAATTAATAAATCGTTTGTTTATGATATGTTATGGCATTTTTAATGTTTCCATTCTCTTAATAAATTCATGTTTATTGAAACCATTTCCTTTCCCGACTGAACCACAGAATTAGGATTATGAATAATAAACAAATTTGTATCGAATGTTATTTGAAGATTGATGATATAAGTCAAATAATATGTAAACGAAAGAAAAAAAATGTGTGATAATATTTTTTTCGTTTCAACCTGTGACTGCACAAGAAGTCACTTACTAGAGATCACATTCTAAGCGTTCAGGAAACATTCTTTATAAAGAACAAATCCTCACGAAGGTAGTCATAGTTTTGTTGAACTAACAGAGAACTTTGCTATCAGCTGAATCCCATTCACCTTTGGAAACTTCTATTACTTTACAAACTTATTCTTTTGATCAAAAAAGTTTGTTTCAAGTTTGAGCTTTCAATTTTATTATATTACACTTAATGCACACGAATGCAAATTTTAAGTATAAAATCAATTTTGAAGTCACTCTTTTATTTGTAATCTGTGCATAGATAACTTTATTTGTAGTTTTGATTGATTATTTCGATTCATACTTCCAATCATTGAATACGTGTAATGTATTACGATGCTGGGTAATTTTCTGTTCTATTCTATGTTTAAAGGCCATCCATTTATTTACAAGTGATTAAGGACATCTTTATTTTGAAAATAAAGATAGCTATTTATATAGCATCTGCATCTATAGATAGATATTTAGCATCTGACTCCTAAAATCCTTTCCCCTATGCATGTGCACGCTGCAATATATGTATGTTATACTTTTTTATTATTATGTGTCCATGAATGCATTGTTGCCTGCATGTGCCTTTTTCATTTGTTTGTTTTATATACCTAGTATTTTTTTTTTGTTTTTATATTTATAATATTACTGTAGATATGTATATTTATGTCTGTTTTGTTTTTTGATATTAATAACCGGGTTAGTTGGAAGACATCGCATTTTAGCGATAAACTCGCCCTCTGTACATTGAATTGTATAAATTATATTTTCTATGTAAATTTGTAAACAATGTACAGTGAAGAATAAAATAAATAAATAAATAAATAAATAACAGAATTAGTCCTTATTGAATAAGGTACAGAGATGATTCAGTGTTAGTTAATATGTCAGTTATTTTTTGCCACCGATAAGTTTTGTCATGAAATCATTTGTGAAATAGTTTTTTAAGATTTGCCATGCATATAATATAAGTTTATTAGTAACTGTATCAATTTATCTGGATTGGTGCGTTACATTTTTTATTAGTCTTTTTTTCTTATGTATTGAAAATGACATGAAAACAAGTTTTCAATAAATTAAAAGTTACATTCATTTTTCTTTTCAAATAAATCTTTTTACCCTACATTATTATATTAATAAAGAAAAATTATAAAAAACGAGGAAAAAAGAAAAATGAAAGGAATCATTGTGTACAAGCTATAAAAGGATGGATAAAAAGCACGTAATTGTTAAAAATTCAGATTTACATTTGAATGATGAATTCGTCAATGGGTGCGTCCAGATAGTAGGATGCGAACGTTAATCAATCATCAATCTTCAACAATTCGGAGCATTCTCCGAAGAAATATTTGAATGAATGCCTTCGTAACCCGTGTAAGGACGGGAAACAAATGCATTTATTCGAATATTTCTTCGGAGAATGTTCCGAATCGTTGAAGATTGATGATTGATTGACGTTCGCATCCTACTATCTGGACGCACCCAATCAATATTTTACCGGTGAGATAATTTTAGAAAGGAAATAATAAAGAATAACAAACGTTTCATTATTTTTTCTCTTATCTTTTCGTTCATTTAACATCCATCAATCTTAATTTTCAAACCCAAATAACTGTCAAAGTCACACAACATTGAATTGAAATAATGTTTTGTAAGAAAAAAAAATCATTGAAACCCATTCAATTAAATCAACATTTTTGTGGTAGTTTGGTAAACAATCAACTTCATACACGTGTTCTAATACTCACGAGTATAGATTGCGGTTACTGAATCAAGTCGTAAATTTAATATTTTATAAAAAAAATATATTGGAAAACTAGAATAGAAAAGGTAGTTTGTACCCTGTAAAGGAAGTTGTTTGTAAAATATAACATAAAATATCACAAAAGACCATAAAATTTTCAATTCTGTGATAAGGTATGCCATACGTTTATGTCGAGCAGATTCCTTCCTTTTCCTCTTTTGCTTTCCACTTCCTATTCTTGTTATATGTGTGTTTTATTTATTATTTTTTTATCTTATACTTTTACACTCACTGTATCCTAAATGTTATTTACTAATTAAATATACTACGAACTCTACTACTTTACCATCTTGGCATATCAGTCAACAAAAAAGTTGTCTTCTCCAAGCCAACAAAAAATTAAGACATTCAAAATATGTGGCAAATCTCATCACTGAATTTAAGATGTTAATTATGTTTTCGAACACCTTCCTTTAAATAAATAAAATTTTCTTCCTTTTGTAAAAATAGATATCAAAAAAATCTAATTAAATCAACAAATTTAATTTTAATACAAGTCACGATCGTAATTATCACTTTGCACATTGACTGCGATGTAAACAAGAAAACAGATAGAAAAAAGTTATAACTTCAATATATATCCTTTACATCTTGATGAAGTGTTATGACACTTTTATGTGATGAAACTATCATGCCGAGGTAGTATTACTATATAGTACGAGTATATATGTACTGGAATGCATTTGTGTCATAGTGTTGTATCCAATTACATACATACATATACATTGATACAGCAGTTCCAACTTCAGTTATAACTTCAATATACATCCTTTACATCTTGATGAAGTGTTATGACACTTTTATGTGATGAAACTATCATGCCGAGGTAGTATTACTATATAGTACGAGTATATACTGGAATGCATTTGTGTCATAGTGTTGTATCCAATTACATACATACATATACATTGATACAGCAGTTCCAACTTCAGTTATAACTTCAATATATATCCTTTACATCTTGATGAAGTGTTATGACACTTTTATGTGATGAAACTATCATGCCGAGGTAGTATTACTATATAGTACGAGTATATATGTACTGGAATGCATTTGTGTCATAGTGTTGTATCCAATTACATACATACATATACATTGATACAGCAGTTCCAACTTCAGTTATAACTTCAATATATATCCTTTACATCTTGATGAAGTGTTATGACACTTTTATGTGATGAAACTATCATGCCGAAGTAGTATTACTATATAGTACGAGTATATACTGGAATGCATTTGTGTCATAGTGTTATATCCAATTACCTACATACATATACATTGATACAGCAGTTCCAACTTCAGTTATAACTTCAATATATATCCTTTACATCTTGATGAAGTGTTATGACACTTTTATGTGATGAAACTATCATGCCAAAGTACTATTACTATATAGTACGAGTATATACTGGAATGCATTTGTGTCATAGTGTTATATCCAATTACATACATACATATACATTGATACAGCAGTTCCATGGGGAAATATGCGAGAAAAATTGTTAAAGCTTAGAGTTGATGACATTTCACATTGTACCTATTACAGTTTAATGAAAGATTTTTCCTTTCAAAATCCGAAAATAGTTATGTGCATTTAAGTGTACTTTTGACTTAATAGGATTTATATAGTAGGTACTTATGAAGTGCAAAAACCTGCAGAATCATCCACAAGTGTCTTTTTCGAAGAACAAAAATGTGTATGATTTTTGCTGTTTTTAAAGTTTTTTCACTTTATGTTTAGTCTTTGTAAAATGCTCACTAGTACAATTCAAACAAAACCTATTTGATTTCATTTTCATCGATATGTTGAATTTATATAAATTATGTTATTGGCAAATAATTGTAAATGCTATAAATTGTTCTGATCACGTTTATATGTTGATAATTGTTTTTTAATAGTATAATCTCCAATAGTCTGATAGTCGAGTGCCGAATTTTCAGTAGGAAGTTCTGATTTGAATTCCGTTGCATATACTGAAGATGTTCGAAGTGTATTTTGGTTTGCCACTCTAACTCAAAATCAGACTTATTTGTTTTATATTATAAAACAAAAAATATTTTGTCACATAGCTCTGAGGTATCCACACCATGCGGTGATAGAAGATGCGGTTTTAAATGTTGCACATCAAAAACGCATTACCCCGCAGTGGGCGACATAAACATTAACATGACATGCATTAAAGTGAAATCTTGTTGCATTACATTAATATTTTAAACTTAACATACCGACGGCGACGTCAGAAAACTCGTTTATCAAGAAAAATCGAGTGTGACATAAAAAAGCTAAATGTCACTTTAATACCTTAACAGAACAGCGTTAACAAAACAAATGTTTAAATTTAAGAAGGATTCTTACAGTCACTAGATATATGAAACCTTCCTCTTTTTATGGTAGATAAATAATGTAAAAGATATTTTCTCTTAGGTTTTACTTATTCTATTTATTTGAAGTGTTTTTTTTTTGAAAAAAACAATCCTTTAAAACAAATTTTAAATTTTTGTGACTCGTGATTTGAACTTAAAATTGAATTTATCAAAAATCTAAATTGCAAGGACTTTTTTAGTATTTAATTTTTAATCAATTGTAAGATTAATGCATAAAAATAAACAAACGTGTCTTGTGTTCCATATAATTCGTTGATAGTCAATTACTTAAATCAATACTAGTTTTAATTTATTTTCTTCTTTCCTCCTTAACTTCATTGAGAACACAATCTCTCAAAAAAGTTTTGTGAATATAAAGTTACATAATATTTCTTTGAATATTAATTTATCTCAATGATTATTATTTTGTTAATGGTTAGTATTTGTCTGAGGGGATCTTAAAAATTTCGGCGAAAAAAAATAAAGGTATATAAAATATTCGATTTATCACAATTAAACGAAAATATATACTACGGATTAGTTTTATTAAAAGAAAGCAGACTTCGGTTGCCGTCGGAATTTGTGTTCTAGACAATTATCATTTTTCCTCGTGAAAACACAGAATAAGATTAATTATTGTAACTTTTAAAAATCTGTCACAATTGAGCGTGGAATATAAAAGAGGAAATTAAATTAAATAATAATAAAATTATGATAAATGACGACATTAATGTCGCAATTAATGACAGAAAAATGCTTTTAGTATTGTCTTGGTGGTAATATTAATGTAACAATGATAGATTGAAGAAATTGCATTAGACGTTTGTGTTAAGAGTGTACCACACCACAATTCCTTTTGGATCTTTTACGAGTAGTTAGTTCTAATGGACTTAAGTGGTAATTTGTTTTATCTCAACTAAATGAAATAAAAACTAGTTTTACCACAAATGGTTATAGAATCGATAGAAGTCTTTTTTGCTGTTGTAAATAATATCCCGTAATGTCTTCATGTAAAAAATAGATTTTTTATTCTTTTCCGTTAGTTTTTAACTATCCTGTAAAAGACAGTAATTGTTCATGAACATTACATAATAGACAATTACAATTCAGAATAAAAGAACAGCATTATATTAAATTAATAATTTTATTTATAATTACCATCACACAATTTTCCATTAACCAGTAAACTGACAGTAAGGTAACCAGTGGACTACAAACATGTAATAAGCATGCAACTCGTCTTCTCCGTATAAACAAAAAAAAATACATTTAGGATAAGTGGCATTCCTCATTGCTTCTTCGTCTTATGAATGATGCTTTATTATTTCCTTCTTTCTATAGTTTCATTATTTATCAACTGAACGTTTCATTTATCAACTGAATCGCTCTTCACACATATCTGCCACCCTTCAATCTCTTCACTGGCTCAGATGTCCGGAGAGAGTTGAATTTAAAGTGTGTTTGACAGTATTTAAGGCACTTCATGCTATGGCCCCAGAATATATCATGGAACTCTGTGGTAGACAGGCGTTAAGTCATAGACAGACAACACTTAGGTCTTGTCAAGATATAACAACTAAATTGGAGGTGACCAGTACTGTATCGAAACCAGTGTACGTGGAGCGTGCTTTTGCAATATCTGCACCTGTAGTCTGGAACAGGCTTCCACAAACGATCAGAGAAACGCAGGACATATCTCGTTTCAAGAACCAACTGAAAACTTATCTATTCAAGAAATCTCACGGAATAATTCAAGCACAACCTTAGTTAGCAAAGAGCGCCCTTGAGGTGGATTTTTTTCACAAAACGGCGCTTTACAAATCATCCAAATAATAATAATAATAAAAGGAGACTCGAATACTTAAAGAAAAGAATGGGCTACCTATTCTTTTCCGGGGACTCAACGGAGCAAACACACAACTACAACTAGTTTAGTGTTGTCGGTCCCAGATGCTGGAACAAGCTGCCTCTGGGTCTGCGAGAGACAGTGAATGGAGAGAACTTTAAAAGAGGGCTGAAGACGCACCTTTTTGCTGGGAGTTTCGGGTGGTTGAAGCGGTATACGGTGCCCTTGAGGTCATTTTATGAGTAAATGGTGCTTTACAAATTGTTCATATATACCTATACAACATTTTTCACATATAAAAATAGTATTTTCGATTTTTGGAGTTGCTGAAATAAGTTATTGCTTATTTGACAGTTGTTTACGGAGTAATGTACAAAAGTATCATAATAATATCATAATGCTTGACATTCAGCCAGAAAGACAAAAAAAGTTTTCAAATGTTCGATATCTGTCAGCTACAAATAGTTGTAGTGTAAGATCAGGAATAGAGGGTGACTAACCCATCCTTAGCTTTCAGAGATATCTATGTATATATTATATTACATGTTGAAAGTACACAAGTATAGAGTTTATAGCAACCTTAAAGTTAGACCATAACACCATCATCTGTCAATAGAAAATTGAAGTGCTTTTCCTACCTAATTTGTTTCTCCTATTCTGCAGAAATACTGTATTTTTTTCTCTATTTGATGAAATTGAAGGCTGTATCAACATATTGGTCACTTTGTAGATTGATCTCTTTCATATTTCATTTTTATTTGATTCAATATGTAAAACATCTTTACGTATTGACAAACATCGGTATGATGTTATTAATGCGGGGACATTATAGGATAAGCAAAAGAAGCGGAAAATTCAGATCGTGAAAAATTATTATATTATTATTTATTTTGAAGTGCAGTTGTTTTTGTTTTCTAAAGCCTATAACTGTCTTTCACTGAATAAAAGTCTATTCATTTTGTCGCCCCATAGTTCTGTCTTCCACTTACAGCATGCTACTCTATTATCGTCTTGTCGGTTCTCGCCTTGCACTCCTTTTTCTCGTCATTGGTCTCTCATTCATTATTTATAGCGCCACATTCCCTCATCTTCATGACTTACTTGTCCGATTCTTAGTATATAATGCCATAATATTCAATATTCGCATGTTTAACAAGAATATTATGGTTATCTAATTATTTTTATAAGATATAATATTTAAATGCGCACAAATCATAAATAAAATTATTTCTGTATAGTTAAATTTTATGATTCATGTAAAACTAAAATATTATTTTTCATGATATGAAGAGGTCAATGCCCAGGAATGAAAAAAAAGAGAAAGAAGCAAAGAAAGGACAAGATTGTAAGATTATTTTGATAATATGTATATGATCATATATTTTCAAAGGTGTTTCATCTTACAACAGACACCCCATATTCTACTTATTATACTATGAATATTACGTACTTGTATAACAAAATAAAGATTAACATTTCCTTATAAAGACGCACATGTGTCCACTTGGGGATAATGTAAGCAAATAATGACACAAGGCGCTGAGCAAACTGAGCCGTAAACATTCACAACAATGAAGCGAGGCAATGTCTTCATGAATATAGTAGGTACAATACATATTACGCTCTCACAATAATAGCAACAGACTGGCGATTATTTTCATTTGATTAACCATATATGTAGGTAGGTATCTACTAAATAGAAGATAATGATGTCTGTATTAGTGCCTTTATAAAATTATTAAGTATTATGGTGAGATGATACAACTTAAAGGTTGTATATAATTTTATGACCTTTGACATCAGCCTCATACTGCTGGATAATTTGATTGGCTATTAAACATTATGACGCCGTTACACGAGGTCCTTCGTTCTAAATGGATAAAAAGTAATAAAAACATCATTATTTTGTTATATATACCCACCTACTCTAACATATCATCATTCTACACCTAAGGGTGTAATTCAATACTTGTATTACCTACCTACTAATTTTCAGGTTTTCTTATTTCTTTTAATCGCATTCAGTAATGCTTTTAATAAAGTTTATATTTACGTTGAACGAAACACGTGTTAAAATATGCATTATCTTACATGAGTTTAAAATAACTCTACTTTTGTATGGTTTTATAAGTTTTTTTGTTGTATTTGAATGCCAAAACATACTACATTGGAAGTTTATTGAGCAATTTTGTTGCATTAAATAAAATAAATTGAACAAAGTTTATATGAACCGTGGACTTTCTGGAAAAAAATTGGTGTCCCGCTCTTTTCCATAAGTTTTCGAGTGTTCTATAAAAGGGAAGTGTTGAGTTCAGTGATGAGATAGGCCTTCCATCCTGAATGTCTTGATTTATTGTTAGCATAGAAAGGATAGCTTGACTTGCATGTTTATTACATCGGCTGGTCTCCTGGAACCCTACTTGTGGAACATGTCGTGATGGTATTGTAGTAGTTGTAGTAATTATGTTTTACCTGCGTTTAGTAACAAATGAAATAAGAAAATACATTATGTAATAGTATAGTTATACTTACTACTTACTTCCGATGGTCGAACAGCCCTTATAGGACCTTTGCCTCCAAAACAATAGATCTCCAAGCCTTTCTATCCTGAGCAATGGACTGCCAGTATATAGTTATACCTACAGAAAATTCAAAATCACCAGATTCATGCAAGATACTTATATAAAATTTATTAAAATCATATTGACTGTGTTCAAGGCACTACATGGCATGGCACCAGTGTACATCCCGGAGTTCTGCATTTCTGAGGAGGCAACGGACAGGCAAAAATCACTAAGGTCTGCAAACACAGACTCTGTCAATAGACTTGTGGTACCGCGTAGGGGGGGTCTGGCCAACTATGTTGACCGTGACTTCTGTGTGGCTGGTCCGTTGCTGTGGAACAAAATTCCCTATGATTTGCGAACTCTGGAGAGTGTGGAGGTGTTCAAGACGAGGTTAAAAATCCTATTGTTCAGGAGGTGTTATGATTCTTGAATGGGCCTTTGCGGTGGTTTTTCCACAAAACGGCGCATCATAAATAAGTTGTCTAGTTATTATTACTATTATTAAAAAATGTCTACGATTGATCGAATTCTTTATGGGAAGATATATTTTTTAAATTAAACTTGGTAATACTGGCTGACCTAAATATAATGTTAATTTTCTCACCTTTCTTTTAATAAAACCCGTATCGTGTTCTAGATAAAGCAGAATTATTTTTGGAATACGTCTAAGACTTTGTAAGCTGATCATAAAAATAATGCGATCATAAATCTCTATTTCCATAAAAATTTCAGAAAATACCTAAAATGTTTTAAAACATCCGTATGGGTAGACAGCTAATTTCCTTTCTGTCAATAAAATAACCATTAAAGCGAAAAAAGAAACACAATTATATTTATTTTTTGTTCAATCCCCTAAAGGGGTCATTTACATAATTGGAATTTACACAATGTGTAGATATTATTTTTTTTATCTTGACCGGATAAGCAGGGCGCCTGGCGTGCGTATGATGAAGATGACGCCCGCTCGATCAACTTGCTTTCAGCGTTACTTTGCAAAAATTCTTTTATTCACCATTTTTTTTATATTTTTTTGTTTAAACTTTTTTGGTGATGCAGAGAGAACAGTTACAAAGTCAAAGTATATGAGATAACATTACATTAATTATTTTGTGTGGATATTCTCCCTCTGGTACAGAGTATTTAAGAAGACATGATTAGGTTTCAAAAATATTACTTTCATTTCATTTCATTTTCATTTTCATTACAAAAGAATTTGGCTTTAAAATTTAAATTAATTGAAGAAGAAAAAAAATTACTATACCTACTATAATTATTACCCAGTATCGGTATTAGAAAAAATTTATTTCAGCTAATCGAACAGATTTTGTGAGCATTGATCGCAGAGCATATGCCATAGACATCACTTTACCACATAAAGGCTTGGATATCCTTTGTTTTTGAGACCAAGGCTCTACAAGGGGTGTTAAGCCATCGGATGTAAATTAGTATGTAATATAAAGAGAAGAATCATGTTATTTATTAATCTGCTACACAATATATTGTACAAGAGAGTGTTATATGATGCTGGAATTTTCTCTCAAAATCAACATGAAGAAAAAATACAACTTTTATGAAATATTGTTCTGATTCGATGAAATATGAGTGAACAAATAACATGTTAACCATGTACCCATAATTTAGTATTTTTTATTGGTGTCGTTTTAGAGAAACATTTACAAAATTCAATACTCTAAAAGACTCTTAAATGAACCGTTATCGTCAAATTATGATTTTCACCCAAGTTAAATTGCCTCTAATAAATTCTGCAAGAATATTATGACGGCAAAAGTATTAAATAAACTGGTACATTGATAGGAAAGTGTTCCATAGTAACATCGATATTATCAACCGATAACAAGGATCGATGATGTGAATAGTAAATGTCATTAGTGCAAGTTTTTATCTCGCAGTGTATTATAGTGATGAATGTATTAAAATCGAATTAATATAAAATAAAACATGTGCCAACTGTTTTTTATTAATGTAAAATCATATAAATTGGGTATACAATATGTGTGTAACCTCCTCGGTTTTAGATTTGTCACCAAAAGTACATCAAGGGAGTATTGTGATTGAGTTTTGCAGAGACAAGTCCACAAGGTAAACTTCGAGCCCAATCGTAAATAAATAAAACTTTTGCTTTATTTAGACTGACTAGATGACATGAGAACTGATATTCTTGAAACATTCAGGGGCATGTGGTGGGTATCACTCCCTTGATGTAATGAAAGAGACTTATGGGTTTTTTGCTTTTTACTAATGGGCTCTGCCCTCCAAAAAAAGTAGTAGTATAAAAGATTTCCAGGGCTGCGGTTTGCATGTGCGGATAAATAGAAGGCCACAGTTCCTGAGATATCCGAGTGTGAAGTAGGTCGCTCTTCAATAATGAGATGTTTTTTGTCAGGTTAGGAAATTGTCATTAATATAGTAGATTGGCAATAATTGTTAATGCATTTGGTATTCTGGCTTCATACATTAAATGGTACATTTCTCAGTCGATTGACTGAATCAGTTGTCACATCGTTTAGATACTCATAGCCGAATAAAGAACATTTGTGGTTCGTCATCTGAAATGAGCCATATTTGGATTCAGAACTGGAGGACAAACCTCAACCCCTGGCACAAACTGATACAAAGGATCTAGTGTCACTTTTCCAGGTTTTTAGTTGATATTCGATGATTGCTGTAACATAATATTTGTAGACTACACTTAGGTAGATTTTTAGGTTTCGTGGAAGGTAGCAACATCTTGGAATAAGCTGGTCGTTACTCACTCCTCCCGGTTATTATGTTCATTTTGTATATAACTAATCTTGGTTTTATTTTACATCCAACCGAAATTACTTTTAAATTATGGGGGGGTTGGACCCCATTCTAATAAGATTTAAACATCAATAATTTTGTGACTTATTATTCAAACTGCGAAACATAATAATTTCATACTTGCAGACCTAAAAACAAAAATAATTCATGTCACACATGATAAGACTATTCAGTAATTTATTTATTTAAACACACACGGCAATAAGCCTTTTACATGTTAACAAAATACATACGTAGACACAACAATGACATAACAATATATTAAATAATTTATGGTGTCGAAGATCAAATAGTAATCAGGGAATACTATAATAACAATTGAAATAATAAACAAAAGAAGTAAAAAAAATATCATTATAAAATCAATAGATACATTATAAATACGATCAATGGAATAGGAATTTTAAAATTATTCAATAAATCAAAATGATAGAAGTCAATAAATGATCTCCAATGGATCAAGATCTCCTGTCTAAATAGCACAGGAAGAATTTACTATGTTCAATAAGTTATCGGCTGCTTGTTCGACAAGTCAGCAACAAATGTTAAGAAAATAAACATTTTTTTTTATTATTTCAACAGATTTGAGCATAACTCGTAAATGACATATCAGATATCTCGGCCATGTTAGAAGAGATATCTGCTTGGTTTTGTCATCTGCGTATTGTGCCTAAATCAGTTAAAACAATTACATATTAGAAAATATTCTTAACATTCATATCTCTTTTGTTGAATCACACAAGATGTAGATAGTTTATTTAATGTTAATACCCATTTTTTATTTGAAATATAATATAATATGTTGAATATAGGTCAACATATTTATTCAGAGCAGTTTCAGGACTTTCAAAGTAATTAATCACCCAAGTTGTATGTACAAGCGTTTTGAGCTTTTTTAATACAAAATATTAATCATTACAAATCTTGTGCAATATTTGAAAATATTTTCATAAGATATGGTAGATATAATATAATATTATCTTAACACTAGAGCACACGCGCTCTTAATAGAACTTAAGCACACGCACCGCGAGGGAAACCTTTACGTGAAATTAAATGCTTATATTTCTGTTATTATATAAGATGAAACTATCAAAATTACATCATTATGTACCTTGGAATATAAACAACAAATTTGTATTATTTGTTTTTTTGGAAATTTCTTTATTTAATACGAAAATAGAAAAATATAACATCACCTATATTTTCGAATAAAAAGTACACCATGGTAACACGCGTCGTGAGGCAATCCCCACTTTTATTGCCATGTACGTAAGGATCGCATTCAGGTAAAAAAGATGCATTGTGTAGTTTAGGGTTCCTATTGAATTTTGGCGCCATTCAAACACAACTGTTTTTTTTGTCATCTCGTTTCGGATTAACTTTTGCAATATAAATATTTATTATTATTATAGTTTTATTTAGATGTTGGTACCCAACAGTTAATTATATTTCACTACTTATTCACTTATTGATAATAGCTGTTATTACCACTACTACTACTAGGTACTTCACCATCACGGCACATCCCACAAGTGGAGTAGCCAGCAGAACAGCTGGCCGTTTTCTCTGTACCAATAAAAATTAAGACATTCAAGATGGGTGGCAAACCTCATCGCTATATTATTCTGTACTATATAAAGTATATCGCTATATTATGTTATTCCAAAAAAAAATGATAATCAAAGATTTGTTGAAAAAATTATTTTTGTATCACTTGTGAAAAAAAATTGTACCCGTTCTTAATTATAATCAAAAAACAATATCTAAAGTACACAATTTTTTAACAATTACATTTTAATGTAATGGTTAAAAAATTGCAATGAAATTATCGGATATTAAATTGATGTTTTGAATGTGTGTACCTACGTTAAAAAAAATAGTAAAAATATTGTTCGGACAATTGTTATGTATACAATTAAAATATTCACCCATTTGTTTCAAAGAAAAAAAGAACAAAACGAAACCTAGAACCATACACCGTCAGATATTTTTTATGACTGAGTACCTGCATAGTGACGCCGTAACACGCGTAGTGGGAGAATCCCCGCACAACAGCAAAAATCTGGCAAAAAGTATTCTTAAGAAGATTTTAAAGAGCTGATTTCACTATAAATAAATGTTGCTTATTGATGGGTAGGATATCATAGAAGGAAAAACTCGACAATCTCGTTGATTTTATTTTATAACGAAAAAACTGCCGATGTGAAGGTTTCCCCGCGCACGCGTGTGCTCTCGTGTTAATAAGCATTTTGATTGGTTGGAGATGACTCAGAAAGTTCTTTGTCAAAAGCAGACTTCTTTTGAAACTAGGTAATCTCTTAAACCACAAAGGACTCTTGTCTGTTACTCGGTTGTAGGCAACATATCAAATGTCAAACTGTTACGCCTAGTACTGATGTTGTTATATATTATTTGTAAATATTGTTCATTCTACTATACGAGTAAGCATATTTTATGTTATTTAATGAATCTATATCGAATTGTCAAAAACGAAAACCTAAAAAAAATCATCGACTTGTAAAAAAATATACGATAAATAAAGGGCGGAAAATAAAATCAACGAAACACTTTCAGAAGATCAATTTGGATTCCGCAAAGAGACAGGCACAAGAGATGCAATCCTGAGTCTCAGACTTACTCTAGAAAAGAGAATAACAATTAATAAAAACACATATATAGCATTCATCGACCTTGAAAAAGCATTCGATAAAGTAGAATGGGAACAACTTTTTAACACCCTCAACCAGATAGGAATGAGTTATAAGGATAGAAGAGCAATCTGGAGCTTATACAAGAACGAAATGGCTGTGATTAAAAGCGGAGAGAGCTGTGCAGAAGCAAGGGTCGAACAAGGCGTAAGACAAGGATGCTCAATGTCGCCAGCTCTCTTTAACTGCTATATACAGCGAGCCATTGATGAACTGAGAGAAGAAATGAAGAACTGGACAGGAGTAAAAATAAATGGGAAAAAGGTCGACATGATAAGATATGCTGACGACATAGCACTGCTCGCAGACTCCGAGATGGAGCTGAACGAAGCTTTAGGAAAATTGGAAAGTATACTGTTGTCAAAGTACAACATGAAAATAAATAAAGAAAAAACAAAATGTATGGTCGTTGGAAGAGAGGAAGCGACTGCGAACATTGCATTAAATGGAGTGAGCATCAAACAAGTAAGTGAATTCGTGTACCTGGGCAGCAGAATAAACCAGGATGGACGCTCCAAAGCAGAAATTGTAAGCAGAATAAACCAGGCAAGGATTGCCTTCAACAAAAAATCGAAGATATTGGAATCCCCAAATATCGACTTAAGCGTAAGGAAGAACCTTACTAAAGCCTTTGTATGGAGCATTCTGCTTTATGGTTGTGAGACATGGACCATCAGCAAGAGTGAAAGCGGACGGTTGGCGGCCTTTGAGATGTGGTGCTACAGACGCATGCTTAAGATCCACTGGTCGGAGCACGTCGAAAACGAAGAAGTCTTAACCAGGGTAGGCGAAAAAAGGCAACTCCTTAAGAGAATCAGCCAACAACGAGCTAACTGGATTGGGCACAACATCAGGCACCCAGGACTACTCATCGCCATCGCGGAGGGTAAGACCGAGGGAACAAATGGCAGAGGCCGACCAAGAGACGCATATATGGACCAACTGAAGAGGGACATGAACTGTGGCTCATACGTAGAGCTTAAAAGACTGGCTGAGAATAGGGAGGAATGGAGAAGAAAAACCAAACTCGTTGCAGACCAATCCAATGGATTGTAACTAAATATATATAAATTGTTCGGGTATATGCTTATACTGAAGTTTTTCTTAAAAGAACAACCCAGGTGAATATCATTAACAAAGAGAAACAGTAAGTATTGAGTATATTATGGCAAAACCACTCAATATTGTGTGGAACGTCTAAAGAATAATAAAAAAGTATATTATATTGAAATAAGCCCTTTCTCGGATATTTCAGGAGTCAAGGCAATGACAAATAATAATTTTTAAATTCTCTCAAGTCAATCAGTACCTGCTTAACCAAAATTGGCTAATCCAATCCTACCAACTCAACGGTCGGAGTACCTGGGAGACGTAGCAGCTTGAGACCCATACATCCACAAATACGCTTGCATTTGACGTGACTTTACTTCCCAAAATAAATGTGTCGAGAAGTGTCGACCATTATACATACGCAGAATCATTTAAATCTTTGCATCTATCATCAAAAGACATTCGAAAAGTTTTGCATATTGAGCCCCTGCCCCATTTATTATGTATAATAGTACAGTACATCAAAACAATATTTTTTTTTAAAAAAAGAAAAGAATCACGAATTTAAGTATACATCACACTACACTTCTACGACCATTCTCTGATAAATTTTTTAAACTTATTTTTACCCAAGCACCTCTTAACTGGAAGAAATATCATTCTCAAGCTATTTATACCATAGGTACATTGAGTTTTTATTTATTTAACTGTGTAGTTAATATGGGCGAAAATATAATGTAATGCTTACAATATTATGGTTTGCATTGTGCTTCTCGATTGGTGGACCTTACATAATTATATTGTGACAGTGAGAAAAGCGAAAGTGATGAATGTTGTCCACAAACACCGAAAATGTTCATTTAACCTAGTCTAGAGCCAATTCGTAAGCGTTGAGACGTCTTTCCGCTTCTTTCTATTAGATTTTGCATAATGTTACACAGTGTAAACATGGTTCCACAATCGAGATGTTTGTCATTTTGGATGTGTGTCATTTTGACGATAATATCTTTGTACCTTTCTAAAACTTTATCTCAGTAGTCTACCAGTTCTGACAAATTAATGTGAAATAATGTTAGAACTTTTCTCAACAAGAACTTGAAACAGAGTATTACAAAACAATCAGAAGTTGACGAAATATTAAAATCTACTTCTTCCTCATTATTGTTCTTATATATTCAGCGTATTTGTAATAAACTTTTAGATTTAAGGATTTGTCAATGTTACCTTTGATGTTTAAAAGGTTTTCATTTTCTTTGTTTTTCTTTTCAGATATCTGGATGTCAAATGGTAAACTAGAAAAGTATAAAACTATAATTTTATTTTCAATCATATTTTAAGACAAAAGAGTCGATTTTATACAAATTCATAACTAAGTTTTCATTTCGTTCCTCAAAAAACACAAGCAGGAAATTGATAATTGGTTACCAAACTTAAATGCCATTTTAATATGGGTGAATAATTTAAATAATTTATTTTGAAAACTGTAGCTAGTTTATGAATAAACTTTTTTTTTCTTAGTGATACTAACTTATACTTAATTGTGAACATTTGTGAGAATTGTGTTTAGAAATCAATAAAATAATTGGATTTTTGTATCAATTTGTTCCATTGTAGCTAAAAATAACATAGAGTAGCGTGAAGAAAGTGAATATTTTCTGACTGGCGAGTGTCGAAGGTTGAGTGGAGGAAGGAGAGTGAATAAAAGTATTTAAAAGTGGAGTTGTAGTGGTAGTATCGTAGAGATTGCTCCCTTGTCGAGTTCTCTCGACACAGGTCCTGCAGCGTTGTCGGTCGAGCGTGTTCCAAAGGAGGGTTGGCGTGGCGTGTGCTGGGGTGGCAAGCTGACGGGGGCCGGCGGGGGTGGCGAGGGCGCGAGGCTGCTGGCTGATGCCATGCTGCCTGACAGGGAGCCACTCGCTTGGTGACGTCACGGGATGGGGCTACTCGTGGCCGCCGTCCTCATCCTAGCGTTCGTCGTCCTCGTGGGTAAGTTCACTTATTATTCTGTGATGACCTTAATACACATTAAAACTATAAAAACCAGTTTTGTAAATACAGAGTCATGTACGCTTAAGAAGGTATACGATAACATTCAAACAGATTTCTGTTACAAATCTAGCCTATTATATCAAATGAGGTTAGTTCTATTTGTTGCTAGTCCGAGTTCAATTCTAATGAATGATATTTAACCAACATTTTTTGTTTGTATCTCATGGAATTTCAACCGAGTATAATTAATGAAAACATTTTAATCGCATTTTTAATCACACTGTTAATATTTCCATCTCTCTTTTCAATAAAGATTAATACTTGGAATTATAGTGTCGATAGATATGTTATCAATGTAAATGGTGCAGTCGATATTTTCGACCGACGGTTCTTGGTGAATGTTCATATTAAATTATACTTTATTAGTCGCTAACCGACTTTCAAGAGATTCCACTTTCATCAGAAGGCAAGCTTTAAGGTCTGATGATGAGAGCGCTTAAAGCTCTTGATAGCCGGCTCGCGAATGAAAATCACAGTGAAATTACCAAATAAGTGTTTTTATTTCTGAATAATGTAAATGGAATTGAATGTGAGTATATATGTAGCTAAATAAAATAAATGTGGTTAATCAGTTACAGGCCTGCCATCATCCTCGCCTGGTGGCGTAGCCGTCAGCATGGAGTCGGCACAGGGGCCAGTTGTAGGGCCGGGCCCAAGTACGGCCCCAGTGCCAGCAGGGGCACCCGGATCTAGTCTTCCGGGGCCTCAGCCTGGAGGGGGCGGTGTTGGCGGGGTACGCAGGTAGGTTTGATACCAAGGATAAGAGATCGGATAATAACAATATACAAATCAACCAACTTCTTACAGTAATATACAAATAATGGAAACAGAATATTACATATTATTATCACGTGTAGAAAATTTCATAATTATATATACACAATATAAGAAACCAATAACGAAGATTTCAGATATCTGAATTCATTTGTGTTATCATATATGTAAGTAGATACATTTATTGAAAATGGCATATGCCGAGTACCTAATGCAAGAGTTCATAATATTTTTATACAAAAATAACAAAACTAGTTAAAATATTTAGCCAAATCCAAAATATTTGGTTTGAAATATTTTGTTTCTAAATAGAAAACAACACACTGATACCATATTTTCACCTATTATGTGCCTGAAAAACGTGGATTTTTTACTTTTGATATAAAGATGAAGTCGATGGACAAGTTTAAGAAGAGAAATATAATATATTTTTAGCAAAGTCATTGAATAATGGTAAGATTACAGAGGTACTTTACTAAAAAAAATAGAAAAGTAGACAACCAATCACTAATGATACTTTTTCATGTCATTTAAATGTACAAAGCCTTTTGGATTGAGAGTCTAACGACCGCTAAACATTAGTAAGAAAACCAATAGTTTTTTTAAGAATGAAAATCATTTTCAAAAGGTCTTACAGTGATTGTGTTTAGTCAAAAAAAAATTTAAATGACTGAGTTACATAGAACAAATGAAATTGTAGGTTAGTAGGTATGTTTTGTAAGTATGTTATGTGTTAATATTATTGTATCAAAGGAAAATGGTAAAATCATTAACAAATTAAACACTTTAAATAAATAAAATATTGCACAGTTATTTTCAATATTATTCTGCTAATTTCTTGTGATGATTTTTTACATATAACTTTATCTATTGTCATTTTGGCTTGTCAAGAAATCTCACATTAGATATCTAGATAGACTTATGTACTACATGCATATGTATTGAAATGATTGGCAACACATTAAGGTATAGTTATAACGAGTGTACAATGACGAGATTGTAATAAAACAAGACATTAATAAACCATAATCGTCAAGATATAAAGAATTATTTATTTTATAACCTACATTGTTTTACTACCCATATTTTATCATCTTTGGCACAATCTTTGCAATATAATTATGTTATGGGGTAGTGAAAATTTGGCCACAGCTTGTATGTAATAGAAATAATATCATTTTGATTCAAAAATTTTTGTCACGTCGGAAGTACTCTATTACCTTCAAACATAATAATATTGTATTATTTACGCCAGGATATAATTTTATATGTCTTTTTCTAAGATATCAATCCTTTTTATCTGTATCCACTGGATTTAAATATGAATAGTACAAAATAAATGCTTAAATATGCCACGAGTATATATTGCATATTAATGCAATGTATCTACATATGAGAATAAGCTATGTATATAGAAATAGCGTTTCATCCAATGTATATTAGGTAAAATTTTTGCGAAGAGGACTTTTTGAGATCCAATTTATTATCCAATGTATATTGCATCCGATATTTTTTGATGGGTATTTGGATATCAGCTGAATACATCAGAGTTTTCGAAATATGCAAAATTCCATGCATATACCCGTTTCCTAGTCATAGCAAGGTTTATTTAGTATTAGATTTATTTCTGATAGTTTAAGTAAGTGCATGAGTACTAAAGAGTTATATTTTATTCTATTCTATTTTTCTCAAGGCCATCCACTCGTTTGCGAGTGATTTAGGAAAGAGTTATATACTCACATAATGCATCACTCTTTAGCCCCTACTGTAGGTACGTTGTAGGCACACACTGGAATTACTTTTATTCTGAAATAATATAATATTCAATAAAATATGTTTTTTTAACGAAGCTTTAAATATAGATATTATTCTTTTATTATTCCTCATCTACATAAATCTGGATTTCTATTGAAAACAATATATTTTAAACATCCAACCCTTTTCAAAAGTTTAATGTATATTTATTTAATACATTGGTTAAATATTAATAAAAGATTCGCAACCAAATAACATCCCGTTGTAATGTGTATGTCAGATGTTGATTTTAGTTTTGTAATTCGTAACATGTTAAATTCAGTTTTTTTTTTAAATATATATTTGGATTTTGTTATAGAACCTTATACACCTTTCACAGTAAGCTAAAAGCTTGTGCCGTGAAAGGGGAGTTTGCCGGCACCTGAGATCGAACCACGGATCCCTTGTTCTGGAGGCCGAGACTCTAACTCCAGGCTACCGACGAACCCTTTCACAGTTTCATCAACTGTTTTTTTAAGAATATAAATATAACCATTTTCACAAATAATGGATTTCAATTGAAAAATTTTCCTAATAGCAACAGTAATCGTCTCTTTACTGCTGGATATAAATATTTACAATACATTTCCAGTTTCCTCTCTCTCGAGCAGTAAAAACCGATTTCTTTTCTATCACCTGGATAATGTCACCTAACTATAAAAAAGATAATGTTTTATTCATCAACCAACTGTTCTTGATAGAAGTTAACTATTGTAAGAAATTAGAACAAAACACAATATTATTTAGTAGTTAAACTGGCGACTTAATAAATTTGCTAGCCGGCTTTCAAAAACTTCCGCTCTCATCGTTAGGCGAATGTTAAATGAAATAGATATACGAGTTTCAGTTAGTTAAAAATGTGGTCAATATTTTCCTTAGAATATTCAATCTTTTGGTTGTATGTATACATATATTTTAATTAACTATTGTATGACATTACAATCTCGTCAATATACACAAAGCAGCATCAAAACATTATTAATATTTTAGTTACAAATTACAGAATGTACGTAGAATCATATAGTAATGATTTTGTATCAAAATATACAATAAAAAAGCATTTTTTAGTAGGTTAGTTGAATGAATTTTACTTGAAATTTATTATTTAATAACATTGTTGGAATAAGAAAAAAGCATTATAGAAAATGTTGTTGTTTTATCAATATTGTTCATCATATTTTGATAGCGTAGTGATTGAAGATTGACACAATATATATTTTTTGTTTTGATGAAAGCCCATTTTGCAACATGGCATTGATGTAATCAGTTCACACGAATTACAATAATGGAATACTGATTTTGCAATTAAAGAAAATCAAAAATACACAAAGCACCTAGATAGTAATGAAAATTAATTTTAAGAGGTATGTTTATGAATGAGAAATGAGCATCACATAATATGATGATTTAGTCAAGAATGTACTAATTTAGTAAAGTTGTGTTGACTTACTTGTAGAATAAGTTTCTTCTTGTCTTATGTGTAAGGAGAGTATTATAAAATCATAATCAAATTGAGATACAGTATCTGCTTTTTGACCTCAGAAAAGTTCTTCACATTTTTCTTCAAGTTATTAGCAAAATTACATTTCTATTTGACATACTTTTCAGTATCCTATTATTGTTTGACCTCTGATTACATTTTTTTTTTAACATTATTGATTTTAATTTATTTATTCATTTATAGAATTTCACATAAGAGGTATATAAATTCATATAATTTGACATGAAATATTTGGCTAAAACAAAATCAATTTGAACGAAGCCTACACGCGATTAGGAAAAAAGGAGACGAAGTTTTTACTTCACTCATTTAATTTGGAATATGAAAATTTTACGACTTTACATGCACGCTTTTCTCATATTAATATCAGCATCAAGTTACTACTACTATATGTATAAATGTGTGTGTGTGTGTTTTTAATGTGAATGAAAAAAGTCCTTTGATATTTTACTTTTGTGTACTCAAATGGATTAAATTATTTTTTGTGAATGTCGTATGTGGATGTTGTAATACGTTCTGTGAAAATTTGGTACAAAATATCTGGCTTTTACATTGAAACATAATACTATCGAAATTTTCAGATTATCAAATTCAATCATTTTGATAGAAGTGCAAATTATTTGTATCTTAAGTTTTAACTTAACTCGCATGTCTTGAGTTTAAAAATAAATTAAAACTTTGTTAAAATCTCATCGGTGAAGAGTTAATGGAGACACGATGTATCGAAAAAATAGAATGTTGACTGAGAGAATTCTGTACAAATGTCTGCAGAAATAACTGTAGGTATGATTTGGATGTTTTGTTAAGATATGAATGTTTTTGATATAACTCTTACTAGTTGAAATAGTTAAGTAGTAAATACATAACATTATTCTTAGTAGATTCACGTAATTGATGGAAGTTTCCACGAGAGTGCACAGTATTAAAATGGTTTGCTTAATCAAATGAAAAATTGCTTCGAGCTTAATAATATATTTTTATTTTTAGGAAGTTACTGTGAAAGAAAACGTAGTAAAGTTAATACAAATAATTTTATCTTTCCTTTGTATTGTAAATCATTTAAATAAAGCTGAGTAGAAGTCAGATAGTTTTGTCCTAGTAAAAATGTATAAGTTATTTGATCGTCTGTAAATTGTATAAATTTGTCAAGTGAGTTGTATTATTAAGGAATGTTTATTTTAGAATATAAATTAAATATTAATTTTATCGCTAAATTTGCCGCTTTTAGATTTTTTGCTTTATAATGCGACGAAAAGTGTAGCTTGATCAGATGGTCAACATTAAAAACTTTATGGCATACTTCGAAAAGCTTATTTTACTGCCTGAAATTTAAGCATTCATTATTTTCATTTAAATTGTGTAATAATTCAATTTGTTTGTTATGCCATATGTCGAAATACATATTTTTGTACAGAACCTATATTTGATCAAATACACTTTTTGTATTATGAATTTAGCAAACTTTTATCTATGGGTTTAAGATTAATCTCTCGTATGAAAAATAGATTCAGTCACTATTCCAGAGGGCGCGGCTATCGGGACTGGCGGACGAGGGGTGACCCCACACTCATCAACTCTTTATGGAGGAGCAGACAACCATTGGGAATTAGGAAGCAACTTGGTAAGAAATTAACAAGAGCTGAAGAAAATTAGTCACTGCTGTACTTTAATTTCTTTTAATGACAAATGTGCAGTGGAGAGTATAATCCAAAATATGTGAAATCCATATTATTAGTGATCTTAGGGTAAAGCATAGTAGAGATAAAGGATTCGCAATGCAAGATACTTATGTAAAGTCTTCTTCACTTTAAATGGTATTGATGACTTTACTTCCATTTGGTTTAATATATGAGATTTAAATAAATTATTATTTTCCAGCTTAAAAAGCACTTGATTATTTTCAAGCAAATAATTATAGGTTCAGATGGCCAGACCGATATACACCATAATGAATGAAGATATATTGAGTCTGTCGACACATTTAAAACAATTTTTTTTCGTGTCTTTTAAAATATATTGTACTTAAAAAAAACACATCAAAATGATCTATCAGCATTGTCCTTCAAAGTATAAAAACAAAAAAGATCCTGCCGTATCAAAAAATATTAAAGAAATATAAACCTTGAAGCAAATAAGGTTTTTCTAAGCTTTATAATATTTTCTTGACCCATTCCTAGTAATATGAATAACAAAAAAACGAATGATTTCTCGTTTTTTTTTTATTTATATTTTTGACTTAAGAGAGTATGTTTTTACTTTTCTAGGTAATGCTGAAGTATACATAGTACTAGCACTTTTGATCGGATTTGTGACTGTTGTGATTGGATGCTGGCTATCAGACAATTGCTGGTCTCCTGAACCTGAGCATGTCGTCACGCTTGCATGATGGCGTGGCATGCAGGGTTGCACACACATCTAAACTGGACAACATGACGGATGACATCATCTTATGAAAAACACTAAGGATTTGATACGTATGTGCAAGATCTAATGGTACCTACATATTATATGCATCTTCTCCTGTATTCATGAATTCTGATATTTCACCTATTGCAGCAACACCGTAGTTTGAAATTTTATGGTTTAAAATGTATATATTATTACGCTATACAAATTGAACGCTGGAAATTTAAGGTTTTCTCTGTTTTCATTCGATAATTTAAACAAAAAATAAAACATTTTCCACTATGTAGCTATTATTTACTTTCAATTTTGAATAAAACAACAGCTATAAAGTTAAAATTATAATGCCATGGTTTATATTTAATTAAATAAACCAATTATAAATATTCTATGAAAAATAATCAAAATTCGGAAAGACAGTAAAGTTAGTATTTTTTTTTAAATTTTAGAATTCGTTGTTTCAAAAACTTTCAAAAGTGACTGGATAATATTTTTATGTACAGTTTTAATGAAAAGTGAAATCAAATTGAAACAAAAATGAAAAGAAATTTTTACTATCTCATTGAAACTGTCTTTTTATTTTTATTATAAAACATAAACAAAATGTAGCTTTCATAAATTATTTTGAATATAAACTGTTATTATGCTTCATTCCAGAAACTAAGAAGCGAACATTTAATGTTTTATCAAAAAAACTTTAAGTCTTATATAATAAAACAGATTTATTTTTAATTTATCAAAAGTCTTCTGAAAATCACGTTGCTACATGTAAAAGAGAAAAAATAAGACATTAGGTACTATCAAGCACTAAAATGCGTTATTAAGTAATAATAATGAATTTTTGGTGAAATTCAAAAAGATGTTGTCGTCTGTGTGTTGATATTCACATAAAAATATTTTGTACTCGTCACAATCCTTAAATCAAATAATATCGATAAATTGTGATTGATAAATCTCCAATACTTTTCTCAAAAACTTTGTAATCATTGACACAATCTCAACTTTTCACATCACAACTTTCAAGTCATAAAAAAATGTATTTGTACACAATATTTTGCATACAAAAACTTATACATTAATACTTTTACAAAAATAATTGAAAAAAAAGTTGTTTTTGAAAATAATTGTAGGCAAAGTAATTGCTTTATTATTTAAAAAAAAAATCATCAATACTTTTTTAAAGTACTAATAAGGATTCTGATAATAAATTTGTTGTGCAATAGTATTTCAATTAAATATCGAACATTTTTTATTCTGTCTCGCTTTTTCTATATAACGACGACTAAAGTAACGATTTATAAAAGCTGAATTTAATAAAAACAATTACTAAACTTAAAGAATCTTATTCCATATTTGATAAAAAAAAACAACCTTCTTTAATTGGAGAAAATAAACAAACAAAAGATAAAGATGTAATTTTTGAAAAAAAAAATGCGAAACAAAAAATAAATTACACAAATAATAACAATCTTTATCATAATTTTTATGTGAAACCAGTTAAAGCAATCCTGCAAATGCCAGGGCCTAAAATAAATAAATAAACAAAAATTATTTAAAAAATTATCGTACGTAATAATCGTTTATAAATTTATTTTCAATAATATTTGTAAATATAAATTTCACTTATTGGCTTACATTAATGAGTATAATTATGTATGTGTACGAGTCGAACATCATTAATTTTTTTTTATTTATTATAATATTAAAAATAGCTTTTATTTGCTTATTTTACATATTTCTGAGTGCAATAAATGTGAAAATTAAAACGTGACTAATGTTTTAATAGAGGATTATTACAGTTTTGTTTTTTATCAATTTATGCACAAAAACATATTATAGTTTAATTAAACATTGCGAAAGTGTTTAATTAGTATAATTTTTTATTGGCTATGAATTTTTATAGTTATTTATTATATATTATAATATGTAACAACGATTTTTTAAGTATTGGATATTCAATCTAATATTCTTATGTATTAGTTAATTGGTAAGTTAATTAGTTATTTTTTATATAGTTTATTATACATGAAAAATATAAGTTATTCTTTCGTATCATTAGAATATTTAATTTACATTATAATTCATGTATAAATGAGTCATATTATAATATTGAAAGTACTATAAATAAATATTATGTATTATGATCATAACATGTTAAATTATTAAGTATTATTGCTTAAGCGAGCTTATTAATAAAATTTATTGAAACTTTTATAATGATAATTTGCATATACATAAGGAAAAGTTATTTGTAAAGGGAAAAAACAGCCATTAATAATTTATTTGTGAAAATGTTTTGATAAATTATTCTATTAGTGCGAATTTTCGCTGGTGAATTCGATTATACCTAAGTATTTTATTTTATAAATGAATCTAAAATTTTAGTAATAAGATTCAAATTTTTATAATGTTTTTTGTATCATTTTCAGTAATAAATTGAATCATATTTTATAGATTATACATTCACATCTTGGCCAGTATTAAATTTAAATTTGATAGTCTCGCATAACCTGTAGATATTTTGTTCCATATAGTGAAATATAAATTGGCTACATATTATTATGTATCTGGGATTATGTGTTATGTGCTATAATGTTTTTGTATTTAAATTTAAATTCTTGACACAGACAACTTTGTTGAAGATAAAACAATATCATGTACAGCGTCCTCGAGGTGCAATGGTACAAAGATGGCGGTCTAAATACTCTCCGTTTATTTATTATTATAAATTGAGTGAAAGACTTTTTAGCTTTAAGTCTAAAAGCAAACAAAAGATCAAGATGAAAGTTAAAATGATTTAAAGTAGAATTCGTTTTTTGTTTCACTAACGATATGATTATAAAACTGACACTCAGTGCTGATGATGCCAAATCTTTGATGAAAGCGATAGGCGTGCTTAGAGCATACGTTGCACATACTATTGTGAAACAAGAAGGAGTATTATTTAATATTTTAAATAATGTCAAATAACGTTTCACAATATTAACACTGAAACATTAATTTTTTTTTAAATGTCTGTTGATACGCAGAAAAATATATAAAAATTAAAACAGGGATGCTTACAAATCGTGAAAAAAATATTATTCTTGCCCGTATATAAATATGACTTGAAAATTTTGCATTCAACTCAGCGGGTTGTTTTTTCTTTTAATTCAAACGATCTTCTTAAGTGGTTTCTCATTCAAATATAAACGAACAAAAAAGCAAAATATTTATTTCGATAAAAAGATTTCAATAAATTCTAAGAAGAAAAATGAAAAACGTCAAAGTGTGTTTTTTATAATCAAAGATATAAATTATTTTGAGGTAAATGTGATGTTTATAAGTTAGATAAAAAAATTGCATAGAGTGAGAAATTTAAATGATACTCGTAAAGTGAATAGTAAATCCAGTGGTGGCTTTAATAAAGTCACTAGTGAAATTAATTTACACTTTGATTCATTTTAATTCCCCATTTAATGAACTTTCACCGAGAACCATAAATTTACCTTTATCTCGATAAAGAGATTTGTTACATAAGGCTTATCCTAGACGTGTGATGTAGTTTGGATTCAAATCTTCTCGCTGCAAATAAGCTCCATCTTCACGACACAAGCGATTTGCTTTTGTGAAGATATTGGGGATTATTTGGAAGAATTCGTAAAGAATTTCATTTTTGTATATTCAATTTCTACTTCAAAATAAGGGTAATGATTGTGAATAGCCCTCTTAGAATAATGTTAAAAAAAGAAAACTAGTTAACCATATTGAAATATTTATAAAAATATTTAATTTTAGAATAAATGTCGTAGATAGTAAAATATTAAAATATTATATTATTATACTATAAAACCCTAAAAAATATTGTCAATTACCAATACTACTGGAGTTTTTAAAATTTCTATAGATTAGGATTTTATAAAAATATATATATGTCGGCTTTTACTATGTATTATTGTCAATGTATTAATAAACAGGGCAAAAATTGTTGCAATTGCCATTAAAAATACATGAAAAATAAATAAAATCAAAATTAATATACTAAAAGAAATATGTATGTACATATTATATTGAAACAAAAGGAATTGCACGTTGCTTATATTATGTACCTTGTCAATATATTAAAACGTTTATTATGTATTTATTTAATTATTGTGTATTTGTAATCATAGAAACTTATTTATAATAAGTTATTAAAATTAACAGAACGACAAGTTTCAATTATAAAAAATAACAAACCATTGTAAAAACTAATCCATGTACGAAACAATGTCTACGTTAATAAAATTAACTTATTTCAATCACATGTTTAAAAATGAAATAATCTGATAATGTTAAATGAAAATTATTACATTTTTAAACCCTAAACATACACATTTTTTTTTACATTATAAACACAATTTTTAATACGACCTGAAAGATGATTGCTGCTGATTTTCACTGAAAATACCACAGCATTTTAACTAGACCTACATAATTATAACTGATCATCAAATTTTATTTTATTTGCGAGCAAACTCAAATAATTTATTCTAAATAATATCGACTCTCTCTTAGATTAATATAAAAATACTTCTTGGTCTAAAAATTGGTGCCAAAATGCTAAATATTATTATTTAATTTAGAAAGGTCTTGAGTATTTATTAATTTTCATATTTGTAAAATGCGTGGAAATTAAAATTCATCAAATCCCTAATAACATGTAGAACCAAGAGTACGAAGGTACTCATAAAATGTACTTAAACCAACTGATAGTTTATAGAAACCTTATTGTAACTTATTGACTATTCTAATGTGTAATGTAATTTTTCTAGAACTTCGCCTCGTGCCTACGTTTAGACATTTTTACTATGAACCAATTCATTTTTTTTATCCTATACTCTATGTAAGTGCTTAAAATTGAGAAGGTATCTTTATTTTTTTAAGGAGGAATTTCAATAAAAAAAACGTTCACAATGAACACATAAAACAGTTCTAATTATTACCCACTGTTTTGCACCTTAAAGCCTCTGGGAACAACGAAATTCCCAAAAGTGAAAATTAACACTGTTCTTCAATTATAATTTATTTTAATATAAAACTCTCACGCAAACGTCCATAGCTATATATGATACATTTTTTACATTAACGTACAAACTCGTACGTGCGTAGATACATGAGTGATTTTTTTTTTATTGCCTCATAAATTATACAAGACTTTTTACAAAATTCGTTACTGATTCAAAATTGCGCAATTATGTTCTTGAAAAATAGGATACGATGAATATTTTTGAAATCGATTTACAAAAATGTGTACCAACATGGTTTTATGCAAAAGCATTGTGATTTTAGTTTGAATTTTTCATTTTCTTTGATTCATCATTATTCAATACGATTAATCGACATAAATTTTCGTTGTTAGTAAATTTCACAACGTGAATGCAAACCTTGAAATTTCATATTCAATTCAAATCAATTTTAAGCACTAACCTATACGTAATATTTTATAGAGGAGATACTTTTAGAATCTAGTGTCTTTACTAAACGACTTTCCAAACTTAGTTGATAAATTGCTCAAAAATTTAGTGAAAAGTAATTCATACTTAAAACTATTTATGAAAGAGTAGAAGTAAAAACTATTTAACGATATTGAAAACCCCTGTAGAGAATACGCTAAAACTCATTTAACGGAGATTCAAACCTAAATTTTCATAGCGAAAATTTTGCACATATTATTAATACCCCTTGTTTCACTACATAAGTTTTGGGAAATTTCGGAAGATGTCATTAAATGCTGTGTTAGGATATTTTTCTATAAAGTTTCTAATGTTAAATATAACAGCAATAGAAATATGTTCATTGTGTTTTTCAATTATTTAAATCTGATGTCATTTTAGATTGTTTTTTCATTGAATGTTTTTTTTTTCAGGATTTATTTGAATTTTATATTAAATATTATATTCATTGTAACATGTACGTTTGTTGTTCTATTTGATATTGCGATATATCAAAAAGTATTTATATGGTGCCAAATATATTGAGATATAGAAATAAAAAGTGAAAGTAAAAATTGTATTTAGAGTTATTTAAATACTGTGTTGAAAACAGAAAATGGATTTATAAAATACATCTATTTGAAATGAAAACAATCAACGTATATTAATGGTTAATGGCAACCAATAAAAAAAACAAAAACATGAAAACATACAACAGGAGATCTTCAGTAGAATGCATCTTCTTTCAATCAACTCCACTAATAGAAAATTTCTTCACAGTGTCCTCCGAATAATTTATTCACAAATTCTAAATAGTGTTCTAAATTAGTCAAAAAATTTAATACGTCCCTATATTAATTTGATATTCATATATAATGCACTTGTTTAATGTTTTAAAAACAAATATATTTTACAAATAATCAAAAATAGGTTTTTCATGAATAATTGACTATAATTTATTTATTATGCAATGTTTCTAATTATTTAATATTGACCTCAATTACCAATGACATTACAATGACCTTATTTGAATAATTATTATCTCATCAACACTAATTTCACATCTATGATTATTTTTGATCTGACGCATTTATTATATTTTGCTATTTTGTTTTGTATTTTCATTCATAGAGATAACCATTTTAAAGAAAAACTATTAATATAATTAATTTTACACAACTTACCAAATACATAATCATACCTACATATATATTACATTTAAATTACATATTTACCTGAAATACTTTGACTTTGATTTCATATTATTGTGATGTATATTTTTTTTCTTTTTTTTTATTATTTTCTCTTCGATTTGTATTATTTGTTGTTATTTTTATATGATTGTATAAAATGCTTAAAAAATAAATAAGAAATAAAAATGAATAAATTCAACACAGTATGCAAATAACAAATCTATAAAACTATCCCTAAACGAATAAAATCAATGTAAAAAGAAATAAAATTTGAATTACCTTATAAATATAGTAGATAACTTGATAAATTAAAATTGAAAAGAATATATGAATATAATAAAATACATAATAAGATGAACTATGATCCTTTGTATCAATAAGATATTAAAACAATTTAAATATTATTTGTCGTGATTATATATATTTTTTCAGGATTGTATTAACAGACCGCTCTTTCTACGGCCGGTTCCATAAAAAAGAAAAAGTGTCTTTCAATTTTCATGGAAAAAACTGTAACTTACAGAGTTTTAACATCTCAGATTTTAACATTAAGTGACTTTTTGTTTATGAAGTCGGCTGTTAATAAAAAAAAACATTTATTTTCTTTGCTAATTAATTTTGTTGCTTGTCAATGAGAGTTAAATATAATGATTCGTACATGATATCCTGGCTTTAATTATTAATTATTAATCATCTTTTAATAGATATTTGTGAACAGAATGAATTACATGCTCTTATGTTAAATAAAAATATCTGGTTGAGTGGAAGAAGTCGTTTTGTTTTGAAAAGTGTTATAAAACAATCAGTACACTTAAACCAAATCATTATTTAAAATATCAGACCTGAAGATACTGAAATATTTTAGTTTTTTAAAAAATAACCATTTTATTGACAAATTTAACTGTTTGAAATTCAGATATTTTAATTTTATAAAGTGGGCCATCGGCAAGACTATAAATTAATATAAAATTGAAACAACATCGCCACTACATTTATATTTTATATATTTCACATATTTTGTTTCTAATAATATGATCAGAATATATAGCTACATACTCAACGTAAAATATCAATAAATATGAGGTGGTCATATACCTTCTACAATATAAAATTATTTTAAATAATAATATGTATCCAAACTTGTTGAGTGTGAATATCCAATTTTATTAATTTATATATTTTCCTTTAAACTAGAAAGTAAACTATATACACGTATTTTGTAAAGAAAATTAAATTGAATTATTTGATAAACCTATATAAATAAATAAAATATTTGACCACCTTATCCGTTTAAAAATAGTTTGTAAATTGTAAGATAATTTGATGTGGGAAAATGTTGATCATTGAAAATAGTTCACCAGGTAACTAAAGTAGTAAAATAATCACAACACATATTTATTTGTCAAAAATTGAACGAGAGAATTCAACATAAAGACAATAACATGAATTTACTAAAATTTAATTTCATTTTCAGTAGATAGACATTCACATCAACATTTCCCCACAGTATATTATCTTAGAGTAAAATAAAATTATGTAACATTGATTTAGATACTAAAATATTGTATTTGCTAACGAAACATAAATAAAGGATTATAGGAAAATTGTATAACATAATTGAAGTATTACCTTTTTGTTTATTTTTCTTCCAATATACTTACTCCAGGAATTGTACGTTTCAGAACTTTCTTAATTGAGCGTCGTTGGCTGTAATTGGGTCAAAAGTTAATATTCAAAATCAATACCAAATTGATATGTCTTTCTTCTTAAAACTTACTTAGATTTTTTTATATTTATAATCTCTCACTTACTTCCTTCTGATGACTGAACATCTCTTGCAGAGCCTTAGCTTCCGAAATAATAAACTGCCAAGTCTTTCAATCTCATGCAGTAAATTACCAGACTTATTGAAAATTCACTTCCTCAAGATCTCGTAAGATATTAGATATTATGTATCATATAGACTTTATTTTGACCTACTTCTGTTATCATAATAATTATATGACATAATTCACAGAACATTAAAATATCGTACATAAAATATAAGTTGAGTAAACATAGTTAATTTAAAGTAGGTACATACATACCTTAGAACATCTAAAGAGATATTCTTTTACTAAATGAAAATTGAAATACTAAGTCTTAAGTACCTACACTAGCAACTAACACATAAAGAAATGTACGAAAGCAATATATTTTAAAGTTCTCTCAATAAAAGCCGACACATTATTTCATTCTAGACATAATAAATACAGTACATTTTTCAAGACTGTTCATAAAAATAAATTTCCTCATGAGATTATGCAAAAAAGAAATGAATATTACAAAGCAGTGCACAATGTGATGAGTTGATCAATCTTTACGAAACATCTTGAAAATAAAATATGACAAAAACCTTGTACATTAAATTCATTTACCTTCGTTTCAAACATAAGATGCCGTACTCGCGAAATATGCAGGTATATAGATCAGCAGGGTTGGCATGGCATGTACTTTTGACAATAGTCACTTCGCGTATCGGAGGGTGAAAATCAAGACAATATTAAGATCGTTTTTAGATTGTGTCAAGTACTCTTATTACCCTGTTGTCCTACTAATACATCTTGTCTAAAGTAAACCCTCATCAAATGAAGAATATTGTTCACAAAACAATTAATACTGGAATATATCTACTCAATGTTACATAAATAATTTAAAATATTTCTTAATACGAGAATGATTTTGTTCTATAGTGTTGTCATTGAATTTATCAGAAAGAGGGGATGTGAAAAAGCGCGGGCATCAGAGGACCACGTGCCTTGATCACGTAGATCACATTGTCAAAGACGACCGTGCGTTGAGTAAGAGAAATGGACCTGCGTCTATGAGAAATTTTTTGAATGCAGAAGAAGCGAAGGATATATCTATATGGCTATCCATCCTCTCTGCCTATCGTGCCGTGAGGGTAGGTATAGTATGGTAAAGTATTTTTATATAAAGTTATTCATCATGTGGCGACTGTTAATTAATGGTCAATATGAATCAAGAAAATTGATAAGAAGATTTTTAGTCAGGCGTAAATTCGTAAAAGAGGTAGTACCTACCTTTTTATTTATTAGATATCTTTGAAACGGATTTTACAGCTATTCTCACTTTTATTCGGTGTTTGTGAGTATAACTAAAGGTATTAACGTACAGTTTTTTTGATAAAGATCATTTTCTGTCAAGTGCAAAAAGATATTTTAATGGAAATTGAGGTGCAAGGAGGACTTATAAATGACTCCAAACCGTAGATGGATACTTTATTACAATTACTAAAGCTTTTTCTGGCTTAATTTAGACAAAACAAAAAACAAAAATGGAATAAGTAAATGAAACATTTCTTCCACATGCTATAAAACATTTCCTCTATTCTAACCATTTTATTTCTAAATCGGGTATGTAGTAAAAGAATTTGAATTTATTTGTACCTACTGTAAGAAGTTTTAAGTAGGTACCTACTTTTAATTTCTAATAAAAGGTTCTTATTTCCATTTAAAATAATATAAAATTGATAAAAAATAGTTATAAGAATATTTCGCGACAAATGAACAAATATTCTCTAAAACTTTTTTGTTGAATAGACAACTTTTTTTCTGAAAACAGTAAAAGAGTCGAATGCTAATATTTGAATACTTTTATTATAAAAGTTAATGTCTGGTATAAAATGTATACAATTTTGATAAAATAAATAATCTATAATGAATATATACAAACCATTCGAAGCTTCCCGATTCCGCAAGCTATTTCTAGCTTCCACCACAAACATGGATGCAAGGAATCATCTCAAGAGTACAGAGAATATTGAACAAGAACAAAGAAGACAAATTAAGTATGGTTTCATACACACAATACATCCTTTCAGCGCATTCAGGTATAATATATTTCAGATATTATAGAGTAGGTATATTAAAGTTTTTAATATTATATTATCGTAAATACTTAATTATACTTTAGGTATTACCATCCATCCTAGCATTCTCGCAACGTCTTCCGCATTTGAACGAAAACGTAACGCTAAAATGTGCTTTAGCTACGCCCACCGGATATCCTACTTGAGAGATTCTTGGTCAGAAATTTCACATTTATTTTATTATCCAGCGTTTGTTGGGGATGTTACAGGATTTACTCGAAAGATAGTTTCATCATTTCACATAACGATTAATAAATAAAATAAATAGATAATCTAAATGAATTTAATATTATATTTCAGGTATTTTTGGAATTGTTTGATGTGCATTATTATCTACTTATTACCAATTTCTGAAACATTTACATTAACTTTTGAGCAAAAGGAAGTGTCTGGACAACAATCGACACATTTACTTCTCATTCAGCTTATGGTGCTCATTTTCCTTGGCATGGGATTTCTAGACATGATATTGAACTTCATTACAGGGTATTATGATTTTAAGAGAAGAACTGTGGAGCTGAGTTTAAAGGCCATAGCAGTGCGATACTTAACGAGTATTGAATTCTTACGAAATCTTGTCTTCATTATTCCTTCATATCCCATTATCATCATACATGAATACATAACAGGACATAATCAGTATGGTCCTAAAGATTTACACATCTGTAAAATTCGAGATTATGTTTCAATAGTAACATTTGCTAAAGTTTGGAGATTCTCTGAGGTGACTGATTTCATATTAAAACATGAACTTTTCTCAACCAACAACAAAACATTTTGGAAATTTGTGAATCTTCTAATGTATACTACTGTTCTCTATCATTTCTCTGCGTGTTTAGTTATGAATATATTCAGTTTAACAGAAGAGGATATGTATAAATTGCAAGAGGATAAACACTGTGATGAGCTGGCTTATTCTTGGATCATTTGCGAAAAAGTATTCCACATGTTTAAAGGCAATATCTTTGGGAGATATTTAAAGTGTCTGCTTCGTGTAGCAGGTATTTTGGCAATGTGTGGTGAAGGACCTGGAATAAACAACAATTACGTAGATAGAATAGTGACAATAATATTAAGATTACTTGGTCTCTGGAACGTTCTTTATATTATCAACTATATAACAATTGTAGTGAGATCATCTTTCACAGGTGAAAGAAAATTCCAAGCCATTAAAGATTATATAGAAGAAATGGCCAGACATAAGAAACTTCCAACTGAAACTAAAAGAAAACTCATAAAGTTTTTCGAATACAAGTACGACAGGACATTCATAAATGAAATGAAGATGATGTCTATTCTTTCTCCGCAACTTAGGAAGGATGTGATAAATCATTGCCTGAAACATTTACTTAAAGATATACCTTACTTTACAAACCTCGATGATAATATTACATACAAACTAGTTTCTGTAATGCAGACTGAGATATATATGCCGAAAGATATTATATTGAAAGAAGGTACAATTGAAAAGGCTTTATACATTTTAGCTACTGGAACTGCATCAGTAACTTCTGAAGATGAAGGAGATGATGGAGTGGCTTGGAAGATGGAACCTGGTGCGTTTTTTGGACAGAGATGTTTCATCGAAGAGGAACATGAAGTGGAGAGAACAATAACCGCATTGGAGATTTGCGAGTTTAAAGTCTTGTTCAGGGAAGACTTTCTCAAAGTAATGGCAATTCACAAAAATATTCTGAGTAAAATACAAGATTCTCTATTTGAGGAGTTTATTATATCAGATCCAACAGTGAAGAATAGTTTTTAAAAAATAATTTTAAATGCGTTTTTTAAGTAAGGTTTCAATTTAGAAAAAAATCTTACTTTTAATTTTCATGTAAAAAATCTTTCAACGTTTTGAATGACATTGTTTTAAAAAAATGTTTTTGTTGTTTTCTTGAATTTGATTTATCCAGATTATCATAAACATTTCTATAGAAATATTTCTAAAATAAAATAACTACTTTTTACTGAAGAATACTCTGTTTTTAATAAAGTTGCTATTTGAATAATATCTACCTATGTTTTCATTAAACCTTTTTGACAACAAGAATATTTTCCCAAATAATAGTGTGCATCATTTCAGAGCTATATACTGATATCTTTTAACAGAGAAGTAATGTAAGATATTAACTATGTATTTATTATTGGTTTTCCATCTCTTTTCTTTATACATTAAATTCTGAATCAGGGGCCAGAGACCCTAAGGAGTGGATGACCCTGTGCTATTTAGAACAGCAATTATGAGTAAATGAGACAAGCTTTAATTTAATTGCGGAATATTACTGTTATGATGAGACAATATTATGTTTCGACAACGCACGACACTTCTCAGTTCAAGAACCAATCATAGGCGGGAACTTTATGAAAACAGTGCTAAACAAATCATATGAGCTAACTAATCTTTTTCTTAGTAATTGCATGTTATTTATCATGTTTGTTTTTCTCTACTCTTTTTCTACTACTACTACTACTATACCATCACGGCATATCCCACAAGTGGGGTAGCCAGCAGACCAGCTGCATATAAAACATGCAAGCTGACTTCTCCGTGCCAATATTAAAATAAAGACATTCAGGATGGGTGGCAAACCTCATCGCCGAATCTAAGATGTAAAATGTCTTATTTTTTCGAACACCTGCCTTTTACAGGACACTCGAAAACTTACGGAGAAGAGTGGGAGACCAATTCTCTACCGGGTGCTCCACGGGACTCTTTTTCTATGTTTTTCATTTTGTTTTGCTTTCTTGAATACCCTTAGAGTATTTTTTGAAAAACATTTTTTTCACTATCTGTTGTATTATTGTGGAATATTGCAAGAGAACTAATAAGGTTTGTCGCTGTTGTAGATTAGTTGAATAAACATTGAATATACGCGACTCTTTAACTCTTTCATCCCAAGGGAATTGCAACTAAACTTTACTTTGCGGGAAATTAACTTCCTGAGACAGTTCTATTGCAAAGTTGTATAATGAAACGATTCATTAGGTGTCATTGTAGAGTATAATATTATGTGTTATGTTATCTTGTTTCTACGAGTTTATTCCAATTTTCATTAGTAGGTACTTGTCATCAGCTGTAAATGTTGAATGTTTCCAGTGACACATTGTATGTTAAGATAATGTAATAAATAAAACAAATGTTTTATTCTACATTTTGATTTATTGATGAGAGATACGTCTTTCGTTTTGTAAGGACACTGAAAATCGAAACTAAAGACGACAAAGATGAAAGATGTCTGTCTCGTTATTCTTTTTTTTTTAAAGATATATCTGTTTTTGTTATAAACTCAAATATAACCTTATACACCTTTTACTATTTTCAATTATGTTAATACATGTAAAACAAATGGTACCATATATAAAGACAAGTTGGAGCAAAGATAGTGAAATTGCCTTAATTTCGGGGGGTCGCATCTGCGCCTTAATTTCAGACAAGTGGTCTACTATTTCGAGGACATGTGATACGGTATACATCGTCGAGGATCCATGAAACCTCCCGATTGTCGATAATTAACAAAAAGCTTCGATCTACTTTAGAGAGCCTGTGTTCACAAAATTAGACCAATTGAACACAGGCTCTCTAAAGTAGATCGAAGCTTTTTGTGTCTTAGTGTAAGACTGTATAACAAACTCCCAGACACAATAAAATGTGATGATGTATTGGTCTTCCGGAGAGAAGTGAAATCGTATCTAGTTAATAAATCATTTTACACGATTGACGAAATGTTAAATGGATAAAAATGTTTATGTTTTATACCTTGTACCTTTTTATAATTTTATTATATCTATGTTTGACGCTGTAGATCCAAACCCTTTACATTTGCGACTACATATTATATTTTACTTATTTAATTATTTTTCTCACTTGACGAAATCCTAATGGTTGGATATATTTTATGTTTTGTGTGATCGTTGCTTAATTTTGATTGACTTGTTTTTTGATATAATGTTTGTAATATTCATTAATTATTATATTCTACATTTGACGAGTCTAAGTGTCCGCAATATAAGGACCTAAGGACGATATGAAAAAATATAAAAAATATAAATATATAAAAAAAAATGAGATAATGATACCAAATTAAACATCTCGTCGAGCCGCATCTACCAATCAAAAATAAATAATCTATAAGCTGAGATATTCACGGAAAAAGTAATCGAGAGAAATTAAATCTTTTACGAACTACTTTTTCTTCAATAATGCGCAAAAACTCAGATATTCTTAAAAACGATTCTGCGAAATTTTTCGAATGATGCCTAAAAATTCATTTTTTAAAAAAAGATATACCTATCTGGGTTTATGTTATAAACTCAAACACAACCTTATACACCTTTTACAGTAAGCTACTAAAAGCTTGTGTCGTGAAAGGGGAGTTTGCCGGCACCTGGTATCGAACCACGGACCCCATGTTCACGAGGCCGAGACTCTACCTCCAGGCTACCGACGACCTCATAATAAATCGAATACTAGAATAAAACATTTGTTTTATTTATTTTACTATGAAATTCTACTACCTTAATACCGACACAGTGAATGAATCAAGTAAAAAGGTTTTAGGAACATTACATGTATGAATGAACCATATCGTTTAGAGATATTAAATTATTAGATTAGTAAACACTTTTGTACAGAACTTCCATATTGATTTTATTGGTCACCAGTCAGCTTACAGTAGTTTCTGCTTTCATCATCATCAAGCGTAGAAATTATATTCTCATTTAAGTTGTTTTTGGGATAAGATAATAGAAAGGAATGTGTAAATCTATGGTTATCAACATACATTGAAGGACTTACCGACCACCCGGATAGCGCAGAAGTCTGAAGACTTCTATTTATCCGAAATTCTACACTAAACAAATCTTATCCACAATGGTTATCATCAATGGATAAATGACAAGTACCCGAATCTTGCAGAGTACTCAAAACCTTACAGAATAGAGTAGAAAATTTATTATATTATGTCGGAAACGCTGACAAATACATATTTGCATGATTTCGGTGAGCGAAAAAACAAAGTAAAGTTGTGATAAGATTTACCCAAGTGAAGAAAATGATTTAGGTCTTAGGATATAAATTTACAATACCCTAGCTGCTGTTGCAACAAGAAAATAGGTTTGGTTGTCGAGTACTAAAGTCATGTAAACTATATACAATTTGTACATACTATGAACATACTAGGGAGAGCACTGATATTAAGTACAATTAAATCATTGGACAGTTGTGTCTAGATCTTGATTCACAAACAAAAACAATGCATTGTATAGTTTAGTTTTTGTTAAAACTCAACTTTTTCTGATAACAGCTAAACTTTTAGTCAACCGTTAGATCTGAACAACTTGAATACAATGTTATTATATCTATTGATATTTGATCATTATAGATAGAGAAATGAGTTTTTTTATTGGAATCGAATAGGTTGTCTGTAAAAGTGTGCATTTTTTCATAGAATGTATGTATGTAAGTTGTTTTGTGGAGCTCCCGGCAAAGAGTTGGTCTTCCACTCTTTTTCAATAAGTTTTCGAGTGTCTTGTAAAAGATAGGTGTCCGAAAAATTAAGACATTTTACATTAGATTCAGCGATTTGGTTTCCCACCCATCTTGAATATCCAAATTTTTTGTTGGCACGGAAAAATATATTTGCATGTGTCATTGAGAGGAATTCGTGGAGCGAACTCACTTGGGGGGAGCTGCACGAGAGGTTGTGGCTTTCTGGGAGGGAATGGGAATATAGATTTCAATGTTTTGTTATTTTTATCGTTTGCTAACCGATACGAAAACAAGAAGTTGGCATGGAGAGGACAGATTGTATGGTTATTACATGCAGTTGGTTCGCTGGCAACGCTACATGTGGGATATATTACCGTGATGGTATAGTTGTATAGTAGGAGCATATTAAGTCTATGTGTTTGACAATGTGATCCTACAACGTTGCGTTTGAAGATCAAGGTGAGGTTAAAATTCGTTATCTTGTAAAAAGGGTATAGCAGTGAAAAAAGAAGGACGCAGTGCTTAGATACCTACATACAGATGTCCTATCATAAAATTACAACGATACTCCTCATAATTTTGAATACTAGAAATACTATACCAAATCGAACATAAAAACGTAGTGTATCGACCATATAAGGTTTAGCACCATTAAAAAGATGCAGAAAAGACTAAGTATTTGAGTACCTATAGAAATACATTTCAAAATTCTCAGAATAAAACTTGTGAAATATTATTATACCTACCACGATCTCGTGAAAAGAGAAGTGATATTCCGTAGTTTTAATAATTATCATATTAAATTGCCTGTACAGCTTCTTGTACAAAAAAGCGAATAAGAATAAATACTCATATTTGAAGTTGTGCAGAAAGATCAGGAATACTAAGAATACTAAGAAATAAATGTTTTATACTAACTAGCTTTAAAGTAGACCTTTTTCAAAGAAAAATTGACAAATTATCAGGAAGTGTAAAAGCAAAATCTTTTATCCATTGTGAACTTCGAAAACAAAATTATTTGCTTTTCGTGTCAGGCCTACATCTTTCCACTCCGAAAAGTGAAGGCAGACATTGCCTTGTGTTAGATATGGTTGGATATGTCTAGTAACAGTACAATTGTGTCTATTTACATATCTTTGGTTTTGTTGTAATCTATGGTTGTCACTTCCATTTTGTTATTTCTTCTGAATACATGATGTTAAAATCAATGGCTTTTTATATCAATTAATAAATAATCCCAACAGTGGTTATGGGCCCAGAAATGCTCTCAGGAATATAATAGTGCTATTAACTATTTAATAAACAAGCAGAGATAGTGAATTTTATAAATTGTACTGTGACTTTTAACCTTTGAGGTTAATCAAAAGAAACGAAAAAACAAGTGAAGATTTATCATTCAAATCTTTGTATTGTTGCTTGCATTGTGAATTAATATAAACTTTTGTGACTTTTAATAGTGATAATGAGTTTTAAAGGGAAAGAAAGTCAAGAAAATACAAGCAATAACACAGCACAATCTCTCAATAACGCAATGTCAAATTCAAATTCACTACCGACAATTAGAAAATTATCTGGACGAGAAAATTATTCCACATGGCAGTTTGGAATGCAGATGTTTTTGTTGGCAGATGATCTTTGGGATGCAGTGAATGGTGAAGAAATACCAGACAAAAGAATTGACAATAAAGCTAAAGGAAAAATTGTATTAATGGTAGAAGAAAAATTGTGGCCAACGATTCAAAAATGCTCAACCGCCAGAGAAGTGTGGAAACAGCTTGAAAAGGACTATGCTGGTGATGGTTTGATGAGGAGATTAGGCCTCTTACGCAAACTTCTCAGAGTTCATTTAACAAATTTTACCTCTATGGAAAGTTATTTGAATGAAATATTATCATTGGCACAAAAACTGGAAGCAATCAAGGGAGGAATAGATGATGAATTGATTGGAGTCATCATGCTTAATGGATTGACCGATGAATATAATCCAATGATTATGGGAATTGAAGGTTCTGGTACGAAAGTGACAAGTGATTCTATAAGAACCTTATTAATTGAACACTCGTCACAAAAACCAATTCAGAAGAGCGCTTCAAATTATAGCGCGCTTATTTCTTCTCAAGGAAAACAATGGAAACCTAAGTGTTTTAAATGTAATAAAATCGGACACAAATCCTTTCAGTGTAAAGATAATAAACAATCTAACTTCAAAAATAATGAAGATAAAAAACAAGAGAATTTCAATAAGAGGGCCAATTCAGCCACAGTTTTATTTGCAGCAATGTCGACATCGAAGACTCAATCTAGAGATTGGATTATTGACTCTGGAGCTAGTGCTCATATGACAATGAAAAGTGACTGGATAAAACCCATGTCAAACAAGTTTCAAAGTCAAGAAATCATTGTGGCAAATCAACAAAAAATTGTAAGTCAAGGAATCAGCAACTATTAAAGATGTTCTGTATGTGCCCAAATTGGCAGCTAATTTATTATCAGTAAGTAAATTGACTGATAAAGGATTTATCTGCGTCTTCACCAAAAAGGATTGCAAGGTTTATCCAGAAAAAGAATGTACTATTAAAGGGGAGTCACTATTACTAGGCTCTCGAAATGCTGGAATATATAAGTTGAATGAGAGTATTGATTCTGTTGAAAAAGAACCAATAGTAAATGATGGTACAAAAGAGATGACCATGACTTCTATAGAAAGTCACCTGCCGAAAAGACTTTGGCACAGGCGTCTTGGGCACCTATGCAGAAAGTCCATGACACTATTATCTCAAGGCATGGCTGATGGCATCAAATTTTCTCCAGGAGAAGATGACCAATGTGAAGAATGTGTTAAAGGGAAACAAACAAGAGTTATTCCCAAGAAACAAGGAATGAGAGCGACAGAAAAACTTCAGCTCATTCATTCAGACGTATGTGGACCTATGAGCACAGAGAGTTGGGGAGGTGGAAAGTATTTTTTGACCTTTATAGACGATTTAACTCGTAAAACTTTTGTGTATATTATTCGTACAAAGGATGAAGTTGTTAAAAAGTTTATTGAATTCAAGGCATTTGTTGAGAATCAAACAGGATGCAAAATAAAGAGTTTAAGAACAGATAATGGGGGAGAGTATGTCAATGAATCATTGTTGAATTTCCTCAAGAAACATGGAATCCGTCACCAGAAGACAGTTCCGAGGCATCCACATCAGAATGGAGTTGCAGAGAGAGCTAATCGGACTATTGTAGAGAAGGCGAGATGTATGCTCGAAGACGCTGAAATGCCTAGGGCCTTTTAGGCTGAAGCAGTAGTGACAGCAGTGTATTTAAAAAATGCATCTCCGCACGGATCAGTTAAAGATAAAACTCCAGAAGAAGCTTGGAATGGAAGGAAGATAAATATATCTCACTTTCGAGTATTTGGATGCAAGGCTTTTGCAAGGATTCCAGATGAAAAAAGGAAGAAATTTGATTCAAAGAGCAAGCCGTGGGTGTTTGTTGGATATGGAGATGGAGTAAAAGGCTACAAATTGGTAGATCCAGAGAATGGAAGAAGTGCTATATATGAGTCGGACGTTGTCTTCTTCGAAAATGTCAAGGGATGGAACACAAAATCAGAAACATCAAAGGACGATGTGCATTATGAAGAAATTCCTATGGAATCATTATTCGACACGCCTCCAAATATAAGCGAAGTGGATAAAGATCCACAGTCAGAAATTCTTTATTTAGATGATCAACTCGAGGAGTCAGAAGATGATCATTCAAAATATATGGAAGAAAATGATGAAGAAATAATGGAGGATGAAACGGAAGAGAGTGACGAAGAAATTGAACCAGATAGAAGGATTTCAGCTAGAGGTCATATTCCAAAGAAATGGCCATCTGATATGGAACTATACAGTGCTTTACATGTTTTTAACAGTGAAAATATTGAAGATCCAAAAACATTAAATGAAGCCTTGTCACTACCCAACGGTAATGAGTGGAAAAAGGCCATAACAGAAGAGCTGACATCACTTCAAGAGAACAATACTTGGATTCTGGTTGATAGGCCTCAGAATCAAAAGGTGATTAAAAATAAATGGGTTTTTAAGAGAAAGAAAGGCCTCGAAGGGGATAAATTTAAAGCAAGACTAGTTGCAAAAGGTTTCACGCAGCAATATGGTGTGGACTTTGAAGAAACTTACGCACCCGTTGTACGAAAGTCAACCTTTAGAATGCTTTTGGCATTAGCAGCCGAACTAGACCTTGAACTGGAACAACTTGATGTGAAGACAGCCTTTCTTCATGGAGATTTGACAGAAACTGTATGTATGGAACAGCCGCAAGGATTCATAGAATCTAAAAATAAAGGAAAAGTATGTTTACTAAAGAAGGCCATATACGGATTAAAACAGGCATCCAGATGTTGGAATGAAACAATCAATGCAGTTTTATTGGAATTGGGTCTAAAACAATCTCTAAGGGACCCATGTGTGTATTCAAAAAGGACACAAAATTGTACAATAATTTTAGCAATTTATGTTGATGACTTAATAATATTATTTGATGATAAAGTAGAGGCAAAGAGAATCAAAGATGGTTTGGAAAACAAATTTCAAATGAAGGATCTTGGAGAGGCAAAACACATTCTGGGAATGCGAATAAGACGTGATCGAGCTCAGAAGAAATTATGGATTGATCAAGAAGGGGATATTCTTGAAGTACTCAAGAGATATAAGATGGAAGAGTGTAGGACCATGTCAAGTCCTCTGGATCCGAATCAAAGACTTTCGAGACCCACAGAGGGTGAAACATCGGAAGACGTGATGAATAAGTATCCTTATCAGAGTCTTGTGGGTTCACTCATGTATTTTGCTGTTACATCTAGACCAGACATTGCACATGCATGTAGTGTTTTAAGTCAATATAACTCATGTTATAATGAAGTGCATTGGCGAGCAGCGAAAAGAGTATTAGCCTATCTGAAAGGGACATCAAAGTTATGTTTATGTTACAGGAAAACAAATAAAAATATATTTGGATTTACGGATGCAGATTGGGCTAATGACGTAGATGATAGAATATCATACAGTGGTTTTTTCTTTGTGTTAAGCGGAGCAGCTGTTTCTTGGGAATCCAGAAAGCAAAAATCTCCTGCATTATCTGCTGCAGAAGCAGAATATATAGCTTTGACGGAAGGTGCCAGAGAAGCAAAGGATTTAAAAGGACTTTTACATTGGTTGTGGAGACCTCAAGGAGCAGTGAAATTGCTATGTGATAGTCAGAGTGCAGAAAAACTTTCTAGAAATTCTGGTTTTCATAAACGATCTAAACATATAGATCTTAAAAATCGTTATGTGAATCATGCTGTGAAAACGGGAGTTGTACAAATTGAATATTTATCAACTGACCATATGGCAGCGGATAGTTTAACCAAGGGTTTAAATGGAACTAAAATTAAAGAGTTTTTATCAGATTTTGGACTCGAAGAAGTGTAATCCAATTGTAATGTTATGGGGGAGTGTTAGATATGGTTGGATATGTCTAGTAACAGTACAATTGTGTCTATTTACATATCTTTGGTTTTGTTGTAATCTATGGTTGTCACTTCCATTTTGTTATTTCTTCTGAATACATGATGTTAAAATCAATGGCTTTTTATATCAATTAATAAATAATCCCAACACCTTGAACTTTCTTCAATAGGAATAAAGAATATGATCTTCAGCCGTCCTCCCAACAGTCGCCATACAAGTAGATGCCCATCCATTTTCTTGAATTGCGCAACATTCGCATTGAACGTCATTTCCAGACAGGTCTTCCTACTTCGATTTGTTCTTTTGACATTTTTAGAAGACTTCTTTAGACATAAATTGAAAAACAGGATTTTATACATCAAATATGGTACGTGTTTTGTCTTGCTTTAAATTGTGTTGACAATAACTATGATAAAATTTAATTCTTAAATTATTTTGTAATGTTATGGAATCAGATAGTTTTACAATACCTACATAGGTGTATGTTAAATGTTAACAATATTAAGTTAGTAAGAAAAACAGTGAATTTAACTAAAATCAATTACATATCTCATTACATTTCATACAGTGTATTTTGTGGAACATGTAGGCTTTCACCGTGGATTCATTTATAAATATATCAAATATTGGTAATTTAGTTTTAAGATTCCAATTTAAGACGGTGGATTCAGTCTTCTTAGATCTAAATAATAAATTTTGAATTTTTTTTTAAGTATTCTACAATGCAATGTTTGAAGACTGTATAATGTTGTAAATTTGTCATGTATTGTAAAAGGCAAATGCCGTTTATTGTCCAAAATAAATAAAATAAATAAATGCACATCCGTTACTTCATTATTTAAATCACGATCGATCGCGATTTAAATAATCAAGTAACGGATGTGCATTGTAGAATACTTAAAAAACATTCAAAATGTCTCGTAACTGTTACATAGTTAATCCTTCTGAAATAACTGATACTAAAGAATTAAGCCTGGACGCAATTTTGGATCTATGATTAAAGCTGCGTATATGCCGTACATGGAAAATTTTCGTGAAATCTTCAAATAATTAGCAAGTGCATTAATGGTAAAAAAAAAAAATTATTGTAAAATTGAAGTGTTGAAAAGAATACATAGTGATTTCAAATCGCAGCTTGAAACTATATTCTGGATATGTTTTTGGATTATTTTAGGCAAAGAAAAGTATAAGTAAGTAAATGTATTGATTTCTTGAATGTTTTTTAAATATTCTACAATGCACATCCGTTACTTGATTTTTTAAAATCGCGATCGATTTCGGTAAACCTTTACCATTGACGAGCGAGATTTTTAAAAAATCAAGTAACGGATGTGCATTGTAGAATATTTAAAAAACATTCAAAATGTCTCGTAACTGTTACATAGTTAATCCTTCTAAAATAACTGATATTGTATTGATTTCTTCTACATTCAATTATATAAAACACCTTTGCTTTAGTACTTTCACAGTGTTATAAGAAAGTACTTAATTTCATTTCAAATAATATTAAAATGATCAAAAGAAGTTTATGGAATATTCCGCAACAAATGAATACATTTTATGTATCATTTTTTGTCAAACAAAGGACACTGATCCTAACTATGTCCTTACTACTTTTTCCTCTAAACAGTAAAAAAGTTGTTTGTAAGTATTTGGATTCGTATATTTTTAAAGTTAATGGCTGGTATAATATTTCTCGATCTTTGGTAATATAAATAATCTGAAATGGAAAATTACAAACCATTCGAAATTTCACGATTCCGCAAGCTATTTCTAGCTTCCACCACAAACATGGATGCAAGGAATCATCTCAAAAGTACAGAGAATATTGAACAAGAACAAAGAAGACAAATTAAATATGGTTTCACACACACAATACATCCTTTCAGCGCATTCAGGTATAGTATATTTTAGATATTAGAGATACAGATTATATAAAAACTAATTATAAACTGTAATACTATTTGAAATGTTAAATACTACGTAATATCCTTGGCAAAGTTCTTCCACTCCTTTCTGTGTATTTTAGATTGTACTGTAAGATATAGGTATTCGTAAAACATCTCAAATAAGACATTTAACATTTTCAATTCGATGACGAAATATCTCATGTAATATGTGTTGAATGTCTAATTTGAATTGGCACGGAGAGGATGACCTTCATTATTTCTACAGGTAGGTAGTTAGTCAACTGGAAATTCTAGAAAATATAAAACATATCGTAGAATCATTGTAGTCGAGAGATCCTAGGTTAGAATGCTCCAAATTTTTGATATTATCTACCATTAAGAAACTAGTCTTTATATTCGTTAAATATTAAAAAAAAAATCTTTACCACGGTTTCAATGGAGACGTCCACCATTTTCAAACGAAATTCTATAAATATGGAGACGTTCACCCTTTTTATTTATTTATTTATTTGATCAATAAACGGCAATTTGCCTTTTACAATAGGTTTAATACATATATGTATATGACAAATCAATAATACAACAGTCTATAAATATAAATAAAAAATGCACTAATACAATCAAATAGAAAAGAAACAAAACCAATAACAGAAATTTAATCGCATGGGTAACAATAATCATGCTCAGCTGCAAATACCAAATAAATATTATATGAAAGTTAAAACGTAAATTAATGTTATAATGTGAATGCTTCAAACATAATCATATAAATATATTGCTATATTGCTATACCACTTCGATTTCTTTTATTATATCTTGACCAAAATTTTTTGACAATTATATACTTTATTTTTTACTTTTATACCTGATTAATTTTACATTGTTTGTTCAACCCCTGTTTTTTTTTCAAAAATCATTCCTTTGTATACATGTATTGTATGTATATAGAGTTTTAACGTGTAAAAGGCTTAGGCCGTAAATATCTGTAAATAAATAAATAATTAAGGGTACTTGGGTTGTTTTAGGATTTATTTGAAAGATAGTTTCATAATAACAAAATAATGACTAATAAACAAAATTACATATTAAAGCTAAATGAACTGACTATTTCAGGTATTTTTGGAACTGTACAATGTGCATCATCATCTATTTATTACCGATTTCCGAAACATTTACATTAACTTTTGAGCAAAAGGAAGTGACTGGATATCAATCGACAGATTTATTCCTTATTCAGCTAATAGTGTCCATTTTCCTTGGCATGGGATATCTAGATATGATATTGAACTTCATTACAGGGTATTATGATTTTAAGAGAAGAACTGTGGAGCTGAGTTTAAAGGCCATAGCAGTACGATACTTAACGAGTATTGAATTCTTACGGAATCTCGTCTTTATTATTCCTTCATATCCCATTATCATCATACATGAATACATTACAGGACATAATCAGTATGGTCCTAAAGATTTACACATGTGTAAAATTCGAGATTATGTTTCAATTGTAACATTTGCTAAAGTTTGGAGATTCTCTGAGGTGACTGATTTCATATCTAAACATGAACTTTTCTCAACCAACAACAAAACATTTTGGAAATTTGTGAATCTTCTAATGTATACTACTGTTCTCTATCATTTCTCTGCGTGTTTAGTTATGAATATATTCAGTTTAACCGAAGAGGATATGTACAAAAAGCCGGACGAAAACTGCCTCACAAAGTCGGCTTATTCTTGGATCATTTGTGAAGATGTAATTCACACATTTAAAGAAAATGTCTATGGGAGATATTTAAAGTGTCTGCTTCGTGTAGCTGGTACTTTGGCAATGTTTGGTGATGGAGTTGGAATAAACAAAAGTTTCGTAGATAGAACAGTGACAATAATATTAAGATTACTTGGTCTCTGGAACTTACTTTACATCATCAACTATATAACAATTGTAGTGAGATCATCTTTCTCAGGTGAAAGAAAATTCCAAGCCATTAAAGGTTATATAGAGGAAATGGCCAGACATAAGAAACTTCCAACTGAAACTAAAAGAAAACTCATAAAGTTTTTCGAATACAAGTACGACAGGACATTCATAAATGAAATGAAGATGATGTCTATTCTTTCTCCACAACTTAGGAAGGATGTGATTAATCATTGCCGGAAACATTTACTTAAAGATATACCGTACTTTACAAACCTCGATGATAATATTACATACAAACTAGTTTCTGTAATGCAGACTGAGATATATATGCCGAAAGATATTATATTGAAAGAAGGTACAATTGAGAAGGCTTTATATATATTAGCTACTGGAACTGCATCAGTAACTTCTGAAGATGAAGGAGATGATGGAGTGGTTTGGAAGATGGAACCTGGTGCGTATTTTGGACAGAGATGTTTCATCGAAGAGGAACATGAAGTGGAGAGAACAATAACCGCATTGGAGATTTGCGAGTTTAAAGTCTTGTTCAGGGAAGACTTTCTCAAAGCAATGGCAATTCACAGAAATGATCTGAGTATAATACAAGATTCTCTGATTGAGGAGTTTATTATATTAGATACAACAATTAAGAGAAGTTTTTAAAGGAAAAATTATTTTTCTTTGCATTTTGTTGCAATGAATTTTTAAGAATGATAATTAATAAAAACCTATATTTTTTTTATTATTGAGTAGGTACGTACGTTTATTTTGTAAAAATCCATGTTCATATATGGAAAATACCAATTGGTTTTAGTTTTATTTTATATATTTAGTTATCATTAAACAGTGACCTGGTTTTGACTTACAATGCTATTGTTGGTTTGACAATGTGCTTTACTGCGCTCTTTCTGTTGTATTGATGTTTTTTTTTCCTTCTGTTGTATTATTGTAATGTTGATGAACCCAAGTGTCCTGTAAAGGACCTACGGGAGATGTTGGAGAATAAAGAATAAATAAAGAATAAAAGAATGACTTTGTAAGTAATCCAGGTCACTGTATAATTAAATATAAAGTAAAACTAAAACAAATTTATTGTGTTTTCCATTAATCAAAAATTTTGAGTTTTTTAAAGAAAAAAAAATTATTCCATGTTTTGAACAACAATGTATAAATATATTTTGTCAAATTTTTAACTGGAATTTTATTTATTCTGATTGTTTTCATGAGACATTAATATAACAATTATTTACTTTCCAATAAAAAAATCAGAGCTTTAGTTATATCTTTTCTTAGAGAAGTAGTGTAAGTTTTTTTTTTTAATAAAGATATATCTGGGTTTTGTTATAAACCCAAATACAACCTTATACACCTCTCACAGTAAACTAAAAGCTTGTGTCGTGAAAGGGGAGTTTGCCAGCACCTGGGATCGAACCGCGGACCCCTTGTTCACGAGGCCGAGACTCTCCCTCCAGGCTACCGACGAACTCTTTTTTATTTCTACATTATCTATTACTTTTAGTAAATAACATTTATTGTTTTTTACCATCCTCCTTCTTTGTGAATTAAACATCAGATGTTTAATAGAACCCAGGAGCATCAGGAGCCCAAAACCCTAAGAAAGTATTAACCCTGTGCTACATAGAACAACAAATATGAGTGAACCAGAGAAGATTTACACAGAATATTATTGTTTTGATGAGTCATTAATATAACAATAATTTACTTTTCATAATACAATATGATATCTTTTGAATAAACTACTATAGTTAAGAATAAACAACAAGGTGTAATAGAGGGATGTTTAATGTGGCCAGCACTCATTAACAGGACTTCACAGCCAGAATTTAATTTGAAATCGTTCGACTATATGCAAAAAATTGCCTAAAAACAGGTGTTTACTCCAAATTTTAACTTTTAAACTACGTACGAACCAATAAACTACGAAGCATTAAAAAAATACTGTCTCTCTTTTTGCGGTAAGTGAAAAGGGAGATAAAGAAATGAAGTATATTTCACTCATTATCTATACACCACTTGGTCACTAACACACGTAAATATAGTTAATATTATGTCCGAAAAACTACGAACATTAAAAAATCACTGTCTCTCTTTTTGCGGTAAGTGAAAAAGGAGATAAAAAATGCGGCGTACGTGATGTATATTTCACTCATTATCTATGACACCAAATGACACAAAAATCATTGCGTACAAAGACATAATTTTTAACAAGATTGTGCACTCCATTGAAAAAACGGCATGTATAATGCAATTGATGCACCAGAGGTCAACAAGGCCCACCTGCGAGAGAGCATTCATGCCCCAAGAGTTATAAATAGGCCTACATATACCTATACATGAATATAGCAAACACGTAGGTAGGTAGACTATTATTATTTTTGCTGGATAGTGGTAGGTGTTTACTTAATTGGCGTTCCCTTCTCTCTGCTTACTCCACATGGGATGTGGCGTGAGGGTATAGATAGATTCATCAAATCATTGGTCATAAAAAAGCTTATTAGCTTTACATGTCTACCTTGTTGTATGTACATATATGTGGGCGTATAAGTGGGTATATTTCCAATAAAGTACTCAAATACTTTTTTTTTAATAATATTCAGTTTTATTCTGCAACAATTATATAATTTATATTATACACCTTAAAAAGTACACGTAAAGTAGGTATATTTGAGTTTATCCATAATTTGTTGCACCATTCTGCATTGAGTTGACCATAATTTATTCTTTCTTCTGGGACGTCAAATTAAGTGACAATGATGGCTGCCTTAAGAAACGGCGACTGTGGCACCAGTGCTGCAAAAGTATAAAAGAATATTTAATATGTTTTTCCCTTGTTTATTATTTTTGACTCCACCATTAAATTGCAAACAACAAAAAGGCCGGGATTTGGAGAGAATGATTCATGCATCTTTAGTATCACAAAAAAAGATTTGAGTCATCATAATCCAAGGATAAATTTACAATCTGTCCATATATTTGCAGAGTATTTTTTCATCATCGAAATAAAACAAAATTATAGCAATAAAGTGATTTAATGTGTAATCGTGTCTTATGGCCGGTTTCAATAACCTATCTATCCGTGACTATCGATTGAAATGTATGATTCAAAATATAGAACACAATAGATTTCAATCGACAGGAGCGGATAGATAGATTATTGAAACCGGCCAATAATGCACAGTCTTATTAAAGTACAATGTCTTTGTGCTAAAATTTCACGTGGAAATGGAATGTCAAAATATAAATATTATATGTTTCCATAGTAACCATACATGCAAAGTGGTTTCTGCAAATATGTAAATATATAATATGCATATTTAGAAAACTTCGAATACTCATAATAATCTAAAAATCAAATGCATGCTGAGATATATTTTTACATTAAACCATTTTCTCACTATTGATTCACAAACTAATTTTATATTATTACTTATTACATTTATGGAATACTTAAATCATTCGCAAACTAGTGAATAGCATCATGAATAAATACATAAAATAAAATAATAATAATTGTACCAAAGCTTGTTTTAAAACATACATATGTATCCGAGATTCAAACATGTTGCGTGTATTCATATATCAGCTTATTTGAAATAGTAACATGAAAATAAGATAATACGTGCTGATTTTACTATATACCTAAATATCAGGATATCAGTTAAGAACTATGTACTTACATTTGCAAATGATAAGTCAAGTCTTAGTAATTCTCCATCACCGTTTTAATGTCACTAATCATCTAATCATCTGATAATCTGGAAAGTATAAAACATAAAGAATTTATTAATTTATTCTATCAGAAACATTGTTTGCTTACTCTCTCTCTCTCTCTCTCTTTTTGGCATTGCACCCAATATATGAGTGATGCTGCATTGTTTGCTTACTCACGCGTATTAAAATATTTTATTTTTAATAATTACTTTAGGAAAGGTTACGTTACAAAAAAAAAAATATGTCAAAAACGATATAATATAAATCAACCATTATAATATACTCACTCATTTTGATCATGTGAATAATATGTAGCTAATTTATTTTTTCTTAACATTCGTAATGACTCTTTCGTCATTTTAAATAATGAAAAAATTAAAATAAAACTATAAATCAGTGTATTTAGTATATTTCTGATTTAATACTAATACTCACAAAAATAACAAAATGTTGCTATGACAACAATATTGACATCGGTGAATGTCATTCTGAGGAGTTACCTACATCAACTCTAGAACATTGAAACTAAGAAAACAGCATACCTAAATAAATTTGGTGAATTCTTTGCAGAGTAGGTACCGGCAGCAATTTAGATCCCTGATACCGGATATATTTCTATGTATTTGTATTATTTTATCATAGTCTTTGTAAGGTATACGAACTGTAATTTAGTGTTAAGAGCATATTTTCTGTATTCATCTTTTAATAATTGGATATTAGCTGGCACTTTGCGTTTATCATTAGAAAAGAAATATGTTGCAACTAATAAGCAAAAAGAGAAATAGGCGGATATGCTGAGGTCAATCTACAGTTTTATTAAGTACACAAACAAGTTCACCAACATTAAATTAAAAATAAAAAAATACTAATTTATTTGAATTAATTATATAAAACACTTATTTGTAGTGTTTAAACTGTGACTTTTTATTGATTAAAAGTCACAGTGGATATAATATAAATAAGTGATTTATTTGTAAGTAATTCAACATGAATTTCCACCGAGAACCGTCGGTTGAAAATATCAACTTCACTGATTTATTTTACTTCATTCATAGTTAAATATTTGTGAAAAATGGATCGGTGTGCCTTTACTTGTGAACTCCTCATCTATAGTACTGAACACTCATTCTCGTATTCGTCGATTCGCATTTTGACAGACATGGAAATAAATATTATTTAGGTATATTAAGTTATAATGTTTTTTTTTATGAAAAAAAAACATTTATATAGGGATTACTTGATGACACATATAAAAATATGTTTCCTTGGTAAAAATCAAGTAATCTAGTGCTGTAATTATGTAGTTTCAAGCATAAAACCATCTCTATTTTTTAATAATTTTAAATAAATAATCAGACGCAGATTCAACAGCGTGCCGACTCTTTGGCTCGGCTGGCCGAACTAACCCGATTTTTGAGTTCTACGGAAATTTTCATAAAAACTTTCCCGCAAGCGGAAAATTTAAAATGAAAATTTCAAAATATAAATAACACATCACGCTATTATAATCATATGACAAATTATTCAATTAAAATTGTTTTAAATATGTTTTCCTTATTCGAACTTGACGAACTAAAAAATATATTTTCTTATGTGCACGTCACAAATCCCATTTTTTTCGCATATTAAAAAAAATACGGCTAAATATTACCCAAATTTAAGAAAAATAGGTTTTTTCTAAAGCATCCTTGGAGCAAAATTTACTTCATCATTTATGTAACCTCTAAGATGATTGTCTTAAAATACCTCTGCTAGTCGTGATGAAATTTCGGAAGGTGTTTTTCAATCGATAATTTCTACATGAATCTCTCGGTTATTTTTTTTATTATTATTAAAAATACATTAAAATATGTTCAAATTTTGATATTATCAAAAACAAACAGTAAAAATATCATCTCGATCACGAAAATATTGCAATTAATTAATAATCAATGTTGAAAAATGGTTGCGTAAAATCATGTGACAATTTCGAGTTCCCTACCTATCAAGGGCTCTTAACTGTTATAAACAGCGAGCTATTGATGAATTGACAGAGGAAATGAATACCTGAACTGCAGCCCTAGTCAAAACACATTTTAGCGTCACTTGTCGTTCGACTACAAACGAAATTACGACTATAATTGCAACAATAACGCATAATTATATGGTACATGTAGGTAGATTGTCGTAATTTCGTTTGTAGTCGAACGACTTCATAACGCTAAAATGTGTTTTGACTAGGGGGCCTGGAATAAAGATAAATGGAAAAAAGATTGACATGATTCAATATGCTGACACTTTAAAGCATCGTTCGCAAACACTGACAAAGACACAACAAAATGCATGGTGTCCAGCCAGATCAGTCAGCAGAGTTTGAGATTCAATCAGGGATAATCGTAGAGTTGCATAGATTGGTTTCACAATTAAAAACAAACAGTTAAGTTAAACGAGAAACATTTATTGATAGTTTAATTTTTTAATGCCAGGTTCAGACACACAGTTATTTATAGTATTTATACAACAGGTTCTAATTAAATTAATCAAGTTTATTTGTCACTACTTATAGTTTATATTGACACGGGTTTCAATTATAATTTTTCCAACACTTTATTTAACACAAAAGTTTTATTATTTTTGGGGCTCGCTGACGTGAAAACACGCCAACGAGCCCGGTAGGCCGAGAGAGAGTGAAGTTGGTTGCAGATGGTCAACCAAGAGATTCAAACAAAAGTCAAAATAAGGTTTATTATAATATTGGCAGGATTATTTTAAAAGTCAACTTGCAACTATGGAAACCTATTATCGAAATTCTCTAATCTATTTCTGTTAGGTTATTTTAACTACGACAATGGTTGACAAAATATTCAAAAATATATATTTACTACACGGGACATAAACCAGCCTCCTCTATTCAGAGCGCCAATTACTTTACCTCAACCGATAACATTCCTAGCGATCTGACATTATCATGCTTACTATCCGTTTTTATCTTTAGCGGTAGATGAAAATTCATATACAGGTTAATAGTTAAATAATTGCTTACAATATATTCTGAATATATTTACCCAATAACTAATAGTTAACGAACTTACATTGGAATAAACTTTTACCTATATGTGAACTTACTCAAATATTTATATGGAATTTTTATCAATATGCCCTAAGTTTTGCAGTATTTATCATATTTCATGTTTCTTTTTATACTATTTCAAGATTGCAATTTAAAAAAGTGGTTTCAGTCTTTTTAGAATTTAGGCATGCAGCCATGACACGATTGTGGCGATGTTATAAAAGCTGCATACTAAGTACACGGAAAATATTCATGAAATTTTTGAAAAAGATATAACCAAGAGGATGAACAGTGACCATATTATTTTTGAGAAAGCTCAACATACATACATATATCCTTCATAGATAGAGATGACTGGGTGAGATGTCCGGAAAGGACTACGTATCTGCGAGGACTCCAGTATCAGTGAACCTCGGGTTCGCCGGCCAAAAAAAGTTTCCGGACACCTCAACTTGGCTTTCTGCTCATTTTTTTTGTACTTTTTATTAATTATTATTATTTGCATTATTTTTAAGAATACTGATTTGCTAACTAGGCTAAGGAAATGCCTTTGTTATTTTATTGTTTGCTTTATCTATTGCATGTCTTTGGTTCTCTCGGCTAGAGGGACAATGAAGGAGTGTAGTTAATAGATTCCACACAAGGAGGTTGTGGTGGTTTGTTTTTTTTTTGGCCAGCCAGCCCCTCAAGCTGTCCACTATGGTGCCTTCGGTGTGGACAAGATTTCTTTATTATAAAATTCGAATAAATGGAAGTCTCCAGACTTCTGCGCTATCCAAGTGGTCGGTGTGTCTTCTTCAATGCTGAATATAATACGACTTCCCCATGTCTCTCCAGGCTTTTCTGTCTCGGGCTCTCTGCAACCAGTCATCAGCTATTCTTCCAATGTCATCAGACCATCGTGAAGGAGGATTTCCTCTACTCTTTTGGCTTTATGAGAACTCCATTATCATGACCATGTCAATTTTTCGCTTTAAGTACTGGATAATCTTGTGAGTGGAAAATTGTACATATTTTATATAGTTGCTGAGGTACATACATTGAATAAATTCAATCTTGCATTGATATTTTGGGTGGATACACATAGTAATTAAAAATATTTACTTAAGATCTTTCTCCATAACCGTATTTTTTAAATCCGCTGATAAAAGTTCTGCTTCATTGCTTTTCTTCTCCAGAGAATTATTTTCTCTTTTATTTAAAGTTTCCGCATGAAAGAGTGATAGAATTTTTATTTTCATTATGTTGAAGAAACTTTATTCATTGAAAAGGTAAAAAAAACTTACTTGAATATTTATTATAATTCTGACTCTTTCTTTGTTATTAAATATTTACTACATTAATGACCTACATATTACTATGTCATAAAATATTTACTAAATAACTGAGAAAAATTAAAACACGTGTTCCTTTTTAGCACAGATTATAAATTTTTATGTCTTTCTACTTGTCAGGTCATTATCGAAAGCCATCAAAATCGACAAGTCAAAAGACGTCTCTATCACGATTTACTCGTATAATCTATGTATAGTAGAAAGAAATACTCTTACATGTTTCAACTAACCTAATCATGGAATGCTACTACGTGCGCCCTGACACAATAAATATACTACCAACTGACTGTTTTCCTATCATTAAATATTTACTGCATTACGGACTGTTCCTCTGTTATTAAATATTCTGATAATGTTCTTCTGCTTCGTCACCATATTGGATCAATCTTTGGAGATAGCCCTTCTCTAAAATAATTCAACTTTCTTACATTGGACTCTCAGTCTCATATTTGTTACAATTTGTATATACGAATTTGTTTATTTGGGCTTCACTGACATTTTACTATAAATGGACACGTCCTATTTCGATCTAAAGACACGATTCGTTTTCCTATTGCTATTACAATTTATAATTTTACAATATACAGCAAGGAATAAAATAAATAAAAAAAATACCGGGAATTAACCAGAAACATTTTTCACAGAACCAACCAGCTTTGAAAATTATTCCTTCCTTGTTCGCGTAATCAGCGTTAATTATAACTTTATTGAGATTTTATATTAATTTAAGTAAAACAATTAATACAATTAAAATTAATATATTGTTTTGTTTCTCGTGGAGTCTGTATCACGCTCCGTTAATTTTGAGTATAATAACTTAACGAAGCCTTAGGAAAAATGGAAAGTATACTGTTGTCAAAATACAACATGAAAATAAATAAAGAAAAAACAAAATGTATGGTCGTAGGAAGAGAGGAAGCGACTGCGAACATTGCCATAAATGGAGTGAGCATCAAACAAGTAAGAGAATTCGTGTACTTGGGCAGCAGAATAAACCAGGATGGACGCTCCAAATCGGAAATTGTGAGCAGAATAAACCAGGCAAGGATTGCCTTTAATAGAAAATCGAAGATATTGGAATCCTCAAATATTGATTTAAGCGTAAGGAAGAATTTTACTAAAGCCTTTGAGCATTCTGCTTTATGGTTGTGAGACGTGGACCATCAGCAAGAGTGAAAGCGGACGGTTGGCGGCTTTTGAGATGTGGTGCTACAGACGCATGCTTAAGATCCATTGGTCGGAACACGTCGAAAACGAAGAAGTATTAACCAGGGTAGGCGAAAAAAGGAAAACTCTTAAGAGAATCGGCCAACAACGAGCTAACTGAATTCGCCACAACATCAGGCACCCAGGACTACTCATCGACATCGCGGAGGGTAAGACCGAGGGGACAAATGGCAGAGGCCGACCAAGAGACGCGTATATGGACCAACTGAAGAGGGACATGAACTGTGGCTCATACGTAGAGCTGAAAAGACTGGCTGAGAATAGAGACGAATGGAGAAGAAAAACCAAACTCGTTGCAGACCAATCCAATGGATTGTAACTTATTATATATAATTAAGTACTGAGAAAATATACCTACTTATGTTTTTATTTTATTTTATTTTCACAATATTTAGAATCAAACAGTCGCTACACAATATGTTGACAATTAATACATTTAACATGTAGACCAGCGAAGATTCCACTCTTACCAGAAATGTCTCAGTCTTGAGGAAAAAAAAGTAAAAATTAAAATTCTCTAAAAAGTCAAGTTAATTTAAAAACAACGATAATACAATACTTAAAACAATACAAAAACATAAATATAAAAGCATAATTAAATATAAAAGTTTATAATAATTGTTGATGCGGGTGCGTTGTTCAAAGGTGAAGATGAGAAGAAAAGCAAGAATGTTCCACTTACCCTTTTGGATGAGGATTCTGGAACCTGGAATCGCCTTGCCTCTCACACAAAAAACACTTCTTTGAATATATAACTTAATAATAATCTCAATATGCGGTAAATTTAATATTGATTTATGCGGGTTTGTAATTTTATATTTTAATAAGCGGTGAAATTATATTGATGCGGTTTAACTCTTTGGACGCGCCAAAATAAATTTTAAAATCTTTGAGCCACTGCGATAGGTTGGAAGCCTATTTTTGAAATTCATACCTCTCTATAAATATACAACCCACACTCACGTAGTCTCAGAATAATGTTACAAATAGATCAAAATTTTATGTAATATACTAAAATTAACAAAATAATGTACTTATTTGAAGCAATTCAATAAATAAATTATCTCATATTTTAGAGCATTTGACACGCCATGATGCACTAACACTATTACAAATTTTAGTTAATACGTACACTCACCCCATCATTTTGTCGCTATCAGAGATATGAAGCCATCAACGGCTTTGAATCGATTCTTCTACAGATACTTGCACAAATCGTTCACTCTATTTATAAGTTGCACAATTTTTACTTTAAGTGAAATATGCTTTTATATAGATAACTGATATTTGAAACTTCATAAAAAATCACTGTCATAACACACACTCACAATAGCGCGCATATAGAGAAATGTTAGAATAATATTTATAAAATTAATTATTTTTCAACTAATACAGTATAACACTACGGATGTACATAAAATAAAACAAAAGAAATATTTTTTCTATTATACACAATTCACAAAGATTCACTATTCGAAATTTCTTTACGAGATTAAAGTACGAAACGTCCCGTTTGAATATTAAAATGCAACTAAATAGATAATAATATTATTTACAAATATGTGTGATCCCATAGAACAAATTTTATTATTGATAAATATTGATTCCAGAAATTTTGAAGCCATATGGTATTCCCGTGTAAAAGGTTTATTACCTTACGGTTGTAAACGTAAGGGACACAGTGCCTAATGGTTGTCTCCAATCTTTATCGCATTTATCCTAGAAAGCCGACGAAGACATATTGCATTGTCTTAATTTATGACGTAAAATAATTTTAAAGTAAGGTTTATCACAATAATAGTATGTTTTGGGTCCACAATATAGTAATTCATCCATTCATATATTTACGGCGTTTAACATAAATGGTGAAGCCAACGGACCGGTTGTATGCAATAAAAAAATAAACATTTAGTATTGGGTAGTATACTTCAACGCGAATTTAAGACATGAAATGTATTCTTTTTCGAATATCCGCTTTTTGCAAGACACTCGAAAACTCACACCTATCATCTACCGAGTGCTTCACAGCTTAAGCAAATGTTTACTTTAATTAGGTTAAAATTATTCCATGGAGTCTCCTAGAATAGAATTGGTATCCCACTTTTTTATGCTAGCATTAAAGTGTTCGTAAAACCTTACATATTTACTTATTAATCTACATGCAATATTGGATATTTTGTTAGAGATAATCAGCCGTATGCTGAGTAAGAGAAATTGTCGTGGGTGTATGAGAAATTGTATGAATGTAGACGAGCGAAAGAAATATGTAATAATAGATCTAGGTATATGCCATTTTGTTCTCTCTGTTTACGTCACTTGGGATACAGCATGTTTACCACTAGATTAGTTCATCATTTTATTGTTGGCTTAATTAAAATGTTGAATACATTAAGCGAATTCCTCTGATTCCGTGGAGCACTCGACAAATAATAAGTCTTTCACTCCTTTCCGTAGATTTCGAGTGTCCCGTAAAAGGCAATGTTCAAAAAAATGCGTCTTAAATTCAGCGGTGGGGTAAGCTACCTATCCTGAATTTCATGTTTTTTTGTTGACACCGAGAGAACAGTTTGTATGTTTATTGAACGAAAACGGTCTACTGGTTTTCCCATTTGAGGTAGGTATATACCATGATGGTGTAGTAGTAATTTCCTTAATTTTTACTGTCATCTTCTAACTAGTGTAGCGAAAATTATTATATTATGCTCATTTTTGCTCATTTAGTAAACATAGGCATATGTAGGTATCTATCTATCTATTTATCTATACCCTCACGTCGTGTCCCAAGTGGGCTAGGCAGAGAGAACGGAAAGCCAAACAGATCTATCTTTACACACTTCCTTCGTTTTTTCCACATTCATACAGTTTCTCATACACGTACGTCGGTTCCTCTTACTCAACACGCGGCCGTCCTTGAGAATTTGATCCACGTGATCAAGCCACGTGGTTCTCGGACGCCCGCGCTTTCTTACACCCTTTCTTTTAGACAAGTATATCCTCTTTGTCATTCTTACGTCGTTCATTCGTTCAACAAGGCCAAACCACCGTAGTTTACTCACGTGCATTCTGTCCACAACACTCATCTTGCATCCGCTCATTCTTCTAATATCATAATTCTTCACTCTATCACGCATCGTTTTACCTAGTATTCATAAGTGACGGTACCTTCTGGTACCGTCACTTATGTAAAATATGTAGGTTTGTTTATTTCAAAACTGAAATATGTATATCACATAATATAAAAATCCAAAACTAATACGGATGCAAGTTTATAATGAACATTTTCTTATATCAGTCAGAAATACTTTGTATGTTTTATTTTTAAGTACTATGCACCTAAAACCACAATCCTCATGTTTTGGATAAGGTTCCAAGACTTACATACACTTGCGCAAAATAATGGCGCGTATTTTAAATGACGAAAACGTACAAGATTTTTCATTATATTTATAAATCAAATTTCTTAGTTTTATAATAATAAAAATGTCTAGATATCCACAAGATATCATTAGATATATGTAAATATATTTTTACAAACAAATGTTGTCAATAAATGCCTCTTTATGAAAAGATATTCGACAAAATAGGCTAACACATCTATGTTTGTGGATAGCAGCAGTGGCACGGACAATAGCGCCCAAACATAGATGTGGCTCGCACTGAAAAAGTTAAGTTTTAAGCGATGCGGTAGGTATGGATTCACAATGAATACTGGTGAGAAGGAAAGAATGATAGGAACTCAATATATTATGATTGTTGCAAGGATGGGAAGAATTGTGACATTTTTTGATAAATGAAACATTTCACACAAACCCCCCCACCTCCACATAGGAACAACCCGAAATCAACCACAATTTAGAATTGGCCCAAACATTCTCCCCGCCTTGAAAGCTCGTAAAGCTTTCAAAACAGATTACAAATGCGTATGATCTAAATATATTTATCAATAAACAAGTTACATAGAAAAGAAATCAATTGGCACGCGAAAAAAAAACATTTAAAAAATTGCACCAAATATTTCTCTTTTAGGCGGTTATAAATTAAACAATAACTTAAAATTAAATTAACCTATAAGTAAACTAACTCAATACTAAATAAATGAGTTCATATTTATAGAAATAAGTTGTATTATTGAGTTGGTATTGGGCATAATTTGACGACTGGACGTTTAATTATTCCAGTTTTCGTTTTAACCAATGCAATACGGACCACACCATCAGGTCCAGGGTAAACCTCTTCTATCTTCCCTAAAGGCCAGCGCAACGGAGGCACGTCACCCTGATCCACTAAAACGATGGTACCAACCTTTACTGGATTAGTATCAGTAGCCCATTTCTGTCTGGCCTGCAAAGTATGCAAATATTCCAATCTCCATTTCTTCCAGTAAGACTGGACTAAGTTATCTAAAAGATGTTTACGTGATAATAAATCAACACGTTCAGAAGATAAGTCTGGAGCTGGAAGATATTGAAGCGGCGTAGTCATCAAAAAATGTGCAGGTGTTAAAACCTCAATAGAAGGTTCCTCAGACATTAAGCACAGCGGTCTAGAATTTAATATCGTTTCAATTTGTACAAGCACAGTTAAAAGTTCTTCGTATGTGAGTAATTGATTTCCAATCACTCTATACAAATGAGTTTTAAAACATTTTATTTGTGATTCCCAATAACCACCGAAGTGTGGTGCATGAGGCGGTATTAATTTCCATACAATCTTTCGATTAAGCAATTCTTCTCGTAAAGTTTCTTGAAAATTAGATGAAGCGATAAGATTGTATATTTCATTGAGTTGCGCTTTAGCGCCAATAAAATTAGTTCCATTGTCGGAATACAAATGAGAAACAGGTCCCCGTCGGGATAAGAAGCGTTTGAATGCGGCTAAAAATGTGTCTGAAGACAAATCAGAAGCTAGTTCAATGTGAACTGCTCTGGTAGTTAAACATGTAAAAAGACATAAATATGCCTTTTGGGACCTTTGGCCACGTCTTCGTGTTAACGTAATACTTATTGGACCTGCATAATCCACACCTGTGTGGACAAAGGCCTTTGAGGCTTCGCGTACTCGAAACGAAGGAAGGTCCGCCATTTTTGGATTTGGATTCTTCGGTTTTGTTCTAAAACAAGAGTTACACAATCTAAATCTCTTTCTAATGACATTTCTCGCAGAAATAATCCAATATCTCTGTTTTATTATCGAGTTCAATAAATTTGCACCAGTGTGACAGTTCATTTCATGATAATAATCTATCAACAAATCAACAATATAGTCTGACTTTGGCAAAAGTGCAGGATGTTTCGCCTCAAAAGATATATCTGCGTTAGACAATCTGCCACCAACTCGAATTATTCCAGCTGAATCCAAAAATAAATTAAGTTTTCTATATGGATTAGAGAGGACTTTTCCTTTCAAAAGATCGCAATATTCTTTTGAAAAGTGAGATAATTGTACAATGTGTATTATATATCTTTCGGCTAAATTCAAATGTTCGACCTCAACAAATTCTGATTTGGGTAATTTATGTATAAATCGTAATATATATACCAATATGCGAAGTAATTTTTTCCAAGAAGAAACTCGAAGGACCAGCGTTTCCAGAAATGAAGGTTCTTTTACAATGGCTGTAAAGGATTTCGAATTCATTTCAGGTATATCAGCAATTGTTGAAGGTACAAATGGCTTAATTGGCCAAAACTTTGGTTGGTTAACAAGCCATTCAGGACCATTCCACCAAAGTTTGTGTTTTAATAATTGAGAAGGAGATAAGCCGCGCGATAAGCAGTCACTAGGATTTTCAACTCCTGCAACATGATAAAAATATTTAGACTCAAGATTGTCTTGAATATTGGCCACTCTGTTTGCAACAAAAGTGGACCAGCGATGCGGTGACGAATGGATCCACGAAAGAGCTATAGTGGAATCCGAAAAAGCGTATATATTATTAATTGTGTAAAGCGGGTTGAAGGCATTATATACCGTTCGAATTAACTTTGCGAGTAATACTGCCGAACACAACTCTAAGCGAGCCAACGAAACAATCTTCATTGGAGCAACTTTAGATTTGGAGCATACTAAGTTAACTGATGTATTTCCTTGAGAATCAACAACGTGTAAATACACTGCACAGCCATATGCCTTTAAACTGGCATCACAAAAGCCGACTCTAGTTACAGTGCATCCGTGTTTTACATTTAAATATCTAGGAATTTTTAAATTTGATAACAGAGGTAATTCATTTACAAGTTTTTGATAATCGTTTATTATTTGTTCGGGAGGCAATTCATCCCAGCCAATGTTAGCAATCCATAGTGATTTAATTAATAATTTGGTAGATAAAATTACTGGAGAGACTAACCCTAAAACATCAAAAAGCCTTGCTACGACAGAGAGGATAGTTCGTTTTGTGCATTGTTCACTACAAGGAGAAGTTTTAAAAGAAAAAACATCTGTTTCAGGAAACCATTCCAAACCCAAAATTTTCAAGTTTGTATCGTTAGAAAGTGTTACCGAGGCACAATTGAGTGGTGGTAAATTAGAGAGAATTTCTTTTTTGTTACATGAAAACTTCACCAAATCAAACCCTCCTGCCTTAAAAAATGATACCAATTCCTGGGCCAAATTTATAGCGTCTTGATTATTCGGACTCTCAGGGACCGACTTAACCAAATCATCCATATAAAAATTGGATGTGGCCACTTCAGCTGCTCTTGGGAAGGCTTGGCCTTCATCAGAAGCGAGTTCATGCAACGTGCGCATAGCCAAATATGGGCTTGACTTTAAGCCAAAGGGAACACATTTAAATGCGAATGTACGAATCTTTTCATCGGCATTAAATCTATATAATATCTTTAGATATTTCTGATGTTCATCAAACATTCCTATTCTTAAGTACATTTGCTTAATGTCGGCCGTTATTGCCACAGCAAACAAACGAAAATTAAGCAAAAGCAAAAACAAATCAGTTTGCAAATTAGGTCCCACGTGAAGAATATCATTGAGCGACACACCCGAATGAGTTTTCGAACTTGCGTCCAAAACAATTCTTACTTTCGAAGTTGTCTTATCTTGTCGAATGACAGCTTGATGCGGAATAAAATAACCTTCATCTGACTCATTCTGCATAGGGACTTCATACAAATAATCATTCTTTATATAATCATTTATAACATCATTATAGCTGTTACGAAGCGTCTCATTATTTTTGAATTTGCGTTCAAGAATTAATAATCTGCGTTGAGCGGTTGCGCGAGAATTTCCCAATTCAGACGGGTTCTTACAAAAAGGAAGCGAAACTACATATTGACCATTTACACTGCGAGAAACTGTAGAACGGTATATGTTTTCGCATGCGGTTTCTTCAGGACTGAAATATCTTTTATTTGGTATTTCTTCAAGTTCCCAAAACTTGTGTAGAGATTTTTCTAACTCATTGTTAGATAGCGTACAAAATGTTATTGAGTCAAAATTATTTTGATCAATTTTCGATATTGCGTTTAAACTAATGTTGTAATTCTTTGCGTTATGCGATGCGTTTTCGATGGGCACATTACCCATAATTATATATCCAAATGTGGTTTCAATTAATGGAGATAAATTTGGAACTTCAATTCGTCCACCCATTAAAATGTAGGGAAACAATTGAGCTCCCAGAACAACTTCTATTTCACCAGGCACATTCCAAGCGACGTCTGCTAACGAAATTGTTTCCAGACCTGGGAAAATTTCTGTGTTAATATATTGCACAGGCAGATCCTCTGTAATGCAATCTAATACTAAACATTGGATATTATATTTGTCTCCTGAAATGCGAGACTCAATCTTTAATGTCGTGTAACCATGCACGGGACGTGAACTTATTCCTACACCTCTTATGACAGAATTACTCAAAGGAGTTATCGTTAAATTTAACTTTTTACAACAATCAATATTAATTAAATTATTTTGCGAAGCGTTATCGATCAAACATCTAATTAATTTTTTATCAGTTCCATTACAATAAGCATAAATTTGTGCGGTTGATAAAATTATTTTTGAGTGAGATGTTTTATTGTTACGAGCACATAAAGACGTTGATTGTGTAGGTAAATTTGAAGTACTAGGTTTTGAATTACTTTCATCAGAAATAATGCAATTCGTAATAGAGTTATCCTTCTCAAAATGTAACAAAGAATGATGATGCTTTTGACATCGCTTACATGAATTTTTTGACTTACAAGCGTTACTTTTGTGCGTACTACTTAAGCAATTTATACAACCATTTGATGATTTTATCAAATTGAATTTTTCCCTGGGATTGAGTTCCATAAATTTACTACATTGATAATAATGCAAATGCGTTGCGTTACATAAATGACATTTTTCATTTGATGCGTTAATATTAGTCATAAATGACTTAGAAATATTTCGCGGTTTGTTCCTAAAATTGGGCAATTTATTGTTACTCTCCACACGCGATATAATTTTACTATCATTAAACGTTCGTTCTAGAATTTTTGCTTTTTCCCGCACAAATTCAATCAATTCCTTTAATGATGGAATATCTTTGCCTCTTACAGTCATTTCAAACTCATGAATAGTTTGCGCATCCAATTTTCTTGACATACAACAAAAAATTACAAAATCAAACAAATCGGGTATACTTAACTGTTTTAAAGCTGCAATAGAAGCAGATAATTTTTCGCTAAAATTATTTAAGCTGGATGCGGTATGAAGCGTAGGTTTGATATCAAAAATATTATTTATATAATGAGATCCTAAATTCCTTTTATCTTGATATCTGTTCACTAAACTGTTCCATATATCGGTGTAATTTTCACCAGTAGGTATTATTCCAGAAATTATATTTAAAGCGGAATGCGATAATTTACCTATCAAATATTGTATGCGTTGAGAATCGTTTAAATTTTCATTTAAATGAATATTGGTTTTAAAAGATTCGTAGAATACTGACCAATTTTCGTATTGGCCGTCAAATCGAGGTATTTCGATAGCGGGTAGTTTTATAGAATTTTTCGACTGATTAGGTATAGAAGAAGTTATATTAATATTATTTGCCATTAATTGCGATCTTTTATATTTAATATGCGAAATTAAATCTTCAAAAGTATTCAATATTTGAAAATCAGGTTCAAATTTTGGTTGCGTTTTAATATATAATGAGAATAATTCTTCAATCACACTTTCAAACTGTTGTCTTATATCATTTAACGATTCAGTTTGTCCTACAAAGTTTTCTTGAGAACGACTGTCTCTACTAAATTCTTTCTTAGATAACTCATATAAATTATTTATTCTAGCAAATATGGCATTTTTCTTTGCTTCTAAAAGAGTTATCCTACTTTCAGACATATTTAAATGAGTTCAATCAAACAGTAACAATATAATATAAATGAATAAGATATGTACCTATTTGTAATAAATTAGGTAAGTAAGTAATATGAAGTTATTTAATATGTGAGTATGTATTGAAAAAATTTGCTTGTAAGATATAAGTATCTACAGGTTAACAATACAATAAAAAAATATATCTTTTATTTTTCAAATACGTGACAAATCAAATATACCCACAATTAAATATAAATATCTATCTGTAAATCTATCTATTATACTATTCAAATTAATTTTGATATATTATTTTCAAATGAACCCACCCATATCGATAAAATATTATCGTAATAATAATTATTTTATATTGTTGTAATACACAGTCGAATAAAATACAAGCTATTATGTTTAAGAAACACAAGTTAAACCATTAACTGCTTATTTTGCGAAGAAAGTAATTATATTATAATAATATGTACTTACAAAGAGAAATATTCTATAATAATATGTACTTATAAAGAGAAATATTTGGTACGAAAAGTATTATTTAAAAATACTTACAGAGCATACAATATGCAACAATATTAGGTACTCGATATTTCAAATTAATCTTTTTTTATTTTGAATTTTTAATAAAGTTTGAGCGAATTTTATGTTATTTAAACTGGTTCAATCAGGCTCGAGTTAGGACCAAAATTATGGTGATGCGGGTGCGTTGTTCAAAGGTGAAGATGAGAAGAAAAGCAAGAATGTTCCACTTACCCTTTTGGATGAGGATTCTGGAACCTGGAATCGCCTTGCCTCTCACACAAAAAACACTTCTTTGAATATATAACTTAATAATAATCTCAATATGCGGTAAATTTAATATTGATTTATGCGGGTTTGTAATTTTATATTTTAATAAGCGGTGAAATTATATTGATGCGGTTTAAGTTTTAAGCGATGCGGTAGGTATGGATTCACAATGAATACTGGTGAGAAGGAAAGAATGATAGGAACTCAATATATTATGATTGTTGCAAGGATGGGAAGAATTGTGACATTTTTTGATAAATGAAACATTTCACACAAACCCCCCCACCTCCACATAGGAACAACCCGAAATCAACCACAATTTAGAATTGGCCCAAACAATAATAAAGATTTTTGTTGAATTTTGGGATTGAGTATAAGATTTATAATATAGGTATATTTTTTTTAATAAAACAACTAAAATATTTTGAATCAGAAATAATTATATTTTATGAAAATTAAAACAAGCAATAACATACGAAAGTAATTGAAACAGATCGTTAAAGGATAAAAGCATTTACAGATACTTCTGACTACAAACTAGTTGTAAGGAGATGACCAGCGGTATAAAAAACATATAATAATAATAAGAACACCTTATTGATCAGAAAAAAAAATCATAAGCAATTGGCGAGCTTATTGCCTGGAGGCAATATCTTCCAGCTAACCAAAATAATCTTATAAATATATCCGAAATAAATTAAGGATAGCATATAGGTTTATTTATGTATTATGTAATATCAATACACGGCATGCTTTTTACATGTTAATGATACAGTTCAATAGACAACAAAATAAAAAAAAACAGATGCAATAATCACAAAATCACAAGTTAGTAAAACATTTATGTATAAATTTTGAGTTATTAACTAAAAAGAAACTGTCAATGAGATAATGACGAAGAAGAAGTCAATCCAAGACAATAGATGTACGTTAAATATTTAAAAAAAGATATATCTGTGTTTTGTTATAAACCCAAATACAACCTTATACACCTTTCACAGTAAGCTTAAAGCTTGTGTCGTGAAAGAGGAGTTTGCCGGCACCTGGGATCGAACCACGTACCCCCTGGTCACGAGGCCGAGACTCTACCTCCAGGCTACCGACGAATTTCAGTAAGTATGTCAAAATAAGCAATCATGAATATGTCAAAGAAATAAAATAATAAATTTAAAGGTTTAGATAAAATTGTTTCAAAAAAGAATGGAATAAAATATTGGTTGGCAATCAAAAAAAGAAGAAGAAAGAAATGAGAAAAGTCAATAAAATAAGTTTAAAATAAAATTACCAAAGGACGTATATAATACATACTCATATTATACACGTCCTTAGGAATCATAGGATATATGTAGTTCTAACTGAAGCAGAAGAAGAAGAAGTATTATATATTGTTGAATAAAATATTTATGCCATTTAAATCTACGTATTTGTTGAAGGAAAGTCTGTTAGCTGACACGCTTTTGGAAGGAATGGAGAAACAAAGAATTGCTATTGAATCGCCTTATATGCTGGACACAATGTGTTGTCCTTAATTTTTATTATATCGTTTTGTATGCAAAGAGGCGGCCAGACAGTCGTCGCGGCGCTTGAAGCATTCACCATCATGTGTTTTGTAGGCACCGGTACTGTCCGGCAGTTTGTGCTTAATTATATACAGTGGTACCTTGACATACGAGTGCCCCAACATACGAGTTTTATGAGATATGAGCCGTCGAGCGAGCGATTTATTGTTTAGAAATACAAGTAAAATTTGAGATACGAGCTATCTAATGACACTTGCCTATTACATTTCCGGGACATTCTGAAAGGGAGGAAAAAACAACCCTCCTTGGACATGTTTTTTGTTTAAACGGCCTACAGGTGCAAGTGAGAAAAGCGTGACGAAAAAGGTAAAGACCAGTGAAGAGAAAAGCAGTTACGAAAATTAAGCGAAAGTTACGCTTTATAAATCTAGTTTATTTCGTTTTATTCTATTCTATTACGTTTTTGTACAATATTTGTCATTTATAAATACATTTTTCAGGCCATAAGTGAAAAAAAACATTTTTCTTATTGAAAAACTCGTAACAAAAATAACTGGGGTGACATTTTGGGGGCTGGAACGGATTAATGGCAGTTCAATTGGGAAATTTGCTTTGAGATACGAGTAATTTGAAATACGAGCAAGGTTGCGGAACGAATTAAACTCGTATGTCGAGGTACCACTGTATCTACGTACAAATTGAAATTAGAAGAGTATGTGATAGTAAGGAGGAATGGATAGAAAACTTAGAAAGGATTATGTGTGTAAAGATCAGAGATATTAGTAGACATAAATACGAATGTTATGAATACAATGCCAATATATGGTTAAAATAATTTAAAAGATGACAAACCTGTAACTGAGAGAAGGAGTAAAAAAGCCCCGAAAATAACGTGACTTGACTTATTGGGAAAAAAATTAAGGACGGACGCATGAAAAGTAAAAGATGGTGGATAATGATAAGAAAAGTGCGCGCATTGAATGAATATGGATGAAGCATCCAAAAACTGCGGTATATTTGGTGCTCCGTCCTCTCTTACTATTCTACCAGTCACGCAGTGTGAAGGGGTAAAAGGTAGATAAGTAAGTTGATGGTAAAATTTTTAATCCTTTGCTTTTTTACACATGAAAAAGATTATAAAAAGAAATCTGTGACAAAAGACTCGGCGTGAAAAATCAATTCAAAAGGTAGGCTGGCTCTTTTTTATATTAGGTACATTGTTACGTGAGAGAAATACTTACCCAATGTAAAAGAATGATTCTTCGTCCTTAAAGCTAAATCCTTAAAGCCAATATAAACATTAAGGGATTGGTCACGTTTCGGCCACGTACGTTATAAATTTCATTATTCTTTGATTTAATTATACCTAAGGTAATCAAAATGCTCGTTCGAATATAAAAGTCATACAAACATGGAAATCTACTCAATTCTTTCTTTCAATACTAAGTAGTGGAGAGTATTTTTATATTGTAGGCACATAAACCATTACAATTTACAATCTGTTTTAAGTGATTTGTGGAAGTAATGAGCTTGAGTTTAGTATCCAATCTTTTGTTTTTATGATCAACCTTCAAAATACCCACAATCGCCATTTTTATACTTTTAATCATTCGATAGATTAAATCAACCATTTTCAACATTAAAACAACCATGAAAATGTTAAAGATAAAAACATTTACGTATTTATTGTCATTCATCGGGAATTTCCAAGAAGTGAGTTTGTATTTGTACATAATCTGCACTGACATTCAAATATTTCTTGTGTGTTTTGCGTTTCCAGGTGTCCATAATGGCTTATTTTGAATCCCTGCCTATTCTTTTTTTCATAGCACGGAGAGTAGGTACTATCTGCTTGTCTCATTATTAATAATTGTGTATGGTTTTCTTCAATATTTTTCACACAAATTTCCTAAGACTTTTATGGAAAATATAGTTCTATAGAACTCAGGACGAAGAGTATTTCTGAAGTTCAAAAAAAAAAAAATTGGATTTGTCCGATTTTGATACTAACTCACTCAACTGATAAATGAACGAATGAATATACAATAATACTAATAAATTTATCTTTTTGTTATCATCACAAATAGGTACACAATAATATTTATTATACATATAATATGTAGAACAAAATTCTCATTATTAATAACTGTGGAAGTATCGTGATAAAAGGAATGATTTTTTGAAAAGCCTCCCTGAATTAAAATGTCCATCTAAAATCATGATTCTTTTTAGTTAATTGTAAATTTATAAACACTATGAAGGGATGACTTTTATCGTTCACATACTGTAAAAGTTGAAAGCCGTATGGATATTGGATCAATATTTTGATTAATTTTTAGTCCCTTAAATGGAAACTGACTACCTTAGTGAAAAATAATAATGCTTTTCACCAAGGAATTGTATTCAAAAATTTACTCAATACGTTCTACATTTCTACCTATATACATTTTGTAAAGGAATAAATGAAAATTCATGCAATTTATTCTGGAAAATCTAATTCATAAGGAGATTATTATAAGTAAAGTCTAGATTTGAAATAAGTAGATTATCTTAATCCCTAATGGCTCAGAAAAAAAGATCATAGACCCTCTTCATGTGTCAAATCTATCGTGACGGTATAATAAAATATTTCCAAAAATTTCTTATCTTATACGGATATTAATGTTAAAAAAATGTATAAGTACTATTTGTTAACTACATGAATATACCAACCGACCTTCATACAACATCTACAAGTTTATAATTAATAAATAATAAATGATCTTTCTATATAACTTTTGAAATAAGCACATAGGAAATATTGTTCATGAAACGGTGATAAACATTTCCGATATATTATGATTAGTTTTGTATCGAGATTGGATAAATCCGTGTGAAATAAAATGACAGAATAGACCAAAAATTATGGAGACTCGATACAATATGATTAATAAAGTTTATTAGTTATAAGATGAAAAATTTACAGTTTCGATATTTAGCGTTGTTTTTATCTGTTGTCGTTGATTTTACTTTTTTCTCACAAATATCATAGAACTAAACTATTTTGGAAAAATCACTTCCATGGAACTCAAAACATAGCATACTTTTATTTTAATGAAGAGTCACTTTTATGACGATACATTCATCGGCTAACAGTGTAGTTGAACTCACGATATACCTATACCTATTCATCTGACCAGATAAAATTTATAATTATGATTTAAAAACAAATAACTCTATAACAATACAAATAAAAACAAAACAATGATATACTGTGTAAAATATCAGAGTATAAATGTATAAATGACACCAGATAATGTCCCGTTTGAGCCCAAACGAAAAGATATGTAAATATTATAAAATGGCTATCAGCACAACGCATCTAACATTATTTTAAAACTCATTACAAAATCATGTAATACTCCGACGCGTGACGCATTTTTAGTACGTTTGTGATGTATTCAATTAAGAACAACATAATTGATAAGTAAAACTCATATAATATAGTAATTTACTTTTGATTTTATTATTGATATCTATATACCACGACCTTTGCTAGTTACGTGAAATTATTAGAAGTCGTAACCTATCCATTTGTGGAATATGCCTAGATTAGAAGATTATCAAACATAATCTCGATGTCTTCTGATCAATCTACTTGCCAATTTTACTATTACGACGTTTCTCACAATTGTGGGTCATCCAAATGTCTAATTCCACAAATGGAAAATATACAAAAAACCACCGCGTGTAAGTCGTTATATTCATTCAATGAAAAATAATCTGGAACACGCTTCATAATTAAATTGATGTATGAAATATCTTATACGTTATCCAATATACAAAAATTCTCGTGTCACGGTGTTTGTTTTCATACTCCTCCGAAACGGCCGGACCGATTTTGATATAATTTTGTGTGCTTATCGGGTAGGTCTGAGAATCGGCCAACGTCTATTTTTCATACTCCTAAAAGTTAAGGGTGGTCCACCTCGAATTTTTATTTTTATTTTTTGGTAATTTTTTTAAATTTTTTTTTGTTATGATGAAGCATTAAAAAATACATTCAGCCCTAAATTTTCACCCTTCTACCGTCAAACCCCTATTTTTAATAGCGATATTAGCAATTCAATCATTTTCAACTCCGGTCGATAACTGATTAATTATCTTTTCAATGTAATCCGTCACTTTTTGTGTATCCATATTAAATTAATTAAAAAAAACTTATACTTTTTTATACACACTTATATTTTTATTTTTGTAGACAATATTGTTTCGTCTCTTAATGATTAGTATTGATAATGTCTCATTAAGAGACGAAACAATATTGTCTACAAAAATAAAAATATAAGTGTGTATAAAAAAGTATAAGTTTTTTTTAATTAATTTGATTAATTATCTTTGGTCAGTTATCCCCGCCAGTCGTCTACCGATGTCACTTCTGACCATATGGCAAAACAACGTTTGCCGGGTCAGCTAGTATCTTATACAAATATTCGATTATTTCAAGACACTCAAATAATTAGAAAAAGAATGTGAGAACTATGAATGTTAAATAATATAATGTTTTTAATAAATATTATACTTTGTCCAATAAAAACACGTATTGGGTAAAGAAAGAATTAAAATATACCTACCCAATCACTAACACAAACTATTCACAGAAACATAGAAAGAAGTCTCTGTTGATCTGTTAGCACATAGTTCCTTTGTTAATAAAGCTAAAGGAAATACAATATAGAACGTGCTGATAAGATTGAAGGAAATCTTCGCACGTTTCAACGGTATGAAGGATGTTCAATGAAGAGAAAACTAAATAAAAGCTAATAATGCTTTCGGTCTCAGATGATAGCTCAACTAAACGTAGAGTATGTAATAACAAGGGATAAGAATCCTTCGAAACTACTGTAGAGAAAGTGCTAATATAAGATTAAATACAGTTTCTATTCCGTTATGATGAGGAACAAAATACAATTTTAAGAAACATGAGCAGAAAACCTGTAATCTCCGTAATACAGGAGAGACGATGGTCCTGGCTGGGACATGTTTTGAGAATGCCTAATGATAGTTGTCCAAAAAGAGCACTGTTTTTCCGTCCGCAGGGGTTCCGTCGGCCCGGGCGTCCCTCTTTCACAATACACCGTTCCTATGACAACGATATCAGAGCGCAAGGAATGTCGTGGAAAGAGGTGACGCAATTGGCACAGAGACGCTCTGAATGGAGGAGGCTGGTTTCTGCCCTGTGCTCCCGAGAGGAGCGTTGAGGGCGATGATGATGATGATGATGATGAGCAGAAAAGGGTAAGAAGAAATAAATTTTCTTAATAGTCTGATACAGTTGTTGCTGTTTGCTATGGTTCATTTATTTATATTTATTTATTCAGGTAATAAACGGCTTTCGCCTTTAACAATGTTAAATAATTCTATAACAATTTTTATACACCTTCAAAACTTACTCTAATTACACCTTAAATAATTTATATCACTGAAAACAGATCAACAGATATAATCTGTATTTAAGACCTATTTACTTATCAATTAAACATTTTTGTTGAGCGTTACTCGAATTTTGACATGTGGTAAAGAAGTAGTTTTTCTTTTCCGTAAATATTTGGGATATTTCCAAATTAAAACTAGCAAGTTCATTCATTCATTCATACATCCGTACTGTTACAGGATTTCCCACGAATGAGGTAGCCAGAGGACGAACTGCATATAATGAACATGTAGGTCGCTTCCACCACACCACAACAAAATAAGACGTTTATGATGAGTGGAATTCCTCATCCCTGAATCGAAGATGTAAAATGTGTGCTTCACGAACGCCCGTTTCTTACAGGACACTCAAAAACTTATATTAAAATGTGTATGCAATTTTTTTAATGTTATGAATTGTTTCATTATTATTTTAACAGAAGTTTTGTAAATGGTTATTATTTTAATCTCTCGTTTTACCAAAATAGATAACTTTGAATATTTTATAATAACAATAATATTGTTCAAACATTAGCAAATGTATTGTTTCTTCCCTTCAAAGTCAAACAAAACTTGGTCTATCAACAAAACTGTTTAGCAACCAACTTTCAAACATGAAGAATAATATAATTTTGCTATAATTTATAGACCAGCAAAATCACTCAGTATTGGGTGGGATGCCTAAAGAATAATAAAAAAATATATATAGACTGGCTATAATAAACTTAAGCAATATTTATCGTAGTCCACTTGTATCATTAAGCTCTGGGTTCGAATCTCTGCTAAGTTGTGAAGTTTTCAACGGATATTTTCACATCTAGAGTATGAAATACACTGACTCAGCTGAATTGAGACGGCACTAATTGTGTAGAAGAATTGAAGTTTGCTAATTATCTCTCAGATTGAAAAAAAAATTTATAAACTTTTAAACAGTCCCATTAGTAAAATATATGGCCACAATAATCATTATTGTTACCACTTCTCTCTGTCATTTTGGGAGAAATTAGTAAATGGACAGATACGAAAAGAAAATATAACATAACTACCATGAATAACTAGTGTGTTCATTGAAGCAAAAGGTTTATTAAAAAAATGGAATGTTTATAATTATAAACCTCTCCAAAATGTTGAGGCTTTTTGGATGGTAAATGTCACATTTGGTTACTTTTAACTCGATTCAAACTTTATGCGACAATAATATGATGCTCTTATCCTCCTATTATGTATTGCATAGGATCTTGTTAGTAAATTTCGAGTATTGTTGCCTTTGTGTTTTGTTTCTACCTAGGTACATAATATTCATTAGTTTAACAAAACACAATTAAATGTCTTTGTGGTAAATATAACTTATTGACTTAGTTTAAAAGGGTTTATTTGTTTTATTATTATTAAGCATTTGTTTTGTTTACTGAAATGTAATTTTGTAATGAATTATTTGTTTAACACGTATACCGTTAATATTGTAATCACACTTATCAAGTGTACACTTTATATTGATATAAAATATACAACTAACATTACGTTGATTTATAATAAAATTTACAAAGATAAAATTAAATGAATGGCTTATTATTTTTCATTTTGATTATAACCATTTAACTCCGATTATTTTGAAAAACACGAGATTTTCTCTTTTTGAAGTTGAGTCATTGAAAATAATGTTTTTATTTATATGTCTTTGTTAACTATGTAAATATGTTTAAAAAAAATTATAAATAAATAAATAAAAAAAATAATAATAAATAAATATAATTAATAATGGTCATTATCAATCCTGATAATGTTCCTGATTGATAATGTATAATAAATAAATATAATCAATAATGGTCATTATCAATCCTGATAATGTTCCTGATTGATAATGTATAATAAATAAATATAATCAATAATGGTCATTATCAATCCTGATAAGTCGAAAAACGTCTCTCTCGTGATCAATTATGTGTAATAAAAAGAAACACTTGTTTTGATTGACCTTATTACAGATTTTTATCTCTCAAAAAGTTTCGAGGTGTAAGAAATTTTATTAGCCTGAGAGAGGTGAAATGTCTTGTACCATAAGTTGTCAAATGCAGGAAACTAATACGTAGTGTTGAAAAAAATCAGATATATATGAATCTCCTTTGAAAATAAATACCAAAAAGACATTTTCCTCTATGTTGTATGAAGCAAAAAATCATTTTCAATTGAAAAACTTTTAGAATTTTTACTCAAAAAAAATATTGACAGACATAATTACTCAAGCATAGTAACTGTGATATGTGATATTTGCACAAAAATTCAACACAATGAACATAATATTCTATAATCAAATACTCCTCGATGATAGTTATTTTCTTCTAAACAGTTTCTAGTCTTGTTCATAACATACAAGTTACTGAACAATGGTAATGTTTTATTTATACCTTAAATCAATGCCAATAAGTGTAAACAAATCCAAAATGTTTATCTGTTCTTGGCAAACCAAAAATCTACAAAGCTTTCAAACCTTCCTGAACCCACATCTAACTTTCACAAATAATGTAGGTAGCCGTAAGTTTACCCTTCTCACAACAATAGACACGATATACTCGTAATGTATGTATTCCCAAAGCGTACACTACAACAGAATTGCTTTGATTGGATTTATATTTACTGTACCAATCTATAAACATGTATTTAATAATTTTTGCAAAACTCGCTTCTACACAAACAAATAAATAATATCAATTAATTGATTAAAAATATGCCACAGTTATTATTGTAATACATAAATATCTACTATGAAATAATATAAAAAAAATTGAGTAGGTATATTAAATGATATAATTTTTTAATTCTATCTCTTTGCGCCACATAATTGTGGCTTTTCCATTGTTTACGAAATGTATATGGATATAGTTGTCTAACTACTCCAATTGAGATATAAATAGAAGGGAGATAGATTACGATTGCTTTTGCAAAGGAACCTTTGTCCTGCGCTATTCGAAATAGTTCCTCTAAACTAGAGTGATCCAGTCCAGTATTTATATTGCAATGTCATAATCAATACCTGCTTTAGTTGACTTAGAGTTAGAATTAGATCGAACTCCTTTGAATCCATTATTACATACACAAATTTTCGATTGAGGATGAAATTCATCGTTTAACTAAAAGAGTGACAAAAACAGTTAACTGAATTTCTTTACTATTTCTATGTGTAAATTGATTTGCTTCGATGGAAAATCGTGTTCATACCGACAAGTATATCTTCATTTTCCGATTACATGTTTTATTCTCATCCAGCTGCTGTAATGAGAATGTTTTGCATTGATTATCCTTAATTAAGTGGATGGCCTTCGAACAAAGATTTTTCTTCTTCTTCTAGTGCCCTGTCAGATCCCCCAAAAGTTGGCGATCACCTCGACGAAACTGACCCTGTCCTGCTACGCTCTACTACACTTTGGATACCGGTCCACTCCCTTATGTTTCGCAGCCAGAACATCTGTCTCCTCCCGGGTCCTCGGCGTCTTTCAATTTTCCCCTACAGTATCAGTTGGAGAAGGTGGTATTTTTATCCACGCAGCACACGCCCCATAGATTAGAAATCGTAAATATGAGAACTACCACGAAAGTAGAATGTGACATAAAAATAAGTATTGCAATGGATATTTTTTTCAAAAATTGTATGATTAGCAGAAGTGAGATAGCTTATTGCGAAAAGGTAATAAAATTTCTACAACTTTCAAACTATCATTATTTTGATGGCTGTGATTGTATTAAAGAGACCTTGGCTAAAATTCTCGTTTATGTTTTGAAATTATAGCCTTCCAATAATGTCCAGTTTACGACAGATGGCGTGAAAGTTTGATATTTGCAATATTTGATTTATCATTTAACGCATTATTTTACGATCATTTCATTATGAGGCATATTTTCATGGGGAAAAGTTTTATCGATGAGAACATAATTTACGATTAGAAGTGTAAATAAGCACATTTGTAATTTAATATTATCTATCCTTTATATCAACATTAACTATTCATTGAAATGTAAGTTGATTATTCAATGAATAATCAAAGAGGAATAAAATATCCATTTTTTTCACTCTTATTATTCAAGAATATCAAAGGTTGGGTAAAAGTTTTATTCTTTGGGGACTTGTTACTTACTAGCTTTTAAAACTTGTAACCATTAGTGAAGAGTTCTCTCAAAAACGTGAAATTTCGTATTTTTATACCACTATAATAATAAGTTCATCGGTAGCCTGGAGGTAAAGTCTCGGCCTCGTGCACGTGAGGTTCGCGGTTCGATCCCAGGTGCCGACAAACTCCCCTTTCACGACACAATCTTTAAGCTTACTGTGAAAGGTGAATAAGTTTGTATTTGGGTTTATAACAAAAACCCAGACATATCTTTTGAATAAAAATAAAATCACTTAAAATTTTATTTTATTTTACTTCTCACACGTCAGAGTTAAATATCAAAGCCTTCTGAATTCAATTTATTAATTAAATCTTCATTAAGCCTGCAGGAAAATTTTGGTTTTGATTCACACTCATCGGTCATCATCTTTATTAATATTAAAAATATAGAAGTACCTATATTTATTTTTAAGAACCTATTGCTTTGAAAGAAAATTTTCTTATTGCTAATAAGGGTGACTACGAACGGATTAAAATATTCATACGGGGATTCATCTAGTGAACTTCATGCTCAGTTAGCTTGGGTCGTCTGAATAAATTGTTCATTGCCTATTTTCTATCTGTCCCTTGCGGAAATTTATTCTATTCTTTTCCTCTTCAACTTTATTTCTTCAGAAAACTTCATAATATCACAATTTACTTGATTTTATTGTAAGAAAATAAAGATGAACTACATAGGTACACAAAGTCATAAAATGCTTCATATTGTATTATTAGTATACCACATGACAAACTTATAGGTACCTACATTATTTAAATGAAAAAGTATTATGTTATCATTTTCCTAAAGTAAGATAGTAAGCGGACCGATTGTGTGTAAAGAACACGTAAAATGTCTTAATCGTGCCAATAAAAGTAAGGCATTCCGGATGGGTAGCATATCTCGTCGCTGAAAATAAGATGTTGAATGTCGTAAACGTGATGTTTAGTGGATTGCCTTTCGCAAGTCAATCGAAAACATAATATGCCTCCAAATCTTTGTCAAATCATAAATTATGTTCTCATCGATAAAATTTTTCCCCATGAAAATATGCCTCATAATGAAATGATCGTAAAGTACTGAGTAAAATGATAAATCAAATATTGCAAATACCAAAGTTTAAAAAAAAAGTTTGTGATGACTAATAATTATTTTCATAGATGAGGTATACTTAATATCTCAAATTAAATTTAAAAAGATATTCAAATTTATTACAAAAAAACATGACAAATAATAAGGTGTTACAAAAAATAGTAATATATATCCGATATCAATTTCTAGATTTTTTTTTATCCGCAAAGGACGTTTTGTAAAAGATCGAAGTTATGTGCCCTTTTATAAACTTTAATTCACAAATACTGTTCCATGTAACCTTAGGCTCTTCCAATTGTTAAAATTTCTTCCCATTGCACTTTGCAAATATTTAAGGTCATTTAGGCCCAAAAGACATTTCCCGACAACTGTACCAGGCGCCAGATTTTTAGAATGGGAATAAGTTAAAATATAAATTGGGCCAATATTTTGACTCATAACACAGGGGTGCTGGGTTCGAATCCCAATAGGTGCGGTTGACTGAACGAAGTCGCTTTTCAACGATGAGTGCAGTCACCCGCTCTGAAAGGATGATATGAGAGAAAAATAAGAAACACAGGTGGAATTGGTGAACGTTGCCATGGTACAAAGCGCTTTAACCAGCCTAAGCCGATTTGTATGCATCGGAACACCTGATACTCTCTCCTTTACCCTGCTAGTGGTGCAAATATTGCGTTTAAAACCATATTTACATTTTAATATATTATTCAAATAACACTTTTGTAGGTGTAAAATTCCAAATTATTCGAATAATAAATCACATCATACAAAGAGTTTATTGACCTTTTTTATTTGTTTTAGTATGGAACTGATAGAGTTTTGTTTTCTGAATCCAAAACCGTGACAACTCAAATATGAGAAATTCAGATTTAGTTCCCTGTGGAACTGGGCCATCGATATTCTTTACCGGGGACTCCAAGAAACTATTGTAGGTATTAATAATGTGTAATTTTGGCCATCTGGTAATTTCTTCCGGTGAGTATTGGATTTAATATAGATCAGCACCTGATAATGCAAACTCGGAGTCCGTGAAACCAGTCGTGCGATAGTCATACTCAATAGTAAAATTTAACAATATAATAAATATTCATTTGATTTGATAATATTGTGTATGTTTAATTCTTCGGAAATGATGTCTAAGAAATAATTTTTCCAAAAAAAAAAAACACGTAATATTTCTTAAATATGAATCTCTATTGTGAACAGATATAATTATGTTTAACTTAAATAATAAACTGCAAACATGAAATGATAAGTTGGTCTTGATAATGTACAATATTGAAAGATAATAATGCGAAATATAAAAATGAAAGTTTTCTGCCAACAAAAGGAAATAGAAACTTTTTCAGTAATCCGTCTTATGTCTGAACCCTTATCCAATATTTCTGAATCTACCCTTTACAATTCAAATAATATTGTACTAATATTTTATAAAACCTACTTCCTCAGAATCTTTATCATTTCAAATCACTTTTAAATCCCATAAAACATTAATTCTAGATAGATAAATCAGATTTTCCAGATAGTTGATAATATTATTGCTTGAGATAGACTTAAATTTATATTCTTTATATTCGTTGCTGCGTAATGGATGATAAAATTGAATTTTAACTACTTGAAGTAAATTTTGACAAAAGACTTTACCACAGTGTCGAGCAAATTCTGTCTAATAGATTGCTCTAACATAATCAAATATTTTGTTCTCTGTCTTATACCTACATAGTATTATGTTCACAATGAAATCTTTCTATCATAATATCACGTTTGTGACTTATAATATTTACAATTCAGCGGTATTACCCATTCTGAAATAATGTCTTTATTGAATGTGAAAATACCAACAGTTTAAAAACATGCTGGCCAACCTAATTATGATGAGGATCCTACTAATAGTAGTCATTGTTAAATCAAAATTGTTTATGCCAACCTGAATAAAAAATAGCAAGAATGTGAAGTAGACACTTTCAACATTTCAAGACTTCGTTTTGCTATTTCTGTTCATCGTAAAAGCCTATGTATCAACAATATTATAGTAAAAATACACAATTTCATTTTCAGAAATATTCATAAATGATGTACATAAGTTCTCATAAAAAGAACTGGTTTTTCAATTATTTGTCTGGTTAAAAACTTGATAAATACAAAACGAAATAATAAACTTTAATTTTACTAATTTTTGATAGTTTTTAAATGTTTTTACTTACAACCTGCTTTTTGAGTATACTATATAATCTGCTATTTTTGTATATTTTACTGTAGAAAGGCTGATTTTTTATTTGAAATGGCCAGTAGCCTAATAGATTCTTGATTTTTAATCGAGATTTTCTAGATTCAATTTCTCCCATTGATCTGTCGACTTTCTCCATTTTTACGACATAAGGATTTTGTTCATCGTTAAGGTGTTTGGAGGTATAGGATACAATTATTTAAAAACGAGATTAAATTAAATTTAAAATATCACGAATAAAGATAAATTAATAACAGAAAGCTATTAATGTAATGATGCTTTTTTCTCAGTTCATCAGTCGGCAGCAGTATTTAAACAAAATTTGGCACCACAACTGTAGTTAGAAAAAATATTTTACGAGTACCTTTTCATTTTGTAAAACAATTTGCCAAATTATTTTTTTTTTCTGCAGTATTATTTTTATCTCGCTAAATTCTTGTGTTCTTAATAAAAACAACGTTACATTCCATTTTGTATTTTTTGTTGAATTTTTCACAGTTTATGTTGAAACATTTGTCATCCTTTTGTCATAACACAGCATAGAGCGTCTCTACTTCGTTAGGCATATGGGTAGATTGTACAAATTATACCGCAAGATCGTATCAGAGAGAAAAAAATAATGGAATATTTTTCTAAAAATTGATGTAAAAACCATGTTCCCGTGAATTTTTTTATCAACGGTATAAGATGAGAACACTTTTTTTACGAAAATAATCTTAGATGCGAGATAAGATAGTGTAAATATTTTCCTTATATTCCTACGCATACACAGAAATTATATTACAACAAGCAAAATGTAGAAATATTGTTTTAAGTAAACTTAAATTAAATTACTTGTAGGAATTGACGTGATGTGTATATAGGGATATAAAATAAATTTAAAAAATAATCTGTGCTAGAACAATTTTTCATGCATGCACTTCTATTCAATGTGCTTTATCCGTCCTGATAGATCTGTTTATATCGTCATGTCATTTACTCCTCAGACAGCTTTGTTTCCGAGCACTAATCCACTTTTTTCACAACCTTCATTTTCAGTTGGTATTTATATTACATTATCCAAAAAGTTATTTAAATGATAATAATTTCGGTAATAAAAATGTTTGTAACTTTTTATTATTCTAAATAAAATAAAGGACTGTGTTTCATTAACAAAAGTCCCCGATAAGGAGAAAGTTAGTGCTGTTTCATGTATAAAGTTAGTGATTTGCTGTTGATGTTAATCATATAATGTAGCTTACTTTACATAGTTAAGGGTTCATTATTATCTCATGTGGAACTTCTCCATGACAAATAATTTAATATAAGTACTCATACGTATTTGGGAGACCGCAATTATTATTATTATAACACTCATGTAAGGATTTTCTAACAAAATGTAACGAAAATTATGTTCATTTATAAAAGTTATTATCAGTTAACTTTAACTAACTATATTATATATATAACATGTCTAGATATTACAATCTCAAATCATTATTTTTAGCTTCCTTCATACATATTGATTTAATACGCTTTCTACGATCTCTTTTCTCACTGTCATAGAATAATTATGATATTATGATAACATAATAATAATAATAATAGTTTATTAATCACAAATATCACTTACAATAATCGTACAATAAAATAATACATTTATTTATCCTAATACAATTACTCCCCAAAATTGAGCGTTGCTCGTGCTTTGGGGAGAATGTTATATTATATTATATTATATTATTACGTTATATTATTTTACGTTATGTTATATTATATTTACGTTATGTTATATTATATTTACGTTATAATATATTATATTTACTTATTATGAGCTTTTACAATTTTTTATTAATTCATTTTTCAAGTCATTATTATTGTCACAAATTATTTTCATACGAAGCATTTCATACATTTAAAAATAAATTACCCCAAATACTTTCATAAGATATATCTATTTATTAAACAGTTTTGCTCAGATCGATTCCCAAATTAATATATGAATTCTGTATTGAGGGACACTAACGTTACAATGGCACATTCATTGTCTCCAGATAGTTTGATTTTCACATAGCATAAAATATATTAAAAATCTTATAAAAAATTGCATTAATCTGTACTCAAATTGCTCCACACTCGTCATGAATTATTCAGCTTAATTTTTATTGATAATCTTCTTTCATTATAAACTCATTAATATTTTTTAAAGTGTTTGTTACTTTCTAATTATTTAAAGTACTACTAAGCTTCTGAATATTTATTCAGTACCTAACTAAGTCCCAACATTATCTCCTAAAAAAATATTATCTAAAGATTCTAGATTACATATTGATATCAATGAATATTAGTACTGTAGTACTATATGTTGTAAATAATAATGAAAATTTTTATTCAATTCGGTTTTCCTTTTTTATTTGTAAACGGAAATTCTTATTGATTCAAATATGAAACTACTCGATAATACATCTTCAGAAATGTTATGTAAATGACTACATGCTACAGATTCAGCATGTAGTCATGGAGACTTCAGTAAAGAGTTTTGTGGTAAGGACGGAAATATATTGAGATAAGATATCGATAGAAATTTGTTTGCCTTATACAGTATACTATTCAGCCTTTTTGTGGGTTATCTGGTTGACATGGGCGTGAGATTGAAGGATGAAGGGAAATTTGGAGGATCCTTTATATATACCTATGCAAAATCTATACATAATATTTTTTTTATTTTTTTATTTTTTTTTATATATTTTTTATTCCAATGTACGGCGTCAGCCTTTTACATGTAAATAAATAAATGATAGACATAAAAAATATTGTACTTTTTATAAGTTTCTTTGGTTAGTTAACAGACAACATTATTTTGACATATAATGAAAAGAAAATTGTTTTTGGTTTTACTACGATTTATTTGTTAAATAAGTTACCTGGTTTCGACCTATGAGGTCATTGTCAAACGCCTCATTGACATTGACAATGACCTCATAGGTCGAAACCAGGTAACTTATTTAACAAATAAATCGTAGTAAAACCAAAAACAATTTTGTTTTCATTATATTTATATAATGGGAGTATGGAAAATCACTAACACAATCACTTGATATTAATTGATTTATTATTATTAAACATAATTTGGTTTCATTGAAAACTAAAGAAACGACAAATTATGTTTAATAATAGTAAATCAATTAATATCAAGTGATTGTGTTAGTGATTTTCCATACTCCCATTATAAAACGACAAATTATATTAATTTTATTTCTATCTTTTCTTACATTCTGTCAAAATTCCTCTTTTTATGTCAAATCTCAAATCAAAATGGAACAAATTCAAAATATTCTTACTACTAAGGGAAGTGCCTAGGTACTTATTTTAAAATAATAATCATCTAACAAAGAATTACTAAGGTAAGTACCTAGGCACTTTCTTACATTTATATAATGGAGTTTTACAAAATCAACGTCGACTCAATCAATAAATTATTTTTCACTTATTATTATTTCTGTTTTTTTCAGATGGATATAAATTTCAACAATTCTTTGTTTTCTAAACAAGGATCTTTCCACTGCTGGCCTCTTTAAGACTTCTAAACATTACTATATTGTGACCTATGCCTTTATGAGGGAAGTGAACCCGGAAAAATGTAATGAAAAATTATATTTTTTAAATTGTCCACTTAGGATCCAGAACTCTGGGTATAACATGTATGTTGTCTGGGTAATACATGTAAATTGTACATTTATTTGTATGTATCGTCGTATTGGAACCCTAAACATTATAATTTCTAGATGTAAGATTACATGCAGTAATAAAAAGATAAAGATGATAAAAAACAAATAGTTAACAAATTTTAATGCAGTATGTTAAAGCATTTTTCAAATATAAATTTAATTTAATTGCAAAATACTCAGGTTAAATTCTTCGAAAATTTATGAACATATCCGGTTCAGCAGTCTAGCAACCGAAGAAAAATATTACATTTTTTCTCAATTAATTCAGTAAGATTCAGGATCCGTCTTGAAGGTTTTATTGCAGCAATTTATCTTACAAGATAACGTCATCAATCTCATTTACAACCAAAACACCTGGCTGAGGCATAGAAATACTCTACCACAACCGTATCAGAGCCATTTGTATTTTTAATGAGTCAAAAATGTTCCATGGAGCACCCGGCAAAGAATTGGTCTCCCACTCTTTTCCGTAAATTTTCGAGTGTTCTGATAAAGACAGGTGTTCGAAAAAAAGAAGTTTTACGTCTTAAATTCGGCGTTGAAGTTTGCCCCCTTCTTAAATGTTTTAATATTTTTGGTGGTCTGCTGGCTACTCCAGTTGTGGGATATGCTGTGACGGTGTAGTAGAGTAGTAAAAATGTTAATTTATCACAAAATATTGATTGATTTTATGGGTTAGTTGGAAGATATCGCGCTTCAGCGATAAACTCGCCCATTGCACAAAACGATGTGTTCTGTTATCACGATACCATGTTTTTTTTTTCTTTGTATACTAATTTTGTGCAATAAAGATTATTATTATTATATTGTACATTTATCAAATAATAACACTTAACTCTTTCTCAAGTCCTCAATCCTTTGTCTCACAATTCACTCGGTTACGGGTGATTTGCCATGAAATTATACAATCCTTCACCAACAAAACCTCTTAAAGGTTCATTTAAAAAAAATATGTTGTAACATGTTGATAAATTTACACAATTGTGTAGGAATTAAATTTGGTGGCGTTGTCTCAGGTATACTCTTACTTTGCGATACATATTATTATATTTAATATCATGGTGTTTAAAGTTTGTAAAAAATCTTTAAATATAAGAAATAAAACACTCCCTCACCCCAACATATGTATTTGTTCTTGAAATAATTTATGTTTAGTATTGTTACTGATGATGGAACAAGTAGCCCGAAAACGTTATTATTGAAAATACAGTTACTTGAGTAGAAAATACAATGTCTTATTTTTTTAATTTATATTCACAATAATTTTACATTTATTAATTTATAAAAAAAAACAGTCTGATAAATTCAGAGCAAACTTTGAAATGTACATGATTTAAGAACATATTATAAATAAAGCATACAGCGATAATAAGTTCATTGGGGTTGATTTGTGACAATAATATTTCTACGAAATGAAACAGTATATTTGGTATCTACATCACTGCGAACAATGAATGTCAGTTCATATTATCAACACGGGAGACATGACGACAATATTAAGATTATTCACACTTGCGAAAATAGTATTATCATTCATACATGGAATCATATTATTAATACCCAACCCTTTTTCTCATATCGCTGTCTAAATAATATACCTACATACATTGAATACGGTACATAAACATTTTAAAATGGGATAATAGTTTTTTGATAAAATCCCACTCATTTATTCACTGTGTTGGTGTTTAAGTAGTAGAATTCCATAACGAAATAAATAAAATAAATGTTTTTTCTTCTATAATGTTTTTGATTGGAATTTAAGTAAATAATAATATTGTTTATTATCTTCTTACGTTACATACAATCTGAGCTATTAGGGATCAGTAATATTCTTTCATTATATTCCTCCGCACAAGCATTTGGTTGCTTATGGAGGGAGCATTTTACTCTGTGTAATATTTATTTATTTATTTATTCAGATATTCACGGCCGAAGCCTTTTACATGTAAAAAATTTAGTATACATACAATACATGCATACAAAAGGTATTTTTCTTTTAAAAAAGACAAAACAATTAATTAGACACAAAACAAGAGCACAATTAAATAATAGAACAACGTTGACTCAATTTAAAAAAAAAATGTTTTGTTGTTGTAATATCAATGTATAAAAAAATAATTATAAATAAAATTAAAAATTAAAAAAAAATATATTCAATATTCTTCATTTGCAATATGTAAAGTAAGTACCTAAATGATAGCCTTAATGTTCTTTGTTACATTATTCAGATGTTGTTACCAAGTCTTCGACACGCAAATAATTATCACTTTATATCATAATCATTCTCTTGCCATGTCATGTGTGATATTAATATTGAACTAAATTATCATGGAAGGCATTATTTAGACAGATTATGAAAATGCTTACGACTGTCTTATTTGCGCTCTTTTATAAAAATCACGTTAGTAAAAATAATAAATTGTTATCAGCGTATTAACAAAAATATAAAACAAAAATGACGTACACTGTACAAAATGTAAGAAGGCTGGCTTTTTAGCAAGTCTATCTATTCGAGCCAACTTTTTAAAATGAATGGTCAATCATATGACGAACGGTGTGGCGCGGAGGCTAACACCCTTGCCTTTGAGTCACAAGGTCCCGGGTTCGATTCCCGGCCAGGGCAAAATGAAGAATGACCTTTTTCAAAATATCCTGGGTCTGGGTGTTACATGTATATGCGTTCAGTGCTTGTATATATGTGTATCGTCGTGTTAGTACCCATAATACAAGATTCAAAATATCTTAATTTGGGATTAGCTCGGTCTGTGTGAATTGTCTATACATGTTATGTTGAAATAACTATTTGTCGGATATCTCAGAAGTCCAAGGATTCCTATTTATCCATTTAGATGACAATTTTATGTTATGTTATGTTATATTAAAATCATAAAAAGCAGAAAAAAATATGCCTCGCTAGCTTACAAAGGAGAAATGTAGATCTATTTTTATCGCCGAGAACTCCACGAAACACTTAACATAGTATAAAGATTATACAAAGTTTTGTTCACTTCATTCGTCTATTGTACTAAATTTCCAATAAAAGAAGTTTTAAAATAGAACATAGGGTTCTATTTACAAAGAATACCACGTTACTTTAAAGCACGTTATTGTCGCTAGTTCAGAAAATGTATCATCATAAAACATATACTAACTGCAAAAGGTTGTTTTATCGGTATTGTCACCTTGCTAAAATATTCAAAGTACCCTCCTTCTTGTTATTATTCCTTCACCTTCTTGTTATTTTTGATTTCATGGTCCGCAATTTTGACATATCCGGAAACTATTTGAACATCAGAAAGAATAACAACAGTAGATGATAAAATTGATATTTTTTTAAAAGATGTATCTGGGTATTTGTTATAAATCCAAATACAACCTTCCACAGTAAGCTTAAAGCACAAATTTGTGATTCCATTTAGCATCTATGCATTTATATACTTAAGTATATATTTTTCGCTTTGAGAAGTACGCTACTAGAAACTTTTTCAAGCAAAATACTCATAATTCTCATGAAGTTACGAATAATGATACGAATCTTTTATTATGGGAACGGTACACTTATAACATGCAACACACTAAACACATACATCTTTGTCACACCCAGACCCAGAACAATTTCAATAAGGTTTCATTTTGTCCTGGCCGGGAATCGAACCGGGGACCTAAAGTTAAGAGCGTTATCTTTGCGTCACACAGGCCGTGAATATAATTATATCTCCTTCTCAGAATATTGTAAGTTTAAAAGTGTCCTGTTAAAGACAAGTATTCGTAAAATAATCAACATTAGCAATTAAGTGACGAGGCATGTCAACTTTCCTAAAGTCTTAATTTTATGGAAATATTGAAATGTAGTTAGACTGCTATAATATTTATACTTGTTACAGACATAATGGATCGTGTGGCAAAGCTTAAGTGGCAATGGGCGGGACATGTAGCAAGACGTGACGATGGTAGATGGACCCCCAAGATTCTTAAATGGCGACCGTGGAGTGGTAAAAGAAGCATCGGAAGACCGCAAAAGAGATGGATTGACGATATAACTCCAATCGCTGGACGAAATTGGATGCAGCGGGCACAGGATCGAGACGTTTGGAAAAGTTTGGAAGAGGCCTACATCCAGCAGTGGAGAGATGGCTGACTAGTGAGTGTGAGTGAGTTAGACTGCTAGCTATCTTAATATTGTGGGATATGCCGGGATGGTATATTTATAAAGGCTCGAATGCAATGAATATTCATTTATAGAGAAAGCAATCCTCTATAAAAATCAGAAATAAGAAAATGCAGACACTGACAAAAAGGGAACGGATGTGAAGTTAGCGGAAATCATGCAGCACCTTGACCTACATAATATTCCCACTTATTACTGTTGAGTGTTGTGTGTAACGAAGTAGAACTGGTGACAGCAAGAGGATGATGGTCTGGATAAGAGTACAGAGTGAGAGTGTGTATATGTGTGTTGATTGAGGGTACTAGTATTAGGGGTGAAGGGTGGTGGTGGCGCAGCCTCCGAGAGAGGGGGAGGCCACGTAGGTCGGGAGGCTGATTCGTCAGTGAAGCCATCTAGGGTGACCAAATGTGACAGATGCATTCGGGTATTAGTTTTTTAAATAAAAAAAATTGGACAATATAAAATTGAACAAGAAAATGATGAATTGTGTTTAGGTACAGAATATTTACCTATCTTTTTGTTTAATTGGGATCGGGCACACCATGCACACAAAAATAATCATACAGTTCAATTCGTCACGTTTTGTCAAAAGTTTTATTATAATATATTATTAAAAAAGAGCTTGTTTTTCATCCATGTCATTATTTTTTGTTAGCGCGGAGAGTACAGTTTAAATGTTTATTACATGCAGCTGGTCTGCAGGCCTATTCCACTTGTGATGGTACAGTAAAGTAGTAGACAAAGAGTAATTTTAGATGGAATTTATTCATTTTCATAAGTCATTCATTCATTCATATTCAAATTCAGTAAGGAGGAAATTTCGTGTTTGGCAGTGGTGGGTATGATTGGTAAGCATTTATTATTATTGTCTTGAATACTCTCTACTACTTAGATAATAAGCTATAAAGTGTTGTCTTTAGTGTTAAGAATTTTAGTACGTAGCAATACGTAACTGTAAGAACATAGTTTGTAAGAATATTGTAGTAGTGAGTAGTGCCTTATAGTGAGTATCTCCTCCAAGGGACATCAAGGGTTGTAGTTTAGGGGAGGATTTTGTCGGGGGGAGCCCTTAAGGCAAATCCTGAGCCCTCCCTTTGAATTTTTCTTTTGTTTCGTTGAGTCTGGATGATATAGGAGCTCAGCTCTTAAAACATCCAGGGGAAAGTGGTGGGAAAACCCTTAATGAAAAAAAAAGTCATTCATACCATCATGGTATTGGTACAGTCAGTGTACTAACTGCATGTTATATACATACATGTTAGTAGTCTTCTCTGTGCCAATAAAAATTAAGAGATTCAGAATGGGTGGCAAACCGCATTGTCGAACTGAAGATATTAAATATCTTAAACGTGATGTTTTACGAATACTAGCATTTTACTGAACACTCGAAAGCTAACACAAAACAGTGAGAGACATTTTTTTGCTGGAGACTCCATGAATACATTATTAGGTGTGTGAATAATTATAATATCCTCGCTGTATGTATGAAATGTAGTATAAGTTGTATTAAATTTTGGTAAACTTTACACTAGTAATAATATTACACTAATAATATTATTATCTGGTGTCATATACTCATATAGTATATGTGTTGTAGAACTGTCTTTTTCCAAAATAAATATTAAAGAATATTTTCACAGTTACAATGAAAGATGTTAACACTGTGGAGAATATGGTCATACTATCAAGTAACCTGCGCACCCATCCCATGTTTAGCTAGCTGTTTTGGCTCAGTTTATCCCTATTTCCCGGGGAGGAGGATCGTGTCGGTAAAAAGGGAGTTCGTAGACGTCTGCTTAACCGACTCCCAACAATATCCGAAAACATATTTTGAATTTCGAGCTATTTTAATTTTTGCAAATATTTGCATTTTTTCGAACAAATGAATTATTTATGTTGATAATTAAATGCACTTTCGCACTATTGTTTTTTGTGGTGTAAAATAACATTTATCTGTAAACTTACAAAGTGGATTTATGTAAGGAAAAGTTTATTATTAAAACTTTTTAATCTCTTTTTTATTATTTTTTGCTTTTGTTATTGTTTGTTTTAATATAATTATAAGACTCCAAAGTTTTTTTAATTTATAATTCATAGTTATTTATATGAATTAATATTTTTTTTCATGTTGTAATTTTTAGCAATATTGAAAACTTTATTATAAATTTAGACACTGGAAATTTATTTTTAAACTACTATTCTGTACTAGGTATGATGTTAAACATTTTTAAAACTGGAATAAATCTACATTTTTCCATTTCAAATATTTTTTCTCAAAATTCTCTTTTCATAACCATATCAACTTTCTGATTCATAACTAGTACCTACATTATTAAATTATTATTTTTTTTACAAGAATTTGACTTTGAGTATATTTAACACATGAAACAATCATAATATCATATATTATAAGGCTTGGAAAATACAACGTCACCTTATTTGGTGGTGCCTTGGACGGGACTTGAACTTCATTGTAATAAAAAATAAAAGAGAATTTAGAAGCCTTCGATATGTCTCCTGGTAGCTCAATAAGACAAAGCACAACTCGCGATAAGGATGGGTTGCGGGCTCTTATCCCGTCCAGGCCACAACTAAATAAGATGACGTTGTCTTTTCGCAGTCTAATAATATGATGGTTTCATGTGTTCAATTTCATATGTAACCCCATACAATAGTAAATTGTAAAAACAAGAAATCACGGAAATTTAATCATGAGATTTATAAACTATAATCTTACTCCAACAGTATTTGATTATATAGTATATTCTAACGGAATTTATCAAATAATGTATAAATTGTAAAATATTAGAGAATTACTTCCGACACCCTTTTGATCTAGAATATTATGCAGTATACTAAAACGTCAAAAATGTAACTATTGTAGACAGGCTGTTTGGTACGAAAATAAATGTTTGAACGATTTCAGGGAGCTTCGGTTAGATATCCCTACAGTCACTAGTCCCATTAGAGGGGGATAGTCAGTAAACTAATATAGGTATTTAAGATAAATGGCATACCTCATCGCTGACTTCATATTTTGATGGTCATCTACGAATCGTCAAAAATTTCAATAAGGACCAATTAATGAAGATTTTAATCTTTCTATCTATTTATTCCCTCACGCCGTATCCCAAGTAGGGTAGGCAGAGAGAACGGAACGCCAATTAGATCTGTCCTTACATACTTCTTTCGCTTCCTCCACAGTCATACAATTTCTCATGCACGCACGTCGGTTTCTTTTACTCAAAACACGGCCGTCCTTGAGAATTTGATCTACATGTTCAAGCCATGTAGTTCTCGGACTCCCGCGCTTCCTCACACCCTTCCTTTCAGACAAGTATATCCTCTTTGTCATTCTATCCTCTTCCATTCCTTCCACATGATCAAACCAGCTCAATTTATTTACACGCATTCTATCCACAACACTCCTCTTGCATCCACTCATTCTTCTAATATCCTCATTTCTCACTCTATCACGCAACGTTTCATCAACCATCCTTCTCAGCGATCTCATCTCTACAGCATTTATTCCACTTTTGTCCTTCTTCAACCATGTTCACGTTTCGCCTGCATACATAAGTGTCAGTACCAGGATGGTATTGTGCACTAGCAATATTCGACACATTGTCATTGCTGACAATGGGTCGAAGTGCACCGTTAATCCTAGCACCGGCTTCTTTTCTTCTTTCGATATCCTTGTCACATCTTCCATCCCTCGCAAACAAACTTCCTAAATATACATACTCGTCCACTTGCTCCAAACATTCATTTTAATTGATTTTAATTTATTTCCTCAATCAATTTGACGTTTATAAGACATTAAATAATATCAGCATCTAGAGATAATAATAATATCGATAACACTTTATTGATGAAAAAAAAAACATGGGCAATATTGGCGGGCTGGAGGCAGTATCTCCCAGCTAACCAAAATCATGTGTGATATTATGTTGACAACGTGTGTAATTAGTAGGTACTAAATGTGAACAGTTACAACTTAACTCAATTAAAATGTGTCAAGTTTCCTGTAAAGAATACTGCAAAATGAAGAATTAAGGCACGGGGAGGAACTATTTAGGATAAGTCTATGAATTTAAGGTTATTTTTAAAAACGTGTAGCGTAGGGTAGTTTCTGATGTCTTGTAGGAAGACCAGTCTAGCCAATAAGTAAATCGTGTATGTAAATTGAACTGCATGTAATTAACATACAAATTTTCCTCTTCATCATAGCAAAATTCATATTTTTATGTTTCATCAATGAATTGCCAAAAATGTCAAAAAAGATAAATCAATGGAGACCCCAATTCATTTCATATTACTTATTCAATAAATTTGACGTTTTTAGCGTATTAATTAAAATTGCGTCTGGAGATACCCAGCTGGAAGAGCCTAAATTTATGTTAATTTATAAATAACATAGGTAGGTACTCATTTAATATATTCATCCTCCTACGTATTCGCCTTTTCACATAACCATATTATATTATTATTAATAGTCAGTAATATCAAACTTAATTATCTTTCACATGACTGGTTAGATCCCTCTTACGTAAATTATCTTCAATAACAAAACACGTATCTCCACTTAACTTCGACTTAATTTCGATAACGGTTTAATGTAATAATGTATAAGTTCATAATATTATCTTGAAAATGAATAAACGAAGATATCGTAACACATTTTGACGTTTGAGTTTGTATTTGTGAATAAATATTTGACATAGTTGTGTTCCTATTTGCCCGACAAAATAAATATTATAATGTAACAAGATCAAATAGTTAAATGCACATTTAAGAGAAATAAATTTCCGCTAGATCAATGGATAGAAAGTTTCCAGTTTTATTATCTTTTAAACTCTATGTACATAGGTAGTATTGGTATAAAGTATGAACCTTCGGTTTTCTCCTTTTATATTGCATTATTGTTACAGTTTCACAATCTAAAGTACATTACTAGATTCCCATTTGGATCATTAGTATACTTGTATTAATTGATGGAGATATATTTTGTTTAATTTGGACATAATTGTCACAATTATTTGGGAATATGTACATTTAAGAAAAATATTTTTAACTCCATTACGATATTCGGACTAAAATCATTAGTAAATTTGACGGATCGATATTTTGTTAATTTTGGACATAATTGTCACGATTATTTAGGAACGCATTTAAGAAAAACATTTCTAACACTAAATTCCTAATTGGATCATTAGTACATTTGACGGATTTCCATATATCTTTTGTAAATTTTATAAATCATAATCATAATTTCTTTATTCATAAAATATTTACTTCACATTTATATAAATAATACCACAATTATTTATGTAACAATTAACAATGCGTTGGTGTTGCAGCCCCACTAGGTACAATGCACCTGTATTGGGGCATTGTACCTAATACTAAATAATTAAACATATTTGATATCAACAAAACACTGTTTACTTTTCACCATTGATTTAATACTCGAGCACTTTCGTCAAATTAGCTTGACATTTTCAAGAGAACTCAAGCTGATTTGACGAAAGTACTCGAGTATTAAATCAATTGTGAAAAGTAAACAAGTGTTTGTGGTGATATCAAATAATAATATGTTTAAAATCTCTTTTCACAATGTGAACACACAAACTCTAGATCTTTCGTACATAATTGTTACGATTATTTGAAAGTGAAGTTTGGGAAAACATTTTTAAGTACCTACAATGCCATTAATGTATTCCAACTTGTATCATATTGTATCAATATATTGATATTTGATAGTATATAAGAAAGATCTCTCATATTTATGACTCACTGGTGATTGACTTAACTAATATTTCAAAGGCAAAGATTTAATTCTGAGATCAGACCTTTGTATACGTTGGTCATCAGTGTTGACAGGTTAAAGTCATCCGTAAAGTGCTTAAAATTTCTTCATTTTGATTAAGTAATTTAATTATTAATATAAAAGATGCTATAAACTAAACAGGCACGCAGTACTATTAAACTTAATTTACTTTGTGTGTCAGAAGAACAGGTAATTAGGTAATGTAAAAGGTAATTAAATGGTTCATTAGAGTAGACCGAGAGACATTAACGGCGTTGTGGGATCCTCAATCATAATGTTTATAAAGTGCTGTAGAGGTAATGTAGTACAGTTTTATTCCAAGGATACAGGATACGGGATACCGAGGTTTTCTCCCGTAGATACAGGAAGTAATGAAGATTTATATTTGAAAGGTCACTTTTTCCATAAAACGAAAATAAAATTGTATGCAATAATATGTAACCTACATACGAATAGGTTACTTAAGAGAGTTATCTTAAGGTTGTGGTGTTATTGCTCAAAGTGGATTCTCATTCTATTTTGTAAAAGTGTTAGTACTATCAAATATTAATACGGGAAAGAGGGTTGATTTTGACCCAATTGGTGTCTGCAAACGAATTTTTGGTAATATCGATTTTTTTGTGTGGTACCAAAATATTGTAAATGTTTATTTTATTTTTGACGTGACGGATCTTTTTAATTCTCTTTTACCCTCCTTCTAAGAGAGATTGAACCTTCATATTTATCGTTCTCATAAAAACGAATTTTGAAATAATCAACCCACAGAAGTATTAGAAATGATCAACAAAATTGACGTGTTTTCAAAACTCATGATACCTAAAAAAAATTGATGTCGTAAATATGATTCCAAGAAGTTTTATTTATTTGACACGAAGAAGACAATTTGAATGTTTATTACATGCAAATAATTCTCGGCTACCCCGGCTATGAAGTATGCCGTGATGATATTATTACGCTACAAATGTAGTAGATTCTAAGAACGCAGGTAAATCGTATTTTGTCAAAAAAAAAACACATACTCGTACACAAGCAAAGTGAGTTCGATAGAACATGGTGAATATGACTATTTCTAACATATGAAAAAATATACAGCGAATGTTCTATTTTTTTTAATATTCATTTTCCTTCATATATTTTGCTATACCTACTTTCCTTTGTTATTTTGAGACAAAACACGTAATAGAATATTTATTCTTATATTATATTTGGAAAAAACGATACCACCAAATTGTTTTGTAACAATAAAATATATGTAAGGCAAGAATCTATTATCTCCCTACCCTCATCAAAACCAATGAAACATTTTAAACCAGAACAATCACGTTTAACAAGAGAGATTTGACAGTTCCGTGAAGGTCGAGGGATCATGTCCCATAAATACATCATCTTGATGAGAAGGGTGGGTGGGAGCTCTTTCTTGACATTCCTTAAGGTGAGGGTTCAACTGACGGTGAAAGCGACGTGGGCTTATATTTATGATTTTTGTGAAATGTGTAGGTACTTTAGTTTTTGTGTATCTTAAATATATTTAAGATATAAAATGGTATTTTACTCGAAATAGCTTACAAGTATACTATCTCTGTTTTTCTCAAGTTCTGTTAATAAATGTAAACATGTATTCCACTTGTGCAACTGGTTGGGTTTATAAAATTGCCTGAAGGCAATACACTCGGCTTTTGTACTTGATTAAATTGTACAATGTATTTTACTTAATGATTGTTTAGAGCTTTTGTGGAATCCCCGGCAATGAATAGATCTTCTTCTAAGTAAGTTTTCGATTGTTCTGTAAAAAAATAGGTAAACATTATGAATAAAATATTCAACATCATGGATTCAGCGATGATTATGACCATCCAAAATTTCATGATTCTTATTGGTACGGGGAGGACAATTTGTTTGTTTATTACGAGTAGCTTATCTACTCTTTACTCTTCATTAGGGATGTACCATGATGGTGGGTATAGATAAATACAAAAAAAGAAAATTTATATGTGTATGGGAATTTCACACATTAAACATATTAATATGTTGATTATTTCTAAGCCATTCTCGAAAAATCTCAAATGAAACAAAATGTAAATTCTTTAATATTCTTACTATATCTAAACAAACAGATACAATATAACCAGAAGCAGAGAGAATTGCCTTCATCATAAACTACCTACAAGATATAAAAGCAACATATACCCAATACATTATTCAAGCCACACAATTGTAGTAGGTATCTCAAGTGTTGGTATCCACATTTTAGACGGAGCTAATTTATTAATTATAAATTACCTATTCTCTTTTGCACAATGCCTTTGTATAGCACTTACAGGAGGTGTGAACTAACAACAGTTTCAACACACTGTTTCAAATTTAGAGAGGAACTTTAGTAAAAGTACTATCTGTGTATTTAATTACTCCACAATTCAACATTAAAACTTGTAAGTTTAACGTTTCTAAGAGTTTTATTGTTGTGCTTTTCCGTCCATAAACTTGATTTGTAACAATAAAAAAGAAGAAAATGAGTAGGAAACAGAAACATTGGTTTAAATGGGAATGTAAAATGAAAGATGGCTTTATCACTTCATTAAATAAATAAAATAAGATTCTCTCTTTTTTTACATTTACCTACATTGAAAATTTAAATATAGGGAACCTGTTGAACCTTGGCACTATGTGTACCTAGGCCACTGGGCTCGTTTCAAATATTCGCGCGATATTAAATTTTACTGTCTACGGTATTCGGTACATCACTACCGACTATTCAATGTGAAGTTAGTCACATACCGCCATTAAGCCAGTGTTTGCTGTCACCGAGGTTAAAACTTTTTTCGCCGAAAAAAGTAAGTATTTCTAATATATTTTGAAGTCTGATAGTTTTAAATGTTTTATATTAGTCAATTACTTTTTATATGCTATGTGTTCTTTTATATTACAAGTGTCCAAACAATAAAAAACTTACGAGATAAGTAACCTCAAAACTATTTAAAATCCATCGTTTTGTTGAAGTTGGAGTAGTGTTGTACCTTTGCCACTGTCGATCAGTTGTACCTTGGCCACTGGCCAAGGTACAACCTGGATGTTGTACTTTGGCCTATTAGAATATTTTATTAAATTATTTCACACTCATGCAATATGTTCCTGATCAAATATCTTTATTATTTCAGAAATCATGCCTAGAAGTAAAGAGAAGAAGACAAGGACGCTTATTAATGTGAATGATCTGACAAATGCCATTAAAATGATTAGAGAGAAAAAATTCACCACTTTCGGTGCTTCCAAACATTTTGGATTACCAAGAACAACTTTGCGTCGTCATTTAAAGCACTGTTTGGAAATAGGTAATGATGTAAGCAAGTTACACGAAAACCTTGCAGTTAATCAAGTTTTTGATCGCACCGCAGAGCAAAGTCTGGTTGACTATATTAAAGACGCAGCACACTTGCAATTTGGATTGACTCTAAAAGACGTGAAAGTACTTGCTTACCAATTTGCAAAAGCGAATGGAAAAAAGTACCCTAAGAGCTGGGATACAAACAAAATGGCTGGAGATTATTGGCTGCGATTATTTAGGAAGCGATACCAAAACGAATTGTCTTTAAGAAAGCCTGAAGCTACTAGTTTGGCTCGCTCTTCGGCGTTTAACAAACATACTGTGAGTTTAACATACGACAATTTTAAGAAAGTCCTTTCTCAATCTCCCTCTGACATAAAAGCGACTGATATCTGAAATTTAGACGAAACAGGATTGTCCACTGTCCATGTTCCTCCAAAGATATTAGCACCTCTTGGCACGAAGCAAGTTGGGTCAATGACTAGCGCTGAAAGAGGAACGACGGTTACAATGATAGCGGCTATTAATGCAGGTGGTGGTTTTATTCCACCCATGCTGATATTCCCTCGTGTAAACTTTAAAGATTTTATGATAACTGCAGCTCCTGAAGGCAGTATTGGAGGTGCCAATCCATCCGGTTGGTCAAACGAGTCCATGTTTGTGAAATTCCTCCAGCATTTTATCAAATATGCAAAGCCTACCAAAGAACAGCCAGTCATTCTCATAATGGACAATCATGAAAGTCATATATCGGTACCCGCAATACAAATAGCCAAAGATAATGGTGTAAAGCTTATTACTCTACATCCACATACTAGTAATCATATGCAACCATTAGACAAGTCAGTTTTTGGGCCTTTCAAGACTTATTTTAATACAGCGGCTAACGAGTTACTAATGTCTCCAGGTCATGTGGGAAAACCATTAACTATATATGATATTGCTGGCTTGGTGGGAAAAGCTTTTCCTCTTGCCTTCACACCAAACAATATTTGTAAAGGTTTTAGTTCAACTGGTTTCCATCCTTTGAATGAAAACATCTACACAGATGCCGATTTTATCCCCGCATCCTATTCTGATCGTCCACTTACTGAAAATTCTCCCACCAGAATTGATCAGGTGCCTGTTAGTCAGCCGACTGCGTCAGGTTTCGAAGTTATACATGGAAAATCACCAACTTTGATATCGCCGGCTATAATACGCCCTCACCCAAAAGCGGAACCTCGTAAAGAAACACGAAAAGGAAGACAAAAAGGAAGATCCAGAATTTTGACCGATACACCAGAAAAGCAAGAAATTGAAAACATAAAGGCTAACAAAAATGTTTCAAACCGGTTAGTGAATAAAAAAACACTCAATAATGCAAAAAAGATAAAAAAAAAGAATTCTATCCGAAACAGAAACTAGTGAAGATTCTAACAACTATTCAACGAGTGACACATCTGAAGGTACCTCCGACAATAACAGCGAAGATGAGAACCTACAGGTTGAACATGTTAATGAAGAAAATTACAATATTGGAGACTATGTAATATTTTTATATGAAGGTTCCTACTTTGTCGGAAAGGTAGAATCAATATGTGAAAAAGGTGTATTGCTGAAATCAATGCAAAAATCACTTAAAAACTGGAAATGGCCTGAAAAAGAGAATTTGAATCTGTACCTTATAAGTGACATTATAGAAAAAATTAAAACCCCGCAAAAAGTTAATAAGAACAGAGAGATTTTTTATGTTCCAGAGATACAAAAGTACTGGGATTTCTACTAAATCAATCGAATAATATATTATTATAATTGTTGGTTTAAAATAAAATTCACTTAAAATGCATTTTTTTAAATTTATTTTTACCAGTGCTAAAAGAGATCCCATAGGTAACCCACAGAAGGCCGAAGTTGGACGATTTGAACCGACCCAGTAGAGGGTGGCTCGAAATCTCCTTCCAAAATAATTAATTTTCTATGCTTTGTAAGATAGAATAGACCGAATAAAACGATTTTGGTTAAGAAAAGTTAATAATTTACTTAAATTACCTCCAAATTTTCAATGTGTCCTAGGTACACCGTAGTGATGGCCAAGGTACATTGGGTATGTTGTACCTTGGCCTCAATTACCATTTTTTTTAACTTTAAAATCTATGTATTAAGTATGAAATATACATTTCTGATATTTTGGTGGTGAGTACCCAAATAATTGACCTTTCAAAATATGCAATTATGATTTGTGTGCTGTACGTCAAATCACAATGAAAAATATATATCTAAAAAACTGTCCTAGGTACAACAGGTTCCCCTACTTATCAATAATAAACGTCTAAAACTGAACAACGAAAAACTGTTTTTGTGTACTTTGAAATGATGGGTTTTGCTGAAAGACAAAGTTGAAAATCAAATTCTAAAAAATCATGATTTAATCGAAGAGAAACCACTCACCCAATTTGCAAACCTTTTTTTACTGTCACGGAGTTCTAACTTACAAGTTTACTATCTCCAGTTGGTCTACATAGTGGCTGGCTGCATGTGAGTTGCGATACTAGCAACCCTTCTTGTGGAAGATGTCGTGATGGTGTATAATATAAGAAAGAGAAGTCATTCTTTGAGAATTATAAGCATGACATGATGTGTAAGCACAAAAGTAATAAAAGCAAACAATGATTATGTGTACCTACAAGCAGTGAGTGAGACATAGTCAATAATTCTTAATTAACTTTTCATATAAAATATATAAATATTTTAATATCATATATAAAATATATCAGACCAATACTGTAAATTGCAAGACTCTTCATACTATTTATTGTATGGGTATTCAGAATCTATGAAATTTTTATATCACCTACACGTGTTTAAGAGAATATAATAAAATTTTATTCATGCTATAATAACCTTTGTCTGGAGAAGGTTTCCAATACGGGCAGTTCTCATAATCATCTCATATGGTTGTGTATATCTAAAAGTTATAATCCAATCTCTCCAGAATGTACACTTATTTCTAGTGAGCTATATTCATGATTCAATAGAAACTTATGGAATAAGAATCGACCTGTTTAGTGTTTACTTCAGAAGTGGAATGAATGCATAATGAAACTGAATAGTGGTTTCCGTATGTTCTTTTCAAACAATAATAATATATATGCAGAGGTATACAGAAACATGAGATATTATTCTGCGTATTACGGTAAAATAATTTTTCTCTCTGTAAAGAATCTTAAATCGAAGTATCTATGTAACCTATTTATGCTTTATTAATTTATCTTTCTCTTATCTTCAAAATCTTTCAAGCTAATATCTACATCATATTCATATTTTTTTAATATTTGAAAATCACTCTCACATCGGGAAACAACTGAAAAACCATGTTTACACAATTTCACCTTGTGGAAAATTGAATAGTGAGAAAATTCTGGAATAGTCTGTTATTATCTGCATAGAAAAAAAAATCTTTTGCAGGTTTGCATGAATGTGTATATGACGCAGACATTTCGAAAAATCCGTCCGCTAACAAACGGCGTCTTTCGTTTACAAATGACCGGCATATAAAAGAACATCGCAAGCATATTCAGATATAATACAATAACATGAGTAGTCACATTGTAATATTTTAGTTCGATTTCTCACCTCTCATGGCGTTGAGATTCCGATAAACATTTTTATCAAAATCTATCAAAAAACACACAAAATCGTCAGAACTATCACACTTACTCTAAAAAATCATCGTTTCAAGGTAGATCTGTCAAAAATATTGATCCAAATCTTTCAAAATACCTACTCATAGAACCCTGAAATTATGATGGAGCTGTCAAAAATATGCTTTAAATCATCACTGCTTAAAATCATCACTGCATGTCAAAAATATGCTAAAAATCCTCACTGCATGGAAGTACTGACAAAATTATCCGACACATGGTTTTATAAAAATCTATCCAAATTTCCCATAAAATCGTCGGAACATGATTGTTGAACTGTCACACTTATTCTTAAAATCATCGATTAATTGTAGAACTGCCAAAAAAAATCATACAAATTTTCTTTTCATACAAAATTCTAACAAACAAAAATTCAAAATCTTTCGAAATACTCGTAATACCCTCAGATACTGATAGAGCTGTCAAAAATATGCTTAAAATCGTCACTGTGTCAAAGACCAGTCAAAATTATCCTGCACATATTTTAAACAAAATCTATAAAATAAAACCATAAAATCCTCAGATCATGATTGTTGAACAATAACACTATTTCTTCAAATCATTGTTTCATGATAGATCTGTCAAGAATATGCATAAATAATTTTTGATCAAAATCTTTTAAAATACCCTCAGATAATGATTGAGCTATCAAAAATATGCTAAAAATCACCACTGCATGGAAGAAATGTCAAAAATATCCGACACGTGTTTTTATCAAATTCTATCAAAAAACCCATAAAATCGTCAGAACATGATTGTTGTTCTGTCAAACATCTTCTTAAAGTCATCGTTTCATGGTAAGCCTGTCAAAAATATTATATATAGATCTTTTAAAATACTCGTAATACCCTCAGATTATGATTGAACCGTCAAAAATATTCTTAAAATCATCACTGCATGGAAGACCTGTCAAAAATATCCTACACATATTCTTTACAGAATCTATAAAAATCTATGAAAATCATCACTGCATGGAAGACCTGTCAAAAATATCCTACACATATTCTTTACAGAATCTATAAAAATCATGATTGTTTAACTATCACACTTATTCTACAAATCATCATTTTATGGTAGATCTGTCAAAAATATTCCCAAAACTTTTTTGATCAAAATCTTTCAAAATACTCGTAGTACCTTCAGATAATGATTGAGCTGTCACAGATATGCTTAAAATCATCACTGCATTGAAGACCTGTCAAAAATGTCCTACACATATTTTTCACAAAATCTATAAAAAAAAACATAAAATCGTCAGATCATGATTGTCAAACTATCACACTTATTCTACAAATCATCATTTTATGGTAGATCTGTCAAAAATATTCCCAAAACTTTTTTGATCAAAATCTTTCAAAATACTCGTAGTACCTTCAGATAATGATTGAGCTGTCACAGATATGCTTAAAATCATCACTGCATTGAAGACCTGTCAAAAATGTCCTACACATATTTTTCACAAAATCTATAAAAAAAAACATAAAATCGTCAGATCATGATTGTCAAACTATCACACTTATTCTACAAATCATCATTTCATGGTAGACCTGTCAAAAATATTCCCAAAACTTTTTTGATCAAAATCTTTCAAAATGCTTGTGATACCCTTAAGTTACGATTGAGCTGTCAAAAATATGCTTAAAATCATAACTTAATTAAAGACCTGTCAAAAGTGCTTTAAATCATCCCTGAATGGAAGACCTGTCAAAAATATCCTACACATGTTTTTATCAAAATCTGTCAAAAAACGCATAAAATCTTCAGATCATCATTGTTGAACTGTCACACTTATTTTACAAATCATCGTTTCATGGTGGATCAGTCAAAAATACTTTAGATCAAAATCTTTCAAAATACTCATAATACCCTGAAATTATGATGGAGCTGTCAAAAATATGCTTAAAATCATCATTACAAGGAGGACCTGTCAAAAATATTTCCAAAACTTTTTTGATCAAAATCTTTCAAAATACTCGTTTACATCCTCAGATTATGATTGAGATGTCAAAAATATTCTTCAAATCATTACTTCATGGTAGACCTGTCAAAAATATAAATCATAACATTTTTCTCAAAATTTTTCAAAATACTCATAATACCCTGAAATAATGATAGAGCTGTCAAAATTATGCTTAAAATCATCACTTCGTGGTTGACCTGTCAAAAACATTCCATAACTTTTTGATCAAAATTTTCAAAATGCTCGTAGTATCCTCAGATTATGAGGAGATGAGATTCTTAAAATCATCGTTTCATCGTACATAGATCTGTCAAATATACTTTTTGAACAAAATTTTTCAAAATATTCATAATAACCTAAAGTTTGGATGGAGCTGTCAAAATTATTCTTAAAATCACCAATTCATGATAGACCTGTCAAAAATATTCATGAAAACTTTTTGATCAAAATTTTCAAAATGCTCGTAACACCCTCAGATTCCATAATCAATATTTTGACAGCTCAATCATTTGATCATCACTTCATGGTAGACCTGTCGTAAATATACATAAAATCTTTTTGATCAAAATTTTTCATAATGCTCTTAATACCCTAAGATTATGATTGAGCTGTCAAAATATGCTTAAAATCATCGATTCATGGTAGACCTGTCAAAAACATTCCTTAAACTTTTTTGATCAAAATCTTTCAAAATGCTCGTAATACCCTAAGATTATGAATGAGCTGTCAAAATATGCTTAAAATCATCGTTTCATAGATCTGTCAAAAATATTCAAAAACACTTTTCGATCAAAATTTTACAAAATATTCATAATACCATAAAATTTGGATGGAGCTGTCAAAGTTATTCTTTAAATCACCAATTCATGATAGACCTGTCAAAAATATTCATGAAAACTTTTTGATCCAAATTTTTCAAATTATTCATTATAACCTGAAATTATGATTGCATTGTCAAAAATATTCATAAATCATCACTTCATGGCAGATTTTTCAAAAGTATTCATAAAAACATTTTGATCAAAATCTTTTTAAATATTAGGTCCTTACATATGAAATTGGCGTTTGGCGAACTGGCAACTTTGATTCAAAATATGTGGCGTTCGGCTAGGAATTCCAAATTCAAATTTATTTCAAATTTAAAACCATGTATTTCTGTGTTCGAATTACGAAATTTATTTGTTATCGCGTCATTTGTTTTTCTTTCACATCGTTCTGTTCACAATATGGAGAACTTAAAATATCGCTATATTTACGAATATGAGTTTCACCTCGGCACTAGTGCTGCAGAAACGGCTCGTAGGATTAACAATGCGTATGGGGAAGCTACTGCAAAAGAAAATACGGTACGTTATTGGTTCCAACGTTTCCGTTCTGGAAATTTTGACCTACAGAACAAGCCTCGTGGACGGCCGGAGACACAAGTTGATAACGAAGAATTAAAAGCAATTGTGGAAGCAGATCCATCGCAAACCACGTCAGAGTTAGCGGCAGGCTTCGGTGTGAGTGATAAAACCATTTTGATTCACTTGAAACAAATTGGAAAAGTGAAAAAACTTGAAAAATGGTTACCGCATGAATTGGTACTGCTGCTTCAGGACAACGCTCGACCACATACGGCACATTTGATGACCGCAAAACTACGGGAGCTGCGACTGGAATGTCTTCGACACCCACCATACTCCCCGGACCTTGCTCCAACTGATTACCATTTTTTTCGGAATTTGGACAACTTCATGCAAGGAAAAAAATTCAATTCTCACGAGGCTGTCCAAACGGCCTTCAAAGATTTTATTGATTCTCGCTCACACACTTTTTTTTAGTAAAGGAATCAATGAACTACCTTCGAGATGGCAAAAGTGCATAGATAGCCATGGTACATACTTTGACTAAATAATAAAATACTTTCATAAGAAAAAATCGTTTTCATTTCTGCCATATGAAACGCCAATTTCATATGTAAGGACCTAATATTATACTCGTTTATGATTGAGCTGTCAAAATTATTCTTGAAATGATTGTTTCCTAGATCTGTCAAAAATATTCAAAAATACTTTTTGATCAAAATTTTTCAAAATATTCATTATACCCTGAAATTATGATGGAGCTGTCAAAATTACTCTTAAAATCACCAATTTATAGTAGACCTGTCAAAAATATTCATGAAAACATTTTGATCAAAATCTTTCAAATTGCTCGTAATACCCTCAAATTATGATTGAGCTGTCAAAAATATATTTAAAATCATCACTTCATGGTAGACCTGTCGTAAATATATATAAAAACTTTTTGATCAAATTTTTCAAAACACTTATAATACCCTGAAATTATGATGGAGCTGTCAAAAATATTTTTCAAATCATCACTTCGTGTTTGAGCTGTCAAAATTATTCTTGAAATGATTGTTTCATTATACATAGATTTGTCAAAAATATTCAATAAAAAAAATATCATCATCATCGCCCTCAACGCTCCTCTCGGGAGCACAGGGCAGAAACCAGCCTCCTCCATTCAGAGCGTCTCTGTGCCAATTGCGTCACCTCTTCCCACGACATTCCTTGCGCTCTGATATCGTTGTCATAGGAACGGTGTATTGTGAAAGAGGGACGCCCGGGCCGACGGAACCCCTGCGGACGGAAAAACAGTGCTCTTTTTGGCCAACTATCATTGGGCATTCTCAAAACATGTCCCAGCCAGGATCATCGTCTCTCTTGTATTACGGAGATTACAGGTCTCTGCTGGGTGCGCCGGCGCACAGCATCATTTGTAACATGTTCATACCATCTGACATCCAAAATCCTTCTAAGACACTTGTTTTCAAAGCTTAGTATCTTCCGCTCTTGAGCCTTGGTTAAGTGCCAAGACTCGCAGCCATATTGGGATGATGCACGCATTGAACAAGCGACATTTTGTCCTGATGCTGAGTCCAGACGCCTTCCAAACTTTGTTCATGTTGTTGAAAGCCCCGCTAGCTGCTCCTATGCGGATTGGTAATTCCGACCGGAGATCACCCTCTGGCGTTATGGTTGCTCCCAGGTACCTGAATTTACTAACCTGAGATATTTGGGAATTGCCAACCATTAGTGGGGTGTGAGTACTCGTGCATGTACTATTACATATGTACTCCGTTTTACCAGCGTTGATACGAAGGCCAAGGCGCAAGGAATTTTCATAAAGAGCATTAGCGTTGCACTGTAATCCGTCCACAGATGTATCAAAAAGGGCTAGATCATCCGCATATTCAAGATCGTGCAGCACTCCCACAGACGTCTCACTGTTTTCACGCTGTGATAAAGGCACACCGCCAGGGCCCAGAATAGATTTTCTGAGCAGGTAGTCCATAATTATGGCAAAGATAAAAGGTGCCAATATACAGCCCTGCCGGACTCCAGTGGTGATCCTGAAGGTGTCAGTTGGACCACTTGATGTTCTGACAGAACATTCAGAGTCCATATGCAGGGCTTTGATCATGGTTACCACCTTGGGCGGGATGCCATACGCGGCCAGTATTTTCCATATGGTTGGTCTGTGGGGGCTGTCAAAAGCTTTTTCGTAGTCAATGAAGCAACATGCAAGCGGTGAGTTGAACTCTTGCGACTGTTGGAGTACACATCTGGCACAAAAAATTGCGTCCGAACAGGACTTGCCAGGTACAAACCCGCATTGTTGCTTTCTCAGAGATGCCAACACTGGTTTTTGAATGCGACTCAATATGATTTGTGAGAGAACTTTACCGGGCACACTAAGTAGTGTGATGCCACGGTAATTTCCGCATTCCAGTGGGTTTCCCTTCTTGAAAAGTGTCACGATGGATCCATTTCTCCAATCTTTCGGGCAGAGCTCCTCATTCCACACCTTGTTAAAGAGATGGTACAGTGGGTGGATAAGCGCATTCATGCCATACTTAAGGAGCTCTGCGTGGATTCCATCTTCACCTGGGGCCTTGTTGTTTTTTAGCCTTTTTACAGCTGCCTCAATCTCCTCATGTGTTGGGGGGGTTTCGGCTATCCCAGATACCTGTGGGATATCTAGGTCGCTATCCTCATTGCCAACATCAAAAGGTGAGGAGGGGTCCGGTCGGTTTAGAATGAACTCAAAGTGTTCTCTCCATCTTCCTCTTACTAAGTCAGGGGCAGAGATCAGGTTTCCACTGCTATCATTAATTGAGTCAGCAGTCTTATTCTGACCTCTTCCTCCCAACATGCGGGTAATTTCAAAGAGAGTCTTCGAGTCATTCCTGGCCGCGGCAGTTTGTGCAAGCTGTATTTTGGCTTCGACATCACGTCGTCTGTCTTTGCGCACAGAGTGCTTTACCAGGCGGTCTAGCTCTCTGTACGAATTTCTTAGGGCCTCCAGTTTCGTAGGGGACTTTTCAGCATCTCTGAGTATCTTGACTTTTTGGCGATCTTGAATATATCCCCAGGACTCCATAGACATCCATGGTGGTTTGTTCCTCTCTTTGAACCCAATGGACGCAACCGCTGCAGCCTTCACTACTCTCCGGAACTCCTCCCAGGCCGACTCTACTGAGTCAGTATCGGAAAGATACCGAGAGAGTTCAAATCCTTGGTGCAGCTCAGCCTCATACTTCATGCGAGACCGAATATTCCCCAACCCACAGACGTCAAACACTCGCGGTGCAGCTGGTCTTGCAAATTTATTGAACCTTAGCTTGCTTGTCATTTTTTTTTTTTTTTTTGGGTTTTTGTTGTTGAGCTTTGTTTGTTTGTTGTTATTCATTGTGTTTGATTCGGTTATAATTGCATTTTATCCTCCTGAGAGGGGCATCGAAGACGTAAATGTAGCATAAAAGATTCCCACGAGGCGGTATTGGCCGGCCAGCCCTTCAGGCTGCCCAATGGGGCCCGCCCGTGAGTACTAAAGTTTTGCTTAGAAGAGCGGATAAATAGAAGTCCCCCGACTTCTGAGATATCCGGGTATGGGAGGGAGTCTTCAATATTGAACCTTAGCTTCATGGCTCCGACAAGGAGCTCATGATCCGTTTTCAGGTCCACTCCACGAAATGTCCTGACATCCTGTAGATCAGAGCGGTCTCGGGCCTTAACCAAAAGATGGTCAATTTGGTTTCTGGTACGTCCATCAGGTGAGGTCCACGTGTATTTGTGGATATCCTTGTGAGGAAACAGTGTTCCTCCAATAAGGAGTCCTTGGAGTGTTGCGTATTCTATAAGACGGGAGCCGTTGTCATTTAGCACCCCCATGCCATGCCCCCCCATCACGCCAGGACCGTTTAGTGGGTCGTTGCCTACTTTGGCATTGAAATCGCCCATCACAACGATCCTATGCCTTTTAGGAATTTTGGATGTAACGGCTGCCAGACAGTCATAAAAACTGTCCTTGACCGTCCCCTCCGCATCCTCTGTGGGGGCATAACACAAAAGTACCGTCAACGGGTCACCCGTTGCCCTAAACGAGGCGCGTAGTAGCCTGTCGGAGATGGGTTCCCAATCAAGAAGCGAGCCGGCGGCCCGTTTGCTCATTAGCAAGGCGACACCATGCTTGTGTTTTGTCTTGTGGCCAGAGTGAATCATGGAATAGTTCCCCGCCTCACTCCTACCACAATCCAAAAGACGTGCCTCAGACACACCTAGCAGGTCTAACCCATAGTCACTCGCTATCTTGGCGGCAACCAACTCCTTGTCATGCCTCAGCGTCCTCGCATTGTATGTTCCGATTTTCAATTTCCTTATTCGGTCCAAGTTCTTATGGTCAGGGGGGTTACATGTAAATGGACCCCTCCCCTGTAGAGGTCCAAGTGTCCGAGGCTTTATCCTGTTTCTGTTTGCAGTCGGTCACTTTAAGTATGTTGGGAGACAAGCCCAACGATACCGAGGCCCGGGGAAAGGACGGCTCCATCCTACCTGATTGTTGTAATTCTCAGTGGAGGCTCAAGACTTAACTGCCTTGAAACCATAACGTTAAAATTGAGAGATTACTTTTAATCTAGGCCAATGTTTGAATGTGCAATGTCATTGAAATAACATGAACATTTGAACAACAAAGGCCAAAACGAGTTATACTTAGACTTAATATGGTGAATATATTTCAGATAGACTTTAAAGTCAGGTAACTGTAACCTGTAATTTTTTTTCTTTTGCCATTTAAATATAGAATGATCATAAAAATTACAATTTGGTATTTACCAAAAACCCAACATTTAGTTAGTATGAAGAATAAAGGTACTTTTATAATGCTGTATAATTATATTGTGCTTTGCGTAGCAAAACGTCGCGTGATAAATGTGTTTGTATAAAAAGTAGTACCACGTTGACCATAATAGTATTATAAGTGAAGGAAAATGTTTTTCACATCAATTTTATTTTTCAGGACCATAAAAATGAAAATATATGTGAGTAGGTATATTCGGTAATGTAAAGGGACCAACCAGATGGTGGACGTAATTAGGATTGGTCTGAAGGGCAATAACAATCTAAATTTAAACATTAAATACTCGTGGTTTGGACTCTGACCTGATAACATACGCTGCTCCTTGCAATCAACTCTCACTATGCCCGATATTTTTTCATTTTTAGTGTGCACTAACTAAAATAGTAAAGTTCCAATTTTATTCTATACATTCTTAAATTGTTCCTAATTAGATTTATATACAACTTGTATCATATTATTAAACATACCTAGGTAACAAAACTTGATTTATTGAGAAGGTTACAATGTAGTGTTCCACCCAAATATTGGAGTCAGATATTATTTCTATTCTAGTCCAGTAAATTCTCTAAAATATAAGCAACCTTCCTCAATAATCTGAGGCCATCATCGCTAGAAATGAAATACGATAATCAAAATATAATTAGACTGCTGGCTACTCCACTTATGGTATACTAATACTAATAAACATACTTTTTTTCATTATTTACTCATTTATTTATTCAATCTTTGCTGTAGGTACATTGATCACACAACACAGAGTGAGTTTATCGCAAAAGCGCGATCTCTTCCAACCAACCCAATTTATGTATTGTACAGTTCGTTCGTAGTTACGTACACTGAGAAAAATACTAACTAAATTTCACAACGAATCATTGGTACGTACTATCAAATTAGGACCAGAGTTCGTACGAACGATTCACTAGTACAGATCTATTGACTTCGCAACCAATAATTCATTGGTACATTTACCAACAACTTCTTCACAGTGACGTCATCAACTTGAAGTTCGCTGCACAACGAATCGTTGGTACGAATCAATTGATTTACTTGTCATACTTACGTAGGTACCTATACATGACCTTAGCTGTCAAAAGTCCAATAATATTAATCGCGTTTAGTTGTAAAATGTGATCTATTTTCCTAATAACACTATAATTATTATTTGAAAAATCTAGCAAAAATAATAATATTATTAGAATAATTATTCACATTGTACAAATAAACATTGTGATCAATATATAAGTAAAAAAAGTAGCAAGGAAATTAAAATGATTTCTTTCTATTAAGTTCTTATGTAATATAATAATTTATTAAAAATTTCAATTGAAAAAATATAAAAATAAGGACAATTTATAAAGACATAATAAATATATCGTACGAGTATTATAGGATTCTTCCAAAGGTCGTGCAGAAATTACAACTCTTTCTTCAGGGATGTTGAATTTTACTTTTCATCATTGCCAAAATTCAAAGGTGCTATTTCTAGATCTCTTCAGTTTTTATTCAGAGAGGACTGATCCCCCCCCCCCCTGAGCATCAGTCATTGCTTGTGTTTTTTTTTTGTAATAGCGTATTCATTTCACGACTGAATGTTTTTCTTTTTGTCTTCATTGTTATTGCCTCGATCGGTGCAATCGAGTGCATTTTGTTTTTATTTATTTTTGTTGTTGGAACATAGCTGGAACATAGTGTTGATAATATGGTGTAAAATAATTTAACAAACTTCACTGGCTTGCAAACCATACAATATTCAAGTTATACTATATAATCTGTAATAGCTGTTTGTTTGTAATAATTGTATTAACAAAATAAATAAATTGATCGAGTCGACGTTGATTTTGTAATACTCCATTATATTGATATACAACACAACCAACTGTTCTTTCTGAATTTCCCTCAATAATTTTTGCATTATATAAAACCTTAGCTCTAAGAATATATTGTTATACCTACCTAATAAGACATAGTATTTAAGTAACAACACGGCCTATAGTAAATTTAGTTTGACAATGACCTCATAGGTCGAAACCTGGTAACTTATTAAACAAATAAATCGTAGTAAAACCAAAAACAATTTTGTTTTCATTATATGAAAATAAATAAAAAAAATAAAAATTCTAATCATACCACGTTGTTGCTCTACGGGAGTTATTTTATTTTGGCATTCTTCTCTGCAACTTTTTTCTATGGGAACAAAAATTTTTCATGCTGACAGTTGACTTTTTCTGTTTGAGTATGAATGCCCCAATTCTACTAATTTGTTTTCTACTAGCCTTTTGATAATTACATTTGACCTTTTTTCTGTAAAATTAAAAATAATATATATAACTAAAAGTTATTTTTGTAAACAAAAGAATTGAAATTAAAAAAACAGGATTTGAAGTATACAAACTTTTGATGTTGATGTAGGTGACACCAAATCCAAAGCAACATTTTCACCAATTTGTTGATGTTCTGCAACATTCTGTAAAGTACAAATTTTAGTTAATCGTCAATAAAAATTTGGCTTGTTGATAAAACAATTATTGCAAATTAAACATCTCATACCAACTCATCATGGACTGGACTTTATAAAGATTCATTATTTGTTGAGCTGTAAATGCTTTTGATCTTAACATATATTATGGCACCACTTGTGTGGACAAATTTGTTAGTGTAGAAATTTAGTCGGATAAATGTAAGCCCCCAGATTTCTGAACTATCCAGGTGGACGGTGGGTCTCCTTCAATGTATATGCTCAATCACAACCTCATTTGTTTCCTCCACAGTCTAAAAGTACAAAAATGATTTATTAAACCAAATGATAACTAATAAAGTTAGTTCATTCACAAACAAAATCAATGTTAGTCCAATATTACATACCAAATTGATGGTTGAAGTTTCGCTTTCATTTCATCACATGGTTTTTAACATTAAATCCTGTAATCTGTAAAGCAAAAAATATTCATTAAATTAAAATAACCTAATTAGTCCATCCACAAGCACTCAAGGTTAGAACAATGTTACTCACCAAATGGTTACTTGATGGTGCACTTTCATTCTGTAATTCCACGTTATTTTCCACATTGCGTTTCATCTATAAAGTAAAAACATAATATCAAAATCATTAATGCTTTAAATCATACAAAAATAATAGTAAATAAGAAGAAATTACAACCTTGCATTTCCATGACAGGTGATTTTTTCATCCCATAATGCACTATTATGAGGGATCTTGTTTTAAATGTTTTGCACTGTCATATTTTAACAATTATCCTCAATCCACTTATAAAAAAACACCGAAATACGAAAACGGTTTGACAGAAATTAACAAACAAAACACCGAACGGAAAATCGACGAATGTCATCGAATATTAGTGTTGCCATTAGAATAATTAATAATGACCAAAGTATTGTTTTTTTTTTATCAAAATATAACACATTTTACAACCATTCTAGTGTATTCATTATATTAAAAAACAATAAATAAGTATTTAATTATTTGTATAATAACGAAAATACTACAAATAAATAAAACAATATTGTACTATTGAAATACGTTTCGTCAATCATAATGTATTTTTATGCGTGTGGCAATTTCACAAGCCATAATGTACTTACCTGACAATGATTTTAAACCAACTAGCGCCATACACGGATGTTTGGGTAACTAAAAGATTGGTAAGTGCCGAACATATCGTTGGGAAGTATAGTTATCGGTAAAGGCAAAATGATTTAATGTTACGTAATGTTGAATTTGATCTTTATGTCATATTATATCAATGGTAAGGCGAGCAAAACAATTTATTGTGAAATATCAATTGAATTTGGAGATGTACCTTTTCTCAGTGTAGTTACGTAGTTTCGTCGTATCAACATCGTAGTTACGAAATTTTATTTTAAAAACTTCCGTAAATGAAGTAAGTTTTAGCTATTTTCAAACCATTTACTTGTTTTCATTATTACCGGAATGTTTGTTTATTAGAGTATATAAGTAATATATGATACATTTTTTTTTATATTTCATTAACTTTGTTAATTAAGTCGGCATTAACTTTGTTACACTTCATTTTAAATTATCAATAAAATAAAATAAATATAAATTATTGTTTTTTTTTTTTACGCGGCGGCAGAATTGCCATCCACACTTCTCAGCATTATACAACCAGATAAGTCTCCATATGATCAGTCATGGTCACACAAAAACTTACCAGTCTAATGCCGGGAAAAAATCACCCATCCAGATATACAGGATATCAAAGGATTAGGCTCAAAACGCGGGATCAAAATATTTTATTTTATTTGATATTTTTTTTATTACTAAACGCAGTTAATTTTTCAAATGAATTTATTTGAAACCTCGAGTATTTTCTTCAATTAATATCGATTGACATTTTCAAGAAAACAGATTTGAGTTCTCTTAAAGATGTTAATCGATAAAAATATTGAAGAAGGTACTCAAGGTTTCAAATAAATTAAAGTGAAAAATTAACCGTGTTTTGTAATGAAAAAAATATTATCAGTATGAATTTTCACTCTGTGAACCTACAGATTTTAGAATTATTTTATAAAATATCTTTTGGTTGCTCGAAAATAAATCCCTCTTGCAACGCCTTTCAAGATCAACTGTTTTTCCAACTTTTAGGTAGCCTTCCGGCAACATTATTGTGCTTCTACGCAACAATTTTAGTTTGCACTTTTATTTGCACGAAATAATTGTAATTTTATTTATGTTTTGTACGAAAAAAAATCATAATGATCACAATTTACACACACTTAGTTAAACTTAATAAAAATGAAATCATCAATACACAAATATATACCAATGTATTGGTTGTTTTGTTTTGTACAATTGTTTGGTACAAGGTTGTATTATAATATATTATACCTAATGGCATTATAATAATATTATTGTATACAATTATTTTACAATAATAATTGTAGGAATAACAACAATTATTTGCAGGTATATCTGATACAGCTGTGATATATGAGAACGTTATCTCAGAGATGAACATCTGACAATGGATAACATATTGTATTCTCCGTAGCGTAAGATGATAGAGTATGCATAGTATCACATTTCCAAAATTAAATGTTTTCAACGTGAGCCAAAGTGTAATTACAGTAAAGGAGATCAAAGTTAATGCCAACAAGCTTTGTCCAAGAATTCCCATTATCAAGTTTCCAACAACAAACATTATAAACTATTGCTTACATACAGCAACCGATCGCTAGCAGGTGATGTTAAATGAATCGTAGCCGCTATAGGGGGTTCTATATATTTCTATAAACACCTAGACAAAGGGGTTAAATTATTATTTTACGATCGTGAAAGTTTAATAATATTTGAGCCTCGTTGGCGCAAATTATTGTTACATAGAAATGTGATGATACTAAAAGGGTTGTGTATTATTATTTTATATGCCTTCTGGCTTCATAACTATTTTTTTGGTTTTGAGAATAATTTGTCATAAATCACTCGATTGCGGGTGCATTGCCGTAAAATGAAATAAGAAGAGAATAATTTGTTAACGTAACAATACCAATTTAAAAGGTTGGTAAACTGTTAAATCTCTATTATTTATTATAAATCGGAACGCTACTCTTGTAGCCATGTAGAAATGTAATAGAAAAAAGTATAATTTTAATGTTTGTTTCAAATTTTATAATTTTTTTTTCTAAACTCCTCAAAATGCAGTTTATTTATCAAAAAGTAGAATACAAACTGAATTTATGATAAAACCAAAACTGTTTGCTTTCCCTATGAATATTGTAATATTTTCTCAAGAATCTTTTCGGGTGGACACCTATCATCAGTTCTATTATGAATCTTTTTTGTATCTAAAATTCATTAAAAAGAATTTTCACAAAATTGTAACAAATAAAATACTATTATGCGACGCAAGATTTTTTATTTTAAGTTATGCGTTTGAAAAAAGTCAAACTCTTTGTTATCATGAAGAATTCATGAAATTGTAAACATTTGTTTTCAACGGAATTCTACTACCAAAACACCGACACAGTGAATAATTAAAATTCATATTTTTCATTGACAATTTGAAAACAACATTAGTGCCATGACCTTTTATTTTTTCCCGTTACTGAATAAAGAAATTATCAAACAATCATTTGACGTCCTCAACAATGCAAATCAATTACTCTTTAAAGTAATTTACTATAAACAGTTTAAACTTTTATTGCTTGAACATTTACTTCAACAGCACTTAACTGATTGCAGCCCCTTAAAACATTACATAAAGTGTTAGTGGAAACTATAATTTAGCCATTTGCTTCCATGGATACGAGCCAATACTTGTTCAGCTCCAGAGAGGTACTACGTAGTTATATATTATACCGTCTTGAGGAACTTGGGAATGCTTTTAGGTATTAATAGTGAATTTTCGTCATATAACGGCGGTTTCAATAATATCTGTACAAGAATATTACAAATTGTAACAATAATAGTAGCAATATATTCAATATGACACGGCCACAATATACGTGTAAAGGAATTTGAGACAGCAGATTACACATAATATTCTATTCTTCTCAAGACCATCCATTCGTTTGCGAGTGATTTAGGCCAATATGGATCAACAAGTTTGAATAATGATATACGTATTTAAAAAAAATAATGAGGTGTATCTCAGTAAAATGAGCCTTAAAAGACGGGGTAGTAAATAATTATTGTGACAATATTTCATTCGATGCATCGCACAGCAATAATAGTTTACAATAATACACAGCTAATATTATACATATTTTTCAATGCTTCTTCAGCCCTGATAAAATAATCTGGAATAGGAAACTAGAATGGACGCAACTGTTTAGATACCTCAGGTAATCTGGTGCAATGAAACAATATATAAAATATAACATAAGTTATGTATAATATGCATATTTATGTTATATATAACATAGTTATGTATAACATAAATATGCAGGCGGTCAGATTCAATATTATGTTGGCATGCATTTAGGTAGATTACGATAGTCAGCTCCACTGGGGAAGAATCAGCCTCTTACCATTTTCAAAAGATCGCACTGCTTATCGGCACATTTAAGACGGTCTAATGACTGTTAAACAGAACTAAAATCAACGTCTTCTATAATCTTTACCATCAACATGGAAATGAAATGATGATAAAAGTCTAATTTTTGACAGGAAATGACAGGAATGTCTAATTTTTATATATAACCGTTGCCGATTAGTCTATCATAGATTTGCTAAGCTAAGCAATTTGACAATAACCAAGTAAAAATCATCAGCCCGCGCTAGATCTTTGTTAATTCGTTTTTGTTGTAAATATAAATTATATATTTTTAGGTACCTACTTTTTTACAGAGTACAAACGATAATACCATATACCTTATTCAATTTCACATTTCGTTGATTTTTCCAAGTCAGATATTTTCTTTACCTTATTTCTATGAAAAGTATAATAGAAATATGAAATATTATGATACAAAATATTTTTCACGAAATATACGTTTCATCAAAATAAATAACCATCGGTAGTGATGTGGAGATTTGGTACAAAGACTTTCTTCATGGATATAATAGTTTGGGGAATAGGCACAAGTTTACGAAAAATGTTTGCTATGTATCTTAAAGATGCTAACACAGTAGGTATCAATGTAGATTGTGGAAATAATTTGCAAAATACAAAAGATTAATTAAAATATATTTGCAAAGCATGTGGCGAAGTCTATTGATAACTTTAAACTGTTCTAGTTAGTATTTTGTGGGATCTTTGCAGGCCTTTATTTTGTAAATTCTTGAGGATCCCGTAAAAGATAGAGGAAAGGTTCTCATATCGAACTTTACACATATCAACTTATTTGTTTCCTATGTGGGAGATTTTTCGTCATAACAATGGAAGGTATTATATATTGGGGAATTAAAACAAGGTGAGCAATCCAGCATAATGAAACCAAGGAATCTGAGAAATCACATTTTTCAATTTTATGTAAATCAACGTCAGTGTTTTTAAATAAAGTTTTTTAAGCAAACTCAGCATTCATGAAAAAGTTAATGAAGATGAGAGATTTTCATAATATGTTGACAATAACAAAAATGAACTTTTATGAACACATCTGTATATAAACGTTATAATTCCTGAAAAATAATTAAACCTATATCGTTTTATACATGTTTATTACTTTCGAGTTTATACAGAGATTCTATTTTAGTTACTAACACAAGACTAATGTAAGTTTTGGCACCGACAACAATGACCATCCGAATGTTTGTTGAGAATTATTTATTGCGTTTTGAACTTAGATCGTACAATAATTTGAAGTAGGTGGCCAAAATTATTCAAAAGGCTCTTCTTATTAACCACTTTGACCTGACCTGTGTGGCCTTTGCGTGATTTATGTTCATTTAGTTAAACTATTTTCTATGACTAATTTAAAATGATTTCAATTGTTGAAGGGTGTTTGTGTTCACACTGTGAAAATTCATTTTCAATCATTTATAAACAATCAAATCACTGTTATAATTTTCACAATATTTATTCACACTCTAACGTTTTCGCCCACTTCAATAGGCATTCTCAAGAGTACTGAAACAGTAAAATGTCACCTACAAAAATTGAAGGTTGTCACAGAGGGGGGAGAGAGGGGTGGGTGCAGGGATTGAAGTAGAAGAGTGGGGAGTGGCATTGGTAGGTACAACATTAGTGTAATAATATAGTGAAGGACTCATTTAAGGGAGCATTTTATACAAACAATAATATTGACAAATTAATTTTTAACAATAAAGATAAAATTGATGTTTTTGAACAAGGATGAATGTAAATAAGTAAAGATGGTTTGGGCACGTGGAAATAATGAATGAGGACAGAATAACTAAGAAGATATATTTGGCTGAGAGGAATTGTGCTCGGAGACGTGGACGTCCGAGGATCAAATGGCAAGATCATTTAAATCAAATCCTACAGGACGGTCACGTGTTGAGCACATTGAACAGGAGAGCATGCTTGAGGAATTGTATGACAGTGACGGAAGCGAAAGATGTATGCAAGGATCTATCCTGGCGAGTTCCCAGGAAGTGGCGCTCGATCCTTTCTGCCTACCCCGTGAGGGAAGCGGCGTGATGGTATGTATGTATATATGTATTTTTGGCAACGCTTGCATTAATTTACTGTACATACATGGTAATATTTAAATTTTATATTATTTTATTTATTTCATTTATAAAACAGTATTTAAAAGATAAGTCACAAAAAAATCTACCTAACTGGGCATGAGCCCGTACCAAGGTAGACTGAGCAAGTTTTCACCTTACATTGTCTCAGCGCTCAATTGTCTTTACTTCATATGTACGTATCTTTTATTCTTTTTTGTTAATTTTATGTAGGTATATACGTTTTCATTATCGTATATGTAATATATCGTATATCAGCTCTTTTCTATGAATATATACATAGTTTTTTTTTTAATTATTAACTTTAACTATTGCAATAGCAATTGCTGAGTGTATACTTTTTAATATGGCAATAGATAAAACCTTACTTTATTATTTTTACACAGTAATTGTAAATGCTTACTTTGATTAGATGTATTTAAAATGTATCTATATTTATTGTTTGGTTTTGTTATTTTTTTTAAATGCTAATTCTAATGCCGTTTATTTGGTAAAGAAATAAATATTGTTGTAACACAGTGATATGTTATACCTAGATTTGCAATCTGAATCTCAAACATGTACCATCAATAAAATCTCGTTGCGGTCCTTGGTGCCGCAATTTTTAGTTTTTTTTTTTTTACATTAAGGGTTTTCCCACCACTTTCCCCTGGATGTTTTAAGAGCTGAGCTCCTATATCATCCAGACTCAACGAAACAAAAGAAAAATTCAAAGGGAGGGCTCAGGATTTGCCTTATGGGCTCCCCCCGACAAAATCCTCCCCTAAACTACAACCCTTAATGTCCCTTGGAGGAGATACTCGCTACAAGGCACTACTCACTACTACAATATTCTTACAAACTATGTTCTTACAGTTACGTATTGCTACGTACTAAAATTCTTAACACTAAAGACAACACTTTACAGCTTATTATCTAAGTAGTAGAGTATTCAAGACAATAATAATAAATGCTTACCAATCATACCCACCACTGCCAAACATGAAATTTCTTCCTTACTGAATTTGAAAGAAACAAAGAAAGGGAAAGAAACACATTAAACTTCCAAGGCTAGAGTATGAAAGTGGAAGCAAATAAGCAATTGATCAAAAAAAAGAAAAAAAATGACAAAACCAAGGGACAGAGTGCTTGAAAAGCCACCTCCAACGACAGGAGTGGACATGCACAAAACAAGTAAGAGAGTTCAGCGGCTCGGTCACCAAATTATCAGGATGAATCCACTGGTGGCAGTCCAGGTCGACGAAGATCATCCCACTTAAGCTTCCAGGCTTCTACAAAATTTTTGAAGCATTTGAAGTTTGTAGCATTAAGGGTTAATTCTTCAAACCAAACTGGTCTTGGAGTGTCCACACTCAAACCCCGAATCATATCGTCTCTGGCCTCCGACATCAAATTGCAATCCCGAAGAATATGTTCTGCATATTGGGCTCCTCCCCCACAAGGGCACCACGGCTCATTGCATAAATTAAGCTCAAAAAGTTTCCCCTTAAGATCACCATGACCTGAGATTAGCTGTGTAGAGAAGTGTTCAAAGTGAATGAAATGACGTCGCATTCTAGTTCTGAGATCTGGAAAGAACTTATACACAAGTCTGCCCGTCCTCGAGGAATCCCACCTCTGCTGCCAAATATCCATTGTTTTCTCTCGGACCTTAATCATTGCCCTTTCTATCCCAGATCTTCCGGGTTCTGGTCTAAAAACAGCCCCAAAGTATTCAGCTACACCGTCAACTTTCAAACATCTTCTAGCGACACTTTCTCTTACCTCCAAATCTGCCGGTAAAACACCTGCAATCACAGGAAGACCATCACTAGCAGAGGTGCGATATGCTCCAGTCAAACCTATCAACAAAGACCTCTGGCCCCGAAGAAGTGCAAGACTGACTGACCCCACCTCCAATCTGAAGGACCAAACCCTGGCCGCATATGAAATCTGCGGTATATAAGTTGCTCGATATATTGTCAGGAGACACCTAGGATGAAAGCCCCACGTACCCTTGCTGAGGCTTCGCAAGGTTGCAAACAGTTTTCTGCCCTTCTCTGAAATTCCTCTAACATGTTGGATGAAAGAAAACTTTTTATCTAAGACTACACCCAAATATCGAAAATCGTCAACTAACCTGATTGATTTACCTTCCATCTTAAGGGTGGGATTTCGGGTTCTACTTAAGGTTCCCTTCATGAGCATAGCCGCCGTCTTCGCAGCAGAAAAAGAAAGACGATTCAGTCTACCCCATGCCAAGATACATTCAACTGTCGAAGCAAATGTTGTTTCAAGAGCTAATATTGAGTTTTCTGCTATCATCAGCAGGGCATCATCCGCATATGCAATAAGAGTACATTGAACTGGGAAAGGCAAGGTCAGAAGATCATTAAAGAGCACGTTCCACAGAAAAGGACCCAAAACAGATCCCTGCGGACAACCCATCGTAACCTCTCTCTCCACGCGATGACCTCCATGTGAAATCACTACTTTCCGATCCCTGAAGTAATCAGAAACGATATTAAACAAATTTGAAGGGCATTGTCTCAATTTTAGTTTGTTTAAGATCATAGGCCACCAAGCATTGTCGAATGCGCCGGAGATATCAAGAAACACTCCAAGAACATACTTTTCTGCACGTTCGCTCTTCCACCTAACACATTCCGAAATTGCATGCTCAGTGGAAAAACCTCGACAAAAACCAAATTGCTTAGGGCTTCCAGGTAATATCGATTCATCCAGTCGATTTCGAACAAGAATTTCCAAGACTTTACCAAAAGCAGGCAACAATGTTATTGGTCTATATGATTTAAGGTCTGAAAGGGACTTACCATTACCTTTTGGAATCACTTTTAACAGCCCACACTTCCAAGACCTCGGAAAAATACCAAGATCCAAGCACCTCTGCATAAGACACAGTACGGTCCCCGGGAAAAATTCCCAGACCCTCTTGACAATGACACCAGTAATCCTGTCCATTCCAGGAGCCTTGCGTGGTCCGAGACCGGATATAATTTCATTCAGCTCATTATAAGTCACAGGCAAAGAATCAGAGTTTCCTATACCAGAAGGCGGCAGCCGAGAAGTTAATCTAAGCTGTCTGTGCTGAGGAGTATCCACAGATTCTGAGTCCAAAGGGATAAGTCCATCCAGAAGACCGCGCAGGGTGGCCTCAATGCCCAGAGTTTCATCGTCATTATTAATAATGCTTGACAAATATTTGTCTGCATTGTGTCCTTCCTTAAGAGCAGTTTTCATGACGGATCAAGGCTCTGAACTACCAACATCCTTTACCCATTTCTTCCATGTTTCAATCCTAGCAAGTCTTATCTCGAGATGGTATTCCCTTCTTGAGTTAGAAAGCATTTCTCTCAGCTCCCGGGCCAAATCAGAGTCGGCGGGCACAGTTCCCTTTCTTACGATTCCAAATTTACGTGCGGCCCTTCTGTATTTAGTTCGAAGATCGACTAGTTTTGGAGTCCACCAAGGAGCTGACTTCTTTTCTTTGCGTGGTTTGCTTCGACCAAGTGCGACTGTTGCTGCTTCGACCACAGCCGAATTAAAAAGGTCACCAAGTTGCTCAGGACACATCACCCAAGCGTCTCGAAAGTCATTGAAACGTTGACGCAGTACAACCGAGAAATATCGCCAATTAACATTCCTGCTTTTAAACTTCCAGAGGTCGCAAGGAATACCGAGAATTGGTCCTCCATATATCATAGTGATGAGACGGTGATCACTTGAAAGCGCCGATTCATGTACTCTCCATCCAGAAATTCTTCCTAAAATATCCATTGAGCATAGCGAAAGATCGATATTGCTCTCTCCCATAACTCCGGCAAACGTAGGAGGGTTTCCTGGCAAATTGATGATGTGTAAGCCATAAGAAGCTATAAAATCCTCAACAGCAAGTCCACTGCCATCTCTGTCAGAGGAAGGTCTGTCATGCCATAATGTAGACCGAGCATTGAAGTCACCTCCCACTATTACTGATTTCCCATGAAGTGTCCTGAGCACCTCACCAAGACCCTGCAAATGAAGACCAACTGGATCTGAAAATTTAGCGTAGAGAGATATAAGAAAAACCTCCCGTCCACCGAAACTCACACAAATGCAGCAACGACATTCGTTGGATAATCCATCAAGAAAAAGAGGTTCAACAAGTGTGCCATCAACAATGAATCCTGCAAGAGGGTTATTACCCTTTTCAACGCATATATATGGTTCAGAGATTCCACGAGTTTTGCCTCTAAATGTGTACTGCTCCTGAATAAAAAGAATCGGAATACTCGATTCAGCCATGTAATTTACAGCCTCCAAAGTGGCAGCTCTCGATCGCCCCAAATTTACTTGACCCAAAACACTTGCTGTATTAGTGTGTGCCATAGTCGGTGGAGCTGATAACCCTACTTATAGCCGCTTGATAAGCTGGACAGTTCCTGTGACCAGTGCAGTGATCATCAACCTTTTTACCAAATCGAGTACAAGTTGCGCATACTTGTGGTTTATCTTTGTTAATGCAATCTCCATCCTGGTGTCCTTCTTCAGCACAGTATCTACAAACCTGAGCTCTGAAATTGCAGTCTTTTTGAACATGCCCATAGATATGACATTTGAAACATCTAGTTGCTCCGACGTAGTCACGAACCCTGCAGGAATGCCATCCAAGAAAAATTGAACCCTGGTTTATAAGTAGTGCCCTGACTTCACCTGTGCAGGCTAGAATTGTACCACAGAATGGGCGTTCTTTAGGACCGAACCTAGCAACTCTTCTAGTGTTTTCCAAAAATGATTCTTCTGAGAGTTTATCCCTGAGGTTTCTTTGAAAAATTTCTGTCAATAACTTTTCGTCCGACAATTCACAGGGGACATCATAAATTACTATTTTAGGAAGGCGACTTTTAGGTTCAACAGCGGAAAAGCCACCTTTCTTCAACTTATCTGATGCCATAATTCTTTGTACTCCTTCTCTGGTTGTAGTCTCTACGACTATTCCAGCTCCTCTTGACCTATGCACTTTTACAGGTTGAAAACCATCCACTACCGGATCAAGAATCTTCTTAATTTCTTCTCTGGTTGAGGCACTTGTTTTACCTTCTGGATTGTCCGGTTTTATAACTACAGCAGGAGCCCTAGGAACACAAGGCTTATCGATTCCAGGGGCAACCACTCTAGCGGCTCTCTGGGCATACGAAGTCTTCGTAGGTTCCAGTGAAATCGGTGCGTGAAAATTCGCAAAAAATTCTTCCCTTATTTTAGCAACAGCCTCCAGGGCACCAGCAGCTCTTCCTTCGTACTCAGCAGCTCTTCTTTGTGCGTGCCAGAAAACTTTACATATTTCCTTCAGAGCAATTCTAATTTTTCCCCTTCGTTCCTCACTACGCTTACCCTTCTCTTCGGATAAAAGTTCCTCAACAGCCCTGATTTGTTCATTGAAGATTCTATCCTCCTCATCTTCGTCCATCTTATGAGATACTTTCTTTGGGCTTTCCTTAGTCCTTTTCCGTTTTTTAGAAGATGGAGAAATGCGGTCATTGCCGCTCTTAAGGTACGCGTCTCTCTGGTTGTCAACTCCTGGTGGAGTTCTAGCCAAAGACCGACGAGGAGTAAAAGCTGCATCTTTTAATGGAGGAAAGTCATCATCTGTTTCTGCTGAAGCAGCAAAGTCCATTTCCGTATCACTCATACCCTCCTATAAACAGGAGTTACTGACGTCAAGTATAAGATACAAATTCAAAATGTTTAGTGCTTCCCCAAAAATCCTATAATTCAAAGAGAAGAAATAATAAATAAATAAGTATAGAAAATCAATCATAAATATACTAAATGGGTGAACAAATCGAGTTGAAACCTAGATCCGATCACCCAAAACCTGTAAAAAAAAAAAGGAAAGCAAATAAAATAAAACAATGATAGAAACGCCCAAAGCGTAGCAATATATATATTAGGTATGCACAGTAAATAAATAAATGAAATAATAGTTACAATAAAAGAAAAAAGAGATAAAAAAAAAACTGCCCTGCCACGGGATCGAACACACGTACCACTTTTAGCAATACAGGCGCACTACCAATTCAGCTAAGTAGGTACTAGTGATGTAACGAATATTCGCATTCGCATTCGCATTCGCGAATATTCGCATATTTCAAAGTATTCGCATTCGCATTCGCATTCGCAAAAAAATATGCGAATGTTTTGCGAATATTATTTTAGTAATAAAGTATCTGGTCTGTTCCGTGTTGGCCACATTTGTTGTATTGTTTCCTGTGTTCGTTTGCTTGATGATGTTATTATTATTAGGAGAAATATGCATTTGTGGAGATTTAATTTATATGTTTGTTTTAAGTATTACAACTGCTATGAGTATAGGGCCCTACAATAATTTTATATTCTATTTAAGGAATATTTATATCATACTACAAGGTGAACCACACTAAAGTATTCTCAGAATTTTCGGGGCTTGAAGACTAAGATCGAGGAGTTTAGAGCAAACTTATTTGCAAATAGTTATGATATAATTGTTCTGACGGAAGCTTGGCTAAATTGTGGCATATTTGACAGCGAACTTTTTCAAAACGAATATACAGTTTACCGCAAGGATAGGGATTTCATGTTGAGTGGTAAAAGGGATGGAGGTGGGGTCTTAATTGCTGTGGATCGGACACTAGGATATTCATCCACTCTTGTTTGGGATGATACTGGTGAAAGTTTTTTTTACCAGTATTCGTTTTTCATCGGTAACGCATGAAAAAATGCTCACCGCTACTGGGTGTAGTATATGTAGTTACCGCCTTCCACATCCTTAGATACTTAAAACATCTTTTTTTAAAGTATATCTGAACGTTTAATCAGCTATTACGGCAAAACGGATATTTGTCTTATTGGAGATTCCAATATCCCAACAATCCAATGGAAAAAAGACCCCGATGTTGATTCAATCTTTGTTCCGTATTCTTATTCGTGTCCTGTTGCGCAGTATTTGATAGAATCTATATCTTTTCTCAATATGTTTCAGTCTAACGGAGTTTATAACAGCAATCAAGTTATCTTGGATTTAGTTCTTTCAACTATTCCGTGTTCTGTTACCAGATGTGACTCTCCACTGGTTGGTAAGGATTCACACTATCCTTCACTGTTGATAGATTATGAGTTTGAAATTGCTGAGGATTTGTCTCAAAATATGATCCAGAAATTAATATACTTTAAGTCAAACTTTTCGGAAATAAATTTTGAACTACAAAGTGTTGATTGGGTCAGTGTTTTGGGAAACGGACCGGTGAATAAGATGATTGAATCTTTTTATGGTTATGTTTTGCCAATAATTGAGAAGCATACACCTACATATGAAGAGGGTGTCACCTAATAATTTTCCCAAATGGTTCTCTAATAGAATTCTGTTATTGTTTAAGAGAAGTCTAAGGCTTGGCGTAAGTTGAAGATGAACCGTAATGATTATTATTATTATTATTATTATTATTATACCATCACGGCATATCCCACAAGTGGGGTAGCCAGCAGATCAGCTGCATGTAAGAAACATGCAAACTGTCCTCTTCGTGCCAATATAAAATCAAGACATTCAGGATGGGTAATGATTCCGTAATGATTCTGACTACAATTTATTTTTTCAACTAAGAGCTCAGTTGAAGTTGTCGCAGAATCACGATTATAGGTCTTTTATTAATAACACTGAGAAGTCACTTAAGGGCAATGTCTTTCTTTTCATTCGTGAATTCCCTTAAAGAATCTAGAGGCTATCCAAGGGTAATGGGTGACGGTGACCAGACTTCGAGCGATCCAGAGGGAATTGCAAACTTGTTTTCGACGTTTTTTGGTTCTGTATTTTCACTGAATAATTTGCATGATTCTAATACTAAAGAATTGGAAAATATTTTAACTAACTCATGTTTATCCATGGTTAATATCTTGAAATCTGATATTCATAAACGTTTATTAGGTATAGATGAGGCAAAAGGAGTTGGCCCTGATGGTCTAGCACCAATATATTAAAGAGATGTGTAAGTCATTTAACCAAACCATTGTATCTGACATTTATTAGAACACCTTGCTGCAGGAGGCAATCTAGACTATGGGACATGGAAAACCCTAAATCGACTGAGATCTGGTGTAGGAAACTGCCGCGACAATAGAGAACGATTGGGCTTCCTACAGGACGAATCCGGAGCGTGTGACTGTGGTGCAGCACAGACTATGCCACACTTGTTGGAGTGTCCATTGTGCCCTGTCACTTGCACTATGGAGGATATTTTTGACGCATCTCCACCTGCTGCGCGTTTTGCGCAGTACTGGAAATCAGTTTGATGGTTTTTTTCTCTGGGTTTCGACACGATAAATAAATTAGGAGTTTACAAGAAGGATGCTTTCCATGCAAATGGAAGATGGCTAGTATTATTCCTTTGCATAAATCTGGCAGCAAATCGGACGTTCGTAACTACAGATCAATTTTAATTCTATCACCTTTTTCAAAAATATTTGAGGGTATGGTTCGTGAACAAATTACTTTTTTCCTGAAGCCGTATCTTCTTGTAGAGCAGCATGGATTCATGAGTGGAAGATCGACAGTAACAAATCTGATTTTTTTTCTCAGCTATGGACAATCGTATACAGTTGGATGCCATTTATATCGGCTTTCAAAAGGCATTTGATAAAGTAGAACATCGAGTTTTTTCAACTAAGGTGGATTGACTCATATATTTCTGATGGATTGATGACAGTTAAACTTAACGGTTACTCATCTGGCAGTGTCAGTGTTACATCTGGTGTCCCTCAGGGGTCTTCTTTGGGTCCTTTACTTTTCACGATATTCATAAACAACATAAAAAAGTGCTTTGACCACACAGAGCTTCTATTATTTGCGGACGATTTAAAAATATACTGTCAAATTCAATTATTGTTTGACTATGAAATGCTTAACGAGGACTTGGAAAGACTACACGAGTACTGTAGAAGAAATAACTTGCACTTGAATCTGGAGAAGTGTAATTTGATCTCTTTTACCAAAAATAGAAACAAAATTCGATAAATTTACAATATCCATAATCATGATTTAAAAGAAGTAAATAAGATTAGAGATTTAGGTGTGGTGTTTGACTCTGAGCTTCACTTTGATGATCACGTGAACAAAATTATCGAAGAGAGCAATAAAATACTGGGATTTATTCTGAGATCTACAAAGTCATTTAGGTTATATGAATCGTATTTGTACTTGTACTTATCGTTGTTTCGCTCCAAGCTGGAGGACTGTTCCTCTGTATGGAATCCACATTTTAAAAAATATGTCGATCAAGTTGAGAGAACTCAGTCTAAATTCATTCGTTTGGTTAGGAAGAGATTGCATTATCCTGTATTTATTAAAGATTTGCCTAAATTGGAATTGTGAAGAGTTTTGCTGGATGCATGCAACCTGAGAAAAATATGCTTGTCCGAATACGATGTGCCTAATATTTTAGATAGGATTAACTTTAGAATGCTTCCTTTAACAAGATCTTGTTTTCCGTTCTACATTAAAAAAAACAAAAACGATTGCAGACTCAAGAAACCCTGTTTATAGAATTTTAAAGTGCCAATTACGTCAGGTTTGTGAGAAAGGAGAGTTGAGGGTAGAATAAGATGAAATAAATATAAAAAAAATGTATATGTTTGATAAAATGTGAAGTGTTTGGGATAGTATTAATTTTTAGACTGTTTTTTAAATTTTTAAATTTTTGATTTTTCTTTTTTAAGAGTTTTTTTGTATTGTTATTGCATACATTAGTGAAGTGTGAATGTGTTTGTGCGAATGAATGTATTAGGTATGTGTGCGAAATTGGGTGAGCAGCGATTTGTAATAGGAATGGGTGATTGGATGTATTGTGAATTAATACCTATATTATGTGTAAGATTTTCTATAATTGTTTTGTGTGTTATTGCTGAAGTATGCACTGTTTCGATGTAAGACTATTGGAATGTTTTTGTCGCTTACATGTTTATATTTATATGTCTTTCATCTGTTGTGTACCATGTAAATGAAGAAACAAATCAGTAATTCGGTGAAAGTACCGGATACTTACCCGGTACATTGTGGAAAAAGGTACTGCAAGAAAATATTCTTTAAGAAAACCGAGGAGTTTTGGAATATTTCAAATCCCTATACCATTTTTAAGTCAATATTCGCATTCGCATTCGCATTCGCGAATGTCGGCATGAAATATTCGCATTCGCATTCGCATTCGCGAATATCCAAAATCAGACATTCGTTACATCACTAGTAGGTACCTATGCGAGACGCAATAATCAAAATATATTAATTAATATCTGGTTAAGTACCAAAAACAACTTACAAAAATAAGAGAAACAATAATAATAACTGTAAGAGTATTAGAAATATATAAACCTAAATAATAATAATAACAAGTAACTTCTACTATGTATGTACTCGCGTGCAATAAAAGTAATCCATGCAGGTATCAACCACTTACTACAATTATGTTTAAAATATTCACAAGTACGTGTGACGACTCAACTATATATATATACAAGAATGTATGTACTTACCCCAGGCAAATCACTTTATACACAACACTTTGTTTCAATGAAGAAATCAAACAAATATGTATGCAAATCAAGCACTTACCACAGTATGATACCTTAGGTAAATACGCAATACAGGATTTATAGAAAAGAGGATAGCCTTAATGTAAGGAAAAGAGAAAATGATTCAGAAAAGAGAGCAAAAAAAAAAAAAAAAAGAAAAGTGATGTGTGTGGGAATCGAACCCGACACTCCGAAATATCACTTGAATTAGGCGCGCACCGAATTCGGCTACGAGGACACCGCGACGTATCGACAATGTTTTAATATATACTTAGGTGTATGGCAGGTATGTACTGCTCACAACAAATGACACTACCCACTTTGATAGGCACGCAGCCTGAAAACACTACAACAATTAACACAATGATAATAGCACTTTTCTAAACAATATTAAACTAAAATTAATTCACTTCACATCAAAACAATTGCAAATCTATGTTTCCAATCAGATTAAGCATATAAAAATACACAATTCCACCGAACTTCAAAGTCTGGTTTGCGGTTTGAGATTAAAAAAAAACAAAAAAAAGATGAAGACTTTTACAAGCAACAACGGAAGGCACCCGAACACTCGAGCGAACTCGCTGAACTGTAAAAGCAATTTTTAGTTTGAAAAAAAGCGACACACATATAAATTGTTTGTAGATAACAAGAGATAGACAATATGAGAATGGGGATTATTAAAGACGACAAAGGCCGGTAGATAGAGATGAATATACAAAAGAAAAGAGATGAATATATATTACTCAGGTATTGTACCTCGACGGGTGGGTACACATTTTTAGAGAATATTTGTATGACATTGCGAATCTAGTTGTAACATATCACTGTTGTAACAATAAAAATCAATAGCTCGATAGTTTATCGATTCGTTTTAAGAATCTTTTTACATAAATACTATTTATTATTATTGCAATTTCCGTACTTCTATAGACAGCTCTGTGGGTAATCTAAAATATTTCGTGATTGATGAATTTTTCTTACACGATTTTTATACTAAAAGATTGTAAATGAGAATTGCATTAAAAACCTATACTGATTATTAGAAATTATGAAACAAAAAGGTTTCGTAATACTTTTCCATATGGAATAAACTGTTGAATTTCATACCTTTTATTACGATGGTAGACAGAGTGGATTTATTGAAATCAATCAATCATTTATTACAGGCATGTTGTAAATTGCTTCAGTAGTTTAAAAAATAAAGATTTTAAAAAAAAATACTTCATGATTTTTAGGTGACTATTTTCTGAATATATTTTAAAATTTTATTATGTGGTTTATGTGACACAATGTGTTTAATTTTTATTTTTATAATTTGAAGTGATGCAGTATATTTTATTTTTGTTTTGATTTTAATTTGATACGATGGTGGTGTTGTACAATTGTTGTTTATAACTATGTATTAAAGGCGTAAGCCGTATGTATTATTATAAATAAATAAATAAATAAAATTCTGGATATTTTGAATATTAGGAAACTCGTACACATTAGATAGCTCATTTAATCTAATATATTAAATTCTCGTGTTACGGTGTTTGTTATCATACTTCTCCGAAACGGCTGAACCAATTTTGATGAAATTTTGTGTGCTTATCGGGTAGGTCTGAGGATCGGCCAAGATCTTTTTTTCATATCCCTAAAAGTCAAGGGAGGTCCATTCCGATTTTCATTATTTATTTTTAAACAATTTTTTTTTTTTTTATTTCTTATGGTGAGGCATTAAAAATACATACAGTTCTAAATTTTCACCCTTCACCCCCTATTTTTTTTAAAAGCGATATTTGATAATGATTTTAAATTGCATATGTATACCTATGGTATAATTTATATGGCAAAAAAACGTTTGCCGGATCACCTAGTTTTTCTATAAAAACAAACCTTCCTAATGATAACAATTTACTGGCAACACATTTATTTCTAAGACCAGCAAACGGATTCAATGTTCTTAGAAAGCACATAATATATATATGTCAATGAAACCATAAATTTAGACACAAATTATTAGTTAATTTTTTTATCAAACATATAAGTTGTTTTTCGGTGTTCATGGGTTTGCAGCCTAGTATGTGTTAGATCTGCATCCATACGTTTCGACCCGCATACTGGAGCCATCCATCTTCAGGGTTTTCTAACTCCGGGGTTAGCAGGGGGGTCGAAACTTAGGATGCATATCCAACACATACTTGAAAACCATAAACACCGAAGAACAAATATTTCAGTATCAACACGAAAATCTAAAAACCTACATATTTTATAAAATAATGCACATCATCATTACATTACTATTTGATAAAATGTTACATATTTCGTTATGAATCAAAGTTGTTGGCAAGATTCAAACTATGCGAAGTAAATAAAAAAGTGGATATTTATAAATGCTTTTGAATATAAAGAAATTCTAAAGGTTTTTGTTTCGAAGAAGATAAAATAAATATAATTCAAAGGAAGATAAGAATTCAAAAGAACAATAAATAATTTTTCTTTTAAAAAATTTGTTTTTTTGGTTATCTCGTAAGATAACAAGATATTTATTTTACGTTCAAAAGATTTCTGTCTTCATTTGAATTATTATTGTTAAATAATAATGTGATTATTCAGATTTCTCTAAACTATAAAACAATTTCAAAGAAATTGTATATTCGATTTTAATGAAATACTGTAATTTATTTATGTAAATATTATTATTTTACATTTATTATAATAGTTTGTCTCGTAAACGAGTGGATGGCCTTTAAAAAATAGAATGGTATTTTGATATCAGTAGGTAGCAGATTTATAAAATAAAACCTATTTTTTATATCTCGAAATTAAATTCGAGAACTCACTCCTACATATTATGATTTCACGCTAAAATTATTTTCCCAGAAGTCATTATCTTACTTGATTCTAGACAAATTAGGTATACCGAACTTTTTTTTTGTGATAAGAATTTATTATGGGTGTCTTAATTTTTGTAAGGACGGGTAAAATTTTTCCATCTATGTATCTGGAATGTCTTATTTTTTTGTTGGAATGGAAAAGACAGCTTCATCATCATCATCATCATCGCCCTCAACGCTCCTCTCGGGAGCACAGGGCAGAAACCAGCCTCCTCCATTCAGAGCGTCTCTGTGCCAATTGCGTCACCTCTTCCCAAGACATTCCTTACGCTCTGATATCGTTGTCATAGGAACGGTGTATTGTGAAAGAGGGACGCCCGGGCTTCTTCCGAACAGTGCTCTTTTTGGCCAACTATCATTGGGCATTTTCAAAACATGTCCCAGCCAGGACCATCGTCTCTCTTATATTACGGGGATTACAGGTCTCTGCTGGGTGCGCCGGCGCACAGCATCATTTGTAACATGTTCATACCATCTGACATTCAAAATCCTTCTAAGACAGCTTGCTGCATGTTTATTATAATATGTAGATAGCTGGTCTGCCGGCTATCCGACTATTGGGATGTGCCATGATGGTATAGTAGAAGTAGTAGACTGCAAGTTTGTGTCTGCGCTTAACTAACTGTACATTCACAGGATCCTTCACAGGTTGGGTACTCAGCAGACTAACTGTGTATAATAAACGCACAGGTCTTCCACTATGTGCCTATATTTTTTTTCTGATTACTATTTTGTTCGTTGTGTTTCGATTGCCCTTAATGTCGTATAATATCAATTCTGTTCATGTTTAGTATTTGTTCTATATGGTATTGCATGTTTTGTTTTATAAATGGTAACTTATCTCTTGCATGTGTCGCATAATATTATTCCTATTTGCTTATGACAAATTTTACTATTGAATTTTAAATAATGTTAAATTTTGAATTTTTAATTTTGAGAGATTTTATATGATGTTATTAATTTTATTTTTCATGACTCATTGTATTGTTTTTATTGCTTGTTGTTTTATTGTTTAATCCTGCGATTATTGCTTTGTGACCATTATTCTATTATTTTTGTTAACATAATTTACTCTATTCTATTGTAATTGTTGTTTGTTGATTTTATCTGTTGTGTTTAGTTATGTATGTTTTGTAGAGCACATAAGGGTAATATAGGGATCTTCACTGGTTTGCTTATTGCTAAATATGTTATAGACCGTTGTATTTTTTGTATCAACTGTATGTATCCTGTAAAAAAATTGAAATAAATAAATAAATAAATAAAAAGAGACAACCAAGAAGGGTGGCTTACCTTAACATTAAACTGAAGATATGCATGCGGAGATATTACAATGTTTATGTTCTCTCTACAGTATTTATTTTTGACAGGCAGACCGCTTGACATGAGAAAAAAGTAAAATACCAACCTTTGACGATCCAATGAAACAACTTAATCTAAGCAACGAATTTTCAATATTGATTTTTAGTAGATTCATATAGGTATAGTCTTAAACACAGTAGGTATAAATACCTCAAATTGAATATTAAAGAAAGTGTTTTTCAATAATGAAGCATTACATTAAGCCGTAAACACAGCCTTCTCTATTGTAACATTGTTTCGCCATTAACTCAATAATAGTTTGCAATATATTTTTATACCAACTCCATAATGGTAAAATAATTATAGTAGTATTATACCACATTATAATATAATACAATATTGTTCTGCTAAATACTAACTAGATTTCTCTGTTGAGACCGTGAATTATATGTTATGCAACAATAATAAAGTTTCATTCATTGTGTTTATTAAAAAAACTCTTTTCATGTCATTGTTATCAAAGTTTGATAGTGTTCTTGTAATCCTTATGCTATTTTTGAAAACAAATAATACATGTGATATCTGTAGATAAAAAAATTTCAAATCAAATTAACGCTAATTCTCCTTCATACTTGTATAATTCGCATTTCATAAATAAGGAACTTGCACTCGAGAGGAATATTTTGTAAAATGCATTAATTAGGTAAAAAAAAGGTTATATATCGATTATATTTTGATTAAAACTCAAAAATAATTATTTTTCATTTATTATTTTAATAAATAAAATCACACTTTTTCGCCCGCTGTTTGAACGCCATATTGCTGGTTATTGCATTTGTGACGTCACATGTCCTGAGTGATGTTTTGTTGTTTATCGTAATGTATGGGATTAACAATCGCTTGGTATTTGAGTCCGGTTTTTAACATTTTCGAAGTAGGTAAATATATCTTGGATTGATACAAAATGTTTCCAAAAAGATCATACAAATATTGCGTAGTCCAGGGTGTACAAATATAACTTATACGACACCGAATAAATTATTTCTACGCATGCCGATATTGTTAGCTAGATACTGTACTGTAAGTTCAGCGACTTCTTTGCAGCTTTCCATATCTATCGTCCAATCACAAAACAAACAAAATCATTCGCAGTATAAATATTGTTATTAGGTAATGAACACATCTATTAAGTAGTGGATGCTTATGGTGTCGACATTTGTTACTATATCCTTAAAATACTATCTGATTTACAATAAAAATCTTTTGGTTTTGACACAATGGCTGTCAGAAACTCACTCGGTGTGGATATATTTGTAGATGATCGATGACTCAATTCAGCACAAGTTATAAATTTAACTTCTGTGCTAACTTCAGCCAACTTTGATTTTTTCCAATAACATTGGACAGATTTTTTTAGCAGGATCTTCACTTCGATCATGCACCCAGTACAGAAAAGTAATGGCGTATTTTGAACCTGTAATCACTAATCAGACCTAAGAATGATGGAAAATTGATAATAATTGCCATTGAATATAATTATGTAATTATTACACAATGTTGTATTGCATTTACAAATTAGTTATAACATTATAAGACAAAGCTATAGCGCCTACCGGCGGGCTTATTATTATATGCATGATAAATATCCGATCGCCCCTTGAGAAAAACGTTTTCCGTCATTATAACTAAATTAAAAAATAGGAACTGATGTATGTTTATACGTAAAAATTTAATCATCTTGAAGTTTTTGGCAAAAAAAGCGTTCAAACCCAAACCACAACAGTAAATAACCTCGTCAAACTAATAGATATATACTACGAAATGTACTAAGCATTTGTAGACAGAGAGATCGAAGGGACATATGACGTCATCAAAATGGCGCTTTTAGATGTGGCGTTTTCGCGGAAATTCAAAAATCGAAATTTCAAAATGCTATAAAACAGAAATTAAGCAACGTATCGAAAAAAAAATTACTGATATGTGTTACTGATTACTTTATTCATGATTCTAAAGAATAAAAAAAATATGTGCAAGTTCCCTATTTACAACAATAGCTAACGGTACTGAAGGTGATCCATCGTCCACTCTACAGAGACATAGTGTGACAGATTAATATGAATTTTGAATGTTTGCAACATTGTGCGGACAGGAAGCGTGGAGAATAAAATTTTGTTCACCCACAAGTCGCCTGTGAGATTTTTGCAACAATGTTATTCTTCAGCGGAGTTATATAAAGAAGCGCACGTAGGTTTTGTTTCCTCTTGCGGTGCGACGACTAGGGGATTCGATCCCGACCCTTTTTTCTAATCCCGGGATTTCGGGATTATCTACAGTTGATCCCGGGATCCCGGGACTAGTCCCGGGATTGTATTGGTAATGTAAAGTGGTAACAAAAAGTCAGTAGGCCATGTCAAAATCACTTTTTTTTATTTATCTGGCAATGAATTTAAGTTTTCAATCTGCAAAAAGTCGGTTAAACAAAATTACACTTCAAACTTCTTCTAAAATAAACAAACAAGGCACATGTGATTTATAAAACTAACAATTTAACTTTTTTTATATTTTTAAATTGAACTCTTGTATTTGTATTTATTTCATAGTTTTAACCCAGAACAGTTTTAGTTTAGTGGGGCAATATATTCTATAATGTTGTTATTTATGTTTGTTTGTATGTACTATTTTAGAATATTAAAAAAAAAACAATTTAGACTTATTTAGTTTAACCCATAACAAAAAAATATATACTACTGTGATCAATGTTTAAACTCGTATTTTTAAATCAAATTGACCAGAGACTTTATGAATTCACTGATTTTGTTTTCACTTAATGAGTAAAACTCCATTTTTAAATTAAAAAAAAAAAAAAATTATAAGTAAAAAATACTTTAGAGTTTTAAATTTCTTTATTTGTCAGTTACACGTGTTTCGGGTTGCAAGCCCATATTCATACTGAAGTATGAATGGGTTTGCAACCCGAAACACGTGTAACTAGTGATGTGAGTAGAGAAAATTCTCCGGAGAAATTTCTCGAGAACGAGAAATTTCTCCGAGAATTTCTCCTCTGAATGAAGAGAAATTTCTCTGATTTTTTCCCATGGGGATTCCCCTATTATTTATTGGCGATAATGCGGCGGAATTCCCCTACAAAATATATGAAAAAATATCCGGTATTGACTAACTTTAATTGTAGCAATATTGGTGATAAATTGTCTCAACATTTGTACATTGTTATTGATTGATTGAATAAAGTACTGATTTATTATTATTTTACTGTTAAATAAAAAAATAAAAAAATTCTCGGTAAATTCTCTACTTCGAGAAATTTACCAAGAAATTTCTCGGTAAATTTCTCCAAAAATTATTTCTTGAGAATTCCACAACACTACGTGTAACTGACAAATAAAGAAATTTAAAACTCTAAAGTATTTTTTACTTTATGAATTATTTATACTCCTACGAATTAGGTCGATGAGTGATTTTTTGATGTTATTTTTTAAAATATCAAATCGCTCAAGCATTGTTAAAAGACTATTCCAACGCGATTTGCAGTTAAACAATAAATTAAGGGCCCCGTTTACCAAAACGGTAAAATATTCTATTTTCAACAAATTTGATATAAAAACTGCCAAAACTTGTTGACCCTTGCGAACATATTGATTTGATAAAATAAAAAATTAAATATTTATTACCAATATTAGTTTTTTACTAAAAAATAAATAAATCGCAGACTGATGAGATTTATTTAGGTACTCTTTGTTATATCAAAATACTTACAAATTATTTGTTAAATATATATATATTTTTTATTCGTCCTATCAAGCATATAAATACTATAGATTTAAGCAATTTTTTTTAGTATCTAAACAAAAAATTGAGTTCATGTGGTGATTTTTGGTTTCAAAATATGATAAATTTTATCAAAAAAAATATTTTTTAAGTCGATCAATATCCATGAAAAAAAAAGTTTTTTTTTTTGTTCTTTAATAATTGTAAAAACTATCTAAATATTCTCAATAAATACATGGAAATATTTTTTGATAATAAACAATATAAATATAATTAAAAAACACTATTACTTTCACAAATTATATAAAGAGTTATAAGTACTTTTCGGACATCCGTCCATCATCAGTAACAACTTAGAACTAAATAACAAAAGACAACAATCATCTCAGAAAATAGTCATGAGCGGGGAGGATTATGGCGGGGTTTTTACCTGTTATTGTTTTAGGATTATGGACATGTATAGGTAGGTGTATTGTGTTAAAGCTATGTGTGTGTATTAGTTGTTTCGGAAGTTGTATCGGAAGAAGAATTTTTAACTCAAAAAACAAAATCGACAAGTTGGACCACAGCGGTATTTATAAATTGGAGTGCAACGACTGTTCAAAATGTTATATTGGTCAATCAGGCAGGAAGGTCTTGGCGAGATATAAAGAACATAGAAAAGCCTTAAACACCATAGCAGTCAACTCAGAAATGGCAGATCACGCTAAAGAATCGGGACATTCCTTCAATATGGATGGAATACATTTGTTACATAAGTGTAAAAAGGGACAAAAAATGAATGTACTTGAAGCCATAGAAATTAATAGAAATTGTAATAATATTATCAATATCCAAATACCTCCCTTGATTTCCCCACTGACTCATCCTTTCACTATAACAACTAATACACACACATAGCTTTAACACAATACACCTACCAATACATGTCCATAATCCTAAAACAATAACAGGTAAAAACCCCGCCATAATCCTCCCCGCTCATGACTATTTTCTGAGATGATTGTTGTCTTTTGTTATTTAGTTCTAAGTTGTTACTGATGATGGACGGATGTCCGAAAAGTACTTATAACTCTTTATATAATTTGTGAAAGTAATAGTGTTTTTTAATTATATTTATATTGTTTATTATCAAAAAATCAATATGAACTTCCACAGTGTTTGCTCTTCAAAAGTAGAAAAGTTACATGGAAATATGTTGGATTCTCGTGCATTTATGTACCAAACACACAAATTTTATCAAAAAAAATAATTTTTAAGTCGATCAATATCCATGAAAAAAAAAGAAGTTTTTTTTGTTCTATAATAATTGTAAAAACTATCTAAATATTCTCAATAAATACACGGAAATATGTAGGATTCTCGTGCCTTTATGTACCAAACACACCCCCGAATTCGATTTCTAGAAATATGCTTTTTTATAAATGAATACTATGAAGCAAAAATCGAGTTTTTTTTTAAAGTTAAAGTTTGATATTGGTAATTAATATTTGTTTTCATATTTTATCAAATCAAAATGTTCGTAGGGTCAACAAGTTTTGAGAGTTTGTGTACCAAACTTGTTGAAAATTGAATATTTTATCGTTTTTGCTAAAGGGGGCCCTTTATGCGATAGCCGTTTATGTATTAAATAAATAAATACATAAAATATCATCACTGATAGGTTCATTTGCAGGTATTTTTCTATACAATAAATCACAAACGGCTAATGGCCGGTTTCAACAACCTATCTATCCGTGAATATCGATTGAAATCTATGATTTAAAATATTTATTTATTCAGATATTCACGGCCGAAGCCTTTTACATGTAAAAAATTTAGTATGCATACAATACATGCATACAAAAAGTATTTTTCTTTTAAAAAAAACACAAAACAATTAATTAGACACTAAACAAAGAGTACAATTAAATAATAGAATAAATTTGACTCAATTTAAAAAAAAATAAAAAATAAAATTTGGTCAAGAAATTAATTTCAAAAAAATAATTTTAAAATTGAAACGATATAAATATTAAATGTCAAACAGAAAAACAAATGGTCAGTTAGTTTAAAAATCGCAAATTAAGGTCAAATAATTGTATATATATATTATATACAGCAAATTATGAATACTATTTTATAAATAAGATATATCACAAATAACACATATTTATAGTAAACAACAACACATATTATTTTATATAGAACACAATAGATTTCAATCGACAGTAGTGGCTAGTTAGATTATTGAAACCGACCATAAGTGAATACCGTGTGCAAAACAAACTAGGTGCTTTGCATTAACAAATTTTCCAACTGTAATTTGGACCATCAGTAACTATTGCCACAATATCGTATCTAATGAGATATCGAACTCAGAATAGCGCTCTTTTAAGATACTTACACAAGCTTCGGCTGTCAGTGATTCATTGATGCGAATGAGTCCCAAATTCTTGACTTATTGTATAATTGTATTAATCCCGAAAATCCCGGGATTCCTTAAATTTAATCCCGAAAATTTCGGGACTAAAATACGACCGGGATCCCGGGATCCCGGGATTCGGGATCCCGGGATCGAATCCCCTAGCGACGACTCAACATGTAATATTTAAATAATTTTGTGTAAAATAAGAAAAAGGTTTTATTAATTTATAATGGATGTTAAAATGTACATTCATTTTTATATAAAGTTTTAAGAGTGAATTAGTGTTTAATCCGCCAATAAGGTAGGTGATACATTGTCAAATTAATTAATTAGTCAAATTACTAATTGAATGTTTAATGGAATATTCTTTAATTCTGTATTTTATTTTGCTCAGATGCGGTCCTAGTTCCTAGTTTCCACTTAGAATATAATTCTAATTTTAATACAAGACATGGATGCTTAATATATTGTGGAATCATATTAATTACACAGAATACTAGTTATGTATTCAACTGCAAGAAACTATATATTATTATGTTAGAGGAATTATAGAGAACGGCCCAAATTATTCTATTTGATTGAAGAAATCTTAAGTTGTGTCTTGGAGGATGAGGAAAGACTACCAATAAAGAAAAATATGGGAAGGATGTCTTGAAAGGGTCCCCACAAAAGGAGTTTGATCAGGTCGTTTTGTAAATTTTTATTATTTTGATATAATGTATTCATGCGATGTTCCAATGAAGTTAGGAAGTTTTATTCTATTCATACATTTAACTCGTAAAATCCATGTATTTAAAAATTAATAAATTATGTAAGAAATATTCATAATATGAAAGTCCAGAATAGTCCATATAGAGTGTTTCTTATAATATCATTTTATTACATTTTTTTAATGAAGGAATTTCAACCCATACCCTGGGATATATATGTAAATTAAGATTCTGTATGGAATGTTCCCACTGATTTTTATTTATTCTTTTCTCATGCTCTACTAAAAAAATAACGCCACAATAGATTTTTTTGTTGTAAATGCATACTACCTTGACTTCTTAAAAAATGTTATATCTGGGGTGATGTATGGGTATGCAATAATAATAGTTTTATTTACTATGTACCTAGAATAGTTTATTTACTATGTCACCAAAGTTGGAAAACATTGATCTTGAGTTATGCAATCATGATACTGCGATGTGATCAACAAAACACGCCACCAAACTCTATCGTGTAAATTACATGAAATGATGAAGCAGTTACCAACATTCAGTGTAAATTGGTTGGTTGGTTGGTAGAAATTGCCTAAAGGCAATAAACCCGCCATTTGTGTTATATTGTTTATTTCACAATAAAGATTATTTTATTTTATTTATTTATTATTTATTAAATTGTTTAAAATATTACTGCTCCGTTCTATTTTTTTCTTATTACATTTCTATATTGATACTATTTTGACACCATTTATGGTTTAAGAGTTTCGTTTCTTAGTGATTTGATAAATTCTAAGGGTTTGGTTTGGTCATGTGGAACGAATGGAAGAGGAAAGAATGTCAAAGAGGATATACTTGGCTGAAAGGAGGGGTGTGAGGAAGCGCGGGCATCCGAGAACTACATGGCTTGAACATGTAGATCAAATTCTCAAGGACGGCCGTGTTTTGAGTAAAAGAAACCGACGTGCATGCATGAGAAATTGTGTGACTGTGGAGGAAGCGAAAGAAGTATGTAAGGACAGATCTAATTGGCGTTCCGTTCTCTCTGCCTACCCCACTTGGGATACGGCGTGAGGGAATAGAATTGAATAGAATAATTTCTTAGTTAGCTGCGTCGATGATCACTTCAATTAAGTCCTCCCAACTGAATTCAAAAACACAGTTGCCTGGAAATCACATCCGGCATTAGAAGACAAACTTCATCTGTTTATATTATGGTTTGCCCATATATGTATAATGCCTTGTGTACTAGAAAGTTGTTTGAGTGACAGTTTGAATCCTGGTATTCGAAGAGCGGTGATTAGAGTCCTATTGTATAGAACGGAATTTGCAATGCAAATGTTTGTATAACTATTTGATGTGCTCCTCTGAGAAGTAATACAATCTAAAATTCATGTGTATTAATGAACTAACAAAAACTGAAAGGTGTATTATTATAATTTATTATTTCTACTGTATCAAAAATAGAATCATTAATCAGCACTTCTCTATTCGCAGATTTACAGAAATTCAAAACATTTATTGGTGTAAGTAGTTTTAGTTTATGTAATATGGAAATTGTATGATAAGGTAGCGAGAGTAAATCCACATAGTTAGCACAATAAACCTGACTAACCCACAGGAAACCATAGAAACCTCACAGACCGCAGCAGGCACCATACAATTGACCGAAATAGCGTGAAATTCGCACACGATTCCTAACATTGAGTCCATTCAGGGAATATATGTAGCTACCGTAATAATATTATACGTAGTCAACAATGTATTGCTCTTCCATACACTACCCTCAGTAGATACTTGATAATTAAGAGACTAGAGAAATAAATTTGTCTTGCTAAATACCTTACAAAAATGTAATTAAATTACGTAACCTTTAATCAAACTTTGGGTCGTGAAAGGGGGGTTTGCCGGCACCTGGTATCGAACCACGGACCCCTTGTTCACGAGGCCGAAACTCTACCTCCAGGCTACCGACGAACTCGAATGGAACACTAAAGATAGTTTTTACATATCATCACTGAAATGAAGATGTTTTAACATGCCTCTAACAGGACACTCGAAAAATTGAGAACAAGACTTAGACCCCTGAGTATCAGCGATGAGAAATAATTTCTAAAGAATTTTACCAATTTTTCTTAAATGATGAAATGTAAATCTACCAACTAGTGACAATAAACTGACTTCGGAGTACCTACCTACCTACATATTATGAGTTTTAATTTCTAACACTTTTACTAAACATTCGCACATCATTGCTCCTTTAATTTTATATTTTATCTTTTTATTTGTTTATTTTCTTAATATATTCACTATTTACAAAGTATTCTACTAGGCTAGGTATTAAAGTAATTCAATGATTGAAGTTATTCAGATGTTTTTGAAATCACTTAATTTTTTTTATTTTAAATATAAAATATTAAACTAATATTTTCTTCTTTTGAACAATTTCTTGTATACAACATGCAAATTTTCAAATATATTTTGTTACTAGTAACTAATAAGAAATGACCGTTTTTTATAATGACATCAGTCTCACTTATACTTACTAATAAATCTTGTTTTGAGATCGGCTCTTAATTATTTTCTTGTTTAATTAAGTATTTACAATACAATAAGCAAACGTCTTTACTTCTAATAATAAACATGCAGATTGCCATGCCAATAAAAAAATAACGCAGTCAGGATGGGTGATATGTCTCATCGCTGATATGTATATGTTAATGTCAAGAGGCGTATTAACATGAGGTTTTGTGAACACCTGCCTTTTACAGGAAATTCGAAAACTTAATATTTATGAAACAGTATTACCCTTAATATTTGATTTCAGGATTTATTGTTTAACATTCGAGTAAATCATTCCAAATACGATTTTGATGCATAAATAATAGTAATTTATATTGTCCTTTACAATAATAAATCAATTTTATGGTGTTATTCTGTATCGTCAGTGTCCATAATAATATTTACAGTACCTTATGAATAACAGACTTCATATTTCTCTGGGATCATAACTAACATTAATAATATATTGTGTCCCCTACTAACTGCCCTGAAAGGTTTAGAAGGTAATGGAGGCATTACTTACAAATGCCAAATGAAAATATAGACTCATTTTTACACGCATATAAATTTGTTGGTTGCTTTGAGAAGCTATGCCAATAAAATTTGTATTCAAATATTTATAAAACATACCTTGGTACATTAAAATTACTTCAAAAAAGTTCAGAAATACATAGATAGGATAAAAGCAAATTAATAAAATACAAATAGAAACTTCTTATTAAAAAAAAATAAAAAATATATTTTTCCAACATTTAATTCCACTAATTACTTTTTGTACTGAGGCAAGAGATAAATGGAAAAGATTACAAAACAAAATGAAATGAAAAATTCTGAATGAGACACAATTCAAAAATTTCTTTTATATCAGATAAAGTAAAGTATATTAAAGTAAAGTCCAGTATTCTAGTGATTAATCTAGAGCCACATTTAGTATTTATAGTTGTCTATACATCTAAGTCAACACTTCGCGTCAAATAAAGGCATTCAGGATGGGAGATATATCTCGTTGCTGATTGAAGACGTAAAATATTTCAAAGATCGTGTTTTATGTACGAATACCTGTTTTTCACCGTATACCTACTCAAAAACGCTTCACGCTTTAATTGAATTCTCTGATTGTGCATGCTGTAGACACTCTTAATTGGGGAACTGGCCAGATCTCATTGTATGTTTGTAATTTATGTATTGTGTTGTCAATTTTTTCTGTGAGTGTCTCTATAAAATAAAATAAAAATAAAATTAAAAAAAAACATACAAGAAGTGTGGTTTATCATTTTACAAAAATGTATTTTATATTTTACTTCTGCTCCGTGATAATTCCAGCAATGAGTAGAACTTCTTCTCTTTCCTTTAAGTTTGCGAGTCTTCTGTAAAGGGCAGGTGTTCTCAATACGTCATGAATAGAATATTTAATATCTCAGCAACGAGGTTTATGTCGTCCAACTTGAATATCTTATTCTTTATTGTCACGGAGAGAACTATTGGCATACTTATTATAATGTGTAGTAAGTTAGCTGGTTAACTCACTTGTGAGAGATGCCGTGGTGGGATAGATAGACAATGATTATTCATTATACCATCGTCTTTCAGGTTCTGTGAAATAATACGATTTATTATTCAACTACAACCTACCTACTATATACAACAATTATACATCAGCATTTTTGGGCAAATTCTACACTGTAAACAAATTCCTTAATCCATTACACAAATAATAACAACATTCAAGGCTTAAAGAGATTAGCAATATGTACTTTGTGTAACAATATGTACATAAAATACATATTGTACAGTATTCCATAGACGTATTTATAGTATAGATTAGAAACTCACAAATTAAAATGATATAATGTTCCAATCAAATCTTGGTTCAAAAATATTCTCGTACAGTACGAATCAATGAATCGACTCCATGTAATAGGGATTAGTTACTGTGTCAATACCTTCGACGATTCGGAGTTTACCGTGAGAAAAAGTGCTGTGAGCAGGTTTCTTCGAAGGTATGTGCTTTCCATTGAGAATCTCCTGTAGTCCGTAATCTATTGTCATGTTTTTGTTTTCATTGCCTCTTATAAATCTCAATTGTGTTTGTTTCAAGTATGTTTTTTAATGTTATTGTACTGTAAAAGCTGTTTTAGTCGTATATTGTGTCAATAAATAAATAAATATAAATCTTAAATAAGCATTGATCTATGTGTGCGAAATAATAGTCTATACTCCCAATACTTACAATAAGTGGTAGTGAATCAACAATAATAATGTTAATGTCATGAAGATGTCACACGGAAAATATCTATTGTCTACTGATAGGTACTAATTTTGGAACTTGAATCCTGAGAGAACTAGAACTACGTTTCTCGTCTATGTGGAGTAGACATATAGACCAAGGATAGACCTTTCACGCTTCCTTTGCTTCCTCTACATTTCATCCAGTTTCATGTACGCCGATTTCACTTACTCAATACGCGACCGTCCTTTAGAATTTGATCCACGTGCTCAAGCCATTGAGAACTATCTTGGACGATATTTCTAAATTCAGTTAAAAGAGTCTTTTTTGTAAATTGTGCTTTTGTAATGTTTTCGGTTGTGCTATATTAATTTCCGATTTTTTCTCTCCTTTGAGATAGATCGAAAAAAAGAAAACATCGGATATCTACGCAGCACACCCGAAAACGGACGCTACGAAATCATAAACGATTTTATGTCCTGCATTGATGCCAAATGATTCGATATAAAACGAATATTTGTAAACTATCCGGTATCCGTCAGATATCGGTATCCGGTGATGACGGATACTAATTCTATTTCAGAGATTCCACGAACATGCTATAATCTAGTCAAAACTTTTAAGACTATTACAAAAGTTAATGTCCAAAACTATAGAGTGATGCAAGCGCTTAATGGACCATAAAGTAAAGCCACTCACTACATGAATGTCATGTACAATACAATGCATGGATGGTGAGCACATTATAATAATATATCTACCAATTATGTATGTTGTACCAAGTTCAGTTTATTACTAGAATGCTAGTAATTGGACGTCTGAGTGATGCAAACCACACCGTAAATTAGAGTGAAACTTTCAACTATACCTAATAGTGCTATGTTATTTTATAAAATGGCTCTGCACTGTAATAAACTTTTCGAATTTATTATTTCAAATAGATGTTGTTGGTCCAAACCAGTCCAATTAAAACTATGGTTTGATTGAGTTTTGTGTTTGTCTTCAATCAATAAAACTTAATACTACAAAACACCTTGTTAACAATATAATTACTTAAAATGTTGTCCTTTGTCCGCTGGTTACCCCACTTGTGGGAAATGTTGCGATGGTATGAATAAATGCTGTTATAACATTTTTTTACCATTTGCGTATTTTGTCAGTTTTTTTTAAATTTACTTATTATATAATTTTTTCACTACCAGATATTATAAACTACATCCTTTGCATACCACTTACGTAATCTGCTTATAATTTTAAAGTTTTTTTTTTAAAAAAAAGATATACAATGGGTTTTGTTTGGTAACACTTAATTAAAAACGAATATTGGCACATGATTATGCACTTTTTTTTAAAAATTCACATTACAAAATACAAACATTGTTGAACTACATTCAGACGCAGAAAAATACGTTTTGTGCTCCACTGTTTTTAGTATCATAAATTTTTATCTACCGTTCACGGTTTAATACCGTTCAATAAACGAGCAAAGAATTCATGAAAACGTGATAAAAACCGCCATGGTTTTGGCGTCCACAATTATAATTATTGGTTGCCTAAGTAATGTGTTCACACCCTCAACAAGCATCTATGTCCTAGCCTTTTTGCAACAAGCCAAAAGCAAATCCTCTGCTGTCATCAGACCATCGAGTGGAACGTCTATTTGTTTGTTTTTTATTTATTTATTTATTTATCTATTTGTCTATTTATCTATTAGTCTCCTTCCTAGAGGACAGACAGAAAGTCTACACGAGGTCTCTATCCCTATTTGTACATCATTTAATCTAAAAACCTGTTCCACGCATGACTTCCTAACAATACCACGCTACCGCCAGATACGAGTACAATGTAATTTGCAACAATAGTATTGAATAGAAGTTTTTTATTATATTTCTGTACAATATCCAATAATTATTTCTGACTTTCTATACATATACTAGGATAGCATTAAATATTTGCACAAAAAAGAATTTTCACAATTACAATTATACTAAAGTAAAGTAGATAGTATTATATTATATTTTATTGTTGATTCATGGTTCATTAACGTTCGAATCGGAAGTAGTCAAATGTTTGAATGTTTCCTTCTCCTAGATAAAAATGATTCATTCGAAATATAATTGAATTAAAAAGTGAATATAAATTCATTGTTATGTGAAAATGATTCCCTTATAAATCGTGTCGATTAATCTTTTGCCGGATACAGTTGAGCCGCGGAATTCAACTCATCGATATCCTATCGAATTAAATAAGTATATTTATATGTTTTATATTATGGACTCACAATTTCCTCTATAGGTTTTTTCACTGAGTTCTTCAACATTGTATGGTTTAATCTGAAACCACAATTAAAAGTTATCTAATTTCTTGGCCACATGTAGTTGATTTTATCAAATAAAGAGGTTCACACTCCCCGTGTGGAATCTTTTGACTATACTCCTTCGATGTTCATCTATCGATTATACATGCATTGCATTGAAAATTCAGATTTAAAAGAAATAATTTGGTATATTTAAGATTTATAATAAGCCCAGTTTCACAAAAGAGCTACCAGTAATATTTAAAGCCTTCCTTATGAATATAAAAATAATTCCTATAAATGGTCATCGAGAAAGCATAATAATTGCTTGACTTATGATAATTTAATACGAATTGTACTTAGTTCATAGCTAATGAAAGGCGTTTGTTGAATGGAGCACAATATTATTATTTGCAGGTGGCGTTTATGTTCCAACAATGATGAACGAGCCTTTTGTTTAAATGCTACCCATAACAGATAAGAGATACGAGAGACGTTTATACGAAAGATTTGAAGTTAAGCCTTTTGTTCCATTGAAAACCCTCTCTCTCTCTTTCTCTGAGTGTACCTATTTTTCAATGCTTTAAATATACACTCGTATTAAAATAATATTTCCTCAACTTTTCAGGTTGTCACCAGTGATATGTTACAACTAGATTCGCAATATCATACAAATATTCTCTAAAAATGTGTACCCACCCGTCGAAGTACAATACCTGAGTAATATATATTCATCTCTTTTCTTATGTATATTTTCATCTCTATCTACCGGCCTTTGTCGTCTGTAATAATCCCCATTCACATATTATCTACCTCTTGTTATCTACAAACAATTTATATGTGTGTCGCTTTTTTTCAAACTAAAAATTGCGGCACCAAGGACCGCAAAGAGATTTTATTGATGGTACATGTTTGAGATTCATATTGCAAATCTAGGTATAACATATCACTGGTTGTCACCGAAGAGTTTGTGTTTTAATTAATAATTGATTCTACCGCTGATATTGAATAAGATTGAATTGATGACATCTGGAACAACTCATTATAGTTGTGACCTTGGGTTGCACTGCTACGCTGCGTGACTGACTGTTTGTGTTCGAAATTGTAATTAGGACGATTCATTTGAATATATCTTTGTATTAATTAAATATTCGTGTTCATAATTTATTTTTTATTTTATTTTATTTTATTTTATTTTATGCAAACAAACAGTTAAACAATAAACATTACAAGGTATGAGTTACATAATAAATAAACCAAAACAGTTTGCAGTAATATTACAAATTTTCGTTGACACATTATACACATATACATATACACCCTCTCTCTCTCACACACACACACACACACACACACACACACACCCTCACACACACACACACACACACACATACTTACATATACACATTTTTTTTAAATGTAAATAATATTATTACTTAATTAAAGTTTTTGCATATGTGAATCAAAATTATCAGCAGGTATTCTAAGCTTATAGAAAAAACTAAAACAAAGATGAAGCGCTCATGAAGGAGGAAAGGAAAAGGGAAGGAAAACCGTTACAACGGAGTCAGCCTCTTTTCTGAATTTTGACCTTGTATATTGGTGGATATCCACCGCACCAAAAAATGAGTCGTAGATACCGCAAGTTCGTTGTATGTACGAATTTTGGCAGTAATTTGTAGTACATTGTGGGAGTCTAAATGTTGAAGCGGATCTTGTCCGTCTTGGGGGGCAATTAAAGCATATCTTTTGGATTAGCTCAGTCGAGTCGATGATACCATTAAGAAGTTTATATAAGTACATTATGTCACCCACAGTTCGTCTATTTTCCAAAGTTGCAATCTTGTGGTGACGGGCAGAGAGTTTATAGTCGTCAAAAGATAGCCTACATCTGTAATTTAAATGTTTCAGAAATTTATTTTGAACCCTTTCTAGCCGATCTATATACGTTATATATTGTGGATTCCACACAACCGATGCATATTCCAAAATACTTCGCACGTAAGAAAAATATAGTACTTTCAAGGTATTGATGGACTTGAACGGCCTAGATACCCTCAATATAAAACCCAACTGTTTGAATGCTCTATCTACCATTCGATCTATGTGATTTTTATAGGTCATTCTGCTGTCAAGTATTACACCCAGGTCTTTGACTTCATTTACTCTTGCCAACTGTACGTCATTCAAAACATATCTGTAAGAAATCGGCCTCTTTGATCTTGTGAAGGTGATACAATTACATTTTGAGACATTTAGGTAAAGATGATTTTTTATGCAATAGCTAGAAAGTCTGTTCAAGTCTGATTGCAACTTCTCGCAGTCCTCCTCACTAGAAATATTTCCATAGATCTTGATATCATCCGCGTAAACAAGATAATTGGAAGACTGAAAACAATGTTGTATGTCATTTATATACAAGATGAAAAGTATAGGGCCCAGATGAGAACCCTGTGGGACACCTGACGAACACTGTGAATACTGAGAAACGCGGTTGTTCACGGCGACTGCCTGTAATCTTCCCTCTATGTACGATGCTATCCACCTTAGTAAGTCACCATGAACGCCGTACCCTTCCAATTTGTGAACCAGTATGTTGTGGCTAATCTTATCAAACGCCTTGGAAAAGTCCGTATATATTGCGTCCGTCTGTCCCCCACCTCCCATTGAATTTAGAATACAATCAGTGAACTGAATAAGATTTGACTCAACCGATCTGCCCGGGAAGAAGCCGTGTTGACTCGGAATAATGAAGGATTTTATTGCAGGAGTAAGCTGCTCGACTACAATTCTCTCCATCACCTTGCTTATCAAAGACAGTTTCGATATGGGCCTGTAGTTCTCAATATTGTGTTTGTCGCCAGATTTGTATATGGGTGTAATCAAAGATCTTTTCCAAACAGATGGGAAGGAGCCAGTACGAAATGATAGATTGAATAAAATTGTAAGTGGTTCTGCCAGTTCATCAGCACATTTCACGATAAATATGGGTGGTATGCCATCCGGTCCTGCTCCCTTACTCAAGTCGAGACTTCTAAGCTTCTTTGATATGTCAGTGATTTCAAAGTATATTTTGCCAATATCCAGGCAGTCTGAGCAAAGAACGTCAGGCATGCCTGAAGCATCCGAATCAAACGCAGAACTGAAAAAATCGCCAAACATTTCACATATCTTTTCCGTATCGCTGGTAGTTTCATTTTTGTAATGCATGTTGTGCGGTAGACCAGAGTGTGGTTTTTTTGATTTCAAGAAGCCGTGTAGTGCTTTCGGGTCAGATGTTATGGTATTTTCAGTTTGGCTGATGTAATCATTATAGCATTTTCGTTGCAGCGTCTTCTGTCTCAATCTGAGCAGTGAATATGTATCATAATCTGATATTATACCTGACTTCTTCCATTTTTTATGAGCTTTCAACTTTTCTCCAATCACTTTTTTTAACGGTTCACTAAACCAATTCGGAAAATTATTAGAGTTCCGAACAGTCTTTTGAGGGACATACAACGATATACATTCTTCGAGGACCCCATAAAAACGCTCAATCGCTCCATCAATATCACAGTTATCAAATGTAGAAATCCAATCGATCCGCGAGAGGTGTTGTCTTATTGAGAGAAAGTCGGCCTTGTGGAAAAGATTAACAGTTCTGGGAATAATCTTTATGTATATATCTTTTTCAATACACACATCAATTAATAGAGATCTATGGTGGGAGTCCTCATCCGTCAGAGGGTCATTACATTGTGAAACCGTGCACCTAGAGCAGGTACTCAACACCAGGTCCAAGATTCGGTTATTAGAATTCAATACACCATTGCACTGTTCGAGTCCCACCAAAGACAAAAAGTCCACAAACATCGCACTTGTGCCATCATTGTATTCACCAGGACTATAGGAAAGTGATTGTACCGCTCGGTTCCAGGCAATGTTTGGCAAATTAAAATCACCTAAAATTAGAAAAAAATCTTTAGAGTTATTAAAAATTAAGTTAGAAACGTTTTCCGTGAAATTCACCATGTGTTCGTTATAGTTTGTGTCGCGGGGTAAATAAACACAGCAGATATTAACCGATTCACCAGTCCGCTCACCACAGGTCACCCAAATCTCCTCAACGTCAGTAGCCCAAGAAGAGCGAACTTTAGCAGGTATGCTAGATTTAACAGCGATCAGCACTCCACCGCCTAATTTCTGACCAGTCCCCCCATAATCGCGATCACGCCTAAAAACGTTGTATCTTCTGTCAAATACTTCATGGCTCTGTATATTGTCGTTTAACCATGTTTCAGTTAGACATATTATATCGTAATCGTTAGTTAATACGTTTTGGAGAAAACTATGGGTTTTGGTTCTGAGTCCCCTTACATTTTGGTAGTACAATTTAAGACCTATATCTGGTTGAAAAGCTTCCGTGTACATTAACCGTGTTAACAATTGAATACGACTGATTGAGGTCGTGTGACAGTAACAGGCTCACAGCTGAAATAGGTTTATGGGGAAGAGGATAGAAGGGATTCATGAGCTTATTTGAATAAATAATCATAGTTAAAAGGATATAGAACAGCATACAGGTGACGTTAGATGTGCAAAGAAACAGCTGAAGAAATATAACCTTGAGTAAAGCAGTGGTTTTTTGAGGATTCAGTTCAGTCGATGTGCATAGTCATGTTAACTTTTTCATATCAGATGCATTTTTAATCAGTATTGCTGGAGACTCTGAGTTTTTTCTAGCGTATATTCTACAGCTTTTTATCCAAGTGTACTGATATTGCTTCATTTCCGCTATCCTCCTAGTCTGTTGAAAGAGTTTTTTATTGGCAGGAGTGAGGTGATAATTTAAAAATATTCTCGTCTCCTTGCCTGCTATGCCAAGATCCTTTGTTGTAATACCACGTCGTTTACGTATGGCCGACATAAAATCTTCAACCTTCTCTCTATTTTTAAACTTTATTACAACCTTTGGCGGAACTCTGCCTTGTAGACTCCAAGAAGCGACACGACGACAAAAATCAACTTCGGCAATATCCAGACGTACACTCAATTTTTCGGCCATATTTTTCACGGCATCCATCACCGATTCATCCCTTATTAGGGGAAGTCCAGTGATCTCTATATTATTGAGCCTAAGAAATTGCTCTCTGTCATTGTTCTCTTGTCTGAGCTCTTCAATAGTCAACTTCAGCTCTGTTACCTCTTTTTCGAGGGCTTCAGCGGGCAAAGTCTTGGAGTTCAAAACCTCCATTTCATCGCTTAGTGTATTCATGCGTGCAGCCGCTGCGTCCGTCACCTCCATTCTCTTTATTAAGGATTCAATTGAAGATTTATTTTCTGAGACACATTTTCCTATGTTATCTATTTGCAGGACCTTGGATTGGATTGTTGATTCCATTGTTTTTATCCTGTCATCCAGCAGAGTGACAGTATTTACATTTTGCTCTATAGATGACTTAAGTCCCACAAATTCTTTCAAAATGTTGTTATAGTCCACACGAAGGGCCGAAATTTGTTTCATTATATCAGAGTTCGTAGGTTCAGTTATAGATGCTTCAGAGGGATTTATGGTAGGCGCAACGGGACCTGAAATGGGAGCCTCAGCTGTTCTTGATGGTTTTTGTATAGACTTGCAGTCAACACATCTCCAGGTTTGCCTTCTTGAGCCCATTTTCCTGAATGTGGACTCCCCTACTCCCTGACAAAAGAAATGATGGACTCCCCTGCAACTGGAGCAGACAACTCTATCCTCCTCCACTATTCCCTCCCCACACGACTGGCACTTCATTTTAAAAGTGATGATGAACAAAGTAAGTATAAATTGATTGTATAAAATAAAGTGATTCGAAGATGTTTGTAAACTTCAACGCACGAGTACAACGAAACCCAAAAGCAATAGTTTGTCCTGGATGGGTAGTAATGCTTTGTACAGTGAATAATGTATGGGGAAAATGTTATTATTACTTACAGTTTCCACACCGTGGGAGGTAGAGTATTAGGAATTTATACCTACTTTGTAAACTAAGACATAGTTTACAATATTTGGCTGAGTTCGTCGGTAGCCTGGAGTCTCGGCCTCGTGAAATAGGGTATAGGAATAGGAAATAGGAAATATATAAAATAAAAAATATAAAATAAAAAAAAATAGGAAATAAAACAAAACCCAGATATACCTACCTATATCTTTTTTTTTCAAAAAACTTCACGTAAATTCTTTTTTAATGATTTGATGTTTTTCTTTTAATAATGTGATATAACGAACCATCAGTGAGTTTATCTGGAGTTTATAAAAGAAGTTACTAAAGGTCTATGTACTCATAAGTTCCTTGAATCTATTGAAATTATTATGAATGATATTGCTTTTATTTTTATTTCAAGTAATTAATCAAAATAAGAAATAATAATCTTTAGATTTTAATGAGTGAAAATAATATATATATATACCTATATAAGACAGAAGTCTTTTATTATTTATGTGTGACATTTGATGGATTTTCATTCTAAAATTTATTTATTTTATTCTATGAGACGTTAAATCTTTCTATGACAATGAATCATTAAACAATAATAATACCCTTATAACAATAAAAGAGAGTAAATTATATCATAAAATAATAATAAGAATACATGGGGGAAACTTCGAGGAAAAATTTATGCAAAAATAAAATTTCAGAATAATGGTTTTATATGATATAGACCGTAAATAGGTTTTAATAACAACCTTCGTATTACTGGTGGAAGATGTAACACAGAATATTATTAATATTAAATTAGTAACGATTATTATAATTAGTAAAGAAACATGTGCGAGTACTGACACCCTACTAATGATTGGAGATACCAAAATATCTCAGTTCAGTAAGTTTAAATACCTGGAAACAGCCATAACGCCATTGCGTGATCTCCGATCGAAATAACCAATTTGCATAGGAACTGCCAGCGGAGCTTTCGAAAACACGGACAGAATTAATAGGCTGTTTGAACTCAGCCGTGTCGTGAGGCAACCGGCAAAAAATTGGTCTCTCACTTTTTTCGCGAGTTTTCGAGTGTCCTGTAATAGGCAGGTGCTAAAAAAAATAAAGACATTTCATATCTCAAATTTAACGATGAGGTTTGCCACCCAATGTCTTAATTTTTTGTTGGCACAGAGAAGATGGGTTTCATGTTTATTACATGCAGCTGGTCTGCTGGCTACCCTACTTGTGGGATATGCCGTGATGGTGTAGTAGTAGTAGTCTGAACTCAGTATCAGGATGAAAATGCCGCCTGTATTATCCCAATCTTTTTACATGGCCGTGGTTACCTAACCAAGGTTCAAGAGCGCAAGATAGGAAATTAAAGTAAGTTTCAAAAATAAGTGTCTTAAAAAAGATTGTTGATTGGAGCTCACAATGATACTGTGCGCCAGCGCATTCTGCAAAGATCCGTAACATCTGTAATACAGGAGAGACGATGGTCGTGGTTGGGCTATGTTTTGAGGATTTGAACTGCCCGGACTTCCTTTTTCACAATACATCTTTCCTTTGAAAACAATATCAAAACACTAAGAATTTTATGGAAAGAGGTGACTCATTGGGCACAGAGTGACTCTGAATGGAGGAGGTTGGTTTCCGCCTTGTACATCCGAGAGGAGTGATGGACAGTGAGATAATATTGTTCAAATTCGTGTTTTCTAAGATAAAACATATTTTCATAGAAGATATTTTGTAAATATTATTCTACTTTGTCCGACTGCGTAAAAACATGTTTTTCTACATATTTTATTGTACTCTGAATTTGATTGACGTAATCGAATCATGAAAGACGTCTGTAGGAAATCTTATTTGAAACAAATTGGCGTAAATGATCATGTTGTAGGGAAGGGTAGTGAGTGGAAGTTATATTTTATTTTTTTAGGCTAGGTTTTATTATGTGAACTTCAGTAGATGGAGGTCGACATATTTTTAACAAAAAATGTAACAATACTTAACGCCATGACAAGTTATCCATTATTCTCGTTTTTGCAATCGTTTTGAAAATAATGACTTTTTCTTTCTTAGTGGTTTCGTTTGTTTAACTGGAACATCAAGTTTTTCCATTCTTCCTATTATATGTATATTCTTTCGAAACATTACTTTATTTAACTTTTTATTCTACCAATACCAACCAGACTTTCGTTGTGTTTAGCGCTAGGTTTCTTTTGTTTCTCTCTATCTACACGTCGTTATTATGGTTCTGCTGCACTTAGAACAGTAACTTTTTTATACATAATAGGTTGAGGAAAAAGTTTCTCCGAATTTTATATGAAAATTCAAGACTTTTTTTTCAAAGTTAATTTACATTTAATTACAGTATGTATGAGCCATTTTTATCGTAGACCTTCTGCCATCTTGTAAGTAGAGACATGATCCCGTTGCTGTAGAAATTTTGGGACTTCTAATCAAAAAAACGCAACAAGTAGTTTTGGCAGTCCTTTCTCAAGAATGTTAACCCGACACTGCCTAAAGAATTCTGAAGAGACCGAAATAAAAGTTTAAAACCCATGAATTTAAATGATTTTTTGTTCAATTCATAGTTGAGTAATAAGACGGTTAGATATGGGTAAATTATGGTGATCAGTAATTCAGATAGAAAACAATTTATGTATACTGACTGTGGAGAACATGAATAGTAATCAACACGAGATTATTATTATTGTTATTAGTTACACAATGTCTCATAGTAATTACCTATTTGGTGAGAAGGATGAGGCGATATCTACCTCTGTAATAATGAGAGCTACTTTAATGCGATGTTTAATGTTATACAATTGTAGAGTATGTATTTCCCCTGGGTCACGGCTTAATACTTTGGCTTAAATTGCCTTCCTCAAATCAAAATCATTTGATATTAAATTAAATTATTACATTATATAATCCAGGTATGTAACAATTAAATTATTATATTATATAATCCAGGTATGTTACAATTAAAATGATAAATTGTAACAATAAATCAAGGGTTATTTACAAACGGTTGTTAACAAACAAATATACTATGTAAAATGTCAAGAGTCAAATCTCATTAGCTACTCCTCATTACATGTAATGAAATCTTGAAGCCTTCTACTATTGTGACTTAAGCGAACCATTAATTAACTTTTGTACTTGGCAACTGTCAGTTAACTAGCCAGCCTGCCTGAGTAATTTTTATTTTTGAAAATATGAGAAATTATACTTTGATTTGAAAGTCAGAAAAATCTGTTGATCTGAATATAAAAGAATGTCAAATTATGGACACAATGATCGTAAGCTAAGCTTACTTTAGTTTGCCACCACTACAACCTTTTCGAAAAACTTTGAAAGTTCTTTTGATTATTTGCATGTCAAACCATCCATTAAAAATCATAAAAAAGCTTGCAGTAATCATCATTGAATGATTAAGCATTAGATGAGCCGTCTGTATATGCTTCTACATACATTTAACTTCACCCACAGCGTTTTCGGAAAAAAACTCATGTTTCAAATTACCAACCATCGTGCGTTACTCCACTTTACTTGATCACCACTATTCTTTACTTAGACGCAATAATAATAAACGTGCTTGGTAGATAATATGTTGAAAAAACATGCGAATTAGGTTTATTACTGAGAAGATTTATTGGCTTACATAAGTTTTCATAAGTTAATAAATGCTAAGAAAAAGTTTTCATAGCATTATCATCACAAGAAAGCTTTCATTTAAAGGACGATTTCAATAACAGAACCAAAGTTTTGAATGGAGCTTTGTGTGTTTTCATAGTTTTTGAACATTAATAATAATAATAATTGTTTAGTAATAACTATGAGTTTAGCAACGCTTAAGCATCAAAGTACATCATTTTCTTAATAGTTTAAATATTTTGACAATACCGCAAGCAACATTTATCACTCTCCAGAAGGCTGCAATTCTGAATACCTACTTGTAGAGCAGTACGAAAACTTTAACAAATAGACGAAACAGATGTTACATTATTTATTGATTTGGTGGTAACGTTTTGGTATTTTCTAAATATCATTTCAAAAGTCAAAAACTTTACTAATACCACTAAAAAAATATTCGCGCGCGACCAAGGTTTCAACAAATACCCTGTCATTCTTAAACGCAATATTTGACTCATCTATTTATTATAATCTTTTGACCAACAACCTATGTGAACCTATGATGATGACTTCTTTGAGCTGGGAACTGTAAACGATGCGGCGAGTTTGAAGTTGAGTTAACTATTTTCTTTAAAAAACTTAGGCAATGTTTGTGGGAAATTACCTGCATTATTTTCTTCGTTTGCCACAAAAAGAACAAAATAAAATTACGTATTTACACATCTTTCGAAAATATTATACAGCATCAAACATAGTTTAATATAATAGAGTATGTCAAACATATTTTTATTTTATTGAAAACCATAAAATATAAAAAAAATAAACAAGATATCATCTACATATAACATTTTTTTAAACTTAATTTGTATTTAGATCTCACCCGGCGAAGCTGCATATTGCTAGCTTGTGTCCGGGCGGAATAATATTGACACTAGGAATTAAAAAAACTTATCTCTTGTCACATTTTGCAGATTTGAAGGAATATTTTCAATTTTCGTTAACATACCTACTCTGCGAAGATTGGTAGTTGAGTACAATTGAGTACAATAAGATCGGTAATACAGGAGAACCGATGGCTCTGACTGAGCTATTTTTGAGAAATTTAGAACGATTGTTAGTCAAAAATTACTATTTTTTCGTCCACGAGGTTTTTGATAGTCTGGTGTCCTTCTTACATAATACACCGTTCCTCACAGTTCCATCACAAAGACGTTGTAGAATGACGTGACTTAATCAACTCAGAAACTTTCTGAATGAAGAAAGCCATTTTTACTCTTTACTCCCGGGAGGACCTATGAAGAACGATTGGATTGAAGTTAGTTATAATTTTAAACAATTTTTATAGATTATGATGACAAATAATGTTTTAGATATTATTTTAATAACATCAAAACGCTCATTTTTGAAGGTGGTGAGTGTTGGAATGAGCGACATTGAAGGAATTTTAAATATAATTCACGAAAAGTAATTATAATTGTGATTTTTATTATTATTTGCTGGAAATCAATAAAGTATAATAATATTTTCAATTGAAGCTTTCTAAATATATTTTTAAGTATAATAAATATAATTTTGTGGTAAAGATAACGAGTCTTTGTAATTACTTTGCTCGTTAAATAAAACAATTTTCATGGAGAAGTTATATCGCAATACCTTAGTAATAATATTTTATTATACTGACTAATTGAGAACCGTAAAAACAGGGAATGAAATAAGATAACTTTTCATTTTGTATCATTAAACTTGTAGAAAATCATAATTAATGACTGTGTTCGTGTAATATTTTATTCGTGTATAAGAATGATGTACACATTTTATTTTTGACAAAGATGACGATTTTAGTGCGAATATGTCGAAAAAATGGGCACACTTAACTTCCTCGCATAGTTTTTCGTGGCAAATTTTAAGGACGTTGTCCATTCGGGCAACCACCAAAGAGATGGAGAAATAGTTGGGAATCCACCATGCAGAAAGGCAACTGTGCAAATACAAACCTCTGAGATAAAAGTGAAAAAGAAATGTAATTTTTCGACAACGTATAGTTGTAATTCAGAGACAACCAAACTATTAATCTACTTCTCCTCTTTATCAGCCTGTTCTCGCTTAATTCTGGAGCAAGGCCTCCTCTACTCCTTTCCATGCCACTCGTCACTATGCCGTCTACTTCCAGTTGACACCAGCGTGTCAAGTGATGTCATCCATCCACCGCTTTGGTGGTCTTTCTATGCACTTGATTGCCACTCGTGGTCTCCCAAGATGTAAGATACTTTGAACATTTGTCATCTGGACTTCTAGCCGTGTATCCCACCTATCTCTATTTGAGAGTTGTTACACATTGTGTAATATCAGTAATTTGTTTTATGTCTAATTGTTTCGTTTCACACCCCAATGGGTGATGTTCAGCATAGCTCTCTCCATAACTCTTTGGGTGACTCACATTTTCTCAATTCTCTGCTTGCTCAAATTCATCGTTTCCATGCCATAAGTTTCCACTATTCAATTATGTAAAGAAAATATTTATTCCGATATTTATAGGTACATCTAATAAAAAATATATTCTACATTTCGAGAATCGAATTATTTGTGCTAGACGAAATTAAATATTCAAATAAGAATGTGAGTAGCATTGCTTTAAAGGGTGCTTCTCCTGAAAGCGTCATCTAGATCTTACCTTTTTAACGCAATAAAATAATAATTTAATAATATACGTTATAGATTCATGTGGCAAATTGTTACAAAAAATCGCTTTATAATAAATAAAATAGCCGGAACAGCGCCAAGTCGTAATCCACAAAAAGATGCGACTATAGAAAAGCAAGTGCAAAACAAGGACATCGCGGTCAATGCCCTCACAGAATGAAAAACAACTTTACAAGTAAACAACACACAGGGCCGCTGTCAGGAACAAACATTTTAAATAAAATATTTGAATAAACATATACAAATAAACATAGTAAATCAAGTTTAAATATTTTATTTAAAAATGTCTAGAAATTGTTACATAGTTAATGCCTCTAAAATAAGTGAAATTTGGAACAAACATGTTTGTTGTTTACTGAATAATATTATAATATTTTAATTATACTGCTAAACCTTTTTTGAGTAATCTACTCTTATGATTTTTTTTACATAATTTAGTACTTTACAAAAAAGATTGAATTCTAATAGGAAAATGTGTCGCGAAATTTTTTGATATTTTTAATAAAATTTGCAATTGAGGTCAATTAAAATTACGTGGTCCATTATTTATTCCTCATTCACAGTACAGATGTAAAACATAATATTAATATGACTTTTTAAGATCTATCTGTTTGATACCATCACGGAATATCCCAAAGCGGGGAAACTAGTGGACTTATTTTATGTAATAACCATGCAAACTGTCGTCTCAGTGACAATAAAATATAAGACATTCGGTTGGGTGGTATAACACATTGTTGAATTAAATAATGTTAAATATCAGCTTATCTTTGATGTTTTATGAATAGTTACTCAGACTTTTAAGATTCTTGTAGAAAAGATCCCCGTCGGGAGTAACATCACAAAGGCACTAGTAGGCACATATTAATTTATTTAAGAAAGCTTCGATTACAGAACTGTATCACGTTCTCGTGTAAGGATTTTTTAAGCTTTATTTTGTAAGACGTTTTATTCAAACATATTATTGCCGAGTAGCAACAAGCTGTTTATTTAGAAAAAAGAAGATAGAGCACGCACATATTAATATTTTGTAATAGAACAATAAATACTTGAAAAGGTTCGTGCGTGCATCTTTATTTATTCATAATACATAAATAACTTTTCTACCCATTCTAATCTAAAAGCTTTTCTATTCTATTCTAGACCATAGAGAAGGCCTTTCTCCAAAATTTGGCCCAAAATTTGAGTAACCAACGAGGTAAGCCTCGTTCTATATCGACAATCTCTCCTCGGCCATCGGTCTCCACCTCACGCTATCCTCAGCCATGTGCAGGATCCCATCCCAATAGAGATAATGAAGTTATTTCTCTTGCCCTGACAGTTAAGTATATGTGAAAATTAACAACTTTAAATTCAGCTATTTTAACTATTACAAATATTATTTTCTAATTGGTTTATCTCTTTTTGTCTGTTTTTTTCTGAGGGAAGTTAGGTTTAAATCTAGTATTAAGTAATAACCAAGGTTATGTATGAAGGATTAGACGATATTACGATTAATCCAGCTATGAAATTCAGTATTTCGTGTGAACAGAAGATAAACGAGATAGTATAACGTTATCCTTATATTATGTAGGTATATAAATGCAAGATAATATTCTGAGTGTTATGAACCTTTTGTAAATAAATGCGAGCCGAAGATAATGCAGCTGTAAGAATTTGTGTGAATTTTATTATTTATTGTAAAAAAATATTGGCCATGAATATTTACTTCTCAAGCCGAATAACCTCCTTTTTTCACATCACACCGTTTCTATGACAACGGCAACAAGACTTCTAGGAATATTGTGGGAAGAGGTGGCTCAATTGGTGTACAGAGGCTCTGAGTAAAGAAGGATGGTTTTGTTCTGCCCTCTCGGGTGGAGAGTTGAACGGCGAAGAGTGAATAATGTTATTTACTTTTATACGATAGTTTACATAGTGCTAAGCCTCTTAAATAACTTAACCTTTAAAACATAAAATATAATTAAAATGAATAAAAAAATATATTCCAATAAACCTGAATTTAATTAAAATAATTTATAAATAAAATACAGAAGAGTATGAAGAAATTCTTTCCCAACACCTAATTTTACAAATTAGTTTTTGTCAACAAATTAGTCGTTGCAACTTTGCAAAATTAATTTTGAAATTTAATTAAAATAAAAAATAAGTACCTACCTACATACCAAGAGAATATCATTGTGTTTGTACTTTTTTGTGGTAAGAGTGCCAAAAATTAGATGCCATTTTTATTAATTATTGTTGAATGAGTAGGTAGGATTTGGGAGTAAAAGAGATAAATCTGGGTTGGGTTTTAGAAGATAATCAATTTCTATGTTTTCAAGGAAAGCTATGGACATATTACGTATAATAGAACTTTTTCTAAGTCTTTACTCATGTAAATTGAGACAACTGTTCATTTTTACTTAAGATTATTAATTGAGAGAGAGATGATCTTTAATAATAATCTACAGTAGAAGGAAAGATATTTTGTTTCAATTCACCTTATTAATTGGAATTGTCGCATGTGTGTACTAAATAGCGTAATTAATGACTATAGTTAGTAAATTCGAGACTCTAAATCGGGCTTCCAAACTTTTTCGAAATGAGTTTTAACCTTTATCAATATGAACAATAGCTTGCTTTTTCTTTTTCCTGTTTCTATTTTCTTGATTTTGAGAATCATGCAAAAGGCAGAAAGACATTTGAAATAAGAAATCTAACATCTTTAGTTCATTGAAGGTAATTAAAATTTTATCATTCACCCTGAATGTAATTTTTTTGGCACAAAAAGGACAACTTCCATATTAAGAACAGTATTATACTTAATATATATAGATACTACCAGTTTCCTCCCTTGTGGAATAATATGACGTGATGCTATAGATAGATATTTATTTATTATGTTAAGAGTATTTGATTAAGATAAAATTATTTTTATCTTAATCTTATGTTAAGAACGGTAAAACTGTCAGATCAACGTAAAAGAATATTAAAACGTTCTAAATCTTTTGTGTGCGATATATAAAAATCACTGACATGGAAATCTATTAGGTCAACATACAATGTACATAAAAGAAACCTTTTTGTAAATAAAAGTTGTTTACAGAACTGTGTATTAACGGTTAATGAATTAATGAACTGGGAATTCACATTTGACGCAATGACGAGTTAATGAACTGGGAATTCACAATTGACTCAATGACGAGTTAATGAACTGGGAATTCACAATTGACGCACTGGCGAGTTAATTAACTTAGATTCAAAATTTGATTATCCTTTGATTTCAAAATAATTTTAATCTTTTTTCTTCATTATTTTTTCTAAGAATGGCATCCTCTAGCGGTTTTTAAAAGCTTTAAAGAGATTGTATTATGACAAGTAGAAGTGCTTCTTCTTCTTCTTCAAGTGCCTTGTCGGGTCCCCCCAACGTTGGCGATCACCTCGGCGAACTTGTCCCTGTCCTGCGCTGCTCGGAACAGCTCTTCCACACTTCGGATGCCGGTCCACTCCATTATGTTTCGCAGCCAGGACATCTGTCTCCTACCGGGACCTCGGCATCCCTCAATTTTCCCCTTTCATTAGAAGTGCTAATGAACATTATTATGTAATTTTGGTTAAGTTATCGACTTTTTGCACTTTATTGTATTCTGTTAGCTTCTGGAATGAACTGTAACGATTACCTGTAATTTATGTTACATTTTTTACAGATACTCGCGGCCAAAGCTTTTTACATGTTTAACCCCTGTATACATATAATACATGTATACAAAGGTACGATCTCTTTAAAAAAAAGACACAAACAATTAGATTAACCATTTTTTTTTAAAGTATTGAGTGATAAGAGTAACAAAGTAGACTGTTTCATGGTTAAATAATGAGTATTATTGACGAACGGATTTAACTGCTCGTCAATTATACTAACGTATCGAAACCGGTCGCAGATCCATTAAAATAATGAGCGAAAATTTTAAATAGATAGTTAAAAAAAAACTCGTTATTTAATCATGTCGCGTAATAATTACGCGTTTATTGATAATTCACATAATGAATGCCAACAACATCGGAAAAAATGTTGACGGTTTCATTAACAGATTAATGATAAATTGATTAAAATTTTGGATTAACTGTCCCCAGGTTTGGTTGTTTGTAGTAGGGATGTTTTAAAATGTTGGACTTTATTTAAGAATTTCTTGTAAACTTACATTATATTATAGAATATAATACAGAGCCAACATTCTGTCTTGGTTTATAAACCCTTGTATTATAATACCCTTCTGATGTATAACGATGAAGGTTTATTTCAAATTCCATATTTCAAGTAAATTAAGTCGCAAATAGGGTTTTTTGTAAAGTTTTTAATATTAAAATTCCGTGAATAAAAAATGTTTACACAAAAACATCAATGTAAAATTAGTACACGCTATTTCTTTTTTCTCTTTTTTGATCTTCATGAATTTAATATTAATATTTTTGTATATATAGCGGATGATATATATGTACTTCAAATTACTTAGCTCCGTTATTGAATTTAAAAGAAAAAGTTATGTACAAAGAATTGAAACTATATTTTTTCAAAACTCTATATTTGTTTCGACGATGTAAGGTACAATCATTCATTTCATTTGCTTTTCATAGCTTCATTTCAATGATAATATGTAGAGTGGAAATGAGTTTCCTTTGTTGAAACTTCTTGAGAAATTGAAAAAGTTACAAATATCTAGGAGCTGACACACTTTTTGAATGGCAATCCACTATTTTTTCTACCTTAATTGTTCAATATCCACTCTTATTCGAATTCTTTGCTCCCGTCCTCAAATGAACCACGACACTGCCTCAGAATTCAATCTCAAAAATAACCGTCTTCTATTCAAAGTAATTGCTTTGTTTTTGACAGGGTTGTTAAATAGTAATAGAAGATTTACTCTTTTAAGTTGAACATATTTATAAACGTTGTACCTATATGTTTTGTTTCTTATTGAAACCATATTTGTTTGATACATAGTAAATCAATATTGGATTATGCTTACAAAATAGTACACTATGTATTAATAATCCATCAAACATTCATATATTTATTGGATGTAAACCTATTTGTAAGGAATGGTTGGGAGGGTGATTGGTTTTCTTGATTAGTTGATTGCTACGTATACGAACGTACATAATAATATATTGACGTATAAATTCTAATATACAGTTGTACAAAACGACTGAGATAAATCTTCATTGATTTTTTCTTATTCACTATACTACTACTATATTATGTCATCACAGCATCTGCCACAAGTAAGGTACCTAGCAAAAAAGCTCTTTTCTCTGTGCCAACAAAAAAGGCATTCAGGGTGGATAGCAAACCTCATCGCTGAATAAATTCATCTTAATTTCATTATTTTTTCATTTTCATTATCATTTCAACATTCATCTTAAAAGATGTAGAGTGTTTTTATTTTTTTTAACGCATTCCTTTTACAGGACACTCGAAAAACTTTGGCAAAGATAGTGAGACCAATTATTTTCTGGGATCTTAACGAAACAATTTGGAATAAAACTTCATTTTTGATTCCTTTGATTCATATCATCTGAGGTCTTCCTACAATACTTTTACCCTCCCATGGACTCCACTCCAAGATCCTAGACGTTCATTTGCCACCGTCTCATTGAACTATGTAATCAGCTAATTGCCGCTTCATCTTGAAGATTTTTTAATTATAATACAACTTTTTTTTTCTTCGAATTATTTCGTTTTTCAATCTCTTAATTATGTTTGTCTTTTTGGATTCTCGCAATAATTTATTATATTTTGATACACTGAATCATCTTTTTTCAAGATATTTTGTTCAACTATTCCACACGTAACACACTAAATGAATTATAAAAGAAAAATGAGTTTCAGTCGTACCAGAACCAGTGTTATAAAAATACTTTTCACCTGACGTAGGAACATAATATATATGTAACGAAATATATTTTGTAAAGGAGCGAGTATCTGCTACTAATATCATATTCAAGTACCGCTTACACATCGAGTTTGCTGAAAGGGTTCCTTAGTGTGAAGGATTATGTAACAACCTCAATATCCCTTCACGTGAAGGGGGGATGTACTGAAACGGGTACGTACCTTTGTCAGTACAGTAGAATTATCTACTACAAAATTTATATTTACAGTAAACTACATACTCGTGTGTAGGTCCACCAAAAAATATTCATAAAGGTTAGTTGCTTTCATATTTTTGATATACAAAGTATACTGATGATGAACTTCGCTTTCATAGTAATTACATGTTTGCATTTATTTAATAATTTAAAAAATATATTAAACAGTAACACTGTTTATCTTTTGCACTGAAGTATGAAATGACTCATTGTTGCTATTTTATACATTTAAAAAAAAATGCAATATGTGAACGCACTAAACCTCGATCAATTTACATGGGATTGTGTTATCGGTGAAAATACTTTGATTATCTCAAAATTTAATAAAAACCTGATGTAAAATTTTAACTAATAATAAATACATATTTTTATCGCGATAAGTAGATATAACAGAAATAATTGAAGTTGAATACAATACATATCGCATTGTGTTGAAAGATGCATAAAAACTTTTCTCACCCGAATCGAATTCAAAATTAGAATGCTTTCCATAAATTATAGAAGAAACTATAAATCGCTGCCAGAATGGAACCCATAAACTATGTAGCAATTGAAATATTTATCTCAGGAAAGGAAGCACATTCCAGATTTAAACATTTAGACACTGAATTGGTCATATTTTACAAGAGTTAGTTTCAACAAAGTATGTACAACGGTTCAAGGTGCATTTTCGTGCTTTGCAGCCAATATCATTCTGTAATTCCAAGACAGCGTCCGTTTACTTACAACACTGCTGCCGCAGCGACTGATGACGGTTAAACCTATTATGCTCTATGCATTTGCAAAAGTGTTTTTAATCAACACATCGCATCACTTAAAGTTGTATGTAAATTGACGCTTATGTCGTAATACTCCCATTTATTCGGATTTTCGTACAGAAATTGACAGATTTGAAGTTCTTTTTTAAATTTCGTCAGACAAATCATGTCCGAACTTGAAGGTTTTTGGCTAAAAAAATAAAACAGAATTAAGTTCAAATGAAACTTTTGATAATCTTAAAATAATAAAACGTTCTGTAGAAGATTATTACTGACAGTCCAGTTTTGACGTTAATGAAATTTCCGCTGTATTTATTCCGCAAAATTAACGTTAAAAAAACGCCGTCCGCTGTCTGAAGCGAGGCGCGGAATCATACTTTTGACTTGTGCCTCGACTTCGATTGTGGATTTAGTTCAATTCAGAAGTTAAATACATAGCGAAACCACCAACCGAGAACCAAATAATATTAACGTTCCGCAAGACAGAATTGGAATATTATTACTGTGATACCTTTGAGTTTTGTACCAGCGCAAAATGTAGGGTGATTTTTTTGTGGTTTGAGTTCAATGTTATACCTACCTAAGTACTTTATTGTTCAAATTGAATTTTATATTAAATTTAAACCTATATTCTTCAATTACGTTTTACGAGTCTTTTTTTTAAAAGATTTATCTGTATCAAATACAACCTTATACATCTTCCACAGTTAGCTACTTGAACCTTGTGTCGTGAAAGGGGAATATGCCGGCACCTGGTATCGGACCAAGCAACCGTTATTCACGAGGCCGAGACTCTACCTCCAGGCTACCGACGAACTCTCTTTATTTGTGTATTATTACAAAAAAAAACACCATACAAAGATTCAGCTTATATACATAACAATCGACATCACTTCCTCGGTTTCTAAAAAATGGGCCTCCAGGTGTTAGGATATAAAATATCTGCATAACTTGTCATTCCATATTACCATTGGAACTAGTGTGCTGGAAAATACACTAACTTATTAAAAATATCTTAAACAACTTACATGAATAGTAAAAGCATGTGCAAAAGAGTTTACACATAGTTTGATTTAAAATAGTCTTTCAGAAAATTAAGTTTGAGTCATCCATACCATCATGGCATTTCCCACATGTGGGTTGTTCAGCAAATCAACTACATATAAAGTAAATGTGCAGGTTGCTCTTTTCGCATCAATTAAAACATTTAACACATTTGTGATGAGTGGTACGCCTAATTGATGAGTTTAAAATGATACATTATTTTTAAAATAAAATAAAAATAAAATAACCTTTATTGTGCATTTTTTTAAGTATTACAAATGCTGGCTTAATGCCTGCAGGCAATTTCTGACAATCAACCAGTTAAACAATTGAGACACATACTTACAACTCAAAAACAACACTTATGTGATACAGAATACAAACCAAACATACAGACATTCACATATAGACAAAAAGTTTACAATACACATGAATAAGATGTAAAGGAAAGGGAAAAAAGAAGATGGAAATAGTAGCAAATCTGACCAACAAGGCAAATTATTCCATATTTTCTTCTTTGTGATGCTTTATGAATACCTGCCTTAAATGTCTCAAAACATTGTATTTAACGAATGCCTTTTACTGACACTCAGAAACAAAAAAAAATGAGAGGCCTTTCCCGGTAAACCGGGAACTCTAGAGCATAATTTACCAAAACACGAATATTACTGAAATTCAGAAGATTGTTATGAACATTTCTGTACCGCATTAGCGTAAACGTAACTCCTATTACCAAAGCTCTCAATGCGACACGACAGCTTTATGTGTATAAGAAACAAAATTATATAGAAAGTAAAACTTCCTCCATGTTATTATACAATGTATTAAATAAACAAGACAATGACAGCAAACAGAAAAGGAAATATGATATTCATAAATTTCGCATTTCTACAATTATTTTGCTTTTAGTTCAGTAAATATGTACATTAACTTGATTGAACTGTTCATAATGAATTATTACTTTACTGTTATTTTTATAATACGGTTTATTTACTCTGCTGAGAAAATAATAATATAATATTGACAACTAACACAAATCGAGCTTATCTCAAACCTAGATAATAGTTATGAATATTACCATTATACTATATCCTCACGCCGTGTCCCAAGTGGGGTGGGCAGAGAGAACGGAACGCCATGTTGATCTATCCTTACATACTTCTTTCGCTTCCTCTACATTCATCCAGTTTCTCATGCATGCACGCCAATTCCTCTTGCTTAACACGCGGCCGTCCTTGAGAATTTGGTCTATGTGGTAAAGCCACGTAGTTCTTGGACGTCCGCGCTTTTTCACACCCCCTCTTTCAGATAAATACAATCTTACGTCATCTATTCGCTCCACATGACCAAACCATCTCAATTTATTTACACGCATTCTATCCACCACACATCATATGAATATTGTTCGAGTATTAATGGTAGGTACTAACGGAATCAAAAATGAAAATATTTTTTTGTAATGCTTCATACACATTTATAGAACCCAGATCTAGGACGACTTAAAAAAAAGTGATTTTTTGTAGTTATTGTTGTCGATCGATGGTATAAAATATAAGAATTTTATTTTTATTAAAATAAAGCTATTTTTCATTAAGGCCTGACTGAAAATTGAACACGGAACCTCGTGGTTCTTAGGGAAGAAATTAACCTCCATTGGCACACTAGTTATCATACATAATTATTATGTGCATTAAATTAAATATAGACATCGATAGTATTTTAAGGAACCTTCTTGAAAAGTTGTGAAAATTAAGTATTCAAAAATGATAAATCGTTGATGCACATTTCTATGACCTTCTTGGGTAACTTCCACTTTCTTCAACTCTATGATACAAGAACTTCTATAGTTTGCGGACTAAAATGTTTATCTGAAGAGTATATTAGTAAGAAGGTATAGAAAATACTTTGCAAAACTAATCGGCGAATCTTATTGACCAATTATTGGTTAGTAGCCAAGTGTGTTTATTGGTGCTCCTATTTTATGATAATCGTTTTTGCACTGTTGTGAATTGATCGTTCACTTTTTTCTTGATTTCGTTAAGACTTTATTCGATAATTGTAAAAGCTATTTTTAGGATCAAGTTCTTTCCCTTGTTATTTTTCGATCAATGTGAATTACATTCGATCCAAACGATTGAGAATACAAAAAAAAACTTTATTATTTATTTTTTTACTTTAATATAATAAACTTAACCCTCTGCAGCTGACGTGAGGTCTGTCAGACACCGCGAAATCTTCTTTTTGTAACAACGTTGTCATTTTGAGTCCTATCTTTCCGTTTTGCTCAGTAGCTTCCTAATTTCTGTTCTTTTAATCATCAGTACAGTAAAGACGGCCGTCGTGAGTACATGTGTGGATCTATAGCTGATGGGTGTCTGTTATACCTAACGTCAGTAATAAATGATGGGTCTATTAGACCTAACGTCAGTAAAATATTAATATTTTCATAGTGTCTCACATACATCAGCTCAGTAAATTCATAGAGTCTACCTAACATCATTTCAGTAAAACTTTTTTTTTTCAATAAATGGAGAGCAGATTTCATTTGAGGCCTTGCTAGGGAACTTGTGCTTCTTATTATGACACAGCGGGTGTATAATGAAAAATTGCCAATAGAATTGCGCAATCATGTCCTAGGACGAGATTTGCCAACTGCCCCTGAACAAAACGAATCTGGGACATTGTGCGAAAGAATATTTCGCAGAATTTTTACGAGTGAATTTAAAAGATATATTAAAGAGTGCGATTTAATTAAAAGGAAGACAAAATTTACTCGTTATGCATGTAAAAAAACATAGATATGTACAGCGTACAAAGCTCGGCACAAATTTGCCAGGACTGAGAGGACGCACTTTGAAGCCGATTTTTAGAGAAACCGCTCTAACGATTTTTTTAATTATTTTTTTACATTTTAACAAAAGTAAACAGAAAACAAATTTCAACTTATTTATTTATTTTATGTTTTTTTTTTCATTTTATTAATTTTTGTAAATTGTTCTTAAAAAATGGTGATTTTTTATTAGTATTAATAAATTTCTTGTAATTTCTAACATCTGTTTTTTTTGATCATATTTTTTCAAATGGTGTCAGCATACATGTCAAATGCTCACATTAAACTAAAAAAATACTCAAAACTTTTTAAATAATGGCAATAATGTAACTTAAAATGAGTGTCTGTCAGACCACTCCTCAGCAGAATAATAACTAAAAAGCCACCTCAGTTGCAGAGGGTTAAGTATAATAACCGAGTTCGTCGGTAGCCTGGAGGTAGAGCCTTGGCCTCGTGAACAGGGGGTCCGTGAGTCGATCCCAGGTACCGGCAAACTCTCCTTTCACGACACAAGCTTTTAGCTTACTGTGAAAGGTCTATAAGGTTGTATTTGGGTTTATAACAAAACCCAGATTTATCTTTAAAAAAAAAATACTATCTTGAATCCGGCTTTGCCCAGAGAAATACCAAGAACATGTCAGCATCTGTCAAAAAAAACATACAAATAAAATTAAATGTGATTTGATAATTGAGTTGTAGTCATAAAAAACATGGAAATTTTTATTACAGACAACGGTGTAAGAGCAATGACTGGTTACCTTCACATATTTGAAAAAACATTTTTTTCATTTGTCATTCATTGTATAGTACAGTCATTAGAGTGAACATGAGCATGCTATGGAGATATTTTAATTATGATAAACTGTTTGCCATACCTGTATTGGTAAACTGTTTGTTTCGAAAATATTTTAAAAATAAAATTAAGAAATATGGCCCCATTTGTGTCTGATGTATGTAAAAATAATTATAATATAAAGCCAGGAGTTATAACGATCTTAATGGATACTCATTATGACACATTAAATTTTAATTGGGAGACTAAGGTGAACTGGATGGTTGCAACTAAATAAGTAATGAAGACATTTTAAGAAAGTTTTTTGACATTAATGACAAATATTACAAGTCTGTGATTTAGAATTTTGCTATAAACTACATTGTAGTGACCAAGGTTTTGCTATCCGATGCCGAGACGTGGAACTCTCAATCCCATTTTTATTTGTCTCCAATTCCTAGACCTAGGCCACTGTGATAAAGCTTACATTAAAACTCTAAACCAAATTTGTATTTGTCATTAATAGAAGTGGAATTATATATTGAAAAGAACACAATAGGTTTTAGTTTTACTTAAAAGATTTAAATGACCAGAGACCTGGTTTCTACTTATAAAGTCATTCTCAAACGGATCAGTTTGACAGTGACTTCATAAGTCGAAACCAGGTCACTGCTCTTTGAAATATTTTAAGTAAAACTAAATGTGTTTTTTTCCATACATAAACATGGAGTTTTGCAAAATTAACGTTGACTCAATAAATAAAGAAATGGAATTGTACAAAATAAATTCTATAGGTCTCAAAAGACCCAAAAGACTATCAAAATAGTTCTCCGGGGGGTCAAAGTAAACTAGTATGGCTGAAGTGTCGATAGATGAATGATGTGAATAAGGATGCAAAACTTATTGGCATCCAGAACTGGCGAACAGTAGCACAGATTTGTCAGTCATGGGAACGTGTTCTAAAAGAAGGTAAAGCCCAACATAAGTTGTAATTCCATTGATTTTGATTACTTGTCTGGTACAAGCAGCTTTAATAGAAAGCGAACATAAACAAATAGTTAACACATACAATACTCATACAGATAACGAAAAAAATTCCTGAAAAGTCTCGATAATAATTAGACTGACTGTAAATTCTGAAATAAATTTTATTCGTACATAAATGATAAAACAAACTCAATTTAAAAATCATATTTCCAAGTAAAATTGAATAAATATTTATACAAGGCTTCATATCATATTGTCCTTATTGAAAGTTGTGCAAACAAAAATTCAATGGTAGTTATTTCACTAATACCTACTATGTAAAATGATTGAGTTTTTTTTTTCTCTTGAATGATTGATTTTGTTTGGGGAATATCGGATGAAATTAGTTCGTTAATTTAACCTACTCATATATGTTTTGATGAAAGATGAAAGATTTAGATGAAAGCACTATTCTGCAATGACAACCTTAATTTGAAGCTCCGTCAGAGAATGATAAAGTGTTATACCTGGTCTGTGCTGTTATATGGTTGCGAAACTTGGACACTTAAGGTTAACACAATGAATCGGTTAGAGGCATTCGAGATGTGGATTCATCGAAGAATGCTTCAAATACCGTGGACAGACTTGGTGTCCAATACAGAAGTACTACGCAGAGCACATACAAATAGAGAGCTCCTGACAAATATTAAGGTTCGTAAAGTCTCATATTTGGGCCACATCCTGCGAGGCGATGAGTATCGGCTTCTGCAGTTGATAATAGAAGGCAAGATTGAGGGACGTCGTGGAGTGGGAAGGAGGCAGATGTCGTGGCAGCGGAATATACGGCAATGGACCGGAATAACACGGATGGAAGAGCTGGTCCGCACAGCGGGAGACAGGGAGGCATTCTCCAGAGTGATCGCCAACGTCGGGGGGACCTGATATGGCACTGATAGAAGAAGATATATGTTTTGAGTCGTTTCATTAGTTCACCATTATATGTAAATTTTTCAATCTCATATGGAGCTATTATAAAAGATTTTTATTTACTTCACGAAGAACGTATAAAATATTAAATTCACTAGTGGGAGAATATCGATTTGAACTATACGTATATACAAAATTCTAAGACATGTGATAGGCATGAAACAGAGGAACTGGAAATGTTGCCTAGACTTAAAGAGTACTCCTAACCAAGCCTTGTGTCGATTCATAAGCGTCGAAACTCTGTATCATGCATTCCTTTTTGTCTTTGCCGACCCTTCTATTATCTCTTGTTGAAGGTTTTCTTCTATCTCTTTTTTCAATTATCGCATCTTTCGAAGATGGTCTTGAGAAAGTGCTCTTTTCCTTCAATTCTGTTAAGAACTTCGTCATTTGAGATGAGGTCGCTCCAGGATATTCTCAGAATTCTTATTTATTAGTGTATACAGTTGTATAATTATAAGTTTTTTTAACTACGAGATTTCCATGCAGGGAAACGTTAATAATATTTGATAACCATGTTTTTTTCTTTTCTTTTCTAGGTCCAGGAACTTAAAATCAAGCTAATTAAAGATCAAAATGAATTGCTTACTCAAAATCTATATAATGTGTTTATATAAAAGAACTAAATAGCTACCTAAAAAGGCTTAAAGTTTAAAGATATCAAAGAATCCATTGAAGTGAAGTATAATGTGTTTGTGTTATAGTGAATTTAAAATGTGAACGTAGCTTTAAGGAGCAAGTGAAAGTAAAGAAGCATAGAAGATAATACTTCAGTAAAAGGTTTCAGTCATGAAAAAGCTTTCAGGAGAAGTGAACAGGAAAAGCAATGAGAAGGAAATTAATGGAGCCATAGCAGTTTCCGGTACAAATAGCTCCGTTAAAGTGCATCAAACATCAAGTAAGTCAACTGTTATTGTATTTTATTAGTTTAATTTTGTCCATGTTATTGAAAGTAAAGTGTTCATTTTATATATGTTATAGAATTTTCAATCATGAGAAATGTAACAAAAAAAAGAAAAGTTACATGAGCACTGAAATGACCCTCCTGCCTCCTAATATTTCAAGGTTCAGAGACACTTAATATATGAACAACACAATGAATAAAATTTATGTTTAAAATAATTTAAAATACCAAACAATTTTTCCTTTGTTTAGATAACACGAGGAACTCTATGAATAACATTCATAGAGTTCCTCGTGGAAGCAAACTATTTACCTATACAATATTTTCCAATATTGAAAGAGTTGACACCGTGAGCCCAATAATGAAATATTTTATCAAAAATAGTATTTTAAGTTTGCCTAAAGTATTACCGAAAAATTAAAGTTAATATCGAAGTTGTTAGAACCCCCCTATTGCCCTAAAAATATTCTGGGTATAACACCCGTGGGTATAGTCATATTTCAAGTAATAATATTATTAGTTACTTACAAAATATATTATGTCAACCATAAAATTTTACTTTATTATACTTTACCATCACGCCGTATCCCATGTAGGGTAGGCAAACAGGACGAATTGCCACACAGCTCATTCCTCAACATTCATGCAATTTCTCATACCAATTCTCTTACTTAACAAGGGGCCATCTTTAATAATTTGATAAGTATATGTGATCAAGCAATGTATTTTTATGGACGTCTATGCTTTTTCACAATCTATCTTTCAGATAAATATGTCATCTTCGTCATCCCTTCGCTCCACGTTTCCAAATCATCATAATCTTCTCTTGCATCAGTTCATCCTCCTGATATAATCATTCGTCACTCTATCTTGCAATTTTATCAACCAATTTTCATTTCGGCAATCTCATCTCCACATCTTTTATCCGTTTTTGTCCTTCTACCACGTCCATTATAAAATTTATCATCTTCATCATCCAGCGATGAGGTTTACCTACCACTTATCTTGGTTTTTAAAACCTTTTTTTGTCACGGAAAGGATGATTTTGCAAGTTCGTTACATGCAGTTGGTCCACTGGCTACCTAAATGAGTGATATGATGTGATGATATAGATAGATATATATGGAACTATAAAATTATTCATACTAGACAAGACAATTAAATTTAAAACAATAAAATTATGTTGAAATCGCAAATTTATTCAAATAGTCATTAGACGATAATATTCTCGTTTGAATAAATTTTACCGATAGTTAGTTAGTGTTGAAACTTAACGTGAAAATTATTGAGGTAGGTAATATAGACGTAAATAATTGAAATGGGATTCGCTGATGGAAACACAATTTAAACTGCAAGTTTGTAATAGACTAAAAGTTTGGAAATTCCAATAAATTTTAAATACCATATAAGTGTATTACTCAGCAGACACCTAATATGCACAACAAACAGATTTTGCAGGCTCCCTCTACATATCCATCTGGAAACATTAAAAATATTCCAACTCTAACAAATTGGTTTAGATGAGGTATGTCAAACATTCTGAACGCTTTATTGTCATGCAAAGGACAACTAGTATGTTTACTCTAGTTATAGATTGCAGAAGATGACGTGATGCTATGAAGGAAGTTATATAACTTATATAAGCACAAAGTACATATATACTTTATAAATCAAAGTAAAGCCAACATAATTAATCAATAGTTTGTGTGTTGTTCACATAAATTTATGCCAAGTAATTTTTTCAAAGAAAATTAATAATTTTTTAAAGATTCATAAACGGAGAACAAATTTTCTTAATTCTATCTGAATCTCCCATTTCATCTTTGGTAAGTACATAAAAACCAATCCGGAGTTGTACTGGACGTAAATTAAATTGAAGCTCTCAACAAATAATACTGTTGACCTACTAAACGCGATTTAAACCTCTACTTTATCCAATAAAATAAGTTAAGCATCTTGAGATCAAAATTTAATGAAGAGTCACCATTCCCTAATTGCAGAATTGTCACCATCTTTGTATAAATATAAGAAAAAAGAGAATATTATTAATGTAGCCTTGAAATAGAGTCTCGGCGTTATACACAAGAAATGCGTGGTTCGATGCCGGATGCTGGCAAACTCCCATTTTACCGCATAAGCTTTTGGCGTATCTGAGTTTATAACATATATCCAGAACCTACATATTTATTTCTTTTTTGAATTTCAATACCGTAAAATAGTTTTAGCTCAGCTACCTACCTAAAAATACAAATACTTTTTTTATATAATTTGTTTGTACAAGTTCGAAAACATTTTAACTTATTTTTGAAAAATGTTTATTTCTCCATCCCGTGGAGCACCCGGTAAAGAATTGGTCTCCCACTCTTCTCTGTAAGTTTTCGAGTGTCCTGTAAAAGGCAGGTGTTCGAAAAAATTAAGACATTGTACACCTTAAATTCAGCGATGAGGTTTGCCACCCATCCTGAATGTCTTGATTTTAAATTGGCACGAAGAGGACAGCTTGCATGTTTCTTACATGCAGCTGATTTGCTGGCTACCCCACTTGTGGGATATGCCGTGATGGTAAAGTATAGTTATTTCTCCGATGTGAATGCAAAATATAGAAATAAAAAACTCTATTCACCTTTTGCTTTATATTTTTTAGAAATAAAATTATTATCGTCATATGTTTATATATTATACATCTATCGTCATTTATGTACATTTATACATACATCTTCTTCCCCTTGTCCTAGTTGGGTCGGTAACCCATTGCGCCTAGGTACCTCCTCCAGAGATCCCTGTTCACCGCTGCTTCCAGGACCTCTGGCCACTCCAAACCAAGTCTTTCAACTCGCAAGTTTGACAACTGCTCTTAAGACACTATCAAATATCTTTATGTAATTTTCCAAATACTCGCCTTTTAAAGATCAACTGAAAACGTGATGAAAATAATAGGAGAACAATTTAATTACAAGTCCGACAGAGCTAATTAATCCTAAATTAGCTGTTTATTCATTTAAAAATAATTAAAACACATTAATCATTATCTTATTTCAATGAGTAAGTATTTTTTTAACAAAGCAAAAATATGAAAAACAAAAACAAATCAAAATAAAAAGAAACTTTTTTCATATCAAAATATGTTATTATATTTTTTTTAAATTAAAATTTCCTTTACAATATGTAAGCGTTTTATGGATATTGGTATATTTAAAAAATTGCTGGCGCTACAAGTTCCCTGGCTTGAACTTTAATACACTGTACAAGTTTTTATAATACGATGAAAAACTAACAAATTGACTAAATGTAACCAAACTAACGGATCAATAAAAATAAAGCTGTAAAAGTTTTTGATGAGAGAATGAGACTGGAATTAAAAGTTCTAAGTAATTTTTATATAGCAAATGTGTTTTGAAAACATTTATAAATATGTAAGTTGTCACGACTTGGTCATGGATTATCCAGTACAAAAAACGTGTCTTATTTTTTTTCTGTAAGTTTTCGAGTGTCCTGTTACAGGCAGGTTTTTTGTAAAACCTCTCATATAAGACAATAAACATCTACAATTCAGCGATGAGGCAAGCTATCCGCCTTGAATATCTTATAAATTATTGTCTCAGAGAGGATATTCAGGAAAAGTACCTACACTTCTGACTTAAAGATGTTAAACGTCTAATACGCGTTTTTTAAGAATATCTTCATTACATTTGAAAGCTTCGAGGAAAATATGGGGATACTTATTTTCTTCTGGGGTTATTACAGATAATGAGTACATATAATAAAATTTTGTTTTGTGTCTCTGCTGATTACTTTGCATAATTACTACTTTCCTTATTTTTTAAAAAAAAATAAGGATATTACATCATCTTCATTTTGCACACTATGAAAAACAGTGTATTTTGGTTTATTTAAAACCCAGATTAATGGATAATGGCAGCTTAAATTATTTTTTTATTTTCTTTTATTTTCAGGCATGATGTACATTCTATGGACTGTCGTGCTTCTCGGGGGAGCCACCCTTAGCGATGCCAGAGTAGCAGGGAAGATTGGGATATACACAAACAATTATAGTGGTAACTGTCTAAGTTTTATTGATTTCTTAATAAGTTTTCTTAAATTTCACATATTTGATCGAAGGAAATTACGCCATATTTTCAATGTTTGTAAGTTTTTCAACGAAATTAGGAACTCGTGTTGATTGTCTTATAAGATATATATGAAGTTCTGCGTGCACATGCTTTTGATTTCATTAGAAATAACAGATTAAGCACTGTCTTGTTGAAATATGTAGGGCAAAATTATTTTTAAATTTTCACTTAACTTTATACAAAAAAAAAGATATCAAAGAAATCTGTGTCAAAATGAATGTTAAAGATTAATTTCATTTTAAAAATATATAAAAAATATGTTTTACAGTTTAAAAAAGTATGTTCTACAGAACTTTAAATGGTCTATTTAGTCAGCGATGCAATACTAAACAATTTGTTCAGCACAGATTGAAAATTACGGTGCATTCAATTCGATGTCACGTACAACACATATCAGCAAATAAACGTAATAAAAGGTAATATTAAAACAAGAAAAAAAAACAAATTGAAACAACATGAACCTTCACTAAGGCTTAAAGATTTTCATCAATATCAAATTAATTGATTTGGGATACTTACAAACAAAACCAATTAAACTTTGATAATATTTTAACAAAATGTAAATTAATTCACTGAATTAATAATATTATTCCGGATATTTAAATAAAAGTTTGTTTGTATAAAAGTTTATATTGGCGAAATGTTGAACGTGAGAATATTTTTTATGGAGAGGCTTAATGTCTCTTGATAACTTTTTCCGTGGATATACGGTGCAAAGGTTATTTTTCGGTATATTTAGCTTGACGAGACGAGTAATTTGGTATTAATATGACATTAAGCGTACTGCCTTGTTCAGAGCTATGTCTGATTGGACCAACTATTGGAACAAGATCGGTAGGATAAAGGGATCAGTGTACTGGGGCATCAAAGAGTCTATCTCCAGAAAGCCATGGTTCCATACTTCCAAGTTTTCCAGGTCAAAGATTGTCTCATTGACTCGCATGCGCTTTAATCACCACAGATTAGACAGTAATCTATTTAAGTTAGTTTTGGTCTCGTCCCCTTTTTGCGAGTGCGAGCTCGATGTGGAATCTCTGGACCATGTCTTCCTCAGTTGCCCAATAAGAGACTCTTATGACTTGTATTATGAGATAACTGAAGTCCAGTATCCGATCAATATGTCTTGCCTCTTGCACACTGATGCCCTCTCTGCATATCTCAAGATTTTAAAATCCGCCAAAAGAAATTTTATTATCTTATAAATTAATGCCTTAATATTACGTGACATCTTCTAGAAATATTGTACTTGGCACAAATCGTCCCACAAGGGACGGGTTGCCGTTATATTATAAATAATAATAATGTTATTTGTATATTTATAGTATGGGATATTTCATGGATCCATTGACGACATTATATTCTAGCGTGGCAGTGCGCTAGTATATTTTAACATATATTATTTTCCATTAAAAAGTATCAAAAAGCAGGAGTATATGAGTATTATTAGAATAGTAACAAATTGAGGCATCTTCTTACAATATGAACTCTCTTGGGCCACATTAAGCCTTAGCCATTTCTCACAGTTTTCAGGAAGGCTGAAAAGCTCTAAAGCCCTATTTATTGTAGTCTTATACATTTTAAGATCCTAGAAGTCAAATATAATTCGCTCTTGTAATTTTTCTTACGTCTGAAAGATGTGAGAAAGTATATAAATAATGTTTGGAAAATAAGATTTATGAACAAGACACAAAACAATTTCATAAGATATTCATTATTCAAACATCTTTTTGTAAGATATCTACAAACTATGCGAATATTCCTGCCTACATATTTATTTTACGCAGATATTATATTAAAAATAGATTCTAACACTCCACAGAATCTCTATCAAAGTATTCTTTAGACCTAATGGTCTCCCATTTTTTCTGTAAGTTTTCGAGTTTTCGGTAAAAACAGGTATTCGTAAAAAAAACTCATTAATATTTAAGATATTTAACATCTCAAATTTGAAGATGAAATATTTTTGCCGCAGTTATGCTGCTTGTTTAGAAACTGTTTTTATTTTTGTATTTATTTTACTTTAAATTTTATGAATTGAAATGTAATTCGTGTCATTCAAATAAAAAAATATATCATTAATCGTACTATCTTCAAAATCATTAACTTATTTATTGTGTCGACCAATTTTTTTGTCGAAAATTTTCAAAATTATTTACAAGCAGTTGATTTGCTGGCTACCTCACTTGTGCGGATGGATGGACATTATTTAAAAATTATTATTTTATTCGTGTCACGAATACGAATGGGAATACGTGAGATGTGTTTAAATGTTCATTTAAGCAAGATGAATGAAGTTTTATACCTACATAAAATTCTGATCCATTTTATATACATACGTGTGTTAGTTTTTTCATTATGTTGATTTTCTGTTCTTCCTCGTACGTAGCGTAAACGGCTCTGTTTATTTTAAAATACATACATACATCTTCTTCCTCTTGTCCTAGTTGGATCGGGGGCCCATTGCGCCTATAGGTACCTCCTCCAGAGATCCCTGTCCACCGCTGCTTCCAGGACCTCTGGCTTCTGCTTTAAAATAATATACCTAATACTAGTCTGTTACGATGTAGCGAAATTACAAATATTTTATTTTTCATTCGTTCCTTTATAGTTTTATATCATCGCGATTATTTCTACGAGTATAAGTGGGGTAGTCAGCGAACAATTATATAACAATTACGTAACAAACATGAAAGTCGTTCTCTCTGTGCTAATAAAGCTAAGACATCGAGAGTGAGCGGCGTACTTTATCGCTGTATTGAAGATTTTAAATGTCTAAGAAGTGAAATTTTACGAACACCAACCTTTTTCAAGACACTCGAAAAATAACAGAAAAAAGTGGATGATCTATTCTTTGTTGCGTAGGTACTTAATATATTTTATTTAGAAACTACAAAAATACTTTAAAAAACTTCCTATTATATGAAATACATTATTATATTAATGTGGAGGCTCCGAAAGTCCTCAGGGAAAGAATGATCCCTACTTTTTTCTTTAATCTGGAAATGTTTTGTTTAATACACGTTTTCGTAAAACATCACGTTTCGGGCATTTAAAATTTGAAATTCAGCAACGATGAGGAATGGCACGTATTCTAAATCTGTTATTTTTATACCCCAAATATGATACTTACTGTGACTTTTATATTCAGTTCAATGGTTAATTCACTTATTCGAGATGCAAGGATGAAGTAGATAATTTGAAAATTTAAATACGACCTGTTAAACCTATGACTTGTTAAATGCCACATATAACTTAAAAACTTGTTGAAAAATACATAATTTCATGAACAATCAGATATCTCGATTGGAGAACAATGTCACAATGTAACATTTATTTATCTATTTTATTCTTCACTGTACATTGTTTACAATAATACAAATTAAAACAGTAGGTATCAAAGAAAATATCAGTATTTGTTTTAGTATTACATGATAAACGTAATAAAATATCGTACCTAATAGATATCGCTGTCCCAAATACACATAATAAACAAACAACCGTCGCAGAAAAAATACGTAAATATACAGAACTAGCAGGAGAAATAAAAAATATTTGGCATTCTAGGTCCGTTTATATAATACCTTTAGTCATGTCAGCTAACTCCGAGGTAACTCCGAAATCTTTAATAAATAATTTACAAAAAATAGATTTACCGGTTAATTTGTACATTAAAATTCAAAAATCTATAATAATAAATACTTGTAATATTGTAAAAAAGTTTTTACACAGATATTTCAGGCACAATGCTGGTATTTTGAACCCGCGTTCTGAGCCTAATTCTTTGATATCCTGTATATCTGGATAGGTGATTTTTTCCCGGCATTAGACTGTTAAGTTTTTGTGTGACCATGACTGATCATATGGAAACTTATCTGGTTGTATAATGCTGAGAAGTGTGGATGGCAATTCTGCCGCCGCGTAAAAATAAAAAAAAAACAATTCACTGTACAGAGGGCGAGTTTATCGCTAAAATGCGATGTCTTCCAACAAACCCAGAACATTGTGCAAAATCTAATCGGAAGAAGTGAGGAATGTGTCCCAATGCTTACGAATTGGCTCTAGGCTAGCTTAAGTGATCACTTTCGGTGTCCATGGACAAAGTTCACCAATTCCACCATTCTCACTGTCACGATGTAAGGTCCACCAATCGAGAAACGCTTTATGCAAACCTTAGAAGCAACCATCTTTTTGGGATCTCATATTTCAGATCTCAAATGGATCGCGATCTCCCTTCTTAACAGCGCTGGAACAATTTAGTTCAATACTTTATCGGCTGCTAGTTCGACCACTCAGCAACAAATTTTTTAAATATATTTACAATAATTTTATTTCTCGTGGATGTGTGGGTTTCAAGATGGGATCTGCTACGTCGGCCGGGTCCCCCGCCTACTGACGTGGTAGGATCGGAGATGCCAACACTGGCATAGTGGTATTAGACTAGAGAGAGTCCAAATATTAATAAATTTTCAAATAAACGGATAAATAGGAGTCCTTGGACTCCTGAAATATCCGAATAATAAAGATATTTCAACATATTGTTTAACTGGATTTGGGTGAAGATGACATAACCTTGATTTCATGGTTTCACACTAAGACAAATGACCCTTCATTTCGTTGAATGCCTTCTTTCAAAATATCTGAAAGTTTTCAAATACTTGAAGGTTTGAGTTTCCTTAAAACTTTCCTCCGATTTTAAGTTAGCAAGTTGGTCAAAAGAGAAATGAGAGATTCATTATATTTACCTAGTATTCAAAGAGACAAAAACTTTTCTAAGTTTATGCTTCAATTTACTTACTATATAAAATACCTATTTGTTATAAACCTATTGGTAAACTTTCATTTTAATTTAATTTTCAGAGAATTTCAGCAAAATATCTTTCAAGTGGTATCTTTTGTCCTGTGGTAAATTTGGCGTATATGTAGAAACATTGACAGTTTAGAGTAATTTTAGTCAGGCTTATAATATCGGAAGAACTCTAAACACTTGTTAGTGAGTGCTTTGTTACTTAGCCAATCACCATAGTTAGAATAGGTTTTACACTGTGAGTACGAATATAAGAATTCTTTTTCCAATTTCTGTATCATATAAGGCCACTCCGACGCGAAAAATTTTGGTAAGATGGAAAAAAAATCAGTGATTAATTAATGTTTTTTAATATAGACTGCAAACTCAAAGGAAAAATTGACAATGCAACCAATCAAGCTTGATACTCGTATCAACAAGTTTTGAGTGAGCGTTGATTCGAAAAGATCTGTGTGATTATTATTAATGTATATTGTTTAGCTGAATATTTGTGTATCGTTCGTATACATTAATGGAGATAGTATTGAATGATAGGTTTTGATGAAATGCATGCGCATATACTTAGGTAACAAACTATTCTTTTTACTAGGCATAATTCACTTGATTTTGGGTGCCTTGCCTTAAGAAAAGAAAAAGAAAGATGAATAATACTCGCACACTTACAGAATAAAGATCTCGAGTTAGGTTACGTTGCCATTACCGAAATGTATTTTATTTTATGAAATGTTTGAATGTAAATAGAAAAAACATGATTTATTTTATTTGGAACAACTTGGTGAAAGTTCATTTCAATGGTTTTAAAATTAAAATAAATAAATGAAACACTAATTACTTTCACATTAGACATGACTTGCCAATCAATCTAATGATATAATTAACATTTAAGTAAATTGCTTTTTTTTAAATATTTTATTTTCTTAGTAAAACTCAATAATGATGTGTATCTACCCGAAATGATTCTAAAAATATTAATTATCGTCCTCTCTGAGCCAATAAATCTTTAAACATTAAGGATGGGTGGCATGCCCAATGTTAAATGTCTTACATGGGATGTCTTACAAAATACTTGCTTTTAACAGGACGCTTGAAATTCAAGAGAAAATCGAGGGTTATTTATTCAAATATTTATTTATATACATACTAACATGAAATTGAAAAAAAAATCAATGAAGCAAAAATATAACATAACATAAAGAAACATTGGCATTTAATAAGAGTGATTCTGAAGGAACGTTTTAGAGAATGTCGTCAGCGGCATCTAGGATTGAAGCTTCAGTTTAGCAGTCCATAACAGCTCAAAAGATAGCGTAAGGTTTCCTTAAACATGCTTTGTATTTAACACTTGTACATATTCCTAATGCTTTGAACATCCTTCGCGCTAAGGCCATTCCTTTGTCCAAGAGTCACTCCAGGTATCTTAAAGAAAACAATTGGTCATGTTAATATAATTTAAAAAAATACACTTTTCAAATATTCACTCGTACTACTTTCATTATTTTTATGAAAAAATACTATATTTTTGGTGTAAATATTAAAATAATTAAAATCAATGAATAAAAAAAGAAGAAAAACATTGAATAAAATTTGTAATGTGTTTATCATGGAAACTCACCAAACAGATACTGATTTTTTTTAATTAACTTTTTGAATAATTCTTCATTATTTAAACAATTTATTAAAAAAGTGTTTCATTTAATTATGCGCACCCTTGTGGCAATTTTCATGAAATTTCATTAATAATATTTATTTTAATTACGATTTTTAATCAAAAGTGTGAACATAAAAAATTAGATGTCTGGGCGTTTTATATTTTTTCATTACACCTTTTTCAAATATTCGTTGTTTTATTTAACTGTCCACTTATGAGACGGTTATTATTTTATATGACAGTCCACTTATGAGACGGTTATTATTTTATATGACAGTCCACTTATGAGACGGTTATTATTTTATGTAACAGTCCACTTCTGAGACGGTTATTATTTTATATGACAGTCCACTTATGAGACGGTTATTATTTTATGTAACAGTCCACTTCTGAGACGGTTATTATTTTATATGACAGTCCACTTATGAGACGGTTATTATTTTATATGACAGTCCACTTCTGAGACAGTTCAATTTCATTTAAATCTGATATTATTATTGCGGATTATTTTCAAAGATAGGAAATAATCTAAAATATCCTTACACATTTTTTTTAAATTTTAGTATCACCCAGCATTTCAAAAATTCCCAACCAAAGAACTTCATCAATTATTAGATATATTTACCTTTGGTACTATGGTATCCTGTCCATTCGCTGAGAAGGCAGTCCGACCATAGTGCATAACACTACCATAGTCATAAGGAACATCAAATGTAGATATTATGTTTCTGGGGTATTTAGCGAAGTTGGAACGGGTACCTGAAAACAATGAAGTATGTAATATACCTATCATCTGAACATAACATTATTGACTTCAACTATGAATACATCTCTGTATTGAGTGGGTTGCGCGCTGTTCAAGCTGCCACCACGCGAATCAAACCGCTCATTTAAATAATTCGATTTTACGAAAGATATCGGTCCCATAGTGCTGAACTTTCTTGTGCACGCTAACATTACAAAACCGCGTAGTTTTTGCATCTCATCATCTCTTAAACTTCATCAAAACTCGAAATAAATTAATATTCATTATTGTTGATTGTCTCTTCAAAACTCTAACAAGTCATCATTTTGTGTTACATTCCCGCTTCTATTGCCAAAACATGTGTTAAAAAAATCGACCCCTTCCGGGAATCACTCTATACAAGTGGCTGCGTGTAGTGATCAGTGTATGTCCAGTAGTGTAAGAGAGAAGGATAACAACACCGACTACTCGCAACAACACAGCGGGTGAAAGAGACAAAAAAACTGTTTTGTCTACCACGATGCCAATCTCAGATCTCCGTAAGAAGAAGCTTCTCTATGTGTCCAACGTTTTCTTTGATGTCAACCAAAGTGGAACGCTCGAAAAGAAGGACTTCGATTCGGCTGTTGAGAAAATCTGCACTCTTCGTGGATGGCCCCAGAGTCATCCCAAAAACGTAGAGACGTACGACACCATGACTAAGATATGGGATGGCCTGAGGCAGAGAACTGATGCCAATTTAGATGGAGAGTCCTTTGCAGTGGAAGCACCGTTACATGAACTTCATGTTTGACCTAGAAGATGCTTCCAACTTAACTAAAAAACCACGGCACTCTTGAGATGGTCACGGACCATTAAACAGCGCCAAATACAAATCATCTTTTTATTATTATTATTATTATCTCTAACCAAATTCCTGAATTAGTTAAGTATTTTTATCTTAAGATGAACCCAAAGACACACTCAATGGTGAAAAATCAGGAGGAAGTTTGTTTGAAAAGGAGAACTGTAGGACTTAATATTGAAAGTAATATTTTCGTTAAATTTTTAATCGTAATTAATATGAAGATAACAAAACAAATGACGATGAAATAATATAATAATTTATGAGCGAGTGGGTGTGCCTGGGTACATTTTACTAAGCAGGCACATATTGCATTCTAAATTGAGAGGCAAAAGGTCGTTTATTGTTACATTAAATAATAATTATGAGTTTTCTCATAAGAACATCTGAGATAAAAAAAACTTTGTCCACGATGTACTCGCAATCCCTAAAATAATGGCAGAAATATTGAAATACGAAATATATGTGAAACTGAATCACATAAGCAGTGATACAATAACTCAAAATTCTGTGAACGAGACATTATTAGGCTGATGATACCAAGAAGAACGCCTATAAGATCTAAAAATTGCTAGTCATCAGCGTCACATCGAAAAAAGGATCTAATTTCGAATGAATAGATCATTGATCTAATACAAGTTGAAGAATAAAATGATGTATCGTGAAAACGCTTTATCGCGAAAAAATATTTATTTATCGTGTCATAACCTAGAAAAAACCAATCAAACTGATCTCCATAAAGGCCTCAGTACTGTGCAAAACGCACAGCAGGTGGAGATGCGTCAAAAATATCCTCCATAGAGCATTATAATAAGACATACCTACATACATTAATGTCTGTCATACTTTTTTGTTTAACGGGCAAAAGGCTCGCGCCGTTTATAATTTTAAATAAATTAATTAATTATTAATGCATGTAAATACTTACTTTCTATAATATTTGCATACATTATCGTGACATATTTGTCCCTCTCTGATCTGGATTGTTCGTGAATGAATCCTAAAGCGTGCATAAATTCGTGAACAGGTGTTCCCGGAACCGTAACACAACCTGGACGCTGCAGGTTTAATTGTTGTCTTCCTCCTATAAAAACATACAAATATGATTAGTTCATTAGTAAGTTGCCTTTCGATTTCCATTAAGAATAACTGACTGACTAACTGTATGTAATAAGCATGAAAATTCTTATCTTTATACCAATAAAAAAGTAAGCGAGTTTTAGTAACAAACCTTATTGCTGAATTCACTGTATCGGTGTTAAGGTAGTAGGATTCCATAGCAAAATAAATAAAAGAAATGTTTTATTCTACTATTCGACTTATTAACGAGAGAGACATCTTTCTTCTTGTTTAGACATTGTCAATCCTGATTATAAATCGAATCATCATCATCATCATCGCCCTCAACGCTCCTACCGGGAGCACAGGGCAGAAACCAGCCTCCTCCATTCAGAGCGTCTTTGCGCCAATTGCATCACCTCTTTCCACGACATTCCCTGCGCTCTAATATCGTTGTCATAGGAACGGTGTATTGTGAAAGAGGGACGCCCGAGCCGACGGAACCCCTGCGGACGGAAGAACAGTGCTCTTTTTGGCCAACTATCATTAGGCATTCTCAAAACATGTCCCAGCCAGGACCATCGTCTCTCCTGTATTACGGAGATAACAGGTCTCTGTTGGTTGCGCCGGCGCACAGCATCATTATTTTGTAACATGTTTAATTTATTTATTTCATTTAGGTTTGTTTTATTTATTTCCCCTATCGCCGAGCTTGGATGCACACGTGATTTACCGCCATGGCGAATCCCACAAGCGGGATAACCAGCAGATTATGTGCATGTATTAAGCATGCAAGCTGTCCTCTCCGTGTCAATAACAAATATGACATTTAGGATGAGTGAAAAACCTCACCGCAAATTTTTTAATTTAAAATGTCTTTATTTTTATCGAACACCTGCCTTATACAGGAAACTCAATAACTTACGGAAAGTGCGGGATACCAAATTCTTAGCTAGGTGCTTTATGGACTACATATTATGAATACATGACTAAAAGTATAAAATTTTGCATTAAGAATACTTATAAACATTGTGAAGTAAAAGAAAAAACTTAATTGAACACAATTAAAATAGATACCTACAATACAATACAATAAAAATACTTACTTCCAATGCGTCCAATACTAGACCAGCATCCTGTAAGTTCACTAGTGACATCAAGATAATCGGTTTCGTCTGTTCTTGGAACGAATTGAATGCAAGTATAATAATGGAACTGATCAATGGCACTCATGATCAGATTTATTTCAGCATCAGCTAAAACAAAAAAAAAATACAACACCCAATGAGTTTTATGAAGTTGTTTTTACTTAGTGTTAATCGCTGAGTAATCACTTGGTAATATTTTTAACGTGAATGGCTTCTTAACTAATGAAACAAAAACAATGTGTCAAGTGTGTCAAAAATACTGGTAAAAAATATCAATCTGGTACCAACATTTATGTGATGTATGCAAGCCAAACTTGAACCTAGTTGACTAACATATCTGTGAAATTACTCATATGGAGATGCCATTGTTGAGAATAATGATTGGTAAAACGATAAAAATTGAGGAAAGAGGATATAAAGATTATAGCGGCTCTGAGAGGAATGTTGTGGATAGAATGCGTGTAAATAAGGAGTTTGGACATGTGTAACGAATGGATGACGAAGAAAATGTATTATATAAAAGGAGAAGCAGCAGTACTAACCGTCGATTGACAAAGTTCACTAAAATCTAATATATAAAAGGAAGTCGTGTGTGTTACAACACTTATAACTCAAGAATGGCTGTACCGATTTGAATGATCTCTGATTTGTTGGATTCTTCTCCGCCCGGATTAAACTATAGGCTATTAAAACATCTTACAAATTCACGGGAAGAAACAATATGAAGAAAATTATTTACGCCATACATTTTTAATTTCAAAAATAAAAACAATATGGAGAGTTATGGCGCTATTAGCGCCCCCACGTCGCCTGTTGCATTGTGCTAAAATAATCCGTAGGATCTGCTATATTAAGAACCAAATTACTATAACTAATATGAACGAAATGTGTACTAATATTTGTTTACTATAATTCGGTAGTTACATGGCAATAGGTTGTATCTCACTAAAACATAATTTTACAGGAGAGCAAAAACAAAGTTTGCAAAAGAGATATTTCAGCCAAATTTCGAGCATTATATATCAAAATGAAGGTAATTATTATTTCTACAAGATAAATGTAACATTCTCTTAATAATTTCTTCTACAAGATGTATGTAACATTCACTAAATAATTTCTTGCAGTTTAAAAATATTTGAGTTTTTTTGCCATGTTGATGAAAACAATCTTTCTACATGTCAATAAGTGACGTCTTTTCTCTCTTTATTCCGACTATAAAGAGACATATCCTTTTGCCACATCAAATATTACACTATTTTGAGCATTTTATGGAACAAACTTGAAAACGCAAAAAATGCGAGATACAACCTATTGCCATGTAACAACCGAATTATTCGACTAATATTTATGTATCGATAGACCTTCTGTCACATAAATGTGGACGTGCACAGATTATATTTGAAATTGTATTTTATTTTTGCAGATGGAAAATTATTATTGAACCAAAAATTGTGCTATTAAAGATGAAAATAAGAATGTGTTCATGTAGGTAGTTCTGATGCAAGATTGTGTAGTGAAATTTGCAGACAGAGAAGAAAAATTACGAAGAAAATTATTTACGCCGTACATTTTTAATTTCAATAAAAAATGCAATATGGAGAATTATACAAAATCAACAATGAAGTTTTTTTTATAGATTGGCCTATTTATATGATAATTTTTCTATACATTCTCAAATTAGAATCGTTATCCATACAATTTAACATCTGTAGTTCTGATATTTCAATTTTTAAAAAATCATGGAAAGAATTTTTATAAATTTTAAATGAATAGGTAAAATCTACCTGAAAAAAAAAATTAGTACCTACATACATAATTATATTACGTACTGCAGATAATTTATAAACAAATCTGAGTTAAGTATAATTGTTCAACATAAATTGTTCATGTCGGCCGGTGTGGCGCGGAGCTCTTTCCTTTGAGTCACGAGGTCCCGGGTTCGATTCCCGGACAGGGCAAAGGGAAGAATGACCTTTTTCAAATTGTCCTGGGTCTGGGTGTTACATATATATGTATTTGTATATAGTGCATTGTATATGTGTGTATCGTCGCGTTAGTACCCATAATCAAGATTCATCTAAGTTTGGGACTAGCTCGATGTGTGTGAATTGTCTATGTAAAAAAAATGAATGTAACTTTCGCAGTTTAGCGGCCCCACCCGTTGTCGAGTACTTTTTTCCATAGAAAAGGTAATATTTTTGAAACATGAGGAAATTGTTGCCATATGTAGAATTATTTTAATTTATCGGCAAAAAAAATCCACCTTGAAAATTAATTTCCTAAAATTCCGTACATATTACTCGACAACGGGTGGGGCCGCTCAAGTTTCATAGTTGCGATTTTTTTTCCTATAAAAGAATTTTTCAAAAATTTGGTGACAAAAAAATAATTCACCATATGGCAACAATTTCCTCAAGTTTCGAAAATATTACTTTTACATGGAAAAAAGTACTCGACAACGGGTGGGGCCGCTAAACTGCGAAAGTTCCAAATGAATTATATTTTTTTACACTATACCTTCGATGACACACTTTGACAATTACGGGAGTTTGTAAAGAGATTAATAATATTAATCATTCATAAAGTCAGTGGGAGAGGGCAGAAGATAGGGCAGGTGTCGAACATGTGTTGAAAGGCTAGGTTTGGAGTGGCCAGAGGTCATGTAAGCAGCGGTGGACAGTTATCTCTGGAGGAGATACTTAGGGGCAATGGGTCCCCGACCGAACTAGGACAAGGGGAAGAAGATGTATGTATGAAATCGTTCATTGATTCTTAGGCGGTACGAAGTTCGCCGGGCCAGCTAGTAAATAATAAATTGAATAAATATAAATAGAGTAGTCACTTACTAAATGTTCCATTAATGACGTATGGAACAACTCCGCCCGACCATCTGTATACTTCACTGGTCAATCCACTTTTGCCCTGGGCTTTAATTGGATGAAGGATATCTCCTTCTTTATAATTTCCTAATTCCTCTGGATTACCTTTCCCTGGACGCCATTTAGCCACACGCTTTCCTAGATGTGGAATAGAAAATAATTAACATAAAAAAATTAAATGAAAAATAAATTAACATCAAAATAAATTAACTATCCTGGCTATTTAATGTATGGCAATGGACTACTGGAAATACGTTAGTGGGTAAACTGATCCGACAAGAGTTGAGTTCGTCGGTAGCCTGGAGGTAGAGTCTCGGCCTTGTGAACAAGGGGTCCGGGGTTCGATCCCAGGTGCCGGCAAACTCCCCTTTCATGACACAAGCTTTTAGCTTACTGTGAAAGGTGTATAAGGTTGTATTTGGGTTTATAAGAAAAAACAGATATATCTTTTTTTTAAAAAAAAGTGCAAAACAGAGAAGCATTTTTCATTTTTTGAGTTTATACGAGAGCTGTAAATGCTGAAAATCTTTAATACCTGTTAATGTAGAAGGATGTCCATAGATTTCTTTTCCAAGAAATGAAATATCCATAACATCTTCTTGCTTGTGATTATGCTTGCCAGCCTGGATGTCACAAAACATTCCCACAAGCAGTAAATAAATAAAACCACGCTCCATATTGTGCATGTAAATAATATTACTCTACTAGTGCACTAGAACAGCTGTAATTTTTTGATAATTGCAGACTGAATGAATGCAATTCTCAATGTTACTTTGTCAGTTGAAAAATACCTTATTTATACCGTTTTCATTTCGTATCTAAGTACTTACTCAAAGGGAAGGGATATTGATAGCGGTTAAGGGAAAATGGTAATTATATGAATATTATCTTGTGTTATTTTGTATCATTGTATGAATATGAGAACAATTTTCAGTGCCTAATAATAATTAACCGAATACGGAGCTCACACAGATAATATTTTATAAGTTTTATTATTTTCTTGGAATCTTGTCTGAAAGATGTTTTTCTCGTGTTATTCAAAAGAATATCAATACACTGAAGCGTTGTCTGTATATTATATTGTTCTGTTAAGAAAAATAATATAATAATTAATCAGGTTAATTGACACTACAAATTATAAATCGTGAGAGAGATGTCCTTGTTTCAAATTGCCTAATTGTGGAATTCTGCTACGTGTGCACCAACGCAATTAATCCCTAATTATTAAAACGGAGGTGCAACGTATGATGAATTCTGATATATGGCTCAAAAAACATGGGAAATAATTTGCATACCATGGACGGATCTAGTCAATAAATTAGAAATTTTAAAATGTCAACTATCATTTTAACTAGCGGTCAAGGACATATCTATACCATTAATGAAAAAATATTATCTGTACAATGAGAAATAAATATATATACTTGTGTATTTGATGTGTTTTCTCAATAATACCTCCTTCTTCTTCTTAATCTTAAATAGACTAATTAATAAGACTCTTAATATTATGATAAAACCATTGATTTTTTATTTTGTTTTGTAATATATTTTTTTGTAAAAGGCAATTGCCGTATATTATAATAAACACTTGTAATATTGTAGAAATGTTTTTGAATACAGATATTTCAGGCACAATGCTGGTATTTTGATCCCGCGTTCTGAGCCCAATCCTTTGATATCCTGTATAATATCTGGATAGGTGATTTTTTTCCCGGCATTAAACTGTTAAGTTTTTGTGTGACCATGACTGATCATATAGAGACTTATCTGGTTGTATAATGCTGAGAAGTGTGGATGGCAATTCTGCCGCCGCGTAAAAAGACTAAAAGGTCTTTTCATGCAGGAAGGTACTCTTGCGATGTGGAGGCCGAGCTATCCTTCCATCGTTTAGGGGGTCTTCCTGGTGGGCGTCGTCCATCAGGTAGTCCATGTAAGACAATTCTTGGGATAATACTATCATTAATCCTCTGGACGTATTCGTACCAGAATCTCCGACGTTGTCTTCTCCATCTAACAACGTCTAGGACTTCAGACATTTCCCAGCTTGCAGTATTTCTGACACGGTCTCGTAGGCACAATAATACCAATATTTAAATAATCATTGGTTTATTATATTTATAGTAATGGTACACAAGCAGTAGAATTCCATAATCGGATGAATTGAAATAAGTGTATTGTTCAAGGATAGATTAAACAACGTGAGAGAGACGTTTTTCGACTTCTTAGGTCATTATCAATCTAAGAAATCGAAAAACTACTCTCGCGTTGTTCCATCTATAGTAGAACGAAACACTTGTCTTTATTTATTAGTTTATTCATACTACGAAACATTATCACAAAAAAAACACATGACAGATTATTCAAAAGTATGCGAATTTTTGTACCATACAAATAGTCTGATTTATGATAGACAATTATAAATAATTGTAATTAATCTACCAACGCTTGCCGCACCGGTTACATTGTATACTTGATAACTAATTATGTGATAAGAAATCCATATAGGCCATCCAAATAACTTTGAATGTAATAGGCAGACATACTTACAACAACATCATGACTTGGATATCAAATACATTTTGTTCTGCTATGGAACATGCCACTAATCCTCAATATCTTATTTTTTGGCATATGACCTGCAAATGTAATTAAACATGCAGTTTGTCTATTGGCGAGTCCATTTGTGGGAGATGCCGTGACAGTATGGATTGAAAGGATATAACATAACATGCATAGACAATTCACACACATCAAGCTAGTCCCACACTAAGATATGAATCTTGTATTATGGGTACTAACAGTATACTACGTTAAGTTTCCAAGTCTTTTTCTTAATATTGTTGAATTTTTTTATTGCCTTTTTCTTTATTTCTTATTTTCTCTTAATCTTATAAATAACTGTTATAAATGTTATAACTGATGTGGACCCTTAATGCTTTCATTGTTTCAATCTTTTCAGAACAAAAACAGGAAAAGCCATTCTTGATAATTATTTTATGTGAAACAATATAAAAAAATAGTATATTGTAATCAAATAAGATAAAATTTCAATCAGGAATTTCTCGGGAATGAGTGAAATGGACACGATATTGAATTATTATATGATTTATTAATTAACAAAATAAATATAACAACAATTTATCATGTTATATTGTAATAAGCGAACACATGAATTACTATAATAAATAAAAATGATGCAGTATGTACCTACCTACATATATATTCATTCAATATAATTAAACAAATAACAAGAAAAGAAACAATAAACAAACAATGTAAGCCTTTTTACATAATTCAAAATTATAAACACTAAGTAAAAATTGTCATATTATGTATTCGCCAGTCCAAGTTCCTCGTTTTTATTTTTCATACTATTCCTATAGAATACCCGTACCTATATGTAGAATAAAATGAAATCTACAAGTCCTCACAATTGTACATTTTATTTACAATTTGTACATCTTTTGTACTCAATCCAACTCTCTGTCCTAAATGCCCTGTATACGAGTGATCCTAAAACATACAAAAAAAATAAGCTTTATTATAAAGAAAACATAAATAAGATTAAATATTAAAGTGTATACATATACTAAAGATATACTATATTATCCTTATACCTATAATTTCTTGTTTGTCTTATCGTTGTAAGTTTTTCCACATGCCCAAACCATAATAGTTTGCTTCAATTCATTCTTTTTTAAACTCCTCATCCTCACTGACGGGCCCTGTTCCCTCTGAACGCCTACGTAGGTGGGCGGAGGATCCGCAAATAAGCGAACCTTTCCTACCCCAAGAACACCTTGCTGCAGGAGGCGATCTAGACTATGGGACATGGATCTTTAACGCTCTTCTTGTGAGCACAGGGCAGAGACCAGCCTCCTCCTCCTACTACATGAAATGTATGGATGTGATGGAAGCGATGTATGTGCAGACACAGGAGGAAGTGACAATGGCCTTTCTGCTTGCCCCAGGGGGGAAATGGTGTGATCTTATGTGTGTATGTATAAAAAAAATAAGTGCTATTATTTATTTGCAATCAAATACTTGATGTAAAATCTAATTGAAAAAAAATAATCAAATAGTTTTAAGGATATGCGTTTAACACTGATGCAGACTTTCTATTAAACAGAATATATCTAAATTTTAATTAATTCAGCTGAAAATACTAACCACAAACAACACAAAATTATGGAAGAAAATTTTGTAAACTAATATTGTTAATATTATATTACTTAAGATTTATTATAGTTAGGTATCTGCTGACTATATGTGTAAGGTGGATGTACAATAATTGAGAGCAAAGGCAAACAAGTACCTAGTTGTTGGTGTACATTTATAATAATGTATAAAATAAATCATATAAAATACAGACTCCAACATCACAATATAGGTAGATATTTATATAAGACGTATGTTATACCTATTAACTATATGGCATGCCTACATATAGTGAAAGTGTTATGTACTGTATTATCATATTATTATGTACTTATGTTAACTATGTAACTACACAGACATCAGACAGACAATGCTCAGTTTATCCACTCATCATCCTTTCTCATTAGATTTAAACTACGTTTATTTATTCAATAACATTAATATAATGCCTTTGTATACTACTTTATAGGAAGATGAGTGTGTGATAATATTGACACATCATTCAATCACACAAATTAAAATAAAAACAATTAATATTCATGACTGATTATTGACAATGGATTAAGAACATAAGGTCAACAAAACTAAAATACTCACAGCAAAATATAAATCGATGAAAACGTTGTCAGGAAGAGTTAGAACTTCTTTCTTATCCCATTTTCTCTTATTCAGATAGTCAGCCCACACGTTTAAACTTAATTTATATAAACTACGAGGATCACGACACGGCATAGTATCCATTTTCAAAACGAACCCCGCTGCCATTTTGGCAGAATCCAGCGAACTGAATTGACGGAGTTTGTGTTGCATACTAAATTATATAAATATACCTGTATTATTTCGCAAACATTTTCTACCATAGTTGCATAATTCTTAGGCGAATCATATTATATTGTACAATTATTTTCATATATTTGAGAAAGATAAGGTGATTTATTAAATTCTTTCAGAAAAATCAAATTTGTGCAGTTTTATGCTCTTTTAATATATATATTTTTTATATCATTCGCCAGATATAAAATAAAAAAGAAATCTTGGCAACATTACAAGTTGAGAAAGTTTATTATGAAACTAGCTACAAACATAATGTTGCCAGCATTTAGAGGACAGAAAGATTTCACTGGTTTGCGCAAATTGGTTTACTAAATCGACTGAGATCTGGTGTAGGAAACTGCCGCGACAATAGAGAACGATGGGGCTTCCTACAGGACGAATCCGGAGCATGTGACTGTGGTGCAGCACAGACTATGCCACACTTGTTGGAATGTCCATTGTGCCCTGTCACTTGCACTATGGAGGATATTTTTGACGCATCCCCACCTGCTGTGCGTTTTGCGCAGTACTGGAGATCAGTTTGATGGTTTTTTCTCTGGGTTTCGACACGATAAATAATAAATAAATTCATTCATCACAGTTTTCATTTCACAGTCTTCTCGTACGACATTATTACGTCCTCTGTCTCCCAGATTTATACGACAAGTTATTCTTAAGTAATTAATTTTTACTGCATTTATGTATTTATTTATTTAATTCTTCACTGTACATTGTTTACAATAATACAAATCAACATAGATAAAATCATTTATACAATTCAATGTACAGAGGGATTTACTTATTTTATTTATTCAATCTTTTTGATATTTACCGACATATATTTTATACTTGTTGATTTGTGTTCAAATATTATTGTATTCATATGAACAATAACTTGATTAGCGCTCCAGGAGCCTAAGCTAGTACCGTCAGTAACGCTATATTATCTCCATGGTAACAACGGAAATTTCTAGCATTGCACCGCTGTTACCATGGAGATTATGTTGTTACCATGGAGATAATGTAGCGTTACTGACGATGACGGTACGACCAATCCGACTTAGGCTCCTGTAGGTTTATATAGAGAAATACTCAAATAAAAATGTTTGTTACCTTTGGTACAATAGTATTATTCCCATTAGATGAGAAGGCCTTACGATTATAGTGCATAACACTGTTGTAGTCATATGTCTTATTGAAGTAAGAAATCAGATTTACGGGATATTTCATGAAATTAATATTACTGGCACCTGTAGTAGGAAAAAAATCGTTAATTATATTATATAATAATAAACTTTATTGTACAAAATATTAAGAAAAAAATAATATTACAACATGGTATATACAAGTAATTTGCACGATGGGCGAGTTTTTCGCAGGGACGCGATATCTTCCCACTAACCCAAATATAAATGTAAATTAAATACACAAAACTAGCGCATAAGGTTAAGAAAATATACCTTATCAATGAAAAAACAAATGGCTCTAAAACATTAAGTTTAATTTTAAATCATCAGTTGCCCTTTGTAAAAAAGTTGGTTTACCATGTCTACGACATGTTCTATTTTTCTTCTACTTATGGGTTAAACCGAATATACTCGAATATTCGTGTATCGAAGCATCGCAGTCGTCAAATCGCTCGCTCTTAATTAAGAGCTTGCATTAAAGAGTATTGGGACATTTATTCAACAAATGTACAATGAGAAATAATAATGAAAAAAACTTGAATTTGCGAGCCGGCTTTCGTTGTTAGACAAATATAAAATTTGTAGTACATATTATAAAAATCTTGCCTAAAGATGAGAGCGAAAGCTATTGAAAGCCAGGTCGCGAATTAATAAGTTCAAGAATGGAATTACTATAGGCACATCTTTTTTTTCATTTTGATATTTGGTGTTGCTGTTTATATTATATATTATTACGGTATTTCCCAAATGTGGGATAGCTTGTTGACTAACTGCATGCAATAAGCGCGCTGAGTTACCCTATATGTTGACTAACTGCATGCAATAAGCGCGCTGAGTTACCCTATATGTTGACTAACTGCATGCAATAAGCGCGCTGAGTTACCCTATATGCAATATTAACAGTTGAAGAGATTCAGGATCAGTAGCATATCTGTGATAATATGTAATTATTTAATTTAATGACCTCTTAAAACATTTTCGTATAATATAGTAATATATTCATCTCTATCTGGTCTGCTGTGTTCATGAATGAATCCTAGAGCATGCATAAACTCGTGAATAGCTGTGCCCTTCAAAGTCACACACCCCGGTATCTGAAGATTCAACGTCTGAGCGCCTCCTTAAAATAATCATGAAAATTATTGAATGATTTGAGATCAAAAGTCAGCAATTTTTTTTTTTTTTTTTAAATAAATTTTGATATTCTTCATGTTAAGTTCTGCATAACAACATTTTACAAATAAGTTGAATGTGTATATACGCGTATGTTTGAATGAATACATGGGTGTTACATGTATATGTGTTCAGTGCATTGTATATAATTATGTGTCTCGTCGTGTTAGTACCCATAATACAAGATTCATATCTTAGGGACTAGCTCGATCTGTGTGGATTCTCTTTACATGTTATGTTATGTTATATGTGTGTACATATATATAATATATGTTATATGTACATATGTGTATAAATTATTTGAACGTATGTATTTTTGTTATATTATATAGGTACTTTGTTTTATTGTCTATATCTATGCATGTATTGCTATCTATAGTTATAAATTAAGTTTGTGATCATCATTGTAGAATTTTGTACACCTAGAGATTAAAAAAGAAATTATGTGTAAAATAGCGGAGGCAATAGACGTTAGTACAGAAATTTCTAAAAACTTATTTTTGGATTAAATTTGTTCTCTGTCAAATCAATTATGTATTATTTTAATAAATATTGCATTTTGAACCTAACTCAAATTCTACTATTATAGATCAATAATTTCTCAAAGCATGAGCACGGCTCAATGCTGTGGATAAAATAGATAATAGTTAAACATTGTCTACAAAACATTTAATCTGTTTGAAATTATTTCAATGAATATAATAATTTGAATTTTAGTAAAACATACTAGTTTAATCGTTAATTATTCAAACGATATATTTAGCATGAAGAGAGTCATAAATTTTTAGGGCTAGTTACATAATAATGTAGTATGCCTGGGCCGACATGTGTATGTATTACGGAGCCATAAGATTTTTATTTTGGTGAAGCTATTTTTACTTTTCATCTTTGATTACACGACTAGGTAAATTATATATTTCCGGTATTAATCTTTATAATATGCAGGAATTATTTCATTTGATAATACGAATTAATTTTATGATAGATAATTTCATGGCTGATTGTATGAAGGAAGTCTCGTGAAGTAATTTATAGCTTTGGCATATTTTTTTCAGACATTTACAGTTAGTAAACGAGTTTGACTTAATTACCACACAATCTATTTACATAATACATTTATAAACCAAATTTAAATATAAATAAATACAAGTACCTACCTATTAGTAGTCTTGTCCTTATTTATACCATCACATTATCTTCCACAAGTGAGGTAGTCAGTGAATCAACCACAGGTGATTTACATGCAAATCATCCTCTGAGTGTCAACAAGATTCAAGGCATTCAAAATGGGTAGTATACCTCTTCGGACGACATAACCGAATAATAATAATATTAAGACGCTTTGAATAGCATCGCGTCGAATTGAGACATAATGAGCGATTGCGCGCAAAATTTAATATAATTTGATTCGTAACTTTTTTTTTTCAAATTACGTCTAAGCTTGGTTACGTCTTTTTGGTTGGTTGGTAGAAATTTTTGGTTGGTTGGTGAAAATTGCCTAAAGGCAATAAACCCGCCATTTGTGTTATATTGTTTATTCCACAATAAAGATTATTTTATTTTTTATTTTATTTCATTTAAGCTTGATAACCTTTTCTCGGCTTTTCAGCGTGTATGGAAGAGACGCTACTGAATTACTGATGTGTATGTATATTTTATATTTAAAAAAAATATATTACCAATACGGCCAATACTGGACCAACATCCTGTAGAGTTACCACTGATTATCAGGTAATCATCCTCAGTGGTTCTTGGAACAAATTTAATGCAAGTCTGCAGATGAAAATCATTTATGGCACTTAAAATCAGACTGATTTTATCATCACCTGGAAGTCGTGTAAAAAAGAAACACTTTTAAGACATAAAATAAAAACAGAGTAACTGATTTTTATGACTATTTTATTAAAGTGACTCAATGTTTATCGAGCAAAGGCTCAAACCCAGCGAAACAAAAAAAAATCGAACTTTTCTGCTCGTTGTCTGTTCTTGCTGTTGAAATAGTATGTCTTCTATAATAAGGTTGGTCCTCGCACTTCAGGGACTACTTTATCACTCAAAATTTGGCCTCTGTTTTTTAGTCTCTTTTCTTACCTATTCTTAACACTTTTACCTCCTGTCTTCCTTCCCTTAAGGGTTTTTGTGAAAGTTTCATGACATGAGATTTGTTGGTAGAAATAGTGCCCCCGCAATAAACCATTCCTCTGTGCATTGATTTTATAATAGTATTCAATTCAAATGTGTAAAATTATTATTAATATCCTAAAAATATCACCCTGTACTGAGACCATAGCAGCTTTTGACCACGGCGATTTCAGCGGAAAAAACGAAGCAAATAAAAAAAAACAAAAAACAGAGAAAAAAAAACAAAAGATACACCGATCAAAGGATAGTCTCTATCCTGGCGATAAACTCATTGTATGTTATGTTGAAAATATCAAAATAAACATTCAAATGATTAAATAATTTTATTACCTTACCGACAGATTTTGTGCAATCAAATCAAACCTACACAGCACAGTATAAATAAAATAAATTGTCGGTTTTTTCTCCAAACCTTGATATTATTCTTAAAAAAATGGACAATGCAGGCAATTATCTCTTATTTGGTTTAGTATTTTTTTTTATATGTATCAATATCACACACACCGTATCCCAAGTGGAGTAGGCAGAGAGGATGGAACGCCATAATATATAGCCTTATAGATCTATAATCGCATGAGTATTATAAACCGTCCAGTAATTTTCTCAGACATAAAAACTGCGCCCTTTTTGATAATATTTTTTATATCTCATATTTATGTAACTTTTATACATAGGTACATACATATGTGCTGGAAGAACTGCCACCAATCAATAAGCACGCTTATCGTTTGTACAGTTCATAATAATTTTTAATTATGATTAATGAATTTTAGTAAAAATATTTTTTTCATTTTTTAAAGTTTTGAATTAATGAAATAATAAAAATATAACATATTCAAAAAAATGAGTCCATAACGATATAAAAGTAATTGACGTTAAATATAAAAAAAGTATTTGAAAACTTACTGAATTCGTTTCCGATTTCAAAAGGGACAGTTTTATTCGGCCATCTATACAATGTGTTTGCCATTCCACTTTTAGCCATAGGTTGCGGGTGTAATATATCACCCTCAAAATATTCTCCTAATTCTTCGGGATTCCCCATATCGGGAGTCCATTTCGCTACCAATTCACCTTCAAAAATATTACATCAATTCAGTGAAAGCAAAGTATACCTACATAATGAAAAAAAAATATCTTATTTAATTATCCTTCAACGTGGATCTAAGGAACACAGGGCGTAAACACGCTCCCTCTATTCAGAACTGAATTCAGAATTGAGTCACCTTTTCCCATTCCTAAAGGCACGTTTTCGCTGATACAAGCAGCACTGCAATACCAATAAGTTCAACCACGCCATGACGCCTGGCGTTGATACTGTGTTTTATATGAATGTATTGGATCGTACATCTCAATACTGATTCCGCACAGGGCAATGCGATGTAGTTGAGCTCATATTACAGTGTTGCTCGAGCCAGCAGAATTGATGTCTTTGTTATAGGAACTTTATTATGAATTGTACTGACAAATTCTGTGAGTGGTGTGTGAAAATGTATGTCATTAAACTAATTCAAATTGTACTGACTAAAAAACCTAATTCAGTTCATTAGACTAAATATCTTTACCTGTACGATGGGAAGGCTTTCCATAAATTTCAGACCCGAGAAAATTTAAATTTATTTCGTCAGTTTCATCGGTGACTGGAACAAGTAGCATACTATGGACGCCACAAAATACAAATAAACATGATAATTGGACGTAGAATCTTGCCATTTTCTAAAATAACATCAACGGGTCGTGATTTATTTTTAATATGTTATGAAAAATTAACAATGTTGTTTAATAAAGTAATATATTTTAGTTCTTACAAATATTTTGTTAAAATGCTAGTGCATGTTTTGGATACTACTAGTTTTACCAAGAAACAAAATCATTTCACTTTTCATTCATTCCTACCATCATGGTATTTCCAACAAGGGGGTAGCCAGCGGATCAACTGCATGTAACAGACATGTAACTTTTCCTCCCTCGACATAAGATTACCAGGGAGAAGGCTATCCTGCGCGAAACGAAACAACTCCTCCCTCCGTCGAATTCCAGTCCAATAAATATTATAATATCGCGTAAATTTTATCATATTTCTTCATACTTCACCCTGTTTTTGTGAAACATGGAGTAAAAAATAGGCTTCAAATATTAAATTTCTTCAATTTAGCAACGAGTTATACCAGCCTACCCAATGTTCTAATCGTTAAATTGGCACTGAGGGGACATCTTGCATTTTTGTCACATGCTTGCTACCCTATTTGTGCGATTTGCCGTAGTAATAGATAAATATAGAAGAAAAAGAAACAGAATAAAGTTGTTTTAACTTACCTTTTTTTCTATGTATTAACAGTGTTTCAATCCTAAAACGAGTGGATGGTCTTGAGAAGAATAGAATAGAGCAGTGTTTAAACGTAAAGTGTCTGTTTAGTAAATCTACAATACGGAATGTATTAGACGTGAGAAGTAGCTAGTTTTTATACTATTGATAAGGCTGTAAACAATTCCATTATCTAAATGTGACCAGGCCTAAGCATTAGCCAAATAATTATATGAATAATTTAAAGTCTAAATCCATTTCCCTAATTTAAATAAGGCTTAATTCACATTATTATATTATTATTCTCAGCGGGACAGTTAAAAAAAAAACAAAGCATATCCAAAAAAAAACAAAAAAAAGACAACATTAAAAAGAATCAAAGGAGAGTCCTAGTTGCTATCTAATTGCAATATGATGTCGTATTTTTGAAAACAGAATAGATGTCATTGTCTATTGCTTACTATATTTAAAGAAATATTTAACTTGACCACGTGGATCAAATTTTCAAGGACAGTCGCGATTTGATCCACTTGACCAAGCCAGAATATTCACATATAAAAATCACATATCAGCAGACAAAAAAACAAGAAAATAAAAAATAAGCAAACAAATAAAAGATCACCACAGAATGTTCGTTGCCTCAGTCAATCTCTGAAAGGCAGAGAAAATACGTCACAATGCTGAACCAACAAATTAAATGAGCCTTGTTGGTCAAAAAATATTCATCGCCAATTTTTTTCTTCCATGGGTAGGATAAAAGAACAAATGTTGTATTCAGCTGTGAACAGGAATAGCAACAACGAATGATTCAAATTCTTTATTCATATGAAAATATTACAAAACATCTTTAAGACAGTATGTTAAAAAACTTACAATATACCTATATGCTGTTCGCCCCCTGGGCTTAACTAAATGATAACATAACATAACATAACATACATAGACAACTCACAAGATAAATTACATAATATGTACCTACTTATGTATATCTACTATTTATAGAAATAATAAAACAGGTTTAGCTGCAATTTTTCGTGTGTTCTGCAAAATATCGGTGTTCGTACAATATCACAAATAAGACAGTTGACATCTTTAGTTCAGCGACAAGTATGTCATCCATTAAGAATGTTTTCTTTTTGAAATCAACGATTTATTTTTTTGAAAAAAAAAATATTGACTGATTCCTTGTTTCCATGATGATAATTTAGAAGCGAAGGTACACAATCCAATTCAGCGATACATTTGCCCTCTGGAATCATATTAGTGATGACTTTTCGTACTTGATTTATGTTTTTGTTGCCAATGTGCATGAATTTAATACGACTTGACAGGATAAAAGACTTGGGTATTGTATTTGATGACAAGCTTCATTTTGAGGCTCACATTAACGAGCTTATCGAGCATTCTAATAGATTACTAGGTTTTATTTTGAGGTCAACTAGTGAATTTAGGGATCCCAAAACAATGATAACATTGTATATTACACTTGTGCGCACTAGACTCGAATACTGTTCGTCTATATGGAATCCGCTATATGACAAATATGTTACGTCTATTGAACGTCTGCAACGTTAGTTTTTGCGAATGTGTAGACGCATATATGGAGTTGCTATGAAGGATAATCTGATTGAGTTATCGAATCGCCGTGAGCTTATTGATGCATGTGTTCTGAGGAGAATCTGTACATCTGATGTTGACGCTCCTCAGTTATTGTCTCGGGTAGGTTTTTGTGTCCCGTCGGATAGGAGGTCGTATTGCCCACTTTACTTAAGTAGAGTGCGTACTAATGCTGGTTTGAGAACTCTACACCGCATTATGAGTGCTTACAACACCAGATTTGGTAGTGTTGACATGTTTGCCGGCAGCGCTCATACTTTCAAAATGTCAATTTTACAGGTTATGTGTAGCGACTCTTAAATAACATAACATAACATAACATGCATAGACAATTCACACAGACCGAGCTAGTCCCACACTAAGATATGAATCTTGTATTATGGGTACTAACACGACGATACACATATATACAATGCACTAAACACATATACATGTAACACCACAATACGTAATATTTGTTATTATTTTTGTGAACATGGTTTCTCTTTATCTTAGATATTGTCTTCCCTTCCCATTTTCCCAACTCCGTGACACTCAATTAGATATAAGGTATATGTAGGTATGTAGTTCTTTAATTTATAATGGTAGGTTATGTTTGTATTGTTTCTGTTTTTGTCTTTTCGATTTAAGGATATGTGACTTCTTTTGTTCATTTTAATCAAGTGTGTAGCATCATATTTTGATCGTTTTAATTAATCTCGCATTGAGATTGTTCTGCGAGGATAAAAAATAAAGTTATCAATTTCCTTGAATCCTTACTTTTATCATAAATATTTATTAGTTTTCGCTTATATTTATTTCTTTCTGTGTATTATTATTTCATCATTATTGTTATTTTAATATGTATGACAACCGAATGGGTTTTGATTAAAATAATTAATTAATTATTTGAACACTTATAAAGAGGACATTGCATTGAGTACTTCTTTTCTTGTATAATATTTGGTTGTATTAGATATGTATGTTTTGTTTGTAGTGTTCTGTTGATTGAATAAATAAATAAATACGCATAACCAAAAAAAAAAAATTGTATTGAATGGTCGCTCAAAAAAAAATTGGTGCAATGCGATCAAACAAATAGATGTTGCAAGGCTTGGAGAACAATATTTTTTTAAATGTAAATAACCTTGATATGCCCGGGATAGTAGGTATTGTGCCGAAAAGTTATTATTAAAAAATAGTAATTGTTATTTAGAAAGATCGCGAATTCAATATAAAACAATGCAGTTCATAAGAACTCTGAAAGTCCCAACATTAAAAATATCGCTGCACTTAAAAGGTACCTACATTAATATTGTTATTATTATTTGCTAATCTTTGTACCTACCTGCATTCAAAATATCATTGTTTATTTAAATTTGTACCTACATAGCAACAGGGGTTATAAAAAAATAATAATTCAACAAAGGATTGAGGGTTGCATTCATTAAATACTTCAACTAATTGTTTTTAAAATGAATATTCTAGAATGTCTTCGTATTGTTATTGTTTAGTATCGGCTTGGTTGGATTTATACCTACGCTTTGAGATATTGAGTGTCGATATCGGTGACATGTGTTGAATTATGTAAACAGCTCTTTAGGTATGAATTATAATTTAATTGTAACATACGTAGTTTAAATATTTAATTATCTACCTAAAGGGTTGTAATGTGTTGCTGTGTAATAGAATAAGATATGTGTTATTTTGTATTGTGCGAAAAAGACGCTATAAAAATGAACAGTGATAATGGACACACGAAATGTTTGAATTTAATATCAGTGAAAGAGACGCTTTAATTATTTATATGTGAATTATTATAAATCAGTGCATTGGACGCTATACGATATCAAACTTCTTTGTAAATATTTATTTCATCATACATAATGCAGACAAGGGTGCAGGTGTACCCGCAATACAATGGAACTTGCAGTAGGCGTGTATTGCTACTGCAATCAACCAATCACGCCGCTGCACGTAGATGTATCGCGTCATCGAAGGGGTAGGACCAACCCCTCTCTACACCACTCAAGGAACAGCGGAGAAATGTCCTTGAAAGATCAGTCAGTCTCCTCTAGTCATCATCGTTAGTGAGTGGTAGTGAGGAGTCAGTCGTAAACAGGCGTCCTTGGTATAAGGATCGCTTCTGCCATCACTCATCAGCTGACCTTCAGAGAGACAAGTGTCTCTAGTCATTGGGCTTCAGTTGAGTTGAGATTTTCTCCTCCTGAAGCCATGACGTGCCAACTTCGCACCTGTGTAGGCTGGTAATTGCCTCCAGGAGCCTCGAACGTAGGGCTTCGCCCTACCAGCACTACACCCAGGGGATTCTTCTTCAACTTGTTTGCCTCTAAGCATTTTCATGCTAGAGGCGCTCTCAACGTGGGATCCTTTATTTATTCATCGCAAGTGTAAATTAATTGATTTCAAAAGTGATTCGTTAATTAATTGAATTGAATCAAGTGTGTATTTTTTTGTGGGATAATTAAGTGTGCACAGACAATGGGGTTAGTAATTAAGTCGTAGTATTGTCTAGCCGTATTTTCGTGTGTTTGTAATAGTGGTAAGTTACATATTCTTCATTTAATTAAATGTTTATTTAAAATTGAGATCTGTTTTTATACATTCGTCATTGACGACATATAACTTGCCAGGTCTCTTGAATTATGTACATCTGCATATTTTAATCGAGACCATTTAAATTTATTTAATTTTTATTCATGCTACATATGGGACTCCTGGACGCTATCAGAAGCGCCAGTAGTAGTCTACATTGCATCTTGTTCTCATGCTCTAATTTATATATAACATCAACTAATTCTCCAACCTCTCTACCCCCCCCCCCATATCAACCTTTTATGGCTTAATCATGGTGTGTAAAAGATGTGTAATATTAAAGTATATGTAGGAAAGAGACTATTTACATATTAATGTAATATAGGGAAAGAGCATATTATTAATTCAAGTACCTACATGTTTTCTAAGACAACCAAAACCATAGAAGCCAATGTAGATAAAAGGTTATTTCTTATTTGAGATTGGCACAAATAGTTTCTGAATAGTTAATTTAAATAAACACATTGATTTCAATGCGAAATAAATTTATTGAATATATATTTATTGAATAATAATAGCGAAATAAATTTATTGAATAATAAATTTATAGTTTATCAAAAAATAAATTATAAACAAACACAATTTAAAATGGAGAAATGTTGTATTACGAAATAAAGTATAAATTTTGAAAAAATATAATCTTAACACTAGAGCACACGCGCTCCAAATAGAACTTAAGCACACGCACCGCGAGTGAAACCTTCGCATGCAATTAAATGCTTATAACTCTGTTATTATATAAGATGAAACTATCAAAATTGCATCATTATGTACCTTGGAATATAAACAACAAATCTGCATTATTTGATTTTTTGAAAATTTCTTTATTTAATACGGAAATAGAAAAATATAACATCACCTATATTTTCGAATACAAAGTACACCATGGTAACACGCGTCGCGAGGCAATCCCCACTTTTATTGCTGTGTACGTAAGGATCGCATTCAGGTAAAAAGATACATTATGTAGTTTAGAGTTCCTATTGAATTTCGGCGCCATTCAAACACAATTGTTTTTTTTTGTCATCTCGTTTCGGATTAACTTTTGCAATATAAATATTTATTATTATTATAGTTTTATTTTAATGTTTGTACCCAACAGAGAATTATATTCGACTACTTACTTATTCACTTATTGATAAAAGCTGTTATTACCAATACTAGGTACTACTACTATACCATCACGGCACATCCCACAAGTGAAGTAGCCAGCAGAACAGCTGCATGTGATAAACATGCAGGCCGTCTTCTCTGTGCCAATAAAAATTAAGACATTCAAGATGGGTGGCAAACCTCATCGCTATATTATTCTGTACTATATAAAGTATATCGCTATAACATGTTATTCCGAAAAAATGATAATCAAATAATTGTTGTAAAAATTATTTTTGAATCACTTGTGAAAAAAAATTGTACCAGTTCTTAATTTAAATCAAAACACAAAATCTGAAGTACACAAAAATACATCACTTTTTTATAAACATTTTTTTACCATTACATTTTAAATGTAATGGTTAGAAAATTGTAATGAAATTATCTTTAAATAAGATATTAAATTGATATTTTGAATGTGTGTACCTACGTTAAAAAAATAATAAAAAATATTGTTCGGACAATTATTATGTATATAATTATAATATTCACCTATGTTTAAAAAAAACCAAAACGAAACCTAGAACCGTACACCGTCAGATATTTTTTATGAATGAGTACTTGCATAGTGACGCCGTTACACGCGTAGTGGGAGAATCCCCGCGGAACAGCAAAAAACTGGCAAAAATTACTCTTATGAAGATTTTAAAGAGCTGATTTCACTATAAATAAATGTTGCTTATTGAAGGGTAGGATATCATAGAAGGAAAAACTCGTCAATCTCGTTGATTTTATTTTATAACGAAAAAACTGTCGATGTTAAGGTTTCCCCGCGCACGCGTGTGCTCTCGTGTTAACAATCGTACATAGTTTTTTTTTAAATAGAATATTTAAACTTGAATTACTATGTTTATTTGTTACATTAATTGAAATTACGCTGTCGTGATTTCAGTGCATTTGTACATAGCCCTGACACTCTGAATATCTCTTGCACTGAAACCATTCCTTTGTCCAATTACCGCTCCAGCTACCTAAAATGTTAAAAACAAACACTAAATTATTGTTAATTCAAGTAGATGTAATAAATTCAAATCTGTATGATGAGAGAGCCTTCTGCACATTCGGACATCACAGGAGCTGTAGATCCCCATTTATAAGCAATTGTAGATAACTGTGTGATCTATAATTGAGTGTGATGAGATAAATTATATCATCATGATAAATCATTTCTACTACTCATTTTTATACATCCATGGAGACAAAATTGTTCCCGAGAACTTTATTTCCTTTCACGATACAAGCTTTAAGCTAACTGTGAAAGGTGCACAAAGGTTTATCATTAGGGTTTATAACAAAAATTACATGATAAATCTTGTTTTTAGAAAAAAACTCAATGTGTTTGTGGCGAACGCAACATGAACATCGAGGAGAGAAAAAATAGCTTACAAACTCTTTCTCCTGAAAATGCCTGCCACATATGTGGTTGAAACTTTGAAAACACAAAAAATACTCAGAACCTCTGACACTGACATTTTCACGCCGAAAAAAAATAATTCTAAAACTACTCGTGAGAATGGTCAGTATAATTGAGAGTAGTAAATATATATTCATAGAAGGTACGTTGTGCGTTATTTTAAGCATTTTTATTTTAAAAATTTATAAATCTATTATCCTATCCTTCCATTTATACAATCAAGGATATCCCTCTAGTTGGGTAACTAGTAAGTTTAGTTGGGTAACTAGTAAGTTTACAAACGCCGGGCGTGAGAGTCTAAAATCACACCAACTGTCTAGTTCCATAACTCAACAGGTCGAAAAGTCTTATATTCGAGAAATCGACATTTTTGTAATTATACTACACGCCGTTACTCAAGTAGGATAGGCAGAAAGAACGGAACGCCAAACAGATCTATTTTAACACACTTCCTTCGCTTCCTCCACATTCACACAGTTTCTCATACACGCACGTCGGTTCCTCTTACTCAACACACGGCCGTCCTTTGGTTCTCGTACGCCCGCGCTTTCTCACACCCTTTCTATCAAACAAGTATATCCTCTTTGTCATTCTTACCTCGTTCATTCGTTCAACATGTCCAAACCACCGCAGTTTATTCACGCGCATTCTGTCCATAACATTCTTCTTGCATCCGCTCATTCTTCTAATATCCTCAACGATCGCATCTCCACTGCACTTATTTCACTTTCGTCCTTCTTCAGCCACGTCCATATCTCGCTTGCATACGTAACTGATGGTACAAGAATTGTATTGTGCACCAGCATTATAACCATGTTTGACACATTGCCATTACTGACAATGGGTCCAAATGCACCGCTCACTCTAGCACCCGCCACATTCCTTCTTTCAATGTCACTATCGCATCTTCCATCCCTCGCAAACATACTTTACGAGAGAGACGTCTTTCGTCTTGTTAGGACATTGTCAATGAGAAAATCGAAAGACTTCTCTCTCGTTAATAAAACAATTAAGTAATAGAATAAAACATTTTGTTTTTTATAGTTATTTGTTTATGATATTGAAAGAGTGGCATTGATTGTATGAATTACCAATTAAATCAAAATTTTCGAAATTTCTGACATGTTGCGTTATGGAACAGAAAAATAGATACATTCCCGTGCAATAATTAACGTTATATGCGCCATAAGATCGATCAATCATGAGAATCTTTGTATATAAAATGTAGATAAAATTATTGTGAAAGTACACAAACTTCACATCTAAGTGTTACAGTTACAATTTCATTACCTTGGGGACAATGGTGTCTGCACCATTTCTCGTGAAATAATTGTTTCCATAGTGCATCACACTGCCATAGTCATACGACGTATTGAACGCAGATACAGTTGAAGAACTTTGTTTCATAAAGTTCCTGTACACACCTAGAAAATTATATTAATGTTTCCAGTATTACTAATTACTCATTATTTTCGAGCATAATATTGCAATGACATAATTTAAAATGAAAACTAACATTCAACAACAAACATAATAATGAGAGAAAAAAATCTTTTTTTGGCTAGTCTGATATATCTGACTCAACTGGGAACTGTCATTCTTTACAAGATATTTATTTTATCTCTTTATGTTCCCAACAAAATCCAAATATCTTCATGTTTGTCAATTATAAAATTTCTCAGGAATCAGTTTTTATGCCCTTTTAGTGAGTTGAGTACTGGTTCAAACCATCACTACCCTCATCTCAATTTTCTTTTCCAGGTTTGATTTATAACGACAAATCAGGTATGGGAGCCGGTGGTGTATGAATATATCTGTGTAAAGACGTTTCATACAATTTCATATATATATATGTATAAATATGATCTTTTATTCATGGAATTCATGAACGAAAGATCTTTTATCAATTATATGATCTTACATTCATGGAATTCATGAACGAAAGATCTTTTATCAATTATATGATCTTACATTCATGGAATTCATGAACGAAAGATCTTTTATCAATTATATGATCTTACATTCATGGAATTCATGAACGAAAGATCTTTTATCAATTATATGATCTTACATTCATGGAATTCATGTTGCACATGCAACTTTCATGAAAATCAGATCATACAGTCTTTCATATATCTCCTACTAATGAGCCTGCGTTTATTAAAAAAAAAAATAACTTTCTTAATCGGGATGATATCGTACCATCGTGTCAACATGGTTCTCCAATCGAGATGTAAGATTGGTTATGTCTACTACTTATGATGTTATCATTATCCAGATTTTAATACTTTAGCTATCTAAATGATAATCATACCCACGTAAAAACTCATCTTAAATAGAGCTATTCTGACATCTGAGACCCCGAAAATTTCTTTCCATGGACAGTTTCCAGCTTCTGCCGTTTCTTACCATAATCTTATCTTTGTCAGGTATCAGATCAAGTGTTGTAGCCCAAAACCAAAAGTAGTACAACCAAGATTTATCATTTTATTGGCATCAATAGTTTGTTATCAGAATTCAATTAAGACTTCAGGATTACCTCAAACGCTAGTTGAATCGATTATTTTGAAAACAACCAAAGTTCATAAAAATCATATGACACTTTCATTAAAAAAAGTAATTTAATCGGCATATCCGGCATTCGATGAGATGAAAAAAAAATGAGATACTCACTTAAACTAAATTCAATGTTCCACCACTTAATACTGACATAATCATCCCTGTCTGGTCTTGTGTGTTCGTGAATGAATCCTAGAGCGTGCATTAATTCGTGAATAGGTGTTCCTTTTGAGGAAACACATCCCGGATTCTGTAAATTCAGCACTTGCTTACCGCCTGCAAAACATAAAATAAATATAACTTTTTGATGAATGTTTGTCGTCATGGGCAACTTTGGAAAGGTCTGAAAGGACGGTCGGCTAAAATAGCTAACAAATGTTTAGAATATCTACTTTATTTTTATTGTTTAACTGGATTTGGGTAATGACTGGTAATGGAATGACTGGTGACCAAGATAATGATTGGTTATGTCATCTGCACCAAAATCCGGTTAAGCAATGAAAAAATCCCCACATAAATATTTGAGTCTGTTCGTATCTATATAATGTTCGTATGTCTCTAATGGACTCTGAAATCAGGAAAGACAGAAGTAAAATAATATACTCTACACAACGTCTCATCTTTTGGGCGGGTTTGAGGGAAAAACATTTGAAATACCTTATATGTATATTGATAAAGATATTACAATTTTAATGAGACCGTGTCACAAAAATTGTTGAGAAAATGTACGGAAATTTACAAAAGATACATAATAGCGATATTCGTAATCAAATATTTTTCATTTTGTTGAAATAATTTCAAAATGGATGTTAGAATAAATGCAGCAACACGGAAACTAAATATTTGGAGATTGTTTCAGTAATAAAATGTAGTGTTTGCTTACGATAAAAAATCCTGAATTGTATTAATGAAATTTGCATCGTTTTTGAAATTTCGAGTGATTTTCATAATGGAAGACATTACGAGACCATAGAAAACTATACCTACTGTAGAATAGTAAAAGCATTATGTACAAAATCCATAAACAATGATGTTTAAATAAGTACATTAAGAAACTAAGTACCTATTAGCCATGAGTACATATTTATTTTCCACTAATATTTTTTATATGCATCACGAAAAATTTGAAAGTGTACATCCATCGTCTAAGGTTTCTTTTGGGAATATAAGGGGAGAGTACCTAGATGACAATTATTACTTTACCCTTTATTCATTTTATGACGAATCACTCGAATAACTATTTGGTACCAATTTATAGGCACCTAACATTAGGTGACAGTTTTTATTGATCCGTTTTTTCTTTTCTTATTTATGTGTAGGCATTTGAGGCGTCAAACTTCTAGTTTTAACATTGAGATGAGAGTATCAGTTATTTTAGAAGGATAAACTATGTAACAGTGATGTTTTTTTAAATATTCTACAATGCACATCCGTTACTTAATTTTTTAAAATCGCGATCGATTTCGGTAAACCTTTACCATTGACGAACGAGATAATACTGACTAATATTTTTGTTAAAACTTGCAAAAAAAATGGAGTGTACACACTTAAGTGTGATAACTGCGATGCTACATATATTGGTATGCCAAAAAGAAATTATTTTAAAACTAGACTTAGAGAGCACGAACTTTGCCTTAAAAATAGTAATTATTCTGAGTTCGCGAATCATATTATTGAATTTGATCACAATTTCGTAAAAACAAATAGTTCTTTCAAATATACAAATATTAATAATTATTTTAAACTATGTTCTTTGGAAACATTAGAAATTAATAAAGCTTTGAATTCAAACGTAAATATTGTAAATAAAGTAATAAATCATTATAAATCACCTCTTCTCAAAATGTTTACAATGCCTAATCCTTAACAGGTGCAGCTATTGTTTTCAATTATTTTGTTTTTGTAGATGTTTTAACAATATTTAAAAAACATTCAAAATTGAGATGAGAGTTTTAGTACATTTATCCACGTAGGTACCTGCTTATTTTTTTAAATTAAATATGGGCATTCGGGATGATTAACTTCAAACTATTTTATTGGGAGGTTTTAAAAACTTTTTCCATGTAGGTACCCACCATTTTATGGCTTAAATATGGGCATATGGAGTGTGTAAGATTTTTCATTGGGAAGAGGTTTTCAGAACTTTTTTTTTCCATAAAGGTACCAACCATGTTTTTTGCTTGAATATGAGCATGTGGGATGTCTGACTTCAAGATTTTTTATTGGTATGAGGTTTTTACTACTTTTACCTACGTAAACGCTTATTCCATTTTTTCAATAGCTCATAGATTTGTACGGTTATCTGTTTATTTGAACCCGAGCGATGTCGGGTTACAAAAACTAGTTAGTAAAAATTCTATACACTTGTTTGTGACTGGTCGAACTAGCAGCCGATAAATGCTAAAGCCCTCAACTTCCGTTCGTTCCGGCGACATTTAAAAGGGAGATCACGATCCATTTGAGATCTGAAATATGAAATCCCATTAAGATGGTTGTTTCTATGCTTTGCATAAAGCGTTTCTCGATTGGTGGGCCTTACATAGTGACAGTGAGAATGGTGAAATTAGTGAACGTTGTTCATGGACACGGAAAGTGATCACTAAAGTGTATGCGTTGGGATGCTTTTCTCGTTTCTTCCAATTACATTTTGCACAATATTGCATTGTGTAAACATGGCCCTTAAATTAAGATATCTATTTTTTATACTTCACTCTGCCTTCAATGTCCCTTTTGAAAGTAAGTTAATTTATTGAATATAAAGCAATAACAAAAATATTAAATACAAAGACACAAAAGTAGGACAAGAGTAGCAAAATGTTTTATGTTACGGTATATTGTAAACAAAGTAAATCACCAACATAATGCCTTACATAGAGTTTTTATACTCAGCCCTAGATGCCAATTCGTTGTTGAAAGCGCAAGGCTTGTTTGTGGTACACTTTGTATACATACATGAAAGTGAAACATAAAACAATGTTATTTTATATTATTTATTCATTAGAAAATAATACTTTATATATGTTCGTTTGTTTCTTACCAATTCTTCCAACTGAAGAATAGCATCCAGCAGCTGAACTTTCAATAGAAACATAGTCTTTTTGGGTAGTTCTTGGAACGAATTTGACACAAGTAGAGCTATGGAAATCAGCCATGGCAGACAAAATTAGAGCTCTATTTGTAGAACCTGAAAATTATGGCAACACAAAGTAATGAATTGCATACTGCACCATCACAACAAATTCCATAAGTGGAACAGCCAGCTGACTAACTGCATGTAATAAACATTCCGATTGTCCTTCCATAGCAACCAAAACATTCAGGATAGGTAAAAAACCTCGTTGCTGAATTTAAGATTGTAAAATTTCTTTGTCTTTTCAAATACCAGCCTTTTGCAGGACACTCGAAAACTTAAGGAAAAGAGTGGGTGACCAATTCTTTTTCGGATCCTCCAAGGAACAAATTACATAATATTTATGATAATTGCATGATATTATAGGAACTTTTTACAAAATAAGTTGTTTATTTAATTCAACCTATTTAAGCTACTTGATTATTAATTGTTAAATATATAATAAAACATCAATATATACCAAAATATAGTCTGATAATTAACCAATATAATGTTTTTTAAATTATTTCGCTACGGTTACAAACAAAAAAAAATATTACAAATTTTGTATTGATTTCTTTTTACTGACGTTGCTAGGTTTGCTGACGATATTGCTATGATTGCTGAAAGTGAAGAAGAACTGTAAGAGGCCTTAACAACTATGGAAAGCATTCTTCAAAATAACTACAGTATGAAGATAAATAAAGATAAAACAAAGTTGCTGACTGTAGGCCGAACGCAACAACAAAATGAGAGTAGTGATGTCGGGAATACCACTAAAGAACACCAAGGAGTTTGTATACCTCGGGAGCAAAATAACATGGGACGGTCGGTCTAAGAGTGAGGTCGACAGCCGTATACATCAGGCTAGACTTGCATTTAATAAAAAGTCGAAAATAATAGAATCAAACAATATAGACCTGAGACTGAGAATACTCCTCATCAAGACCTATGTATGGAGTATCCTGATGTACGGCTGCGAGACATGGTGCCTATCTGAAAGAGATAAACGAAGGCTAGAGGCGTTTGAGATGTGGACCTATAGAAGACTATTAGGAATTTCCTGGAGAGACCACATCACAAACGAAAAAGTTCTTCAAAGAATCGAAGGAGGAAGGCACCTGCTCAAGATTTTGTCGGTGATCGGCCATGTAATACGACAGGAAGACCTCTAGCATGCCGTAATGGAGGGTATGACAGAGGGGACAAACTCTAGGGGACGCCCACGCCGAGAGTACCTGGAGGACCTGTTGGTGGACATGCGCTGCTCATCATATGCAGAATTCAAAAGAACCGCACAAGACAGGGAGGAGTGGAGGAGAAGAATTAAAGAGATAATTGCTGCAAACCAATCCCAGGATTGAAACCAGAGAGAGAGATAAAATATCAATGATGATATTTGTTGTTTTCATTCTGAAATAATGATGCGAAAATGAGAAGTTTTCAATTTTAGATTTGTAAATTTGAAGCAAAGTTTAGTAATTTTTTCGATAGATACCGATGATTAAAAATATTTTTTAAAGTAGAAAATTTTGTATTTTATTTAAAAAAAATTTGAGAGTAAAAAAAAATAATACTTGTTTGAAAGTCTCAACATACCAGGCAATTAACAGGCAAAGTATGAAAAAAATCAAAAACATCGAGCAACGATTTTTCCATTTTTTGGTTGTTTTTGTTTGGATCGATACATATGCTTACATTTAATAACGTTGATATTATATATACTACAGAGAATAAGTGAAAACATACAACCTTGTCAGGTTCTATATTCTTAATTGTTTTTTCTTGATGTGGTGTTGCTTTTTTGGATAATAATTTAATGTTTAATTTAATTCAAATTATAGTTATTTGCATCATTGGTTTCATCAATATACTTGAATATTCACTCAAGTCAAGTAAATGTGACACAAAAGTGGATCGTTTTTCGAATGATATTAGCATTTTAATTCAAACAATCACAATTTATTCAGAAAGAACTTACTAAATTGTGCACTTATTACATACGGAACCGTTTTATTTGGCCATCTTGCTGATAAAATTTTCAATCCAGCGCCTCTGTTCATTGTTGGTGGATGCAAGATATCACTTTCAAAGTATTCTCCCAGTTCTTCAGGACGTTCCATGTCGGATGTCCATTTCGCTACTAATTCACCTGTGGGATAAAAAAGATTGCAAATAAATTAATTGTGAGAATGGATGTATACTTTGATTTGATATTTAATATTAAAAGTATATAAAATAAGACATGAAATCAAATGTTTATTTCGATGAAGCAATATCATAAAAAAAAAAATATTCATCATTGATATACGTCGTGAGCCTTTTTCATGTTTAATATATGATATTAAGCAATATGGACAGTATAAAGAAATTAAAATATTAATTAACAGCTGTAGGTACAAATAATCAGTTAAAATAATGATAAATAAAATTAGGATATATTTTGTTAAAAAAAAAAACAAATAAATAAAATAAAAGTTATAAAGGTGTAGGAATTTAATTGAAATTGAATTTAATCGGACTTCAGCAAAAAAAATATATATACTTTTGGATAAATAGCAAAATAATAATATCATAAAAACTCATAAATTATAAATCAAATAAATTAGTGAAAAAGAATTTAATTAGTAAAGTCAATTTAAATATTATAAAAATACGTTAAAAATCATGTCGACAATAAAGAACATTGAGTAAGAATATAATAATTATAAATTAATTATTTTTATTAATATAAAATTTAAAAAAAACATATAAAAAAGCAGCAATAATAATAATTAATTTATGAAAAATAATGATAAATTATAATAAAAAACAAAACATTCGTAGATAATACCTGTTTTGCTTGAAGGATATCCGTATATTCCCGGACCAAGAAACGAGATATCAATGATGTCTTCATTGTCTAGATATTCTTTTTCGGTGATTATTGGATTGGCTTGGGTGGCACAAAATACCACTAGAAAAATTACACCAGACAAAAACCTCGACATTATCTGAAAATATAAAAAAAATAACCAAGGATATATTTAGAAAAAGGATGGATCAGTATCTTATTTTATTCACATCAACATGAGCATTTCATCATTAAAACGATAGATTTAAAAAAAAAAGATATGTCTGGGTTTTTAAAAAAGATAGATCTGATATAAACAATTCAGTTATAATATTATTCACCCAATTGAATTATAATAATTACTACTACTACTTTATTACGTCATATCCCACAAGTGATGGGGTGGCCAGTAGACCAGCTACATCCAAAAAAAACATGCAGGTTGTCCTCTCCGAGTCAAGATTTTTTTTATTTTAATATTTTGAATGGGGGGCAAGCCTCATCACTGAATTTCAGATTTAAAATTACTTTATTTTTTAGAACAACTGTCTCTTTCATCATCATCATTATCACCCTCAATGCTCCTCTTGGGACAACTAGCCTCCTCCATTCAGAGCGTCTCTGTGCCAATCGCGTCATCTCTTTCCATGACATTCCCTGCGCTCTGATGTCGTTGTCATAGGAACGGTGTATTGTGAAAGAGGGACGCCCGGGCCGAAGGAACCCTTGCGGACGGAAGAACAGTGCTCTTATTTGGTCTCTTACAGGGTAATTGAAAATTATGGAAATGAATGAGAGACCAACTCTTTACCGGGGGCTCCACGAATTTATATTGTACCTACAATTATAATAATTATATATGTAGGTACCTAATTAAATGTAGAAAAATGATATTTATATTTCAATTGGTGTTATAAGTATGCCATATAAAAAAAAATTGGGAACTAATTGAGATGGTAGGCCCCAATGTCAGATATCTGTCAAATATAGTTTTCTCTGGAGGAAAATTGTTGTTACAATAATATTTGGATTGTTAGCGAAATAATTATTTTTTTTTATTTGCAAGAATAAAATAAAACCGGCAAAATAAAATCTAATTCAAATATAAACTCTAGGAAATTTGGATCCGGTAAAAATGAAATCTAACTCGAATATAAACTTTAGGAAATTTGTATTCGAATTGTATTTCATTTTATTTTTGCCAGCAAAAATAAAATAAAACCAGCAAAAATAAAATCTAAATCGAATGTTAACTTTGCCGGTGTCGACAAACTTGGAAAACTTAAAAATTAATTCTACATAAATGGCAACAATTTTGTGAATATTATTTTTCTATGAAATCTCACATTTGACAATAGTGGGACCTACCATCTCATATAGTTCCAAAAACTGTTAGTGAGGATAATACATTCACTGTGTTGGTGTTTAGGTAGTAGAATTCCATATCGAAATAATAAAACAAGTGTTTTATTCTACTAATGGTTTATTATGTAAGAGAGACGTCTTTCGTCTTATGAGGACATTGTCAATCTGACATTGACTGACTCTGAGATTGACAATGTCCTCATAAGACGAAAGACGTCTCTCTCACGTAATAAACCATTAGTAGAATAAAACACTTGTTTTATTATTTCGAGGATAATACAGTTATAATATAATATGTAACTTACCAGAACAGTTTTCAATTTACCTACGGACTGTGTGCAGCTTTGAACGAGGCTGCACTTTTTATACCAATTTTTCACTTGAAAACAATGTTATTTGGCATTCATCACATGATGAAGTTCCAGGAAATTAATGTTTGTTATTTGATAATATTATCACTATAATACAATATAATTAATTATTCTTCAAGCAATCCATTTTGACAATGTCATGTAGCTTAAGCTTTTATGTAAATATTTATAGTATGAAATACTGGATCATAAAATTAGTTTTTATTATCAACAGAATATTCAGGTGAAAATACTTTCTATGTTTAAATTCTCGTAGAGTCTCCGACAATCAAATGGTATCCTACTCTTTTTTCTAAGATCTCGAGTATCTTGTATAAAGCAAGCGTTTATAAAACATCAGCACAAAAGTTCGTTCGTTCGTCGGTAGCCTGGAGGCTAGCCCGTCGTGAATAGGGGGTCCGTGGTTCGATTCCAGGTACCGGCAAGCTCCCTTTTCACGACACAAGCTTTAGGCTCACTGTGAAAGGTGTATAAGGTTGTGTTTGGGTTTATAACGAAACCCAGATACTTACCTATATCTTTTTTTTTAAAAAAAGATAAATAAATAATCTTCAATTTAGCGATGAGGTATGCTACCCAATCCGAATGTCTTAACTTTTATCTCTCTCTGTGTACGCGGTATCTGTTGATGCACGCAGTGATGGGTGTGAGTGGGTTAGCGACACTTTCATGAATTATTAGTATTGCTTTAATGTACATAATTTGTGAGTAATAAAATAAGGAAGTCCGTTTTACTGGCGGGTGCTGTAGTCTGCATAAAATTATGTGTATAAAAAATGATATCTGATTGCAATTAAAAATAATTATTGTTGTATTGCATAAAATTTTTTTTTTTTTTATAATTTTATGACTTTATGCCGTATATGAAAATATATAAAAAAATAAAGTTCAACCCTAGGAGATTTCCCGGTTGAAAGTTTGAGACTCTATCATAAAACTATTGCTGCTACTTCTACTTTACTATCAGGGCTTACCCCTCAACTGAGGTAACCAGTAGATTAGCTGTGTATAATAAACATTCAAGCTGTCCCCTCCTTGCCAACAAAAAAATAAGCCTTGCAGGATGGGTGGTGAGCCTCATCGTTTAATTTGGGAAGCAAAATGTCAATATTTTTTCGAACATCTTCCTTTTGCAGGACACTCAAAAGCTTACACGAAAAGTAAGTTAGTTAAATGGCATCTCTAACATTAAAATACAAAAAAAATACTGAGCGAAAAGTTGAAAATCTACTGAACATTGTAACTACTCAGTTTCCCATAGGGCTGTCACAAATAATACACCAAAGAATACCATCCTAAAATTTTTAAAAATCAGCTTACGTGTTGCTTTTTTGGACTGTGCAAAGACGAAACATGGTCTGACAACCAACGACTTGGGCACTCCAGACAAGAAGCGAAAAATTAACATCTCCAAATAGTTACCTACCTCTAAAAAAGAAGTTACTTTACAGGGACGCACGTATCAAGGCAAAGGAGAAGGCTTGGAAGTTCACTTGGATAAAAAACTCAAAGATTTACCTAAGAAAAGATACAAACGAACCTGTGTTGCGCATTGTTACAGAAAAAGATTTGCAAAAAATTCTATAAATAAAATTGTTGTTTACTATTTTAATTTTTATTCCTTTGACAGCGAATTATTTTTTTAATTGTTGTAACTTTTTAATTTTTGATTTTGGATCTGCTTGTTCTTCTTTCTCCCATTAACCCTATCATATTGACTGGCTCAACCATTTTTTTTACGCGGCGGCAGAATTGTTATCCACACTTCTCAGCATTATACAACCAGATAAGTCTTCATATGATCAGTCATGGTCACACAAAAACTTAACAGTCTAATGCCGGGAAAAATTCACCTATCCAGATATACAGGATATCAAAAAATTAGGCTCAAAACGCGGGATCAAAATACCAGCATTGTGCCTGAAATATCTGTGTTCAAAAACTTTTTTACAATATCACAAGTGTTTATTATAATAGATTTTTGAATTTTAATATACAAATTAACCGGTAAATCTAATTTTTGTAAATTATTTATTAAAGATTTCGGAGTTACCCCTGTAGCTGACATGACTAAAGGTATTATATAAACGGATCTAGAATGCCAAATATTTTTTATTTCTCCTGCTAGTTCTGTATATTTACGTATTTTTTCTGCGACGGTTGTTTGTATATTATGTGTATTTGGGACAGCGATGTCTATAAGGTACGTTATTTTATTACGTTTATCATGTAATACTAAATCGGGTCTATTATGATGTATTTGTCTATCTGTTATTATGGTTTTATCATAAAAGAGCCTGTAATTTTGATTTTCTAAAACCGGTTCCGGGTTGTATTTATAATAAGGTATTACTATTTGTGAGTTTAAAAGATTATGTTTAATTGCTTAATTTTGATGTATTATTTTTGCGACATGATTATGTCTATTGGTATACTCTATTGGTATTATACCTTTTACTATTTCTAGTGGAATTTTATTACCGTAACACCAAAACAGTGAATAAATCAAATTAATCAACACGGAAAATAATAATTATGTTAGTTGTATTTCATTATCTGAAATAATGTTTCGTTTTATTAAATTTGCACTCACTCATGTATAAATAGTCTATAAATAAATATTTACTTTTATACAAAATTAAGTATAAAATTAACAGTAATAATTATTTACTTTAATATTAACGTGCATAAATATTTGCCCAAGTTAGACAAATTCAACACGTTAAAAATATTATGACAAGGTTAGCTAATACTCGGTGTACAAGTGACAATCAAAATTATATTATGTTGACAAACTACTTTGAGTTTAACTGTAGGTATTAATGAATAATAGTAACCTGGTTATGACTTTAGTCATGTTTTTGTCAAACAGTTTGACTATGGCTTTGTAAGTGGAAATCAGGTAACTATTAGGTTACTTATCAGGTAACAAAATAAGCGTCAACCCAATAAATAAATCAAAATTATATTTACGACCAATTCACAATCTCCTGTTCTCTAATAGTCTTATCTATAACATCCTATATCATCAATACACTGCACTCAAAATACTACACTCTATTCTAAAATTGGAAATAATTTCTATAAAACTTTTATATTTTCTATAAACCGCCACCCGGACACAAGCTTGCAATATGCAGATTCGCCGGGTAAAATCTAAATAGAAATTATGTTAAACATAATATTTTGAACAACTACAGATTAATCATTCCAACTGATCACACACATCCATAGTTAACCTATTTGAATAGGTATTAACTAGGTAGGTATGTTGTATATGATACACATACATATGTAAACTTCCTTAAGGAGTGCACAACACAGAGTTTCGACGCTTATGAATCGACTTAGGCTTGGTTAAGAGTACTCTTACTCTTAAGTCGATTCATAAGCGTCGAAACTCTGTGTTGTGCACTCCTTAAGGAAGTTCACATATGTATGTGTATCATATACAACATACCTACCTAGTTAATACCTATTCAAATAGGTTGACTATGGATGTGTGTGATCAGTTGGAATGATTAATCTGTAGTATTTCAAAATATGTTTGACATCTACACTTCTAGTAAAAAATCCAGTCCCCGACATCCAATTGTGTCAAAAAATTCATAACAGAAATAATGTTAAAAAAATAAAATGTTAAATTTATCTTGTTTTTGTTATACTTTTATGGTTAACAATAACAACAAAAAACCGCAGTACTACTTCAACACTTTAATGTGACATCATCATTATCGTATGCAGGCGACCTCTGACATAGAGTTATCTAAGGCCTAACGCATCAATATATAGTTAAAAGTTGTAGTTAGCTATCTAAAGGATAAATATATCTTATGGATAAAGTGATGGTTAAATTTATTTGCCGCATCAATCTAAAACTATCCAATGGATAGCTATCCACCAGTCTTAAATGTTGGCTACACTGAAATCGCATGTTTTGTCTATGGTTTTAGCTTGATCTTTGTTTGGCGCCAATTTTGCTCCACTCTAGCGTATATATCGTAATAAATATTTATTATTTGCAAATCAAAAGATATTTTAATATAAAAACAAATTTATATAATTGTAAAAATATGCTTCCAGGTAAAGAAAAAATATTGTTAAATATATTTTTACACATATTACGAAATACTTTGCGTGAAAACAACAATCATAGCTCGAAACATTACATAAGGATTTTACTTTTGTTGTTTTTCAGTCAAAATTCCGTTTTAAGTAATTTTTTGTGGTTTATTAATACATTCTACCACATTTTGAATACATTTTTATATAAAATATTATACATTTTTGTAGTTGATAAAATATGCAAATAATCTGATAATGCCATCTACCGTATATAGCTAAAAGTATTACGGGAATCGATTCTACGAAAACAAAAATGGCGGTTATGTCATCTTTCCTTCTTACTGAGTTATTAATATATTCAATTGCCCTCGGCGACACCCGATGAATCTCCTGTATATCCTCGGCAAATTTTAGAGAAAAATCCTCCATAATATGGTTCATCATGACATATTATCATAAAATATTAGAATTTCAAGTTGTTAGGTAGATCAGCGTATGATATGGGTAGATAGATAGAAAACGTAAAAAAAAGTTAGAGATTCTATTTTGTCGGTGTCAAAGTTGTGAAAATACAGTTTTATATAAACTTTAAAAAAATAATTGAAACATAAACACTGTTAACTTTCACGAAATTAATTATAATCGACCGAGGCCTTTCGGACTTAGTCCATCTTCAGTTCTAGTAGCAGGTTTCAGGCCATTCGAACGTCCATCTTCAGTTCTAGTTGCAGGCTTCAGACCTTTCAGACTTAGTGCTACCTATGAATATGGACTAGGTCCGGAAGGCCTCTGCCGATTATAATAAATTTCATGAGAGTAAACGGTGTTTATGTTTAAATATTTTTTTTATAATTTATGTAAAAAGTTCTTTAGTGATTCCATTTAAGAAATAAAATAATTTTGTGTTTGTAAAAATTATTATTGACATTAAATTCTATAAAATACTTCACTTATGATGTTTTAAGTATGATAATATTATATCGAATACGCGTATGATTTAACTCCTCTGAAATCTTCAATGTGTTAGCAGGTAAAATTATTTTATTATTTATTTATAATCTCAAAGAATACAAACAGTTCACACACTAAAAATGTAAGAAACGTAAGGATAATACATATAAATTGCCGTAGTAGAGACCACGGCTACTCAGCCCCCGAAGGAAAACTTTTCAACTAGCAAAGTCGGTTTTAAAAGCAACTACTCAAAAGTTGATATAATTTGTTACCTGCAACCGTACATAGCCCTTATGCTCTGCGCATCTTTTTGGCTTAATCCAACCCTCTGACCAATAGACACACCAGCTTGCTGAAATAAAATAAAAATACAATTTATTAGACAACATGTTTTTAAAATAAAGTACTCCTAACAGAGATTTTCCTTTCATTTTGATAATAAGGTGACATGATATCATCTACATCATTTGTATACATTAAATATCTGCCTTCCGTACTTCATGTGGAATAGTCAGCTTTGAAGAAAGACCCGCCTAACGACCGGATATTTCAGGAGTCATAGATTTTTATTTATCCTCACATTCGAACCAAAATAATCGTTACGGCCGGGCCATAGGGCAGACATGAAGACTTGAAGAGCCGGCGGCTCAAAACCATCATTGTGAGCAAGTGTTTTATAGTAGTGCTCTTCTAGTAATGTCTTTAATTTCCCCTTGCAGAAATAAGTAAATTTATTCAACTGCATGTAAGAAAATGCAAGTTGTACTATCCTTGTCTATAAGAAATCAGAACATTCAATATGGGTGCCTTCGCTGAATAAAAATAATAATAGTTTTATTTTTGATGATGTTTTAAGAATATCTACCTTTCACTTGACAATCAAAATCAAATAGTAAAGAATGAGAGACCTTTTCTTTATCGAGGATTCCACCACGGGACAGTGTCCAGTGATATGCACAATAAATATACATTAATTAGAAATAATGCCATAGAGAAATAACCCATACAACCCATATATAGTGGGCGAGTATGACGCAAGGGTGCGCTCTTCCATCTAACTCAGATCTCTTTTAAATACAATTGTTGTACAATTAACTTATGTATAAGTAGAGAAATATCTACATTCGACATGAACATATAAATAAATATAACAAATAATTAAATATTTTTTTATAAGCACTGTATAATTTCCAAATTCAATTAAATTCATTAAATGAATACCTTGGAAATTCTTGAAATCCATAAAAATAAAAACAATTTGGTGAATATCCAAAAACCACATGCATCTCCCTTATTGATATACAAAACTCCTTCACTCTTTTCTTACATCCTCAACTTCGCCCATTCCACCCCATCAAATACACAGTGTTTATAAAAATTATTTAATTATATGTAAATAATGAATTTCCAAATTTGCACAAAACATCGGATTTATTAAATAAATATAATAATAATGTACCTTACCTTGGGTACAATCGTGTCTTTTCCGTTAGATGTGAAAGCTGTGCGACTGTAATGCATAACACTGCCGTAATCGTAAGATATGCCAAAGTCCATTATCTCTCTCGGGCTCGAACTGTAAGTGTTGAAATTATGTACTGCGCCTGAAAAAAAAATCAACGTGGGATAAGTCTACATTGTGTACCACCGACGTGAATATACAACTCAAAATTCATACAAATATAAAATGTTTTTTTTTTTAATTTATTAGAAACTAGCTTTAATTACCCGGCATCGCTCGGGGTTATATACAGTCATGAAAAAAGAAACAGTGCATATGCATGAGACAAAAAACATCATAAACTCAATGGAAAAAAAATAGAAAGGTACCTACATAGAAAAAAGTGCTAAATACCTCTTTGCAATGAAAAATCTTGATGTTAGATACTCCACATGCCCATATTTGATTCCTACATCAAAAAAAGTACTGAAAACCTCTTCCCGATGAAAAATTGTTAAGTTAGACATCCCATATTTAAGTAAAAAATAGGAAGGTACATATATGGGAAAAAGTGTTGAAAATCGCATCTCGTTGTAAAAACTGGAAGTTTGGCACACGACACGTCCACGTTTAACTAAAAATATGACGGTACTTACGTCAAAAATGTTTAACCCCCCCCCTCCCCCATGTTAAAACATGAAGTTTTACAAACCAAATCCCCATATGGTAAAAAGGTACCGAAACCCTAATCAGGTACATACCGAAATTTTAATTTCAGTTGCTTAAAAGTGTGGATGCTTATCGTAGAATTATATGCTGTTAAATCATTGTTTCAATTATCTCAAAGAACATAATATTCTATAAATAAAAATAACGCGGTGATTACTTTGAAAGAAAGATGACATAACCGCCATCTTTGTTTTCGTAGAATCGATTCACGTAATACTTTTAGCTAAATACGGTAGATGGCATTATCATTATATGCATATTTTATCAACTTCAAAAATGTATAATATTTTGTTTTAAAATGTATTAAAAATGTAGTAGATGTATTAATAAACTACAAAAAATTACTTAAAAGGGAATTTTGAACTGAAAAACAACAAAAGTAAAATCCTAATGTAATTTTTCGAGCTATGATTGTTGTTTTCACGCAAAGTATTTCGTAATATATGTAAAAATAGATTTAACAAAGAGTTCAATACTTTTTTCTTTACCTGGAAGAATATTTTTACAATTATATAAATTTATTATTTTATTTTAACATCTTTCAAATAAATATTTATCACGAAATATACGCTAAAGTGGCACGAAACGAAGATCAAGCTAAAACCGTTGACAAAACATACGATTTCAGTGTAGCCAACATTTAAGACTGGTGAATAGCTATCCACTGGATATACAAATTTTATTTATCTATTATGTAAAAACTTTAAACTTTGTACTCCAAAGTCCATACTTACAATAATGTCAAAACCTAATATTTTTCATCGAAAGTGAACACGTCTGTTCACACTTGTTCATCCTATGCTTTCACTGCCATGTCAACACTCTCAGTCATGTTGTATGTAGTTTGACGTATTTTCGTACAAAAATAATTAATCAACATCAAGAATGAAAAATAACATTTAAAATAAATTAATGTAGCTCTCGACTGCATAATAATTTTTTACATGATTCTGATATTCAATACAAATTCATAGAGAATAAAACATATAAGAAGATAAAACTTGTTTATGGTCGTTTCAGTGAAAGGACCTTTCATCAAAATTATGATGAGTGGTAATCTCTTTGATGAAACGCCCGTTCACACCTATTCACCTTGGAGGATCATCCGGAGTGATCAGTGAACAAATGTGAACGACCCTTTAGAAACAATCGGTCCATAATATTGAATTTCTACTTGGAAATTAAAGAATATTCCCCATCTGTTCATGTTTGTGCGACATTTATCAAACTCGTTATAAAGATCAACGGTTCTTGATTTTGCAGAATCCATACAACTACATATAATTATGATTCCTGAAAGTAGCGGGTATTATAAAAACCGTTATCGGTATTAAAATATCGCACCGACTTCATTATTCTGGCAACATCTATCTAAATTACAATTTGACATTGACATAATAACATGACAGATAATTTATTGATATATGGTGATGCATTCTAAATTTGAAATTAAAATAATAGTGAAAAATTTAATTGATAATCCGTGTAACACAAAAATATTCAATGATAATAATAATGCCTATGTTGTGGTCATTGATTTTGTTTGGAAACTAATAATGTACAGAAATGCAACGATGAAAATATTATTTATGTATGTAACCTAAAAATGGAATATTATAGTATGTATTTTTATATTAATTCACTTTCTTTTTAGATATTTTCATATGTTTTCAGAGACATATGTTTGAGAAATTAAAAAATTCTTAATTAAGCAAATTAAAGAATACATTATGGAAAGATTATAGAAAGTCTAAAACATAATATAATGTCAAGAACCTACCTACCTTCAATTACTCAATCACATTATTATTTGTGCTTCAGAAATCTTATCTATGAGTAAGTATATAAGTATGATGATAAAATCTCAGATAATTGAAAAGGATTCATTTCACGGCTTAATATATTAACGAGAGACTGTGACACTGTAGTAGGTGACTACGGCCTTGGTGCCAGAAATGCAAGAGGAGACAGGTATGTTCAGTTCTGCACAGAATATCAACTTTCAATCATGAATACATTCTTCAAGCAACACCCAAGACGTCTTTACACTTGGTCATCTCCGGGTGACAGGCATCGAAATCAAATAGACTTCATCACAATTAGTAAAAGGTGGCGCTCAAATATCACAAGTGCAAAAACACTTCCAGGGGCCGACTGCGGCAGTGATCATCAACTTTTGGTAGCTAACTTTAAGATCAGATTAAAAGCGATAAAGAGAGTGGAAGCACTGCGAACACCCAAACTAGACGGGCAGGCCTTAGAGCACTTTAAAAGAGGGATAACCACTAATATCGATAACTTTGACGAGGACCCCTTTGAGCCAGCAGATGCTACATGGAATAAACTTAAATCCGCTATTCTAACGACAGCAAACGAGGCCCGTCCTCTAAATGACACCCAGCCCAGAAGAAAAGAGTGGATTGGTGACGGGACATGGGCATTGATACTACAGCGTAGAGCTTTAAAAGAGCAAGGTATACATAACAACAGGCAACAGTATAGAGCATTGCACCGTCAAGTACAAAGAGCATGCAGACGTGACAAAAATGCATACATAAATGCTGTATGTGAGGATATTGAACATCTAACTCATACAGTGCACACTAAAGATATGTTCCAGAAGATCAAACTCCTTACCCGTGAATTTAAACCAAAAACGTGGATTGTCGAAAATGAGAGAGGTGAACCTCTAACAGAGCAGGAAAAGATACTTGATAGATGGAGTAAATACTGCCATGAACTCTACTCTGACAATTCAAATGACACGGAAGTGAGAATCGAAATGGATTATGACAGGGAACCCGACATATTGTTGGAAGAGGTCGAATACGCTATTGCAAAGCTGAAAAACAGGGCGGTGGGTAACGATGGAATATCTGCTGAACTTTTGAAAAACCTTGGACAAAATGGCAAACGACTTCTTCACAATATATGTCAAAAGGTCTGGAGAACTGGCCAATGGCCCACAGATTGGACGGAGTCAGTCCTAATCCCACTACACAAGAAAGGATCCACGCGCAAGTGTGGAAACTACAGAACAATTTCCCTTATGTCTCATGCCAGCAAAATCCTACTGTCCATAATAAATAGAAGGCTGGAGAGGTTCATTGATCACCAAATCCCCAGAGAACAGGCAGGCTTTGTTGCAGGGAGAGGCACACGGGAACAAATCTTGAACATACGACAGCTGATTGAGAAGTGCCGTGAGTTCAACACACCGTTGTTGATGTGTTTTATTGACTACACAAAGGCCTTTGATTATGTAAACTGGCAGAGTATGTTCCAGATCATGATGGAGATGGGAGTACCCAAACATCTCACATCACTTGTACAGAACTTATATTTTGAAGGTTCATCAAGAGTAAGAGTCGAAAACGCACTATCAGCCTCTTTTAAAGCAGAAAGAGGTGTGAGACAGGGCTGTATTTTGTCACCGAAGCTCTTCAATCTATATGGGGAATATATTATGAGAAGGGCGCTGGAAGGCTGGAATGGTGGCGTTGCAGTGGGTGGTCAGCGGATATCAAATCTAAGATACGCTGATGATACAACATTGATAGCCAAAGATGAGATCGAGCTGGCAGAGGCCTTTTCCCGTATAGAGAGGGAGAGCGAAGCTCTGGGACTTAAAATTAATAGGAGCAAGACTAAACTCATGATTGTTGACCGAACTGGGAGTTTCCAACGGACGGGAGAACTACGGGATTTGGAACAGGTTGATGAGTTTGTGTACCTCGGCGCGCTGATAACTAACAACGGAAGCTGTAGACCAGAAATAAGTCGTAGAATACAGATGGCTAAACAGGCCATGACCCAACTAGAAAAGATCTGGCGCGACCGAGGCGTAAGCATCAGCACAAAAAAGAGATTGGTGGGGACCCTGGTATTCTCTGTGTTCCTGTATGGAGCGGAAACGTGGACAATGCGTGCCTACGAGAGGATGAGAATTGACGCGTTTGAGATGTGGTGTTGGAGGAAACTCCTCCGAATACCATGGATAGAAAGAAGAACGAATGAGTCAATCTTATCTGAGCTACACATTACAACTCGTTTGTCTGCAGTATGTCTGAGGAGACTGCTTGGTTTCTTTGGCCATATTGTAAGACGTGAGCCAGACAATTTAGAAAAAATAATAATGACTGGCCGAGTTGAAGGCAGGAGAGGTCGCGGACGTATACCTATGAGATGGTCCGATCAGGTGACGGATGCCACTGGAGCGACGTTTGCGGAGTCACTGCGGCGGGCTGAAGACAGACCAGGGTGGGCCGGACTGCTGCGAGAAGTACCGCATGAAGGTCACGATCCTCAGCATTGAGGGACCGATTTCGATGATGATGATGATGATATATTAATGAGTTTCCCATGTTTTGGTATTACAGATGATCTAATTTTGGTATAAAAATACACCCAGAATATTCAGCAATAAAATAAGAACACATACAAAGAGCATTGTTATAGATTTGTATGTTTTTTTTTGTATCTTATATTTATCATACTTCGACAAAAGAACACTGAAAGCAATATACAGCTTCACTAAAAATGAAAAAAAATATGTTACAAATGGATTATTATGTTTATGTGTCGATTGCCAGTGTTATTATTATTATGATTTTAGAAGAGATTTAAAATATCATGCTTCTTAATACTTTTAACTTTCTTGTCATAAATTCTTCAAAATTAACAATTTCTTTTCAATTTTATTATTCTTGTTAATTAAGATATTTAACAAACTGCATGACATCTATTATCGTAGAGACTATAGAGAACATACATATCACAATCAAACAAACAACTTGCACCAACTAAAATATATATTTGTGTGCATTCTGTGTTTGTCATGTCGGCCATTATGAAATTAGCCCAAGATGTCAAAAATATGCAATTTTAACTCGCATAATTCAGGAGTTTTTATCATAACCAAACACAACAATTTATAACCAAAATAATCCCCAAATGTTTAGTTTCAGTACTGATGTATTTCGCGTCACATCCATTGTGAAATTAATTCAATACACTGAAAAATGTTCGACCATGAATATTGCTACTTACAAAAACTTTTATAGATTTTTCCATACAAATTTTGTTATTATAATTTCTTTATCAATACATAAGATATTTTAAATGTTTTTGGCCTTGAACGTGCCCAGGATATGAGACCTCGTATAGAGTGTATTATTTTACTTCTGTCTTTCCTTATTTCAGAGTCCATTAAGGACATACGAACATACATACGAACGCATTAGAATATTTATGTGTGGATTTATTTTGATATTCGTGTCATGGAGTTTTTTTTTAAATTGTTTTTTTTTATATGTAACGTACTTCCGTTGCATAAATAATAATAATATGGAAATATAACTTACTACTGATGATGTTCTGATAATTTATAGTTACATAATTATTCCTTTCTGGTCTACTGTGTTCATGAATGAATCCAAGAGCATGCATTAACTCATGAACAACCGTTCCTTTCAAAGTCACGCATCCTGGGGCTTGTAGATTTAACGACTGTACTCTAGCTGAAAACGATTAACAAGAAGTATATTATAGTAGTCTTGATGACTCAAATCAATAAAAGTATATAATAAAATTGATAAATTATTGAATATTCACTTACCGACTCGTCCTACGTAGGACCAACAACCAGTGTTTTCACTTTGGATATCAAGATAATAAAGGGCGACGGTTCTTGGAATAAATCTAATACAAGTAATATTTTGAATTTCAGCCATGCCACTCATTATCAAATTCCTTTCAGAAGTAGCTGAAAATTGCACAAAACTGAGTTTTGTTGATCCTTATTCGTTTTTTATGTATAAATAAAGGGTCTTTAAATTAAGTATATGGAAAATATCATATTTGACCATTGTTTTCTCTTATGTAAATTTGTTGTTGAGTTTTCATTGCTAAAGAAAAACAATACAAGTAATTATATCAAGTATAAAAACATTGTTAAAAATTTAAAACTTGACAGTTACAAAATACTTACTGAATTTTCCTGAGATTATAATATATGGAACTGTGTTATAAGTCCACCTGAGTGATTTCTGAGCCACTCCACTCTTGCCCATTGAAGAATGGATCCGAATGCCACCGTCGAAATATTCTCCCAATTCTTCAGGATTGCCCATTTCAGGTATCCATTTTTTAACCAATTCTCCTGGGCAATTATGAAATGTGTTTGAGCAACGACCAAATAAAGTGACCTTATCTATTATAAGCCTTAGGTACATGATAATATTATGATTAATGTTTGAGGCATTCACAATATAACAATTAATGATTCTTAGTACTTATTATCTTGTTAGTACGGTACTTGGTGGAAGATAATTAATTTAATGTCTATTATTGGGCGATAAAAAGTAAATATTTTAAAAACAATGAAAAATCACTTATTATTTACAAATAAGAAAAAGTTTCTTCAGTTACTCAAATATCAAGTAATAAAAATACCTGTATAATTTGAAGGAGACTTATCTATTGCAGAATCGGGAAAAGCTATATCAATTAAATCATCTTCTTGTATGATAATTGGATTGGCTTGATTGCCTTGGAATAAAGTCAATATTAATGTCAAACAAACACAAAAAGTATTCATTTTTAATGTGAATTTGTTTTAAAATATGTTCAGCAATGTAATATATTGAAAGACTGCATTTAATTTCAGCTCTGTTTTGAATCGGAATGAATTCACAACACCTCTAGGGGAGACCGGGTATGGTTGTCTCACGGGTTGCTTGTCACAGCGGCCATTGTAGAAAAACGAACAAACAGATGCGTTCATTGATTGGCGTAGAAAGATCGCATGATTAAATTAGAGACAACAATTAAATTAGACTGACGTACATTTTTTGCTCTCGCAAAGTGTATTAATTACAGCATAAATATCAAATATAAAGTGACAAAAGTTGTGCAGATATAAAATTAAACATCGCGCTTTTTTCACGTAATATCAGTTCTAACAAACTACACACACAAGGTACGCTATCACATATTGTCTAATCAATAATACATAGATGAACATTATAATATGTGCATACACCAATAATATCAAATTCCATTGTGTGGGTAGCTGAACACTTTACCGCACTACGTACAATATTATTATATTACTACTGTCTCGCCTACGTCATCGACTACTGTAGCTGAATCGTCTGAGACGTAGTTATAGTGCATTAAGTTGATCGGCACGAATTCGATCCCCATCACTGACACTTTTTTTTTTAATAATATTTATTATTATTATAATTTTAACAAACTACAATGGACATGGATAAACCCATAATACGCAAAACACGAAAAAATAATCCCGATAAAAATATACCAACTACATCAAGTGCTAAGTCTAATAAGCGGGATTCATCTATCGGAATTTCTAAAAACACTAATTCACGTAGAACATCACTAACCCTTAGTAGCGGAAGGGCGAATTTTATCAGTGACAGTACGAAGAAAATGGATGACGTCGTCGCTATTGACGACACACTAAAGCAATTCCTATCTGGTCTACATGATGATATCAATGATGTCAAGAGTCATATGGAAGCACAAAATAGGAATATAATTACTAAAATGAACGAAATAACGTCTAAATTGTGTCTTTTAGATGAGATAATTGCTGAAAACAAAATACTGAAACAAAAAATAAACAACCTTGAAATCAAGGTTCATAGTCTAGAAAATAAAAAATCGAGTTGCAACGTCACGGAAATGGACTCCATAGCTGCAGAAATCGAAGAGAGAAACAGAAGGAGAAACAATATTATTATATGCCATTTGGAAGAAAGTTCCCAGTCTAAACGAGAAGAGGGTTTAAAGGATGACAAGGTGAAGGTTTGCAATATTCTAAGGGAAACTGACCAATCGATATCTTATGGGGAAGTCAAATGTTTTAGATTGGGTAAAAGTGCCAATAATAAACCACGACCAATCAAAGTTATACTTAAAAACCTGAACCAGGTGGGCGAAATTTTTAAAAATAAATCCAAATTGCCTAAAAATGTCAAAGTATACAGGGATCAAACAGTAACACAGAGGAACCAATTCATCAAACTTAAGGAAGAACTCAATGCAAGGACACAAAATGGAGAAAACAACCTAACAATAAAATATATAAGAGGTTACCCTAAAATTGTAAAAACCAATAATTCAAAAAACTTCTCTGCTACTTACAAAACGTTAGAGGAATAAATACAAAACTCCATGACCTTCGCCAGACCCTGTCATGTTTTACTTACGATATTATTCTTCTCACTGAAACGTGGCTAAGTCCTTGCATTGGCAACTCTGAATTGGGTTTTTCTCATTGTTATAACGTGTATAGATGTGATAGAAGTACCGATACAAGCAACAAGTCGAGAGGGGGTGGGGTACTAATTGCAGTGTCAAAAAAGTTTTCTTCTAGAAAATAAGCAATTAAAAATAAAAATGTAGAGCAATTATTTGTACTGGTAAAACTGCCTCACGAATCCATTATCTTTGGGTGTGTTTATTTTCCACCTGGTGCTAATATATCACTTTATAAAAATTATCATGAAGAGATTGAGATAATAAAATCGAAACACAAAAAACCCAAACTTATTCTGACAGGAGACTATAATTTACCCGACTGTAACTGGCAAACTGTAAATACAACTGAAAACGATCTCTGTCCAGCTGATCTATTAATTTCCAACAACATCAACAATGAGAAAGCTGCAGAATTAGTCGACTTAGCAAACTATTTTGGCCTCCTTCAGGCAAATAATATTACAAACAGCCATGGCAGGATCCTGGACCTGGTTTTCACGTCCGATCCCATTGCCACTACAGTAAATAGGTCTTCCTCAGAATTACTGCCAGTTGATGTTTACCATCCCCCTCTCGACATTACTATTACTTCTCAATTATATTGTATAAACAACAAACTAATTTTAACTAGGAATTTCCACGGCGCTGATTATCCCGCTATTAATAATTTCTTGCAGAATATGGATTTCAGTTTTTTGCATAACGAGAATGATATTAACACTGCTGTTGAACTATATTACACTAATATAAGAACTTGTATTGATACCTATGTGCCTGAAAAATTAATAAAACCTTCACTTCACCCTAAATGGTTCAGTCCAGAACTGAAAAGTATAACTTTAAAAAAGAAATTAGCACATAGGAAGTACAAGGAAACTTTGGACATTAATGATTACAAAAATTTTTCAGATTTACGTAAACAATGTACTATATTGTCCAAAAAATGTTATTCACAGCGTATGGAAAACATAGAAAACAGCTTACCTAGGGATTCTCAGGGTCTGTGGAAGTTCGTTAATGAACTGAGAGAGGATCGAGTCGACATACCACCTAAATTATTTTATAATAACCAATATTCTGAATCTGCTCAAGGTGGAGCAAATTTTTTCGCTACCTTTTTTCAAAGCGTTTACGATGTTTCAACCACTATTGTTGACTCAGATTTTCTCTCAAATAAAATAATCAACTTGCCCAGCATTACAATTACTGTTGACGAGGTCAGAAGTGCGATCCTTGCATTGGATACTTCTAAAACAGTAGGTCCAGATGGAGTTCCCAACATATTATTGAGAAATTGTGTTGATATTTTTGCAAATCACTTACAAATGTTGTTTTCATATTCATTGAAAGTTGGCATTTTTCCTGACTTTTGGAAGAAGGGCTTTGTTAAACCAATATTTAAGAAGGGAGATAATAGTCAAGTGATTAATTACAGACCTATATGCATATTATCTGCCATACCAAAACTTTTCGAGTCCATAATTATTAAAAAAATCAGACAGCCTATTAATGATGTATTAACGCACTTACAGCACGGATTTATTCCTAAAAGATCCACACTTACTAATCTACTTATATATCAGAATTACATCATAAATTCACTTACAAAACGAGGACAAGTCGACTCCGTGTACACTGATTTTTCCAAAGCTTTTGACAAGGTGTCACATGACATGCTATTGAATAAGCTACGTGGATATGGAGTCGACGGAGTTTTCTTTCAGTGGATTGAAAGCTACCTCAAAGAAAGAACTCTTAAAGTTAAGGTTGGTAATTGTGTCTCTGATACAATATATGCATGTAGTGGTGTGCCACAAGGATCGCACTTGGGACCAATTTTATTCAATTTATTTATCAATGACATAGTCGAGATCTTCAGAGACATAGAGGTATTATTATTCGCCGATGACCTCAAATTATATAAGACCATAAAAAGTGCAGATGATTGTCAAACATTGCAAAATAATCTAGATTCTTTAAGTGACTGGTGCAAACGGAACAAACTTCATCTTAACATCACCAAATGCCAGATCATTCGTTTCCATAAAATTAAAAACAAAATTACATTCAGTTACTCGATTGATGGGATTGTACTTGATTGCGTCTCTAATTTGAGAGATCTCGGTATTACCTTCTCTGAAGATCTCACTTACAATTTACACATAGAGGAAATTGTCAGTAAATCTATGAGGACACTGGGCTTCATCTTTAGATTGACGACAGACCTACAATTTATTCAGTCTTACAGACTTCTCTTTGTTTCTCTTGTAAGACCTTTGCTGGAGCATAATACTACAATCTGGTCTCCAAACTATAATATACACATTAAAGCAATAGAGAGGATACAGAGGAAATTTCTGAGACTTGTGAACTACAGATTGGGAATACCGGTCGAGAAAATTGACTACCCTGTTCTGATGTGTGAGCTCGGTCTCCTCAGTTTGGAGAGTCGCAGAATTATGTTCGATCTTTGTTTTTACACAAACTTCTTAATGGTGAAATCGATTCTCCAGAACTGATTGAGTTGATCAAATTAAATGTTCCAGCCAGGAACACCAGACAATCTGTTTTGTTCCACGAATCCAACACAAGGAATAATTACACCTTCCATTCACCTGTAAATAGGCTTCACAGACTGGGAAATCTGGTTGGACGTGAAACTGACATTTTTGCTGACAAGTTCCTCAAATATAAACGTGACGTTATTAACTATTTGAATATATAGATTGACATTGGGCAGTTGTGGTTTGTTGTTGTTTGTTTGTGTGTATATTTGTTCCTTAAAATGACAGCATAATTTTCACACCATTGTAAATTGTTCATTCTTATCCAATTAATAAAATTACCTTATTTACATTTTACTCATTGACACCTAAATTGACCACACTAAATATTTGTTTTTGTTTTGACATTTTTCAATAATTTGACTTTTCTCAGCTTCTATTGACACTGAATATTATTAATTCTACAACATCCATTTTTGAAGACTGTGTGCTACTTGACGTCCCATTTATTTTTGTTTGAAATAATCTCATAAATACTCTTTTATTGAAAATTTGACAATATAACCTACTATCGAATTGACTTGTGATCCATTGACTTTTTTTTTTCCATTCATAACTTATGCTGTGATACTGATAGCTGTGTTGTTCTTTTTTTGTGTTTTTTTTTTTATTTTTTATTATGATTGTTGTGTCTTAATATTCTACACTTGTATATACATCATAAGAACTATGTATGTAAATGTATAACAACATGTAAAAGGCTAGCGCCGTGAATTGTTAATAAATAAATAAATAAATGATCAATATCTCTCTCCCCACTTCACTTCAGTCTGCTCTGGAGTGCCACGCCGGACATACGTGCGTTTGTTTTCTTTGTACATTGAAAGTAATTTTTTGAAGATCTGTTTCGACTCTCGTAAGTATACTTGAATTTTGCATAATAATATATATTCTCACATATTTATAATGCTAAATTTGTTTTTTATGACAATGTTTCATCACTTTTTTAAATAAATATTAATTTTAGTTTATTTTGGAAAGTTATTTTCTAAAACGTGTTATGGGGCAGGTGGTCTCAGTTTTTTTGGGGCTGGTTGTCACATGTGACAACCAGCCCCATGGATGTGTGTTGTCTTTTTTCATTGTAAATCAGCAATCTTAACAGATACACCGGAGAAGACCTATTTAGAAGAGAAAAAAAGGGACGAGAAGCGAAAAAAAGATTATATCAAAACGTATATTCAATAAAAATAAGGAAACTAAAAAGGTTTCTAAAGGAAACAGAATTAAAAGAAAAGCAGTTGACGACGACGAAAACGAGAAAGACGATGAAGAGTTTTGCCTGGTCTACTTGTCTCCATACTCTGCTATCAAGTCTAGGGAAGTCTGGATTCAGTGCCAAGATTGTAAGTTTTGGGCTCATGAAGCCTGCACACCTGGACTACCGAATTACCTTTGTCAAAATTGTGATTCTGATAATAAGACTGATTTTTTAGACTGACCTTATATAATTTTGTTAGTTTTATTTAAAAATATAGCATCTTAAGAGCTTTATGATGAACCTTTTTTTTCGTTACTAGAATGAATAAGATGTTTTTGTTATTGCTTAATGTTTTTTTTTACTAAAAAAAATTGGTGTTGGTGAACGTTGTCCATGGACACCGAAAGTGATCACTTAAGCCAGCCTAGAGCCAATTCGTAAGCGTTGAGACACCTTTCTCACTTCTTCCGATTGGATTTTACACAATGTTGCATTGTGTAGACATGGTTCTCCAATCGAGGTTTCTGATTGGTTTTGTCATCTGCACCCAAATCCGGTTAAACAATAAAAAAATTAGTAAATATTCTAAACATTTATAAAAAAATTGTTATTGTTTAATGTTTTTGTATTATGAATAAGATTTTATTTATTATTGTTTTTTAATGTTTTTTTTATGAATAAAATAATTTTATTACTGTTTAATGTTTTTTTACTGTGAATAATATTTTTTTGTTATTTCTTTTGGTACAATTAGATACGTCCAATATTTTATCATCAATAAAAGTACACATTTGATTAAATTTAGTATTTCTTTTTATATCTCCTCTTTAATTTACTTCGTGACAACCTACCCCATACACTGTGACAACCATCCCGGACACGGGGTTAAAAGTCACACTTCTCATTTTTCACGAAAATTGTGATATTTTCTCAATTGGTGACGTTGAAAGAAAACTATTTATTTAATTTGAAATAAGAATAAATACACTATCCATTGGTATTTAAATGTCATTGGTAAACTAAGTAAATATGCATCAAAAATGCAAATGAAAAAAAATGTGACTTCCAACCCCGGTCTCCCCTACAGCTTTTTAAATAAGTAATACTTTGTTAAAGGTGATAATGAGAATACAAAATTCTTTTTCCGAGAATTCTAAATCCCGTGACAAGTAACAAAAGTTAATGATATTTAAATAATGCAATTAATTTCAGTTCACTTTTGAATATTTATGAAATCAAAAACAACTGCAGCTTGTTATTTGTTGAAGGTGATAACGAGACTGCAAGTTTTTTTCCGAGAATTCTAAATCCCGCGATAAGTTACAAAAATTTATGATACTGAGTGTGCATTTAATTATTGTTATTTATTTCCAGACAAATATTTTTTATTGAACAAGTCAACTTTGAAGACATGGTATCATGTGACTTTCGTAATTATTAAAAATCATGCTTTTATCAAGATAAACAAGATTTAATTATTTTTTATTCCATGTGGAAAAACAAACAGTCTATACATCAAAGATGAAAATACAATATAATAAATGGACTTAAAACTCTCCCTGTATTAATAAAATATAACGCAAAAATGCATAGTTACACAGTGTATACTCAAATGAAACCAATTAAAAAAAAATAAGATATCATCATCATCTCCGTAATACTAGAGAGACGATGGTCCTGGCTGGGACATGTTCTGAGAATGCCTAATGTTGGTTGGCCAAAAAGAGCACTGTTCTTCCGTCCGCAGGGGTTCCGTTGGCCCGGGCGTCCCTCTTTCACAATACACCGTTCCTATGACAACGATATCAGAGCGCAAGGAATGTCATGGAAAGAGGTGACGCAATTGGCGCAGAGACGCTCTGAATGGAGGAGGCTGGTTTCTGCCCTATGCTCCCGAGAGGAGCGTTGAGGGCGATGATGATGATTGAAGACGCCTTCCTATGCCCAGATATCTCAGAAGTCGGAGGACTTCTATTTATCCGATCTTTCAAGCAAAATTTTTGTCCCCACGAAAGGAAGTATTATAATAAAATGTTATAATATAACTCTGGAGAGTGTGGAGGTGTTCAAGGCGAGATTGAAAACACTATTGTTCAGGAGGTGTTATGATTCTTGAATGGCCTCTTGCGGTGGTTTTTCCACAAAACGGCGCATCTTAAAAAAATTGGCTAGTTATTATTATTATTAATATATAATCAAATGCTATATTGCACAGATATAAATTGGTACTCAGAAATGATCTGTAGCCTTGATAATACAGCAGGGACGACAATGATTTAGACTGGGTCATGATTTGAAAATCTCTAATGATAGTTGGACGAAAAGTGCACTTTTCTTTTGTCCATAAATATATATTATTTGCTGCAAATATCAATATTAATAAAATAATTATTATTTGCTGTATATTGGGACTGTTTCGTATGGATATCTACTAATTTGAATTGTCTGTATATAGTACCTACCTATGCATTTGTGTATGTTTATATTGATGATATTTGGTTGCTTTTTTGTTATCATTTAAGTTATTTATATGAATTACTTTAAACCAGTTTATATATTTGTTTGTTTATATAATTAAGTAAAAAAATATATTTATATTTACAAAAATGGCAATGTTTGCCGTAAATTAAATAATAAATAAATGTTCCGATGGGCTAGACATCCTTTAGTAAATAATAAATGTATGGGCAAGTGAATTGCGATTGAATGAAAGTAATAGACACAAAAAGCATGGGTCGGCAACCTTTTGCTGTAAATGAACTAAATAATTTATGCTTAGATTAGTGAGGCCACGTATCATTACAGTGCTACAACATTAAATTTTTGTAACATCGATTTGAAAATTGAACGTCTAGTATATATTTTTACGACATTTATAAAATGTCATTAAATTTATCAAATGTGAATCGAGGATAATTTTTTTTTAATTAATCAGAATTTGGTAAGTTTGCTCACAAATATGATTCTACCATCAAACAGAGTAATTTTTTACTTTTTAATGTTCATAGGTCAAACTCCAATACAAATTCGCATGCGAAGGGTTCATTGTTCATTGCCGCTGACAAATTTACATTACCGCAACTTTAAAATGAACATTATAAAAACCAGACACATAATTTTCATAAATGCATACTTAGACATTAGTTCCATGACTTGTGTTTGAGATTTAAATTTAGACCTTTCCATTAGTAATCCAACTGGGTAAAAAGGCCTACAGAAAATCTTAATTTTGGCTGGAATATTATGTTAATATGCTAATAAAATATTGATGAATTGATGTAAGAGAACTACGTATGTAGTTTTATGACAAGAAGGCAATGAATTTCATACACATAACAAACAAAACTTTTTTGTATTGAATGCTCGCCCTTTTGCTTTTTTTCTCAAGACTAAGACATTTCTGGTAAGAGTGGAATCTTCGTAAATTTTTAATTTAAGAAATGTTTTCTGCAGACAACTAAAACCCAAAAACCATAGAAGTCAATGTAGATAAAAGGTAATTCCTTATTCGAGATTGACAAAAATAGTTTCTGAATAGTTAATTAAAATAAACACATTGATTTCAATGCAAAATAAATTTATTGAACACAATTATAAACAAACACAATTTAAAAAGAAGAAATATTGTATTATGAAATAAAGTATTAAATTTGAAAAATATAATCGATAATATTAATAACGAAAGATAATTACAACTATACGAGTACAAGTAATTGAAACTCGATGTAATTTCATACACTAAATCAAAAATCGTTACAAATTCGTTTCATTTCAATACCTTTTATCGTTGCCAGGGGTCAGTTTCATTTCCTGAAAAAAGAATATCGAACATTAGATGATTGTTTCCCTACTTCAAAATTGAGTACTCAGGACTTCAGTCCTATGTTCAGAACTCATGTTCGACTCTAATAAATAAATGTAGGTATATGTATATTAGACAAACTTTAATGTAACATGTTTTCACTTGAAATACTCAAAAAGTTTTCACTTATGTGTAGAAACATGTTACATTAAAGTTTGTCTAATATACATATACCTACATTTATTTATTAGAGTCGAACATGAGTTCTCACAATTTCAATATAAAAATCCGACAACATTTTGAAGTATTGGTCTATGGATCAATCCTTTAGGGACTCCTTTATATATCAAAATAAATCTTGGATTGTAGTCTTGGAACTCTAACATGGAATTAATCGAAATTCACATTTATACCAGCAATAAATAGTAAAGATTTTTAAGATTTTTAATATTTCATGTCTTTCTTTCTGTACGTTTTCAGTCTCTTGCAAAAGTCCAATACTCTACTACAAGGCAATCGAACACTTATAAATTTTCTTAGAATAAAACCTACCAACATACATTTTATAACACAGCATTCAGTTATTCTTAACAACTGTACATAGCCCTGACACTCTGAATATCTCGTGTACTTAAAGCACTTCTCTGTCCAATCACCGCTCCTGGTAACTAAAATGTAAAATATATACACTTTATTATATATAATTCAAGTAGATGTAATAAATTCAACTATGTATATTGAGAGAGCCTTCTACATATTCGGACATTACAGGAGACGTAGATTTCCATTTCTAAACAATTTTATATATCTGTTTAATCTATAATTTTGTAAATAAGATTATATTATATTTTATTACGTTCCATAAAGTCCACAGCAAAGAATAGGTATTTCTCTCTTTTCTGTAAGTTTTTTGGTGTTCTGTAAAGCACAGGTATTCATAAAACATTTAAGACAAAGAACATCTTCAGTTCAGCAATGAGGTATATCACCCATCCTGAATGTCTTTACTTTTTTTGACATGAAGAGGAACACTTGTGTTGTCATTATATGCAGTAAGTCTACAGTTTACCCCAATTATAGAACAATATGATCACCCCGTGATGGTACAAATGAATTATATTTTATTATTAAATTAAGATTACATAAAACAATCTTAATTTGGGACTAGCTCGATCTGTGTGAATTTCATAAGGATGTTATGTTATGTTTAGTTATTTACCCTCGGAACGATGGTGTCTCTTCCATTTGATGAGAAAGCAGTGCGGCCGTAATGCATCACACTACCATAGTCGTAAAGAACACCGAAGGAAGACACAACGGTTGAGGAGTATTTGTTGAAGTTAGATGCTGCGCCTGAAAATAATCATCGACATTTGAAAATACTTGGGTAATACACCTAATAAATCAAAAATATATAAAATATATCTATATGCACATTGAATCAAGTTTCAAAAGCTCTACAAATAACGTGAGCGATTATTATGTATAATATATTTTTTATTTTATTTAGCTACTTTTTTCTTTTACATGGCTGATTATAAAATACGTTGCTTTCGCAGCAAGAATTATACTGAAAAGGTTGATATTTTCAACCGACGGAAATAAAAAATTAATTAATTATAAATAAAACACTTATTTATAATATATCCACAGTGACTTTTATTGGACACGAGCCGGCTTTCAAGAACTTCCGCTCTAATCATCAGGCTAGTGAAAAGTAGAAAAAAACTTTTTTTACACACAGTGACTTTTTATAAGACGCGAGCTGGCTTTAGAGAGCTTCCGCTCTCATCATCAGGCTAGCGAAAAGAAGATTTTTTTTTACATTTCTCTAGACTGACGATGAGAGCGGAAGCTCTTGGAAGCCGGCTCGCGTCCAATAAAAAGTCACTGTGGATATACTATAAATAAGTATTTTATTTATAATTAATTATACTGAATTTAAGAGAAAATTATTTTACTGTATTTTCTCATCTAATCTAAATAATATATTTCATGAAACATTATTATCAATTATTAATTAATTAAACTTGGTCATGAGAGGGGAAAGCTTCTACCGAGAGAAGCCCAAAGTTGTTCTCTAAATATTAGTTTTTAAAAAAAAAAAAATATATCTGGGATTTGTTTGTTATAAACCCAAATACAACCTTATACACCTTTCACAGTAAGCTACTAAAAGCTTGTGTCGTGAAAGGGGAGTTTGCCTGGTATCGAACCACCGACCCCATGTTCACGAGGCCGAGACTCTACCTCCAGGCTACCGACGAACTCAAAGTAGTTGTGCTAGATTGTTAAAAGAATTTTGATAAATAGGTACATAATATTCGGGCTAAGTAATAAAGATCACTTTCATTTTATATTGGAATATGGCTTATAACAGAAAATCACTGATTATCTGATTTGAAAAATAATTTTTGATAACAAATTCCTAAAAACTGGTTGAAAAAGATTGTTATGGAAATAATGTTTATATAAAACTCACCACTGACGATGTTTTGGTACAAAATTTGAACATAAGCATCTCTCTCTGGTCTACTGTGTTCATGAATGAATCCAAGAGCATGCATAAACTCGTGAATAGCTGTTCCCTTCAATGTGACGCATCCCGGAGCTTGTAAATTCAATTCCTGTCTTCCTCCTGAAAATAATATTAACGACATCTGTAGAACGCAAAAACATTGGTATGGTATGCAGGATTTTTTTATGAGAAAGGGAGTGGATGCAATAAGCTTACAATAGATGTGAGTGAAATGTGTCGCGAAGTTCCGAAATCTGCTGTAACACTTTTTCACGAAAATTTAGCTATATTATAAATGTCGTTGGATTAGTAATTAAATATTCTTTAACCGTAGAACATTTTTCCTTTCAGAACTCTAACCATTTGTACAAAAAAGTGAAGTGATAATGAAAAAAGAATCTCGCTATATTCCTCTATGTGTCTTTAAATATCCTCTATAACTCAACCGACCAATAGTAGTAATTTCTATATATTTACTGAGAAAAATACTCACAACGAATCGTTGGTACGTACTATCAGATCAGGACCAGAGATAGTACAAACGATTCATTAGTACAAATCTATAATATTAACCTATCGCAAACAAGTCGTTGGTAAAATTACCAACAATTTGTTTGCGAAAAGTTAATATTAGAGATTCGTACTAATGAATCGTTTGTACTATCTCTATTCCTTATTTGATAGCACGTACCAATGATTCGTTGTGAAATTTCGTTAGTATTTTTCTCAGTGTACAAAACAAATTGTTGATTTTTATTAAATAGCAAAATTTATTTTAAAATTAAACTGATGTAACAATCATATAATTAAAAAAAATTGTTTTGCTTCAGGACGGTACGTTTAATACTTGAATAACCGTTTTTTATCGATTTGTCCTGTATCACAAAATTGTGTTAAAGCGGATTCTGAAATTCAGCGACATAAACGATAAGTATGTATATAGAACTTCTCTAATAATAAATTTTTTACCAATTCTGCCAACATAAGACCAGCATCCATTGTTAGCGCTTGTAATAGCGATGTAGTCACGTTGGGTAGTTCTTGGAACGAATCTGATGCAAGTAGTACGATGGTAATCATTCATAGCACTAGTAATCAGCATCCTTTGAGCCGCAGCTGGAATTTATTAAGAAAATGTAGTTTTTAATGTTTGTATGATTTAAATTGATTATGCGCTATGATCAGATAAATCAATCAGAAAATGTGAAATCTAAATTACAAAACATTGTGCGAACATTTATTTTGTATTTACCTACTCATTTTTGGCACGTTTTTATTACATTTATAAAGATTAAAATAGATTGAACGTTCAAAAATGAGGAGAATTTTACAGATTTTTTTTTTAAAGGGAAGCGCTCGCCACGCACCTCGTGCCGTACCTAGAGGTCTGTATCTCCCTAAAGACACACACATGCACAAACACGATTTAATGTCGCATTAAAGCGAGAAATGCTGCCCCGGGGGAGCATTCTAGATTCTAGATTGAGTGGCCATACATCAAAAATGTCAGTGCAAAAAGGGAAGGGTAGAAAAGGGAATATGCCTTCCTCTCTATGCAGTATCATTAGTTACTTGAAAGGGGATGTTAGAAGGTTAAATATTAACTTACTAAAAGTTCCAACAATTACGTATGGAACCTGCTTTCCTGGCCATCTGTATACTGTGTTGATCATACCGCTCTTGGCCATTGAAGGCGGGAGAAGCATATCACCTTCAAAGTATTCTCCCAATTCCTCAGGATTGCCCATTTCAGGAGTCCAGTTTGCCAATAAATCACCTGAAAATCGAACAAGATGATTGGTTGATAGAAGGAAGGCCATATAATTCTGAAATAAAATAAAAAATAAACCCAACGCAAAAACAACTGTTTTGTACAACAAAAATAATTAATATTCTTTGAAAAGAAGATTCGTTGGAAGATTCTGTTGACACTGTAAAAATTCATTTTAAAAAAAATTAAAATTGTATGAATTGTATGAAACAGACACTTATAATTTTCACTATATATTTCTAAGACTCGGAATCTCTACTCCTGAAAATGTTCATTTGTGTAGACGGAAACGTTCAATTCAATGTAATTAACAGCAATTTTTTTTGAAATAATAGAAATAAACATGTTTATAATTATTAATCATTATTATTTATTATTATTCATACCTTATTTATTTAACAAATTAACATTAGATTCTACATATTGAACACAATAGAAGATTAACTATTAAATTTAAATAAAACATTTAATAATAAAAACAATAATAAATTGAAATAAACTTATATTCAAAATAAATATTATTATTATTATTTTAATGTTTTGTGTTCGATATTCTCTGATTATTGTTCAAGAAAAAGAAGCCAATTTAAATTTGTAATTTAATAATTTATTTTGAATCATTATTAATTTTGATTCAATTACATTTATTTCTGCAATAAATTTTATTTTTTATTTACGTGAAAATTTTTGACAAGCTTATAAAAATCAGATTGTAATTCAAGTTTTGTGCCAAAGTATATAAAGGAAAAATAAAATTTTGAAAATATATAAATAAAATATAGATACCCGTGCTGTTCAAAGGAACACCGTAGATTTCTTTTCCAGGAAAATTATAACCGATAGAATCATCCTCTTCAATGTTGATAACTGGAATGGCATAAATGCTGCCGACTAGAGCAAATAATGCAAAATAAATACAAAATCTAGCCATAATGAATTGCTTCAAAATAACACAGGTACTTTGAATAATGAAAAATGTGATGCAGCTTAAGTATTCGAGCTGAATTGGTTGGCATGAGTTGAAGCTTTTCGTTTTTATAGTAGTCGCAGACGTTAAAATCTTGTTTTTAATACATTATGTCTTTATTATTTATGATGTTGAAAAAGTTGATATATCAAATCCTTGTTTACTTTTTCCGATGCATTTTAATCAAAAAAATATTTAGTCGTATGATTGCTGCGTTTATGCGCTTGTCACCTTTAAAAATATCATTGTTACTCAAACTTTAAGAATGCATTATTTTAAATTATAACTTCTACTACTACTACTACTACTACTACTATACCATCACGGCATATCCCACAAGTGGGGTAGCCAGCAGATCAGCTGCATGTAAGAAACATGCAAACTGTCCTCTTCGTGCCAATATAAAATCAAGACATTCAGGATGGGTGGCAAGCCTCATCGCTGAATTTAAGAAGTAAAATGTCTTAATTTTTTCAAACACCTGCCTTTTACAGGACACTCGAAAACTTACGCAGAAGAGTGGGAGACCAATTCTTTACCGGGTGCTCCACGGGATTATTATACTATATTATTTTTAATATAATTTCCAAGTTATGTACCTACCTACTACACTACACCATCACGGCACATCCCACAAGTGGGGCAGCCAGCAGACCAGCTGCATATAAAACATGCAAGCCGTCCTCTCCGTGCCAATATAAAATTAAGACATTCAGGATGGGTGGCAAACCTCATCGCCGAACTTGAGATGTAAAATGTCTTATTTTTTACCTACCTACTACCAAAGTAAAATTAGTAAATTTTTGAAAATTGTTTGGTGTGAATAATGTATGTCTCGGATCTGTTTAGTACCTAGGTAATACTGGTGGATGTAAGATTGTCGAAGGAATGGATGTTAAGTTATTTTAATTTTTATAAAATATTAAATGAATTAATGTCAAACAATTATACAATGAAAATTGCAGTAATAACAGTAAATTATTTGAATACTTATTTTAGATAAGATTGAACAAAATTAATTTAGAAAGTAGGAATTATTATAGGACATATAGTAAGACAAAAATTGAATATGAATAAAATTCTCTTCTTCTTCCTCGTGTGATAGATCATTGATCTTTTTTTTTTTTAACATTAAGGGTTTTCCCACCACTTTCCCCTGGATGTTTTAAGAGCTGAGCTCCTATATCATCCAGACTCAACGAAACAAAAGAAAAATTCAAAGGGAGGGCTCAGGATTTGCCTTATGGGCTCCCCCCGACAAAATCCTCCCCTAAACTACAACCCTTAATGTCCCTTGGAGGAGATACTCACTACAAGGCACTACTCACTACTACAATATTCTTACAAACTATGTTCTTACAGTTACGTATTGCTACGTACTAAAATTCTTAACACTAAAGACAACACTTTACAGCTTATTATCTAAGTAGTAGAGTATTCAAGACAATAATAATAAATGCTTACCAATCATACCCACCACTGCCAAACACGAAAATTTCTTCCTTACTGAATTTGAAAGAAACAAAGAAAGGGAAAGAAACACATTAAACTTCCAAGGCTAGAGTATGAAAGTGGAAGCAAATAAGCAATTGATCAAAAAAAAAGAAAAAAATGACAAAACCAAGGGACAGAGTGCTTGAAAAGCCACCTCCAACGACAGGAGTAGGACATGCACAAAACAAGTAAGAGAGTTCAGCGGCTCGGTCACCAAATTATCAGGATGAATCCACTGGTGGCAGTCCAGGTCGACGAAGATCATCCCACTTAAGCTTCCAGGCTTCTACAAAATTTTTGAAGCATTTGAAGTTTGTAGCATTAAGGGTTAATTCTTCAAACCAAACTGGTCTTGGAGTGTCCACACTCAAACCCCGAATCATATCGTCTCTGGCCTCCGACATCAAATTGCAATCCCAAAGAATATGTTCTGCATATTGGGCTCCTCCCCCACAAGGGCACCACGGCTCATTGCATAAATTAAGCTCAAAAAGTTTCCCCTTAAGATCACCATGACCTGAGATTAGCTGTGTAGAGAAGTGTTCAAAGTGAATGAAATGACGTCGCATTCTAGTTCTGAGATCTGGAAAGAACTTATACACAAGTCTGCCCGTCCTCGAGGAATCCCACCTCTGCTGCCAAATATCCATTGTTTTCTCTCGGACCTTAATCATTGCCCTTTCTATCCCAGATCTTCCGGGTTCTGGTCTAAAAACAGCCCCAAAGTATTCAGCTACACCGTCAACTTTCAAACATCTTCTAGCGACACTTTCTCTTACCTCCAAATCTGCCAGTAAAACACCTGCAATCACAGGAAGACCATCACTAGCAGAGGTGCGATATGCTCCAGTCAAACCTATCAACAAAGACCTCTGGCCCCGAAGAAGTGCAAGACTGACTGACCCCACCTCCAATCTGAAGGACCAAACCCTGGCCGCATATGAAATCTGCGGTATATAAGTTGCTCGATATATTGTCAGGAGACACCTAGGATGAAAGCCCCACGTACCCTTGCTGAGGCTTCGCAAGGTTGCAAACAGTTTTCTGCCCTTCTCTGAAATTCCTCTAACATGTTGGATGAAAGAAAACTTTTTGTCTAAGACTACACCCAAATATCGAAAATCGTCAACTAACCTGATTGATTTACCTTCCATCTTAAGGGTGGGATTTCGGGTTCTACTTAAGGTTCCCTTCATGAGCATAGCCGCCGTCTTCGCAGCAGAAAAAGAAAGACGATTCAGTCTACCCCATGCCAAGATACATTCAACTGTCGAAGCAAATGTTGTTTCAAGAGCTAATCTTGAGTTTTCTGCTATCATCAGCAGGGCATCATCCGCATATGCAATAAGAGTACATTGAACTGGGAAAGGCAAGGTCAGAAGATCATTAAAGAGCACGTTCCACAGAAAAGGACCCAAAACAGATCCCTGCGGACAACCCATCGTAACCTCTCTCTCCACGCGATGACCTCCATGTGAAATCACTACTTTCCGATCCCTGAAGTAATCAGAAACGATATTAAACAAATTTGAAGGGCATTGTCTCAATTTTAGTTCAGATCATTGATCTGTTGTTTCGGAAGCGAATCCCTCTTGTGACACTGAGGACCAGCTATCCTTCCATCTTTTTGGTGGTCTTTCTCGTGAACGTGAGCCAGCTGGTGTGTTCTTTGCAACAATGTGGGCGATCTTGTGAGAATAAAATGAAATATGAATAATAAAAAAAAGAAAAAAATTAAAATGTTTCATTACCCATTAAAGAAAAGTTATTTCAGCCACATATTATTTCTGACAATAAGACAACTCATACAAGGATGATTACACCTAAAGGCCTATGCGATCCCAGAAGATAACTATAAACAATATCCAAACAACAACATAATTAGAATTTTCCCCATAAATTCTACATATGTCAGGTGAAAGATATTAATATATCCAGCCAGACCAAAATATCCCCTTATATCAGATAATAAAGATTTCCACTTATATCAGATAAGAAAAAGTTTCACAGATTTACATATTTATAATAAAAAAAGGATTTTGGATGTATTAAATATAAAGAATCCATACGTTGAGCATCGGTGGCATATTTTCAGCATATATATGTATGTAATTGAAAAACAACGTCATATACGCCATGAATTTTCTAGAAAATATCCCACGTAACATCCACTGCACATGTCTGAATAATCACGTAACCAAAATCTCTTTAACATTATGCATAGGTATGTCTAATGTAGATTCATTTGCATAGAACTAGTTCCTGTGCCAAATGAAACTAATTAATTCAATTAATCTTAATATTGGTAAAATTAAAAAAAAAGTCCTTTTATAGTTATATTTATAGTTATGCAACACAAAATGTAGAATTCATAATTGGTAATAACTTACTACCAACTTTTCTCGTTATTCATTGTTGTTTTATTTATATTTTATTTTGCATACCTACCTATACATTCAGGGGTATATATTTAAAATATTCAGATTGATAATGACCTAAGAAGTCGAAAGATGTCTCTCGTCGTTAAATCTATAGTTGAAGAAAAAAGCTTGATACAATTAATACAATTTTATTTAAAACCTCCTTCTTTTATTTTATTTTCCTTTATTGGCGGTTCTACAGGTTTTAACAGTAATATAATATAAAACAATTAGGTATAGTATTAACCCAATTACAGAATGCACATATGTTTACAATTACTGTAAATAATTAAGATTCCTAGAATAAAAGTACCCATCTATGTAACCCAAAAATAAGTAACCCAAAACAATAATTTAAAAAAAAATCGAAAAAAAATCAAATTAGTTACAGAACTAAAAAATACATTTCAAAGTCGCCACAAAATGAGATAAAAAAAAACAAACGTAAGTGTATTAAATCTGTTCATATTTATTTTCTCTTAACTAGAGATTTATTTTAGAAAGAAGGAAAACTCAATATAGTTTTCGTGATTAGATTATTGAATAAATACCGCAAGAATTTTTCGTTGGATGATGTTTTTCACTACAACAACCACACCATCACAGCATATCCCACAACTGGTGTAACCAGCAGACCAGCTGCATTTAATTTAGGTACATAATATAAACCATCCTCTCCATGCCAACTAAAATTAGAGGCTTTTCGGGTGGGTGGCAAACCTCATAGCTTAATTTTAAACTCGAAGTTTAACTTTATTGTTTCATAACTGTCTAATAAATATGATCCTGGGCGGTAATATAATATATTCTTTGAAGTTTCGCGACTTATTCGACCATCTCAAGTTTACAGTATATTGGAAGACTTACATAAACTCAGATTAAACTAAATGTAATCTGAGTTTTCCAAGATATGCGTTGTATAAATGAGCATCTTTTTTTATTTATTATTTAGTCGAAGCAACAGAACAATTAGGTACAGATAATGAATAAAAAATAATTTTAGTGTAAACAGTAATCGTAACGCCAGCGCGAGGTAATAATTTATGTTAATTATTTGACAATGATTTCACATACACTATTAAGTTTATGTAAATTTGCTTATTTAAAGAGTTGCATGTTAATCAAATAAAGTCTTAAATTTAATGAAAAAAATAAGCCATGTTTATACAATGAGACGTATTTTGTTTATTTCAGATGATAAATAATTATATAAACCTTTTATAAGGCTCTATGTACAGGTAAATGTCCATCAAATGTTTTATGTAAAAACTACGAACTAAGATTAATTTTTTTTTTATTTAAACTATGAAATTCAAAACTCTTTGTTAAAAATCAATATTGTATTATAAAATATCAAATATGCGGTTTATTAAATCAAGCAGCTATTTTTAATGAATAAAATTAATATGATCAACACACCATAGTATAGAAAAAATCCATGTAAGAATGTAATACGAATATATTATTTTGTGTTGGATTTTTTTATATAATTTTTTTTTTTTTTACAATTATGCTAATGAGATCGTAGATAAGAAATAATTGTTTTCATAAAAAAATGCTTTTTCTTCGTTGAATGAAACATTTGTTTTAATGAATCCAATTATGGAATTCTACTTCTTATGTGTCAATATTGTGTGGATATATAAAAAAATAAAATTATTTGCTGTTATCTGGTTTTTCAAAAAAAAATTTACAAAAAACCGTGCCAATTACAAAAGCTATTTCTTCTAACCAATTCTTTTGAAACATAATGAAATAATAATATTATATATAGGTACTATCATGCCGCATTTCTTGCGTGGTAGGCAGAAAGGATCAAACGCCATTTCCATCTTTCGCTTCCGTTACAGTCATGCAATTCCACATGCATGCTCTCCTGTTCAATGAACACGTGACCGTCCATAGGATCTGTTTTATTATAATCTTGCCATTTGAGCCACGGACGGTCGCGTCTTTTAAAATAATATGAGAGAAATTAAGAACACTACGTTATAAAAATAAAATCAGTTTTAATCAAACTCATATCAATATGATGAACTATAAGGGTATAAAAAATCTTAATTTTAGAGTCAAAGATTGATAACATTATTTACTGCATCATATTATTCACAGTAAAATGTACTTCTTAAATGTGTTAATGGATACTAATTCTTAGTAATCTGTCAAACTCAGGAAAAATATTAGTTTTTTACTTAGTTTTTTCTTAGTTATCTGTCAAACTCAAGAAAAATATTAGTTTTTTACTTAGTTTATTCAAGTGTTTTAATAATATAGTGAATGACCCACCGAGCATCCTGATAATGCATAACTCTCAGGAATTCCATTATCCGAATTACTACACTAAGCAAACTTTGTCCACATCGGAGGCACCATAGTGGGTTAGCCGGTCAAAACCACCAATCTACAAAACTTTGCATGTGTGGTTTAGGAATGTAAAAAGTATTAGTTTATTACTTAGTTTTTTCAAGTGTTTTAATAATATAGTGAATGACCCACCGAGAATCCTGATAATGCATAACTCTCAGGAATTCCATTATCCGAATTTCTACACTAAGCAAACTTTGTCCACATCGGAGGCACCATAGTGGGTTAGCCGGTCAAAACCACCAATCTACAAAACTTTGCATGTGTGGTTTAGTAATGTAAAAAGGCAAATAAAATAGAAATATATAATTAAGTCTAACAGAGCTTTTGAGAATTAAAATATGAAATTTACATGATTTGTATTGTAAAAGTAATAAAAATAAATAAAAGTGACTTACAAAGAGTTAATTTGTAAATGCGCTCATGAGGCGATTTAATTTCAAAAACAGCGCAATAGTATGTTATTCAATGAGGATAGACCACAGGAATATAATTTTTTGAATGCATTCATATCAATCGCAATAATAAAAATTAAAAGAATTTATAGGCGGTCTTTTCCAACAAACCTCTATAGGTACACGTGTGAGATAGGTGGTTTATAAGAACACTTATCCCATCTTTATAAAATAAGGCGTTAGTGGTCACCATTTAAAGATATTAATGTTCTTCCGGGTTTACCGCTAGTAGTTGGTTTCCCTTTTTCATTTTGATGTTTGATGACTCTACTGATGGAATCATAATCATAAGTATGATGACTCCATAAGTACCTACCTTAGCCCGGAAAAACATCAACATCTCTTTATGTCATGTATTATCTGATTTTGGCAAACTTTTGCCTTCTATGGGCAAAGCAATACTGGTGTGATGTGCCGATGAAGGGATGAAAACAAGATTGGGCGGGGTGGAGAAAGGTGGGTGGGAAGTAATTTAGTACTAGAAGTGAATGCAAGAATAATAGGTAAACATTGGCAATTAAGGAGATTTTGTTTTTTTAATTACCTATCTTATTAACTAAATTTATGTTGGGATTAAAAGATTTTGTTTATATCTGACGTTACTTATTCAAAAAATTCCAAATATTTTATTTATTTAAAAGATATATCTGGGTTTTGTTATAAACCCAAACACAACTTTATGCACCTTTCACAGTAAGCTAAAAGCTTGTGTCGTGAAAGGGGAGCTTGCCGGCACCTGGGATTGAACCATGGACCCCCTGCTCACGAGGCCGAGACTACCTCTACCGACGAACTCAATATTATTACCGTTGTTAAACTTAGGGTCCGATTCAATGATGTGATTGGCTAACTCAGAAGTAGAACACTTGTTATTTTGAAGGCGCAGCTCGTGCTCTCTTAGCCTTGTCTTAAATTCCTTTAAGTAAACCTTGAGATCCGACAGTGGCTTTAATCATCTTTTATTCATACTTTTGAAAAAACGCCCTATTTCATGCAACGCTTGAAGATCTCCAACATCTACGCTGGACAATTCTTCCAGAAGTTTTTAACTATCATGCCGTTCACTCTATCAACCACTGGAGCCTTTTTTAGACTAAGTATTTTCATCATTTCATTCAGTTTGCTAAGAGTCACGACGCAGTTTTATGAGAAGAAGACAAAGAATTACATACACATAACCATTAACCTTTATTATATGGACAGGATAAGTTGTTGATACAACCAAACCAATTTTGCTATCAAACACATTATTGTTACAAGGCTTGAAGGACATTGGCTATTTGATTTATTGAAAAACTCATATTTTGGTTTTTCAGTTATACAGGATGTGTAATACTTAAGTGTAAGTAGGAAAGAGAGCTTTAACATTTTAATGTCATGGAGTGAAATAGTACAATATTATTATAAAATTTAGTTCATGTTTTCTGTGAAAATAAGTACTGCGTAACTTGTCAATAACATAAAGGCATACAGCGGGTAATTTCATTTTGAGGTTGAAAATTTTGGTTTTTGAATATTTGATTAAAACGAAAACAAATTTGAATTTCAATGCAAAATTTATTTATTGAATGAAATTTTAAACATATACACTTTTAAATGCAGAAATATTGTATTACAAATTTAAGTACCAATTGAAGAAATACAAGTGAGTGCTTGATTATTGATAAAATCATTATGGAATATGTTTATGACTATTAAATTGAAACTTAATGCACTTTCATACACCAAATAACATACTGTTCAGAAGTCGTTTAATTGCCGAGGGTTCAGTTTCATTTCCTGAAAAAAAAAGAATATCTCAAATTAGGTGATTGTTTTTCTCCTTAAGAATTGAGTACTGAAGATTACAGAGGACTGAAGTACCGTTGAAAATGTTCACTAGTGCGAAGAAACACGTTTGACTCTAATAAACATATATGTATAGTGAGAATTTAGGTATATTTTTTAACAATTTATAGTTTTTAAAATGAATTTTCACAGTGTTACCACAAAAAAAAACCCAACAACATTTGAAGTATCGGTCCATGAATCAATCCTTGAGGGACTCCTTTATACATCAAAATAAATTTTAATCTCGGATAGAAATCTTGCGGCAGTAACATGGAATAAATCAAACTTCATATTTAACTTGATATTTGTATTTTTTTCTAGTATTGCCCCATAACAGATTTAAATCTAGTGGGGCAATATATTCCATAATATTGTTTATTTATGTTAATTTTTGTATGCTCTATTTGGATTAATAAATAAAAAAAATACCAACAGTAGATAGTACCTAAAGATTTCATAGGTATTCAAAGGTGAATGTCTTTTCAGCAAGTTTACGGAGGGGGTAATGTTAATGTTATCCTGTTTTTTTTCTAGTGGATACTTTTTTATATAATGATTTTTAATATCACCGTTATGCTGCAAAATTATGTTATGTTACAAAAAAAAATTAACATCTTAAATATAACTATGAGGTATGCCATCCATCCAGAATATCTTAATGTTTGATGTCACAGAGAGGACAGTTTGTATGTTTATTATTTAAGACTGGTTTGCTGGTTACTCTACTTGTGGAGTATGCTTTGATAGTATAGTACCTACATAAATAGTGAGTAAAATATATTTTGCATTGTTTATAATGTATTACATTGCAAAATGCCTAATACATACATTTTATTACACAGCATTCAGTTTTCTTAACATTTGTACATAGCCCTGACACTCTGAATATCTCGTGCGCTGAAACCATTCCTCTGTCCAATTACCGCTCCAGCTACCTAAAATGTAAAAAAAACAACACAAAATTATTGACAATTCAAGTACCACAACTTTGTTTCATCTTTCACATTTAATTTTTATTTCCGCGACCGGTTTCGACACGTTAGTGATATTAACAGCGTCCAAACAGCTGGATAAAAACGACAAACATCAATATTCAATCACTCGGTGACAATACGGAGCCTATCCCAAGGAAGGTATTGAAGTCATTCATTTGAATATTTCATCGGAGAATGTTTCGTATTGTCACCGAATGATTGAAGATTGATGATTGACATTTTCATCCAGCTGTGTGGAGACTGTTATTAATCGCGAGAAAATTAATTGCGATAATCAAAAAGAGTAAAGAGACTTCTTTCGTGAAATCGTTTTGCGAAAATATCCCATGGTAAATTTATTTATTTATTTATTTAGGAAATTATAAAAATTACATTTTTTTATAATTTATGTGAACATTTTCTATTTTCTAATCTTGTATTTTAACTTGCATATTTATTATGTGCAGTAAGTCTACCGGCTATCTCAATCAAATTATGAAAATGTCGTGATGGTATGAATGAGATATATTCTATTATTAAATATCTGATGTGATATTTACCCTCGGAACGATGGTGTCTCTTCCATTTGATGAGAAAGCAGTGCGGCCGTAATGCATCACACTGCCATAGTCGTAAGGAACACCGAAGGAAGACACAACGGTTGAAGAATAAGTGTTGAAGTTAGATGCTGCGCCTGAGAATAATCGTCAATATTAAAAAAAAATTAATAACTTTTTTTTTTATTCATCACAAACGGCACTTTACAATAAAGGTTAACAAATATCGTTTAATATCTAATAAATCAAAAATATTTCAAATATATCTAAATACACACTCAATCAAGTTTAAAAGGGTCTACAAATAACGTGAGCGATTATATATATTTTTTTGTGTTTGGGTACTTTTCCTTTAAATGGTTGATTAGAAGACAGTTGTGCTAGATTGTTCATGAGATTTCTATAAATGTATAATATTTGGGCTTACTGATAAGGCCCACCATCATTACATATTGAGACATCCTGTCCGATTTTAAGAAGAATTTTTTATCACTCCAAGTCTATTGGATATATATAAAATAAATCTTCTACAGCTTCTACATAATAATGTAAGTAAAGTTTGAAATATATCGGTTCCCCTCATCAAATAATGTTTATATAAAACTCACCACTGACGATGTTTTGGTACAAAATTTTAACAAAAACATCTCTATCTGGTCTACTGTGTTCATGAATAAATCCAAGAGCATGCATAAACTCGTGAATAGCTGTTCCCTTCAAAGTGACGCATCCTGGGGCTTGCAAATTCAATTCCTGTCTTCCTCCTGAAAATAATATAAACGAAATCTGTAGAACACAAAAACACTTATAATAATATATGATCATGCAATGCAAGGTAATTTGAAACAAGTGTTTCTTTCGACTATAAGTCATTTATCACGAGAGAGACGTTTTTCGACTTATCGGGTCATTATCAATCTAAATTGTTTACAACTATAAATCTGGTTACATAGTCCTACTAGAAAAATTCATTATCCGACCTACTACGAACAATGTAACTTACTGGAAATTTATAGTATTATATTTAGGTTAATTGAAACAAGTGTTTTGTTCTAATGTAAATTAATGACCACGAGAGAGACAGGTTTCGACTTATCAGGTCATTATCAGTCCTTAGACCTGATAAATCGAAAGTCTTCTCTCTCGTGATCATTAATTTATGGTAGAAAGAAATACTTGTTTTCATCTAACTAATTACGTAGTTATACAACTGTTCGCCGACACAATTAAAAGAATTCTGGGTATTACATTGATACATAATATAAAGACAAATCAATGAGCTTGGAAAATAAAACAAAGTTAATCACGAAGTTAAAATATCGTCGAACTTAATCAGATATTTTGACTCGAAGTAAAAGAAAAAAAAATAAGTGATAACTGAGAATAGATGAAAGAAATGCCGGAAGCAGGATGGTATGGTATGCAGTATTATTTTGACAAAGGGAATGAATGCAATAAGCTCCAAATAGATATGAGTGAAATGATAAAGAGATGGCGTTTATCTAAATAAACTCTTATAATATATATATATTTTACCAATTCTGCCAAGATAAGACCAGCATCCATTATTAGCGCTTGTAATAGCGATGTAGTCACGTTGGGTAGTTCTTGGGACGAATCTTATACAAGTATTAGTACTGTAATCATTCATAGCACTAATAATCAGCACTCTTTGAGCCAAAGCTGGAAGTTATAAAAAAATATTTTATAATTACAAATATAATGTCATTATAAATGCATTAGTTAAATCAGTAACGCGCAATGAATGACGTTAACAAATCAAATTAACCAATCAGAAAATGTCAAATGTACCTTTATTAAAAAACATTGTGCGAAGACTATTAGTTTATTCCATTTTAATTTTTTTTTTTATAAAAAAAAAATATTGAACTTTGACGAAAATCTTACAGAATGAAATTCCAATATAGACTTACTGAAAGTTCCAACAATTTCGTATGGAACCTGGTTTCCAGGCCATCTGTATACTGTGTTAATGTAACCACTCTTGGCCATTGAAGGCGGGAGAAGCATATCACCTTCAAAGTATTCTCCCAATTCCTCAGGATTACCCATTTCAGGAGTCCAGTTTGCCACTAAATCACCTGGAAATCAAACAATATGGTTGGTTTGTAGAAGAAAAGACATAAGTACCATATTTTGAGAATACCCTGTAGCTTCTATTGACATGTTTTTGTATTCGTTGTCTCTAATATGTTGATTGTGTTTGTTTTAAGTTTATATTTTTTTATTAGTGTACTGTAAAGTCTGTTTTGCCTTATACTTTGTTAATAAATAAATCAATTAATATTTTTTTCTGAAATAAAATATTAAGAAAACACAACGAAAAAATACACCAATCATAACGGCTTTGTCAAAACATAACCATAACAGAAACAATGCACTTGATAGATATTTGTGTTAAAACTGTTAAATGATTTTATTGTTTATTTAGCGAACTAAATGACAATCTAGAATATACATGAAAGACAACAAAGTTTTAAACAAATATTCACTATTTATTTATTAAATTCGAACTCTCTATTATTGAAAATGTTCGTTTGTGTTCGTTCGTTCGTTGTGAAAATGTTCAAATCTTTAGCATATAGGTAAATTATAAATAGCGACCTTTTCGATAATAATAGAAATAAAAATATTTAATATTTAAGATTAAATGATTCTCAGTATTCTCTGATTACCTGGCAAGCTCAATTTTAATTCGAAATTTTTTAATTAATTTTTAATCATTCTCCTTGTTGCGTTCGAAACACAATAAGGTAAGAGGTTTATAATCAATTTCTTCAACTTCTGCACCATGATTTAATTAAATAATTAGCCAACTAAATGACAAGTAAGAATATGGACACAAATGATAACAAAGTTAACTTTTAAACGTGTGGATTTTCGGTTAACAGAATAAGCATTTTAAGTAACATCAGATCTACTAAAAAGCATTGCACTTCCAAGTTTAATGCCAAAGTATATTTAGGAAAAATATAATTGTGAAAATATATAAGTAAAATAAACATACCTGTGCTGTTCAAAGGAACACCGTAGATTTCTTTTCCAGGAAAATCATAATCGATAGCATCATCCTCATCAATGTTGATAACTGGAATGGCATAAATGCTGCCGACTAGAGCAAATAATGCCAAAGAAATACAAAATCTAGCCATAATGAATTGCTTCAAAATGACACAGGTAATCTGAATAGTGAAATATGTGATACAACACAAGAATTTAAACTGAAGTAATAGTCATAAGTTGAAGCTTTTCGTTTTTATAGTAGTCGCATACGTTATACAAAGTCTTTGTTTTTAATATCTTATGTCTTTATTATTTATGATGTTGAAATAGTTAATATCTTTGATGACTGTTTACTCTTTATGATATATTTCAATCAAAAAATATTTTGTCGTATGATTGTAAGGTTATTGTGCTCATGCTACAGTCATCTTTCAAAATATCATTGTTGCTAAAACTTTCACAGTTGGTACACAATTTACATTTTTTTTGGATCTATTTTCAGAAATATAAGCACAAGTGCTGAGTGCTTTATGTTATAACGTGTTTTGAATTGAATTTCATATACGTAAACTTTGTGTGCTTTAATGCAGCTATTTTTTTTATTATTACATAATAAGCAGATTTTCACTATAGAATAAATTTAGGCAAGCGTTTCTCTCTACTTTAAATTAAACAAACACTAGAAAGAAGCGTTTCGACTTCTTAGGTAATTATCAATTTACGACAATGAACTAATAAGTCGAAAGACGTCTCTTTCGCATTCATATAATCTTTAGTAGAAAGAAACGCTTATTATAAATAATCCATTTTATGAATATCGTTTGATCACATCCACATGGCATGTACATATGATGTATATATGTATGATATCGTTTGATCACATGGCATGTACATATGATGTATATATGTATGATATCGTTTGATCACATGGCATGTATGATGTATGTATGTATGATATCGTTTGATCACATGGCATGTATGATGTATGTATGTATGATATCGTTTGATCACATGGCATGTATGATGTATGTATATAGGTATGTCTCGTATCTATTCTATACCTTTTACTGGTGAATGTGAGATTGTCGAAGGAATGGATCATTATTTTATTGCTACAATAAACACATTACAGTATATTTAGCGTGATTCACTGGAGCTTCCGGCTAAGTATATTTCCTGTTCTACTAATTCCTGTAAGTTTAATGTTTCATCGGTTAATTAAGAATAGTTATTTTATGCACATAAATATCTTAAAAGCCTGGACAATCTTTTTCCGAAATAGCAAATTTCTACGGCATCGATAAAGCAAAATATTTTGAATTGAGGGGCCCCTTTAGCAAAAAAGATAAAACATTCAATTTTCAACAAGTTTGGTACACAAACTCTCAAAACTTGTTGACCCTACGAACATTTTGATTTGATAAAATATGAAAATAAATATTAATTACCAATATCAAATTTTAACTTAAAAAAGAAACTCGATTTTAGCATCATAGTATTCGTTTATAAAAAAGCATATTTCTAAAAATCGAATTCGGGGGTGTGTTTGGTACATAAATGCACGAGAATCGTACAAATTTTCATATATTTATTTTAATATTGAGAATATTTAGATAGTCATTACAATTATAGAACAAAAAAAAATATTTTTTTTGTTCAATAATTGTTCATGAATATTGATCGACTTAAAAAAAATTTTTTTGGTAAAATTTCTCATATTTTGAAACCAAAACTCACCACATCGATTTTTTGTATACTAAAAAAAGTTTGCTAAAATCTATAGTATTTATATGCTTGATAGGATGAATAAAAAAAATAGGATGAATAAAATAATTTGTATTTTGATATAACAAAGAGTACCTAAATAAACCTTATCAGTCTGCAATTTTAGTAAAAAACTAATATTGGTAATAAATATTTGATTTTTTATTTTATCAAATCAATATGTTCGCAAGTGTCAACAAGTTTTTTTTGGCAGTTTTCCTATCAAATTTGTTGAAAATAGATTATTTCACCGTTTTTGCTAAACCGGGCCCTTAATGAGGAAAAATTGTTTTGCAGATTTATGTAAGTATTTAATAAAACTGTTTTCTAGTGTCCAGTAAAAGACAGGTGTTTGAAAAAAAAACAAACATTTTACATTTTAATTCAGCGATGAGGTCTGCAACCCTTTCCGAATGTTTTAATTTTTTGATGGCTCGAAGAGGACAGCTTTCATGTTTATGGTATGCTGCTGGCTACCCCACTTGTGGGATTTGCCGAGATGGATTAATAGTAGTGGTAGTAAATATTTAATAATATATAAAAAGATTTGTGAATCTCTGTTATATAATAATCTATATTTTGAGTATCGGTGGTATACGTCAAAATATATGTGTTATAGAAAAACAAAGTCAAATGTTTTAACAGTTTTCTAGAAAATTGTCCACGTAACATTCTTTGCAATTGTCTAAATAATCATGTAACCATCAAAGTTAACAGAATCTCATTTAACAATATGTATACTAGGTATTTAATTCATTTGCTTAAAACTAGTTCCTATGCCTACTGAAACTAATTTATTCAATTAATTTTAATGATATATTTGTTAACTCAAAAATAATTTAATTTACTTATAGTACTAACTACCAACTGTTCACGATATTCATTGTTGTTTTATTTATATTTTGTCTTGCATACCTACACATACAGAATTATAGATTTAAACTATTCAGATTGATAATTCGAAGGATGAAGTCAAAATATGTCTCACTCGTGTTACTATATTTCTTTTGTCTTTACTAAATTTATGCATCAAAATGAAAGATTTTTTTTAATTATATTCATTATTAGATTTCTGAAGTACTGCAATGCTTTCCGTTGGATAATTTTTTACTACTACAACTATACCATCACAGTATATTCCACTACGAAAGTAGCCTGCAGACCAGCTGCATGTATTAACATGCAAACATTAACAGAAAGTTAAGGCATTCAGGATGGATGGTAAATCCCATCGCTGAATTTAAGATGTTAACGGTCTTTATTTTTTAAAACACCCGCCTCTATAGGACACTCGGAAATTTAATTTTGACGTTGGCGACACTTGAGAAAAAGCCTCCCTGTCCTGGACGGTGCAAAAAAGCTCCCTTACAGTTCTGACGCCGTTCCATTCTCGGATGTTTCGAAGCCAAGAAAGCTGTCTCCGCTGGTTTTACTGTGGCTATCAATCTTCCCCTTCACGGTGAGCTGAAGAACGGTGTATTTGTAACCACCCATTTCATGGTCATTTTACGGAGCTTAACAGTTCTTTATTTACACTGGCTCTACGTAATACATTAGTGTTTGTTATCATTTTGATTCGAAATATTTTTAACATTCTACGATGGATCTACAGTTCAAATGCTACAAGGTGGTTCATTATAATTATTAACTTTAAAAGTCCACACCTTTACAGCGTAAAGTAAGAACGACCACAAGTAACGTTTAACCATTCTTTGTCTCAGTTTTAGGTTTTTATTGTCGTCACAAAGAAGGTTTTTCATTTTATGAAAAGTTGTTCATGCCACTCCTATTCTGCATTTCATCTCAGTGTCATGGTCCGATTTCTCAGTAATTATGCTTACCAAGTACCTACCTGAACTTTTTCACTTTCTCGTTACCAACACTCTTTAATACATAAAAGATGGAAATTCGAATTCTTACCAAAACATTCGCCAGCGGAATCAATTTTATTAAGCAGTTCTTTCAAATTGTCATCTGGATATCTGACATTATTGACGACAAATATATTGACCTTAATACTACTACTCCACTGACCTTTAATAATCCACAACAATCTCAAGTTGACAAATAACTATAAAACTTACATAAACCAGATAAGACTTTATCTGATCTGAGTTTTCCAAGATATGCGTTATATAAATGAGCATCTTTTATTAATATTAGTTTTATTAACGATTAAGTCGAAACGGCAGAGCAATTGGGTACAGATAAATAATAAAAAATAATATTAGTGTAAACAGTAATCACAACGCCAGCGCGAGGCAGTAATCTTTGTTAATTATTTGAAAATAATTTAACTTGCAATAAATGTTGTTTATGTAAATATGCCCATTTGAAGAGTAGCGTGTTAATCAAATAAAGATTTTTATGTAATGAAGAAACTAAACCGTGTTTATACAATGAGACGTATTTTGTTTATTTCAGATGATAAATAATTATATAAACCTTTTTTACGGCTCTATGTAAAGGTCTATTTTTTTTTCATTATGATGATTAGATAAAATATTTTTTTGATACAGTTCAATTACTTTTGAACAATTTCACAGAAATTTTGTTTATGGAAACTACCGCAGAAGACTGCTGAGAGCCCTTATCGTTTTTTGTGCCATTTTATACACTTTCTTCAAATGAGCCCTCATTTACAGTCGCCTGTCTATCACAACCATAGACATTGTAACGGAATTTTTAAGTTCCAACATAGATGGCCTTCAAGCATTAGCAATGTATTATCTTACAACCAACGTCAGTTTTAAACTGGATGCAAAATTCGATCGGCTGTATGACCGATTTTTTCATTGAACTACCGATCTAGTATATCTTTAATCACAACTCCGAGATATGTCACCTGGTTCACTGGCATAACAGTAACTTCTCTAACTTGGATACAGACTTCAGAATGCCTTTTTCTTTTGCCCAGAATTACCGCTTCCGTTTTTAGGAGCAATTTGTAAACCATTTGCTTCCATCCATATTTCATCTGCATGATGTGCTCTGTTAGTTTTTGCTACCAGTTCCCTATTATTGGATGCAGTAATAGATATTACCAGATCATTGGCGTAGCAGATCATCTCCACGTCCATTAATACGACCACATCCATCACACTGTCGTAGAGAATATTCCATAGAGTTGGTCCCAGGACCGACCCCTATGGCACTCCAGCGTACACCGCCTCCTCGTGCATTTTGTCCAATAGAATGCGCCTCTCAGTCAAGTAATCTGTAATTATATATCCAATTGAGTTCCTAGTCATAAGTTTCCTTTTTTACTTACCGTTATCTGTTATGGCAACAACACAAGAATATATTTAAGCATATGTTTATGTACAGTACAGACAAGATTTCACCCATATCATTGAAGGAGACTCACCGTCCACCCGAAGTCTGGGAACATCCATTTATCCAAAAGATTTCTCTCAGGTGATCGTCGACGTCTGGAGGATCCAACAAGACACGTAAGGAAGAAGAAGAAATGTAAACATATAAAAGGCATTTTAATCACCAAACCTGTTTCCTCAAACTGACTCTCTTCTCTCTTTTTACTTTCTTCTTGTAACTAATATCGTGAGAGAATTTCAGCACATGTCATTAATAAAAAAAATAACTCATATCAATATAATGAACTACAGGGGTAAAAAGGACCTTATTTAAGAGTCAAAGAATGAGATTAATATAATATTTACTGAGTGCCTTGGTTCTTTCAAAAGTGTCTTTGTAGTGCATTGAATAACCCACCGACCACGCTGATAATGCAGAAGTCTGAGGAATTCCATTTAGCTGTTTTTCTACACTAAGCAAACCTTGTCCACATTGAAGGTTTGTTCAGTGCAGAAATGCAGGTAAATGGAATTCTATGGTGGGTAGCCTGAAGGGCTGGTCGGTCAAAACCACCAAATCAGAACTTTGTTGATGTGATTTAGTAATATAAAAATGCAAATATTTTAGTAACCTAGGACATCGACACCGCCACCGGATGCAGTATTTATTTATCGACAGAAAAAGCACCTAGAATAGCTTTCATAGTAAAATTACAATATAAAACATATAACAACAAAGCAACGAAAGACAAAAACATGAAAATATAACTCATTGGAAATCCGTAGTGGCAAGCATTAGTCTTTAATCTTAGAGATATTTAACCTTCAAAATAAACCGGAAAAAATAATTACAAGTTTTTTAATCAGTCAATTCGTCCAGAAATTATAGGAGACAATATTAAATTTCAATGTTGTTACGTGTTGAGTAAGAGAAATCGGCGTGCATGTATGCGAAACTGGATGAATGTAGAGGAAGCGAAAGAGGAACGCAAGGATAGATCTATTTATGGCGTTCCGTTCTCTCTGCCTACCCCACCTGAGACACGGCGTGAGGGTATAGATTGATATGTAGATAGATGTTAAATTTTAAACGTGCTAAAAACTTAAATCAAATTCTGCAACAAAGCTACTCCACCATACTTAACACAAACAAATTGTTTACTTTGAGAATGTTGGGGATATAACTACCTATTTAAGCTGACAAACTCATTTGAAGAAATATTTTACAATGCATGATTAAAATTTCGTCCTATACATTCTTCTTCTAGAGTTATTAACAAAATTCCCAAGAATAACGCATAATCGAGCTATTATAGTAATTTTTGCAGGAATGCCTACCTACACCATGCTTATAGAGGGTGGATGGGTGGATGCGCGGGTTCTGGTTCTGAATTTTAAAATATTGATTAAGCTATTGGATATATTTAATATAAAAAAATTAATCATTCTAAAAATTCCTGCCGAAAACCAGTGGAACTAAACCTTAACCTGATTTAAACTCTTAAGTATAACAGAGCCTTAAATAAATATTTAATCTATAATCAAGTTTTTATTCATGATAATATCTGATAAATAGGATCGGTAAAATACAACTTAAATATTTAAAACAGTATAGGTATGATTTTCTTAGTATGTACAGTACACTGTTAAAACCTTTTTCTTAGAAATGAATTGAATAAACAAGTTAAGCAATCACGCGTACATCAAAAACCGTAATTTCTACTTATTCAGTAATAAATAAATGACGTCATATTGTCAAGAAGCCAACGATAAGCTTTGTTTACTGTTGCAATTGAGTGAAACATGGACAGTAACAATTAAACTTATAAAAGAAAAATTAAAAAAATAAAGGTTCCTTAGCAAAATGATTTGAAATCATTTCTAATTCATTCATTATAATATTATAGAAAATATGCTTGTTTTATTTGAATACCTAAATCATCAGTTCAGTTTTCGGGTCCGGACTTTAGATTTTGCCACTCTAGTATTCAGCGACATATATCGCCTTGTCATTCGCCATCTATAGGTGACTCTCATTACATGTATTCCGCATCAGCGGGCATTGCAATAAATAATTTGTTTTAAATGAGGTGGTCGGTAACCTGATGTTGGTGCCTCTGAATTTCAATCCAGAGACCCAGGTTCAATTCCACCCGCTGCTGACCTACTCCACCTTTACGACACAAGCATATTACTAACTGCGAGATTATCTGGGGTGTTTTTGGGTTTATTCCAAATCCAGATTGATCATTATTTTGATACAATAAGTTTTTTTGTGGAATGAATAAAATGAGGTATCGGTACCTACTTATGCTTAGAATAAGTGAACAAAATACTTATGAAACTGCCAACTATTCTTTATAAAAAAAATAGCAATTCATTTTCATTTTCCAGGTAAATCGTCAACAGGGATCAATGAAGAAATCATCTGGGTGTCTATTGGGATGGGTATTACTATTGCTATACTCATTACCATCGCCCTGTGCTACATCCTCACTGAGAAGTGCAAGAAGAGGAGGGACTACTTCGCCAACACATGAGAAAGGCTGAAGCCAAGAGAGTACTACATCAATGTTTAGTTATTAAAACATTGATAACTCTTGGCTTCATCGACGAATAAACAACTATCAAACAAGTTATTGAATATCCTAAAAATCAAATCGAACTTTTTATGCGAAAAGATATAGGTAGGTACAATATAACTTTGTGGACCTGTCAAATCCCTAGTATAGTTTTTCAATGTATCAATGTATTAGGTAAATTTCGTCCCTCTTCTGACTAACTGTCGTATCTGACATTTTTGGCGAAATCGAGTTACATATCGACTGTGCTCAGGACAAAGGCATCAAAGCACAATTTTGACAAAAGTCATTTTATGTTTTAAAGTCAATTATTTGTGTCTTTTACACATTCTGGCAAAAGCATTCAATTCCCAAATGTCTAGTTTTTATAAAAAATGCAAAATATTTTTTTTTAGCTAGGGCTTAATTGCAAATATCCAATAGGACAAAGGACTCAAACAGCATGAGTTTCATTATTAACACCAAAAAAATTTATCTAGACATAATTTTATGGCGAGGTAAAAGGCATCAAACCACATAACCCCAAACATGCGACATACATATTTCTTTAACATGTTGCTAAAGTTTGTCAGGACAAAGGATTTAATCCACATTTTTGTTAATTTTTTGCTTATAACTTGTTAATTTCTGAATATTTTCTCTTAAATTTTTATGACATAATAAAAAAACTACATTACAAAAAGTTGGTAAAATAATAATTGCAATAATTTGAAATTTTCTTTATCCTACAGTTTTTTGCTTCTCCTATAAAATTTGACCAATGTGGTTTGAATCCTTTGTCCTGAGCACAGTCGATATGATCACCAATGTGTACTTATATGTGGCCTGCATGTTCTCACTGAAGATCACACCTGTACCTGTTACCGTTATCCTGGAAAAGCTTTCTGGTTTGTTGTCGTATTTACGAATAATTCTAAATAAAATGCGTTGAATCTACTAATTCCTCAAAATTTTATCACAAAAATAATTCTGAGATAATATATAAGAATAGGTAGAAATAAAATAATGTTATATATTTACACTGTATCATATAACTAGGAGAGACGAAAATATGCACGGCAAAACACTAAAAACGCTCTCCTGAACAATTCACATTTAGGCAGATACGACAGTTAGTCAGAAGAGGGACGATTTATGTATAGATGAATCCTATAGTATAAAAAACCACATTATAATCCATTCAGGATTAGTTTATAATTCAATATATATTTATCATAAACAACAAATTGGTGATCATGTATGACTGTAATCATAAATTGTAAAACTTTATTATCCATAAGTTGCTCACTTATATAATATCATAGTTTGCCACTATCTCATGTAGATTATTTCTGGTTGGTAACTAAATACAACGAGTAGGGTAGAAAATAATATGACCTATACAAATGATGGTCACGATCCCCAGCATCTAAGGAACGAAGAAGAAGAAGAATAGAAATAAAGTTTACAAACAGATTTAACCCATTTCTTCCCAACGTTGCGATCACGCAACACGAAGTTTAACTTTACAAAATGCAGTCAAAATGAGTTTATTACACAAAACTCATGTTTATGATTATGTTACGAGTAAAAAGCATTCATTAGCTCTTGTTTATGTGTTTGTAATTTTAAAATTGGAAAATATTTCGTAAAAAAAATACCGAAACGAGTTTTTTTCTATATTTTTCATTAATTTATTTCAAGTATTAAAATATATTTAATTTGAATGTTATTTTCATATTTCTATCTGACATATATGCGGAATGGAGATGGATATTTTTTTCGTTAAGACTCGTATTTCTTATGATTTTTAATTTTTCGTATAAACAATTTAGCATTTTTGGAACGCATTTTTTGCCTTATTTTTTAAATAAGAAAGGACTTTTTACAAGAAGAATCTTTATTTAGTGTTTTTCAAAATTTCATAAGTAATTTCCCAACTTTTCTTTAGTTTTTTATTGATAAAATGTGCATATTTTTAAATTTTGAGCAAATAAAAGCAAGTTATCGAAAATTTTGTAAGATATTTTTACCAGAGAACTCCCAACCTTGCGTCATCACAACAGTATGTGCGGTGTAAACGACAATACATAATGCTAATTTTTTTCTTTATAACATTATTTCAATTATATTGAAGTGAAATTGATGAACATATTCCATATTATTTCATGATTTCTAACCTTGGGAAGAAATGGATTAATAATGAACTGTTATATTAATAAGAATAATGAAATAGTTTTTCCATTTACAAAACTCATCTGAAATGAAAACACAATATTATATGAGGAAATATACTTGTATAGTGTTTCAGTATCATACTTTGCAAACAAATCCTATACTTTCCTCACCCACCTGCAGAAAAACTAACATTATTATCGAAAGAAAAATATTAAAAGTTTTTCTTACTTCAATATTATTTTATATTACTCTCAACAGTTCTTTTCTGTCATATTGAAGTGTTTTTTCATGCGTAAGCAAGTGGATGGCTTTTGAAAATAATAAAATCAAGATATTATATTATGTATATTTTTTTGATGGCAATATTTTATCATATTGAATGAAAGAAAAGCAAAGACACAAATTAAAACATAGACGTATGAAGACGTCTTCTTTTTGAGACATTATCAAGATTACCCATATTCATTTAATTGTTTCTAAATATATGTAGATATAAATAATTATGTTTGTAAAATGAGAACCGATGAAAATAAAAGATAAAAATGTAAGCATTCACAACCATAAACCTATATATTATATATGTATTTAAGTGGGAACTATCTACTATTGATGAAACAACCCACCATCTCATCAATAGTAGATAGTTCCCACTTAGATACATATATAATATAATAGGTTTATGGTTGTGAATGCTTACATTTTTATCTTTTTTTTTATATTTATATAGGTATTCTTGTTTCATATTATATATTTCATTTTCTGTTTATCTTTTGATCTAAACTCACTTTATACTAAAACAGTTCTCAAACATTGTAGTAGGTTTACTGGAAGACATTGCCTCAAGGCAATATGTACGCCTTTTGTAAAATATTTGTATATTTGACAATAAAGTGTTTATTATTATTATTATTATTATTAAGAAGAAATTCATTTTAAACGGTTTGTATTGTCTGTCATTGTAAAGATTTTTTATGCTTTTTTTCACTTCAGGCAGTTTCCATATTCTTCTAGATTTGTGCCTCTTTGAAAACATCCTACACTCTCTATTATATAAGAATCCTGGAGTTGTATGCATCTGACTCAAAAGTTGTTCACACATCCTCATCCAGACACGAGCTTTTATATTTTCTGCCTTCCAACAATCTCCTGTTCAAACCATGGAATTTCTCTTATTTTAGTTAAAAGAGTTTTGAAATTTAATTAGGTTTTTGAAATCTAAAACTATTGCTAAAACCTTTTATATGTACATTATCATTTGGAAAACTTCCAAGAACCATAAAGTTACCTGATTTTGAAAAAGCTCAACCTAATAAATCGATAACATGAAGATAAAAAACAGAATAACGTTTACAATTTATGTATTAAATTAACCATTTTATCATATTTTTTAATACTATCTATCTATTGCTTCATTACAATTATTAACATAAATTGAATTGGGGACGGCAGAAATTGTAGAAAAGCCGACCAAAGGGACAAACTCATACATAGATCAATTCATGAAATATATATGCGCTGTGGCAGATAAGAGGAAATTAAAACACTAGCAGAAAAAAAGGAGGAATGGAGAGGAAAATCCAAAATCTTTGCGCAGACCAATCCAATGAATCGTAACCCATTATTTATATTTAAGCATAAAATGTATGATTATGTCCTTTGTTCAGCTCATGTGGTATGTTATACATAATTTAATTATTTGCTTTAAGCTCTACGGTAAAAGTTTTGATGCGGGTGCTTTTCAAAGTTTTGTAAGTTACGTTTATACGTAGGTGACTTTTGAATATTTCTCATATGATTATAATGCTTTACTTAGCAAGGAATGATAATTTGTTAGAGAACAGGTAATTTTTGTTTTAGTTAGAAAATGAATGACAGAGTTGGTACTCTAAAACTTTTCTAAATTTAATTTACTTCTGATGGAAACTCTGAACTCGCTTAGTAATTAGATGGTGTTATGTTATATTTATAAAGCCACAAAATTGTAATGAAAATTTATATGATTATTAAAATTATTCTATTAAAATATTACTACCACAAGTGTTAATGTTATATTCTTGCTTTGTTAAAATACTGATGTGCAGCCAAATCCAACTTATCCTCTGTAATTCCTTCCATATTACGTATACATGTATAATGGTATTTATAATTATTAATTCACATCACATAATAATACATTTTCATACAACATTTTTCGTATTGTGATATTGTTTTAAATAGGTATGTGAGTTTATCTTTTTATACGTTTGAAGACATGTTTAAGGCATTGAAATAAAACAAAATATTTAGTAGCCCACCTTGTGACTCTTTTAATTTGTGACCTAGACAAGCACGCACTTTTCGATCAACTACAAACGAATTTACGACAATCTACCTACATGTACCGTGTAATTATGCGTTATTGTTGCGGCTATAGTCGTAAATTCGTTTGTAGTCGGTTTGTCTAGGGGGGCTGGCTTTAGAAAGCTTCTACTCCTATCGTCAGGCAAATGTAAAAGATTGAATATAGCTCTGTATCACGCATTCCTAAAATAAGTTCACATATGGTTACGATATACACTTAAATTGGTTAGTTGGAAGATATTTTTATTTATTTATTTATTCATTCTTTATTGTACATTGATAAAAAACAATTACATAAAAGGTATACATTCAAATTAAATACAATCAATATACAGAGGGCGAGTTTATCGCAAAGGCGCGATCTCTTCCAACTAACCCAAAAGTATAAACTTAAAAAAATAAACAAACATATGATGAAAATAAAAAACATACACACATATATATAAAAAGGGAGAGACTGCAAAAAAAAAAAAACAAACATACATGCATAAAGGGAAAGGAAAAGGGGGGAAAAGGGGGGGGGTTAGGAGTGATGGGTTTCAGGTTTCAGAGGCCGTGTTTGTGTTTGTTGAAATCATTTTGTCCTTAACGGCTCGCTTGAAAGACGTCAGACTTTGAGTCAGCCTAAATTTTGAAGGGAGATTATTCCAGCAACGAGCACCCTGAACTGCAAAAGATATCGCGCTTCTGCGATTGTTTTTTTTTTGCAATAAAGATATTAATTCTTATTACTGTTATTATTGTGCCTAGTTCAAATAAGGTGGACTTGTGACTGCCACACCCATCTTAAAAACGATTATTCATCTCTCAGAATGGACAGAGAGCAACTTAAGTATATTTTGGTTAGTTTCAAATCCAGATTGTGTTGTATAAAATAATTAAGTAAATTATAAAAATATAATTATATGTGTCATAGACTTTTAGAATATAGAAAATGTCCATTGTGTGTGCACTAAAACCTATAGAAAATTTATAATATATTTTTAAACACATAAACATATTTTAAATATAGAATAAGTACATATTATATTATAACATTTAAGATAGCGAAATAGATTGAAAATATTTAAATTATAGTGCACTGTACCAAAAATAGATGTACCAAATATATTAAAATATTTATATTTAAAGATAACTATATAGATTTAGATTAATATCACATACTTAATAATAAATAAAAAATTATGTATGTGAAATGTGTGTACCAATATTGTTATTAGAAAACATTTAATAAAGAAAAATATTACGTGTCTAATTTTGTATTTTATTTATTATGTAACTGAATCGATTGGAAGATATCGCAATAAAGCGATTATTAATGTACCCTTTGTGCATTGGTTTATAAAGTTTTTATGATACACTGCAATAATTACGAATGTTTGGAGTCAAAAAACTTTACTAATACCACAAAAAAATAGTATACGGGCGACCAAGGTTTCAACAGGTAACCTGTCATTCTCAAGCGCAATATTTGACAATAATAATTTAGTGACGTATTATAATTTTTTGTGGTATTAGTAAAGTTTTTTGACTCCAAACATTTGTAATTTTGTTTAGAAACTACCACAACGTTACCGCCAAATCAATAAAGAATATTATACACTGTAATGATTAAAATTTTAAGCTCTGTATATTGAAGCATACATTGAACAAAAGAATTTATAAATTATTATCCAAAGCAAGTAGCTACTGGTCAAAATGATGATGGAGTCTACATACAAAGATGAACCAAGAATACCGATGTGTGTGTGTGTGTGTCAAAAAATATAATATTTCAGAATAAATTGGATGAAAAAATAAAATAAACTTTATTGTACAGCATAATATCGCTGTCGTCAAAAAGGGACATGTGAATTCATAAATGTTTTGTCATTTCTCAAACAAACTGCTTATAATGTCATCATAACCATTTTATAAAGTGATTCTTAGTATACTATACTACTATATTATACTATACCCTCACGCCGTGTCCCAGGAGGGGTAGGCAGAGAGAACGGAACGCCATGTCGCTCTATCCTTACATACTTCTTTCGCTTCCTCTACATTCATCCAGTTTCTCATACATGCACGCCGATTCCTCTTCCTTCCTGATTCTTAGTATCAAATATTAAAATTCAATACTTAATGAATAATATCACATGTCAATAAGAAGTCCAAACTACAATTTATTTAAAGGCCTAAATGAACAGTTTTAAAAGAGTACGCCTAAATAAAAATGTGAGCACATTGTCTTTTTGAATATGCAACGATGATATGTTAAAAATGGCTTGATATCGGAATTGAACAAAATAAATTTGATATAAAGTTTAGGAAGAGCCCAATAATTTTGTCATTTTTTAATACAGACTTTTGTATTTTTATATTTTTCGTATAAATTTTATATATGTTTCAACTTTTTTGGAATTTGCAGTTTTATAAAACCTGATTCAAAAATATTACTTTAAAATTAATTTTTAAAAAATAATTTGTAATTGTCCATTTTCGATCCTAATCCACATACCTAATAGGTGAAATATTCATTTCAAAATTGGAAGAAATTAGTTTTATAACTTAATTTGATATATTACATGTATTATATGTATTTTATGGGAACTCACTATTTTACTGAAAGTGAATAACTATGTCACGATGTCTTACATGTGATATCTTACGAATTCTAACTTTTACAGGACACATAAAAAAGGTGTATTCCAACGACTCCACAAAAAAAATTATGCTTAAATAAAATCTAATTTTGTTTATAAATCTTCTATAAAAAAGGGTCATATTATTTTACAAAGGTTTCTGTTCTTAAATTAAATGTTAAGCTTCCTCTAATTACTCTGTTAATATAATCATGACTGAAATTACAGTTTGCGAGTAGAAAAGATTTTCAGATTATCGTTAACGCCTCATTGTCGTTAGAAAGCTTCGTACTAAAATTATTTTCATGTTAAGCTCATTAAGCTCAAATTAAACGAAAAAAAAACAAGTTTTCAGCTAGAAAATTAAGATAACTTTAATATTTTTCATATTTCACTTTGATTACATGGAAAGGACAATTTTAATGTTAAAAATATTAACTATAGATAATTTTGTAATTGAAACAAGTGTTTCTTTCTACTATTGATTATTGATTCCGAGAGAGACGCCTTTCGACTTATCAGGTCATTATGAATCTGATTGATATGATTGATAATGACCTGATAAGTTGAAAGACGTCTCTCTCAGAATCAATAATCTATAGTAGAAAGAAACACGTGTTTCAATTACATAATTATGGAATTCTACTACGTGTGCACCGACACAATTAATATAGATAATGTATCATATATGTATGTATCTATAGTTTCTCAATATGGGATATTATCTTCTCTAAGCTTTACTCGTAAGATAATATTGTTACTTAAAATTGAATTCTCACATATGTGTGACCACTTATGTTGCTTAAATTTGCAATACACCTATTTTCACAAAAACCTATAAGTTTGTTCATTGTAGGATGAAAGAGTTAGTCTAACCTATTTGTGGAAAATCGTATATAAATTAACATTAATAATTAAAAAATAACCAATATTTGATATCCCTAATGACTGATTTAGAGAATCTTCAATTAAAATTATTAATGATTAGATGACAACATCATCAATGAATTAGGAAGGTCACGGAAAAGGGTAAGTCGATTGGTGCAGAACTATTCTGGAGAATTGAGAAGTGTATTCTTCAGTATAAACTACCAAGATACATTACAAAGATGGAGAAAAATAGATTAAATTTTTTTTATTAGAATGTTGGAATAAAATGTAGCAAAATTAATACTTGGTCGCTCAAAACAAAAAGGTTTGTTAATTTCCCAGGATGACAATTAGAAAGGTAAAGGAAAAATCTAAAAACAAAATCTTCCTACACCTCATACTTTTTGGGTGGAGCATGAAATGATTTTATTATTCCGAAAATTTTACAGAAAAATTATAATTGTTTGCACGGTACAAATAAGCTGTATTAAGTATGTAAATTAATATTTTATCAAACAAATTTAAGGTATAAAGTAAATCTTTTGTAAGGCTTTATTTTGTAATAACAATATTATAACCTTTGCATAGAATTTTCATGTAAAGATTAAAATAATAAATTTACAACGAAGGAGTTTCAAAAGTCAGTAAAAGCTCGAGGCAAAATGTATGATTTTTGTTTGATATGTTAACTTTATGTTCACACACATGAAGGTAATATTATATTTAGAACCTACCTGCAAGATACACGTGTCTTCTTTGTTATATAACAAGGTAAGATAACAAAACTTTTCACAAAATCACAAATATTATTTCTTAATGACTTTAAACATTTATGTCTCAATAAAAACATAACAAGAAATCTATCTTTAGAAATACCCTCAGAGTCCCAACCACACCCAATCATGAAAATAAAAAAAAATATTCGCAAGTAAAAATCACCAACTAAATTTAATATAAATAATACAACTTTGATAGCTTGATTATTTTTTTACGTATTATTATGGCGTGTTGTGTGAAGAAAAAGCATAATTATGTTGATAAATTCACATATCAAACCTTCAAAAATTTTTCACCGTTTAAACCATATACCTACACTTATTGATCGTCAAATTTGTGGTTTCTTTTTTTTTTGTCTTTTCATTATTCTGTGATGTGTCCATATTTTGCAATGCTGTTTATTTATTTTTTTATACACCAATAGGAACAAAAAAAAGGTTATACAACGTATAATCAAAAATTATATAGTTAATGCTGTGCCCTCTTACAGGCATAAATGTAATATTTTTTTTATTTTATTTTTTAAAAGTTATATCTGGGTTTTTTGTTATAAACCCAAATACAACCTCATACACCTTTCACAGTTAGTGTCGTGAAAGGGGAGTTTGCCGGCACCTGGTATCGAACCACGGACCCCTTGTTCACGAGGCCGAGACTCTACCTCCAGGCTTGAACTTGAACTTATTACTTGAACCATCTACATACCTCCCCAAGCTTATTTGTGTACATTGTAAAAATTATGGAGAAAAATATAGGGGAATAGATTGGATGATTTCCTGTGTGATCCACATTCTTCTCATCATTGGAGGATAGTGCGTTATATAGGTCAAAATAATTATCCTACAGCGCTGAATAAATAAAAAATGATTATTTAATTACAATGTTTTACATTACATTACTCCAAAGTCACGTAAGTTTTAATAATTTTATTTATTCAAAGCATAAATTTTTCACAGAATATTTACCAAATAAAAACTTAAATTTTAATCTAACACGAAAACCAGAAAATTCCATTTAATTTTCCTGAGCTTCAAAATTCTTGTGAAAAAACAAATATTCGCTCCATTGAATATATTATTATTACTATTATAGAAAAACAAGGATAACGAGAAAAAATTGAACGCAAGAAGAACGAAGCATTCCCTGGAGGAATCAGTTTGCTCAGAAAAAATACCCACTATTTTTCAAATAATACTTGCATTACAACAACAAAGGAAAAAGGTTCATACTATATCATAATCATATCTTACAAAACTTAACAAGAATTATAAATAGTATCCTGCAAAATTCTTGGCTTCGAAGATTTGGTTTTCCAATATCTGTAATAAGCCAGCAATCCTAAAGAAATAAGTATAAAATATTAAAACAACATCTTAAATTTAGCAATAGAAAGCAATGCCGCTCATCCTGGACAATCATTGCGTTTAACTTATATTGGCACGAAAAGAACGACTTACATAATTAATCCGCAGGTTACCCTACCCGTGGAAAATGATATAATAGTATGAATGAATGAAAGATGAATAATAAATTAAAAAAGGATTTTTCTGTTCAAATTAATTAAACGAATTTAATAAATAAATCTTTATTAATCAAAAACAGCAATACAAATTATAAAAATATTGGAAATACTTTATTCTAACCAAAAAATAATTTACTGTCTTGAAACGTTACATTGTGTAAATAAAACACCATACACAACATTATATAAAAACTCTCACCACTCCAAACGAAGGTTTTAATATTTTCTATATATTCAGCTACTTTTTGTGTTTTCACCAAATTGGGAGAATCTTATATTTTTTAGTTCAATTATTTAGATAGCATTCGTATACTGGTATTCAATTTATTTCATGGTATTCCACACAAGTGGTGTTACAGCTAAGATTTGTTACCAATTTATTACACAATTTAATAAGGAAGCAGGTACCTGCAAGGCAGCGGCGGTATTTAACTTTTTATATTGGGCATGCAATTTGCGATTGATAACCAAGACATTATTATATTTATTCAATAATGTTACATGTTAAATTATTAGGCCAAAATGTACCTACACCATTTTTTTTAAATTCTCATTATGTTGATATTGGGTACCTAGTTCAATTATTTTTAAAAAGAATAACATCACGGAAAACCAATATATACGTCGTAATTTAACATTATTTTCTTTAAGACCATACATCCAAAGAGCGCACTATAGCATAAAAATTATAAGAGAGTACGATGCGTTTCACAGAGTATAAAACTTGTACCATCACATCTAAGTACACTGGCATTGTGTTTTAATATCACTAATATTATCCTTCTAATAAGCATTACCGGGAGCTCAAATGCTGCGTAAGATGCAATAAGGGAGAAAAGAGATAAAAATTGTTTAAAGGGTTATCAGAATCGAAGTTTGTACAAGTACGCTTAGTGGCAAATTCGAATTAACTTTTATTTACTTGAATGTCAAATTTCTTTATGTTTTTATTTGAAATGAATTTTGCAATAGATAATTACGTTTCACGTCAGTTGGAATAAATTTTAGTCCGTAATCTAGATTTTTGTTGAATTTGCGCTGCTTTTTTGCATGTATGGCAAACATGCCACTTATACAAGGTAGGTAACTTAAGAATGTGCTGCGTACCATGAAGACACAGATAGATGGAATTCGCTTTACAGACACTTCTACATACGAAGTTTTAAATGGGTTTAAGAAATTTAATACAACATCCACGGGGATGTGAAACCTACATTAAGAAAGTTATTGATGTTTTCGAACCGTGAATTATATAAACCTATTAAAGTATCTTACCTCATTTATAGCATCGACATTTCGGTCTTATAATATGGTTTTTCGATATCGAAATGTGTTCGAAAATTATAATGTATCATGTCAACTTTTGCGATATAAAAAGCTTGTATTTACAAATACTAAATAGATACTAGATTTTGAGACTCATTCCTATCCACATACATGTTACATTATATACATATGTATATACATACACATCCATAGCATAACATTTTTATACAAAACCAGCTGACCCGACAAACGTTGTTTTGTCATATACATTTCCATATACTAATATTAATATTAAAAAATAGGGTTTAATGGTAGAAGAGTGAAAATTAAGGGCTGTATGTATTTTTTAATGCCTCAAAATAAAATTTTGAATTTTTGTCCAAAAAAAAATCGGGGTGGACCACCCTTAACTTATGAAAAATAGATGTTGGCCGATTCTCAGACTTACCCGATAAGCACACAAAATTTCATCAAAATCGGTTTAGCCGTTTCGGAGGAGTATGATAACAAACACCCTGACACGAGAATTTAATGTTTATGTTATGAATTTTTTGACACAGTTGGATGTCGAGAACTGGATTTTTTACTAACTAGAAGTGTAGATGTCAAATATATTTTGAACTATTCCAGATTAATCATTCCAATTGATCACACTCATCCATACTCAACCTATTTGAATAGGTATTAACTAGGTAGGTATGTTGTATATGATACACATACATATGTGAACTTCCTTAAGGAGTGCACAACACAGAGTTTCGACGCTTATGAATCGACTTTAGGCTTGGTTAAGAGTACTCTTTAAACCTAGGTAACATTCCCAATTCCTCTGTGTCATGCTTATCACATGACTTGAAATTTTTTGAAAGTTGTATATATGTTACAACTCAATATTTTTCCACTATTGAAATCAAGTTTTGTTACGATTTCATACAATTTCTGTGCTTTCAAACCGGAAAGACATATGTTGCAGTTCAATGGAAACAACATCGGAAGCATCCATCTTCATACAAGCTCGAATGCATAGAGGAAACAACTATTTTAGACTCTTTCCAACATTTGAATATATTAGAATATATTAGAATTTTATGTATTAGATAATATTGAGTAATGAATGTACATTTTACAAATACAACGATTACAAAATATTTTCTAACTTACATAAATAACCTATGACAAGATGAATCATATTTTCTAAGTTCTACATAATATATTATTATTATTCATCAAGTTTCTTTTTCAAATATATTGTTACTATGACCCACCGTAAACCGTACACAACACGCAGTGAGAAAATGTGACTCAAATAGCGAAAAAATTCAATATAGGATTCTTCTTTCTACCATTTATTCTCGAGGAAAACATTCGCAGTTGGTCGTTCTGTAGTGATTTAATATTAATGTTTTTAATAAAATAAGCACATTCTTTTTAAGCAATTAATTCACTGCTTTCGTAACATACTCAATTATTTTGCTTGGACATAACAACTCGGTTCGGTCAAAAAGTGTAAACATTAAACATACTTTATATGTGCTCTAAGCCAACCATACATACGCCTATAATTTTGCTGACGTCACAAGTGATCGTAATACCCATGTGGTATTCAGAACCATATAAGATTAAGTCTATGAAACTTAAATCTGAGATATTCGGAGATTCGGAAACCAACGGGATTATATTGCATTCATCTTCTTCCTCTTATGGGTTAAACCCGTCATACTCGAATCTAAAGACCCCGTTGAAATCGCGTCGTCCAACCCTAAACTAAGTGCTTGTAACCCGCCAACGTATGAATATTTGGGACATGTGTTCACCACGTGGTCTGTTGTTTGGTCAGCACCACACACACATAACGAAGAGTCTGCGAATCCCCATTGATGTTGTGCATTATAAGAGCACGATAAGAAAACTAGATTATGTATTAAGAATATTACACTCAACAGAAACCTTATCTACACGGCCAACAGACTAGTGATGGGCGATAGTATCATATTTTACAATCGAAATAATCGAAGTCGTTCACAATTCACAATCGATATAAATAATCGACTTCGCTTGTAAAAAATAATCGATATATCGAAGTAGTATCGATTATTTGTAGCGCGGTATGAATAACACAAAAATCGATTATTTTGTAGTCGGTTATTTTCGTATCTTACGATAGTATTATATTCGGAAAAACGAAGTACAAAACTATCGTCAACGATTCAACGAAACGTACGCATCTACTCCCCTCTCACTTCCTCACGCTTTATTTCAGTTTGTTTTTATGCGTTGAAGGATGCGGTTGTGGAATGTGAATGCTCACGTTCTCATATTAATATTGCCTACAAAATTGTTCACGTAACTACGCGAGTAGTGTCTCTCTTTGTACTAAGAGATCTTCTACTTGTAGACAGCTTAATAGTAAAACCTAGTAACGCTCTTTAAAAGATATTACATATAATCTAATGAAGAAATTTATTAATCAAGTAAAGCAAAGTATTTTTGGAGAATAAGCAGACAATGTACTTCTACTCGTTAACTTCTTTGTACGTGAACTACTTAAATATCGTACCGTACAATAAATAGACATCACTTACATCTGCTAAACAATAAAAATATGTAGGTATAGTAGTTTTGTATTTATTATAATTAATACTTGTATTTGTTGCTATCCACTCATTTTCATTAGCTTAGTAATATAGCGGAAATTATATTTCAATCCATGTTCGGGAGTATTTTAGGACCTAGGTTATATGATTTTATATTATGAAACATTGTAATGCATGTATTTTTTATGTAATTATTGTTCCTTATTAAAATAAAAAATACGTATTGAATGTATACCTTTTATGTAATTGTTTGTAATCAATGTACAGTTAAGAATGAATGAATAAATAAATAAAAATAAAATCTTCCACAAAATTTTATCTTAGAAGTTTAAATTATTTCCAAATTATTATTTTCTGGCAGTTACTTGGTTTTCCTATTAGGTTATAAAAATTGCAAGGAATGGAGCGATCACTAATCAGCTGACTGACTGCATCATCGTTGTGGTGTTGTCCGGCACGGCGTCGTGTATGAATATAATATTGTATTATACTTAGGTAGGTAGGTACCTAAATGCATGTTGGCCATGGTTCATCCGTATATCCAACTATACTTAGTAGCAAGTATCAACTTGTATTGAAATCAAATTCTAAGAACCGACTAACACGAGTCGAAGTCGAATTATTGAAGGGGTAGATCAAAAGTCGAATATTTATAATCGACTTGTGCAAGTCGATTATAATATCGATGTTATAATCGACTTATAATAATCGATGTTATAATCGACTTATAATAATCGATATAATAATCGATTAAAATAATCGACTTATAATAATCGATTAAAATAATCGACTTGCTCCGATACTATCGAATAATCGTAGTGTTCTGAACTATCGATATAATCGAATCGTATATCGATATATCGCCCATCACTACAACAGACTATGCAAATTTCTTTTCGAGCTCAATCCTCCTCGAACACAATTATAAAGATAGTTGCTGTTTGTTGACTATATGCTATACAGATGTCGGATATAATGGTTTAAAATAGGAATTCGTGGGATTGATGATCGTTCCATGAGTAAAGTGCACTAATTCGTAAGCATCGCAACGTCTTTCCTGTTTCCAACTAAAAGGAGTTTGCACAGTATGTTGGTTGTATAAATGAGGTGTTTGTCGAATAATATTCTTAATGTCTATCTCCAGTCACGCAGTTGTAAAAAATCAATTAAACGCAAAAACTACATTTACGTAACACAGAGAGTATTTATTTGTTTTAAATTTTGGGTTATCTATATTTTGGCATAAAATAAACGAATGTATAAAAATCAAGAATCGGCCTATAATTAATTTTTAGGAAAAATCGACTTGATCCACTATGGTTCTGATTGTCTCATAATATGTATGTGGAATGTTCAATTTAATATGGTTGGTAGTATTATCTTGATAATATATTTTATCACCGCCCTCAAATTTCGTCAAAATGTCCATCTAACAAATTGGTAGGTACTTCTGACACAGCGAGGCATGACAATGTAAACTCCCCTGGGATAAACAAATCAAACAGTCAAAATAATTGCTGAAACATTGCAGTACGCGCTTGAGGCTTTTAATATTAATTTTCATTTGCAAATCTCTCCGTGACAATATAAAATCAAGACATTCAGGATGGGTGGCAAATCTCATCGCTGAAGTTAAGATGAAAAATGTTTTAATTTTTTTCGAACACCTGCCTTTTACAGGACACTCGAAAACTTACGGAAAAGAGTTGGAGACCAATTATTATCCGGTTGCTCCAAGGTATTTAAATTGTTTTAAATTTAATAATATAAATGTATTTTTGTGTAAAATTGTATACCTATTGTTCAGCCAAACTTAAATAAATAAATAACACGGTAATTCAAAACTGCATGGTATAATACTTGCGGAAAAATTTAATGGTGATAAAATTCGACCGTCCATTCGTGTCACGAAATGTTAACGGTAGGTTTAATCTAATTTTTTATCAATCTTTTCCATCAATCGCTGTCGATGTTTTGATACTGGATTAGATACTTCCAAAATATCATCGTGTTGGGTTGTGACCTCTTATCTGAAAACAGCTTTTTCATATCAACACATCGTTTCACAAAAAATATTTAATAAATACTAGTGTTTACTTATTCCGGGCTATGTGGCCATGATTAAGATCTTACAAAATAAATAAGTAATAAATAAATAAATAAATAAATAAAAAGTACTTCATTTTAAGAAATTAGTGTTAAGCTTACGTAGTTCTTAAGATATTACAAAGGTCCATCCTACTATATCATCAGTAGGCAGGCAGGGAGGAACTGACAATCCTGTAGTATGCATGGGTGAGCGAGGATGCACCCATAATTTGTCTCGTGGTCATCTCAAATAATCATAACCCCAAATTCTCCTGTAAGGCTTTAAAATTATTCAATTATTTGAATGTTCATGTTAATATTTTTAACATAACTCAAATGACTTTATGGCCAGGATAGAGACTCTCCTTCGATTCTGTTGTTTCTTTTTGATGATATCTCTTTTGTGATTTTTTTCTCTATCTTGCTTTTTTCTTGAATTTTGCTTTGTTTTTTTTTCTTGCTGAGATCGTTTTGGCCAAAAGCTGATGTGGTCTCAGTGCAGGGTGACATTTTTAAGTTGATAATAATGATAACAATAATAATCCTCCAAAATGGGATAAACAGCGAAATTATTAAGACAAGTGTTTGTATACCTACCTCATCACTATTGAACTAAAGATTTCAAATGTCTTATTCGCGATATTTTGCGAAGAGTTGCCTTTTAGGGGACACTCTCAGGCAAAAAAGAGTGATATAAATATTTTTAATCAGTGCCTCCACGACACAGGAGGATTTGAACATATTATTCAAAAATAGTAAGAAAAAATATGTAGTGCCTTCCATTGATACGGAAATTACTTTTATAATGAACACATTTTTACACAAATAAAAGTTAAAAAAAATCTCGGATCAACGCATTTAAGATGAATTATGTATTTTCTTCATCGTAACCCATTATTGTGTTGAAAAACTGAAACAAATTCCAGAAGTAGATTTTTTATTCTTTTCTCGTTCCCTTTCATCCTGTCTCTTTCTCTCTTCGGTCATTAATCAATCGGAGCTTTCACTCCAGGGTTGAATCTTTTACAAATGAATAATCCTTTGGGAGAAAAATGTAAATATAAAATATTAATATATTTCAATTTGTCAATTTTATGTGGATACTTGTTGAAATTGAATGTTCTACACCAGGGACTGCCAACCAATTTTGTTGGTGATTAGTTATGAACTCATCTAAGAAAACATCCTGAGGGGTACCGGGATTTATCCTGCCAGGTCTATACACGCAAATTTAATTTCGAACAGAGAATGGCAAATTTGTCAACCATATCCAATGATGCGGTTTGTCTTGTAGTCCTGGATGTGATTGTGGCTCTCAATGACAAATAATAAATTATATTATGGAATGTGCTTTGTATGACCTTTAAACCTAAATTAAGTGATCATCACCACATCCAACTAGCAATGAAAATTACTCCTGAATTTATAGGGACAAAAGGGAGTTCGTCGGTAGCCTGGAGGTAGAGTCTCGGCCTCCGGAACAAGGGGTCCGTGGTTCGATCCCAGGTGCCGGCAAATTCCCCTTTCACAGCACAAGCTTTTAGCTTAGTGTGAAAGGTGTATAAGGTTGTATTTGGGTTTATAACCAAACCCAGATATATCTTAAAAAAAAAAAAAAATGCCATAAACAATAAAAAAAACTTTTTTCAGAATGTGGGTTTACAAATGGACCCACTATTGTTAGGAAAAGTATTTGATTACTATGAAAATAATTTATTAGGGCTTGTCTGTATTTTTGTTTAAAATCAATAGGACAGCATGCGTGAGATAATGCACAAAGTTCAACGTGAAATTTAAAAGTAAGTAATTGTTTGACTAAAATCTGTATTTCATTATCTTTTTTTACAAATAACTTTTAAGAGGTCTGGCTATTGTCTCAAACTGTTCTTATAAAATGGCTCTCTAGTCTCATGAGTACCAATTACAATTTTAAAAACCCTTAGTTAGATTGGGAAAAATATAAATGACAACTACAATTTATTTCTAAGGAATCCAATTTTAAGATACCTAAAACGTAGATAAAGATTGTATTTTAAGATCGTGTCAGGAGAAAGCCCTCAGCTTATCTTTTAGACATTATTATTAGAGCAGGTCCTGTACTCTGTAAAAACTTTAGAGGTTGAAGAGTTTATTATGCGCAAGATGTGTTCATAGAAAGAGAAATGAGGGCCTCTTTAACTAGTAATAGAAACAATAAATTACGCTTTATAATTTCTCTTGTTTTATTATTTGATTAGAAGAAAAATTATACAATTTACGTATGTAGAGATACAAAAAAAGTACCTTGTTAGTTAAAGTTGAATTAAAATTGAAATAAATGATTCCGAAAGAATTGCTTATTCACTACCAAACCTTTTATCTCCAACGTCAATGTTTGATCATTATACCGCAGCCCGCTGAGGGGGAGACGTAGATTGTCTGTCTACCTTTTTTTTTAAGGTCACATATTCTCAGAATTTGATGATTTCTCTTACGCTCAAAATTTCTAGCCCCCTTGCCAGATTTTCGAAAAGGTATAGATAGGTATACCCCTTTTTGCTTGGAGAGCATTTGCCCCCCTCATGGGCGTCATTCATTACTTGTGTATGTTGTAATGGCATATTCATTACATGGGTGAACGATTTTGTTTTTTCTTTACTTTTTTGTATTTTTGCCTCAGTTGGTGCATAGAGTGTACTTCTTTTTTGTTTGTGTTATTTGTTTTTTTTTTAATTTGGAATATAGTGTTAAATAAAATAATTTAACAAACTTCACTGGCTTGTGAAAAATGTAATATTTAAGTTGTACTATATAAAATGTAAAAGCTGTTTGTTTGTATTAATAAAATAAAAAATAAAAATAAAATAGGTAGGTATTCAAAATGTTTAAAGTTTTCGTCGATTTTGTTTTAAAATATTTCACAAATTGTGCACAACAACAAAAAAATAGCGCTTACCTACATGTCCCTTCCACGGAAAGGGGTTTGAAATTAAGTACTTTTTTCATTTAGTTTGAGTAGCCGAATAAATGTTTGTTAAATTGGGGAGAGATTATTTAACACTTAGTTATACACTGCTCGATTAGTTCTTCTTTTTCGATGAAAACATTTTTTTGCAAAAAAAGTTGTATGAAAATCAGATGGATTACTTTCATTACCTACTACTTGATTAAGTGTTTATATATTTTTTAAAAGATGTGTCTGGGTTTGTTATAAATACAAATAAAAATTTATACACCTTTTACACTAAGCTAAAAGCTTACAGAAAACTTTTGCTTGTGTTGTAAAAGGGGCACCATTTTGCGTTTACATTGTGATTCCCAAATGTTGACGTATTTCAAAAGCTTACAAAGCAATCAATTTTTTATATCGGCCTTCTGATTGTAGAACCTTGTCATTTTTCATGTAAAAATAATGGTCATGATCAATGCTATGGTTATTTTTAAGTAACTGGATAAAAAGTCTAGAATGCTTTTTATCCAAGTATCTATTGATTGACTGGTCTGTTTTACATATGTGTTACATCGTAATTATTGCAATCAATACAATAGACACCACTGTCATTAATGCTATTGTTTTGGTTCTAATAAAGAGAAGTTTACCCAAATAATTATGAGAATAGAATGCTTTATTGAAATATGGTTTAGTTACACAACTAAATTTATCAGAAGTATTCTTTACACATAAGACTTACTTTACTTTTTACAAATTTTACTTACTCTGCATGCTAAGAATGTACAGTGGAACCTCTCATAACGAGTTTAATTCGTTCCAGACTCTTACTCGTTATGCGAAACACTCGTGATGCGTAACATTTTTTTCTATAGAAATCAATGTAAAATACGATAATGCGTTCCATGCCGAAAGAATAAGTTTTCTTGGAGTACTCAATGATTTTTTTACCTTACATCGTGACAGTGAGAATGGTGGAATTGGTGAACGTTGTCCATGGACACCGAAAGTGATCACTTAAGCCAGCCTAGAGCCAATTCGTAAGCGTTGGGACACCTTTCTCACTTCTTCCGATTAGATTTTACACAATGTTACATTGTGTAGACATGGTTATCCAATCGAGGTTTCTGGTTATATTCATTGATTTATACACAACAAAAGCAAACATAACGTCGATCAGACAGATTAGAGTACTCAAATTCAGAACGTCTTTCAAGGCAAAATAAGTATTGGTCATTCCAATGATTCGCTTAGTATTATTACTTTTCTCATCACTCGTAAAACATAAATAAATTGGAATGGTTTTTATGACTACCACTAATAATGTTTTTATGATAGACAATAATACTGACCTTTCTATATAGCACATATGTACATTATTTAGGTTCCAACCTACTGCTGCTATAACGGAATACTTTACCAAATTGGACGAAATAGCCGGGGAATTATAAAGAAGACTATAAAAGTACCCAAAAAATGTCGTTATATACGTTGTTAGTACATTTTCTCTAAAAGAACAGAAGCGATTACACTTTTATTGTTTTGAAGATATAAAACGTGAAAAATAAACTCGAAATGATACAAATTACAAACTTTTGAAAAAAAAGCTTTATATTAAAATATCTTCAGAAGAAAGTTGATATATCTGCGAAATGAGTGACTTCAGATCGATATCAGACATATCCATTTGTGTAAAATTTCATTAGAGCACAAAACTGACTGAATTTTGACTTTTTTCAATACAAATTTTTAACTTCTCTCCTATTTTTCATATAAATTTCACAGAATTAGACTGTTTTAGAAAATGCAGTTTTATAGAACTTGACACAAAGAATACTTTTACATACTTAGTTAAAAAATGCATTTTTAAATTGGTCCAATTTTCTTCTTCTTCTTCATCTTATGGCCCGCTAAACTTGGATCTCGAGGGTCCGAAGCCATGTTTGTGCGTCGTCTGTTACAGTATGGAGGCCTTGTATACCTCCGATGAATGCGAATATAGGACAGTGGTCAGTTATATGCTCCGTTGTTTGGATTTCTCCACATGCACATGTCGGGGAATCGGTAAGTCCCTATCGGTGTAAGTGTTACTTTTGATTCTAAACCACACAAATGTGTATTTAATAATAATAATAAACTCCATTGCACAATAAGGAGCATACATAATTACCAAGTTGTATAACAATGTGATACAAATAAATGATATTGTGCAATGGGCGAGGTTATTGCAGAAGTGATATCTTCTAACTAACCCATTTGCATCTAATCTACTACTACTACTACTATACCATCACGGCATATCCCACAAGTGGGGTAGCCAGCAGATCAGCTGCATGTAAGAAACATGCAAACTGTCCTCTTCATGCCAATATAAAATCAAGACATTCAGGATGGGTGGCAAGCCTCATCGCTGAATTTAAGATGTAAAATGTCTTAATTTTTTCGAACACCTGCCTTTTACAGGGCACTCGAAAACTTACGCAGAAGAGTGGGAGACCAATTCTTTACCGGGTGCTCCACGGAGTAATGCATCTAATCTAATAATAATCAAATTGTTTTTTAAAGCAGCTGTTGCAGCTGTTCTTCCGTCCGCAAGGGTTCCGTCGGCACAGGCGTCCCTTTTTCACAATACACCATTCCTACGACAACGACATCCGAGCGCAGGGAATGTTGTGCAATTGGCGCAGAGACGCTCTGAATGGAGGAGGCTGGTTTCTACCCTGTATCCCGAGAGGAGTGTTGGGGGCGATGATGATGATGATGAAGTAAGCTTTAAAAAAATTACTTATCGGGCTTTCATCCGAATGAAGAATGAAATTTACTTCATATTTTCTGACTTGCTTAAAAACAACGCGATAAATATAAAAAATCTGATATAATATGGAAGAAATTTAAAAAAAGGTTGAAATATATACCTAATGTTACTTCTTCTCTAAAAAGTCAAATACGAGTACCTTCTTTATGATAATGGGAAGGAATATATATTATTTAAACTTAAGAAGCTTGCAGATTCAGAAAGCAGGTATGTAGCAATAACAAATGGAATATCAAAAGCATGTGCACGGAATTCCATTTACATTAACTATGTGCATTTTAATGCAAAAAGCATGCTGGAATATTAATAAGTATTTTACAATGTGAAAACCAACTCAACCGGTAACAATGGAATTTTATTCAAATGTATAGAATATTTACTAATTTTATGTAATTTTGTAAAACTATAAAAATAAAGGAAGGTACAGTTTTAAAGACATCAACAACAAAAAAACTCTGTTGCATAAATCGTCGAAAAACGGAATCCCACTCTTTTCCGTAAATTTTCGAGTATCCTGCACGTAAAAGGCAGGAAAAAATAAAAACATTTAACAAATAAAGACATTTAACATCTGAAAAAGGAAAGACATTTATTTTTTCAGATGTTAAATGTTCGAAAAAATAAAGATATTTAACATCTGAAATTCAGCAACAAGATTTGGCACCTCTCCTGAATATCTCGATTTCTGTAAGACGGAGAAGATTTCTTGTATACTTATTACATGCACCTAGTCTGCTGGCTACCCCACTTGTGAGATTCTGTGATGTTATAGTAGGATAGTAAAAAAATATAAATAAGATAAAGTGAGATTTGCCACCTATCCTGAACATCTCAATTTCTGTTGACACGGAGAGGACAGCTTGCATATTTATAATATGCATCTGGTCTGCTGGCTTCCTTACTTGTGAGATGCTGTGATGATATAGTAGCATAGTAAATTTATATAAATTAGTGTTGCATGAATATAATTAGAATATTATTGACATAGATTAGAATAATATTATAATTAGAATAGTATTGCAGAAGGAACCTGGAGGCTTAATAAAAGTAATGAAGAAATTAAACAACCACAACTAAACAACCTTTCATTACAAGTGAGATCAGATCCCGAAGATTGGCATAGATTGGCCACGTCATTAGTCCGGAGAAGAAAGGGCGACTAAAGGTATTCTGCAGGGTATACCGGAGGGCAGGAGACCGTTAGGCAGACCAAGACAAAGATTGTTAGATAACATCAACCGAGATCTGGAGGAGCTCAATGCTAAAGACGACTGGCAGTCCATTGCTCAGGATAGAAAGACTTGGAGATCTATTGTTTCGGAGGCAAAGGTCCTACAAGGGCTGTTCGGCCATCGGAAATAAGTAGTATGAATATAATTATATGGGCCAACCACTGGCCCTCCAATAATTTTAAATTTAAATACAGTCCATAATACAAATTCATGTGTTCTAATGTATTATTACATTAGTTTCTGAAACAATAGGGATCTCTGCTACTTCAATAAAACTTACGATAATAATAATAATTGTATTGTTATTATTTTGTTGAAATTAATATTCTCTTTGTATTTCACATTCGGAAATCAACGTGAAAACACATTATATGAAACGGAAATAATATTACTGTGTAATGAAAACATTCACATAATCAAATACAATTTTAATGATGGCAATTAATTCAGACATTGTTTTCATTTAATTGTTTCTATATTTATAATATCTGTTTTGTACAATGTACCAATCTAAGAGTATATAAATTAAGGGTTATACGTTTCTTTGCTCACATCTTTGATTTGATTTCCTCGAAATTCATATATTTTTCAAAAAAACACAAAATGAGTTTGCCGGTAGCCTGAAGGTAGAGTCTCGGCCTAGTGAACAAAGGGTCCGTGGTTCGATATCAGATGCTGGCAAACTCCCTTTTCACGACACAAGTTTTTATTAGCTTACTGTGAAAGGTGTAAAATGTTGTATTTGGGTTAACAACAAACAAAACCCAGACATATCTTTTTAAAAAAATAACAAAAAAATGTTTGTAGTTTTTTTATTCATATTATACAATATTTTTGACTATCAAAAGGATAAGAAAACTATTTTTCACTTGACATAACATAAATTTATATTTACTTACTTTTTGTATGGCTTCGGCTCGTATTAATAATCATTCCAAATCAGATCCTTTGTTCTCGTTCAGAAAGCCACTGCACCGCCTCTGGGGTTGATCTATGGATGTCCATCCAGTCTCCCTCGTACCTTCCACCTGGACACTCCTCCACCAGATGATGAATTGTTTAAAAAAAATTAAATCCAGCAAATAAACTTGTGAAAGATCATGAGTAGGTAAGACACAAACACCTTCTATTCAGTGGTAAAACCTCTTGAAAAGCTCAACAAATTATTTAAGATAAAATAAATCGATAGATGAAATGAGGTGTTTTCAATTTATTTATTTACTCTTGTCATTTTCAAACATCGCTCTACTATTAAATTAGTCGTACAGTAACTGAAAAAGGTCATAAAATATTATTGAATATTTTCCAAAAATATATTTTTGGTCGTGTATAAGGAAAACGTGATTTGTCATATTTTCATTATTTTTATATAATATTTCCTTGAAGCAAACATTTACTTATCATCCCGTCTCTCAGATTACGTCCATCACGCTTGACAGGTGATCTCAGATTAAGCTCTACTGCTTGTAATGACAATATTAACATTCATCATAAGCTCCAGCTACGTAGGTATATAAAGCTATCCCAATAAAACGCTCGAATCAAATGAAACGTGATCCATGTAATTTCAGTTGCAGGTGTCTTGGGATTTAAAATATTCTCATTATATTTCAGGCAATTATTTTTATTGTAAAATTTTATTCATTGCTATTTTTCCTCCGTTAATAAATTGAACTTTTTTCATTCTCTTTTCTCTTCTTCTTAAGAAATTTAAACCGTTGTTGGAAAAAGGCATCTTCTATGATTTTCCACTCTCCTCTACCCTTAGCTTGATGTATCAACAACCTTTTAGCTATGTTTCTTATATCATCTGACTGTTTACCCTGAACCTAAATTATGATCACTTCTCCTGCATGTTCGCTGTGCCAGAACTTTTTTCTGTCCACCTTGAAAAAGAGCACCTGATGGTTTAAGTTTCTGATCACTTACTGTGAGATGAATATTTGGTATCTGTAAACCCAAACAAATGGTAACATTTCCTGTCCAGTTACATTTCGCCGCTCCTTGAAGTGATCTCAGTGAAATAACCTCTTTGAAACTAGAGCTCCTGTAGAAACAGGCAATTTTAAAAAGATCATTATATGGGAATATTTGCTAAACATAACCTACTATGACACTACTGGAAAACAATAAAAATCAGTTCTTTTACCTGTTATAAATATCAGGCATTTAAGGTTACTTTATTGAAGTCTTTTTTTGATCTTTATTAGAAAAAATTGGCAATTGAGGTGTAAACTCAAAAATAAATGAACTCTTCTCTCCTACAGTACCAAACAACGGCATATGTCACAAGTGGGGTAGCCAGTAGGTATGTAATAAACACGCAAGTCATCTTCTCCGTGCTAATAAAAATAAAGATATCCAGGATAGATGGCATGCCAAGTTACTGAATTGAATATGTGAAAATGTCTTAATTGTGATGTTATTCAAATATCAACTTTTAAAAAGCCACACGAAAACTTATATTTAGTTCAAAAGAGTGGGATATCTTTTCTGATAAAAAATTATCGATAAAGTATGTAGAATGGTTTTATCTATTCAATAATATTATAGAACAATGGGAAATTACATTAGGGAAAAGAAAAAATAATCCAACATTATTAGAAATAAGTGCGTGAGAGATGAGTTTTGTCAATAGTTTGGAAGTAAATTAACAGAGAATAAGATGGATGTGTGCTGTTATACCGTCTGGAGAATGAGAAAATATTGATAAGCTATGAATTGTGAGTAAGAGGACGTTACATAACATAAATATTAGACATTTAGTCAATATAATACGAGTATTTCTCATACATGTCACAGAGAAATGATGAAAAACGATATTGATTAAATCCTTAAGGTATAGATCAATTCACGGAAGATGTTAAAATAACAACTATTAAAACATATAAATATAAAAACTCTCTCTATTCTCTGGGCGTCGGCCAAAGAAGTATTAAAAAAATAATTCTTAAAAAACCTATGGACCACCCAACCTCAGAACTTTTTAAAGAATTTCTGGTGCCCACATTGGATAATATTTATAAGAGAAAGGCAGTGTCTCAGGTCTGTAAAGAGTATTTTGTACAAAAACTTCACTCGCCGGATGATATTAGTGCGTGTCCAAGGCTGGGAGGCCTAATTAAGGTACCTCCCAGAAAAACATCAGCTGGACAACACCACTATACTCATGTGGGTGTTGTGTGGTACAATAAGATGAACAAAAAATCTAAGTATGATTCTACAAAAAAATACAGAGTTTAAATTGAATCTGAAAGATATTTTTAAATTGCTCTTCAACTGTTGTTGAGTTTTGTTAAGAAACTGTATTTGTTTGCTATTTGTATTGTGAATATGTGTTTATTTTTATTGTTGTTTGGTGAGCGCTATTGTTTTATGTAAATTATATGAAATATGTTTAAACCCTCAAAGCACGAGCACTGCTCAATTTTGAGGGTCAAATATGTAATAAATGTGTTTTTTTAGTAAAAGGGTGTGTGTGTAATATTATTCAATTGTAAATTTTATTTAAATAAAAATATTTGAGTTTGAATTTGAATTTGATGATGGCGAGTGACAAGGCGATATACGTCGCTGCATACTGGAGTGGCAAGGTCTAAGATCCGGAGCCGAAAAGTAAAGTAAGTAAGTATGGAATGATTCAAACACGTGATTTGATAAAAATGAATTCCAAATCATCTGATTTTGCTCTAACAAATTTGTTCACTCGCAAGGTGCCATGGTGGGCTGCCTAAAGGGCCGTCCGGCCAAATTCCGTAAATACTATTTACTTAATTTTATTTTCTTTCTCAAACAAACAGTTTTGACATGATTTATAATATACCTACAATTAAATTAATTAAAAACTAGAAAACCAGCAAAGTTTGCAAACATTGTTAGTATTATACTATATTGCAGCAATATATGTGGTAGACACGAAAAAAAGGAAGCTTTCAAGCACATGGAATAAATCATCTCCAATCAAGATGGAAATAAAGGAATGGGACAGGAAACTGGAGTAGAAGGGAAGACATAAAATGATTAACCCCTGAGACCTCGAAATCACCAGAGATCTTTTTTATGGCTTCATTAAATCGCATTAAAAATATGTCGAATAAATCCTTATTATTAAAAAAGAATTGAAGTTATTAATATAAACTTATAAGAACACGAAGCTTAATTACTGTCTTAAAATTAAGATCTTCAATAAACTTTATTTGATGTTGAAATCTTAGTAATTATTTTAATTTACCTCGAAATTGTACTACTCCGTTAAATTTAATAACTTTGACGTAGTTAAAGTTATAATTAATTTTCATCATTATTGCATTCGACTGTGTGACGACCCCGGTTGTCAACAAAGGGAGTGATATATTTTATAACATACCTACGTTCTCAATTCAATTCAAAGAAAATTCTCAGTACTCAGAATTTAGAACATAGCAAAATTATTTCATCAAATATCCAAAGTATGACTAACCTACTGTAATCAAATTATAAAAGGCGTGGAAGCATTAGACTTGGGTAAGTTGAAAAAATCGCGCCTTTTGCTTTAATCTCGCTCTCTACTATGTGTAAATTTAAAAAATAAAACTGTCATAATATAAGGCTTAGAATAAATAACGTCACCTTATTTAGTAGTTCCCCATATGCGGCATGATTTAAATAATTAAGATTATTGTTATTACAAAATACAGATTAAAAAAATAATTATGTAAGCTTACATTTGTAACACCATACAATTGTTAATTGTGAAATTAAAATTCACAAAAATAACATCTCTCTCTTTAATGATTCTACTACTATACCATCACGCAATCACCTCAAGAGAAGTAGCAAGCAGACCAGCTGCACCACGAATCAAACAAAAATTAAGACATTTTGGATGGGTGGCAAACCTCATCGATGAATTTAAGACATAAAATGCTTTTACAGGACACTACAAAGGCTTAAGTTTAAGTTTTACTTGTTTTAATTCATTAAGTGACCAAATTTCGACTAAAAAATCATTGTCAAAGTTTGATTCACTATGTATAATAGCCATATTAGTCTTCCACTACGTGCAAATTATATATAAAGCCTTCAGAATGGAGGGCACGTCTCACTGTTTAATCAAGTATGTTATAGAAAAGCTTATAGGAAAGATAATGAATGTATTTTCATGTAAAACTATTTGTTTGACAGTCAGATTGACAATGAACTAATAAGACGAAAGACGTAAAAAAAAATATAGTAAAAAAAACATTTGTTATTTTTAAAATAGCTTGCACTAATAAATAAATAAAAAGTAATGCATTGAGAGTATCTCTTAATTGATGGATAAATGTTGAACCACTTCTGTCCATTCATTCCTGCTTCTTGACAAAGACTTTTAAAAATCTATTTGCATAGGAGATACCAGTTGGCTAGCGTTTACAAGGAAGATCATCAAATAGATGTAAGAAGGGTAGTTGGTCATCAGAATCAATTGAAGGAACAACTTTGAAGTAACAGAATTCAGCACAAATGTTTTCCGAATGTTTTTTTTTTTTAATTTTGTTGGCACGGAGATAACAATTTGCATGTTTATTGCATGCGCTTGTGAGATGTGCCGCGATGATGTAACAGAATTTGTAGTAAACTGTGAAATCATTTAGAAGTGTATATCAGTTTATCAAACACCAAAATTTATCTCTTAAAATAAGACAAACACATTAAGCAGAGTCAACATTGTCGACAAACATACTCGACATGGTTTATTTTGTTTGTTTGCAAATTTGTTTAAGTAAAAATGTTTTCTTATATAATGATATTATGTAATTTCATAACCGGTGTTATTTCTTACATTAAATATGCAGAACATTTTCAGGAAAGTTTAAGAGAGCCGAGTCGTGTTGCGAGATTACTAAAAAAGTTGCAAAGATTTTTATAAATATATGCAAGTTTTATACTTCTATATAATAGTCTGAAACAACAAACTCACACCATCTGTAAATTCCAAATAAAAAATATCACAAAAGATATCTACTGTATTGAGTTATATATTTTTAACTAGCTATGTTTGTTTGTATTTACAACGTAGTGATATCTATTTTTTATCATGATCATTATATCACGCTCACTACCCTAGGTGAAGGCAGTGTAGGTGGGGTAGGCAGAGAGAGCGGAACGCCATGTTGCTCTATTCTTACATGCTTTTTTCGGCATCTCTACATTCATCCAGTTTCTCATACATGCACGCCGATTCCTCTTACTTAACACGAGACTATCCTTGAGAATTTGATCCACGTGATTAAGCCACGTAGTTCTCGGACGCCGACGCTTCCTCACACCCTTTCTTTCAGACAAGATATCCTCTTTGTCATTCTTTCCATTTCTATTCGTAACACATGACCAAACCATCTCAATTTATTAACACGCATTCTATCAAAAACACTCTTCTCACATCTTCTCATTCTTCACTCTACCACGCAATATTTTACTTACCATTCTTTCCAAAGATGCATCTCCAAAGCATTTATTCAACTCTCGTCCTTCTTTAACCACGTCCAAGTTTCGTTTGCTGGTGTTGGTGCAAGAATAAACGTTTTTAAATGAAATAAAAATTATAAATTCTTGAATTTTAATGCTTTTGTATAATCAAGAATAAATTATTCCGAAAAAAATGAAAAAAAAGAAGTTTTTTTGATAATAATGAAAGCGATGAATAAATAATTTTGTAAGACATACCTAAAAATTCCCGTCCGCAAATTTGAGGTATTATTTTTCTAAAAAAAACCTTTGATAAAACTTTCCGATCCCTGCGTTAAAATATTTCACTTTCCTCACGCCTTCTTAAGCACTTAATTAACTTGAAGGATTTTCATTTGCCTCGACGTCTTGAGTTCCAGAGCTTTTAAAGAATTTGTAGAGAAGAACCTTGACATTCGGTGTTCTCTTAAATTATAAAAAAATAACGTTAATTTTCTTTTTATTTCAGCTTTTACTTTTCGCTCTTCATAATTATAGTTATAAAAAACTTTATTGTAATAATAAATTTGTACAAAAGGCGTACATATTGCCTTTAGGCAATATTTTCCAAAAAAAATAATACGGTTTTTTTGATGCAATGAAATTTATAAAACAAATGTTTTATTTAAGATGTCTTTCATTTTGATAGGACATCGTCAATCTATCAATCAAAGATTGGCAATGTCCTAAAAAGGCGAAAGATGTCTAGAGAATAAATCAAATAGAATAAAACATTTGTTTTATTAATTTCGTTATGGAATTCTACAACCTAAACACCAACACAGTGAATTTTTGATATACATGTTTTAACATAAACTTGTGGGCTTAGTGTAATATAGCTGTTTATATTTTGTTGTTGTTGTTTGTTTTGTTTTGTTTTGTTTTGTTTTATAAATGGTAACTAATCTCTTGCATGTGTTGGATAATATTATTCCTATTTGCTTATGGCAAAATTTACTATTGAATTTTAAATAATGTTAAATTTTGAATTTTAAATTTTGAGAGATTTTATATGATGTTATTAATTTTATTTTTCATGACTCATTGTATTGTTTTATTGTTTAATCCTGCGATTTTTGCTTTGTGAGCATTATTCTATTAATTTTGTTAACATAATTTACTCTATTCTATTGTAATTGTTGTTTGTTGATTTTGTCTGTTGTGTTTAGTTATGTATGTTTTGTAGAGCACACAAGGGTAATATAGGGATCTTCACTGGTTTGCTTATTGCTAAATATGTTATAGACCATTGTATTTTTTGTATCAACTGTATGTGTCCTGTAAAATTGAAATAAATAAATAGCAAATTGTGAAATAATGCATACAAGTTGAGTAGGATAATGCATTGTTTAGATTTTGTGATTTTGGGCCTACACACGTTTCTGCAACGTGTTCTAGACCTGCATTGAAAAGAGATCCACCTCACACCACGATATCTCGGGAGGCGTAAATTCTTATTTATCTGCACATTCAAATTAAAAAATCGCCTTTGTTTATATACTACTACTCTGTTCGGTATCTCTTTGAAAGTAAATGAATTTATTTTTAAAATTAAAAACAAAAGTAGACAAGAATAATATAAATTGTTATAAAATATGAATGAAAAAATAAATATATACTTATATGGTTTAAAGCACAAAAGACACATGTCCACTATTTAGGTAAAATGAGTTAATATAATTATGTACAAGATCATTTACAATATCATCTATGTCCTGAGTACATGATTACCAACAATACTTTTATCATTATCCAAATATTTAACAAAAACCAAATTCCACCCATTCTTAAATTAACATTTTTTGTGCACAGATGTAACATGTCACATAAGATATTTGAGAATGCATTATTATATCAACTTTCTTGATTCTTAAAAAGCACACTTCCATCAAGGATGTCTTCTGAATTAATTTAAAATTAATTAATTAATTGAACATCTTAAACTTTCAAAACCCGTTTTCTCTAAATTGTCAAATGTGGACATGTGTCTTCTGTGCTTTAAACCATCGAATTATGTTCAAATTGATGAATAAATTAAGGGCGAAGTGAGGTGATAAAACTATATCCCAACAAAATATTATAACACTTGTACTTTTTGCTATAAGTTATTTATAAACTGATGTTTTATTAACTGCTCTCATATATCTTTCAACAACGACAATGGGAGGATAGGTAGATATAAATAATTCTGAAACAGCCACAAAGTTTATTGAATAGCAAAAGTTCTTAACCCGAAAGCTAAAAATAATAATATTATTCTCTTATGCCTCTTGATATAATCTATATACAGTAGATTCTCGATATATGACTTTTTTTTAAAGAATGATATAATATCTTATATATCAAATTGTGAAATTATGAACACAAGTTGAGTTGGATAATGCATCGTTTATATTTTGTTATTTGTTTATTATTTCTGTTAAAATGCACATTCAATTGTTTAATGATCCGAATCAATAAATATAGCATAGTATAGTATTGTATGATAAATCTTTGATGGACATCAAAATATAATACTCACAATATTATTAATATAACGAAAATTATACTGGTTCGAAATCTCGTGCTCTGATTTAACAAATAAAAGAAAGTACATACTTTTGTTGGTGATTTAATATATGCAATAATCTGCATGATTTTTTGACATAAATACTTTCGGTTCTGATCTTGATCTGATATTAAACTTTACTGTCCTATTATTAAAGCTTATGTAAGCGATCAATAACCAATCTGATCAATATTTTACAGCTATGGTTCAATGATATGTCTAGTTTGATTCACGTTCTTATCTAAAACCTATTTCAATTAGTAACCATTTTCAGTAGTGTTTATGTTTTATCTTAATAAACAAGATCACTATACAATGAGCACAATAATTATTCTTTTAAAGAAAGTAGACGAATATATCTATATTTCTTCTGGGATCGCATTGGCTTGGACCTATAATAATTCCAGCAAAATTTGTATTGCTGGCCATGCAGTATTTTCTTCAGCCATAATTTTTATGAATGTTTCGTGATTTTGTTACGGTCCACAATCAAGATTCTCTTGTGCGATTAATATTTGTCACACGTCTCGACTGAACGTACTTGAACCTCACAGAATTTAAGTACAATATAATAACGATATGAATAAAACGTAATCCAAAATATACGTAAACAACTTTGTTATAAGTTGAAATAATAAAAATAAAATATTATAAAATATAAAACAATATAACATGATATTATTATTATGATGTTGAAAACTGAATAAGCTTCCTTTCGTATGAAATTATGGAAATTGGATGTAACGAGTTGTGTATACAATTGACGGTACCGTACGTAATGTAAACATAGGAGAATGAGAAATACTCATGAACGGGATATTGTAATGTTATCGAAACTTCGTTACAATAACAAAACATACATGTAGAGAAATACGAAAACAACCTTATGTACAAAGCTTTCAATATAATATAAATATGTATTATATTTAAATAAAGTATAAATTTTTTGAGCTATTCCAGGTGACTTTGTATTCTAAGCAAGCTAGCTTCCAGAAGCCGACCTTCTGCTCTTGTTTGCCTGGCGTTCATAAGCAATTTATTTTCATTAAAATACCTTATTTGATAATGTATTTTTTTTTCTTGTTTTACATACTGGTAAGTATATCAATACACACATTACATAACTTATTTATTGCAAAGAAGACGTTGCGATGCTTTGGTTATGCACATTTATGCAAAATATTAATGACTCCTAAGATACGTAGATGATGTGAATGATTTTTTTCAGTTAAATCACAAAAAAATATAAATAAAGATTAAACCATCCTCATTTTGATGCATCTACATGACCAATATTTGATATTATTTTATTTATTTATTTATTTACGGCTAATTAGCATTTTACACTATATTTTACATAAGTACAATATCATAACAAAACATAGGTACCAAACACAAAATTAACAATTCAATATTACATACATAAAACAAATGGGTAGGTATATAAAAGGAGGAAGGGTTCCTACTTAGATGTTGATTCCTGATTATTGTTTATATAAATGTGATTGTAATGTGCAAATAGATTCAACTTAAGTATGTGGATTGGATCATGGAACAAGTCTATTAAATTATTGAATTTATTTCCGAGAATGTGAAGGTGATTTATAATAGAATGTTTGTGATAGTTGGTCCTTGCCTGCGCTATATTTATATTTCATTAATATTTTATTGATCAGTAATTGTAGGTAGTTCTATTTTTTTGGAAACTTATTATTCTTGAACTTCCTGTTTTTTTTTGGATTTTTGATAGATTTTTGATTGTTTCTTTTTAAAGATCTATTATTTGTATGTTTTGCAGCCACAAGATAGCCATGAAGCTACATATTATGGCTAATCTGTAAAAAATGCTAATGTTCATTGTAATGAAAATGTACTCAGATTGTGAAGTATTAAAATAAATACTAAAAAGAAAATCTGTTATACAAGCGAATAAAAATATTTTTTTAAATATTTCCATTTTGTCAATAAGAAGTGGCTTTTTTAATTTTTCAATATTTCTCTGATAATATTTATAGGAACCGCGTAAAGAAAATGAAGTTATTTTTAAATAGGCAAATTAAGCAATCTTAAACCAATTTCTTTTGTTTCAAAATTCTTGGTTATTTATTCAGAATTTAGCATCACCAACTTGATAGCCGCGAATTCATTTTACTGGTCAGTAAATAGAACAATCCAAAGACACTTTATAAAAATTTTATTCCAGTTATCTGAAACAATAAAAAAGAAATAATAATAAATTTCTTAAAAGAACGCTGAGATAATCAATCTTTTCAAGTTTTGTTTGTCGACAAAATTCAGGTCACCTTGCACGAGGAATATTGTTGAAATAAAACACAATACTTTCATTTCTTATAGATATGTTCTTTTTGCCAAGGCAGGCAGAGTCATAAAATTATTATTGCATGTGTTTCCAATAGTATAACAACTCGTAAAACGTCCGTAATATGACTCAAACATTTTGTATTATCTAATTCATATGCGCGAGAACAAGATATTTATTATATGAAGGCGAATTGTACATATTCGTAGATGTAAAATATATTTCACGTAGATTTTCATACTGTATTTTACAAACGCTATATTCCAACTCAAAGATGTTCAAACTAAGGCCTAATGACCAGTATAATCGATCTAACCCGTGACAGCTACTGGCTTTGTATGACAAAACAAAAATATATTTCAAAATATTACTAGTCACTTAGTGACTTAGATTTTGGCATGCTATGTCTTTTTCAAACTAAACCTATTCAAACTCTCTCTATCTTAACAAAAACATAGTCTAATGATAATATCATTCAAAGAAGTTATGATGATTTAACCAGTTGAAAAAGATAGACTAATCATAGCTAATAATTCGTCGGTAGCCTGGAGGTAGATTCTCGGCCTCATGAACAAGGGGTCCGCGGTTCGATCCCAGATGCCGGCATACTCCCTTTCACGACACAAGCTTCTAGCTAATTGTGAAAGGTGTTTAAGGTTGAATTTGGGTTTATTACAAAAAACTAAATGGGTATATCCTATATTTTAAAAAAAACTTATTGTTATGATTGATTTGATGTTTTTTTAAAACACAGCATGATATAGTTTTTATTTTACATGCTTTGTAAAGCTTAATGACAATTTAAGCACTATAACTTAAAAATAATTTACATAAATCCCACTAACGTATAAACTAATGAATATTTCGCGGTTTCACCCTCAGTAGTAAAGAGTATGTCGGGATAAAGAGAATCATAATATATATGTATGTGTGTTTGTATATCTAAATTTGGAATGTATATAATCCTGATTCACCCATATGATTTTTCTCCTGAAAATCCCTTACGAATTGAAAAGCTAAATTAACGCAAATGAAACCGCGAGATGTCCACTTATAAAACATTTATGGGATTTGTAAGATTTATAAGATTTAGCACTGACAATAGTTTGTATATGTGGAACAATTTTATTTGTACCAACAATAAAAACAAGTTTAAGATACTTATCGGTTAACTTGGATCTTTTCAAAAATTTATGTTTTTAATTTTTAAGAATGTCTTCTCAAAAAAGTAATTGAAATAGCGAATTCAGCAAGCTCAAATCATAGTTAATATCAAGAAAATTTAAACGAATTTTGTCTTCCAAATTTACTGGAATAATTAGTATGGTTGCAAAGTTTGAGGGTCCCCGTTTTAGCTGTAGCTTTATTTCTTGTTGATACGAGATACAAAAAAAAAAAATTCCGAAAAAGGATAAATAAACAAGTAGGTATTTCCTCTTGTCAACAACTTGTCCGAAATTGCTGAGTGCGCGCCTTATAAAAAGAAATATCATATATTATTTCCGATAGCTAAAATAATAATATGGATTAATAATCTAAAGCCCATTGCTGTTTTTCAGCATATCAAAGCAATTTTATGTATGTCATGTATTTTGTCTGTATATATATGTCATATATATATACATATATTGATGGTAACTTGTTAGTTAGTGAAGAATGCGTGTTGAGAAGATGGAAAGAGTACTTTGAAGAACTGTTTGAATGTGAAGGCGGAAATACAAGTGAGTATAATAGTGGAGAAAGTAACGTGAATGGACAGGTGTAGATGAGATTTGTATGACTGAAATTAAGAATGCTTTGAAAAGAGCCAAGTGCGGTAAGGCGGTTGGGTATGATTGTGTTTCAACTGAGCTCATCAAGTCTGGTGGATCGAAGACCCTCACATGGTGCCTAGAGCTATTCAACACCTGTTGGAGAGAAGGCACTACTCCGGAGGACTGGAGGAAAGCCATCATCTGTCCGCTGTATAAGGGGAAAGGTGCTAGGCTTGAGTGCGGAAGCTATCGGGCTATTAGCTTGCTGAGCTCAGTAGGTAAACTGTACGGAAGAATTTTGATTGAGAGAGTGCGAAAGACTACTGAGTGTAAGGTATGGGATGCGCAAGGAGCTTTTTTAAATGGTAGAGGGTGTGCCGATCAGATCTTTTCCCTAAGGATGATCGTAGAAAAGTTTTTGGGTAAACACCAGAAGCTTTTTTGCGCGTTCGTTGACTTGAAGAAGGCATATGATCGTGTGGACCGAGAAAGACTGTGGCGCGTGCTGTCGGAGTATGGAGTGAGTACACAGTTGATACGCGCAATATCTTCACTTTACGTGGGGAGTTCCGCTTGTGTGAGGGTAAACAATACCCTCTCGGAGTGGTTTACCCTCACTAAAGGAGTGAAGCAAGGTTGTGTTATGTCTCCGTGGCTATTCAATCTATTTTTTGACTTCTGTATGCGACCTTTGAAAGGGATGAATGTAGGTGTTGAACTGAATGGAAATCGAGTGAATGCTTTGATGTATTCAGACGATTTAGTCTTAATGGCTGAGAATGAAAGTGACTTACAAGATATTGTTTCGTGTGTGTATGATAGCTATAGTGCAAATGGGTTAAAAATGAATGTCGCGAAGACGAAAGTAATGGTGTTTGAAAGAGAGAGTGAAAGAACGGTATGTGAAATAAAGGTTGACGTTGAATGTTTAGAGCAAGTGAATGAGTATGTCTATTTGGGAAGTCTGTTTGCGAGGGATGGAAGATTTGATAAGGACATTGAAAGAAGAAAAGTCGCCGGTGCTAGAGTGAATGGTGCACTTAGACCCATTGTTAGCAATAGCAGTGTGTCAAACATGGCAAAAATGCTAGTGCACAATACCATTCTGGTACCGACACTTATGTATGCAAGCGAAACTTGGACGTGGTTGAAAAAGGATGAGAGTGGAATAAATGCTGTGGAGATTGTGATGAAATGAATATATACAAGATTGTAAATATTATTTTAGATTGTAAATTTAATATTATTATTTTCATATACCTAGATCGAATGTTTGTAGTAGGTGATTAATAAAGGGATGAGACTTAGTTTAATTTCAAGTGGATGATGATGATCTATCTATCTATGTAGGAGACAGAGACAGGTATATTTCGGTGTGTGTCAGGAAGAGATGGATGTAGTTTTTTTTTGTTGCTTTGGGTCGACATTTTCAGGGTCTGAAGACAGAGTACTTATTACTCTGGGCAGTTTAGTTTTGAGCCTGGGAGAGGTGGGACTCAATCATATTAATCTCAGTGTTTGAATTCGATATATTTTAATATTTATTTACCCACCTTCGTAGTAGTTAGTACATTATTTTTTAGTGATATTTCCACAATTGGGAATATATAAAGATCATCCTAAATTACTTTTAATTAGCATTTAAAATCCGTGATGCTGCCAGCTGTCTAAGATAAGATTTTCTTTTAATATTATTAATTTATTATTTATATCTAGGTGTTAGGATACTCTCAGGATGTCTGTTGTCTACAAGGCAATATTTGTACTCAAGGATTTATTATTTTACGGATTTTGAAAACGAAGGAATTATGTGTTATATGTACATTTATTTTCAGTATTATTGTATGTATGTATGTACCTGTGGCTGATTTTATATAGCGCGGTCCGACACATCTAGAACTAGACTAATAACAGTGGCGCACCGCTCTACCCAATATTATACTTTTATTTAATTTATTTTACCAAAACGAAGGATTGTACAGTTGGGAGTGGAGTTTTATGTTGAGCAGGATATTATTTAATTATTTATTTATTTAATTACATATTTTATCATCGATGTCATTTTCTTCTATAAACTTACTGGATTTTTCTACTTATATTGCTGTGACATTCTAGAATGTATTAATTAACATTTTTGCAAGGCATGGTTATATCGTATTGTTTATGTATTATTATATTAATATATTTATTTTAATACCATTTATCCAAAAATCCCTACATAAACCCTTTTCCTTCTAGGGAATGTAGTTTTGTCCAGTCGTTTGTTAGGCCCCAGACGATTTGGGTACGACGTTATTCCTTTCTTAACAAAATATATGATATTGTAGTATATAATTATGCATGATAATTATTTAAATCAAATTTTGCAAATATAAGTACATAGTTCAACTAACAAAATTCTCTCCTTTCCCTATATGCTGGAGGACCCACAATCCATTATAAGGTCTTTGGGCATTTGTAAATGGATATTATGTTTAATTAACTTTAATTATTATTAACTGGTTGGTAAATCACTGTTCGTGACATTGCTAACTATATTAGTAGTCTATCTGATCAGTTCTGTAAGAACACACCTTGCAATCATTAACATAGTTGGATGTGCGTAGAGATTGGTGGTGCTTTCTCTGCGTATAAATCAACTTAACCAATGAAAAAGTATTTATTTCTAATGTTCTCCGACTGAAGCAGGTACAGCTCCATTCCTCGAATTTCTGCTAGAGTATAGCTTGAAGGGGTTATCTGCGCCCTTTGGCTGAAGCTCAATGATCAGGAATCTTTAGGACTAATATTATTATATGTTTGCATGTCCGCATGTTTGCAACAGATTGCATGTCCTAGTGAAAATATATCTTATATATTATTTTATATATATTCGCGAGTAGAGTTGTGCACTCGGGCTCAAAATGCGGCATGGGACAGTTTGAGACGTGAGGGAGCGGAGGCGGCGCTCCTTCAGCATGGACACAGCATGCTTTCCATGCATTAACAACCAGTAGTTATAGTCTCCGAAAATGATGTCAAAACAATCGTGTTGAAATTTAATTAATATTTAAAAGTAATAAAGTTATGTTTTTGGGTGCGCCACTGTCCTTTACGACGCAACGAATTAGTAGGTATGTTGTAGAACATATGTACATACATCGGCTATAGAAACTATGAAATGGTTATCTTATGTAGGGACATAGATCGGCAACCAGTTACCATACAACATTCTCGTAATGATATAGAATAATATTATTTGAATTTTATGTTATGATGATTGTTATGTTATATTTCGTTATGTTTTATTATGCACTATTTTTATTATGTTATTTTACAGTATCTCAAGGTAAGTGATCTGACGTCAAAGTTGATCTCAGAGTTAATATGTATCAAAATTCATGTTTAAATTGTTTTATTGATTTTGTGATTTTGTTGTTCTTCTTGATTATTGAAATGTATATTTCAGGTGACTTATTTTGCGTTCTAAAAATACACAACGTAGGTAAAATTATCGTCAAAACACAACGTACTGGGTCCAAATCTATGAAAATAGTTAATAGATAAATCGAGACGATCACGAAAGGCCAAAATTCGTTAATTAATTTAATTAGGAACGCGATATTTCGTACGTATATTTGCAACAATGCGAAAATTCATACAATTCTTAGCTAGTTGAATAGGGTTGTCACTTCTAGTTTGGGAATCAATTAATACAGTAGGTATAGTTTAGAAGCTAGGATGTTGCAAATTCGGAGCTTAGAATGGTTTAAAATAGGTAGGGTCATCACAAATGGTGCCTTGGACCAGAATATTATGTCTGTCATTGCAGACATAAACTGGGTTTTTACGGAGTAGAAGTGGGTTTTGGGTTTGCGATGATAAATAACTAAAATCATGAATATTGGAGGGGGGGAGAGCATAAATGGGTTTTGAGGAGTAGAACTGGGTTATGGACAGAGGAATGTGTTTGGTTTTTGAGGGGAGGAATAAAATTTATTCTTGGTAGATGTAGCGAGGAAATTGGTTGTTGATTTTTTTACTTCGAGAACCGCGGGTTGGTTATCCATGGATTATAGTGTTAGTCGAATTAGGCAACATGATATTATATTTGTGTTTGGCTATCTATAGGTATATACCAAACGTTATGCACAATAATATCGTGAACCCTTAAGAGTTCATTCGGAATTATGTCCTTATGAATAGTCTATTAAAGAACGCTTGTGATTCAGGTATAAAATTGGATAGGTATATATATGTTGAAATCCTGAATAGTTCTTTATTTTATTCAATAATGTATATAGGTACCAAAAATATGTACTTTCATAAGAAGATTGGGTGTTAGAAAAATGGAATATTATATTCCCAAGTAGACTTGTAAACATGAATATTAGGTATGTGGAGTTTATTTTATGTATATGGGTATATGACTAGAGTTTTAGGATTTTTAGATATTATGGTATTTGGGTAAAATGGATAAATAATAGGTATATAGTTTGATGTTAGTTATATGTATCAAGTGGATGTTTGTTAAGGATTAGAATTGTACCTAATTATAATAGGTATTATTATTTCTTGAGGAATATGGTCTTAACATTTTACAGTATTTGTGAGTTAAGTGTTTTGTTTTTAAACTTTTAGAATTCTGTCAAGTTAATTATTTGGGGTGTGAAATAAATTTATGGTTGAGGTATGAATGGTGAATATATTATTGAGTTTGAAATAATATTAGACCAGATTTTATGAGTATCTGATAACATACATAATACAATATACGAATGAAGCGGATAAGTATATAGGCAATAATCGAATGATGAGGTTTTGATGAAATCACGATTTAGGTGATTATTTTTACAGTTATATGTTAAACGGTTAGCTGGAAGAAATAGTGGATATTCGTTCTTACAGGCTAAGGGGGGGAGGGGACAACCTACACTCTTTTAAGCCCGGGGGGGGGCAAAACCAAGGGCTTCACATTGGATAACGTTGGAACTCTTTGTGTACCCTGAAAGGTGGTATCTATCATTTTAAAATGAAGGACTGGAAGAAGAAACGAATTTATGAAAATATTCTAAGAAGAAAGAGACTGGTGTTCGCTGATATAACACATCATGTCTTCCAAATAGAGAAATAAGATGTACAACCTATAGATACTAAAATATTAATTAATACGTTATAATATTTAAAACCAAGAACGAGAGTGGAAATAATATTATTACTGGAATGACAAAAAACTATAGTTTTAAATAAAGATGCAAGCAGATAGGTATACGGGATATTATAGTACCTAACGGGATGTATACGATCAGTGGTTGTTAAACTGTATGCCTGATACTGTGATGTTGCTGAATGGAACAAAGAAACCTGAGACAAAGGGTATTAGGAATTATGCGTGCGCTAAAATGAGATAATTATTTCAATTGAATATTTGTTGGTAGGATAACGACATGATTTACTTGCAAGGAAACTTAGAAAGAAGTTTGGACAGCGATGATAGAAGTTTTATGGAAACCAAAAGACGACTAGATAGGATTGTGTAGCATTGGATCCTCTCTGTTAACCCAAAAGAGAGTGGTGTACAATAACATAAATCGCTGAAGAGAAGTAATTTGATAAGAAAGTACAACGCTATGATGTAACAGTTTGAGAATCGATTGTGAATCTATCGAAGTCACAAATGGAATAAACTATTTAATGTGTTATAATTTTAAAATTGTGGTGTCAAATATTATAATAATATTATTCAATAGTGTTAGAGTGAAGATGTGAACTATAAAGTGTTTAGTTATTATTATTTTACAAGTGGAACGAATATTATGATATGTGCATATGGAGTTACAATTGTGTGTATTATATTTAGTTGTGTGTGTGATATAGTTTGAAATAGATAAGTGTTTTTTTTTCAGGACTTTTGAAATGAATGAGGACGATTCATATATATATACCTAATATGTAGGTATATACATTAGGTGACTGTTATATTGGATACAAGGGAAATTCTATATACCTATTATAGAATAACATATTGGGATGTATTATGTAGATATTGTCAATGCAACTCGTTTAAATATTGCGTTCTGTATCTTATATGCGTGAATGTGCGTAAACACATTGAGGGAGGGGTTCCCACCACTTACCCCTGGATGTTCAAGAACATAGTACGTTATCTTCCTTTTAATTATTTGTGGTATTATTATAGGTGTAAATTTTACGTAATAATAGGTATTTGGGGTTAGCTGTTTGCGTTTGATATTATTTAGGCACATTGTCAACAAATTACTATCACACATTTTGCTGGTTAGCGGGAGGATGTTGCACTACTTGTAGAATTATGTGGCTTGATCACGTGGATCGAATTCTTATGGACGGCCGCGTGTTGAGTGGAAGAAATCGGTATGCGTTGTGTGAGAAATTGTATGGCAGTGATGGAAGCGAAGGACGTATTCCTAGATGGAGGGATTTGGCGTTCGGTTCTCTCTGTCTACCCCATCTGAGACGCAGCGTGATGGTGCTGAGAGATGAATGGTTATTTAGTATGAGCTGCCGGTGGAGAGTTGGTCTCCCACTTTTTCCGTGAGTTTTCGGGTGCCCTGTGGGAGGACGGGTGTTTTAGGAAGTTAAGACATTTAGCATCTTGGATACGATGATGTTTGCCGCCGTTTTTGAATGTCTTGAAATTGTGTCGGTACGGAGAGGACGATTTGCGTATCAGTTGTGTGCTGCAGGACTACTGGTTGCATCAGCAAAGGAATCATGGATATGAGACATCTGGCTAGTAGTACAGGATTGGTGTTACCAGCGAATTGGATCACCCTGAAGAATGCATATATGGACTATAAAGAACCACAACGACTATGAATAATTATAATGATGTGTGATTACATGAAAAGGAATTTTAACAAAATGCAACTTGGATATTAAAGTATTGGCGCAAACTTGTTATTATTATATTATGTTCTATAGATGTTATGACATAAATAATAATGAAACTCGAAATAATAAAAATATAACAGAATATTAAAATATTATGTTATGTTGGGACAATAATGTTGAGCGAGTATTTCTCAAGTGGATGCATCGGTGAATTATGTGCTTGCATGTACTATTATTATTGATGACATGAATAGAGGAACACAGTTGGCGAGGTACCTATGACCTATCGGAATAAACAGGGGCGGACTCGAAAGTTGGAATTAAATAATTATGAAAAATGATTAGAAAATAAAAAATTGTTTGTGAGATAATGCCTCATCCATTTTGTCTTCAGCATGATCACAAGGGGGGGATGTGATGAAATGAATATATACAAGATTGTAAATATTATTTTAGATTGTAAATTTAATATTATTATTTTCATATACCTAGATCGAATGTTTGTAGTAGGTGATTAATAAAGGGATGAGACTTAGTTTAATTTCAAGTGGATGATGATGATCTATCTATCTATGTAGGAGACAGAGACAGGTATATTTCGGTGTGTGTCAGGAAGAGATGGATGTAGTTTTTTTTTGTTGCTTTGGGTCGACATTTTCAGGGTCTGAAGACAGAGTACTTATTACTCTGGGCAGTTTAGTTTTGAGCCTGGGAGAGGTGGGACTCAATCATATTAATCTCAGTGTTTGAATTCGATATATTTTAATATTTATTTACCCACCTTCGTAGTAGTTAGTACATTATTTTTTAGTGATATTTCCACAATTGGGAATATATAAAGATCATCCTAAATTACTTTTAATTAGCATTTAAAATCCGTGATGCTGCCAGCTGTCTAAGATAAGATTTTCTTTTAATATTATTAATTTATTATTTATATCTAGGTGTTAGGATACTCTCAGGATGTCTGTTGTCTACAAGGCAATATTTGTACTCAAGGATTTATTATTTTACGGATTTTGAAAACGAAGGAATTATGTGTTATATGTACATTTATTTTCAGTATTATTGTATGTATGTATGTACCTGTGGCTGATTTTATATAGCGCGGTCCGACACATCTAGAACTAGACTAATAACAGTGGCGCACCGCTCTACCCAATATTATACTTTTATTTAATTTATTTTACCAAAACGAAGGATTGTACAGTTGGGAGTGGAGTTTTATGTTGAGCAGGATATTATTTAATTATTTATTTATTTAATTACATATTTTATCATCGATGTCATTTTCTTCTATAAACTTACTGGATTTTTCTACTTATATTGCTGTGACATTCTAGAATGTATTAATTAACATTTTTGCAAGGCATGGTTATATCGTATTGTTTATGTATTATTATATTAATATATTTATTTTAATACCATTTATCCAAAAATCCCTACATAAACCCTTTTCCTTCTAGGGAATGTAGTTTTGTCCAGTCGTTTGTTAGGCCCCAGACGATTTGGGTACGACGTTATTCCTTTCTTAACAAAATATATGATATTGTAGTATATAATTATGCATGATAATTATTTAAATCAAATTTTGCAAATATAAGTACATAGTTCAACTAACAAAATTCTCTCCTTTCCCTATATGCTGGAGGACCCACAATCCATTATAAGGTCTTTGGGCATTTGTAAATGGATATTATGTTTAATTAACTTTAATTATTATTAACTGGTTGGTAAATCACTGTTCGTGACATTGCTAACTATATTAGTAGTCTATCTGATCAGTTCTGTAAGAACACACCTTGCAATCATTAACATAGTTGGATGTGCGTAGAGATTGGTGGTGCTTTCTCTGCGTATAAATCAACTTAACCAATGAAAAAGTATTTATTTCTAATGTTCTCCGACTGAAGCAGGTACAGCTCCATTCCTCGAATTTCTGCTAGAGTATAGCTTGAAGGGGTTATCTGCGCCCTTTGGCTGAAGCTCAATGATCAGGAATCTTTAGGACTAATATTATTATATGTTTGCATGTCCGCATGTTTGCAACAGATTGCATGTCCTAGTGAAAATATATCTTATATATTATTTTATATATATTCGCGAGTAGAGTTGTGCACTCGGGCTCAAAATGCGGCATGGGACAGTTTGAGACGTGAGGGAGCGGAGGCGGCGCTCCTTCAGCATGGACACAGCATGCTTTCCATGCATTAACAACCAGTAGTTATAGTCTCCGAAAATGATGTCAAAACAATCGTGTTGAAATTTAATTAATATTTAAAAGTAATAAAGTTATGTTTTTGGGTGCGCCACTGTCCTTTACGACGCAACGAATTAGTAGGTATGTTGTAGAACATATGTACATACATCGGCTATAGAAACTATGAAATGGTTATCTTATGTAGGGACATAGATCGGCAACCAGTTACCATACAACATTCTCGTAATGATATAGAATAATATTATTTGAATTTTATGTTATGATGATTGTTATGTTATATTTCGTTATGTTTTATTATGCACTATTTTTATTATGTTATTTTACAGTATCTCAAGGTAAGTGATCTGACGTCAAAGTTGATCTCAGAGTTAATATGTATCAAAATTCATGTTTAAATTGTTTTATTGATTTTGTGATTTTGTTGTTCTTCTTGATTATTGAAATGTATATTTCAGGTGACTTATTTTGCGTTCTAAAAATACACAACGTAGGTAAAATTATCGTCAAAACACAACGTACTGGGTCCAAATCTATGAAAATAGTTAATAGATAAATCGAGACGATCACGAAAGGCCAAAATTCGTTAATTAATTTAATTAGGAACGCGATATTTCGTACGTATATTTGCAACAATGCGAAAATTCATACAATTCTTAGCTAGTTGAATAGGGTTGTCACTTCTAGTTTGGGAATCAATTAATACAGTAGGTATAGTTTAGAAGCTAGGATGTTGCAAATTCGGAGCTTAGAATGGTTTAAAATAGGTAGGGTCATCACAAGATGCGTTCACTGAGAAGAATGGTTGGTAAAACGTTGCGAGATAGAGTGAAGAATGAGGGTATCAGGAGAATGAGCGGATGTGAGAGGAGTGTTGTGGACAGAATGCGTGTAAACAAGTTGAGATGGTTTGGACATGTTGAGCGAATGCAAGATGGAAGGATGACGAAGAGGATGTATTTATCTGAAAGAAGGGGTGTGAGGAAGCGCGGACGTCCAAGAACCACGTGGATTGATCACGTGGACCAAATTCTTAAGGACGGACGCGTGCTGAGTAAGAGAAATCGGCGTGCATGTATGAGAAACTGGATGAATGTAGAGGAAGCGAAAGAAGTATGTAAGGATAGATCTATATGGCGTTCCGTTCTCTCTGCCTACCCCTCCTGGGACATGGCGTGAGGGTATAGTAATAGTATAGTATAGTATAGTATAGTATATATATATATATTTGTAAAGCAATTTGTAAAGCGCCGTTTACTCATAACATGACCTCAAGGGCGCTGTATATCACCAGCAAAATCCATCACCCGAAACTCCCAGCAAAAAGGTGTGTCTTCAGCCCTCTTTTAAAACTCTCTCCATTCACATCGTCTCGCAGACACGGAGGCAGCTTTTTTGACATATTATTGCAAATTGTTTTGTTGCTGTTGTTGATTAAATAGCAAAATCAAAAGTGTTCATGAAGATATTTGCAGAAAAACAATACGAATATTTTTATTTCTTCAAAATATTAGATTTTTTTGAAAGCTTTCATCAAAAGTCATCTTAGTTAATGTTTTTTTATTGTAAAGAAAATTTTGCAAATCATGCAAATATTTGTAAATAAAACATGTTTATTTCATTGTTAAAGAAATAAAATAAGTACACACTTACATAAATCTTATTGCTTGTTGTCCTTCAATTAATTGGTAATATCTACATATAGTGAAAATTAAGAAAAAACTAACCATACCTTCTAGAACTTTTTACGTACAAGGAATGTGTTATTTCTCAAAGATATATAATAGACTATAATACGTTAGAGAAACCTCTCAAAGGGGTCGTAAATTTAGTGCTTTACAGAACATGAATGTCCGTGTTGTTTTAACAGCCGTAGATTTATTTTTCCAATCCCGAGAACCATTTTTCTATTAAATTTACTCTTATTCAATAATTCACTCTTATTATCTAAATATTTTACAGAGATTAAACAATTTTCAGTAACAAAAAAGTACCTACTCCCAAAATTACTTCGAATAATAATAATAATAAAGACAATTTATATTTGGCGCCGTTTAATGATCCGTGACCATCTCAAGGGTGCCATGACTTTTCTTGAAAAGCAGTGTTTTCAGCTTACTCCTGAACGTTGCAGTGGGTTGGTTCTTTCTTAAATCCGCTGGCAATCGATTCCAGGCAGTTGGCCCCGCAACGCTAAAGCTCCTCTCTGCGAATTTGGAAGTGTTTGCCCTGTTGGGCTCCACAAGCTTGTTTACAGCGGTGGAAGCTGATCGCAGTGGTCGCCTCAGAGTTTCGTCGAGGGGACAGAGCTCAGCGGGGCATAGAGGTGCTGTGCCGTTCAAGGCTTTGTGGACCGCGAGGCACAGCTTGAACTCCGCTCTCTCTGCGACTCTAAGCCAGTGTAGCTCCTTAAGCAGTGGTGTCGAAGGCGTTAATAATCAAATATCCACGTTTTATTTGGTAACCCTACTTATGTAAGTGCTGTCGGTAAGGACTTTATGAGAAATACTTACATTTTAACTACTTGCTTTCACCTTTCCACTTCTGAATTTATAGTCGTCAACTAATTAATTAATTCTAATTATTTAAGAGACTTTTGAGACGTCTTCAAAAATCATCTCCGCGTGACGCTTTCGTACAATCTTGTTCGAATAACTCGTTTCAACTAAAAAAACACAATCCTCGAATCCTTGAATAAAACACGAGACACGAGATGAAAATTACTTGATTTATTACAGAATCGTTCATTAATTCATACTTTTACGATAATTCCCAGAAACGGGATAACCAGCGGACCCATTACACGCAAAAAACATGCGAGTTGCCCTCTCTGTGTCAATAAAAGTAAAGACATTCAGGATGGGTGGGATACATCATCGCTTAACTGAAGAGGTTAAATGTCTTATATGTGACGTCTTACGAATATTTGCCTCTTACGGGAAACCCGAAAATCAACAGGAAAGAGTGGGAGACCTATGATTTAAATTGTCATTTGCGTCATCTCAAACCCAAAACAAAATCAGAAGAAATAAATAATTCTACTGCTTCTCTTATTTCGATGGATAAAAAAAAAGTACAAGTAGGGGAGAGTCCCTATGAAACGGACGTCCCATGAAGCGGACAGAAGCTGGTATTCGTCTCTTGTTGGAATAACCATGATGTTGTTAGATGTTTATTGAAGACGCTTACTAACACATTATACCACGGAAGTGTGACAGTTCTGCTCCTGCATTTGACCTTGATGCACAAGTTTGATTTTTTCATAACATAAAAGTAAATTTTTATCACACAGTTCCAAGTTCATTAAATTTTAATATTTTTATTAATTCAATTTTTGTTTTAAAATTCAGATAACTCATTATCTTAATTAAATAAAAAAAGTTGAAATAGTTTTAATAGTATGTGCATTTATAAAATTTCACGTCTTTATTTAAAATTTCATAGAGTCCCATGAAGCGGACTCAAAAAATAAAATGAAACGGACGTCCGATTCATATTAAAAAAAAATATTATAGAAAAGAAAAACGAATCTTCAATATCCAAAGCATCGGAAGGAAGCAGATGGTAATCGTTCCATGAAACGGACATATTTTTAATTTTAGAATTTTACATTTAAAAGTATCCCAAATATTTTTTAATATTTTTTCTTTAGTGCATAATAGAGGTGCAAACTTCGTAGTTTGTGGGTATATGATTATCTTTCGTGAACAAATGCAACCGAGATATAAGACTTTCCTCAAAAATATCCGTTTCATAGGGACTCTCCCCTACATGCAATATATTCTATCTATGTCATTATAACGCCCGTAGGCCTCTCGTTATCTTCGTGTCGAAGTGATTTACGGATTAAATGGAATAGATTCATACTTACCTATGTATGTATGTATCACCTACTTATAATATGTCATATAACACACGTGCTTGATGAAGTATGTACTACATATTATAATACGGACATGATGTACGAAATCAATATGAAGTACTAGTTATAAAATAGTTTATTTGATAGATGGAGAACATGGAATAAAGAAAAATAGCAGTTTTGTCATTTTATTTACTTAGCTAAGGCTCAAGAGCGGAAGATACTAAGCTTTGAAAACAAGTGTCTTAGATCCTCCTTGCAAGCAAAATGCATGAACATGTCACAAATGATGCTGTGCGCCGACGCAACTAGCAGAGATCTGTAATACATCTATGATACAAGAGAGACGATGGTCCTGGCTGGGCCATGTTCTAAAAATGTTCAATGATAGTTGACCAATATTCAAATATATTTACTATTGATAAATTTATTTATTTATTTATTTCATTTACAAAACTGTTTTTAAAAGATAAGTCACACAAAAATCTACCTAACTGGGCATGAGCCCGTACCAAGGTAGACTGAGCCAGTTTTCACCTTACATTGTCTCAGCGCTCAATTTTATTTACTTCAGTTACTAAGGTAATCAACAATAATCATTTACTTATAATTATACAGTAAGCAAAACAATTCATTCCCTCAAATATGAGCAGAGCTCGTGCTTTGAGGGATAGTTATTATTTTTAACAAATAATAAATAAAACAACAACAAAAACAGAAATAAAATAAAACAAGATAAATTAGATGAAATATATAAAAATATAGCAAAATAGGTAGTGTAAGATAAAATAAAATATAAAAGCAAGAAAAGAAAAAATAAAACAAAACATAAAAGCAAGAAAAAAAGAATATGCGAAATAGACAAAATGGAGTAAAACAAAATAAGAGCACTGTTTTTCCATCCACAAGAGTTTCTTGGGCCTTGGCGTCCCTCTTTCACTGTACACTTTTCCTATGATAACGACATCAGAGCGCAGGGAATGTCGTAGGAAGAGGTGACGCAATGGCGCATAGTCGTTCTGAATGAAGGAGGCTGGTTTCTGCCCTGTACTCTCGAGAGGAGCGTTGAGGGCGATGATGATGATGATGTTTATTTGCTTCGAAAAAATGCGAACACCATACCATTTAGAATCTGCAAAGACTCAAACAAACATTTTTATTTCGTTTTGTTTATCTGTCGTTGAAAGTATTAGCGAAGAATGACGTACTATGTTTTTCATATATTGAATAAAAGATGATCACTTGTACATATTATGTTATGTTTGGGTTTACAGATTTTAAATATTCGTCTCACAGTAGGTGTGATCAGCAGGGTTAATCGTGACAAAGTTTAAATACGATCGTAATCTTGTATTGACCTTAACCCTACAGTGCGCGAAGTGACTATAAGTACTCAAAAAATACGTGCACGACAATCACCCAGTAGCTGAAAATAATCGTTTTCGACATTTGCGCGCTATTGTTTTTTCATTTGTTTGCTTTATTATTGTTATTTATTTTTGTTTTTTATTTATATTATTGCTGTAGATATGTATGTGGATGGATATATATTTATGTCTGTTTTTGTTTTTTATTATTTTTAATTTTAATAACCGGGTTAGTTGGAAGACATCGCATTTTAGCGATAAACTCGCCCTCTGTACATTGAATTGTATAAATGATATTTTCTATGTTAATTTGTAATTGTAAACAATGTACAGTGAAGAATAAAAATAAGTATATATAATTTATTTTTTTTACGCGGCGGCAGAATTGCCATCCTCACTTCTCAGCATTATACAACCAGATAAGTCTCCATATGATCAGTCATGGTCACACAAAAACTTAACAGTGTAATGCCGGGAAAAATTCACCTATCCAGATATACAGGATATCAAAGGATATCAAAGGCTCAGAACGCGGGTTCAAAATACCAGCATTGTGCCTGAAATATCTGTGTTCAAAAACTTTTTTACAATATTACAAGTGTTTATAATAGATTTTTGAATTTTAATGTACAAATTTACCGGTAAATCTAATTTTTGTAAATTATTTATTAAAGATTTCGGAGTTACCCCTGTAGCTGACATGACTAAAGGTATTATATAAACGGAACTAGAATGCCAAATATTTTTTATTTCTCCTGCTAGTTCTGTATATTTACGTATTTTTGTAAACACAATATTTTGGTTTTATTATACAAGTAGGTTTATAAGATTACTCAAAGAATGTACAACACATTGGTTTATACACAAATATTGTTGAGGTATATATACATTTTTTTACCCGGAAGAGATTGGATGGCTCCATGGCCCAGATACAACAATGAATTGCTATGAAAATAGGTATAAAAAAGTTTGTATTTTAAACACAATAAGCAGTATACGCGTGAATAGTTACGTTACGTGAGATTTCATCTGATATTTTCGCATCTCCTTATCTAGATCTTTTACGGCACAGCAAGCCTTAGCTTTGATCCGCACAAAGATTCGCAATACAATATAGTAAGCTCTTACCATTTTTATACTATCTTATTATCATGTATTGTATTATTTTAGTTTCCGCGTATTCCACTCCAATGACATTTAACTTCTTTTTTTTCTTTTGTTATTATCCATTCCAAAAATAAGTAATACACGTGTTTCAGACAAGATTTCATATACATTATTTTTCAAATGTGACATTGTTAGTTTATGATAATTCCAAATACTCGAACACCCCTTACATTAAGGATAAGTTTCCATCGTGAAAGTCACTAGCGAGATTCGTACATAGGTTTTTCTATTTAGATATATTGGATTCCTCCATTGGGCTACCACACAATAATAAAATCGGTTAAACATGTATATAATTTCGAAGAAAAATTATCAAAAGTTAAAAATATCTTCATTAATTATTATCAGTATTTGTTTAGTTTGTTTTAAATATTTTACAAAAATCCTTACGTATCTCTAAAATGTATTAATGGGTGCGTCTTAAACCTCCAATTTCCTTAATGTTTACTAGTGCTGGAATCGCTTATTCTTCCGAAAATCATCATCATCATCGCCCTCAACGCTCCTCTCGGGAGCACAGGGCAGAAACCAGCCTCCTCCATTCAGAGCGTCTCTGTGCCAATTGCGTCACCTCTTTCCACGACATTCCTTGCGCTCTGATATCGTTGTCATAAGAACGGTGTATTGTGAAAGAGGGACGCCCGGGCCGACGGAACCCCTGCGGACGGAAAAACAGTGCTCTTTTTGGCCAACTATCATTAGGCATTCTCAAAACATGTCCCAGCCATGACCATCGTCTCTCCTGTATTACGGAGATTACAGGTCTCTGCTGGGTGCGCCGGCGCACAGCATCATTTGTAACATGTTCATACCATCTGACATCCAAAATCCTTCTAAGACACTTGTTTTCAAAGCTTAGTATCTTCCGCTCTTGAGCCTTGGTTAAGTGCCAAGACTCGCAGCCATATAGAAGGATTGGGATGATGCACGCATTGAACAAGCGACATTTTGTCCTGATGCTGAGTCCAGACGCCTTCCAAACTTTGTTCATGTTGTTGAAAGCCCCGCTAGCTGCTCCTATGCGGATTGGTAATTCCGACCGGAGATCACCCTCTGGCGTTATGGTTGCTCCCAGGTACCTGAATTTACTGACCTGAGATATTTGAGATATTTCTTCCGAAATCTGGTGTTAATCCACAATCGAATATGTGGTGAATAAATGATTGAATGAATGGGCGAGCTACTATATATCCAGATATAGAGTACCCAAACTTTAGGATGAACATGTTCTCTTTCTAAACTAAACTAACAATGTTAGAATAGACAGATTTGTTGCCATTAATTAGAAAAATATTGATTTTGATAATATACAGAATAGAAATCTGTCGAAATTGCCATAAATGAAAAAATGTGACATGTTATCGTTTTTGATTAAGCGACTCATTTACGAGTATCTTTCCATTTGACGATAATTGAAGATCCAAATTTAAGATTACGATAATGTTAAGGGTAATCCCATGACGGGTTAATCTTTTTAATCCACATTTGAAATGTTTCTTATTCCCAAAGGAAACAGCTTGATAACGTCAATTATTGGGACTATATTAACTCTCATTCAAGATTTTTCCATACAAAGGAAAAAGAATAAATATTACTTTTCGAGTCACGTATAAAATTGACATTTGAATTAGGTATCTATGAAGACTTGTTCAGCGCACAGTATTTCATAGAAATGTTGTTTGACAAACATTATACTTGCATAGTGTCTCATAAAATGAAATATAATAATATATCTTATTTATTCTTTTGTGAGTAATGTGCACGTGTAAACAAATATAATAATGATGTGTAAAGCAATAGTATAAGCTTCGGTATGATGTAAAATTGAAATAAATTTCATTCACCCGTTCACATAAGATGTTTGTTTTTTACTTTGGCAAGTAAGGTATGACTAGTCTAGGAACACAGTTATCTTCAGTTTAACTTATCCAACTTCACTATTGAAAATACAAAATTTTCGGTGGTATAAATTTTGCTCGACCATGTAATTTTTTAATTTTCAAATGACAGCTGTTTTATTACTGACAAAATACGACAAAAACAACTAAGAATTGGACAAAATCATGGAATTAATTTTAGCCGTTCTTTTTAGTTACCAATAATATATAACACCATTGAGACAACGGATGTTTTTTAGGAATCATCAATATTATCAAATTTATTAATTTGATCTCTAAAATTAATTATTTTAAGATCTAGTCTATACAAACAAGAAGATAAATTTTCACAATGTAGGTACCTTATTTCGAATTAACAGAGCTAAGTTACTTTTTATATATGTAAGTACTGTTTTATTCAAAATCCTTTTGCGATGAAGCACCTTTGAGAGAATTTATATAACAAAATAGACTTGTGAATCATTTATTAAACATTATGATGGGATACTTTGTAGATATTTTCTAAATCTCTTATCAAAATATTTTACAATATGAAGACTAGATATAAATATGTGCGTAGACTAAGCAGTGACGGAACTAGACTTTTTTATATTGATCAAACCCTCCTTATGAATGCCAGTCGTAAAAAAATACTTATACCACGTTTTTTTCCAATGCTAATTGCTAAGAGGTAAAAGGTAGGTTTTCGTAGAACCTGAGGTCCTAACTTCCATCTACAATTCAGTGATGCGGCCATTTAGTACATATAAATCTATGGATGCGGCATGTCATCCATCATTATTTTATTTTGAATATCTTATTTTTTTCCGGCAAGGAGAGGATAATGTAAATGTTTATTACATGCATGGTAGTCCGCTGGCTACCCCATTTGTGGGAGATACCTAGATGTTATTTGAAATTTCTAGTAGAAATAATACCAGGCAAAGTTAAGTAGAGCAGTCGCCCACTCTTTACCGTAATTTTAGGCAGGTGTTAGAAAATATGAAGATATTTTACATATAAAATTCAGCGATTAGGTTTGCCACCCATCCTGAATGTTTGAATTTTTAGTTTGTATGCAGAGGACAGCTCGCATGCTTATTACATGAAGCTAGTAGAAGTAGAAGTAGTAGTAGTAAGTAGGACTGAAAAATTTTGTAAGGGTTAGAATGAATTTGTCTATTTTATCATGGATATATTTTTGTTTTCTTGTAGAATTTTTTTGGAAGTAAAGTAAGTAGGTATTGTTTTTTTATTAAAAGTTGGAAAATTATAAATTCCTTTAGTCCAGTGTATTATGTTAATATGAAATACCGCTTTATTCAGTGTAAAGAAAGTTTTCAGTATGTTGGTATCATGCATGGATATATGATACCAACATGAATAAAAACATACCATTGTAGACATGCGGTTTTTTTTGTCAAGTGTAGAGAGCTATCACTGGTGGGTTTTACTACATTTAATTAATTGAATTTACAGAAAATAAATTTTATAAATTTCATGAAAATTCTTAATATCTGTTAATATTCTATCAGTATCAGGATATCCGCCGGATAATAAAATAATTATTTTCAATCATTTCAATATAATGATCAAAGAATCTTGGTGGAACATACATAATTATGAAATGAAACAGATAAACTTGTCGAGTATCTTTGAGGGTATTAAGTAATAGAGGGTATTTTAAAATGGCAATATGTATTATCTTGTTTTGCTATTAAGTTATTTTTTACATGGTTTGTTTTTTATTAGCCTATTTGGATTTAATGTGAAATGTGTATTTTTTTGTTCTGTTTTATTATATTTTATGTTTGTAAAAGGCATTAGCCGTTTATTTAATAAATAAATAAATAAATAAATATATTTATGTATCCAAAACCCAATCTGTTAAAAAAAGGATGAAAAAATACTAAGAAAGTCCGTTTTTTGCGGAAAAAGGGTAAGCTGGAATGAATTGTTTTTAAAAATCTACCTTTTTGGAAAATAATGATTGATTTTTTGTATGAAATATAAAAATATGAATTAAATTTAGGTATTCAATCTTTAGGACCCGGTAGGAGAGAGATGTCCTGGCTGCGAAATATAAGGGAGTGGACCGGCATCCGAAGTGTGGAGGAGCTGTTCCGAGCGGCGCAGGACAGGGTCAAGTTCGCCGAGGTGATCGCCAATGTTGGGGGGACCCGACAGGGCACTTAAAGAAGAAGAAGATTCAATCTTTGGTTCCCCGATTTGAGAGTCACAATATATGCTACGTCCCATATTTTTTGTGCTTGGTTCTATGAAATAAAAGAAAATAACTTAATCAAAATATTCACGGTGACTCTGATAAATTTATTCTTCTATGAAATTTCGGATGTATATCCAACAAATACGCGGCTGCAAACTCACAAACATAGAAGAACAAATAATTTTATACGTAATTTTTAAAATGATACATAGTTATTCCACTGTTGACTTTATTTAATTTTGCGAGCCGGCTTTCAAGAGCTTCCGGTCTTATCGTCAGGCAAAAGTAAAGTAATCTTAAGGCAAAAGAGCGGAAGCTCTTGAAAGCCGGCTCGCAAAAATAAATAAAGTCCATAGCGGAATAACTATATATCGTGTTTCATTTTAAAAATTATTAATATGAACTTCCGCCAAGAATCGTCGGTCGATAAATTAGACTTTATCAAGTTTAAACGTATTCGCTGTACTGGAATTTGTGATAACTGAAATAACTTCCTCGTGCATCAATTCGAGCTTTTCCAGTCTTTTAAGTGATGTGTAGATCGAAGATATTCTCTGAGTTAAAAAAATATAGTCACCTACTCCATTAACATTTCTCTCCAAGTATACTTTTACGTCATTGATACACAGATTTTTATTTTCATAGGTATTTTCTATTTTTCTTTTATATTAATTTTATACTCGTATTATACCCATATTTCTCATTACATACTTTTTTCCTCTCTTGGGAAACATCCAACTCTATACAGTAGCGTTGAATAAATTATTCTATTCTTTACAGTCAATAAATTAAACAAGAGTACAATAAAAAGACACGCTTCAGACTTTTATAATGAATCATTGAAATGTATGAAATGGAAATAAATTCCTACCTTGATATGTTTATTATTGCTTTAGAATTAGAGTTTTTTCCCGACTTGGATTCATATCATAAACGTTCAACATTAATTCTCTGTCTACCAGTGCCTCTGTCTAACATGGAAATTAAGAATTTTATTGTTAATTTATGCAATAAAAAAGAAACATTGTATTTTCCACTCAAATTAATTAATAATAAATATGGAATTCCACAGTGTTAGTCACAAAACATTTGAATTTTTATTGTTTATTTAAAATTAAATCCATCTGAATGTTTTTGTAGGAGTATTCTAAAATGCATCTCTGTAACTTACAAAAGTGCATTAAAGAATACTTTTTTAGAAACATTCAAAACAGAGATTCGATCAATTTTTAATTTAAACTATTTTAATTTTATTTATTTAAATTATTATAAATTCTATCGAAGTGTAATTTTTAACTATTTATTTTCATGATTTTTGTCTTGTTTTTGATTTAGGTGGGGTAAAGTATGTATTATTATTGTTTACTAACGTGTTCGTCATACGCTTCGGTAATTTGCGGGACCTTGACTGGTTTGTTTGATGGAGAAATAATATGAATGTTAATATTTGTTAGGTTAAACTGTTTGTGTCCCTTAAGAATAAATAAAAATAAAAAAATAATAAAAAAAAATGTCTCGAAGCTGTTACATAGTTAATCCTCCAAAAACAAATTTGGATAATTTAGGCTACTATAGTGAAGGTATGTATACTTAAATAAATTAAATCATATACAAAAGTTGGTTCTGTATATTATGGGTAATAATTATTTATGTGTTGATGGCACCGTTTGATTAATTATTTATTACCTAACTTTACATTGTCTTTGTGGTCATTGTTTCCGTATTTTAAACTTTGACTAGATTGTAAGTTCGCATGGCAAACTTCTGCTGTTGATTGGCGATTTTCCAAAAGCTTTCTGATTTTCTCATACCGACATTCCTTTGTACATTGTACTGGCGCCATTATACATTTTTTTTTTAATTTCTAAATTAAAAAAAAGTATTCCCAACTCTGCATTAAATATTGTTTGTAATGCCTTTGTACAAAAATAAAGGCAACTTCCAAAACGATGAAAGGATATAAAAAAATATAAACCAAAATCTTAAAAAAAAAATCACATACTCGTATTCATTATACAAACATATAAAGAATTTTCCAGGTCTCTTTAAATGCATAGGTTGTGAGAAGGTTAATACATTTTACCTACGTAAAATTTTATCCTGAAAATATTTATTTATCGAGAAAATAAAAAGATAAAATATGAAAAGAATTTAATTTAAGGCCTCGACTTTACTGAAATAATGAAATACAAAATAAGGTTACTAAATCACTCCTTAAGTTTTGTTTTAAGCAAAAGCTATAGAAAACTTGGGCCATTTTAAGTTTTTTTTTTATTATACCTAATGCTTTATAAAATAGTTTAGATGTAAATCTTTAGAAATGTAATTCCTAACATTTTACAATGTTAATAAAAAAATAAGTTAATAAAATGCCTAAGTAAAAACATGAACCTACACAGTGAAAATGAAATTCGAAAAAAATTAATGTCCAGTTAAAAGAAAGTAATTTGTAAAATATCAGTATGGTATATAATACATCAAACATCTTCTATTTAGTGATGAAGGGTTCCACCTACCCTGATTGCAATATGGCATATGTTATTGAACAAACTGTATGTTCTATACAAGCAGTAAGAACATGTTAGCTAAATTATTGGAGATATCACATTTTATAGAGAGATGTATAGCAAAAAGAAAGTTGATTTTTTTTTTATTTATATCCATCACACTATAGACACCATTATAGGGCACTTGGGTTTGTCAGGTTTACAATATCAAATTAACAAGACACAGAAGCATGAAAATACAAAATTATCGACATAAGAAAAATAAAAATCAAGACAATAAAATTATATGAAAAAAAAAACATACGTACATACAAGCATAAAACACTTGAAACAATATATAAATCAAGAAAAAATAATAACATTATAGCGGCTCTGGTTCGAATGTAAAGGGTTCAAATCAGAGTTTTGTCAATTATATGTTAAGCCATGATTAAATGTTAAGCCATGATTAAAATATTTAACTTATCACCAACTATGCGATAGTAAATATGGACTTTAATATATTTTAATCTTAATATGAATCTTATTAACTATAAGTAGGTACATACTACTAAGACAAAAGGAGGAGTTTTGTGTACCAACGGTTTATAATGTGTAGGTATATTTTGTTTGTACAGAAGCTTCGTAGTGACTTCTCTATTTTCTCTCGTTGCTTTTATATACATACTAGCTGGCCCGGCGAACTTCGTACCGCCTAAGAATCAATGAACGATTTCATACATACATCTTCTTCCCCTTGTCCTAGTTCGGTCGGGGACCCATTGCCCCTAAGTATCTCCTCCAGAGATAACTGTCCACCGCTGCTTACATGACCTCTGGCCACTCCAAACCTAGCCTTTCAACACATGTTCGACACCTGCCCTATCTTCTGCCCTCTCCCACTGACTTTATGAATGATTAATATTATTAATCTCTTTACAAACTCCCGTAATTGTCAAAGTGTGTCATCGAAGGTATAGTGTAAAAAAATATAATTCATTTGGAACTTTCGCAGTTTAGCGGCCCCACCCGTTGTCGAGTACTTTTTTCCATGTAAAAGTAATATTTTCGAAACTTGAGGAAATTGTTGCCATATGGTGAATTATTTTTTTGTCACCAAATTTTTGAAAAATTCTTTTATAGGAAAAAAAATCGCAACTATGAAACTTGAGCGGCCCCACCCGTTGTCGAGTAATATGTACGGAATTTTAGGAAATTAATTTTCAAGGTGGATTTTTTTTGCCGATAAATTAAAATAATTCTACATATGGCAACAATTTCCTCATGTTTCAAAAATATTACCTTTTCTATGGAAAAAAGTACTCGACAACGGGTGGGGCCGCTAAACTGCGAAAGTTACATTCATTTTTTTTACATAGACAATTCACACACATCGAGCTAGTCCCAAACTTAGATGAATCTTGATTATGGGTACTAACGCGACGATACACACATATACAATGCACTATATACAAATACATATATATGTAACACCCAGACCCAGGACAATTTGAAAAAGGTCATTCTTCCCTTTGCCCTGTCCGGGAATCGAACCCGGGACCTCGTGACTCAAAGGAAAGAGCTCCGCGCCACACCGGCCGACATGAACAATTTATGTTGAACAATTATACTTAACTCAGATTTGTTTATAAATTATCTGCAGTACGTAATATAATTATGTATGTAGGTACTAATTTTTTTTTTCAGGTAGATTTTACCTATTCATTTAAAATTTATAAAAATTCTTTCCATGATTTTTTAAAAATTGAAATATCAGAACTACAGATGTTAAATTGTATGGATAACGATTCTAATTTGAGAATGTATAGAAAAATTATCATATAAATAGGCCAATCTATAAAAAAAACTTCATTGTTGATTTTGTATAATTCTCCATATTGCATTTTTTATTGAAATTAAAAATGTACGGCGTAAATAATTTTCTTCGTAATTTTTCTTCTCTGTCTGCAAATTTCACTACACAATCTTGCATCAGAACTACCTACATGAACACATTCTTATTTTCATCTTTAATAGCACAATTTTTGGTTCAATAATAATTTTCCATCTGCAAAAATAAAATACAATTTCAAATATAATCTGTGCACGTCCACATTTATGTGACAGAAGGTCTATCGATACATAAATATTAGTCGAATAATTCGGTTGTTACATGGCAATAGGTTGTATCTCGCATTTTTTGCGTTTTCAAGTTTGTTCCATAAAATGCTCAAAATAGTGTAATATTTGATGTGGCAAAAGGATATGTCTCTTTATAGTCGGAATAAAGAGAGAAAAGACGTCACTTATTGACATGTAGAAAGATTGTTTTCATCAACATGGCAAAAAAACTCAAATATTTTTAAACTGCAAGAAATTATTTAGTGAATGTTACATACATCTTGTAGAAGAAATTATTAAGAGAATGTTACATTTATCTTGTAGAAATAATAATTACCTTCATTTTGATATATAATGCTCGAAATTTGGCTGAAATATCTCTTTTGCAAACTTTGTTTTTGCTCTCCTGTAAAATTATGTTTTAGTGAGATACAACCTATTGCCATGTAACTACCGAATTATAGTAAACAAATATTAGTACACATTTCGTTCATATTAGTTATAGTAATTTGGTTCTTAATATAGCAGATCCTACGGATTATTTTAGCACAATGCAACAGGCGACGTGGGGGCGCTAATAGCGCCATAACTCTCCATATTGTTTTTATTTTTGAAATTAAAAATGTATGGCGTAAATAATTTTCTTCATATTGTTTCTTCCCGTGAATTTGTAAGATGTTTTAATAGCCTATAGTTTAATCCGGGCGGAGAAGAATCCAACAAATCAGAGATCATTCAAATCGGTACAGCCATTCTTGAGTTATAAGTGTTGTAACACACACGACTTCCTTTTATATATTAGATATGTACATTTATTATGTATACAAGCATGCTAATTATACAATGTGATATTATTAAATAATATGAACTGTGCTAAATGTAGGTGAAATACCCAACTGTGACACAAACAACATAGATTTTGAATAATTTATAAATAATTAAAAACACTTATATTTTCATTATATTTATTTAAACTCTAACGTTTTCGCCCACTTCAATGGGCATTCTCAACCAATGGTACCAATACTACTCCCCACCCTTCTACTTCAATCCCTGCACCCACCCCTTTCCCCCCTCTGTGACCACCTTCAATTTTTGTAAAGCACATTATACTGATTCAGTACTCTTGAGAATGCCCATTGAAGTGGGCGAAAACGTTAGATTTTAAATAAATATAGTGAAAATATAAGTGTTCTTAATTATTTATAAACTAGCTGGCCCGGCGAACTTCGTACCGCCTAAGAATCAATGAACGATTTCATACATACATCTTCTTCCCCTTGTCCTAGTTCGGTCGGGGACCCATTGCCCCTAAGTATCTCCTCCAGAGATAACTGTCCACCGCTGCTTACATGACCTCTGGCCACTCCAAACCTAGCCTTTCAACACATGTTCGACACCTGCCCTATCTTCTGCCCTCTCCCACTGACTTTATGAATGATTAATATTATTAATCTCTTTACAAACTCCCGTAATTGTCAAAGTGTGTCATCGAAGGTATAGTGTAAAAAAATATAATTCATTTGGAACTTTCGCAGTTTAGCGGCCCCACCCGTTGTCGAGTACTTTTTTCCATGTAAAAGTAATATTTTCGAAACTTGAGGAAATTGTTGCCATATGGTGAATTATTTTTTTGTCACCAAATTTTTGAAAAATTCTTTTATAGGAAAAAAAATCGCAACTATGAAACTTGAGCGGCCCCACCCGTTGTCGAGTAATATCTACGGAATTTTAGGAAATTAATTTTCAAGGTGGATTTTTTTTGCCGATAAATTAAAATAATTCTACATATGGCAACAATTTCCTCATGTTTCAAAAATATTACCTTTTCTATGGAAAAAAGTACTCGACAACGGGTGGGGCCGCTAAACTGCGAAAGTTACATTCATTTTTTTTACATAGACAATTCACACACATCGAGCTAGTCCCAAACTTAGATGAATCTTGATTATGGGTACTAACGCGACGATACACACATATACAATGCACTATATACAAATACATATATATGTAACACCCAGACCCAGGACAATTTGAAAAAGGTCATTCTTCCCTTTGCCCTGTCCGGGAATCGAACCCGGGACCTCGTGACTCAAAGGAAAGAGCTCCGCGCCACACCGGCCGACATGAACAATTTATGTTGAACAATTATACTTAACTCAGATTTGTTTATAAATTATCTGCAGTACGTAATATAATTATGTATGTAGGTACTAATTTTTTTTTTCAGGTAGATTTTACCTATTCATTTAAAATTTATAAAAATTCTTTCCATGATTTTTTAAAAATTGAAATATCAGAACTACAGATGTTAAATTGTATGGATAACGATTCTAATTTGAGAATGTATAGAAAAATTATCATATAAATAGGCCAATCTATAAAAAAAACTTCATTGTTGATTTTGTATAATTCTCCATATTGCATTTTTTATTGAAATTAAAAATGTACGGCGTAAATAATTTTCTTCGTAATTTTTCTTCTCTGTCTGCAAATTTCACTACACAATCTTGCATCAGAACTACCTACATGAACACATTCTTATTTTCATCTTTAATAGCACAATTTTTGGTTCAATAATAATTTTCCATCTGCAAAAATAAAATACAATTTCAAATATAATCTGTGCACGTCCACATTTATGTGACAGAAGGTCTATCGATACATAAATATTAGTCGAATAATTCGGTTGTTACATGGCAATAGGTTGTATCTCGCATTTTTTGCGTTTTCAAGTTTGTTCCATAAAATGCTCAAAATAGTGTAATATTTGATGTGGCAAAAGGATATGTCTCTTTATAGTCGGAATAAAGAGAGAAAAGACGTCACTTATTGACATGTAGAAAGATTGTTTTCATCAACATGGCAAAAAAACTCAAATATTTTTAAACTGCAAGAAATTATTTAGTGAATGTTACATACATCTTGTAGAAGAAATTATTAAGAGAATGTTACATCTATCTTGTAGAAATAATAATTACCTTCATTTTGATATATAATGCTCGAAATTTGGCTGAAATATCTCTTTTGCAAACTTTGTTTTTGCTCTCCTGTAAAATTATGTTTTAGTGAGATACAACCTATTGCCATGTAACTACCGAATTATAGTAAACAAATATTAGTACACATTTCGTTCATATTAGTTATAGTAATTTGGTTCTTAATATAGCAGATCCTACGGATTATTTTAGCACAATGCAACAGGCGACGTGGGGGCGCTAATAGCGCCATAACTCTCCATATTGTTTTTATTTTTGAAATTAAAAATGTATGGCGTAAATAATTTTCTTCATATTGTTTCTTCCCGTGAATTTGTAAGATGTTTTAATAGCCTATAGTTTAATCCGGGCGGAGAAGAATCCAACAAATCAGAGATCATTCAAATCGGTACAGCCATTCTTGAGTTATAAGTGTTGTAACACACACGACTTCCTTTTATATATTAGATTAGGTATTGAATATGAATTTTCAGAGTATAAACACAAACACCCTTTAACAATTAACATAGAGTTTCTTTTTCAAACTATTTTTGATACATTTATCAATTTACAGATTTATAATAATATATTACATTTAAATAACTGAGTATGAAATAATTCACAAAATCCAAATTTGACAGATCCGATCCGCCATACTTTCAGAATAAACTTTATAGATCGTTCCTTCACTAAACAACCAAATCATCAATAGTTTATTAGTTCTTAATCTTTATTTTTTTTCTAAGCAACCAAAGGCGAATGTTTTATGCAGCAATAATTTTAGTAGTCTCCAACTTATCTGGTTGTATAATGCTGAGAAGTGTGGATAACAATTCTGCTACCGCATTAATATGATACAATCATAGCATTTAAATGATAATGCACTTGTGCACAAGGAACCATGAAAGAGCAATGCAACAAATAAAACTCTCTGATCGCGGAGATAGTAGAAGATCGGGAGTTACGGATGTTGTCGAAAGAGTAGCAAAGTTGAAATGGTCATGGGCAGGGCATGTTGTTAGACTTAAAGATCTAAGATGGACAAAAAGGGTAGTGGAGTGGAGACCTCGTGAAGATAAAAGGAGTAGAGGAAGACCTCCAACACGTTGGTAAGACGACATTAGAAGAATCGCTGGTGACTGGTTGCAGAAAGCCCAGCACAGAGATGCCTGGAGACATATGGGGAAGGACAGGAATAGCTGCATAAGTAAGCAAGTAAGCACTTGTATGGCAAATATAATAATTAATTTAATATGAGATATAGCAAAAACGATAGGGAGAAATAAATGGCATTGAAATTTATAAATGAGTAGGTAAGTATTTAATCATGTCGTCAACTCTATAAATACATACATAATGTTTATTTGTGAAGATTTGTATTACATTTGTCTCTTTTCTATTTATGTAGTATGTGTATTGTAAAAATAATGAATGGAGAACTTTCATAAAAAAAATTCAGTTCAAAAAATAGTACAAAAAATTAGAAGAACTATGGTGCCTTTTATATTTTAAAATGTGCATTTTTAATACTTTTCACCGCAAAAATGTTTACTCGTGGCGGAGCACTGTGTGACGTCATCAGCCGCTACAAACAGTACTAAGAGTGAAATGCGTACCAATACAACATAGCGCTTAGTGACGTCACAACGTGATAATTCAATAACAGAAAATATGTATTTTTTAAATGAAAATAATGAATGAAAAGTCATATTTTATTGTTTGTTATTAAGATAGCCTGAGTTCGTCGGTAGCCTGGAGGAAGAGTCTCGGTCTCTTGAACAAGGGGTCCGCGGTTCGATCCCAGGTGCCGGCAAACTCCCCTTTCACGACACAAGCTTTTAGCTTACTGTGGAAGGTGTATAAGGTTGTATTTGGGTTAATAACAAAACCCAGATATATCTTTAAAAAAAAAAATCTTGATCAGCGTATATTTATTAATTAGAATTGATAACATTTATTCATATCCCTCACACATGCATGTTCCCCATTGTTGATTTTGTACAACAATTAGGAATTCAACAAACACTTATAATATGAAATTATTATTATTCCTATACTAAACAAAGTCGCTGTGTTACAATAAAGTCTTTGAGCTTTCTGAATTATAATATGAATAGCATTATTTATACCTAATCATTTATTTAATAAGCGCACAAACTACATAATAATGAAGGATTACTATTAATTATCAACCTTACAGTATGGTACACTCATTTACTAAATTATACTGAAACGTAAAGTAAATGTAAAGTAAATGCAAGGTAAATGGTGCAATCCGACCAATAATTGCAAATAGAAACATATCCACCACAGCTAAAAGGTTGGTTCACTCTGCTATCTTAGTGCCAACACTTATGTATGCAAGTGAGATAAGCTTTATATTTATGTATAAAACATACATACATGCAAACATACCATCACGCCGCTTCCCTCGCGGGATAGGCAGAAAGGATCGAGCGCCACTTCCTTCTATCCTTGCATACATCTTTTGCTTCCGTCACTGTCATTCAATTCCTCATGCATGCTCTCCTGTTCAATGTGCTCAACACCTGACATATAAAACATATCAAAAACATTTAATTTTATCCACATACTTATAACAGAAAAAGAAGAATGTAATTAAACTCTCAGACTATACCTTTCATGGATCCGGAAAATCATATAAAAGTAACACTGCAAGTTGAACAAAGGAAATATAATCCAAACGGAATAAAAGAACTTTTTCTATTCTCATATTGAATGCTTTTTATATGTATAATGAAGTGAATATTATGTTACACTATGTAGTCGTTTTGATGTAGGTAATATTAAACGAGAGTCTGTAGTTTAGTAATATTGAAATATTAATAAAAACTCGGAAATATTTTATGAAAGCAACAAAATGTTATACAATATCCGCTGATCTACAGTATAAGAGAGATCCGACTGTAACTATACATAATGTTACTGACAATCTCGAATACGGGAAACACAAAAGTTGACTGAGAAGGAAATAGTGGTGACTTTTATATAAAGTACATTTGCATATATTATCTTTTCTATCAGCGCCGTGTCAGGTCCCCCCGATGTTGGCGATCACTCTGAAGAATGCTTCTCTGTCTCGCGCTGTGCGGACCAGTTCTCCCATTCGTGTTATTCCAGTCCATTAGCGTAGGTAAGTGATGTGAGTAGAGAAAATTGTCCAAAGAAATTTCTCGAGAACGTGAAATTTCTCCGAGAATTTCTCCTCTGATGGAAGAGAAATTTTTCTCCATAATTTTTCCTAGTGGTATTTATTATTGATCATTGTAAAAATAATCAATAAAAAATATATCTGCCTCAAAATATACCATAATTCTCCAAAAATTCTCCACTTCGAGAAATTTACCGAGAAATTTCTCAGTAATTTTCTCGAAAAATAATTTCTTGGGAATTCCACAACACTAATTGCCGTATATTTCGCAGCCACGGCATCTGCCTCCTTCCCACTCCACGAGTCCCTCAAATTTGCCCTCTATTATCAACTGCAGAAGCCGATATTTATCGCCTCGCAGGATGAACCTTAATATTGGTCAGGAGCTCTCTATTTGTATGTGCTCTGCGTAGTTCTTCTGTATTGGGTACTTAGTCTGTCCACGGTATAGGAAGCATTCTTCGATGAATCCACATCTCGAATGCCTTCAACCGGCTCATTGTGTTAACCTAGTATGCATATTATAATATTTTTTATTTATTCATAGAATTTTCCTTATTATATTTATTTTATAGAACAAGAGAAAGAATTATTTCACCGAAAAAATGGTACTGCATATTAATAAAACAAACAATTATTTTCCTTACTTGCATTAAATCTGATGATAATATAGACAGGTATACATATACTACTTACTATGAAGATATATTTTATCACATTGCTAAGTCTTAGTTCTATCTCTATACTATACCACTACATTAATATTCTACTCTGATGCAGTATCCTAGTGGGGTAGGCAGAAATTCGCCGTAAATTAGCATATCTTTACATACTTCATTCGCTTCTTCCATTTTCATGCAATTTCTCACACATGCAAGCTGATATATCGTTTTCAACACACGGCTATCCTTAAGAATTTAATCCACGTGTTTCAACCACATATATCTCGGACGTCCGCATTTGTTCACACTATCTCTTTCTGTTATAAACACTCTCTTCGTCATCTCGTATGAAATTACTGGTCCTGAAAATATCAAGTCTCAAAAGAATCAAAAATATCATAAAAGTGCAAAGTTAAACGATTCTGAAAACTTTCAGTCAGCTAAGTCTACTAAGTTGAAATCAAAAATATCTGAAATACTTAATTAAATTCGATTTTATGTTCAGTTCACAATTTCCAACTCCACATTTGACACAGTTTGTTATCTTCTTTATCCGATAATCGACACCTTTCCCAAAAGGAATATACCAACATCTTGGCTAAATAGAGCAATCCATTATATTAACAGTCAGTAGGTTAAATGAAAAATTGTCGAGATTTCGTGTATACAGTAGCATAAAAACATTTATAGGGTCACAATATTGCTTGATGACAATGAAGTGAGACTTGTACAATATGTGCACTAATATTGTATTACATTACATTGACCTGTATGATATAGATTAATTATGCAGTATTAATTTTGTCAGCAAACATGTTCCACAATTCTATATTTGAGTAGATACTTATCAATCTCCGGTATGTCCACCAGGTACAAAATTTCACTTTATTATATGGGCGCATAGAGAATCATTTTTACTTTGGTCTAGTTTTGATCTTACTCACATATGTTCACAGATTTATTATGAAAATACTTTCTAATAAATCAAAATCATTTTAAAACCTAATATTTCCATGAATAGTTTAATATCGAATTCACATAAGTCCAAACCGGCCAATCAACGTACAGCAAGCTTTCAATATGGCGGCCATAATTATTTTTCTAGTTTTCGCGTGTGCTGTATTCTGATATTTTATTGAAAAATTAATGCTTAAAGCACTGAAAATTTATAGATACAATTGTTAAAATTGTTGATCCTGACAAAGTAAGGAAGAGAATTGAAATAAAAAGCTAGCAAAAAAATGGCATTTGTCCATCGATGCAATTCTAAATCCAATATGTCCATAGAATTGTTGGTAATTTTAATGGTTTTATTTGTGATTATTTGTGTTTTTGTGTTGTTAATGATGTTAAATTTACAAGATAATGTATGAGAAATCCAAAATAAAATTTAAAAAAATGCCCACATATCACAAAAACAAAAAATCTACATTATCTCATTTTCACTTATGAAGGACATATTAGTGTATGATAAGTACTCGTATCTACTCATTTATCCAAACTGTTACGTCGAATCCCACACGTGGAGTAGCCAGAGACCAGCTGCATGTAATACACATGCAAGCTGTTCTCTCCGTGCCAGCTAAATATAAATGCAATCACGATGGTTGGCAAGTCTCATCGCTGAATTTAAGATGTAAAAGGCGACTGGAATGGCACGGAAGTAACGCTCTTGCCTTTGAGTCACGAGATCCCAGGTTCGACTCCCGGCCAGGGCAAAATAAAGAATGACTTTTTTCAAATTGTCTTGGGTCTGGGTGTTACATGTTTATGTGTTTAGTGCATTGTAGTTATATACTATGTGTATTGTCACGTTGGTACCCATAATACAAAATTCATATATTAGTCTGGGACTAGCTCAATCTGTTTGAAGTGTCTATGCATGTTATGTTTTGTTAAAATGTCTTGATTTTTTTGAACACCTGCGTTATACAGGACACTCAAAAACCATGGAAAAGAGAGGGAAACCAACTCTTTGTCGGGTGCTCCAAGGCTCATTTATTATTGTTCCGAAAATTATAATAAAAATAATAATATTATATGTAGTAATCCCGTGGAGCACCCGGTAAAGAATTGGTCTCCCACTCTTCTGCGTAAGTTTTCGAGTGTCCTGTAAAAGGCAGGTGTTCGAAAAAATTAAGACATTTTACATCTTAAATTCAGCGATGAGGTTTGCCACCCATCCTGAATGTCTTGATTTTATATTGGCACGAAGAGGACAGTTTGCATGTTTCTTACATGCAGCTGATCTGCTGGCTACCCCACTTGTGGGATATGCCGTGATGGTATAGTAGTAGTAGTAGTTATATGCAGTTTCATTATAAACTCAGACGTAGTAGTACCTTCTTATCTTTCCAACTTATACTTAAATATTGCTCATCTAATGTACCTGATTAAGCCGTAAAAGGATCCCCAAAATGAAAAACTTTATTTAATTACCTAATGTCTTTCAAGTCTTGCAACACCAATGTGTTTGGTCGCAAAATTTGATTGGTCGCGTTACCAACTTAACGGTGAATTTCTGGTCAATACAATATGAGTTGATGTCGTGTTACAAGTTCCATTTCTGTTTGCTTGACTGGTTTCATACTAGCGTATTATTAATATTTATGATAATAACACGTTTCATAAAGTTGCAATATTCAAAGATTTCTGAATTCAAATCGTAATGTACATACAGGAAATGATACCTACAACTGGGTGAACGGAACTATGTATTCAATGAAAATACTTTATTTGATTTTTACATGGAAGGATGACTTTAATAATGCTTTAAATTTAATTTTTATGCAAAACTAAACATCTTAGTATAAAATTTTGGTGACTATGTAGCATTAAATCGAAAATTTAAAATGAATTAATTATATTAACTATACTATACTACTATACTATACACTCACGCCATTTCCCAGGAGGGGTAGGCAGAGAGAACGGAACGCCATATAGATCTATCCTTACATACTTCTTTCGCTTCCTCTACATTCATCCAGTTTCTCATACATGCACGCCGATTTTTCTTACTCAGCACGCGTCCGTCCTTAAGAATTTAGTCCACGTGATCAAGCCACGTGGTTCTTGGACGTCTGCGCTTCCTCACACCCCTTCTTTCAGATAAATACATCCTCTTCGTCATCCTTTCATCTTGCATTCGCTCAACATGACTGTCCAAACCATCTCAACTTGTTTACACGCATTCTGTCCACAACACTCCTCTAACATCCGCTCATTCTTCTGATATCCTCATTCTTCACTCTATCTCGCAACGTTTTACCAACCATTCTTCTCAGTGAACGCATCTCCACAGCATTTATTCCACTCTCATCCTTTTTCAACCACGTCCAAGTTTCGCTTGCATACATAAGTGTCGGTACCAGAATGGTATTGTGCACTAGCATTTTTGACATGTTCGACACACTGCTATTGCTAACAATGGGTCGAAGTGCACCATTCACTCTAGCACCGGCGACTTTTCTTCTTTCAATGTCCTTATCAAATCTTCCATTCCTCGCAAACAGACTTCCCAAACAGATATATTAAACAATTATATAAATTATTTAGTCAATTATATCGACCGACTGTACTTGGTGGAAGTTAAATTATAATAAATATGACACTTTTCATTTAGTACTTCCTTGTTCATTTTATTGGTCCGATGGAGCTTCCGATCTCACCGTTACTTTGAGTTGGTCTTATGATGAGAGCGAAAACTCTTAGAATCAATAATGTCATTTATTATTTTTAATGTTTTTTTTTTATTTATTCCAAAATAGTACAAACCTACAAACGAACAAACATAAAGAACAACATTATGGAATATATTGCCCCACTAGAATAAAGTCTGTTCTGGGGCAACACTAAGAAAAAAATACAATTAAAAAATATAACAAAAGAAAATATATAAAAACTCTTCCACGTACACTTTAATACTAATTTGGCGGTTAAGTTGTGGTAGTTTGTAAACATTATTAATTTTTTTCTTTCCAAACATTTGTAATAATCAATAATGTCACTAAACATAAAAAAGTCACTATATAAGTTTTTTTTTTTATTTATTTATTTATTTGTTAACAATTCACGTCGCTAGCCTTTTACATGTTATATATTTACATACATGGTTCATATGATGTATACACAAGTATAGAAAATTAAGACACAACAATCATAATAAAAAGTTAAAAAAAAAAACACAAAAAAAGAACAATACAATTATTAGCATCACAGCATAAGTTATAAATGGAAAAAAAAGTCAATGGATCACAAGTCAGTTCGATAGTAAATTATATTGTCAAATTTTCAAAAAACGAGTGTTTATGAGATTATTTCATACAAAAATAAATGGGACGTCAAGTAGCACACAGTCTTTAAAAATGACTATTATATAATAATAAAGTACACAAAGTACATAAAAGTAAATTAAAAATATTTTGTAGGATAAAAATATCTACATAATGTATGTTAAAGGAAAGAGTTATAACATAACTGTCTGAATAAATCAACCAATATTTACTTAATGTATTGAATAGAAGAAATATATTCATCTTCATAAGTTTTTATTTCATATAAAACAGCTTATAAATTAAATAAATAAATAAATAAATAAATAAAAACTTTATTGAAAAAAAAATATTTCAAATGGCGGGTTTATTGCCGTGGGCAATTTCTGCCAACCAACCACTTTTATTATTATATGATGAGTAAATAAAAAAGAGAAAACGAGAACAAGTCGAAATATTCTGAGTTTGCTTCCACCTGCTGCCAATCTACTTCACCTTCAGGACACAAACATAATATTGTTTATTGTGAGGGTGTCAAAATTGTAATTATGCTTATTTCAAATCCAGAATAAAAAATAAAAAGTACCCTTTTTGAGAAAGTTCCAAGAATTTCCATGTGTTTTCATGATTGTTTATTAACAAAATTCTCTTTAAAATTTCAACAATGGAAAACGGGAAAATAAACATATTTTGTTTGTAAAATATAACATTTTTGAATATTTTATTTGCAACATCATAATATTCGTATACAGAAGCAGTAGTTTAATTTGAATAATTTCCACATTTAATTCCGCTCAATTAAGCTATAAAAAGCTCTAAGGCTGTAAAAAGTTTCCTTAACATTTTCAGTAATGAAGTGACTCTGAGCGAAAGCGTAATCATACTAAACTCTGCGTTGATATTCTGAATAAAGTTTCATAATATTTTTTCTTGCTTGTTTCTGAAATTGTTTTATTTATTTATATTAAACCCAACATGCCATTACTGATGTAATATTCTGTATATAAATTGGTTAGCTTGAAGGCAATTACTCATGGATTTTTTTATCATTATTATTGTTATAAACACCAAGTATGGTTTGGTATTGAAATTGGACAAAAATGTTAGAATAGCCCATAAATTAATAAGATTGATTAAAACTATTGAAAAAAATATTAAAGCTATTTATTTACTTACTTTTTATTTTACCCATTACTTTTGAATATTGCATTCTGTTTTACATTCTTGACTTTAAATATTGTATTCTGTTTTACATAATTGACGTGGATACATATTGTATCTAAAATATTTGTAACTCAATGTAGTATGGAACTTCTGACGTGGATGCCTTTATGTATCCAAGATTTCTCATTTATCTATAATCTATGTATTTATCTATATTTATAATATGACGTGGATGTAATGTCCTAGAATTTATGAAATGTACAGAGTCCTTTAGGTGCTTCGGCACGTAAACGACACTTTAATATTGTTCAATAATAATAATAAAACTACAAATGTTGACAAAAAGTAACACTGACATTGATTTGCTCCGCTATTATTTTTCACACAAATATCATTGAATTTAACTTTTTATAAAATGCACTTATTTTTTACTTTAGCCACTTTTTGGGTCGTATGATTAAGTTCAAGACAAGATTAAGAGCGTATTTAGATTGTTTCAAAAGTACTTAACACTTCTACTGGGGCCTGAGTCAATAACACACTTTCGCGTCACGTTCCCGCTCCGTTAGCGTTCGGGTTGACGATGTTGCAGACGATGTTGCAAGCAAGTGGCAATTTCGTTGCTAAGATACACAATATTTACGAAAATTAACACTTTGGCGCAACATTGTCTGCACCCGAACGCTAACGGAGCGGGAACGTGACGCGAAAGTGTGTTATTGACTCAGGCCCCAGGATTGCATGATCTTGTCATTCAATCGTAGAATGGCCACGTCTATGAGGAGTTTAGTTAAATGACCAGTAAAAGCTGCATAATTCAATTTGAGTTTAGGTTTATTATTAAAAAAAACTTACACACACAGATATTATATGTTATACATGTTTATTCATGGACGGATTGAGAATACTTTTTCAGTTGGACACATTCCACATCTAATATATAAAAGGAAGTCGTGTGTGTTACAACACTTATAACTCAAGAATGGCTGTACCGATTTGAATGATCTCTGATTTGTTGGATTCTTCTCCGCCCGGAATAAACTATAGGCTATTAAAACATCTTACAAATTCACGGGAAGAAAAAATATGAATAAAATTATTTACGCCATACATTTTTAATTTCAAAAATAAAAACAATATGGAGAGTTATGGCGCTTTTAGCGCCCCCACGTCGCTTGTTGCATTGTGCTAAAATAATCCGTAGGTTCTGCTATATTAAGAACCAAATTACTATAACTAATATGAACGAAATGTGTACTAATATTTGTTTACTATAATTCGGTAGTTACATGGCAATAGGTTGTATCTCACTAAAACATAATTTTACAGGAGAGCAAAAACAAAGTTTGCAAAAGAGATATTTCAGCCAAATTTCGAGCATTATATATCAAAATGAAGGTAATTATTATTTCTACAAGATAGATGTAACATTCTCTTAATAATTTCTTCTACAAGATGTATGTAACATTAACTAAATAATTTCTTGCAGTTCAAAAATATTTGAGTTTTTTTGCCATGTTGATGAAAACAATCTTTCTACATGTCAATAAGTTACGTCTTTTCTCTCTTTATTCTGGCTTTAAAGAGACATATCCTTTTGCCACATCAAATATTACACTATTTTGAGCATTTTATGGAACAAACTTGAAAACGCAAAAAATGCGAGATACAACCTATTGCCATGTAACTACCGAATTATTCGACTAATATTTATGTACCGATAGATCTTCTGTCACATAAATGTGGACGTGCACAAATTATATTCGAAATTGTATTTTATTTTTGCAGATGGAAAATTATAATTGAACCAAAAATTGTGCTATTAAAGATGAAAATAAGAATGTGTTCATGTAGGTAGTTCTGATGCAAGATTGTGTAGTGAAATTTGCAGACAGAGAAGAAAAATTACGAAGAAAATTATTTACGCCATACATTTTTAATTTCAATAAAAAATGCAATATGGAGAATTATACAAAATCAACAATGAAGTTTTTTTTATAGATTTTATTATTTTTTATTATTTATGTGATAATTTTTCTATACATTCTCAAATTAGAATCGTTATCCATACAATTTAACATCTGTTGTTCTGATATTTCAATTTTTAAAAAATCATGGAAAGAATTTTTATAAATTTTAAATGAATAGGTAAAAACTGCCTGAAAAAAAAATTAGTACCAACATAATTATATTACGTACTGCAGATAATTAATAAACAAATCTGAGTTAAGTATAATTGTTCAACATAAATTGTTCATGTCGGCCGGTGTGGCGCGGAGCTCTTTCCTTTGAGTCACGAGGTCCCGGGTTCGATTCCCGGACAAGGCAAAGTGAAGAATGACCTTCTTCAAATTGTCCTGGGTCTGGGTGTTACATATATATGTATATAGTGCATTGTATATGCGTGTATCGTTGCGTTAGTACCCATAATCAAGATTCATCCAAGTTTGGGACTAGCTCGATGTGTGTGAATTGTCTATGTAAAAAAAAATTAATGTAACTTTCGCAGTTTAGCGGCCCCACCCGTTGTCGAGTACTTTTTTTCCATAGAAAAGGTAATAGTTTTTAAACTTGAGGAAATTGTTGCCATATATGTAGAATTATTTTAATTTGCCGGCAAAAAATCCACTTCGAAAATTAATTTCCTAAAATTCCGTAGATATTACTCGACAACGGGTGGGGCCGCTCAAGTTTCATAGTTGCGAATTTTTTTCCTATAAAAGAATTTTCCAAAAATTTGGTGACCAAAAAATAATTCACCATATGGCAACAATTTCCTCAAGTTTCGAAAATATTACTTTTTCTATGGAAAAAAGTACTCGACAACGGGTGGGGCCGCTAAACTGAGAAAGTTCAAAATGAATTATATTTTTTTACACTATACCTTCGATGACACACTTTGACAATTACGGGAGTTTGTAAAGAGATTAATAATATTAATCATTCATAAAGTCAGTGGGAGAGGGCAGAAGATAGGGCAGGTGTCGAACATGTGTTGAAAGGCTTGGTTTGGAGTGGCCAGAGGTCCTGGAAGCAGCGGTGGACAGTTATCTCTGGAGGAGATACTTAGGGGCAATGGGCCCCCGACCGAACTAGGACAAGGGGAAGAAGATGTATGTATGAAATCGTTCATTGATTCTTAGGCGGTACGAAGTTCGCCGGGCCAGCTAGTTATTTATATAATCCCTTTGTGAATCTGCATGGAAATAATACGAATTATTTGTTGTATGTATTTTATATAATATGTTGTTAAAGTGTCAAATGATTTTTTATTTTCCACATTCACACCCTCGTAAAATCCGAACAATTTATAATCATACACGTCATATAAAAAGAGAAAAAATAATATACGAGTATTTCTGTTGGTTTCTCTGTGTTTTGTGTATATGTTGAAAAGTTTTTGCTTTGTTAAATAAATTATACCTAACGCTCCGTAGTGTACATAAAAATAAACGATGCTTGTTTATTTTTTGTATTGTACAACAGCGAGCAATGATAGTTTTAAATCTGAGTAATTTTTATTCTTTTGAATTAGAGATGGATTACAAATTATTGCAAACACAGTATTTTTTCTTTTTCTTATTTCATCATTCATTCAGAAACTTTAATCCCAATGATATCCTAATTCTTTATATTTGTTGAAGACGGATATTTCCTTTCTGAAAAATAATGTTGAGTATTTTGTTCAGAGATAAAAAAACAGTAGGTACACTGAGAAAAATACTAACGAAATTTCACAACGAATCATTGGTACGTACTATCAGATTAGGACCAGAGATCGTACAAACGATTCATTAGTACGAATCTATAATATGAACTCTTCGCAAACAAATTGTTGGTAAATTTACCAATGATTTGTTTGCGAAGAGTTAATATTATAGATTTGTACCAATGAATCGTTTGTACGATATCTGGTCCTAATCTGATAGTACCGTACCAATGATTCGTTTTGAGTATTTTTCTCAGTGTAGATCAGAGGTGAAATCAAAGTCGGTATATTAGTCGAAAGTTCAGCTGCTTTAAAATGGAGAGAAGTTTCACATAATACTAGGTGTTTAGACTCAAGGTTCTAAGATGGTATCCGAGAACAGACAGGATAAGCACTTAAAGATATCAAGCTAAAAGTTTTTTTGAGGAAAACACCAATAAAGTGATGAATGCAGCAAGCCCATTACAGAAAAAATTGAAAGGCAAAAAAAGATAGCTATATCTGTGAACTGGAGCCGGATAACGGAATATGAAAATTTATTTATTTGTCAACTTTACACGGCGTGAGCCTTTTACACATGGGAATCTTGTGAATATCATATCCTATGGAATCATTCCCTTTCATTTTTGTTACTTTAAAAGCTCCGTGACGAAGTCAATTTTTCGTATATTCATAATTACTCAACACTCAAATTTTTTAATGCATATTCAATATTTTTATGAAGATTTATCTTGTTATATTTTCTAATATCTTAGAAATAAAAAAAAATGTTACAAGACTCAATAAATAATAACGACGAGACTGTATCATATAATTTCTTAAAAATTTACCGATATTTCTATTTTAAGATAATAGATCGTGCCGTTATGCCTCTATTCGGTATTCTCAAAACAACATAAATAAAATTTGTTACCAGCAAAAAATAAGAAATATGTAGAAAAAGGTAAGTGCCTACTCATATTGTTATTCGCTACATCATTTTCTTTATAACATATATAGTGTAAAAAGGATGTATGTTTTTTTTCACGTACAATATTTCATCGCTTTTAGGTAAGGGGGGGAGTGGTAAAATGAAATACTATTTCCCATGAGCAATGAGATACTTCGTCGTGTAAAAGTTACGTGTATTAAATAAATACGAAAATATGTATGCGAGAAGTAGGATTTCACTTACGAGAGTATTGATAAAAATACAATATTCATCAAGGTACCTAAATTATTCATCATATTCTCATTAAAAATGCAGTAAATGAGCTACATAGATATAATATAATACTATATTGGAGTAACTCTCAATATGGGATGAGTATTAATTTGAGTCAAATCGCAATCCTTAGAAAAAACTACATTTTTAAGTCATGGGTTCTCATCTTCTTCGCCATCGCCGCTATCCCATTTACTTGGGGTTGGCTCTCCTAGTACTCATCTTCCAAGTTTTCCGGTTCCCTGCATCCTCTGAGCGCAACTCTGCCTACTTCAGGTTCCTGTAAATTATAGACATCCAGGTGGTCACTGGTCTGCATGTTCTTCTGGGTCCTACTTCTACGTCATTGATCATATTATTATCCTGTGGTTGTCTCAAAATGTGTCCTACCATCTTAATCTGTTTTTGGTCGTAGCTTCCCATCAATAAATCAAAACCATTATCCAGATTGAACCAAAATATTCTAATTGTTCTAGGGTTTGTGCGTTTGTTTACATCGTGAAAAACTTATTTAAGATATTTTAAAAGTGTATCAAACTTCATGCGTACCTACATACCATCGCAGCATTTAACACAAGTGGGATAATCAGCGGAAAGTGAGTCAGATAAGAAGGTGAGTCCGTGTGTTAGTTAGTGGGCTAGTAATTAAATTAGTGAATGTTTAATAACAATACTTTCATTAATGTAACTTTTATCATTTCAATAAGCAAATACAAAGCAAGAAAAGCTAAGAAAACTCCATTAAGTTATTATAAAATATCAGAAACTAGTATATATTGATCGTATGATACTATAACGTGTAGTGTATTATAGTTCAAAATCATATTACAGAAGGAAAACAAATACAATGGTAACGGTGAAAGAAGAATAAGTCTATCTATATTGTAAAGGTTACAATAGAACTAAGTACGACAATAGTATGAGAAGTTATTACAAAATAACAATAATACAATTTACTCAATTCTATGTAACGTGAGAAACGAAAGACTTCAGCTATAATGCAGTTTTATTCAACTAAGGGCGTGTTTCTATTCTATCTACAAAGGCCAGAGAAGAGGCAGGGCGTGTTTCACGCTATTAACAATCATTTTGAAAAATTTATACACACATTTTAAAATTAAATTGATTACAAAAGAAATAGTATAATCTTCTTTTCAGAGTCCACTCCTGTTGACTTTTGAACTCACCCTCTCTATCTCTGATCTTGGACCATACAATTCGTTATGTTTTGCCCCTAGGCAAACCTTCATAGATAAGTAAAGACAAAAACTCTTTTTTTTCTATTTTGTATTTATGAACGATGAATAAAAGATATGAAATATTCAGTCAAAAGTTTGTGTCCACGTAGTGAAAAAAAACGATGTTATTTTGACGAAAAAGTGTGATTGATTTTTAAATCTGTATTTTTTTACAATCTGCAAGCTTTTATACTGCATGTTGATTTGTTAATTTTACATCTCATTTCTTGTTTGCTGAAAGACATTACGTCAAGGCGATATGTTAGCCTTTTGTACAAATCTATAGTAACAATTAAGTGTTTATTATTATTTTCTGTCATAATTTATTTTGTTGGCGGAATTCTTACATAACTTATAGCAATGTCTTCGATTTCGAAAGCTAAGAGATATTGTATTCTTCTCAAAATAAAACTAGCATTATCTACCTACTCGGTTTCGAATAAAGCATATGTATAGGTACCTATCTTATTATATTTCAGGAAGCATTGCAATAGTGAACTTACATAATATCAAGAAATTCTTCAATTTATTTTGTGTAGATATCCTTGTATTTACTGAAGGAGAAATATTCCTATTGTAAAAAAAAGATTTTCTGAAATAATGCCATATTCTTGATACTCTTTCAACATTTCAAAATTTTTATAAAATTTCAAAGAGATATTGTGCTTATTTTATTTAAGGCATTGAATCATTAGACAGAAATAATTTTTCCGATTTTCATCAAAAGCAAAAAAAATCGTTTAGCATCGTAAATGTTTGCAGGAAATTACCATATAGGATTTTATTATTGACAAAAAAATTTATGGATGATTCTGAAAAATCAAAGAATCTAAAAACAAGTAGTGCTCGATAAAAAGGCTGGAAATATGATCAAAGCATCTTTTGAATTTCTGTATAAATTAAAGCTTCAAATAGCTCTGAAAACATTCTGTAAAAAATAGCTTTTTTCAAATTTTCATCAATACTACAATAGTTTCACAGTACATGGACATCTTATCAATGTTTTTTATTTTCTTTGTTATGGTTTTTCTTGTTATCTTTAGATTAAATATGTTTTGTTTATTTATCATACTATAATAAAATAAACTTTATTGTGTAACTTATAATCTTCTTCTTCTGTTTGTGCTTTATTATTGTGAAATTGAGATATTTTAAATTATATCGACTTATTTCATTCTATAACTTATAACTGGTAGTATAATTGATATTTTTTTATAGTGGCAACACATAATTCGTACGCAGTGAAAGTTGCTTGAGACGTAGATTTTGTTCTTGCTGCCTATTTGAACCTAGTATAATCACCTAATTTCTATCTAATTTTATTAAATAAAGTATAAAAATATATTATTGAGCACTGCTTAATCTCCACTTTGTTAGGTTAGATACCGAACGTTTTCACCTATACTTGTAGGCATCTTCAGGGAAACTGAAGGTGCCTGCCTGAAGAACAGTTTCCCTAATGATGCCTACAAGTATATCTAACTTTTTAAAGTGGAGATTAAACAGTGCTCAATAATTCATTTTTATATTTTATTTAATAAAATTAAAAATTTATTTCCTCAGTCTAAACACAAAAACTCTTGAACTAATAATTTCTTTCTATTTAAATACTTAACTAAACAAAATTTGTAATGTATAAATAACTAGTCCATATAAGGTAACAAGCAATAACAAAAGTTATCAATATATTAAGTTTTTTAATGTTTTTCTTTGCATTTCTTTTTGATAAAGTAAACTTAAAAATGCAACAAATACAAAATCAAAGCTTTTGAAAGGGTTCTATTTCTTCATATTGTGTCAAATTGAGTCCTCCCGACTTTAGTAACCCGAGTCCTAACTATCACTTGCAAGTATGCGTCCCTATCATGGGAAGTAGGAAACAGTTCCTCGACACTCCGTATTTCTGTCCACCCGTATAATATAATATTACGACCTTCTTCCAACACCTCATTTGACCCTTGATTTCGCCCTTGATGATCAGTTGTAGCAACTTGTACTTTCCTTCTATGGGCACATGAAAGGGCACTTAAAGAATATCAACAGCAAAGCAAGAAAATGACCCTGTTGAAAATGAAAATTTATTTTAAAATTATTCATATGTTATGTGCAAGATGAACATGGTACTTGAGATTTAAAATAAAAGGATATTAAAAAATCTCAACGCGTCTCGTCGAAGTAAACTGATTTTAGATATTTTAAACCAAAGTAAGTAAGAATTCCTGGGAAAAGATGTGAAAGTTTTCCACGAAAGAGATTGACGTAAAGACAGGTGAAGGATTAATGTTGGATAAATTCTAAGACTTTGACATCCCACAGATGCTAAGTAAAATTCATCAGACAAAGTAATGGAATTGAAAAAGTTTTAAACTTTAAAGACGAATTTAAAATAAAAAGTTAAATGGTTAAATATATCTACTTGATAAACTTTTGTTATATTTTTATTTTCTATTTTATGCGTCCTACCATAACTCACTTTATGTTAAAACATGTAAGTACATTATAATATCAAACGTATTGCATGTATTCATGAATACATGCAATAAACATACAAGTTGGCTTCTTCGTGAAAACAACAAAATTAAGGCAGTTGGGATAGGTGGCAAACCTTTTCGCTGAATTGAAGATGTTAATTGACTTTTACGGGAGGTTTTCCGAACACCTGCCGTTAAAAATTTATTAACAATTGCAGATAGAAATTGAAATTCAATATTAAAGTAGATAACTTTGAGAACTTTAATAAAAAAAATACGCACATTGTTATTTTTGGACATATTTACCTTCTATTTATATCTACTTCCTTCTCTAACCTAAATAAACTTCTTCTTGTGTGTTTATTTTTATTTTTAATTCTTTACTGTACATAAGTAAGAAATATTTTTTTTAAAGATTATATTTAATATTTAACACAGAGAACGAATTTATCCATTATTTTTTCTATTTAATCCTTGTGTAACACCACGTATTTTTTTTATGGCATAAACATAACATCACCCGCCGGATACAACTCACAGCCGCTACCGAAACACAGGAAGTATCTATTAGTCACCCGATTTGCCGATAGATGTCTCATCGATGGAATGTTCCCGAACCTTCTAGAACCTTCCAGAACAATCTAACCGGAAATAGGAAGGCGGAGTCCAAGGCCAAGGTACATCCCCCTCCATCGTGACATCCACCACCAAGGCTACGATCAGCTGTTCCTTACTGCTGAAAGGGTATATAAACAGGAACACTCCATACAAACGGCAGATCGCATCGGCCCATCCTGGGCCTAGGTACTCCCTATACCTATATGCTGGTCACCTGCCGTGCTGTGCTTTCACGGGCGGTTAGGTGGTGCATTCCTATAGGAAGGCGGAGTCCAAGGCCAAGGTACATCCCCCTCCATCGTGACATCCACCACCAAGGCTACGATCAGCTGTTCCTTACTGCTGAAAGGGTATATAAACAGGAACACTCCATACAAACGGCAGATCGCATCGGCCCATCCTGGGCCTAGGTACTCCCTATACCTATATGCTGGTCACCTGCCGTGCTGTGCTTTCACGGGCGGTTAGGTGGTGCATTCCTTTCTTACCTATACCTATATGCTGGTCACCTGCCGTGCCGTGCCTTCACAGTCGGTTAGGTGGTGCATTCCTACATGCTAGTTCTTCCTAGTGAGGTATAGCATCCCAAAACCACTACCTATATGCATGTCACCTGCCGTGCTGTGCCTTCACAGTCGGTTAGGTGGTGCATTCCTTGCCTGCTGGTCGTTGGGACTCTAGCGGAGTCCTCAACGGAGCAGTGTTCCTCTGATCCTCCTTGTTTATTCCATGTCCTGCAGTAAAAAGTCCGGGGATTGGAGACGTCCTCTCTGCCGCATTACTCAGTGTTGGTTAATTGTTATAGGATCAGTGTGGAAGTTTCATTGTGGTATTATTAGTATGGTATTCAGAAGGTTTCAATGTATAAATGTAAAAAGTGTTAAAGTTGTAAATAAAAGTGTTCATAGTTCATAGTGTTTATTGTTTAATTCTCTCGGTATACCCCTTCAAGGACTACACCTGGCGCCCAAAGTGTTTATTATCTTGTCTCTCTGCTCTCCCCTTAAGGGAGGAAATAACTGGTGTTATACTTGTTAATTAATCTAATATAAATTAAAAGAATACCTAAGAGAAGTATCTGAACAGTGTTTTTTGTACAATACTTCTTAGAGATCATTAAGAAAAATTCTGCAAAAAGGGTTCCTGTAACCTTTCTAAGTAATTGGAAACATTAGTTGTACCCGCCCTTACATATCTTTGAATGTTTAAGAATAGCACTTAATATACCATTCACGCCCTACGTACAAATTTCTTAATGTTTTCTTTTAGTGATTAGGCCTCAATTTTGCCTTAAGTGCTCCCTCGATAAAGCCTTTTCACAACTTACATCCGATAAAACCCCCTTGGGTATTTCATAAAACTAAGCACAACCGAAATGAGAGGCACGCAAATAACTCTATAATGAATGAAGCGGTTGTATTATTTTAAATAAACCCACTCCATGCGCATAATTAGTTAGAATTTGTAATTGTACACTATGTACAAATGTTTCGGGACTTCTATTTATGATTAAAATGGAAAGCACGGGCGTAAACTGATGCAATTTACCCCCTCTCCAAATTTTGATTAAAATATAACTACCTACTTCTACTAAAACTAATAATAATAGTAACTACACATTTTATCTAACAAAAACAAAATTGTTTCAAGTTTCACGATATTTTATTTATAAAATTAGTGACCAGGTTTCGACTCATGAAGTAATTTTCAAACTCTGATTCAAACTCTGAAAAGACTTCATAAGTCGAAACCTGGTCACTAATTTTACAAATAAAATATAGTAAAACTTAAAACAATTTTGTTTTGTTACATGAAATACTCGTAAAATGGAATTTTGCAAAATAAATGAAAACTCAATAAATAAAGTAACTACACATTTTTTATACACAAACCACCGCAAGGGCCCATTCAAGAATCATAACACCTCCTGAACAATAGGGTCTTTAACCTTGCTTTGAACACCTCCACATTATCCAGAGTTGTACTACTATACCATCATGGCATTTCCCACGTCCTTTCGTTGCTAATAAAAATTTAAGACATTCAGACTGGGTGGCAAACCATATTGCTGATTTTAACATGTGAAATCTCTTTATTGTCGAACACTTGCCTTTTATAGGTCTATCTATGTATCTATCTATACCATCACGGCATATCCCACAAGTGGGGTAGCCAGCAGACCAGCTGCATGTAAGAAACATGCAAGCTGTCCTCTTCGTGCCAATATAAAATCAAGACATTCAGGACGAGTGGCAAACTTCATCGCTGAATTTAAGATGTACAATGTCTTAATTTTTTCGAACACCTGCCTTTTATAGGACACTCGAAAAATACGGCAAAGACTAGGAGACAAGACATTCTTTACCGGATGCTCCTCGAAACTATAAAAAAAAAAAAGTTTTTGAGATCGCAAAATAACAAAAAAGTAATCAAAATTAGTATTAAAATATGGGAAAATTTGTATACAAGAAAAAAGACTTCTCGTCCCCCCTGAAATCAGACTAAATATAAGGTAGATCTAAAATAGCTTTACAAAGAGGAGTTCGTGATATTTCTCAAATTCTCATACCAAATTTAATAAAAATCGTTAAAAAAAGGTAGATAGTTTGATGAAATGAAAACATTATTTACTAAAACGGCTTAAATAAGTTGAAAAATCAGAGGTCAAAAAAGGTTCACTCATAGTCGTACTAAAAAAAAAAGAAGCTTTTGGCCCCCTCCCCGCTAAAAAGTTATGGGGTACGCCCTTGATGTATATAATTTACCTTTGTAAGTTGGTTGAAGTTATAATATAGTTCTAATTGAACTATAATATGAGAATTTTATGGAGAAACTTTGATCATTGTACGAATTTATAACAAACTTCTATGTGGACGAATAATTTCAAAACATTGTGTAAAACAATTATACTGCAACCAACATTAAATTGTTGGTACAAGTTATAACTATAATTGTAGTGGAAACCTTAATTTAGGTACATATATCATTTGTATATTTTTATTTATTTTTCTTCTTGAATTTTACTTATTGAAATTCTCAAAACATGTCCCAACTCAGACCATCGTCTCTCCTGTATGACAGAGACTGTTGTTCTTATAGACAAGCATGTCAATAAAATATAATCGGAATGCCACGTGATAAATAACATGAATTTAACTGTAAATAATAATCGATATGAAATAAGTGATGATGACAAATTAATAATATTAGATTTTCTATCATTATGTTATAATGTCAAAAAGTAGGTAAAAATTATGAAGTTAACACTTAACTTTTTTATAAATACACACTTTATTTTTTATAAATCAGTAGACAATTGATTCGTCTTTTACCAAGACATTATCAATACTAGTATTGTCTTGGTAAAAGACGAAACAATTGTCTACTCATTTATAAAAAATATAGTGTGTATTTATAAAAAAGTTAAGTGTTTACTTCATACCATAATGGAAAATACGCAAAAAGTTACGGATTATATTAAAAATAGGTAATAATTGACTGAAAATATAACTGGAATTGGTCAAAAGAAGAAAATAAAGTATAAATCCAGAAAATATATATTTCTTCAAATTTAAATATCAACAAATTATTTATATATAAGTACATAAAAAAATATAAATTAAATCGTATTTTGTTCGCATCATTCATCTCAAGAGGAAGAAGAAAAAAAAGATTCATCTCAAAAATTATGGAAGTGTTGAATTCGCGGCATTTTTATTTGCCTTCAAATTGCATAGTAACAATCCGACGGCTGCATCTTCGACGCCAGATCCTGAAATGAAATAAAGTATTATTTATCTATATCTACAAACCATCAAGACTAATCTCACAAGTGGAGTAGTCAACGGACTAGTATGCATTCTTCTTCTAAATTTATAGAAAATGGTGGCCTATTCTTTGTTAGAAACTTCACGGAACGGTGAACATTATTATCATAATTACGAATGTTTGGAGTCAAAAAACTTTACTAAAACCACTTAAAATTATTATACGCGCGGCCAAGGTTTCAACAGATTACCTGTCATTCTCATTTGACTCAAATATTGCGCTTGAGAATGACAGGTTACCTGTTGAAACCTTGGTTGCGCTTATAATAATTTTTAGTGGTATTAGTAAAGTTTTTTGACTCCAAACATTCGTAATTATATAACATTAATGTTGTTGACCGAAGGTACTTGTTGGAAGTCCATTTCAAGATAATTGAAAAAAAAACACAATATGTAGTTAACTTCCAAATGACTTTATTAACTTCGCGTACTAGCATTCGGAGACTCTCGTCTCCATCATCAGGCGATTAGTAAAAAAGTAAAATAAGATACAGAGACAAACAGTATTTATAGGATTTGAACAAAAGAAAGTTGGGAGAAGCCCGTGTTGATAAGAATACACAATGAATACTAGTACGCGAAGTTAATAAAGTCATTTGGAAGTTAACTACATATTGTGTTTTTTTTTCAATTATCTTATTCGTAATTATGTTTAGAAACTACCACAACGTTACCGCCAAATCAATAAATAATAATATTATCTTCTTAAATACAATGCAAGGAGGCATGATCCCCGTTTTAAAGTTATATTTTTTCGCAGCATCAAGAAAATCTCTGTATTTTCATTATGTAAAATACAAAACATGAATAATTATTATGTCAGCTCTCTTGAAGTAAATAGAAGTATATGATTGTCGTACAATTAATTTTATTGCAGAAATAAAATAGGAGCAATGTTGTGTGTCACTGTCTCACAGACAATACCAACAACTACTCTGCCCGTTGGAAACAATGGAAAAAAATAAAACACTTGATGCCAAAATTCTCTGGCGAAGTTCTGAGATTTGAAATGCTGGAGAATATCGAAGCAAAGTTACAAAAATATTCGAATAAAAATACTAAATGTACTAAAACTATTGAATTATTCTTTTCTAGGTTTAATTAAATACGTTTATTGATAATCCAAAAGCTGTAACTTGAATATAAAAAAACAATATCATATTATGTATACCAAATGATGGATATAAAGTTGGTCAATTTTATTGAAAGAAATAAATGTGACATTATATTGTTCGGTTTCATATGTGTGCTTATAATTTAAAGGCATTTTTAATTATGTTGAGTATTTTTGTGAATTTTTACCAATTTTTGTGACAACTTCATTGTTATATAATAGACTGCATAAGTTCATGTTGTAAAACGAATAAATAAATAAAAATAAAATAAAATATGATAAACCTATTGAACAAGTTACATCATTCAAATATCTAGGGGTTGAAATTTCTAACAATAGTGACCTGTACAACGAAGTGAGAGAGCAGACCAATAAAGCCTCAGTTGTAGCCGGATGCCTAAAGAGTACCATATGGAGAAATAAACACATGCTAATTGATAATAAAGTCCGAATATATAAAACCTGTGTTAGACCAATTATGACATAATATGGTGTAGAAACAAGAGCAGACACGGTACGAACAAAAAACCTACTAAGAACATCAGAGATGAAAACATTACGTGCTATTGCGGGCAAAACTCTCAGAGATAGAATAAGAAATACTGAGATTAGGAACATATGCAACACGGAAGACATCGTAAGATGGAGTAGGAAAAGGAGACGATTCTGGAGAGACCATGTAGATCGGATGGCTGAAAACAGAATCGTACATATAGCTGCTAAGGAAACACCAGTCGGTTCACGTCCCCGAGGAAGACCACCAAAAAGATGGAAAGACAACTGGTCTTCAGCATCACAAGAGGCATCAACTTTTGACCTAACAGATCGATGATCTACATTAAGAAGAAGAAGAAAAAGAAAAAAATATATAATCTGTTGACTGAGTTGTTGAGTTTCATATGAAAATGTAGGAATAGAAAAAAGACGCATAAAACAAAATTAAACATATAGGTACATCTCGTTGAACAAAATATTCAAAAAAAAAATCAGGAAGGATTTTGACGAGGGGAGCTTCTCAGGTGAACCGTAAGCCCTTCCTTATAAAGAATTTGCACGAAGAATATGGATGACATAGTAACTAATATTTTTGGAACATCCCTAGATAAGAGAAGTGACCCTGAATAAAAATTCAAAACCAAAAATAAAAGATATTGTTCAAATATAAAAGATATTGTTTTTCAACCCAATTAAGAATAAATAATATTACAAATAGTCTGCGTTTTCATTATTTGAACTTTATAATTTAAACTTTATTGTCACTTTATCCAATTCTCATTCCATCTCTACAATTTAGTGCCAAGTGGAATTTTGATGTTATAGAGTTTTTTTTTTCCCGCATTCAATATTTTTATTATACATATATTATTTGAGCTGTTTAGTGCAACAAAAGCTTAACCCACGATCCAGTTTTTTTTTAAGTTTCCTCTTTTGAATATCCAATACTTCCAGAGTAATCCAATGGAAAAAAAAATTAAAGTTGTTAAAGATTTGTAGATTAAAAATGTTGATATGTTATCTCTAAAAACTGGTATAGTTATAAGTAATAAGTGATTATTATTGAAGATGGATGTAAGTCCGAAAAGCTTTTAATACTTAAATATCACTCGAGTGCAAGTGAACAATATTTTCATTTTATATATTTTATAATCTAAAATAAAAATAAAGTGATATATGTTTTGACAATAACTTCGTAGAATTCTGAATTTATTTTGATACGTCGTGATTATTTTGATACGTTTAATGTAGATTTATAAGCGACTGGTCTCACTTGTGGGATGTGCCGTGATAAAAACAATGAAAATTCATATCTCAGAATAAACCTTGGCAGGGTTAGGCTTTTGTTCCACTCAACAATTCATTTTTCTTCCTAATAAAAATAAAATACATAAACGTATTCATATGGGCAAATACAAAATAAAAAGGCAAAATATATCGACGATTTAGAATAAACATTATTATACTCATTCTATTATATTTTGTTTTCCTTTTGTTCTACGAATTAAGATATCAAAAAATTTCTACTAAAAATAATATAAAAAGATAACAAAATATCTTATACAAACACAAATCCAATATCTATAAAAAAATTGTAAAAAATTATATTTTTTTTATTGCATAGTAGTCCAATGGAATTTTTTTTTTTGAAGATTTGTAGACTAAAAATGTGGAGATGTGATCACTAAAAGTTGACAAATATTTGGGGATTTAAGATGAGGAGATGTGATCATTAACAGTCTTATTAATAAACGTGGATTAAATTTCTAGAAGGAGATGAACCACCGATCAGACAAAAAACGTATTGATAAACGTTGATCAGCTTGAACCTAGTTTAAAAGTGGTTGATCCGCCTCTCGAGGTGGTTTAAGTAAGGTGATTTAAGTAAGGTGGTTCAAATCGGCGTCATCTGCCCGCCATGTTGGATTTTACGTCAGATGTTTGCTATGCGGGTTTACATGTACGTTTTGCAGCTATTTTACAATTTATCGGAGTTAGTTTGGGTTAAAAATACGCTTAAGTAGTATCCGAATGTGAATTTAATTCAATCAGTTGTTTTTCTTGTGATAATAGACACTTTTTCGTGTGACAGAACACCAGTTTCGTAATTTGTTTTTTGATAGACGCATTTAATTGTTTCGTGACAGAGATACTTTTTTCCATGTTGTATGAAAGTTATATTGATTGATTCTGATGAGAATTATTCCTGTACATCATTTGAATGTAAAAGGGAAAGCAGAAAATAAAATTTTACTGATGGCTAGTAATGCATATTGTGCGCAGTGTTATGTTATACCCATATCACTGATTGTGTGTCAGATTATGATTTATTTGATAAATAAATAAAATATCATTCCATTATTACATTTGCTTTTCAATTATACAAACCTTCCTCATCATATTTTATATTTCTGTGTATTTGGGTACAAAATGTCAGATGAAAAAACCAATACAGTGGAACCTCTCATAACGAGTATTCGCATAACGAGCAAAAAAAAAGTGAAAAAGTTGCTCCCATAAAAATGGATAATTATTATTTGTCATAAATTCATATTTTTATTTAGGTACGTTTTTTTTCCTAATCTAAATTGTATTTTAAGTTGTAACACTCTTTTATAAGTAATTTTATTTGAATAAACTTTAATAAAAAAGTTCTCCAAGAATACTTATTCTTTCGGCATGGAACGCATTATTGTATTTTACATTGATTTCTATAGAAAAAAATGTTTCGCATAACGAGTAAGAGTCTGGAACGAATTAAACTCGTTATGAGAGGTTCCACTGTAAGATAATTTTGACAGCCGCTTGTTTGTTTTGAATTTGTCTGTTTACCAGCGTCGTGTAACATGGCAACCAACATAATAGAGCGAATTTTCGAGTTGCCATATGAAATCTTTTATATAAAGTACAGATGTCTATGGTACGGATTAAATATTTTTATTAATAAAGAAAATTTGATCGGTGGTTCAAACGCTTATAGGCGGATCACGAAATCAGTGGTTCAACCATGGTTTGGCGGATTTTTATTAATAAGACTGTAAAAGTTGTTAAAGATTTGGAGATTGAAGATATGTAAATGCGATTGCTGAAAAGAATGGTTGAGTAAGAAAAGTCGGCGTTCATATATTAGAAATTACTTGAATCTGGAAGAAGCGAAAGAAGTATGTAAGGATAGATCTATATGGCGTTCTGTTCTCTCTGCCTACCCCACTTGGAATACAGCACGAGGATATAGTATAGAATAGTAAGAAGTTCCTTTAGTGTACTGATTTTTATGTCAATTAATATATTAAATCAGTACTTTTTCAACACTTTTTTGTAGAAAAAACTTTTAAGAGCTTTTGTTTTGACTTTCAGACTAAAGGTAGACACCTAAATTTTTAAACAGCGAAGCTTCGTGAAACTACTTAGAAAGCACCTTTAATTTTGTAATTAACCTAAACTCCTTGCAAACGTAGTCGGTTAATAATATGAACTTTACAACTAGCTTACCTAAAGATTGAAAAATAGTGATTTTATCTGTTGGAGGTTTTGGTATCCTCCCTTGAATCACTTCACCCAAATCACCTTGAATCGTCAAATGTGGCAACTCACTCTTTGCGCTTATTTTACTTTCGACATAAACTTTGGCTCTCTTGTATATCTCTGGAGATAGTTCTGAGCCTCCGCGAGTAACTCCAATTGCTGAAATTAAAAATAAAATATCATAATTAATCAGGGTTGCTGCAACTACCAAATGTGGAAATGGGGTAAGAGGGAGTTTCCGGAATGCGACTGTGAAGCTCAGTTCTAAACGATTCAGCATCTGGTGGAGGAGTGTCCAGGTAGAAGATACGAGGGCGACTGGATGGACAATGGACATCCATGAATCAATCCCAGAGGCAGTGCAGTGGCTTTCTGAACGAGAACCAAGAATTTGATATGGAATACTTAACTATTATTAATGCAAGCCGAAGCCATATAAAAAGTAAGTAAAATAAGTATCATAATTAAAAGGACTAAAGACACACCTTTTTGCTGGGAGTTTCGGGTGATGGATACGATGAATGGCGCCCTTGAGGTCATGTTATGAGTAAACGGCGCTTTACAAATTGTCCATATATATATATATATATATATATATATATATAAATAATAAATCAACATATTTCCATTGTATTGATTCAACAGTGTTATTTAATTAGATTATTCCTACTGAATAAATTTTAATATAGTTATCGCATTCTGTTGAGTATACATGTCAACTTACAGCAACCATCTTTATGATTGTGTTCGAGGCTGTTAAGAATAATTTATCGTTGGTTGACTTCCTGAAACACTAGATGGCGCCAGAAAGCGACACGTTTGCTCGACAAATGTCGAACATAGTGGTTTTCAACAGGATTGATGAGATAGGTGAAAGTACTATGGTTGGAATGCATTTAAACCAGTCTAAGCCAATTCGTAGGTAAGCATCGGAACACTTTTCCTGTTTTGTACTAGGGGGAGTAAGCACAACGTATTGATTGTGCAAATTGGGTTCCGTTGAGTAATATTACTTTTTTTTATTAAAAGATATATCTGGGTTTTGTTATAAACCCAAATACAACCTTATACGCCTTTCACAGTAAGCTAAAAGCTTGTGTCGTGAAGGGGAGTTTGCCGGCATCTGGGATCGAACTCCGGATCTCTTGTTCTTTAGGCCGAGACTCGACCTCCAAGCTACCGACGAACTCAGTTAAATGAATAAGTTAAGCCTAAATATTTAAGTATTATTTAATCAGAAAAAAAACATTATTTCCAAAATAAACAGACATACGTACAACTGTTATCACTAAAGTTTCTTTTAATTGTACATTATAAGAATTCCCTATCAATAAACCTCATATAAGGCTTTCAGAAAAATAGGGTAGTCGGAAACGTCATCTTTCACTAATTATCAAATAGTGTGTTTCAGTGGCGGGACTAGACTTTTTGTATTGGTCAACTTTCGTCGTGCATATTTTAATTTTCCCCCGCCCCATCACCATTTTTTTTTAATTTCACGATCTCATCGTTTTTTTTATTATAATTTCTTTAGTCAGCTTCTTGCCTGCTAATTGCTTTGCTTTTGGTGATATGATTATTATCAAAATAAGTTCACATGAAAACAAGTTTTTTTTTTCATTCATATCATCCACGATATACAAAAAACACATATTTGGAAAAACGAATATATTTGTAACGTTTGCATTTTAGCAGAAATTCCATAAGTATACATGCTGTGAGAGAGCTTTTCATTGCCTAAATAAATAATAATTTTATAAATAAAAATATATTTTAAAATATCAATTGCGACATAGATTGACGTATGTGTGAAACCATAGAGCATTGGGGGATATGATTGTGATTAGGGTTGCATATTATGTTCCTACAGAGAGCTACAAATACATTGATTGATCAGTTTCCAGGCTTCTCCTCTACTAATTTAACAACTGATTGATTAAATATCAGAGTAGAACTACATAATACACTATGTTACATTCAGGATACCTTTATACTGAAGCCGCTTGTAATTATTGAGTGTTGCATACATTATCATGAGATGAACTTAAACATACCTACATATATTTATGTATATTTGTATGCATGTATAACTTCACTTCCTACGCTGTAACTGAGTGACGTAATTTGAATCATTGGAAAATAAGCAAAGATTCCTAAAATGTTGATAAAAATACTTTTCAATTTCTGTGTTAATATGTAGTCTTGAAAGAATAAATATTTGAATTGTATACATCCAATACGACCCAATCACCTTGTAAAGCTTCTACCGAGAGGATATAATTTATATTATGTATAACTGAAACCAGCTTTCTGCAATTAGAAAGCCTTAGCGCCAATTAAGTCACCTTCTTACAATACATTCAAACTTTATGTCGTTGACATAGTTTATTTATTTATTTTCATGAACACACGAGTTATGATTAGGCCTAGAGCAGCCTATATCATACCAGAGAATTCCAGTAACATGAGCGTGGGAATGTCCGCGTATCAGAATCTCAGTAATATGATCATGGGAATGTTTGCATATTGACTATAATAAAATAGGTCATTCCAATGCACATGGTACTAATGCACAAGGTACCAATGCCTGGAAACACTATATAAAGTATTCCACACTGGGAACAGTCGTCAGTACCTAATTAGTCAGCCCAGTGTTAATATTCTGTCGTTCAGTTAATTATTACTTTATCAGTTTATTATAATAAGTCCTGTTGTTAAATCCTGGTCTTGTCTTAAATTGTATTGTATTGTGTAATCAATTAAATATCATTGTGATTCTTTAATTCAATACTTTTATTCAATAAATAATAAAATCAATTGTGTAACAATTAATATTATACTTTAATAAAGTGATTTTAAATAATCTTTTTTTGAGTTTTTTTTGAGATTCGCCTGGCCGCGAATCGTAAATCACGGCGTGACCCTTTTACAACAACAAGCACAAACAGACGCATTAGTCAAAAAAGCATTTTTGTATAAATTTAGATAAAGTTGATATTTTCAACCGACGGTACTTGGTGGAAATTCATGTTGAATTAATTAAAATAAAACACTTATTTGTAGTATATCCACGGTGACTTTTTATTGGACGCGAGCCGGCTTTCAAGAGCTTCCGCTCTCATCATCAGGCTGGCGAAAAGTCTTTTTTTTGAGTTTACACTTTTCGCCAGCCTGATGATGAGAGCGGAAGCTCTTGAAAGCCGGCTCGCGTCCAATAAAAAGTCACCGTGGATATACTACAAATAAGTGTTTTATTTTAATTAATTAAGTATAAATTTAGAGTAATTAATTAATAAGCAACAGTCAATAAAATAAATAACGCAAAGTAAAAGAAGTCAATGGGAAACAATAGTTCTACGATAAATAAATTACAATAATATGTCAAAGAAATAATACAATAATACTGAACAAATAAAAACAAAGATGCTATTAGGGTAATAATTAGTAACGCTGTATTGTGAAAAAGAACGTCCAAGCCATTCAAATACATAAAATATTTTTGTATGTTTATATATTATTTGCAAACATCAATTATTTATTTATGAATACTGCCGAGTATTCAATGAAAATAAATGTTGAATAAGATGGTTTGAATCATAACGTATTTGGGTTAAGTGCACCTTTACCAGACTTAACCGATTCATAAGCATCGAGACACCTTTCCTATTTTCTCACTAAAACAAATTTGTCAATATGTTGGCTATGCAGGGAGGTATCTGTTGAATAAATATTATCAAGATACTTAATAGACATACAAGCTGTCCTCTTTGTGTTAACAAAAGTTAAGAATTTCAGGAGAGTTGGTAAAGGATTGATTGATAAAAACGAAATTCCCATAAAGTTATAGATACTCTGCTACGGTGTCATTAATAATGTAAATTGATTCAACATTACTACCACTAACTAACTACCAGAGTAGCAGAACGTGATATGGGTGAACCGAGAAGATGATAATAATAATACAGTAACATGACTACATATCTCCTCATATAGTGGAAACGTAATGTGTTGGATATTATGTAATACAATAGTTATAATATGGTATAAATTATTCAGCATTGCAACTGACACAATAACAATATTGTGATAGATAATCCTAATATTATTATGATTTATCTATTAGAGATTGTTCCACATTAAACCATCGCTTCAATATGCGCTCCTGATACATAAATGTTTGAAATATACTTTTATGCATAAATTGTCAAATATTGAAAACATTTTCGATTTAAACACGTTGAAAAATATTGTTTTAATTGGGTAATTCAAATCCAGAAAAAAACAGTTAAAATTTATCACATGTCAGAGATCCCTTCAGATGCAAAAATATTGAATCAAAATGCGTTAACTATTCAATAAAATAAATAATAGTGGGTAAGTTACACGAAACTGTAATATTGAGATAAATTCATCCGCTGTGAATCTTATTTTGTTTAAACTATTTTATATCTTAATGCTGGAAAAATTATAGGAAAAAATACAAAAAAATAATTGTTATCAAATTATTCAAAATAAAGATTTCTACTTATTCAATTTGACTCCAACAGAAATACTTAAGTCAAATTAAATATTTATTCGTAGAAATAAAACATCTTCAATTACTCATTCCATTTTGGAAAACAACTCAGAAATACATTTCAAAATAATTATAAAAGGCTTACGTTACAAATTGAAGAAGACATGCAATCTTTTTTTAAGACCAGCTCTTTAAACCTTTTAAAATGAACACAGTATAAAAAAAATATTGCATTTTTTTCACACTAAAAACACTGAAGTTTTAATAAGGATTTATACTTGCAAAGAGCGCATTGGTTCGTCTTGATAAAATTTGGATAAGCCGTGGGATCGTGAGAAATACAAAGATTGGTGTTAGGCTCTTGCTATTTTTATACGTGGCTGAAAGGTAGACGCTGTAAGCTAAAGAGCGCGCGAATATTGATGCATTTGAGATGTGGTGCTGGAGGAGAATGATCCGAGTGCAATGGACTAATCATTAGACCAATGAGTCCATACTTAGAATCTCTCAACTGCGGATAGCGCGTCATTGCGAGAAAAAGCCTAAGAACTTGGAAATATTGACGTGGAAGGAGCCAAAGATAAAGTGAACAAATTAAATAGACCACACAGAGCTAACTGCATTAGTATTGCTCGAATTAGAGACAGATGTTCTATAGAAGGAGGCATTATGGTAGGTCACGATTCTCAGTATTGAGAGACAGACAAAGGTGATGTTGATACAGGAAAACATATTTGCAAACAGGTCAAAATATTAATATTGACAAAGGGATTCTTGAATTCAGTTAATTCAGTTGTCTTATTTTGAAAAGATAACAAGAATTTTTAAAAGAATTTGAAAAGGATGGTAGTATAAAATATAATCTGGTTGAAATGAGTTTTCAAATGAAAAGATTTCTTAGCGTATGAGTAAAATGTTCGAATATTAATTTTCTCTTTCATTTATTTCACATTGACAGTTCTGTATTATGAAGAAAGAAAGTAATTACCGCTTGTGCGATATCAAACACTTGCTCTATAAAATTTGCCGACAAATTGATTTGCGAAGTATCCGTGAAACTTTATGATTGCCTGGTATCAATGGAGTTTGTTCTTAGATACAAAAAGTAATAAATTGTTTTACAGTAGTAAATAACAATAAACTATATTTATTTTTATTTATACTCCACTTCAGACTTGAAATGCAGATCTCGCAAGTCCATATTATCATCAGTTAATACAAGTCGAACTAAACAAACATATGAATTTTGTGTTATGGATAAGTATCACGACAGTATTATTATATTCAATGCACCAAACAAAATAAAGATATTTCACCCCTACGCAAGACAATATTATGAAAAAAGATAAATGAACCATGCCCTTTTTGAAATTCGAACCCGGCATATTTTAATTCATAGGCTAATTGGCCGTCATATTATAATGTATAAAAATAACGAATAAATTGAAACAACCGTCTCGTTCTACTACATATAGATTAAGGCTCATAAGTCGAAAGACGTATCTCTCTCTAGCGCTATTTAATCTATAGTAGAATAAAACTTTTGTTTTAATATATCTTATTATGAAATTCTACTACTAGTGTACCAATACCATAAAGTAATAAAAAACACATTAACATACCATTGATTAATGCATCTGCTTTGACCCAATCGTCCTGTATCAGGGGTTCTGAAGAAAATGTAGTAGTGGCTATGACATCAGCATTTGAAACACAATCCATGATAGTGTTACAAACTACAGCGGGAGCTCCTAGCTTCTTCAATTCTTCAACAACAGATTGTGCTTTGGACATTGTACGGTTCCAAACACGAATCTGAAAAAGTGAAAAGGAAGCTTAGGTGTGTTCGCAATTTCTTTCAGATGCTGCATAAGCTTGTAAACTTTGACAAAATGATTTGCAATGATGAAGTTTATCTAGTTAAATATTGAGAAGATTCAATATAGCTGATCAAAAAATGAACATCTATTAAACTATCATGAATTGTTCCATAAATGAGGTAGCCAGCAGACTAGTTACAAGTGATAAAAATACAAGCTGTCTTCTCCGTGCCAACGAAAAATAAGGTATTCAGGATGGATGGCAAACCTCATCTTCTAGTTTAAGATGCAAAGCACTTGTCATTTTCAGGACATTCGAAAATTAACAGAAAAAAGTGGGTGAGTTTATTTTGCCGGGTGCTCCACGGAACAAAATGCTCAAGATAAAAATAATGCGAGTGAATGTCTACGCCCTTAAATGAATGCCACGATTTTTTTTAAAGATATATCTGAGTTTTTTTATAAACCCTTATACAACCTTATACACTTTTCACAATAAGCTAAAAGCTTGTGTCGTGAAAGGGGAGTTTGCCGGCACTTGGGGTCAAGCCACGGACCCCCTTTTCATGAAGCCGAGACTCAACCTCCAGGCTACCGACGAACTCATTAGAAAGAATGAACACCTGGCTTTCTGAATGCTCCTCTTTCACATTATACTATTTTTATGATAATAACATCAGAGCCGCTATTCTCGTTGGTTTACTGTCTCTAGATAAGGATCCTTAATTAAAGATAGCTGTCCCTTGCGAAAGATAAATTGGTATTCTCGATGTATCGAAGTTAAGGACAATGCACTTTATGGATAGGTGTCTCTATAAATACGCGTGGATCCGTTATTATTAAAAAAGCGACAAAATAATTAATAAACATATTGACTTACTTAGAATTGCAAAAGTATTTATTTAAAAAAAAAATTAACAATAAATTAGTAATAATTAGGTTATTTCCCACTGACAGATGGTATCCTTACGCGATAGCGCGGGGTAAAATGCCGGCGCTAACTTAAGGATAATTTTAAAGACAATGCACTCAATTATCTCTATGATAAGGATTCCTTATGTCAAAAATTTTAAACGAGAATAGCAATTATCCCTAACTAGAGATAGCTGTCCTTACTACTGTCCTTATCTTTTAAAAACGGAACGAGATGAGCGTTAGAATTGTTATGGAAAGAGACGCAGAATTTGAAGATAGTTACAATTATTGAAATCGAATAGACTTTTAGTAATTTATTTGTTCCCTAAGGAAATTGAAACTTTATTGAAAGTGGCAATATAAAATTCCATAAAAGTAGGTTGTACATCACGTAGTAAATAGAATTGCCCAACTAACTATAAGGTATAACTTATAATTAACTGAATCCCAATAGAGAACGAGCTAATATACAGAGTATGGTCTAACTGAGTACTTCCATTAAACTAAGTTATTATTTGAGTGACGCTGTTCGCGTTAATAAACTTGAATTATTAGATAACTACTAACAAAGCAAGTAATTCCCGAATTTCTGTTAAACTTACACAACCGAACTTACAAAAAAATTTATACTTGAACAACTAGATGGAAGTGTATTAATTGAATCGTTGTACACGTAGTAGAATTCCATAATTATGTAATTTGAAACAAGTGTTTCTTTCTACTATAGATTATTGATTCCGAGAGAGACGTCTTTCGACTTATCAGGTCATTATCAATCATTGATGATTACAAGATTAATAATGAACTGATAAGTCGAAATACGTCTCTCTCGGAATCAATAATCTAAAGTAGAAAGAAACACTTGTTTCAAATTACATAACAGATGGAAGTGGTTCGTAATTAGATGGAAGAAATCACTTCATAGTGATAATCTAGCCACTGCATATCGTCCTGTGGGCCTAGTCAAAACACATTTTAGCGTTACGTTTTCGTTCAAACGTGGACGACGTTGCGAAAACGCTTCAATTTTCGTAGCTACTTGTGTATTTTAGCTACGTTCTAAAATTGACACGTTCTCGCAATGTCGTCCGCGTTTGAATGAAAATAAAACGAAAAAGTAACGCTAAAATGTTTTTTTTTATGGGCACGGAGAAGACAGTTTGCATGTTTATAACGTTCAGCTGGTCGGCTGGCTACCAAACTAGTGGGATATATCGAGATGGTTTATTAGTACTTAGTAGAAGTAAATTACTGCTACCTTTGTTAAAAATAATCAAAAATTTAATTTCTACCGGATAAAAAGTGTTCTTTACTCAAATTATGTATTTTTCGCCGTTGTTGTTCTTCAAATGAAATATTCTTGAATAAATCGAACCAACTTGAAGTAGTCACCCGCCTCCATTTAAAGAGAAACTTGGGTAAAGCCACGAAACTCAAACATGAGATTTTTTTTAATGGTCGATTGTACTCTTGAAGATTATAACAAAAAATAAGATATTATCTGCTATTCGAAAACACGAAATTGGTATTATTTTTAAAATAAAAATCAATAGTCTAATATTTGAAAAAGAAAAAACTGTAAAAAAATGTAAGATCCAGATTCTAGTATTCCAAATATAGATCTCCTAAATGTATATTTTATTACATCAGACACAACTTATTTCATTACTTTGTACAGTTTTTCTTTTCATATTTTAAAGATACAAACGATACATGTTTTCCTTTGATTCAATATTTATTCAGCAAGTATATAAACGTGTTATGTTTTTCAGCAGATAACATTTTCAGTATTATTTTACGTAGGTATCTTATAAGTCAAACTGGAAGTCGTTAAACGAACTTAAAGATGGATTTTATTTGATTTTTGAGATAAAAGGAAAACGGTATTATTTGAACTTTATACGATTTTCTTTTATATCAATTGCGAAAGATTTTCTGTCTTAAAACTATGAATATCTTAATAAACCCAAATACATCGTACTATGCTACTGCATTATGTTTATATCATGGATGTGAATGAGGTTACTTAACTTTTTCAGTGCGAGCCACATCTATGTTTGGGCGCTATTGTCCGTGCCACTGCTGCTATCCACAAAGATAGATGTGTTAGCCTATTTGGGTGAATATCTTTTCATAAAGAGGCATTTATTGACAACATTTGTTTGTAAAAAATATATTTACATATATCTCACGATATCTTGTGGATATCTAGACATTTTTATTATTGTAAAACAAAGAAATTTGATTTAGAAATATAATGAAAAATCTTGTACGTTTTCGTCATTTAAAATACGCGCCATCATCTTGCGTAAGTGTATGTAAGTCTTGGAACCGTATGCAAAACATGAAGATTATGGTTTTAGGTGCATAGTACTTAAAAAATAAAACATACAAAGTTTATCTTATTGATATAAGATAATGTTTATTATAAACTTACATCCGTAGTAGCTTTGCATTTTTTTATTACGTGAAATACATACCTCAGTTTTAAAATAAACATACCTACATATTTTACGTGAGTGACGGTACCAGAATGGTATCATGTAGGCAAGCGAAACATGGATGTTGCTGAGGAAGAACGAAAGTGGAATAAATGCGGTGAAGATGCGATCGTTGAGAAGAATGGTTGGTAAAACGCTGCGTGATAGCGCGAATAAGCGTATGCAAGCAGAGTGTTGTGGATAGAATGCGCGTGAGTGAACTACGATGATTTGGACATGTTGAACGAATTAACGACGAAAAAATGACAAAGAGGATATACTTATCTGAAAGAATTCATCTTCTCCATCAAAATATTTCTTTCAATATCAATTATCACAAAACCATTACAAGAAACAGATGCTATTTCTTTTTAAACTCTTAAGCCAAATCTTTATATCACAGATAGAGAAGACTAAATGCCAATTGAATCTCCTTGCACACTTATGTCGCTTTTTAAATACTCATTCGATTTCTCATGCATGCACATTAATTTCTCTTATACAACATCCAGCCGTCGGGATTAGCATCGACGTCGTTGCGAATCTGAACCACATAGCCGAAGAAATAGTTAATGTAAATAAAGTTAGATAATGACCTTTCCGAGCCTTAAAAATATCTATAAGAGTACTCAAAGGCGGATTTATCACATATGCGATTTCTTCCAGCCAACAAATTGATCTTCCTCTTTTACTGTAATTTCCTATAAAGTGAAGGTATTCGTAAAACACGTACAAGACATTAACAGCGATGAGTTATGCCACCCTTTCGGAACTCTCTCTTATTTATTTTGTAAAAAGAGAGGACAGCTTATAAATGTTCTATACATACAGTCGGTTTGCTGACTACCCCACTTTTATAAAAATTGATAATGTAAATAATTATATAGAAAATAAAGTAAACTCTTTTTAAAACAACGAGTATTTTTGTGTGATTGTCTCTAGATTTGATAAGTCAAGTACCTCTGAAGATATAAAATAAAGTTATTTTCTCCAAACAGCTCCAAGAAACTTTACTTGCCCGTCAAAACTTCATAAACTTGTTTTGTGAAACAAATAACATCGTATATTTCTGGAGAATATAACCAAAGTTTTATAATAAAGATAATAGATATAAAACACTGCTTGTGTTATTTGAAGTATGATTATTTCAAGTATAAAATTAATATAACCAGTAAAAAAAACCTTGATAAATATTACAAAAAAGGTTCAGGAATTATTCTGCAAACGCTTATATTAAAAAAATAATCGAAATGACTCAATTCTTACAAATTACTTAATTTAATTTGAATTTAGACAGAACCGAGTTCACTTATTCCACCTTTCCTATTGTCACGATCTGAATATCTATTTGCTATTTATTAGGTTGACAAGAATTTTATTCCATATCTTATATTTTTTCACATTGCTCAACTAGCAGCAATCTGGTTTATTATAAGCCCGTAGATCGCCTCACAGTGAGCAATATTTTTGTTTAAAGATGGGGTTTGAATACGAGATCTCTTGATTATACGTCTGAAACGAGACCACTATCATAAATTACTAACTATCTCCCAATTAACAAAGATTATTTATTAAAAACTTGTAATCCTAAACAAATTATTTAAATTATTTGCTTATTAGGTAAGTATACACTTTTTGATGCAAAGTTATCTATTATTGTACCAAATTATCCACGTAAATTGATATTGTATTGTATCTGTTATGAGGGATGAGTTAATCTAACTTGCAATATCAGAAACTCCCCTACGCTACGCGTTTTTAAAAATAACCTAAAATCCACAGATTTATCCTAGATAGTTCCTTCCTGTATCTTAATCCTTAATTTTGTATTATTCATGACACAGGAAACATGACACATATTATAATGTTCTACTTAGGATTAGGTATAGTTATAATTATGTTTAGCATTACTGTTCACATTTAGTATTAATTACACACATTGTCAACATAATATCACATATTATTTTGGTTAGCTGGAAGATATTGCCTCCAGGCAATAAGCTCGCCGATATCGTCCGTAATTCTTTTGATCAATAATGTGTTATTGTTATTAAATAATGAAACATGAAACCGATCTTTCTATAAAAGGGTATGTATACAGTAGTTTGGTACAGTTGAATTTAAGAGTAAGTAAAACTTGTGCTTCAGTAGGTAGTACCTTATATATAATATGAAAGATTATACCAGAGGAAACTTTTACAAAGTCGTGACTTCAGCTCATAAAGAACACAGAAGTATTATTTTACACAGATAGACAGTGAGATTCTTTTTAATAAATTACGAGTTTTCAGTAACAAAAACTTTATTGAAAAAAGATTACTTCCCAGCGATATTTTTAAAGATTTTATAGATATAATATGACATACTCGTAAGTACCATAATTAACGAATACCATGATACTGCTTGGCTACACGTGTATGGATACTATTATGTGACTTATGCATGCCAGAAGACAGACTACCAATTAGATCTTTGGAGGCTGTGGGAGAGGGCAGAAAACCAGTGGGCCGCCCTAGAAGAAGCTAGCAAGGGCAAGGGCTTGTGTGTTGAAAGACTTGTTTTGGAGTGGCCAGAGGTCCTGGAAGTAGCGGTGGACAGGGATCTCTGGAGGAGATACCTAAGCGCAATGGGCCCCCGACCCAACTAGGACAAGGGGAAGAAGATGTATGTATGTATGTATATTTTATACTTTGCAAACTTTACTTTTAAAAGGCCAGTGAATTTATTGATGAATTAAGAAATAAATAAAAATAAAAAGAGATAAAAATATGGAATTGAAAGATTGTTCAAAAACTTATTCGTCTATCGAACAAACTTGAAATACTGATATTTCTTCACATTTATCACCAACTAATTTACTGTTCAAAATTAACAGTTTTTTTATCAATACTCTTGTATTCGGCACACTGGCTATACAAAAACAAAATAAAATATTTGAATACAAATGACAAAAGTTTAATGTACCGTAAAAAAATTACCGTAAAGTTGTAATTTATTCTTAAAGTGCTACTGCGAAATAAATAAGAAAAAAGTGAAAACAGATAGTTTAAATGGAAAGAGATCGTTGATAGTCAAGCAACGTTGTTGTACAAAAAGAATATAAGAAAGATCATGATCCAACATTTTTATTAACGTCTAACTTTATCTATGGTGGAGACAAATTTCCAGTCTGTAAAATACATTGACCGACCAACAAAAAGTCGTGTATTCGTGTTAAGTTCAATTTAGAAAAAACCTTGGAAAAGGAGGGCCTTAAACGATATCATCATTATATAACTGGCAATAAAGATGTTTGTCCAACTTTGTAGGATATAATCCCCAAATTATTATATGTAAACTTTACTATCTTACACAGCCTACACTAAATTGTAACGTTCTACACATTGAGAGGATGTTTTGTGAGTTTATATTTTATGTTGAGTTTTTTTTAGGTTAATAAATACTCAATCAGATATCTCGATTGGAGAACCATGTTTACACTATGTTACATTGGGCAAAATGTAATGGGAAGAAGTAAGAAAGGCGTCCCAACGCGTACAAATTGGCTCTAGGCTGGCTTTAGTGATCACTTTCGGTGTCCATGTCCATGAACAATCATTTAATAAATACTCGTTCAGTCTTACAAATATAATAATAGGTATAATAACAGAGATTTTAATATATGTACAGGTATACTGAGGCACATTTCTTTATTCCATCTGCTATACGCAAGCATATCGCTAGTGTTAGGAATTTATTTGAGTTAGTTTTAGTCCCAGATTCATCATCGAGGAAAATCAATAATGCGAGTAAGTACTATGAACTATCATTTGCATCCCATCACACCCTTCCCTTGTGTGAAGTAAGCAGAAAAAATCAAGCGCCAGTCTGTCCTATCTTAGCGCACATTTTTTGTTATCATAACCTATACGATTCATCGAGCATGGTCTTTTATTCAGTGTGCTCAGCATATGTCCGTCCCGTAGAATCTGGTCTACCTAATATAGCGAAAGCTCATATTTATACGTCCATTTCAGAGGTATATTAAATAGAATGTACATACATACCATCACGCCGCTTCCCTCGCGGGGTAGGCAGAAAGGATCGAGCGCCACTTTCTTCTATCCTTGCACACATCTTTCGCTTCCGTCACTGTCATACAATTCCTCATGCATGCTCTCCTGTTCAACGTGCTCAACCACTGCCTCCTATAGATACGCTCAACACGTGACCGTCCTGTAGGATTTGATATAAATGATCTTGCCATTTAATCCTCGGACGTCCACGTCTCCGAGCACCATTCCTCTCAGACAAATATATCTTCTTAGTCATTCTGTCCTCATTCATTCTTTCCACGTGCCCAAACCATCTTAACTTATTTACATTCATCCTCGTCATTACACTAACTTTCATTCCACATTCCTTTCGTATAACACTGTTACGCACACGATCTCTCAGGCTTTTACCACACATCCTTCTCAGTGATCTCATTTCAACTGCATTTATGCCACTTTCATCCTTCTTTAACCATGTCCACGTCTCACTTGCATACATAAGTGTTGGCACTAAGATAGCAGAGTGCACCAACCTTTTAGCTATTTAAATAGAATGTAATTTGGGCAATATTACATATAGCATTACCATTTTATTTTTCATAATTATTTTGTTTCGTTTCTATTCAAAGAAACTAGTTTCATGAATGTTGTAATCTCTTTCGAACTCAATACTCTAATTTTCTCATTTTGCTGAATTTCTTAATGAGTGGGTTTTTCAAGTCAACAGCTGAATTTGATACAGCAAAATGAGAACGTGTCGGAAGGTTCCTATCAGCCAATTATATAATTATAATGGTTCAACGAACTAAAATGTCACATTGTTAGTTTGTGGTCATATATTTTATGAGTGATATGTCTTTTTTGTTTAAGATAGTGAATGGCTTGGTGGACTCCTCTGAATTGCTTAGGAAAATTGGTTTTAATTGTCCAGCACGTGCTACCAGAGCGCATCGTCTCTTCCGATTGCCAGCATGCCCGGCTAATTATTTTTAGAATACTTTTATCCAACGCAGTTGTTCCAACTATGATTCATTCTTCGGGACTCTTGATATTTTGACTATGGGTCTTGGAAGTTTTAAGAGAGGTTTATCCAGGTCATTGATTGGATCCATTCCACCCTGATTATTTTACTTGCATGATTAATTTTACATACATATATATTTATTTTTATTTTTGCCGATGTTTTTACCTATTTTACCTTCTTATACCTATTTTTAGAATTTGCAATTAATCAATTTGCCATTTGTGTGCCTACAGTTTTTTGTTGCCGTAATTTTATATGATGTTTGTACTTACACTGTAATTTTTTTGATGTTTTTTACTTACTGTGTAGAGTCTTGATTGGTTCACGTATTGTAAATATTTATTGTTGTTGTATTATATTGTGAGATAAACTGTAAGAATCTGTTACAATAAAATAAAATAAATATATATGTTTGATAACAATAAATTTCTTTGTTATACATCAAGAAGTGAGAATTTCGTTATGACTGTGTGTGTTATTATGATCGAAATAAATACATAGGAAGCATAAGAAATATTTACATAATAAGAACATGGCTGTTAGAGATAGTGAAAGTTTGTAAATTTTATTTTTGTGATGTGTTTGTGATAATTGTAATTATCCTAATGGATACTGTCCAGTATCCGTGGTATATTAAGAAAAGAATATTCCAAACCCATTTATTTCCGTGTATAATGTAAAAGGTTGGCGATTAATATTTGGAGCAAGTAAGTGAATTTGTATATTTAGAAAGTTTTTTGAGAGGTACGGAAGATACGATAGAGACTTTGAAAGTGAAAAGTGACCATTGCTAGGATAAACGGTGCACTTTGACCCAGTGTCAAATATGGTAAAAATGTTGGTGCACAAGTATAGTTTTCTGGTACCGATACATGCAAAATTGGTACGCGGTTGAAAAAGGACAGAAATTAAATAAATGCTGTGGAGATACGGTCGCTGAGAAGAATAGTTGGTGAAACTTTGCGTAATAGAGCGAAGAATGAAGATATTAGAAGAATGTGCGAATGCAAAAGGAGTGTTGAGAATAAAATGCTTGAAAATAAGTTATGATGGCTTGGACATGTGGAATGAATATATGATGATAGAATGTAATTTTTTTTCTTAAAAAGGTGTGAGAAAGCGCGGACGTCCAAAAAACACGTGGCTTTGAGATTTGGCGTCTTTGATTCAGCAGCAAAGAAGTATGCAACTCATCCTAAAATCATTTTTTATCGTTTTAAGAAAAAGACGTGTATGTGGGAGATGCCATGATGGTCTTAATAGATAATAGATAAGACATCAAATAAAAAAAAACATATATGCGCCCGACGAAGTTTTTTGGATATTAATAAACTTATATATAGATATGTCTCCAGGTCATTTTATATGAACTTGTGTTACCATGCAAGTAATATAAACATTTCAAGTAAATAAAACGTCTCTCTGTCCTCTAAATTATAGTAGTCCTTTGGTATGTGAAGTGGAATGGCTCCGAATCTTTTGACCCAAGAATCCAATAATAAAGTATGTAGGTATAATAATAATTTTATCCAAATTTCAGAAAACGGAGGGTTTATTTTTCTTCTGTATTCATTTGTACAGAAAAGTCCGATGAAGGTTGAACGACATTTTATTCTATTTGAAGAAGAGATATCTAGAAGGGACCTTTTATTATCAAATTGAGATAGGCGCTTCATTACTTAGTTCTATTCGTACGCAAAGTACCTACATCTCTTTCTGCTTCTTATGCCCGTCACATATTATATAAATAAATAAATCTTTATTGACCATAATTTTACACAAATACATAAACAACAAAATTACAAAACGTGACAATTAACAAAATTAGGCCAAAAGGCGGACTTGTTGCTAGGCAACGTCTTCCAGTCAACCCTAAAACATTAAAATAATAAAAAAAAAAAAAAAAAAATAGGTCTATGCCTACCCAAATAATAATAAAAATAATAAAAAATAAAAATAAATACAGGAACCCAAAGAGAAAAAAGTTTTAAATATATAAATAAATAATTTATACATATACTTACATAAATAATACACACATACAATAAATAATAATAATACATACATAAGATAAAATAAAATACTATAATAAAAACAAATTAAATGTATGTGATACATGTGCAAAAAATTGATATCTGTGCACTCCTGGTGAGGACAAGGGAGAGGGGGGAGGGGGGGGGGAAAGAGCTCTTTATCAAGTGTCAACAAGTTACATAAAATATCATCTAGAGACTAATCTATTTTTAAAAGAAGAAAACGATGAGCTGGTACGAATTGTTGGAGGAAGCTGGTTCCAGAGTCTAGCGCCGTGAATGCTGAAAGATGACATATTACGTGCTACCAAAATTGATTGTAGGTATTCATAAATGAATCATGTGTGAAAATTACTTTTGAATTTCAGTCTATATGAAAACTTTTAGAATATATCAGTAATTTACCTCAAGGAAATCTAAAGATGGAATGATTCTCGTGTATCTTTAACGAAAAAAGCGTTTATAGAATCTATTCACTGTGTCGGTGTTTATGTAGTAGAATATCATAACGAAAGGGAAAAAAACAAATATCTTCTTCTACTATGTATGTGATTTATTTTCGTTACTTATTAGTCCCACTTTCTTCTTTTTTGTTTCGTCACTTGGCTCTGTCGAGTGCATCCACATGGGAAACATCGCAGTTTTGCATGTACATATTGTCTTACTACTACACGCCATCTGCGCTTTGGCCTTCCTCTTGGCCTCTTGCCGGTAACCTTGGTACACTGTCAGTCTCCTAACAAGACGAAAGATGTCAAGATTAACTATGCGCTAATAAGATGAAAGACCTATCTTTTGAGAATAAATCACATAGTAGAAGAAAACAATAATGTTTTTTTTTATTTCGTTAATAGAATCAATACTACAATAATTGGTGCAGTGGCCATTGAGTTTGGGCTTTACTATGAACACAATATTATGCTACAATTAAATATTTTTTTTGATTTACAAAAAATAAACTTTACATAAGTGCAATGTTCCTTTTACCACTTCTCCTAAATGCAGTGTAATATAAAATAAGTACAATAAGCACTGTGTTTTTATGGCTGACTTTTATAAAAGGGAATAAAAAAGTGTATTATATTTGAACATTGCTTTATTAAATCTTGGTGGTTTGTTCTGACTCAAGAATGAAAAAATAATAATAAAGCAATAATGAATTTCTTACTGTTGATACTTTTATTCCTTCTCAGCGAGAGAGAGATTATTTTTTAATGAAAAATAAATCCAGAATTTATCCTTCCAAATTATTGTCGATTTTTCTTTTTTTCTTATCGTTTCAATATGAATAGATAGGTATACGAAAATATTTTAATTTATGAAAGGATTTATGGTCGAACAGAGAGGTCGTCGCGTCGCGTCGCACCGGTGCCAGTTGTGTTTATTGTTGCAGAACAATGCGTTTGTTTATCAAGGCTAAAAGCAAGTTTATCAAGAACTCTAAATAATTTATCCATTTTAGTTGACCTATTTATTATACAGTCGTAAAGTCTTGGAAATTTAAATTTAAGTGCAGTAGTATTATTATGATACTAAAAGTTTAAAGTTTACCCATTTTTATATATCTATCTATAAATGTAGAAATAAATTAATATTGATGGCACTACTAGATTAAGTCATATAAACTTTGTTGTTTTTTGGAATATTAATGACAAGAATGTAATAAAAAGGCCAATTTTGTTCTCGAAATGTCGTGCATGCAAATAAAGATTTTCGATTTAGGTATTGGCTCCATATACCTACTATGTTTTATAATATTAAGCCTAAAAATAGATCTATGTTAAATACACAGAATAGTATGAATCTTGCATGAGAAACTTTGTGAGTGTGTCGTTTAAATTTTGAATCCTGTTGCTATACTATACTATACCCTTACGCCGTGTCCCAGGTGGGGTAGGCAGAGAGAACGGAACGCCATGTTGATCTATCCTTACATACTTCTTTCGCTTCCTCTACATTCATACTATTACTCATACATGCACGCCGATTCCTCTTACGAATATGATCCACGTGGTCAAGCCACGTGGTTCTCAGACACCCGCGCTTACTGACACCCTTCCATTCGTTCCACATGACCAAACCATGTCAATTTATTTACACGCATTCTATCAACAACACTCTTCAACATCCATTCATTCTTCACTCTATCACGCAATGTTTTACCTACCACTCTTCTCAGTGATAGCATCTTCACAACATTATTATTCCACTCTCGTCCCTCTTCAACCACATCCAAATTTCGCTTGCATACATCCTGTTGTACACTATCTTTATTGTAAGGCCGAAATTAAGGTTCATGCAAATGTGAAGATTTTTCAGCGATGAGATATGCCACCCATCCTTAATAACATGTGCGCATGTTTATTACAAGAAGATGGAGCAACTAGATTTAAGGGAGATGCCGTGACGGGGTGGAGTGTATAGATTTACAAAGAAGTTAATTTCAATTTTTATATTTGATTAATAAGATGCAGATCACGTCTTCGATTTCATCTTGTTTTGAATTAGAATTCAGGAAGACGAGGTTTGTAAAAGAAGTCATTATTGTTTCTGAAAACTTATATAAAGTATACGAATATAATTTGAATAAAATCTGCATAACAATGTGTATCCAAAATATTTCTCATCATAAAACAATAATCCATAAGGTAACTTACTATATTTGAAAATGTTTTTATTTCAAACAAATATAATTATGTAAACAGAAACGAAATACCACGTCGCGTTAGAAACATGAAAAAAAGCCTATTTTGTTGTGTCTTTTTTTCTTATTTAAAATGAAGTAAATTTGTAAAATATTTTTAAACAAAATGGAGCAGATCATGAAATATTTAACTGGAGAAGGAGATGGGGGGTAAAAATTTAGAATGTAAGGGAAATCATCAAATTCTATGAATCAGGGACCTAAAAAAGGTCTCAAAGGTAAACAATTAACGTCTCCATTGTAAAGGGTCGCGGGACAATATCAAACGTTGACCGGTCGGCGTTGAAAATATTTTTATAATCCTAATTTTTCACAAAAACGAGTAGTTAAAAAAATATGTCCTTGATGAGTAAGAATTCTTACATCACTTGAAAGCAAGATAGATTGTAAGACATCAAGAAAATTCATGTTCAAAAAAGATTTCTTCAATAAATAATTACACATAAATTCATAAGGCAACACAATACAAACCTAACTATAATATTATCATCAATGTGCACCATACTGGTAACAAACTGTAAGTCGCTGCACAGTTCACCAAATAGTATTTCCAAAAACACACATAATTATATTGGTATAACTACACACCTAACATCAATTAGTATTTCAAATAACACACGTATAGAGGTATAACAACACACTTAACATCAAATAGTATTTCAAAAAACACACATATAGAGGTATAACTGCACACTTAACATCAAATAGTATTTCAAATAACACAAGTATAGAGGTATAACTACACACTTAACATCAAATCGAAGGTATACAACCAAAATGCACTAAGTCAGACTAGAGCTACAAAAGTTGTCAAAAACTATTCAAGTAATTAACATTTTTCCTATGTTTGATTTTGTTTGCAAAGCCTAAAAGTTAATTACCAATATCATCTTAATTAAAGTTCAAATATAACACGGCAAATTCATATTTATCTCAACATTTTTTTTTTCATTTAACTGCCACCATATCATCTCAAAACTAAAATGACTTAGTGCATTGGTTGTATACCCTCGAAATAGTATTTGAAAAAGCACACATATAGAGATATGCACTTAATAAACCTTGTTGACAAAAACTGTGACCCCCTTAATAAATATCTTCCACTCTGTCAAGACCCATTCTATGCAATTAAGAGAAGACTTTTCTTTTCAAGGAGTTCTTCCGATAGTTATTTGGATGAACAAGGCATTTATGTGTCAACATAAAACAATGCCACTAATTTTCGATGCTAGCCCAATACTCACCCATTGCAAGTTCTAAATTCACGTAAGAGATTATACATTTGTGAATACTTTATATAATTAATTTTACTATAGAAACATATTTGTGTCTTAACATTGTCATTTTTTGTCATTTATTCATGCCTATTTCAAAAACACCCAAGTAAATTTTATAAAAGGAACCGTTTATGTGTTTTAACATAGCTTTAATAAAATGTAATGTTTTTTTCAAATCTTAAAAAACTAAGCATATTTTTTATTAATATAAAGTTTCACAAAAGAAATACAAAAAAAAAAGTTCTTTGAAAGTGACGTAGAACTTGTACTTAGTCTGACAGAATTATAAAAAAGCTTTATTGGTTTGAAACTTTTCAATTGAATTATTTTCATTCTAAAAGCATTTCATTATGTGTAAGATCAAAGATAGCTATGTAACTTTGAAATAAAAAATATATCATTGCATACCTCATGAAACTGGAATTGATTGTAGAAAGCCAAAGCATGTATTCTTCCTTGATGTCCTGCTCCAACTATAGCCAGTATCTGTCTGGGACGATCACCTCTTGAACCCCAAAGCGCCTTGGTTGCTGCAACTGTTACAGCAGCCGTTCTCCAAAGAGTCAACTGATCTGCATCTATCATCTGTAAAGATAATAAACTAACTTTGAACATCGATAATTCTATTTCTTTTCTCTATAATATGACTATAGACATAGATATCTCTTGAGGACGATTTCTCAAGACCCACCGAGTTTAGAATTTCATAAACCTTTAAAAGGCACGTGTTCGTAAAACCTCACAAAAAGGCATCAAAAGTGTATTTTTTTTAGTTGGCATGGAGTGGACATGTTTATTACACGCAGTTATTCTGCTGGCTACCCCGCTTGTGGGACATGCGGCGATAGTATAATTATAGTAAATAATAGTGGGTGTGTGATTCTTCTCGAACGTCTGGACGAAAAAAAAAACAAATAAAAACGTGGGAGACCCATTTTGTACCGAAAACTTCATGATGCATTTATTTATTTCCTAATTCTATTATAACATTTCAGGATTAATATTGATTCCAAAGGTTACGTGCATTTAGTCCGCTGGCTTCCTCACTTGTGAGATGTGGTGTTGTATAACAGTAGTAGTAGAAGACGTCTCTATGAAACTAGATAAATTTCTTGATAAGATCTGCGTTGAGAGTAACACCCTTGGATATATTAAACAATATAGATCCCTGTGTATGTACGTTGTTGCTAAGCCATTGACTTTCCAACAAAAGTTCGTTAATTGATTTTAGGAATACCTTATCTTATCAACGAATTTCCTTCAGGAATTTTCTTTTTTACTTCAACCCTATAACGTCTAGGTGAAATCTACCTCCCAAAAATACAATCTCAACGTTTAAGATTTTGTTATTTCCATTTATAGAAAGTTCAAAGTTGAATTCATTATAATTTTTATAGTCTGACAATATTTAATGTCCCAATCAAAACATTTGGTCGAAAATTTACAACGGAGAGTGAGATTTTTTTCACAATATTTCAGTTTAATTATTCCTTCTTTACATAAAAAAAACACCAAAATATTGTAGAACTTAGTATTGTCAACATTTTCACTAGCTACAGGTCTAATTTTGTTGTTAATAAAACAAATATTAGGTACGTGTTGAGTCCTTTTATGGATCAGGATCAGATTTTTCCAAATTCATAGTAATTTATAAAAAAACAGTTTATTATAATAAAACAAAGATGGATATTTCAAATTACTTGTAGAAACCTAACGGTCCTGAAAAGGTTAAATAAGATTAAATGAGGGTTTTTTTCTTCTCCAATTTTTTAATTGTTTAAAAACCTTCAGCAGAGTTTATTTCTTTACAATTTTTTTATTATAAATAGGCAGCTTTCAATAATTACTTCATACTAAGTAAAACTGAAAAAAAACCTTTTGAAAGGTGTTTCTTTTGTAGAATTCTCATGGCCCTCCTCTTGATTGCGAATGGTTTAGGATTGAAGGATAATTCATGACTATTGTAGTCTCTCATACAGTGCCCTTGGGTTTGTATATGTGTTGTGTATGTTTATATGGTTATACGCGTTTATACGCGTTTATAAATGTTTAACACTCATCGTGTGGGTGGGTGTGGGCGTGTGTGTGTGTGTGTGTGTCTGTAGTACATGTGTGTGCATGGGTGTAAATGTATATAATGTGCATATTATTGTTCTGTCTTTTTATTTAGTTTTTTCTTTATTTTATGTTAATTAATTAAGTTTTTTAGTTAACGTTACTTTAACTAAGAGCAATGTTCTTTGACCACACATAAATTGATCTACCTTAGTACGGGCTGTAGCCTAGTTAGGTGAATCATATAATGAATATGTTAAAATTGAATTTATTTATATCAATAAAGCTGTTATTATTATTATTATTATTATTGAAATCTTGTGAAAGCAGAATTATTCTATCCGTACTTTCCAAAACATCAGTTTTATAAAATAGGTTTGATAAAAATCCAGTAACTTAATTAAAAAATTCTATACTTTACCATACTTTACCCTCACGCCGTGTCCCAAGTGGGGTAGGCATAGAGAACGGAACGCCAAATATCTATTTTAACAAACTTCCTTCGATTCTTCCACTTTCATACAGTTTCTCATGCACGCACTTCGGTTCCTCTTTTACTCAATAAATGGCCGTCCTTGAGAATTTGATCCACGTGATCAAGCCACGTGGTTCTAGGACGCCCGCGCTTCCTCACACCCTTTCTTTCAGAAAAGTATATCCTCTTTATCATTCTTACCTCGATCATTCGTTCAACATGTCCAAACCACCGTAGCTTATTCACGCGTATTCTGTCCACAACACTCTTTTTGCATCCGCTCATTCTAAAAAAGTTATTAATCTATAAAATTCTACAGTGAAATGATTGAAAGAAATTTATTTAAAAAGTATTCAAATTATTGAATGAAGACATTTTGCATCTTAAATTCAGCGACGAAGTTCGTCGCTAGCCTGGACTCGGTTTAATGCCCAAGAGGTGCGCGGTTCATTCTCAAGTGCCGTCAATCTCTCCCTTCACGACACAACATTTTAGATTATCTAAAAGGTATATAAGATTGTATTTTCTTGGTACGGGCTCATGCCCAGTTAGGTAGATTTTTTATGACTTATTTTTTAAGTAGGTACTGTTTTATAAATGAAATAAATAAATAAATTTGGGTTTAAGTCGAGAATTCAGATATGTACATCTTTTAAAAAAAAAAGTTTGCTTCCCATCCTGAACGTCTTATTTTTCTCTGGCACAGAGAAGATTTGCCGTGATGGCTACTATTAAGTAGTAGTTGAATTAAGTTTCCGGAAACCAACCATTTTCATCTCAAAATATGTACAAAATAATAATTATGTAACCTCGCTGTGAAAAATTTTCATTATTTGAGTTTAATAACTGAGGTTTTGACAGTTCATTGTGTTTTATTCAAAAAGTATGAAAAGCTCCTGGAGAAATTTAACAACTCAATTCCTCACTTTTTACAATACCGTTGAATGATAAAATTAAAAATATAACTAAAATTTTGCTTTTTCCATCGTTTGATCTTAAAAAAGAATTATTAATTTATCGTTTTTGTAGAAAATAATAAATTATTCTTACTAAGACTGGTCACATTGTATTCTTATAATAATTCAATTGTGTCGAATTTTTTTGTTTCTGGTACTGTCTTCAAAGAAAATATTTTTCTTTTATTCTTTTTACTTGATTTTTACAGTAAGTTCCTATGAACTTAAATAATCATACTTTTTTATGAATAGGCCTCCTACTCATCTCCAACAAGTTTTTAATGTTCTGGAAAAATTGGAATTCGAAAAACTTTACGAATGGATCTTTTATCATCTTGAATTTGGCTATGAGACTTCTCATGCTAATTTGCCAGATAGCTTTTTTTGATATTAATTATTATGCAAAAGCAAATGGTACAAACTTTTGAATTTCGTTTATTCTCCTCTTTTTTTGTTTTTAAAGGACATCCAATAGTTTTAGTTATTTATTATTTTTGCACATCATTATTATAATATAACAGTGTTAACAATAAGCAACACAAAATTTGAAATACTAGAACGATATGCAGTGGCGAGATTATCACTATCAAGTGATTTCTCCCATCTAACCACGACACGTTAGATAAACCTAATTAAAACAAATATAATAAGTTTAACGTATGATCAGAAATTTTTCAAAAATACAACAACAATAAACAACAACAACAATAAACCTCGTCCGTTAAAAGTAATTCTTAAAAGTTCTAATCAAGTTGGTGAGATTTTGAAGAATCGAATGAAGCTGTCAGCTGATATTAAAGTATATCGCGACCAGACGGTCATTCAAAGGAATCAGTACATTAAATTAAAGGAGGAGCTAAATGCGAGAATCCAGAAAGGAGAAAACAATATAACGATTAAATACATAAAAGGTAGTCCTAAAATTGTCAAAAATGACTATCCAAAAAACTCCTATGTTACTACCAGAATATCCGCGGTATAAAAACAAAGCTAAGCGAGCTACGCCAGTCCACGCCCTCTTTCGGGTACGATGTTATTCTACTGACGGAAACCTGGCTGGATTCTTGCATTAGTTCTTCCGAATTAGGTCTAACTGATTACAATATTTATAGAATGGATCGTAACAAATATACGAACAGCAAGTCGAGGGGTGGAGGGGTTTTGATCGCTATCACTAAATCCCTACAGAGTAAAAAAATACCTATTAAGTCAAATAATATCGAACATATTTTTGTATCGGTCAAACTTGCACACGAAACGCTTATATTTGGGTGTACTTATATACCACCTAATTCAGATATTACACAGTACAAAAGCTATCACAGTGAAGTAGAATTTATAAAATGTAAGCACAAAGGAGACAAACTTGTATTAGTAGGTGATTTCAACTTACCTGACTGTAGATGGGAAACCGTGGAGGGAATGGGTGAAGATCAATCTAACATAAATTTGCAAGTAGTTAATAATCTAAATAACGACAGAGCTGCAGAGTTGGTAGACATGGCGAATTTCTATGGTCTTCAACAAATCAATAATACTACTAACAACCTAGACAGAACTCTGGACCTAGTATTTTCTTCTGATCCCGATAATGTATCTGTGTGCAAATCCTCTTCAGTGTTGCTTCCGATGGATATCTACCATCCCCCCCTCGATATTGCGATAACGTCCCAATTGCATATTTTGAGACCAGAACCAACTGTTAAACCAAATTTCCATGGAGCCGATTATCTAGCTGTTAACAATTTCTTAAAGAGCATGGATTTTTCATTTTTACAAAGTGATAATGATTTGAATAGTGTGGTCGATCAATATTATGTCAATTTAAATGCATGTATTGAGGAAAGTATCCCTAGGAAAAGTATTAAGTATTCTAATTATCCTAAATGGTTTACTACTGAACTAAAACATCTAGTTCTGAGAAAGAAATTGGCACATAAAAAATATAAGGAAACCTTGAATGATGGCGACTATAACTTCTTTTCTAAATTACGAAGTGAATGCTCTTCTTTGTCTAGGAAATGTTATGCACAGCACATGGCTTCTGTGGAGAATGGTTTACCAAAAGATTCCCAAGGTCTTTGGAGGTTTGTTAATTCAATGAGGGAAGATCGAGTCGAGATACCTACTAATCTTACCTATAACAGTCATCATTCAAAATCACTGCAAGAGGCGGTGAACTTATTTGCGTTATTTTTCCAAAGTGTTTATGATCAGCCAATCTCACACACCGACTTCGATTTTTCCTCCGATACGACCATTGACTTGCCCAACATCACAATTTCCACTGACGAGGTCAAAAGTGCGATACTTGATTTGGATGGCTCTAAAACAGCCGGTCCGGACGGCATTCCGAATGTCTTTATAAAAGGTTGTGTTGATGTTTTGGCGGATCACTTTAAAATATTATTTAATTTATCTTTGAAGTCAGGAATTTTCCCGAATTTTTGGAAAATAGGTTTTGTTTGTCCAATTTTTAAAAAGGGTGAAAAAAACCTGGTCGCTAATTACAGACCAATATGTATTCTATCCGCCATTCCTAAGCTTCTCGAATCTATCATCGTAAGGAAGGTTAGCCAAAGCATCAACAAGATTATCACTACCTCACAGCATGGTTTCGTTCCCAATAAATCTACCCTTACTAACTTACTAATATACCATAATCACATAGTGAATGCCATTTCTGAGAGAGGTCAAGTCGACTCCATATACACCGACTTTTCAAAAGCCTTTGACAAAGTGTCACACGACCTGCTACTACGAAAACTAAGTGGGTATGGGGTCGGCGGTGTTTTCCATCGTTGGTTGGAAAGCTATCTTAAAGATAGAGTTCTGAAAGTTAAGATCGGTAATTGTACCTCTAAGCCAATTTTTGCATATAGTGGGGTGCCGCAAGGATCGCACTTGGGACCAATATTGTTTAATATATTTGTAAACGACATAGTAAAGATTTTCGGAGATGTTGAGGTTTTGTTGTTCGCGGACGATCTGAAGCTATATAAAACTATCAACAATTACAACGACTGCCTCACATTGCAAGAAAACTTAAACCATCTCAACAACTGGTGCAAGAAAAACAGTCTTAATCTTAATATAGCAAAATGTCAGGTCGTCCGATTTTATAAAACTAAAACTCATCTTACGTTCAATTATTCCATAGATAATGTTGAACTTGAAACTGTATCAGACATAAGAGACCTTGGAATAACGTTCTCCGAGAATCTTGCTTTTAACAAACACATAGAGGAGGCTGTCGGCAAAGCGATGAGAGTTCTGGGATTTGTATTTAGATTGACTGTTGATTTGAAGTTGATTCAGTCTTACAAATTGCTGTTTGTATCCCTTGTAAGGCCATTATTGGAGTACAACTCGGTCCTATGGTCTCCCAACTATGCCGTTCACATCAATGGTATTGAAAGGGTGCAGAGGAAGTTTTTGAGGATGATAAACTTCAAGAAAGGTATACCGATTGAGGACATTAACTATCCTGCCCTTATGGAAGAACTTAAACTACTTAGTCTCCAACATCGCAGAGAGATTAGTGATCTTTGTCTACTCCACAAATTAATAAATGGAGCAATAAACTCCCCAGATTTGCTAGCACTCATTCAATTTAACGTCCCAACCAGGAGCACCAGACAGTCTGTGTTGTTTCGCGAACAGAACGCTAAAAACAATTATTTATTTCATTCACCAATGATTCGCATCCACAGACTAGGTAATCTGGTAAGTAACTCTACTGATATCGTTGCCGACAGTTTTCGCAAATTTAAAACTGACGTGATCAATTATTTTTCTCAATTGTAAACTGACATTGGGCACATTGGATCGTTGGATAGAATGATACATACCTCATTATATTGGAAGACGTTACTTCTCTGTATATTTGTTTGTCATGCATAAATCGAATTCAAATTGTGTTTTTTACACATTATATCTTATATTAATCAATGTATTGTATTTACACTTTGACAATTTTATTTTACTTAATTTTATTGACTTTCCTCTTGAATTTGAATTGACTTTGTTATTGACTTTCTATTGAATTTCTCATTGACATATTCATGCTTGTTAGTATTGACATAAATGATTTATTTGCCGTAGACCTATTGTTTCCCATCGACTTCTGTTTTATATTATTTTATTTTTTGACTTGATATTAATTAATTACTCTAGATTTGCTTCTGTTTCGCATTATTTTATTTTTGACTGCTTTTTTGGCTTTATATTAATTAATTACTCTTTATATAACTTATTATTTTATATTTGACTTGTGATTTCTGATTATCGTGTATGTTTGTATTTGTTGTCTATTATTCTGATGTTTGTTAACATGTAAAAGGCTCACGCCGTATATTGATGTAAAATAAATAAAAATCATTTCCTCTCATTGAATATAGCATCTATATCTCCTAAACTCCTTTCCCTTATGCATGTACATCCTGCAATTTAATATTCTACTTTTTTATAATATTATGCTTGCATGTACGTTTTTATTGTTTTTTTTTTTGTTTTTTTTTATGCACGTATGTGCAGCGTGCCATGGGGAGACAAAAGCTAGGCATTAGCTTGAGAAACAATTAAGTAATGGTCTAACATCCTGTATACTGCTTGTTTATAGTCTGTATTATAGTGTGTATGTTTTTTTTTATTTTTTGCTATTTCTTGTGATATATCATATGTATAGTTAACCAGGGTTGGCGAAAAAAGGCAACTCCTCAAAAGAATCTGCCAACAACGAGCTAACTGGATTGGCCACAACATCAGGCACTCAGGACTGCTCATCGCAATCGCAGAGGGTAGGACCGAAGGCACAAATGGCAGAGGCTGACCGAGAGACGCATATATGGACCAACTGAAGAGGGACATGAGCTGTGGATCATACATGGAGTTGAAGAGACTGGCTGAGAATAGGGAGGAGTGGAGAATAAATTCCAAACTCGTTGCAGACCAATCCAATGGATTGTAACTCATTATCTATATTTCTTTAACTTTAATAATCTGGTTAGTTGGAAGAAATCTCATTCTAGCGGTAAACTCGCTATCTGTAGGTATATTAAGTTTTAGAACCGATATATTTATAACATTTTGTATTGATTTGAAATATTGTTACCAATCTGCAGTGAAGAATAAAATAATAATAATACTAACAATTAACAGTAAAGTTAAAACTGTTGGGACTCAATATTACTTTGTTTAAAGAGACTATAATAAGTTAGATCAGGCGTCGGCAACCTATGGCACGCGTGCCAGGCTTGGCACGCGATGGGGTTCTGAATGGCACTCTACAAAGTAATCAGGGAAATCGCGAAAATATCGAGACGAAGTGATTTTTAAATAAGAGAAAACGTTTAATTATTATTATTTATCTAACGTGGCTCGCAATAAAAAAATTTAATTTATGTAAGAATTTTATGTTATTTTTTTAATAAATATGTTTAAAAGATAAATTTGGTATAAAATTCTTCTCCTCTAGAACCCCATTATATAATTTAGATTTATATTATATAGTTTAGTGTTGCGGGTCCCAGATGTTGGAACAAGCTGCCTCTGTGTCTGCGAGAGGAGGTGAATGGAGAGAGTTTTAAAAAAGGACTGAAGACACACCTTTTTGCTGGGAGTTTCGGGTGATGGATACGATATACAGCGCCCTTGAGGTCATGTTATGAGTAAACGGTGCTTTACAAATTGTCCATATATATATATATATAGAATTAAGGCGGCACCCTGAATCATATTGGTAGAGTGGCTTGGCACACCACAGCTAAAAGGTTGCCGACCCCTGAGTTAGATCATAAAACGAAATTAGGAACTAGCATTTTCAAACTTACCGCCTTCATTATTCCATTGTTTCCATCATACAACATAACACTGCCATCTATGGAAGGAAGTGGAGGCTGTCGTCTAGGATTGCCATGAAAAACAGTCAACAGTTTACACGCCAACGCAGACTCTCTCTCATTAGAGCCGAGATCCAAACCTTGAATATAACTCGGCATACAGATAAGCAAACCTTCACCAGAGGGCACTGGTGTAAAAGTGCGTTGCGTTTGGACACTTGTCAAATTATTTTTGTTAGATTGTTTTCCGTCATCCAAATGGTTGTCACTTTTATTTGATAATGCGATTAATGTTTGATTTATAACTTGAACGATTCTTTCCCAAGTCAAGAGTTGTTCAATTTCATCATTACTGATTTTTAACATGTTTGCCATTGTAATAAATATTTTTGTAAAATTAAACAAAGATTTAACCAAAGAACCTGCCGAATTAAGAACGGTCAAAAACAAACTGATAAAACTTTGTTAAATAACAAGCATATATTACTATTAGTAGTAGAGGAAGATCGGGAAATATGGCCCACCCCTTTTTTCGACGAACCCGCGACCGTGTGAATCCGTAATCTTTTACAAATTAAAACATTTAATGCGAATATTATGATATCGTCAGTCGATTTTCGGTGTTCTCGATCAATGCGTATATCAACAGCGACAATTTTATAGTATTCAGACAAAATGATGTTATTTTTTGCAAGTTTATTAGTTCTCTTGTAGAGCAGCCTGTGAATTATTTTATTATAAAATCTTAACGTACAAAGGGTACCTATGTACATATCTTAACCTATTTGAAATACTATTTTATTATTCTGATTCAAACCAAAAAGTTTTGTAAGTGAATTGTTTTGTACAAGTACCGAGTTCGGATAATATGGCCCACCATTATAGAAGGTCTAATGATAACCAATTAAATATTTTAACTGGAAAAAATAAAATAACAATATTCCTGTAAAAAAAAAAATTATTTACCCGAAAGCTGGTGGTCCATAATTCCCGAACTTCCTCAAGATAATTTATCATTAAACATTGAAGTGGTTTTGGTTTCGATAACAGTTTCATAGATCAAATGATAAATATTTGTATGAAATCTTTCTTCTTGTTATTCGAATTCCATAATACGTAGGAACGTATTTACTTAAGTACTAACCACTTTTATATTCTGACTGTCGTCTTTATCTCATACCAATGGCCTGAAATCGACAAAATTATGAATAATGTAACTATGGATATTAAATTTTATTGTGAATAAATACTACAGTTTGTGGTAAAGCATAGAATATAAGATACAAGTACCTACTTAGACAAAAGTTAATGGCCTTATCTATAAACAATTTTAATATATTCTTGTTGTTCTCATTCTTAGATCTGTAGATTTGTTTCTCTTAAGACACAGATTTCCAGCTATCTCGCCATCTCTTTCCAGGTCTTCCAAGAGGGAGTATATCACCGCCCATTCATTCTACGTGGTCGCGCCATAAGCGTTTTCTTTTCCTGCCCCACCTGACATTAGCTTCGGCATCGCAGGTTTTACGTATTACTGTGACAACGACATGATTCATCTTTATTCCCTTAGTAACACATGTTCATCCTCGGTGATTCCGATACAATAATCAAAGCCTTTTGAAAAATATAACAATGTAATATTATAAAAAGAATATTACTGCCTTTGTTTTCCTTGTTTACAGTTAATTCGCTGTTGGGGGTTATCAACCATCGATCTGCCTACTTCAACTCAGCACCTTACCTGTACACTACATTTCTGCAAACATCATCAGAATAATCATTTTGTTTTATAAATCAAATATCTCACATCATTTTTACAATGTTAAAGTCACTGTACTCATATTGAGCTAAATCATATTGTTAATTTTTATAAGTACTACTTCCTTTTTCTATTAATAATTGATTCACATGTACCTACCTTAAGAAACTTAAATTTTAGTTAATAATCTAGCATTTTTGCTCTTCTCTGATTTGGGTTTTCTGTGGTTTCCCCATTTCGCAATAAGGTAAATACTGGAGAAGTTAGATATTTATAAGTATTTTTCTTAAATTATTCTCTCGTAAATCCGTCCACAGCGGTTCACTTTCCAATAGTTTTTCATCAATGAATTGTAATTACTTTCTTATCAACACGGGCTTCTCCCAACTTTCTTTTGTTCAAATCCTATAAATACTGTTTGTCTCTGTATCTTATTTCACTTTTTACTAATCGCCTGATGATGGAGACGAGAGTCTCCGAATACTAGTACGCGAAGTTAATAAAATCATTTGGAAGTTAACTACATATTGTGTTTTTTTTCAATTATCTTAAAAATGGACTTTCAACAAGTACCTTCGGTCAACAACATTAATGTTTTACTGTGTTTCTGATTCTGCCCATCAGTTTTATGCACAGAAAAGCGCGGAGTAAAATAAATAATCAAGTGTACAACTCATCCAAAATAGGTATAATATTTTAAGGCTTGTATTTAAGTGATCATCAAAAATATACCAAAATCGTCACCAAATAATTCAATATGATTGCCAAAATAGTAGATTGATCATCAAATCGTGATCCTCAAATAATTCTAAATTGAACCCTAAAAAATAAAATATTCCAACCAAATAATTCAATATGATCGCCAAAATAGTAGATTGATCATCAAATCGTGATCCTCAAATAATTCTAAATTGAACCCTAAAAAATAAAATATTCCAACCAAATAATTCAATATGATCGCCAAAATAGTAGATTGATCATCAAATCGTGATCCTCAAATAATTCTAAATTGAACCCTAAAAAATAAAATATTCCAACCAAATAATTCAATATGATCGCCAAAATAGTAGATTGATCATCAAATCGTGATCCTCAAATATTTCTAAATTGAATCCAAAACAATAAAACATTTGCCGGCAAAAATAAAATCTGATTCCAATATAAATTTCTTACAGTTTTGTACATTTATATTACTTTTCTATAGAAAAAAAATACTCGACAACGGTTGGAGACAATTTATATTCGAAATAAAACCGGCAAAAATAAAATCTAGTACCAATGTAAATTTCCTACAGTTTCGTACACATTACTTTTTTTATGGAAAAAATACTCGACAACGGGTGGAGCCAATTTATGTTCGAACTAGATTTTATTTTCGCCGGTTTTATTTTATTTTTGCCGGCAAAAATAAAATAAAACCGGCGAAAATAAAATCTAGTTCGAATATAAATTTCCTTAAGTTTCGTATAATATTACTTTTTCTATGGAAAAAATACTTGAATACGGGTGGTGCCGTTTAAGTATCATAGTTCCGATAATAGTGCATCTGCAACGGGTTTGAGTATTCAAATATTATCATTGTAGTCGTGAATAGTGAAATAATAAAAAGGGTCATGTCATTTTAAGCATTCTTAAAAAAATCACGATAGTGAAGAAAGAGACTTTCTAATGAATTTACTTAAATATTATGAACGATTTTTGTTATTATAATAACAAATTTGGCGATCAATCTACTATTTTGGCAATCAATCTATTTATTTTATGGTCAAATGTATTTTTTGGTGGTCATACCGAAATATTTTGACGATCGGATTTTAATATTTGTAGGTAATAATTTTGATGTTAGTTTCATTTATTTGATGATTTTTATTTTGATCGGAATATGAAATATTTGGTGGTATTGTTTTGGTGTTAATTTTACTTTTTTGATTATCGTTTTATTTTTCTGATGGTCGGTGACTAGGATCAAAAATATTATTTGATGATCATTTATATAATACCGATATTTTAATGGCACGGAAAAGATTGACAAATTTTTTATCACATGCAGCTAGTTCGTCACTTAAAATCTCATTTGGAGAAAAGCTTGCGATGACGTAGATTCATTTTGCAACACAGAGAAAATATAAATACCAATTTATTAGCTGATACAATGTATTTAATTAATCTGCTCTTTTTATATAAGTATATAAATAAATATATGCTTTTAAAATTATTCTAGGCAAAAAGTTAAAATAAAAAGGCAGAAGAGAATTGTAGCTCGGAAACATCCGAGATTGTACTGGTGTCTGAGGAATGGAAGAACTTTCCGACCTTGGGGTACACAGGGAAGCGTTCGCCCAAGTAGTGACCGATGTCGGGGGATCCTGACATGACGTAGAACAAGAAAATGAAATGGCCGGGTATGTCATATAAACTACTTACCCAAACATGTTTGATTTCATTCCAAAAAACACACTCTTTTCATAGCTTACCAATTGATTTTTTACTAGTATAAGAGTAAAGAATGACAGGACGCAATCCTCAGAATAGAGGAGATAGACATTTAGAGAAATAAGGTGGGTTATCAAAATTATTTAAATTTGTAAATTAATCAATTATTTTTTTTTATTTAAAAATATTTCTGTACTATAATGTAACAGTAGATTAGTAAATAAATATAATATAGGTATAAGTACTTAAATCTATGCTAATATCACAATCATAATGATTCGTCCTAACCTTGTCTATCATTTCTTATTAACACTTATTATTTTGGTATAGGTAATTTTGCATTTCCCATCTTAAAATTCAGCGATGAGACTTGCCACCCTTCTTGAATGTCTTCAATGTTGGTTGCCATGGGAGGCACGTCTTGCATGTTTGTTACATACAGCTTCTCTGCTGGCTACCCCACTCATGGGATATGACGTGATGGTGGTGGATAATTAGTTAATAGTAATATTTGGACGATCCTGTACAGGACATTGCCAAATAAAGTGACAATAATGGCTTTTCTAAGCCTTTTGTGATATTTTCATGTGTTAAATTTACATAATTATATTATAACCTCATGACACTTTTCGAGAGTCTTGAAATGAAATACACGTGCAAGCTGCCTTCTCTGCGCCAATTAAGGAATTCAGGAAGAGGGGCAAACCTCATCGCTAATTAAGATGTAAAATGTCTTTAATTTTTCGAAAATCCATCTTTAACAGGACAATCTAAAACTTACGGGAAAGAGTGGGAGACCGGTTCTTCACCACATGCTTTACGGAACATACTAATACAAGTATTATTATTCTGACCCCCCCCCCCATAGACAAAGAAATTAATTATAATATGAATATTTGTTTTTTTTCTATTTTTGTCATATTTTTTATATATTTGAAATTTTATTTATATCCTATGTTTTATCCAATTGAACCTATATCTTTTTTCATTTGTATAAAACTTATGCAGTATATGTATATTTTATGATAATTTTATTAATGATTCACTAAGTAAATACATTTAGTGGATAATTTAATAAATGTATGATCCACAAAGATAAAATTATGATATAAATCAAATTATCTACAAATATATTTATATAGGTATGAACACATCTATATTGGAGGAAAACTGCACTATCTTGATTTTAGGGCAAATTGATATACGAGCTATGAACGCAGAATTGTAACAGATTTCCAGGTAAAGCATGTCGGCTATGTGATTCCCAAGCGCCGTGACCATGATGAATGACGCCTGCGAGTGTTTTAAAAAGCCAGAAATCACTAAGACGACACGGCAAACCCAGAAAACAGATAAGTACCTGAAGAAGAGCGACATGAAAACTTCCAAACAACGAAATTCATCACAGTTCTCAATATGTCCATTCCGATGGCATATTTACCTATCCATGGGCAAAATAAAATTTAAAAATTAAATATCCATAGAAAAAAATAAAATTTAAAAATTATAACATTGATTTGATAAATTTGATATTACAAACATTTTGAAAGTAATGTTGTGTAAATAGTGAGAAGTAAAAGTTTATTAAAAAAAACTTCGGATGGGCATACTGAAAAATGTCGTTGTTTGACATGGTGTAGTTTCTCTCTGACATTGAGATAATATATACTACATCAATCATAATTTATTATAATTTTCATGCATAAGATTAATGTTACACAAAAATGTGAGATAATAGTTTGTATTTGGTGGTCCTGGCTGGGTCACGTTTTGAGATTGTCAAATTCTTCATTCTTTCGTCTGCAAAGTTTCTGATGGTCTGCCCCTCCCCCTTACTTGATACACTGTTCCCATGACAATGACATCAGAATATAAGGAATGTCGTGGGAAGATGTGACTTAATTAGACCAAAGACCCGGCACTCAATTGTGAAAGTTGTTATCTAGCCTGTGCTTCCAGGAGAAGCGTTGAAGGAAGATAAATAATGATTTGATGAAATTTTCGTACTATTTTTTATATGGCATCGTACTGGAAGAAGTATCTATAGTTGTCCAACAATTAATAGTTTTGAACCTGAAACAAAGAAATTATTATATGAATAAAAACTGTTTATATTAATTCGTTGGATTGTCTAGTAATAGGGATAGCCCAGACTAATACAACAAACAAATTCGCTTTCCTTTTTTCTCTACATTTATAAAACATACGAGGAGAGTAGTCAAAACCAATCCGGCATCTCAATTAGAGAATCATATTTAAACAATGTATTGTTATACAAAATCTAATCGGAAGACGTGAGAAAGATATCCCAATGGTTACAAATTGGCTCTAGGCTGACTTAAGAGATCACTTTCGATGGCCATGGACAACTTTAATCGATTTCGCCATTCTCACTGTCAAAATAATACAAACATTTGTTCTCGATTGGACGAAACAGCAGCTGAAAAAGTTTTGAACTTAATTGTTCCAGCGCCACTAAGACGGGAGATCTTAATGCATTCGAGATCTGAAGTAAGAGATCCCAAAAAATGGTTGGTTCTATGAATTGCATTAAATGTTTCTCGATTGGCAGAATTCTACTTCTGCTGAAGAGATTAAGATGTAACATGTAGATGTGGAAATTTCAAATAGATCCAACTAGCCCCTGGGTACTAACGCGACGATACACATAAGTAATTTGCAATGCACATAATTATAAACATGTAACACCCAGGCCCAGAACAATTCATAAAAGTTAATTTTTTGCTCTTCAAGAATAGAGCCCGAACCTCCGCGTCACTCCGGTCGCCTGTAGCAGAGAATTAATTCTCGTTATAAAAGGTAGAGGTCATTGTCATATTATTATATTATAAAGAGTTTTTGAGTTCGTCGGTAGCCTGGAGGTAGAGTCTTGGTCTCGTGAACAAGGGGTCCGTGGTTCGATACCAGGTGCCGGCAAACTCCCCTTTCACGACACAAGCTTTTAGTAGCTTACTGTGAAAGGTGTATAAGGTTGTATTTGGGTTTATAACAAACAAAACCCAGATATATCTTTTTTTTTTTTTTTAAAAAAAAGAATTACCTATTGGAAAATTGTTCAACCAAAATAAATTCATAACAATGAGTAAATCGATAATACATTAGATACGTACGTAATTAATGGCAAAAACACGTGTATTTTGTATGTGCTTGATGTGTTTTTTTTTTATCTACTCTTAATACAAATCTACATTCATAATTATCTATATACGCTATATTCCTAATCGCTCAATTGTAAAGATTTAGAATTACTTAATTTGTTTAAGCAATTTTGAATGTTTTTTTAAATATTCTACAATGCACATCCGTTACTTGATTATTTAAATCACGATCGATTTCGGTAAACCTATAACATTGACTAGCGATATAATACATCGCCCGTCAATGGTACCTATAGGTTTACCGAAATCGATCGCGATTTAAATAATCAAGTAACGGATGTGCATTGTAGAATACTTAAAAAACATTCAAAATGTCTCGTAACTGTTACATAGTTAATCCTTCTAAAATAACTATGTAATATTGTTTAAGCAAATTAATGTACATCGTCATATTTTTAGTTGTTAGTGTAAGTACAAACAATGTATTCTTAAAATAGTTGTCTGTTAGAATATGGATTTAATAATAGGCAGACCCCACCACTATGTGGGACTAATAAATAATTGCCCAAGGAGAAGAAGAACGAGAGAGACGTCTTTCGTCTTGTTAGGACAGATTGACAAAGTCCTAACAAGACGAATAATCAAATAGTAGATTAAAACATTTGTTTTATTTAATTCGCTGTGGAATTCTACTACCTAAACATGGACATGGTGAATTATAATAATAATGTATATCGCTAGGACCCGCTTTCACAAAACATCATTCTTTTGACAATTATTTCAAGTTGGAAAGTTAACTTGAAGTTCAGAAAGTTGATACAAATTTGGCTAAATACGAAAAGACCCTAGTTTTATCTAGTATTTAATCGATAGGTATAATTATATTTTTTTAAATTCCATCTATAAATAGCAAATAAAAATAATATGATTAAGAGTTTTACTTGTAACTTTATTAAACGCTTAGTTTAGTTGTTGAGTCTTGGCACTTAACCAAGGCTCAAGAGCGGAAGATACTAAGCTTTGAAAACAAGTGTCTTAGAAGGATTTTGGATGTCAAATGGTATGAACATGTTACAAATGATGCTGTGCGCCGGCGCACCCAGCAGATACCATGTAATCTCCGTAATACAGGAGAGACGATGGTCCTGGCTGGGACATGTTTTGAGAATGCCTAATTATAGTTGGCCAAAAAGCACTGTTCTTCCGTCCGCAGGGGTTCCGTCGGCCCGGGCGTCCCTCTTTCACAATACACCGTTCCTATGACAACGATATTAGAGCGCAAGGAATGTCGTGGAAAGAGGTGACGCAATTGGCACAGAGACGCTCTGAATGGAGGAGGCTGATTTCTGCCCTGTGCTCCCGAGAGGAGCGTTGAGGGCGATGATGATGATGATGATGATTAGTTGTTAAGAGTTCAGGGTTTAGTTTGAAAACGACATCGCATGTCGAAACTCAACAGAATGTAATAAAGTTACTAGTAAAACTCTTAACCATATTTTTAATAATTATTACTAATTTTATCCTTATTTAGCCAAACTCAGTAAAACAAATTATTAGTAGGTATATTTTTTATACCCGTAGATTTCCAATACTAGAATGCATCTTGAAATATTTTTTTCTATAAGTTTTCGAACGTCTTGTGAAAAGCACCTATTCCAATAATGTTACGTTCGATATTATCAATTCATCGATTTGATTCACCCATCCTAAATGACTAATCTTTATACAATTGTAAAGATAAAAATCTGCTATTTCACTGGCTACACCATTTATGGGGAGTATCCTAATGATATGTATTGTACATATCAAACTTTAAGTTAAAATTAGTTTTTTGCTAATTTAGATCATTATCTATGACTTGGTAATCAGTTCATGTTTATTTTACCGGTTTTATGATATTTATGTAGTGATTATGATTATAAAAAATATTTAGTATGTCACTTGCTGACGTAGATGTATTATTGTGATTAAGTTGTTCATTGTAGATACAATGAACACAATTGCGTTTAGCACAATATTCTTATACAATGATAAAATCAAAACGTTTAAAAATTATCGCTGCCGGTAGCTATGTAATTCAAAACACGTTGATAGTTACAAATGAATATAATGTAAATATTATAATAACATGAACAATGAGATTATTTTATTAATCTTATACCTCTCGAGTACAACCGCATTCACGTGAGATGTATATTTAGTTCTGGTTTAATCTGAGAATAGAGTTATTCTTGATTTAATGAAAACATGTTTCATTCAACTGTAATAATATCTTGTCCTCTATAATACGAGGTTGTAATTTTCAAATTGTCCTTCATGGTGTCTTCCCTTCTTTGTATCCTCCTTTTTTTAACAGCATTATTTCCCTCGATTTTCCCTTCTCTTCCCCTCTCCCGCCTCTTAATTGCCTTACAAAATAAACGTGATTTACCTATAAGCACAATTTAATAAAAAGGGAGTTTTTCAGATTTTGTCACTTAGCAGATATAAAATAATAAAATTAAATATCACAAAACACTGTTTTCGCTGCTCGTTAAAACAGTGTTTTGCGATACATCTCTAACAAAAAAATATATGGTAGGTAGCAGTAGTTCCATAGCCAGAATGCGCCAAAAATAATTGACAATAATTTAAGCCAGATATAAAGTCAGAGAAACGCTAATGTCTGTGAATAAAATTTATTTTAATCGAATATAATAATTGAAATAGTACATTTTCATTGATGGTGAGTATGAGTTATCGAACACAAAACACTTATCGAGTATTTCATTCGAATATAACATAAAATTATGTTCCATGAACATAATTGGCAATAGATGTACCTACTCTTAGATAGTTAGGCAATAACAAAAGAAGAGATATTCGGGTATATTGACCTGTTCTAAAGGCAGAACGCGTACGTTAATTCAAATTCAACTTCAGGGTTTTTCTAATGTAATCATAATACGCATGTTGACAATCAAATATTTAAATGAAAACAAGATCGTAAGAAACGATAACCAGAAGTATTTCTCAGTAACAGCATACAACAAACAATAAAGTCATTTATTATAGGATGTTAATTGAAATTATTTACGATGGTTTGGGCATGCGGAAAAAATGAATGAGGTCAAAATCATCATCATCATCATCATCATCGCCCTCAACGCTCCTCTCGGGAGCACAGGGCAGAAACCAGCCTCCTCCATTCAGAGCGTCTCTGTGCCAATTGCGTCATCTCTTTCCACGACATTCCTTGCGCTCTGGTATCGTTGTCATAGGAACGGTCTATTGTGAAAGAGGGACACCCGGGCTGACGGAACCCCTGCGGACGGAAGAACAGTGCTCTTTTTGGCCAACTATCATTAGGCATTCTCAAAACATGTCCCAGCCAGGACCATCGTCTCTCCTGTATTACGGAGATTATAGGTCTCTGCTGGGTGCGCCGGCGCACAGTATCATTTGTAACATGTTCATACCATTTGACATCCAAAATCCTTCTAAGACACTTGTTTTCAAAGCTTAGTATCTTCCGCTCCTGGGCCTTGGTTAAGTGCCAAGACTTACAGCCATGTGAGGTCAAAATAACCAAGAAAATATATTTGGCTGAGAGGAATGGTGCTCGGAGACGCGGCCGTCCGAGGATCAAATGACAAGATCATATAAATAAGATCCTACAGGACAGTCACGTCTTAAGTACGTTGAACAGGAGAACATGCATGAGAAATTCTATGACAGTGACGGAAGCAAAAGATGTATGCAAGAATAGAAGTAGGCGGCGCTCAATCCTTTCTGCCTACCCAACGAGAGAAGTGGCGTGATGATATGCATGTATGAATATTAATTTAAATTTGATTGCTCGTTTTTTATTTTGTAACCTGGATAAACACATGCACTGAGAAAAATACTCAAAACGAATGATTGGTACGGTACTATCAGATTAGGACCAGAGATCGTACAAACGATTCATTGGTATAAATCTATAATATAAACTCTTCGCAAACAAATCATTGGTAAATTTACCAACAGCTTGTTTGCGAATAGTAAATATTATAGATTCGTACTAATGAATCGTTTGTACGATCTCTGGTCCTAATCTGATAGTACGTACCAATGATTCGTTGTGAAATTTCGTTAGTATTTTTCTCAGTGTGATTGTAGAAAGTGTCGAGAGAAGAACATCTCGTGAGCATGGTGCGCCAACTAGAAAGAGCAGTATGATCCAGAAGACAACAAGGTCTTCTGCTTCGGACTGCTCAGTTCATGACAGACACAAGCAAAGGGAGATATATCAAAATGATTTTTTCTTTTTTAAGTAATGTAGGTATGATGTTATGTTAAAAGCATCTTCTTCTTCTTTTCGTGTCGGTCAGCAACGAAAAATAATAAAAACACCAGATCCACATCTACACTCCCATTCCCTCCCAGAAAGCAACGACCTCTCTTGCAGCTCCCCCTAGGTGAGTTCGCCCCACGGATTCCTCCCAGTGACACTGTCTGGGAGCTATTGGGCATGTTAGGAGGTGTCCAGTGTCTTGCTCCTCTCCACAATCACACGCCGTGCTCTCAGCCAAGCCCCATCTCTGGAGGTTCTTTCTAGTGCGTCCCACTCCTGTTCTGATTCTATTGAGGGTTTTCCACATCGGCCATGGTAGGTCATGGCCCTGAGGCAGGGTTTATATAAAAGCATTAACGGTTTATATGATTAAATAAATAAAACTTTTTACTGACAAAATTTGTCACATGTTACATGTTTTTCTACAATTTTCTGAAAATTTATCCTTCTTCAAAAATTTCAAATATCTGTATATGTATATTCAATTATTATTTTAATTATATGAAACGAATTGCTTTAGATATGCTCTCATATTTTCATTATCTACATATGAATTTAAGCCGTGCATTATTCATTTATGTAAATTTTACCATATCGTTATTTCGCATACCAATTTGCGAGTGTGCATATTTTAAATTTCATTGTTTATAAAAATCATAAAAGAATATTAATTAATATTTGTCCATTTAGATTTAAAACAGAATGTGTTTTTCAAAATGAATGTTTTCCTCTTCGTGCCAATTAAAATTGAGACATTCAGAATGTGTGACACATCTCGAAGCTGATATGTCAGAAAATATAAAACCTGAACCAGACCAGTTTCGACATATGATATAGATATTATTATTTATTGATTTGGCGGTAACGTTGTGTTAGTTTCTAAACATAATTTACTAATATCACTAAAAAAAAAACTGTGGTATTAGTTAAGTGTTTTTTTACTCCTAACATTCGTAATTATATGATATAGAAGCTAGAACAGATATTGTGAGAATAAAAAGTATGCTTTGAACAACAGAAATAACAACCCTGATACCTGATAGTAAGGAAGACGATGTGCGATAGAGATTGCAATTCAGGGGTCAGAGAAATGTGCGAAGTAGATGACGTTGTGAGGTGGGGAAGACAAGGAAGATGATATTGGCGTGAACATGTCTAAAGAATGGACCCAACCAGACTTTCGCACATTGCTCTCCATGGCAAACCTGTGGGATGTGGTCCACTCGGAAGAAAATGGAGGGACAATAGGGAATCTACGTCAAAGGAAGGCACCTCTGCAAATACAGACCCTAGGATCTAAAAAAGAAAGAATCCTCACAGGAACGGAAAAAAGAACTCGTAAGGTCCCGTAGATGGATATACGTGAGCGTATCCAGGTTGAAGATTTGCCATACACTCTATTAAAAAATACTCAACGGGCGTAGAAATAACATAATAATTATCAAAGTGAGGATGCAGCCAGTAGATGATGTATGATGTTAATTCAAAAAAAATATTACCTACTAACAATATACCCATAAATGGAGTACACTGAGAAAAATACTAACGAAATTTCATAACGAATCATTGGTGCATACTATCAGATTAGGACCAGAGATAGTACAAACGATTCATTAGTACGAATCTATAATATTAACTTTTTAAATTAGTATTATAGATTCGTACTAATGAATCGTTTGTACTATCTCTGGTCCTAATCTGATAGTACGTACCAGGGATGTTGCGGATGTCGATTTTTACACATCCAGCATTTGAAGGCTCACATCCGCGGATGCGGATGTTTAAGATGTTATAGAAAAAAAGTAGGAACTATCTTAGTTGGTAGGCCCCACTGTCAAATATGTGACGAAATTATTGCTACAATAATATTATGGATTTTTTGGTGAATTTTTTTTTCTTTTTATTATTTGCAAAAATAAAATAAAACCGGCAAAAATAAAAACGCGTCGGATCTTGTCACCAATTTTTTCGTTCCCATTGGTTAATGTCAAGTGCGAACGGCACGCGCCATTCGCCGGCCCCGCCCCATTTCTTTCTTGTCGCAAATTGTCTTACATCCGCATCCGCATGAACATCCGCATCAATTATTGCGGATGCGGATGCAGATGTCCAAATACATGCGGAAGCTCCGCATTTGCGGATGCGGATGCGAATATTCGCAACATCCCTGGTACGTACCAATGATTTTTTGTGAAATTTCTAAAAAATAAGACGATGTATATCGCTACCTGTTGGGTTGGAAAAATGTACATCGGACACGAAAAGTTATTAAGATAAGATAGAATTACTGCTATTGTTGCATACGAGTAAGTCATGATCTTTCTTCACTTCACAACATTGTCTATCATCATAATAATAGACTGTTCAGTTTCATAATACAACAAGTTGAAATTTTCGAAAATTTTAATTTAAATTGCAATACACACAATCAAAGCAACTCTTAAAACTCCAAAAACCAATGACTATAAAAAATATACAAAAAAATACGAAAATATCGACTTCTCGAATATAAGACATTTCTACTTGTTGATCTATGGAACAGGACAGAGGCCTGAGTCAATAACACATTTTCACGTTACGTTTTCGTTCCGTTAGCGTTTGAATGCAGACGATGTTGCGCCAAAGTGTTAATTTTCGTAACTATTGTGTATCTTAGCAACGAAATTGACACTTGCTTGCAACTTCGTCTATACTCGAACGTTTTAACGAAACGAAAACGTAACGTGAAAATGTGTTATTGACTCAGGCCTCTGTTGATTATCTTAGCGTGATGTATCTCATTGTAAAGTGCTATCACGGAAAAACTAACCAGTTGTTATCACAAAATGTCTAATTATTTTGAACATTGATTTGTTTTCCTTATCTCTTATCGCTAATTAATAAAAATATTATAGAAACAATTATACTAGATGTCGCCGGATTAAATGTTGCTTTTTATTTAATCAATCAAAGTATTACATTGGATTATTTATTCTTAGTGCATTTTATAATCTTTCCCTCTTTTTCTGTTGTTCTGCGCAGTCTTCAGCAAAAAATAGCTCTCCCACTCTTTTCTATAAGTTTTTCAGTGTTTGTAAAAGACAGGTATTCGTAAAAAATCACGTAGACATGTCACACCTTTAATCAAAAATGTTCCGCACAAGCATTTGGTTGCTTATGGAGGGAGCATTTACTATGTGTAATATTATTTTGTTGTTGTAATATCAATATATACTGTATATTTATAAATGAAAATAAAATTTTAAAAAAAGTATTTAAGTATTTCACCAATCTTGAAAAACTTATATTCAATGGCACAAAGAGAATGATTTGCATGTTTATAACATAGGGTTGATTTGCTGGCTACCTCAATTGTGAGAGCAACCGTGATGGTATGACTGAATGAATGAAAATTTTGCTACTTATGTACCTAGTGATGTGCAAATGAGACTTTCGCAAACGAGTGAATGATGTTGTGAAGAATAAACTTAATTGAATTTTCGAGTGAAATTTATGGGTCTAGGAAAATTCACCGACAACAATTTGCCGACGGACAATTTACCGACAACAATTCACCGAGAGGACAAATTACCGAGAGGATAATTCACCGACAGGATAATTCATCGACGTACATTTCACCGACAGGCAATTTGCCGACAAATACGAATAATATAATTCTGGCGTGGTCGGAAGTTCTTTTTTAAAAAAAGACAGATTGTTTCTTGTAGTGGGTGTTTAAATATGTTGTTACACAAATACATAAACAATAAAATACAACATTACAAAACGTGATTATATTGTTTTGTATTTGTCGGCAAATTGTTGTCGGTAAATTATCCGGCTCCCGAAATTTATATTTAGCGAAATAAGATATAAAACTCAATACGTGGTCCTCTAGTTTTTCCCATAAAAAGTTTTTTTATTCGTTAATTATTTGTTTATTTTATATTGAATTGCAACAGTACCTATAGCAAAGAATTGTTCTTCCATTCTTTTCCATACGTTTTCAAGTGTAAAACTGTAAAATGCGGGTGTTCGAAAAAATAAAAATATTTTACAATTTAAATCCAGCGATAAGGTTTTCACCACCCATCCTAAATGTCTTATTTTTTGGCATGGAGAGGACAGCCCATGTGTTTATTAAATTCAGTTGGTGTTAAAATTGTTTCGGAATATTTATTTATTTAACACAATAAACGGTAGGTAAATAAATTGGTACATAAAATTTAAACAATCAACTACTACATAATAATGAACTATAAGCATTGCCCCAATCAGAATTTCTCCTGGTATAAGGGGTCAAGCTATAGTGTCCTAATTTGATTTATCTTTAATAATAACAAAAAAAATATCATCTCACCGTTTCGATTTGATCCGAAAAATCCATTCGTCTATTTCGTTCACAGAACGCATATTAAAAAAAAATTAAATAAACTTTTTCATAATCGAGTGACGTCACTAGTACTTGGTCCCAATGCGGACTTTTCCAATTCATCCATTTTCATACTTTTCCTTGTGTACCAGACAGAAAAAGCCATAAATGTCACTTTGAATGAAATCATTGAAAAGAAAACGATAACAAACACCATAATTACTAAGAAATAAATAAATTAAAATAAATAATAATAAAAAAAATGTTATGACTTTATTAAGTGTTTCTTTCGGAGGCGTGTTGTGGTTAAAACGTATAGTATAAAACTGCGAATAAAAACAACCTTATACCGAGGTGTAAACCATTGGTTGTCGTTTCAATACATAGATATTAATTCTTTTCGGTTATGGTTATGTACATAAGTACTAGGTACTCACTTTAATAGTTTGCAATTATTTATTCCGCAGAGCGAGTTTTTCAAATGATACCAATTGAACACTACACATAATCAGGTACAACAATATATTCTCAAATAATAGTAAAAGTAAATAGTTAATAGTAACAGCTGGTTTAAAAGTTATCAGTTCTGTGTAATAGTTTAAATATTTTTTCATGTCTTACTTTGGGAAATTTCCATGGTCGATTGTCTAGGAGACGATTCTGGAGAGACCATGTAGATCGGATGGCTGAAAACAGATTCGTACATATAGCTAGCTGCAAAGGAAATACCAGTCGGTTCATGGCCCCGATGAAAAACTTGGACTAAAAAGATGGAAAGATAGCTGATCTTCGGCATCACAAGAGGCAATAACTTCCGAACTAATAGATCGATGATCTACAACACGAAGAAGAAGAAGAAGATTGTCTATTTTAAGGTGATCATGTGTATAAAAGAACTTTTACACCTTGTTTTTCGGAACCGAATTTCCAATATGTCTATTTATACCATCAAGACATATCCCACAAGTGGGGTAGCTAGTAGATCAGCTGCATGTAAAAAACATGCAACCGGACTAACCACATGAAAAAAACACTTGCAAACTGTTCCCTACATTCAAGATGGATGACATATCGCATTGCTGAATCGTGATCCATGAGGCAAAACTGAAGGCGGTTGACTGGCTGTCAGAGCTGGAGCCAAGACTGCAGAGGATACGACGCAGCCCACATAGGTGAAAATTTACTACACACCAAGCCATACGAAACGTAAAGCAAGTAAGGTTATTTGGAAAACTAAGAAAACTCATAATAATAAAAAAATGTTCTATTCTATCCTATTCTATTCTTCTCAAGACCATCCACTCGTTTGGTTCACATAATGTTAAATCGGAAAACAACACACAATACCGAGTATTGAATTTTGATGAGCTGATGTAATGACGTCACCTACAATTTAATATTTCCCAGATCGACTCAGTATTGGTTTACCTAGCCTAATCTTACTATTGCGATTAATTCTACTGTTCATGACTTGTATATAAATTACTTTTGAAAAGTAATAAGTAACAAATATGAATTAAATGTGCCAAGAGTGTGTGACAAATTACCTTCAGAACTAAAACAACGCTATATTGCGATATTGAACAGTTTATGTAAAACAACAACAAAAAATAATACGGCGAATTTATTTGCAATAACAAAAGATGTATTGACAAATGTCCGAGATGTAAATTTAACTATTTTTGTATGGAAATGAGATGAGTAAATAATATGTTTTTAAATATGAAATGAGGTGTATAATGATTTATAATATTTATGTCCTAACTATTCCCTTAGGTATTTCATTGAAACATTCTCACGATCAGATTAACATTAAAGAAGGAAGGTAATAGTTTGTTAGACTAGTACTTATTTTATATTACCATAAAAACAGCATGAACACGGTTAAAATACTGATGCACAATACCATTCTGGTACCATCATTTACGTATGCAAGCGAGACATGGACGTGGCTGAAGAAGGACGAAAGTGGAATAAATGCAGTGGAGATGTGATCGTTGAGAAGAATGGTTGATAAAACGCTCCGTGATTGTGAAGTGAAGAATGAGGATATTAGAAGAATGAGCGGATGCAAGTTGAGTGTTGTGGACAGAATGCGCGTAAAAAAGCTGCGGTGGTTTGGACATGTTGAACGAATGAACGAGGTAAGAATGACAAAGAGGATATACTTGTCTGAAAGAAGGGATGTGAGGAAGCGTGGGCACCGAGAACTACGTGGCTTGATTACTTTGATCAAGCCACGTAGTTCGTAGATCAACTTCTCAAGGACGACCATGTGTTGAGTAAGAGGAACCGACGTGCATGCATGAGAAACTGTATGAATGAGGAGGAAGCGAAGGAAATGTGTATAGATAGGTCTATTTGGCTTTCCATTCTCTCTACCTTCCCCACTTAATAATTTGTACCTATTCCCCAATTTCTGGTACATTCATGGACCTATGTCACATTAATCAACCACTACTCAACTAGTCATGTAAATGTCGAAAACGATTATTCTCAGCTGCCGCTAAATTGGCATGCACGTATTTTTGACTATAGTCACTTCGCGCATCGTATAGTTAAGATCAAATCAAAATTAAGATCATGTTTAGATCGTCCCATGAGTACCTAACCTTGCAGACCCGAAAAAGTAGCTTGATCGATAAAAACTTGATTTCAGCGTACAGTTTTTTTAACTACTTAAATGCACATTGTCTATGTTAAATTTATTTTCCACGCCTACTTATTTGATATTTGCAATAAAAACACAAAGTACCAATTCCAATATTAAGTACTCACGTTTTATTATGTACTTGCACAAGTTTAGCAAAAATAAAATAAGTTGAACGTAAATAACGTAATAAATATAAAGGTGCCTACCTAGATGATTTCTTAATCGAGTTATTCGGACATAACGCTGTTTTGTTACGAGGGAAACACTTCTTCAAACATTATTTATGTATTTTTAGGTAGGCACTGTAATAGTGAGTAGATACTCGAAATGTGACTATTCAAGAATAAAGACTAATGAAAAGAACGGTCACATTTCTTGATCACACAAGGACATGCATGTTTCGAGCATGAAGGATCGATATAAGAGCAAAATTTTGTGTCTAATGCTCACTTAGGAATGAAAGGTTTTTTATTTATTTATTTGTTCTTCTTGGAGCACCATATTAGCCCGTGGAGCACCCGGTAAAGAATTGGTCTCCCACTCTTCTGCGTAAGTTTTCGAGTGTCCTGTAAAAGGCAGGTGTTCGAAAAAATTAAGACATTATACATCTTAAATTCAGCGATGAGGTTTGCCACCCATCCTGAATGTCTTGATTTTATATTGGCACGAAGAGAACAGTTTGCATGTTTCTTACATGCAGCTGATCTGCTGGCTACCCCACTTGTGGGATATGCCGTGATGGTATAGTAGTAGTAGTAGTTGTTCTTCTTGCACATCATAATATAAGTGTTAACAAAAAAATACAGAATTTAATATACTAAATTAAATAATACTGGGACGATATGCAGTGGCGAGATTATCACTTCCATCGAACTACGAAGTATAATTATTTTAGTTATATTTATTACCTATCTAAATATAAAATTCTCGTGTCACGGTATTTGTCATCATACTCCTCCAAAACACGGCTGGACTGATTTTGGTGAAATTTTGCGTGCTTCTCGAGTAGATCTGAGAATCGGCCAACTTCTTTTTTTCGTACCCCTAAAAGTTAAGGGTGGTTAAGTACGAATTTTTTTATTTAATTTTTTGGACAAAATGTCGTGATAGCAAAGTAGTAGAAATAGTAGTGGTAACATATTATTTATCTTTACGGAAAAATATTATAAAGTTGTAAACAATAATTTATTTATCACAACGTACAATGAAACACTTACGTACTATACTTACGATAAATGAAAGATAAAACTCTTCCGTATAAAAATAAACAATAACATAATATGACAATTAATTAAACATCAATTATTTTCTAGAGGACACCTTACATGGTTGCGGTTGAAAATATTTCTAGTTTTACACCCGCCTTTGCTCGGGGAATTAAATTAAAATCGAAATAAAATAATTTAATTCAAATTTCGATATTTTTGACCTACCTACTTGTTGGAATTTCATTAACTTCCTTTCAACGCAATGGCGTAGTGGCGTAGCGAAAAATAACAAAAAAAAACACCTCACAAATTGTTTTTTATTTATCATAGGTATAGTTGAATGAGATATAGATTTTTGGATGCCTCCATATTATCAGTTATATCTTTAAACGTATGTCAACAAATATAGTACCTACTAACTTAGTGAAATTGAAAAAAACTCGGTATGATGATAATTTGGGTTAATTGAAAGAAATTGCGCCATTGTGATAAATTCGCATTTCTTGTATTTAATTTGAATGTCAAGAATGAATAAATAAATAATTTTAATATTTTATATTAGTTATTTTATATTGCAATTTTATATTTTAACTTAAATAAATTTTTATCGAAGTTTTTTAAATTTGTCATTTCAATTATTTTCAAACCCAAATGGACGTTTACTCATTTTTATCTTCTATTTTTTTCTGTATACTGACAAACACGTTTTTTTTCTTTATTTGAATGTTTTTTTTATATTCCTCAACATATAAATGACAAACAATGAATTTGAAATATTTTTTATTATATTTTTATCAACTCTACTATATTATAATGATATGAAAAAGAATAAATAAAAATATGAATATAAAAATGTAGAGCACCCGGTAAAGAATTGGTCTCCCACTCTTCTGCGTAAGTTTTCGAGTGTCCTGTAAAAGGCAGGTGTTCGAAAAAAATAAGACATTTTACATCTTAAATTCAGCGATGAGGCTTGCCACCCATCCTGAATGTCTTGATTTTATATTGGCACGAAGAGGACAGTTTGCATGAATCTTAAGTGCAGCTGATCTGCTGGCTACCCCACTTGTGGGATATGCCGTGATGGTATAGTATAGTATAGTAGTATAGTATGTTATTTAGGGACAAGTATAATGGGTTGCTAACTGGATTGGCCACAACATCAGGCATCCAGGACTACTCATCGCCATCGCAGAGGGTAAGACCGAGGGGACAAATGGCAGAGGCCGACCAAGAGAAGCATATATGGACCAACTGAAGAGAGACATGAACTGTGGCTCATACGTAGGGCTAAAAAGACTGGCTGAGAATAGAGACGAATGGAGAAGAAAAACCAAACTCGTTGCAGACCAATCCAGTGGATTGTAACTCATTATATATATAATGGGTAAAAGCTTACATTTAAGGCATTAATTTCCCATTGGCTTGCCTTGTAAAAACGTCTTGGAAAGATATATCTATAAACAAACATACATACTTTAAAATGGATTAAATAATTAACCGGGAATTGTTCACATTTTACATTTAAATTGTTTACATACTTGTTGTTAGTAAAGTGTGTGATGTGGGCACTTGATGGTATAACAATGTTCTATCTAATAATGTGTATAAGTATGATATTTTCACCTTGGACTTAATAAACTTAAAACAATAAACTAAAATTACTTCAAGCTAACTTATATTAGTTTATTCAAAACAAAAAAAAACACATAGACTTTTAAAGTCTTCATGAATACGTTTCAGTTTTCTACCAAAAAGTTCAACTTTAGGACGTTGTTGAGTCTTGAAAAATGAGAACCATAGACGGATTGGAAAAATCTATCCCAAACTGGCTACAAAATAAACTGGAGAAGTCTTCTGCAGAGTAAAAACTATTGAAAAAATATTTCACACTGTACAGAGGCCTGAGTCAATAACACACTTTCACGTCACGTTCCCGCTCCGTTAGCGTTCGAGTATAGACGAAGTTGCAAGCAAGTGTCAATTTCGTTGCTAAGATACACAATAGTTACGAAAATTAACACTTTGGCGCAACATCGTCTGCACCCGAACGCTAACGGAGCGGGAACGTGACGCGAAAGTGTGTTATTGACTCAGGCCTCTGGACAGAATACCAACTTTGTAATATAGGTAATTTCTGGTCGTTGACATTTTTTTACAAAAAATACGGAAGGCAAAAAGTAAAATTTGATTCAACTATACAGACGTCAATATAATCTTTCTCTTACTCTCTTGAGTCGTTTCCCCAATTCTGGGGATCATGATCTCCAGATAACCCATGAATAGGTCTACTCCATCTTCTTCTGTTCTCAGCCGAGTGTACCGCATTGCAAACTGACGGAGTTAATAAAGAGTGACAACCTGCTTGGTCATATCAATAAATTAATTAGTTAACACTATAACGATGTACTTATTTTCTCAGAAAATATGTCCCAAAGTTAACAATAATAACATTATGCTGTTTCACTACAAAAACTGTGTTTTTCTAACACTTCTTATAGGCTATCATTTAAACGATCAGCATAATATTGATGTTATGTTCAGCAGAAAAATGTATTCTGCCGACAAATATATCATGTTGATATGCTACTTATGCCCAGCGAGAATATTATATTTCTATTGCAAATAATATGATATTGTAAAACTCTAAATTTAATCGACCAGCAAAATTATTATTTGACCGTCATAATGATTATTTGTTCAGCAAAATAAATAAATGAGCAGCAAACCGTGAGCTAATTTTAATTAAACTTGTGAAAGCTAAATTTTTAATCTTGTTCAAATAATAAATCTTTGTATATGTAGCATCTTTTTATGTGATTTTATATGTAGCATCTGAATGAACGGCACTAGCATTTTTCGACATTTCAGTTAGATATTTCGATAATATAGCAAAGCGGAAACTGGCATTATTTTCGTAGTCATCATTAATTTGGTAAGAAATCACAAAAACTTCATCTGGATCCGAAGGTAAATCGGTGTGAAAAATATTGTTTATCTAATATTTTCTGCCTCAATATCTCAAATTCTAGTCTATTTTAACGGAAGGTCATTGTAAGATAATCGTATTTTATTCTTGTATATGTGCCATGTGGTATTTTAAAACATGATCAAATTATAATAACTATATGATTCACAATGCCATACGTCATTAGGTGCTGAATAATGATAATGTACTCAGCTGTTTGTATGTAAATACTTATGAAACCTACCTACAATATTTATACAAAAATTCCACGAAAAAGTATAATCATTTTTAATTTTCTATTGTCATTCGCAAATTCCATCAACCTACACATGGAAGTATGCTACACCCGGTACGTATATACTACAAGTAGGTATCTCAGAACAATACTCACTCTTATAAAGAATACTGGAGCCCTTGGCATATCGCCCGGTGGCTTAATTATACGAACTACCCATCGCTGAAAGGATGGGCTACGGGTTCGAGCCCCATTCGGAGAACTGCCAAATAAGGTGACGTTGTCTCTCCTAAGCCTTATATGGTACTTTTGTGCGTTAAATTTCCTATACATATAACCTCATACAATAGTTAATAGTGAAAATAACATTGGTAACCGGTATAATCAATGTTGAGTAAGCTCATAATCCTCACGTCAGATTTTAAAAATAAAGTGTATTATGAAACATAGATTCGTATCAATAAAAATAGGAAAATATTTCATGATTTATTTGATAAGATAAAAAGATAAGCAGTAATATTATGAAAAACATAAGCCCTTACAAAGAGGTGACAATATTTTGTTGAGACTTTACATCAGTTTGACATCTAGAAATGTGTCAGTTCTAATCTTAAGATTGTTTTGTTTATCTGGGCTTAGGAAGAACCCGCTAATGACAAAACAAATCAATCCTTTCCGTTGAAGAATTAAGAAAAATATCCAAATATTCATGAATTGGTTCTAGACTGAACACTTTCGGTGGTCATGAAGAACGTTCACGAACTCCGCGATTCTCATTGTCACTGCAATAAGTGCACCAATCGAAAAATATTGAATGCCAAACCAAATGTGCCACACCGATTAGATTGTGCACAAAATTGCATTGTATGATCATAATTATTGTCTCTCCAATCTAGATTTCTGGTTAGTTTCCAATCAGTTCTGTCAATAAGTTAGTCATTCCTAATAGGCATAAATTCAATCCTTAGGAGAAGGCAAAAGGCAAGGCTTCCGTGTTCACAACCTAAACATCCATGGACTTATTAATAAAAGGTAGAAAGATATTAGATAAATCATCTTTTTGTTAATTTTCATAACAAAGTAACTGCAATCGAGTGAATTATGTCTTAATTCCAAAAATACAAAGATAAAAACTTACTTAAACATCTTGATGTAGCTTTTCCTTTGATGTTAAAATTGGAGCAGAATAAATCAGAATGGACGAGGATCGGTTTCCAAACTATGCTTCTGAGAAGAGTACTTAAGGAAAAACTAATTGTCTTTTCTTTTCTTGAAGTTTCCGCAAAAGGTGGTTCTCTTCAACACAACACGTGTATCAATAAGTGATGAGTTAAATATTTAAATTATAGGAATAATAAAATTAAATAACTTTATCAAAAATGTGTTATAGTTTCACACATACTTTCCCGCACACAATTATTATCCACTTGTACCACAGCGGGAGTATTTTTTTCATTAACAATCTTATCATTATTATTATTGTTAATACTTAATATTTCATCCCCGTTTTCAGTTTTTTTAATAATATATTCACTTCTCACACTAACTGCGATGGAATTTTTACGTTTTTCTTCATTATTAATTCTCGTGTACCATAAACCGAAGAACATAAAGCACAGTTTCAAAGTCAACGCCGCAAAGAAAATATAAGTGAACACCATTTTGATAAATAATAATTCAAATCACTTTTTACAACTAGATTTAATTGCATCACGTACGCTACCGTTGTATGTAGATATTGATTTGATAATAAATTCACGCTGATTGGTATATATTATTATTAATTTGTGTTAATATACCACAGGTATATTTGTATTAAAATAACTCGATACTTTATGATTACACGCATTCAGTGATAACACAGTTTTTTTATTATTATTATTGTTGATAAGGCAAACACTTTATTGAATAATCAATATAAATTCACTGTGCCGATGTTTAGGTAGTAGAATTCCATAACATATTATAAATAAACAAATGTTTTATTCTACTATTCTTTCGTCCTGTTAAGACATTGTCAACTATTATTTATTTGTCGTGTCGAACACCAGAAAAAAAAACAAACAAACTGATTTCCAGTTGGTACTGTGCAAAACGCACAGTAGGTGGAGATGCGTCAAAAATATCCTTCATATTGCATGTGACAGGGCACAATGGACACTCCAAGTGTGGCATGGTCTGTGCAACACCACAATCACATTCTCAATCAAGAAGAACGACGTCTTTCTCGTGAATAAATCGAATAGTGGAATAAAACATTTTTTGTTTTATTTATTTCGCAATCAATATAAATGAATCGATTTCCGTGAAGACCCCGACAAAGAATAGATATCCCATTCCTTAAAGGTTTTTTTTGTGTCCTGTATAAGGCAAGTGTTTGTATAACATCACGTATGAGATATGTGACATCTGTCATTATTAACGAGAGGTACATATACCACCCATCCTTAATATTTTATTGACACGGAGAAGGCAACACGCATCTTCCTTATATGCAGTTAATTTGCTGGCTACCTCGCTTTTAGGATGTGCCGTGATGGTTAAATCAGTGGTCATCACACTTTTCTGATCAAGATCCACATTGAACAATGTGAGGTATCATTGAGGGCCGCTCACTTATGAATTAGATGTTTGTAGACGCAGTGTTTGCTTTTAGATAATATGTACGTCGCCTCTGTAACGTAATTTTGATTCAAAAGGCAACATATTTAAATGTATGTAAGTGCATTAGTATTGCAGAACTAGCTTTATGTGAATAGGTGTAAACATACACAATCATTTTTAATCAGGAAATAACACAACATTTTGGTGGTCATTGTCTAATAAATTATTATTATGCGGGTCACTGTTTGACGACCGCTGATATACATAGATAAAAACAATTGAACATTATTTGAAGTAATTTAATTGTATAGAACATAATTGTTGTTCTGAGGCATATCTAAGGAAGCTCCTTCTTCAGTTACTTTATTATTACTTTTTTTTTATTACCTACCTATTATGTTAGGTTGAAGAAAATTTTGGAACGAATGAATAGGTAATACGAGTAATTTGAGAACCCATTTTATCCAACAACATTCGAGTTAGCTGGAAGAAATCGCGCCTCTGCGATAAACTCGCCCTCTGTATATTGGATGTATGAATGTATTTTGTTTGAATGTACTTTTCTGTAAATTTGCTTTTTATCAATGTACAGTAAAAAATAAATAAATAAACATTAGTTAGTCCAACATGCTATTGTTTCTTATTGAAATGGGCTTAATGAAAGATTACAACATATGAAATTTTATGTAAACTTTTAAATAGGATGTAAAACTTTAAATAGGAGCTCATACATTTGTTTATTGTATGCATTCATTTTTATTATTTGAAATGTATCATTGGTTTATATTAAATGAATAAATAAATACATAACTAGTGTTGTGGAATTCTCAAGAAATAATTTTTCGAGAAATTTACCGAGAAATTTCTCGAACTAGAGAATTTTTCGAGATTTTTTTTTATTTTTTATTTAACAGTATAAAATAATAATAAATACTTCGTTCAATCATTTGTACAAATGTTGAGACAATTTATCACCAATATGGCTACAATTAATTCTGGAAACATAAAAATGTTAGGTACCTACATAGAAAAAGTGCCAGTAACTGATGAAAAATCTTGATGTTTGACACCCCACATACCCATATTTAAGTTTAAAAAAAATTGCAGGTACGTACATGGAAAAAAAAGTGTTAATAACCTCTGATTTGGGCCTTAATCAGCCCCACAATTTTTTGGATCAATAAGGTTGGCTGCGAAGTGTATTGGGCGAAAGGTCATAATACCACTAAGAAAAATTATGGAGAGAAATTTCTCTTCCATCAGAGGAGAAATTCTCGGCGAAATTTCTCGTTCTCGAGAAATTTCTCTGGAGAATTTTCTCTTCTCACATCACTATACATAACTAGCAAATAGGTATGAGGTAAATACTCCTGATTTAATGCAACTTTCATGTTGACAAAACCGAAAAGTTATTTGTTCTGCCTGAGCAAAGGAGTAAAACTACAAAGTTGTGTTGCAGCAGCTGATGATGATGTTGGATGATTAGATTATTTGGGTACCATTTTCGATCCTTTGACCGTCTCGAGGGCGCAGTTATAATACATTCGACTGCGCTCAGGACTTTTGATTTGAATGTGCGGATAAGTAGGAGTTAAAGACTCCTGAGGTATCCGGGTGTGTCGTGGATCTTTCTTCAATGCGCTCAGGACAAAGGCTTCAAACCACATTGGTCAAATTTTATAGGAGAAGCAAAAAACTGTGGGATAAAGAAAATTTAAATTTTTTGTCATTATTATTTTAACATCTTTTTGTAATGTAGTTTTTTTATCGAGTCATAAAAATTTAAGAAAAAATATTCAGGAATTATCAAGTTATGAGCAAAAAATAAAAAAAATGTTGATTAAATCCTTTGTCCTGACAAACTTTAGCAACATGTTAGAGAGATATGTATGTCGCATGTTTGGGGTTATGTGGTTTGATGCCTTTTTCCTCGCCGTAAAATTATGTCTGGATGAATTTTTTTGGTATTAATAATGAAACTCATGCTGTTTGAGTCCTTTGTCCTATTGGGTATTTGCAATTAAGTCCTTGCTAAAAGAAAATATTTTGCTTTTTCTATAAAAACTAGACTTTTGTGGATTGAATCCTTTTACCAGAATGTGTAAAAAACGCAAATGATTGACATCAAAACATAAAACAACTTTTGCCAGAATTGTGGTTTGATGCCTTTGTCCTGAGCACAGTCGAATATAATGTTAACAGTTTAAATTCCTCCACAGATTTTTTACTTGCAAGAATGGAACTCTCTTTCTCTCTTCTGGTTTTTCTGGTTGGTAGCAAAACCCTGCATCTTTCATTCCAATGCGCTCTATCCCCAGCGATTCGCAACTCAAATCCTCGCATATTCTCGCTTGCGAAGTATTCTCGACGTTGGTGCTCCTTGAGATTTGTCTACTACTAAGCCATCACTTCTTAATTGATTTTAAATAATTTAGAATTTTTTTATTCACTGTATATTTCACACGTTCCGTGTATCACCCATAATAGAAGTGTTCTGTAAAATGCAGGTTTTAAAATATAGAGATGTTTAAATTCAGCGATGAGGTTTGCCACTTATCCTGAATGTCTTGATTTTTTATGGCATGGAACATACGGCTTGAATGTTTTAAACGTGCAGCTGGTCTGCTGACTACATCACTCGTGGGATATACCATGATGGTGTAGTACCTAGTAGTAGTAATGGAATTGTTCACTAACAAATCATCTCATAAATACAATGACAATAATTATGTTATAATATAATATCAAGTTAAGGAAAATTAAGAAAAAAAATCAAAAATTTGAAACAATAACATTTTAATATAGGTAATCATTACAAAGTCTATATTCTTAATTACATAAAAAATAGTAAATTATTATTCTCAAACTCTTGTTACTAACTCTCAGAATCATATAGTTTTTTCCTTTTATTATTTTTTTTTTCATTCTGGACTCTTTTGACATTCAAATTATTTTTAAAAAATCAGGTCAAATATATATATTTTATAATAATTTAAAGATAATATTTCTATTGAATATCATTTCAATACTGTACTCATACTTATATATTTAAGTATCATACGAATAATATTTGGTGTTAAAAAGAATTAAAAAGTTAACTTAATCAAAGAGTTAACATATAAATAAAAGAATGAATTAAAAAACTTTGTACTTTTTAATACACACTTTTTATTTTTATTTACTTAGACAATATTGTTTCGTCTCTTAATAATGAAACATTATAAATATAAAGATTTCATGAAGAGACGAAACAATATTGTCTACGTAAATAAAAATAAAAAGTGTGTATTAAAAAGTTCAAAGTTTTTTAATTGATTCAATATGGATACACAAAAAAATTGGTCAAAATTCAATACGAAAAATCTTCCATCAAGTATGAAGAAATTAGCAGTAATTTTTGGATCTTAAAATAAATCTTTCAGAAATAAAAATCAATTATGTAACATCTTGCTGTAGTGTTAAAATATTATTATTAAACTAGATTTCTTCCAGACAATTAGACACTGATGATATATGTTATACTTTTTATGAGATAACAATCAAATTAATGGGTGCCTTTAGATATATAAAATAAATAAGACACAGTTTAATTAAAATAAAAATATATGTAATATACCTTATAAAACAGATACACCTTAAAAAAATTATTTTTAATGTTAACGTTCAGCACATTGTAAACCCAGTTTGAGCTTTTCTGGCATACTATTTATAAAGTTATTCATTTGTTGTATAAAACAGATATCCTAGCTGTTCATTTGTTGTTTAAAACAGATATACCTGTTCATTTCTTGTATAAAACAGATATTTAGTTATTCATTTGTTGTATAAAGTAGATATACGTGTTCATTTGTTTTATAAAACAGATATAAAGTTATTCATTTGTTGTATTTATAATGTTAACGTTCAGCACATTGTTAAGCCAGTTTGAGCTTTTCTGGCATATTTGTAAAGTTATTCATTTGCATATTGAGTTAATAATTTGCTAAATGTTGGCACTAAATTCTTATTGAAATACAATGAATAAAATCTGTTAGTGTCCAATATATTATAGAAATTATTAACAGTTATAAAACTAGGTATATTTTGGTAGTCGGAATATAATAATATTTTTATGGTATTTCCAGGGTTTCCAGGTCTTCAAACGGAGAACTCCTGATGGTTCTTCATAAAGGGTAACATTGGTGGCGGGGGACGAGCTGGTGGAGTGTCAGCAATATGCTCTTCTGTAAAGAAAGAAAAGGGTTTTTTTATCTTCAGCATAGTTAATAAATTAAAGTGAAATGTGTTATTATTTTCATTACATTCTGTAAAAGGCATTAACCATATATTTGATCAATAAACAAATAGAAAAAAAAAATAAAAGAGGATAGAGTGACAAAAATGAATGGCTGATATAATAATATTATGTAAAACAGATTCTAAAGGATGGGTACGTGCTCATACTCGTATTAATGAACAAGAGAGCATTATCAGGAATTGATAGGATGTGATGTAAACGAAAAACGTGTGCAAAGACAGGAGAAAATGGCGCTCTTTCTGCCTACCTCGCGAAGGAAGCAATATGATAGTATGTATGTATGTATAAATATAATTTAAAAAATCTATTGAATAGATGATTTATTTATTTACGAATTCATCAATCACCCCTTAACGCTTGTCATTGGAGTATAGGGGAAAACCTTCCCCTTGAATATCGAACATCTCTACGTCAATCAAGTCCTACGATGTTCCTGATACTCTAGAATGGTATATTGTGAAAAAAAATCGTCCAGACCATCGGAAACTTGAACAATGTTCTTCTTGACTTGGCCAACTATCATTACAATTTTGTGAATAACTTTCTTTTTATTATATTCGAAATACACAACTTTATTACTACACAAGAAGTCTACAGACAAAAACTTTTTGATTATTTCTTGCTATATTAATTGATTCAATTAAAGTGTTTCATATTGGTAAAATATAATAAATATGTAGGTATGTACCTACTTTTTTATCTTTACCCATGTGTGTATGTATGTATTTATGCATGCTATTTTTTATTAATGTTTTTTTATGTATAACTTGTTTTTTCTTGTTTGTATTTTTGGGTAAGTTGGAAGAGATAAACAATATACTCGCCCTCTTTACATTGATTGTATTTAATTTAAATGCATTCCTCTATGTTGATATGACATTTTATATTCTCATTAAAATTGTAGATATTTGTAATATTATTATCAATATACAGTAAATACATAATATAAATGAATAAAATAAAACGAGTATTATTATTTATCTAATACACTTGAATTCACAACATGACTATTACTACATAATACATAAATAACAATAAAACATAATACTTATACCTGTTACTTTCTTTGCAGTAAATGGCGCCTGATGGAATGAATAATTACAATAATAACTAAATAACATACCCATATTTAGACTCATTGATAGAAATTAATTAATTTTATCCATCATTTAAATACCTTGAGATAAATACATTTACCAATACAATTTGTTAAGGGCTTACATCGCATGTTGTTAATAGAATTTATACAGAAATATAATAATTGTAAAACAATATTGTAAAAATAATTTTGTATTAAAAAAATAGATAGTTATTGCTTTGAAGCATTGTCTTCCAGTATAACTTATACAATATTTGATAAATGCTAGTTTAAACATAAAGTGAATAGAAAATATAGAACATAAAACAAAACTAAAATAAATAAAACTACATTACTTACTTATTTTTTTGAATTAATATTGATTGCATATTTCTCTGTTTTTTTATGAATACATTTAATATTCTGTCATTTTGAATTCGAAGTAAATGCATATAGGTAGGTACATACTATCTATAGAATTTGCAAATGTCGTGCAAGTTAATTTTTATGTTACGATTTCATGTTGTTCTCATATTTTATCACTACTAAAAATATTTGCGTTCTTTACATCTTATTAAAATGTACATCTGGTGTAATCCTTGTGGCTACCCCCATTTATTTTTTTATTTATTTAATCATTCTTTTCTGTACATTGATCCAAATAAATACAGTTTTAAAGAAAAATGTATTCAAATTAAATACAATCAAGTTTATCTCGCAAGGGTGCAATCTCTTTCAACTAACTCAACCTAACATTTTACGCAGAAGATATAATTGAATTGAATATAAAAAAAAATATTAATTATTTACTGACACAAAGCTGAGCATTTATTTCTGAAAAGCATACGTGTCAATATCATCAACAAATGTAGTTTGCACATTAAAACAATAGTTGTACAATAAATACCCTTAGCCTCATAAGTGAGGTAGCCAGCAGACCAGCCTACATGTAATAAATATCCAAGTTGTCATCTCTATGCTAATAAAATAAATTAAGATACTCGGGATGCATAGCATACCTCATAACATTTATTTTTATAACACCTGCTTTTTTCAAGACACTTTTCTTTTTTTTTTAAGGGCAGCGCCCGCCACATACCTCGTGCCGTACCTGGAGATATGTATCTCCATATCGACACACACATGCACAAACAGGATTTAATGTCGCATTAAAGCGAGAAATGCTGCACCGAGGGAGCACTCTAGATTTAGCGGCCACACACCAAAAAAATTTGGTGCAAAAAGGGAAGGGAAGAAATGGGAATACGAGTATGCCTTCTTCTCTATGCCTTTTTCAAGATACTCAAAAATTTACGGATAAGATTAAAAGACCTACTACTTCTTGCCGGATTTTCCACGTTTAAGGTAAATAAATTCTGTACCTGAGAGCCATTTAGTCCTAAGTACGAAAATGCCATTTTCAAATTCAATGTTTTAATCAAAAAAATCTCAACGTTTTACTAGTAATAAGATGTATACCTATAGTATACACGAGTACAGCTTATTACATAGACCCCATAGTATAGGCACTAAGCATTTCTGTACTTAAGACTCACGACTTATGTGTTATTTTCGCTTTTTTCGTAACTTTGGCATTTTTGTCAAAGATGCACTTAAGTCCTAATGGCTCTTAGGTACAGAATTAAAGATATTAACGCACGTACAACCGTAGTAAGTATAATAATAGATAACAAATAATAGAATAATTATTTTAGAACATTTATAATAACATGCGTTTTACGTGTAATGCATTACTCGTTATATGTCGAATTATCTGTGCAATTACGTGACTTATAACACATTTGATTGGCGATAATGTCAGCAATTAAATACAACATACAACGTGGTATTATTTACATGAAGGCATAGACAATAATTACCTTGCTAATTAGTATGTTTATTTACTGAACAGTGTCCAATACAACACATAATTACATTACAATATTACCTGCCATTTCATTTGATTGAATCCATATGACAACAACAGCACAAGTAAAAGTCAATCATTCGTCATAGTCGGATAACAAAATCATTGGTATTACACCACTATTAATAATTTCAATGATAGAACCTACATCACTATACGAGATTTATTCCTTTTTGATTTGATCGCAACATTTGCCGTATATACTAAATTTCTAGTGTATGTATGTTCTGAGGATTTTGAAGGAAAATATTAATTATTACATAAAGAAGACCGAGATTTCATATCACATGTGCAAAAACAATACTTAAACATATAACTATTATAGAAAAAATATGAATTAGCGAAACAAATGCATATCTCTTCTAAAATATATTTTATGTAAAGGGGAAAAGGAGGATCATTCTCAACAGAGTTTACATGACTTAAAAATAAATTCGAGACATTTGATGTCAAAATTTGTTTTTTGCACATATGTTACTGATTGTACTGCCCGCCTCGACAGAGGCTTTTTTTTTTTTATTAAAAAAGATATACCTATCTGGGTTTTGTTTGTTATAAACCCAAATACAACCTTATACACCTTTCACAGTAAGCTACTAAAAGCTTGTGTCGTGAAAGGGGAGTTTGCCGGCACCTGGTATCGAACCACCGACCCCATGTTCACGGGGCCGAGACTCTACCTCCAGGCTACCGACGAACTCTTTAGCCTAGTAAGGTGGCAAAATGAAATTAGTTGTAGTGGATGTAGATGTTTGAATTGTTTTTTATTGTATATTATGCTTATTTGAGGAAAAAAACGAATATTGAAATTTGAATTTGAAATTTTATATTTCATAATTCCAAAGAGAATCATTTTGGAATAGGCACTGGTGTATTTATTTTATGTATAATATTGTACAATTACCAATATCACTATAGTGTTGTACAGATACTCCATCAGCCACTCCCCTGTCCTTTGTCCAGGCTACAGAAGATCCTGGACTTGGAGGTGGAGAACTCCTGGCTACGCTACTCGGAGCTGGTGTACCTGGAGGAGAATATACCGGACTGGTGACGGCTGCTTTCGTAGGTCGGAATTCTTGTCTCAGCCAAGGAGGGACCTAAAATTCACAACTTCATTTACACATGGCTGTCACTAGGAACTTGACATTAAAAGAAATTCAATTCTAATTTCATATCCAACCTTGAAAATCTGCACGTCTTGCGTTAAAATCTTATATTATTATATTAAATACCTACAGCTATCAATAAAAGATAATCACGTTTTTAGATTAGTATGGGGCTTACTTATTAGTTCAAGAAAGACGTATTTAGTCTTCATAGGCATATTTTCGTTGATTATACTTCAAAAAGACGAAAGATGTTCCTCTCAAACTGCTAAGCATCTTAGTTGAATAAAAATTACGTTTTTTGTTTGTTATAATACTATCTCTCGTATGATATTCAATATAATTTATATTAACTCGATGAGACATTTGATGACAATCATAATTCATACAAAAAATGTACTTATACAGGAAAATATAGAAAATTAATATCTTATGCAGGTCAACTGCCGATCATTCCACTTTTGAGGAAAATGCTTTGATAGATTCAATTATTCACAAAAAGTAATTATATCTACTTAAGTTATTATTTATTTAAATAGTTCTGGATTCGTTGACTCATTCATATTGTGTACAGAATGTGAAGAATAGTACCTGAAGAAGGGTTTGCTGTAGCCCTCTCCTATCCCTCTGAACCGATATATGTGGAGTAAGAGGATGTGATGGACATGGTCTGCCACCAAGAGCCAATAAAGCGCCAGCAGCCTGGACACGAGCTCCCTCCAAAAATGTCAACAATGACCTCATCTGAAACATTTGAAAGTAAAACTATTAGAATTCTGATATTGTCAATAATAATTTCTTACTTATTAGATTTTTGAAACTCGGTACCAAAACAAGTCTAAAGATCTACGAATATATTTTCTTTTAAGCAAAAGAGAATCAGTAGCAATTTAAGCAGTAGAGAAATAGAAAGAAGTGAATATATTTTTTAATACTGATATTATCAGTAATGAACATAAGAAGTCTTTCTAAATACCTTTGTTCCAGGTTTAAACGAAAGAAAAAAATAAATGATTAATTACTTACATGATACAACTTTTCCGTGACATTTTGCTGTGATTCATTATTTCCGAAGTTTGGAGTTGTGGTGATGGCCAATGTTAACTTTTCCAGAGCCTGTTTGGATTTTCGTTCACGCTCCATGTCTTTCTTGATGAGTTCTAATATTTTCATCAGAGCCTAAAACAATTTCATTGATTTTGAATTAAGTCTTTATCAGAGAGTATCTCTCATATTGTCTAAATGGACGAAGGTTGTGAAATCGATAGGTGTTATAAAACTATGGTTAAAAAATCATCCTTTCCGAACATATTTTTATAGGTTCAACAAACATCAAAATATCTGATGCCTGCATCAAATCTGTGCTATTTACGAAGAACATAAAATAGGAACAAATTCTAACTCTTGCATATAAAAATAATAATGATTCCTATCTAATTGTTGAGAGGAAAAGAAGATACACAAATATACATATGCCTTATAGTTACCTACCTGTCGTCTTCTTTCCTTGTTCATTGCCAAGGTAATGTGCAAACAGTAGAAATCTGGTAAATGCATTGGTGGTGGTAAAGCATTTAATAATCCTCTCGCCACACGTCCTTCTCCTTTTTGGGCTCCACTCAACATTGTGTCCAATTGCTTGGATTCTTCAGATGGAGCACCCTGGAAAGAGGGGACAATTTTGTAAGAGAGATATTTATTTTATTTTAAAAATAGAACAACTTTTATAATAATTCCATTTCTAATTTAGAAGCGTAAAAAGGTAGTAGGCAGACTAACTGCATGTAATAAATATATAAGTTGTCCTCTTTGTACCATAAAATATAAGACATTCAGGATGAGTGCCATACGTTATCGCAGAATATTGAAGATTCCAATATTTGTGATGTTTTATGAACATAAACTCGAAAACCTGCAGAAAAAATGGGAGACCTATTTTTTATCGAGGACTCCATGAAATAATAATAATAACTAGATAACTTTTTTAAGATGCGCCGTTTTGTGGAAAAACCACCACAAGGGCCCATTTAGGAATCATAACACCTCCTGAACAATAGGGTTTTTAACCTCGCCTAGAACACCTCCACACACTTCGAGTCCGTTAATCATAGGGAATTTTGTTCCACAGCAACTATATTATAGTAAGTATATCTAGAGACAAGGAAAATTCGAAAAAATATTTCAAAAACCAGATTTAATACTTACAGGTCCAAGCATTGCAGTAAGCTTCACATATAACTTCAATGCTTTCTTCATACCAATAAGCCTCTCTTCTTCCAACTCAACTAGTGTTTCTAGTCCCTTGGCCACTGCTATTTCCCATTCAACTCTGCAATCATAATCATCATGTACCTAATTCCTACCACCATGAAAATTATTTTTCTATCACAAATTCTTAATTTATACGAGATATATCATGATATTCTTTCATACTTTGCCCTAGAATGCACATTTTCTTTTATCTCAAAAACAGATACAAAATTAATTTTAAAAAATCTCCCTCTATAATTATATTGAATTGTTTAGCTAATATTTTTAATATAATCAAGTTCACTTGAACTAAGATTCGTATTCTATATGATACAAGTTGTATATAATTCTAATAATTAGGAACAATTTTAGAGTTTATAGAATACCAAGTGACATGGATAAGGTTTTGCAAGGTTTCATTAATAATTAAATAAATCTTAAACTATATATATATTATAAGTTAGATTATGGGAGCTCTATTTTAAATTTATAAACAATATGTTGATACTTATGAAAGGCGCGTGTTGAAGTTTGAACTCAGAGTAATTAAACACGTGTTATGAAAAGGACACGAGCAGAGATTTTTGGGGCGAGGTCAAAACTTTTTAGACACATGCTTACGAGGCACGTGTGTTATTTTGAACAAAGAAAATCCTTGACGATACACGTGGACAAAGAATCAAGATATGAACTTTAATAATTGTTTATATAATAAAAGGTTAAGACATAACTAAATGTTTGTGAGGAAGATGAGGTAAGTTGCATTTGGGTTTTGTTGTACTGATAATTTGCTTGAGACAAAAATAGGAAATTCAATAACTTACTTTGGATTTGCTTAGTCTGAAGCTTTATAAAGATATATATTAACAATTGTAAACATTTCGAATAAGAAAATGTTTGTAAAATTGTATTGAATATTAAATTCCTCACTATTATAATAGTGAAGTTAGGTTTTATTGAAGTATTAAAACTGCTTGATATTTTGTCAAAGTTATTTATATATAAATAATTAAAATATTGTAAATAGAAATGATATTCTTACAATGAAATTGATGTTTCTTAAGAAAATTCGATTTACGAAAAACTGATAAAAGTTACCCAACGCTTCGATCTAGTTATTGACACGTGTCGTCTGTTTATAAGAATATCATGAAATATCCATCGATTTTTAAACTGTAAGGATAAAAGGCGTGTTATATTTTGATTTTATGAGAATATTTATGTACAAAATGAGGAAAATTATAATGGCTTGTTTTATTGTAAGTTGAAATCAGAATGAATTTATTCGAATAAGTAAATTCGCCGAATGTTAAATAGATAAGAAAATAGCATTTATTAACAATTCAGTTATTTATTTTGACAAAGTGAGGTAAATGGATAGATGTTTTAATTTAAATTACATAATTAAGATTGGGGTATGTATTTATGAAGTGTTTTAAGGAATTGTATTCAAGATCATAAACAACTTTTACTGTTTTATTGAGATTGAAGTTTCATTTTATCTATAGTTTTGGGATCTTAGTTGACTGATAAATACGAATTGTTTATATAAATAATAACTTAGTACTTATATGAAATGGTGGTAATAGTTGGTTGAAGCGTTATAACCCTGGATTTATTGGGTTCATGGAGATATACTTCAACATGGAGAGTAGATACTAGTATCTACTTGGGTGAAGAAAGTAGGTAGGTACCAAATTGAATTTTAGACAAAGAAATGGGAGATTATAAATATGAGGTCACAACATCGACTCGGGATAGTGTTTTCTTGCAAGGAGATGAGAGAGGAATAAAATTAAATTCAGTGTTGTATTTTGATTTTTGGTGTACTCCTCTCCAAGTAGAAATTAAAATATGTTTTTTTCTTCTTTTGTGATTATCTCTATTTTGAGATAATAAGAAATCATCCTAAATTAAAATCAATAAAATTCTAAAATTAAATTCAGTGTTTTCAGTGTCGAGAATTGCAGAATATATCAGCTTTAACCGAAGTTAAGATTCTTTTCTATTTTTTTTAATTTTATTTTATAGAATTTAACTGTTTTGAATATTTTATTTTAAAAATTTTCTTTTATCTTATTAAATGTCTCTTTTAAAGTAAAGTTTGATAATTTCTTGTGAGATTGACTAGTTTGATATTTTATTTTCTACATTGTTAGATTTGTAGACTAGCATTGTTTGCAATTTTGTCTTGTGGAGGATTACTCAATTCTGTGAACAGAGTCGAATTCAGAACATAAAATTATTTTATTTTCCCAAATTAATAAAATTTGGATAACTAATATTATTTGTAAATTTAATTTATAGACATTACTTGATAATAAGAGCAGGGACGGACTCAGAAACATTGAATAAATTTTTATTTTTATGAAATTTTGAATACTAACTTGAGCATGAATTTTTAAACTCATATTTATTTTATGTAAATATCTCTTATTATATCATAAACTAACGTCCCACCATCCACACCCACAAGTCCCAGCGTGGAATACTGGGATACCCAGCGTGAAAAAATTAAAATTCGTGATTAAACTTCTTCCGGTTATCATGGCCGCAAGGCTAAGCGAATTCCGCAGAAAATATTATATTATTATATTTTATTTTGCATGAAAATATATATGTATTATATTCTCTTAATTTATCATATTGTATACTAATGAGGCTGACAATAGTGTATGAAAGGCTGTGTCAGATCGAAATTTGCGTGTGTAGGAGCAAATTTTCACTAACAAACCAATTTTTATTGTTAAAATTAACAAAAATAGTCAGTGATTGAATTTTGTCAAACTTTGGTTCAGTAAAATATTTCATCTCGATGCGCCCCTGGCGCTTTAGACAGATACTATTTTATGTATGAAACCATATGCCTTTTATAAATAAAACTGCATTCAAAACTAATCTGTAATATAATTACAGAAATAAACTTTCGATAACGTTGAATCATAAGTTTGATAAAATATTATTTCATTGACTATTTCTAACAAATAACATGGATTTCTGTGGTACATAAAAAAAAAAATTTGATATTTATTCTTGATTGTTATTGTGTGTTGTTTTCTTTGTGTATTTTCAGCAATAAGGTAAGGCTTTTATACTTGCTAACGCAGAGTATAAAAGGAAATAATTTATTAATTACTAACCTTTATGTACAACAGAAAATTAAATTTTGATTGTTATATAAATTATGCTTTTATGTTTCTGAATAGAAATTATTGTTTGTTTTCCACTGATAAAGTTTTCTTTTATAAATCGTAAACACAACGTAGAAAACGTCCTTAACGCATTTTTTATTAATTAACTAGAATATCATGTGCCAAAATCTTTGAAGAAACGAAAATTGTTGAATTTAGCGGCCGACACTTTTGACGGGTCTTACGTTAAACGTTCGGAAATATTTTTAATTATAGTGAGGTGTGAATGATATGGGTTAACTAGTAGGTATATATTATTATGTACGTATGACATCTTTACACACAACGAATATAATTATTCATAGATCTTATAAGTAGGTAGGTGATATGAAAGTAATTTTGTATTATTAAATTTTAATCGGAATATTATAAAGACGTAATTGCGAAAAGAAATTTATAAATTTGCGTAGATTGGATAAACTCGATTCTTTTTAGTTTAATTACTTCCAACTCAGAGGATAAATACGTATTTATTCTCTCGTCGAAATAAATAAATATATTTTATTTATTTCCTGTCAATGTGGTCTCAACGGTTTTTCTTTTTCTTTTCCTCTTGTGGGGGGGACCACGACAGAAAATGGTTGCCGTTTGTCCAGGATATAATGTCTGTCATTGCAGGCATTAGACATTGGGTTACTATGTAGCGAAGGAAAGTTTTCTGTCATAGGCTATGACAGAAAATGGCGTGTGACCAGAATTATCTCTGTCATTGCAAGGGTAAAATTCAGATTCGGTCATAGCAGAAATAGATTTGAGCTAGTATAGTTAGTTGGAAGAAATAGATAAATATCCAATCTTTAAATTAATTTGTCTTACAGAGGAGTGGGGGGGGAGAGATAGATTAATAGTCTTATGGAAGAGAGGGGGGGTTTCTACACGAGAAGCAGATTTTTTGTCTTGGGGGGGCGGTGAAATTTTCCAGTATTTTGACTTTGAATTATGTTAGAACTCTCTGCCTATCCTTTAAGGGGGTGACTCGCATTTCAAAATTGATGACAGAAGACGGCGAATATTATAGAACACATTATGAACACTAAAAATATGTTAAATTAATTGAATCGAGAGCAAACTAAATAAAAATTGTTAGCATTTTTTTTTATATCTATTAGAAATTATAAATATATTATTAGTTTTACAAAAACGAACTCGTTAAGATAAATTTATTATTACAGTAGGAATGAGCTGGTGATAATAATATTATATCTTGATATTAAGTGGATCGTGGGTTTTTTTATATGTACCTATTAAGATGTTATGTATATAGAATGGTAAACATTTTTTTGTTAGTTATTTATTTCAGTTATGTGAGAGTTAAACGACCTACCTTGAAATAATTTTTGAAGGATGAATTTTATGGGGTTTTTGACTGTTGAATACTGTAATAATTTATGGGGTTGAGATGTGTGTCAGTAGTAATATTTTTTTTTGTTAGATATGTATAGTTTTTATATTGGAATGTCATTCAATAGTTGGTCGGTTTTATAATATAGAAGCGTGTTTTAAATTGTGGATATGATCGAATTTGAATATGTATGAGGTTGCGGTATTTTCAGGTTGATTAATTTGGGTAAATATGATTTTACAGATATTAAATATACAAGATGAAACCGGTATCGAAGAAAAACGTTATAAGAGAAAAGAGGAATATAATTAAAAAGAAACCAAATGGAAATGTTATTAAAATCTCTACTATTGTCAGAAAACTGATGTCTCCAGTTATGGGTAAATTAGGAGATTTAGAACGAAGGATGAGATTAAGAAGTGATATCAGGTCAGAATATATCGATACAACAAATAATATTGCACCCATTTCAAAGAGACCTATTTGTCAAGAAGTGTGTAATCATTCTTTGTCAAAACCGAAGTTTCCAGCAAAGGGAATCAGTCCGGTAAATTTTATTGAAGAGATGAAGGAATATATTAGGAAGACTAATAACGAGTATAGAACAATAGAGGTCGTCCTAGAATGTTTGGTTGACGAAGCAAAGAACTGGGCAAGCATATATCGGGGAAGATGGGCAACATTTAAAGATTTTGAAAAAGATTTTCTCGCAAACTATTGGGGAGAGGTTTCACAACTGAATATAAGGAAACAGATTTTAAATTCGAAATGGGAACCATTAATGGGAAAGTCTATGGTATCGCATTTTTCCGAATTTTGGGAAAAATCGCGAACCTTGACACATTACGTGGAAGAGAGTCTACTGGTTAATGACATAATGAGACACTTTCCCAAGGAAGTGCAATCTCTCTGGTTCTCTAGAGAGTGTGGAACGGCGATGGAAGCTGCAGATTTACTAAGTAGATTGGGGAGCATGGTATCTAATGAGGACGTAAGTCCTTTATACAGAAACAGACAATTTCCACGACAACAACAAAATGTGTTGACACAAAGACATGCAGATGCAAACGTGATACAAGTAGAAGAAAATAATCTTCCTCAAAAAGAAATGTATGGTGATTGGGTGAGAGAAGGGACCTCTTCATTAGCTGATAATTTGCCATTTTCTGAAAAAGGGAAACGAATATTAGTTGGAATGGACCCTCAATATCCAACTAACAAGATAAATGAGGGAATACATAAATATCAAGATCAAGTTGCTGTTAATATTATGTTAAAGCAGGGTTGGATGCCACGGGAAGGACTGGGAGTGAAGTTGCAAGGAATAAGAAAGCCCATTAAGGGCGTAATACGAGAGAGAGGATTAGGATTAGATTATAATCTAGATTATTGTTTAGAAATTAGAAGAGATAAGAATATAGAGGACATATTGTGTGAAAAGGATAAAACTAATGTAGAATATAAGCATGTTATGTACAGTAACACTGTATTTGAAGAAAATGAATATACAGAGACTGAAAGAGGTGGGGATTTCCTAGAGTTACCAGAGATAATGGGAAATATAAGAGGACATCCAATTAATTGTTTAATTGATACAGGCAGTCAAGTCACTTGTGTAGAGTTAGATTTTGTAAGGTTTTTAAGGGAGAAAATAATATGTGATTTGCCTATTACACCGATTACGCCTATTCAGTTGAAAGGAGCTGTGGGACAGCGAAGTTGTAAAATAAATAAAATTGCTTTGATTCCACTTACGTTAAAAACAATCACGATTAATATTCCTTGTTTGATAGTTCCGAATTTAATACGTAAAATAATTATAGGATATGACTGGCTTAATGATCATTCTAGTATTATCACGTGTAAGATACCGGGACAGTTGAAATTCATTTATAATCAAGATAGTTATGAAGTATCGATTAGTAGGTCTAGTATACAAGTAAATATGTTAAAGTGTGAAGTGTTATTAAGTGAAAAGAAAAATGTAGATGTCTCTCGCAAATGTGTAGATGAATTGGAAATTAGTGAATTTGTTAAAGGTATAATAGACACTGAGGGCATTAGATCAAAGATTTACCAGGTATTGTTGAATAATAAGGAGGTGTTTTCGGATTATCCTGGTAGGACAAATTTATATCATCATAAGATTTCATTAACAGATGAAAAACCATTCATAAGGAAACCATATCCAGCACCTATGGCATATAGAGGTAGAATTTGGGAGAAGCTATTAGAAATGGAGGCCCTAGGAATATTGGAACGAACTTCCACAGAATATGCGAGTCCACTGACATACACTCTGAAAAAAGATGGGACTGTTAGAATTTTATTAGACGCCCGTGAGCTAAATACTAAAATGATAGCGGATATTGAGAGACCACCATTAATATCGGAAATAATTCAAAAATTTCACGGAGTTAAATACATAACAACTTTAGATCTAAATAATGCATATTTTCAGATTCCTTTAGAACCAGATAGCTGTAAATATACCGGCTTTGTATTCAATGGTCGATCATTTGTTTACAAAGTATTACCTCAAGGGTTGAAAACATCTGTAGCGGGATTTTGTAGAGCAATGGATATTATATTGGGATCTGAGGTACGAGATTTTTGTATAAATTATTTAGACGATTTACTAATTGCAACAAAAGGGGATATGAATGAACATGTAACACACATATCACGCGTACTAGATAGATTAAAATTAGCGGGGATGACATGTACTTTGGCAAAATGTCAATTCTTTAATGTTAATGTAAAATTTTTAGGCCATATTATTAGTCCTCTTGGAGTACATATGGATCCTGAAAAAATTGCTGCAATTAGAGATTTTCCAGCACCCACTAAAGTTAAACAAGTTAGAGCATATTTGGGTTTATGTAATTTTTATGGTAGATTTTCAAGATTTCATGCAGGTACTGTAAAACCCTTATGTGAACTTTTGAAAAAAAATGTGAAGTGGCGTTGGACGGAAATAGAAGCTAAAGCTTTTGAAGCGAGTAAAAAGGGATTTATAGATTCGGTAATGTTATATCACCATGATCCGAACAAAATGTATTATTTACAAACCGATAGTTCTAGTATAGGTATCGGTGGAGAGCTTTATCAATTGGATGAAAATGGCGAACATCATGTAATTGGTTTCGTAAGTAAAGGATTAACAGATGCAGAGAAAAAGTGGAGTGTTTCAGAGCAAGAAATGTACGCGGTTATATATTCCTTAAAGAAATTCGAAACTTATTTACGAGGAGTGAAATTAATAATAAGGACAGATCATCATGCATTGATTTTCTTGAAGAGTTGGAAATTACATAGTGGACGTGTAACACGATGGATTTTATATCTAAATCAGTTTGACTATTCTGTAGAGTATGTTAAGGGTACCGATAATATAGGAGTAGATATAATTTCCCGCTATTCTTATGATGCAATAACTAAACAAGACGACAAGGTTTATTGTCCCGAAATCGCAGGTTTTGTTGTAGAAAGGTTAGAAAATATAAAAAAGTCAATTTTAAATATTCAAAATTTACAGAGGGAAGATTATTTTTTGTCTGACATGCTTAAATGTATTAACGGATACTTTGGGCCATTTGATAAATTGGTGTATAAATATAAACATCATTATGCTGTAGAAAATGGAGTTTTAAAATACACACATAAAGAGGGAGATATTAATCTATTGGCTATTCCGAAGGTTATGATAAATGATATCATAAGATATGTTCATGAAGAGATGGGACATGTAGGAAGAGAGAAAACAATTATATATATAAAGAAGCGTTATTTTTGGCCAAATATGATGAGAGATATAAAATTTTTTGTTAAAACTTGCAGGATGTGTCAATTAGCAAAACATAAACGATTTAACGAGAGGGGAATTGGAAAATCACTGTTACCTACTAGAATAGGAGATATTGTAATGGCAGATTTATATGGTCCTCTACCAACTGGAAGTTATGGATTTAAATATCTATTGGTTATACAGGATTCATTTAGTAAATATACAAAATTATTTAAATTATTTAAGGCTGAGGGAGAATCAATTATTAAATGTGTGAGAGAATTCCATAAAATTATAAAAATAGATAAATTATTAACCGACAATGGTAGACAATTCATTTCATGGATGTGGAAAAGACAGATTGAAGAAATGGGTATAACACTATTACATACATCATTATATAATCCAGGACCAAATGGAACGGAGCGTGTAAATAAAGAGCTGGGGAGAATGTTTAGAATTTATACTCATGTAAAGCATAATTTGTGGACAAATTTTGTTAAAACAATAGAAGAAGTCTATAATGATACGGTACATATGAGTACTAGGTATAGTCCAAATGAGATACTATTTGGCAAGCCACCTACACTATCACTGGATGGAGTTTCAGGAGTAGAACATGTGAGTTCGAACCTAGAAAATATTAGGGAACAAGTTAAGGAAAATCTAAAAATCAACGCTAACATCAGAAATAATAATTATAATCGTAAATGGAGAATAATGACTTACAAGGTTGGAGATATGGTCAAGGTAAAAACTTTTCCTAGATCGAGTAAACTAAATAAGGAAACAGGAAAATTCAACTTATTATGGGAAGGACCATACTTTGTGGGATCTATACCATTTGCGAATGCGTATATCTTGGTTGATAAAAACGGAATGGTAAAAGGTACTTATAGTCCAATGCATTTGGGGAAATATTATTTGAATGAAGGTGAAAATCCACATTGACTTTAAAACGTATGGATAGATAGGTGTATTTTTGACAATAAAATTAATGTATCGTTCCTTTTCACACAAATATTAGAAATTATAATATATTATTATGTAGGCCACCTAAGTTACACTTTTATATTTTTTTTGTAGATTGTTTTAGTTAGTTATTAAGGAAAGAAAAGAAACTAAAATAAAACTTTACTCGAGTTTTGAATTATTAATAATTTTAATGAGTTTTGAATTAATTGTTTTAAATAAGTTAATTAATTGGGTAAAATTTACTTTTAAATATTATTTTAATGGACATTTGCTTCGAAGTACATATCTGTTTTAAGTTTTATTTTAATTAAAAATATTATTTTTTTACTTTAATTACATAGATGTAATTAAATATATGTTTAATCTAAAGCATTGATTACTGTGTTACATTTATGAATAAATTATCCTCTTTTACCTCCCTTTAGAGTTTATATCAAGTGCTTTTATTATTGTTCTGATTTGTATTAGTATTTAGAATATAAATTAGAATCAGGAAGATTTATAGATGACTAAATTTATCTGTTTCTTATTTAGATTAATAACAAAGAAAAAAAAAATATAGAATGAGATTATGATTGTTTCTAATACTTAAGGTAATTGTTATTGTGAAGGTACTGCTGAATCGTATCTTTGAATAAAATGATAATGAGTTGCATATACACGTAGACACATATTGACACGAATAAGGAAATATAAAGAATGAAAAAAAAAAAAAAAATTATGAGATTAAGGAACGAAAAAAGGTGGTACTTTCATAACGATAAAATATGTTACTAAGGATAAATCGGTCTGCGAACTTTGTAAAAGAGGCTTTGGTCAAATCTGGTTGAAAGCCATTTTGGAAGGGCGGAGCGGGGGCCCTACCAGCATGTTTAAATAAAAATTGTATTTAATTATAAGAAAAAGAAAAAAAAAAAATTAATGTAATTATACGACAAATTAAATGAAATAGTTGTATTTTTTTTTTTTTTGTTTGTTGTTTTTCATTCGTTTGCAGAAAAAGAAAAGAGAATAAAATAAAGGGATATGAGATAAATTAATTATCATAACTTAACTATAGAATAACATTTCATGGTACTACTGCGTGTGATATGATTTGGGTAGAGTAGTTTATAATGTGAATATGTGTAGAGAAGTACAACTTAAGTTCAGGGGCGGACCATGGTACATTTTTTTTAATTTTTTTTATTATTTAAATTATGTTGTTGCGTGATTAAATTTTATTAAATAAAGAAAAAAGGAATCAATCTGATGCTTGTACAAAGCATTAAATTGACCTTTTTGGGGGGGAGTGACATGGATAAGGTTTTGCAAGGTTTCATTAATAATTAAATAAATCTTAAACTATATATATATTATAAGTTAGATTATGGGAGCTCTATTTTAAATTTATAAACAATATGTTGATACTTATGAAAGGCGCGTGTTGAAGTTTGAACTCAGAGTAATTAAACACGTGTTATGAAAAGGACACGAGCAGAGATTTTTGGGGCGAGGTCAAAACTTTTTAGACACATGCTTACGAGGCACGTGTGTTATTTTGAACAAAGAAAATCCTTGACGATACACGTGGACAAAGAATCAAGATATGAACTTTAATAATTGTTTATATAATAAAAGGTTAAGACATAACTAAATGTTTGTGAGGAAGATGAGGTAAGTTGCATTTGGGTTTTGTTGTACTGATAATTTGCTTGAGACAAAAATAGGAAATTCAATAACTTACTTTGGATTTGCTTAGTCTGAAGCTTTATAAAGATATATATTAACAATTGTAAACATTTCGAATAAGAAAATGTTTGTAAAATTGTATTGAATATTAAATTCCTCACTATTATAATAGTGAAGTTAGGTTTTATTGAAGTATTAAAACTGCTTGATATTTTGTCAAAGTTATTTATATATAAATAATTAAAATATTGTAAATAGAAATGATATTCTTACAATGAAATTGATGTTTCTTAAGAAAATTCGATTTACGAAAAACTGATAAAAGTTACCCAACGCTTCGATCTAGTTATTGACACGTGTCGTCTGTTTATAAGAATATCATGAAATATCCATCGATTTTTAAACTGTAAGGATAAAAGGCGTGTTATATTTTGATTTTATGAGAATATTTATGTACAAAATGAGGAAAATTATAATGGCTTGTTTTATTGTAAGTTGAAATCAGAATGAATTTATTCGAATAAGTAAATTCGCCGAATGTTAAATAGATAAGAAAATAGCATTTATTAACAATTCAGTTATTTATTTTGACAAAGTGAGGTAAATGGATAGATGTTTTAATTTAAATTACATAATTAAGATTGGGGTATGTATTTATGAAGTGTTTTAAGGAATTGTATTCAAGATCATAAACAACTTTTACTGTTTTATTGAGATTGAAGTTTCATTTTATCTATAGTTTTGGGATCTTAGTTGACTGATAAATACGAATTGTTTATATAAATAATAACTTAGTACTTATATGAAATGGTGGTAATAGTTGGTTGAAGCGTTATAACCCTGGATTTATTGGGTTCATGGAGATATACTTCAACATGGAGAGTAGATACTAGTATCTACTTGGGTGAAGAAAGTAGGTAGGTACCAAATTGAATTTTAGACAAAGAAATGGGAGATTATAAATATGAGGTCACAACATCGACTCGGGATAGTGTTTTCTTGCAAGGAGATGAGAGAGGAATAAAATTAAATTCAGTGTTGTATTTTGATTTTTGGTGTACTCCTCTCCAAGTAGAAATTAAAATATGTTTTTTTCTTCTTTTGTGATTATCTCTATTTTGAGATAATAAGAAATCATCCTAAATTAAAATCAATAAAATTCTAAAATTAAATTCAGTGTTTTCAGTGTCGAGAATTGCAGAATATATCAGCTTTAACCGAAGTTAAGATTCTTTTCTATTTTTTTTAATTTTATTTTATAGAATTTAACTGTTTTGAATATTTTATTTTAAAAATTTTCTTTTATCTTATTAAATGTCTCTTTTAAAGTAAAGTTTGATAATTTCTTGTGAGATTGACTAGTTTGATATTTTATTTTCTACATTGTTAGATTTGTAGACTAGCATTGTTTGCAATTTTGTCTTGTGGAGGATTACTCAATTCTGTGAACAGAGTCGAATTCAGAACATAAAATTATTTTATTTTCCCAAATTAATAAAATTTGGATAACTAATATTATTTGTAAATTTAATTTATAGACATTACTTGATAATAAGAGCAGGGACGGACTCAGAAACATTGAATAAATTTTTATTTTTATGAAATTTTGAATACTAACTTGAGCATGAATTTTTAAACTCATATTTATTTTATGTAAATATCTCTTATTATATCATAAACTAACGTCCCACCATCCACACCCACAAGTCCCAGCGTGGAATACTGGGATACCCAGCGTGAAAAAATTAAAATTCGTGATTAAACTTCTTCCGGTTATCATGGCCGCAAGGCTAAGCGAATTCCGCAGAAAATATTATATTATTATATTTTATTTTGCATGAAAATATATATGTATTATATTCTCTTAATTTATCATATTGTATACTAATGAGGCTGACAATAGTGTATGAAAGGCTGTGTCAGATCGAAATTTGCGTGTGTAGGAGCAAATTTTCACTAACAAACCAATTTTTATTGTTAAAATTAACAAAAATAGTCAGTGATTGAATTTTGTCAAACTTTGGTTCAGTAAAATATTTCATCTCGATGCGCCCCTGGCGCTTTAGACAGATACTATTTTATGTATGAAACCATATGCCTTTTATAAATAAAACTGCATTCAAAACTAATCTGTAATATAATTACAGAAATAAACTTTCGATAACGTTGAATCATAAGTTTGATAAAATATTATTTCATTGACTATTTCTAACAAATAACATGGATTTCTGTGGTACATAAAAAAAAAAATTTGATATTTATTCTTGATTGTTATTGTGTGTTGTTTTCTTTGTGTATTTTCAGCAATAAGGTAAGGCTTTTATACTTGCTAACGCAGAGTATAAAAGGAAATAATTTATTAATTACTAACCTTTATGTACAACAGAAAATTAAATTTTGATTGTTATATAAATTATGCTTTTATGTTTCTGAATAGAAATTATTGTTTGTTTTCCACTGATAAAGTTTTCTTTTATAAATCGTAAACACAACGTAGAAAACGTCCTTAACGCATTTTTTATTAATTAACTAGAATATCATGTGCCAAAATCTTTGAAGAAACGAAAATTGTTGAATTTAGCGGCCGACACTTTTGACGGGTCTTACGTTAAACGTTCGGAAATATTTTTAATTATAGTGAGGTGTGAATGATATGGGTTAACTAGTAGGTATATATTATTATGTACGTATGACATCTTTACACACAACGAATATAATTATTCATAGATCTTATAAGTAGGTAGGTGATATGAAAGTAATTTTGTATTATTAAATTTTAATCGGAATATTATAAAGACGTAATTGCGAAAAGAAATTTATAAATTTGCGTAGATTGGATAAACTCGATTCTTTTTAGTTTAATTACTTCCAACTCAGAGGATAAATACGTATTTATTCTCTCGTCGAAATAAATAAATATATTTTATTTATTTCCTGTCAATGTGGTCTCAACGGTTTTTCTTTTTCTTTTCCTCTTGTGGGGGGGACCACGACACAATGTTTTAAATTTGGAACGTTCCTATTTTAGTTAGTGCACACTAAAAATGAAATAGCATCGGGCATATTGTACTGATTTATAATATTGTCACCAATGGTACAGTGGAGAATAAAATAAATTTATAAATATATATATATATATATATATATATATATATATATATATATATATATATTCATTAAAAACATTTGATAAATTAAACTAAATCTGGGATTGAATTCGGCCCCTTTAACTCAACATCGCGTGTTTTGTCTTTAAAGGAATGAATGACCCCAATCTTACATAGTTCTAAACCTTGGAGGAGTTCAAAATTCTCATATGATATCATAATATGAGATAACAATAGATTATAATAGTAAATGTGTTGGTAATTACCTCGCTCTTTCAGCTCTCACACACGCCATGTAGTATTCTATATCAGTCTTATTGGCCGCTTCCTCCGATTTAATCTTCTTCCTTCTCAGTTCAGATTCCTGTGCCTGTGTCGCTCCTCTACCGACGCTGTTATGTTTATACAATACATTTATATGCAATTAGAACTAATTACTGTACTGCATTTGATGTATCACTATTATCTAAATAAACCATGTTTAAAATCACACCATTTGTCGCTTTGATAACATCAATATGATTTTGTAATAAAATCCGGAAACATCAGATTTTTATAATGTGCTAAGATAAACATAAATACAAACAATATTAATGTCTTGTCTAAGCATATCTTACAAAAAATCATGTTTTTACTTAAAGTAATGAGTCTTGGTTTGTTTTTGAGCTTAAATACACCTCTGTAGCAAGCAATGTAGCATGTTCTATCATAAAGAGCAAGTAAAAAACTCAGCAGTGTTAATTAAACTCAATGTTTATGTGAAATGTATTATGACAATGATTTGTGTTACTGACCACCTCTTTTGAAAATTGACTTCAACAAATCAAAGAGTTAATTCAATTTTATTAGCTTTCACAATGTGACTATTTTTAAGGCGATATACGTGTCGAAACCGGTCATGGACCAATTAAACTTTAAAGAAAGTGAAAAACTTGTCAAACAATGAGATCAAAAAAAATTTTTTTTTTTGTTTCAAATCCATTGGCAAATATTTTATTATTCCTTTCATAAAAATGATGGTTTAAAAGAAATGTTTGATTCTGATCTTATTATATAGAAAAAAAATATTGAGTATCCTTGTTTTCTTACCTTGTATCTTGTAATCTTTCATTATATCTAGCGGCTGCATGAGAAGCCTTCTTGGATCTTCCTTCACATTCTCTCAGTTCTGATAGTCTTCGCATTGTAACTCCTACGTCATTTTCCACCTAGGACAGAATTTAAACCCAGGATATAAAAAATTATACGGTGATTTTTAAAAATTAATTCTCCACTATTTATTCAACTTAAACGTACATAGGTATTCTCAAACAGTTATATCGTAATATTGATGTAGGTTAATAATTATGAAATAAATATATAAATAAAATGAAACTATATTATTGGACAATATTACAGTTACGTTAAATTCTAAAGCACCTCAAGGACACTGCAGTTTATTTATACTAATATTATAAAGAGGAAAGATTTGATTGTTTGCACTGAATAGGTTCCGAAACTACAGAACCGATTTGGAATTATGATGGAATGGGTTAGCAGTAAGGTTAGGATTCATGATCTCTCAATGAGCTCGAGTTTTTACCATCAAGCAATTAGTTAAGTTATTTGTAGAGATTCTAGACATTTTTATTGCTAAATTTGGGATTATATTTTGTTGATATTTTAATTTTCAGTTTACCTGTTTCCGAATTGAGTCTCTCGCGGACACCATTCTCTGAAGAGGTCTTATGACGTCCTCGACCAGTTTATTGGAAAATTGTCTGGAAACAGATTAACAAAATTACATGCAGTACTAGGTTGCACATAATGTAAAGACCATACTGAATAAAAGAGGTAAATTCCTACCGGAAATGACGGAAACGGAAATTGTTGTGTAGGTGGTTATTAATGATCAAAAATAGTAATTGGAGTCATACTGTGATCACAGTACGAATAATGAGGATAATTATTGTGAAAATTGGCAAATTCATGGTTCTCATAATTATCGAATTTTATCAGATGAATTTATCATACACTTTGATAATAATGTTATGATTACAATTATAATTATTTCTCACAAATATAAAGTAGGTACATGGAATACAAAGCACGCAGATAAAAATTAAAGCTTCAAGATGAAAAATCTGAACATTTATCGATTGCAAGAGAAAATATTTTGTTGTAATGCTAAATGACATGATGCGAAATGATTCGATATGCTGACGATATAGCACTGCTCGCAGACTCCGAGATGGAGCTGAACGAAGCCTTAGGTAAAATGGAAAGTACATATACTACTGTCAAAGTACAACATGAAAATAAATAAAGTCAAAACAAAATGTATGGTCGTTGGAAGGGAGGAAGCGACTGCGAACATTGCCAAAAATGAAGTGAGCATCTAACAATTAAGAGAATTCGTGTACTTGGGCAGCAGAATAAATCAGGATGGACGGTCCAAATCGGAAATTGTGAGCAGAATAAACCAAACAAGGATTGCCTTTAACAAAAAACCTAAAATATTGGAATCCCCAAATATTGATTAAAGCTTAAGGAAGAACCTTACTAAAGCCTTTGTATGGAGCATTCTGCTTTATGGTTGTGAGAAGTGGACCATCAGCAAGAGTAAAAACGGACGGTTGGCGGCCTTTGAGATGTGGTGCTACAGACGCATGCTGAAGATCCATTGTTCGAAACACGTCGATAACGAAGAAGTATTAACCAGGGTAGGCGAAAAAAGGCAACTTCTAAAGATAATCAGCCAACAACGAGCTAATTGGATTGGCCACAACATCAGGCACCCAGAACTACTCATCACCGTCGCGGAGGGTAAGACCGAAGGCACAAATGGCAGAGGCCGACCAAGAGATGCGTATATGGACCAACTGAAGAGGGACATGCTCATACGTCGAGCTGAAAAGAGTGGCTGAGAATAGAGAGGAATGGAGAAGAAAATCCAAACTCGTTGCAGACCAATCCTATGGTTTGTAAATCATTATATATATAATGCTAAAAGTTCAAAGAAATATCTTTGTAATAATTCATAATTTATTTTGTCCATTCGTTCTTGGTTTATGTTTCTACTCGAGATCCTAAATATGAGATACAAAAAAATAGTTGCTGCTTGGTTTCTGAAACTTTTCAAAGTTTTCTTGTACATCAAAGTAGTTTATGACAAATTCACAGTATTTTTTTTTGTGATATATCTGAGTTTTGTGTTATAAACCCAAATAATGACTTATACGTCTTTCAAAGTAAGCTTAAAGTTCGTGTCGTAAAAGGGATTTTGCTGGCACTTAGGATCGAATGGCGCACCTCTTGCTTATATAATTTATACCCATAAATTTCATGCTTTTGAAACAAATATCAATAATGTGTTTTCCTTTATTTATACCATTACAGAATATCCCACAAATAGAGTAACAGGAAACTAACTGCATGTAATCCGCATACCCCTCTGTGAAGAAGAAGAAAAGAAGAAGAAGCTATTTCTTAGAATTCGATAAGAGTTTCTCATTACAAATTAATATGACTGTGTATTTTATCGTGTAATATTAGTTACCTGTGATCATAATTCACTCGATTTATCGGTTATGCTTTGTCGGTTTTAAAGATACCTACCTGTGTAATTGTGCTCTCGCTTCCATATCTATCGCCGCTCTCCTAGAAGCTAGCGCAGCCCAACTAGCACCTTTGGATGCTCGTCTTGCTCTGGCACCAACTCTGAGAACTCCGCAACAGTATTGACGCTCAGCCTCAGCTCTGAAACAACGAAAGCAGTCAATTAACAAATAACATAACATACAGAGACAATTCACACAGATCGAGCTAGTCCCAAACTCAGATATAAATCTTGTATTATGGGTACTAACGCGACGATACACATATATACAATGCACTAAACACATATATATGTAACACCCAGACCCAAGATAATTTGAAAAAGGCCATTCTTCTTTTTGACCTGGCCGAGAATCGGACCCGGGACCTCGTGATTCAAAGGCAAGAGCGTTACCCCTGCGCCACACCGGCCGACGAAATGATAGGTGTTATTAGAATGTTGAGATTGGATTATCCTTTAAGTGACATAAAGGAGGACATTTAGGGTGGGAAGATACCTTACCACCGGATTGAATTATGCTTTCTGAATAGCTGCCGTTTACAGGGCACTTACAAACAAGAGTGAGAGATCTATACCGAGAAAATTACAAATATATCGACCACTTTAATTAGTATTATTTTATTTTCTTCTTTATCAATCAAAAAGTAGGTAGGTACCCCAAGTCAATAGAATCATTTTGTCAAATATGGAAGTAAAAGTTAAATCCCTTGGCAAAAAATTGGTCCATCACTTTTTTTTATAACTTTTCGAGTGTCTTGTAAAAGGTGGAGTTGGGTAAAACATTACAAGTAAAAAAAATCAATTCAGCGATGGAATTTCCCACCCATCCTGAATGTTTTAAATTGTGTTGGGACAGAGAGGACATGCATGTTCATTTTATATCTATAGTTGGTTCGCTGGCCATTCCATTTGTATGAAAGAATTTCTGAGTGTTCGTGAGTATTCATCGATAACAAACACCATTAATGTAGCGAATTATGTATGACAGTTCATATCTGCGTAACAAATGCGTTTTATGTTAAGCATATCGGCAATTTTATAATATACTTTACATTGTGCATTTTACTTATTCGAATTTATGTAGGACAAAAATATAATTTATATTCCTCGAAGTGTTTTGGTTCACAACAGAATTGTTGAGTGTGTGCCAATTTCATCAGAGGCGTTACAATGTAAGGACTAAACGGGTAATATCAAAGAGCCTGTGCTTTTGATGACCCCATATTATATATATTTACGTAGCACATTATAGAATACTCATTGAAAATGAAGATGCTACACAATTTCTTCAATACGAGTTTATTAACCGCACAGTAGAATTGAAACATATTTGCGTATCTTGATATATAAGAAATTTCAAATTCATTTTTTTCGTAATAAAATAATTTCAAAAGTATTGAATACCTAAAATCCGAAATAAATATGAACATAGAAGGTTTTAATGTATAGCACCTAGATTATTAAACTCGCTACCCAGGATACTGAAAAATTGTAAAACAGTGATATGCTGAAAAAAACAAAATTTTGCTTGTTTTAAATAAAAATAAGCAAATATATATTTTTTTAGTAATAAGGAATTCAGGATTATTCCATATATATTAAAAATTTGTTGACAAGTCATGAAAATGATTTAATGGATCCTACATAGCATTGAGAAATTATAAACAACTCTAATATGATTTTGTGTTCTATAAAAGTAAAGGTAAATTATCTCTTTTCTGATGATTTGACTCAAATTACACTCTGTCAATGTGCAAAAAATAATATTATGTATAGCAAAAGGGGCTCTACAAAACTTAATGTGGTCAATTGACCCAGGTTTTTTGAAAATAATTTAGAAACACCACTGTCAATTTATTCAATGGTACGAAACGAAGAAGTTTTATTAACGCCAAAATATTAAGATATGTGATGTGTCTGCACCTATCCTATCCTATCACCTAGATTCTAATACAGTTTGTCTTTATTTGATACTAATATATGTATTATGTTCCAGAATGGATGCCAAGTCTTTGAAATGTAATGAAAACAGGCAACTTCCTTGTATGTTTCAATAATAGATACACATATATTTATTGCTTGATTTATGAGATTATAAATGGACCTGAAATATTTTTAAATAATATTCTGTCTTTCTAAGATTGTTGATGTTCAAATTGTTCAATGATAATATTATGGCAATGATAGTTGGCGATATAAGCGATGTTATTTTGTTCACGAGGTTCCAGACACGACGACTTACTCTTTCCCAATACACCATTCTTATGAAGAGAAATGATGACCCGTTTGGAAGACCCACAGAAAACTATCAAAAATGGAAGACTGAGATGGGCCGGGCACCTGAAAGAATGAGTGAGGAAAGAGTGCCAAAGAAAATCCTTCATACAAGAACATAAGGTAGACGTAGCGTTGCTAGACCCAAACTCCGTTGGATGGATGGTGTACAGAAGGATGAGAACATCATTGGCATCAGGGATCAAGAGAGTACATGGCAAGATATTGGGAAATGGAGGCGAATGTTGGAGGAGCCCAAGGCTCACAACGGGCTGTAGAGCAACTAATGATGATTCTCGGCACAGAACCGCCCTGAATAGATGAGGATTCTAGTAATCCTTTAGGTACATGTTCTCCACAGGATCGTTACAGGACAAAGGAATAAGAACAATTTACTCAATGACTACGGATCACTTCCCAATATATTTTTTTATCAATGAATTATATTTACTTTCTTATCAACACGGGGTTCTCTCAATATTCTTTTGTTCAATTTCTATAAATACTGCTTATCTCTGTATCTTATTTCACTTTTTTCTAATCGCCTGATGATGGAGTCGAGAGCCTCCGAATATTTATTTATTTATTCTTCTTGCACATCATCATTACATAACAGTGTTAACAAAATAATATGAAATTTTAAAAACTAGGACGATGTGCAGTGGCGAGATTATCACTGTAAAGTAAAGTATCAATATAATATTAGTAGATAAGCGAAGTTTATAAAGTCATTTGGAAGTTAACTACATATTTCCTTTTTTGTTTTTAATTTTTCCTTCAATGACTATTGATTGGTTTTTGTGAAATCGCAGAAAAAGGAATGAAAAATAAGTCCACTCACGTTACTAAAACATCAACAAGAGATGAATGTAGAATAAAAAAAAATCTAAACTATACAATATCATCACGGCATATTATTCCACAATTGTGCTAACTAGTAGACTAAGGCGGCGATACACATGCCTGTAAAATGGGACAGTAGCGTACATACTTGTTAATGGCATGTAGAAGCTACTGGCGCGAGGTGGATACATAATTGCAAGTTAAACTTGCATACAATTTGCGTCCTTGCATGCCTATGTTTGCAAGACGTATACACAAGCTAGCCACGAGACAGTACGTGTCTCAAATTACTCAGTCTCAAGCTTTTTTGCAATAGAAAACATTCGAATTGAATTAAATATCATATTGCAATTGGAAGTACAATGTGTGGCTATTTTAATGAGAGAAAAAAGGAGAGGAAAAGAAGACAGATTTGAGTGAAAGATTGGATTAGCAGATGGGAAAATTTTGGAGCAAGTATGTAGTTGTCTGCTTACAGAAATGCTACAAGAAGGTATAGATGGTTACGGAAACCATTTAAGAATGCTGCCAATTTTTTTTTATTAATAATGTTTATTACATTTTCTATTGCCACGTCATCTACTGGCATGCCCGTACCTGTCGCGACGTTCACACATGCCAGTTTCGCAGCCCCCGTGTCCCCTCCCTCATGTTGCATTCCAGTAAATCAAATGTTGTGCTATCTACTTGCGTGGCAGATACAGGCATGCCAGTTAGCGTATACACACCATAGTAGGTGGCATGTGCAAGGAGCTGTTATGCAAGTGTGCCTGCTACAGTCATTTGTATTACCGGCTTTACTGCATAAAATAAACAAGTCTCAAGTTGTCCTCCCTATGCCAATAAAATTAAAACATTATTTTGCAATCCTCAAAATGGAATAATATGACTAATATTTTATTTCAAAAAATTGAGGTGTTTAATAATGATATGACGATTAGATTAGCGCCGTATTGTTAAATTACTACACGATCGTTTTACAACATCTAGGATCAACAACCACGTTCATTTTTAAAATGACCTCCATAATATTAATAAAAAAATGTCGTCAGAAGATAAATTAAATAATTGATTTTACAAAATAATAATAATGTTTGTCCAGCATACATTCAGTCTTTGTCAAAAAATTTAAATAAGATAAAAAATAAACTATGATCAAAAAGCGAAAACTAACGAATTAACAAAAAATCAATAGATTTTTTTCTATTAACTGGTAGAGAAGTATTGATGTTAATTTTTTTATTAACTTTGCCCAGCTCTGATTATAGATGATTAGATAATAAAAAGAGCAGTTTGTGTATGTATTGTGATGCAATATTAATTATCACACTGAGTTTGTGAATGAGTAAGTAGTACTCAGATGTAGCTGTGACAAGACACTGCTGTTCTTATTTAACTATAGTGATTATACGCGCAAATAACAATAACGTGTGCTTATTGGGTAACAAGAACAATACAAACATCTTTACTTGTACGTACAGTATGGTTCAAAAATCATTGTAATGTACAGTATGGTTCAAAAATCTATTATCATACTACTATACTATCATCCCACAAGTGGAATAGCCAGCAGATGTAACAAACCTGCAAGCCGTCCTCTCCGTGCCAACATGAAAATAACATATTCAGGATGGGTGGCAAACCTCATCGCAGAGTTTAAGATGTAAAACCTTTTATTTTTCGAGCACCTACTGCCTTCTACAAGACATTCGAAAACTTGTGGAAAAGATTGGGAGAACAATTCTTTTCCGGGTGCCCACGGAACAAAAATGGGGGGCTGAATAATATTGAGAAATTAATTTGACCATTCATTTTCTTAGTTTCATTCTATCATACGTTTAAAACCGTTCATTTGCTTAAGAGTGGTGTTCAGTAATTTTCGTTTCCTCAGCAAATATTCTGTTCAAATATTTTTTTGCATCTGTCTCTGACAAACACAACACTTTCGTTGCTTGGTTTTTCACACTTTCATCAAAAGAAGAAAGAAAGCGCGTAAAACTTACGAAATTGAATTTATATCTGAATAAGTTAGAATTTAAAAATACTGAGAGACGTCCCTGTCAAAAAAATGCACATTTTTAACCAGAAATTTGTACCAAATAATATTTAATGAAAATTAAAAGGAGAAGTTTATTTCGAACCACCCAATAAATCTGTGGTGGTATTGTAACCTGTGACTCGTTCTAGACCTGGGATAAATTATTATAAATTATATCTGTTATCTCATCGTAACATCGCCCAGTAAATACTACTCATTTCTAGCTGCAATTAATTTATACTAAGCATTGTTTTTATAATCCCGCAGTTATTACAACAATAATTAAAATCTGTTACGAAATCACAGCTACCTACTAGCTCTGCCATTTTGAAAATATTAGGTAAAATAATAATTATTGTGATTTTATGTAAGTGCATCACTATACTTTTATTATAAATGACTCATTTTAATATCTCGAAAAAAAAACCTTAATTCCATTTTTAAGATAGGATGATAGAACAATCACTTAATGTTTTGGTTTAGAAACAAAGAAAGTTGAATATTGAAGCTTTTTTTATAAGCCATCTATACCACCAACGTATTTCCCATAAATGAAGACTATCATCGAATAAGGGTGAATGTCATACGAAGTTTCGTTTGACATTTACCCTTATTCGATAATAGCCTTCAAAGAGAATGCACTGAATTGATGATGTCAAACATGTTGATGGGTGAATACTTACCTTTCATAGGATTCTCAATTTTAATGTCATATGAATAAATCCAAACAAAGTTTTGTACATTTATTTGAAATCCACTATTGAGATGATTCAAAATGTCAAAAAATAATTACTGTTTGATTACATAACTCTCATAAATCACTCGATTGCGGGTGCATTGCCGTAAAATGAAATAAGAAGAAGAAGAAGATTACATAACTCTGTGCGCCGACGCACCCGGCAAAGATCCGTAATACAGGAGAGACGATGGTCCTGGCTGGGACATTTTCTGAGAATGCCCAATGATAGTTGGCCAAAAAGAGCACTGTTCTTCCGTCCGCAAGGGTTCCATCGGCCAGGGCGTCCTTCTTTCACAATACACCGTTCCTATGACAAAGACATCAGAGCGCATGGAATGTCGTGGAAAGAGGTGACGCAATTGGCGCAGAGACACTCTGAATGGAGGAGGCTGGTTTCTGCCCTGTGCTCCCGACTCCGCTCCCGAGAGGAGCGTTGAGGGCGATGAATGAATGACATAACTCATATCTTGCAGTGAGTTTTTTTACAGTGGCCACTGGCCAATATTATTAATCATTGCAAAAGATATATTTTTAAAATGGTGATAATTATATTGCATTCCAAATTATTAACTTTTTCATCCACGATTTCATTCATAGGTAAGTTTAATAAAACCATTATCCCATAAATGGTGCAATTACACAACACATACATAAACTTGTTACTTCATTTTCAAAATGTATTTCATATATCATGTCTAATCTCTTCATTGTTTTTATATATTGTATACAATGACAATGACTATGAAGCAATTACCGTGTGTGAACTTTGTGACATTAAAATTAATTAATTAATTAATTTACACCCACTGCTTCAGATCTAGACTATAGTTAAATTAATAAATGATAGCCCCTAGTATATACTTAAGCCATATTATTTTATTTGCCTACTTATAAATGTTTTACTGTAATCTACATAATAATATGTCTTCTCTTGAAAGCGCTGTGTTTGCTAATTTTTTATTTATTTATTTATTTATTCTTTACTGTACATTGATAACAAGCAAATTCACACAAAAATACATTTAAAACAAAGACAATCATACAATCAATAGGTATACAGAGGGCGAGTTTATCGTAGAGGCGCGATTTCTTCCAACTAACACAATTTCATGAAACTTTCACATAAAGAAAATCTTAAAGAAAGGAAAGAGGAGGTAAAAAAGGAGAAGAATATGTAGGAAAAGGGACTAGGATACAGAAGACATATTTTGTGTGATAAAATGGTCCTTGACCGCCCGCTTGAAAGCTTGAAGAGTGGGGAGCAACCTTATCCTGGAAGGCAAACTATTCCTTTCAAGAAGACTTTCTTTCAATAAGCATATAGACTTTCCTTATAGACTTTCTTTCAATAAGTATATGAAAAAGGATTACATTACCCTACACTTTTATATCTAAACTAGAAAAAGAATTGTTATAATATATTTTTTATTCACAATGATAGTCACTCAAATTCTTCTTTTCAAATACAAAATACAACTCGAAAATTTGCAGAAAAGACTTGGAGACCAAATCTTTAGCGGCTGCTCCACGGGACAAATAGGAATTTGGAATTAAATCGATGTGAATAATTTACGATGTGAATTATCAAGAAAATATATTTGGCTGTGGATTGCTGCTCGGTGTCGTGGCCGTCCGAGGATCTAATGGCAAGATCATATCAACCAGATCCTACAGGACGATCACGTGTCGAGTTCTTTGAAGAGGAGAGCTTGTATTAGGTAATTGAATGACAGTGACGGAAGAGAAAGGTGTATGCAAAGATAGGAGAAAAAGGTGATTTCCTCACGAGGGAAGCGGCGTTATTGTATGTATGTATGAATAATTTATCTAGAACGGCTTACGTCTAAAAGATGAAGAAAATTCATTCTTCTAAGCAAATGAAACCGGGCACGTGGTGCAACGGCTATCGCAGTCAACTTGCATCATCGAGGTCCTGGGTTCGATTCCCAGCTGGGTCGCGGAGTTTCGTAAGGAATTTTCGCAACCAGGGTTTGGAAGAGAACTGTCTCAGCTAAATTGAGACAGCACTGGTTGTCTGGAAGAAATTACGTAAGTGATAAGTCCGCCAGCTATACCTACTGACATCTGTGTATAGAAAAGATTTTTTCTAAATATTTTCAAATGAATCCAGCTTCCAACACTTGGTTGGGTCAAAAAGCCAATTCATTAAATTTCATTTCCAAATTCTTTGCATCTGTTAAAAATACAACACAGCACGTAGGTGTGCATTGGTCTAAACTATTTATAAGCGTCTAATTAGGTACGTACCTACTCTAAAAATATCAACTATTAAGACTGATCATAATATCTCACGCATAATTCATTAAATTTCATTTCCAAATTCATTGCATCTGTTAAAAATACAACACAGCACGTAAGTGTGCATTGGTCTTAGCTATTTATAAGCGTCTAATTAGGAACGTACCTACTCTAAAAATATCAACTATTAAGACTGATCATAATATCTCACGCATAGATTTAAACAGGGAACATGGATAACAATAATAGGTATTATGGTCTATAGTAGATTTATGTACTAATGTGTATGTGCAATGCGTGTGAGTGAAGCAAAGTAGTAGGAAAGTAAAAACTTAGTGATACTTTCATTCAATCTACAGTATTATTTATAGTATTATATATAAAAAAAAAAAAAAAAAAAAAAAAAAAAAATGGATTGACAATGTCATTATAAGACGAAAGACGTCTCTCTCACCGAATAAAACGCTTGTTTTGTTTATTTCGATATGGAATTCTACTACCTAAACACTGACACGGTGAATTATTTTAATTCTTTTTGCACAACATCATCATATTACAGTGTTAACAAATCAATAAAAAAATTGTGACGAGATTATCACTCTGAAGTGATTTCTTCCATAATCTTACCACGACACATTGACACATGCCTCACTAAAACAAGTACACCTATACAGAAATATACCAATACATACTAATAGGAAAAAAAAAACAAAATTTTAAAATAATATTTGACACCCAACATGTAGTAAGGATTATGGATTGGAAAAAAGGGAGGGAGGCTTGGGAACGGATACTGAGTAAGAAGGCAGCATTTTTGTGAATTCTATGCGAAGATGGAATATTGTTCCAACAACGAGCTACATAAACTGAGAATCGAAGGTGTTCAAAAAAACAAAGACATTTAACATCTTAAATTCAGAAATAAGGTTTGCCACCCATCCTGAATGTCTTGAATTTTTGTTGGCATGAAAAGACAGCGTGTATGTTGCAGCTGGTCTATGTTGCTGCTGACTACCCCACTTGTGGGATATCCCGTGATAATAAAGTAGTAGTAGTAGCGGTATTAACTGGAAAATTTGAAACTGCAACTTTAGTAAAAAACAAAAACAAATTGGTACACATAAGATATATGTAATATCATGCATCTGTTTTGTAGTTAAACATGAACTTTCATATATTTTCTTTATTGATGTTGTACCAATGCAATCTAAATCCGGCAACACAATGCATTATGCATAATAGATGTGTGGCTTCCATCACTTAAACAGTAACCGAGTACCTAGTAGATTTGGGTACATAATACCTACATAGTAACATGTGTTACAAAATAATCAAATAATAACATTTGGTTTATCTCCCATATTTATGAAATCTACCTATATGTATATAGTATGTACCAACAATCTAATTCATGTTACCTTTGTTGAAGAATTGTGATAAGTTCCTTGCACATCACACTGCCTTCCTTCACTATGCTTTTCAGTGTTGCAAAGTTGTCTTGTTCCTGTAACAAATGAAACAATATCTAATTTAGTACAAGTTTTATTTATTTTATTTATTTATTTATTTATAATAATAAACGGCTGAACCAGCCTTTACAGCCTTTACAGCCTTTACTTTTATTTATTCTGAGTTTAAGGTATTTGATAATCTATCCAATAGCAGATAATTAGAGTAACATAAGACCACTCTTTTGATAAAAAACATATCTCAGTATCTACACACTTATAATAAGCCACTACCCCAGACTTGCTTTTTTGGAGACACTGGAAATTCATAAAAATCTTTATACTATCAACGCAGTGGTGAACAAGAGCGTAACTTCAAATTTGCCCCTTCTTACACAGTTTCCAATTCGGAGAAGTCATCATCCCCCGCATAAAGGCAACCATTAGCACATAGGTCAATAGATTAGTCAAATATTGCGCTTGAGAATGACAGGATACCTGTTGAAACCTTGGTCGCGCGTAGAATAAATTTTTAGTGGTATTAGTAAAATTTTGTGACTCCAAACATTCGTAATAATGTTTAGAAACTACCACAACGTTACCACCAAATCAATAAATATTAACATTAATACTTTAATTATAACTAAATAGGTTTAATGACGACAAAGTGTGCTTAAAGTAGAAAGTTGTGGAAGATCGAAGGGGAGATCTTTGACAAAGAATGAAACGAAAAAGGCTGAAAAAAATAAAGAATGTGCTTCACAATAAAATGTAATAACTATTAACTTTTATTCCCAATCCAATGATTGGTCATTTTATGATGTGTGGGAACTGCCCCAGGAGAAGTAATACTCGTACAATAAACTGGGTTGATAGAATCGCTTCATCGGTGGCTAACCGCAACATATCAAAGCCAGCAGCAGCACAGCAAATCTAGCTGATCAGTGATCGGTGAACTGGTCAGCAGCCAATGGAACAAACAATATCGATTACATATTGCAACATAACATATGTAATAAATATTATTATATTATTATATACAATGATAATACATCTGAGAACCAATGTTACCAGTACACGCGTGAGAGGTGTACAACCTTTGAGAAATGTATGTATGTATATCATAATATGAAACCAGAATACATACGTACTTATAAATACATGTATTATCTACTAGAAAAAAGATGTGAATATTTTGAAACAACGATTTTTTATATATTTATTTATTTATTCAATTTGAAGGTAATTTTGACAAAAAATAACTAATCAACTACCCACTGTTACCCATTTATAGAACAAACAAATACTTATGCACGTTTTGATTCTACTTTTTCTTACATAAACTAAATAAAATATAATTGATGAAACTTCCAAAAATCCCAAATTAACTGAAATGCCAGCAAAATTTACGTAATTAATTTATTAAGTAAAAATTATTAGGTTGATTTAAGACAACTTTATTAAATATTATAATTGAGTGCTTTGGCGGTATTTTTAAAAGATTAAAAATGAGGAAGTGTGTAATCAAAAAAGTATAAGAAATGAACAAAGTACTTTTTTCAATTAAAATAAACTTCGCATTTCCAAATTATGTTAAGGATTTTGTTATTTGCAAGAACGATTCAGTCAAATATTAAGTTATGAAATGGCACGATCCTTGTTGAGACCTTGCCACGCGTAAGGTAATATTTAATAGCCATACGAAATGCTTTTTTTAGTCTTAAAGCTTCAAAAATTCTTTATTCGACTTCCAGGCTTTTTAAGAGGGACCTCAAGACCTACTTCTTCAAACTTTTTTATGAACTGTGACTGTTGTGTATATTGCATTATTTTATTATTATTTCTGACGCGGATACATATGTATTATCATGTATCTGAGATTATGTGTTATAATGTTTTTGTATTAAAATTTAAATTCTTGACACAGACAACTTTGTTGAAGATAGAACATTATCATGTACAGCGTCCTCGAGGTGCTATGGCACAAAGATGGCGCTTTAAATACTCTCCGTTTATTATTAATATTATGTTATTCAGTTTTCTTCGTTTAAATTTACAAGAAGATTTTTTTTATTGTGTTAATATCATTCACAAGCTAATTTTACTGTGTTTTATTTTTAAAATTTAAAATTAAATGTATGACAATGGGCAAGTAGGTACATACTCATTTTGTTTTAATTAATGTATATGCATCTCAAAACAGCAATCAACATTAAATTCACCATGATACAAAATTCCTTGCGTAATAAACAAGGAGGATCGAACGGCACAGCTTCCTACCTTACCTTTGTGTTTGTTTTTATTTAAATAACATATATTGATATAATTATTATCTAACACAAAGTAAACGCATTTAATAGCGAGGTTGACGTGAGAAATAGACTGTTATGTATTAAATAAAATCTTCTCATTAAATAGATAACATTATAATGTGCTATTTAAAACATCATTGCATCTAATGACTTGATTGGCATCATCAACGAATGTTTGTCATTCCAAGTATACGCTTGGGAAAAATACGTAGATAAAAAAAAAACATCGGAATCAAATGATTGCGAAGAATAATTATGAAGGAATATCACAGAAAAGAACTTGCAATATTTATATATACAGCAGACATTATAAGCACATAAACAATCCGAAATAAAACAATAATTTACTAAACTATAATATACTCTCACGCCGTGTCCCAAGCGGGGTAGGCAGAGAGAATGTAACGCCAAACAGATCTATCTTTACACACTTTCCTTGCTTCCTCCACATTCATACAGTTTCTCATACACGCACGTCGGTTCCTATTACTCAACACGCGGCCGTCCTTGAGAATTTGATCCACGTGGTCCTAGGACGCCCGCGCTTCCTCACACCCTTTCTTTCAGACAAGTATATCCTCTTTGTCATTCTTACCTCGTTCATTCGTTCAACTTGTCCAAACCACCGTAGTTTATTCACGCGCATTCTGTCCACAACACTCTTCTTGCATCCGCTCATTCATCTTATATCCTCGTTCTTCTCAACGATCAACGATAAAACAATGCATGTGTATATTATTGACAAAGTCTTTAAGTTGAAGTAGCAATGGATATGTTTGCTTAAAGCAAAAGATGTCGGATGGACGACGTAGTTACAAGAATGAAAATCATGAGAGAATAAGGAAACATAGGAAAATTCCTAAATATATGAGCGGACGATATTATTGATAAAGTCATTGGAAAAAGTGTAGATATTCGTGTTGCTTAGTAAAAAAAAAATAGAAAAGATTTGAAGAAGCTTATTGATATTCAGCAGTAGAGAGACGAGAGTTGGGTGTAAAATTCATTAGATTTTGTGCTATCGAGTTAATACGTATACTATATAAAACATTTCTTCAATTGCACCTTCAAATACTTCCGGACATATTCCATACAATATCATCACATTCAAACATTATTTGACTTGAGGAAATGAGACACTATACACCTGGGGTCGTTGACAAACCGTACTTTGCGATCGACTACTGGCGAACTTTTCGACAATCTAACTACATTAAGGGTTTTCCCACCACTTTCCCCTGGATGTTTTAAGAGCTGAGCTCCTATATCATCCAGACTCAACGAAACAAAAGAAAAATTAAAAGAGAAGGCTCAGGATTTGCCTTATGGGCTCCCCCCCGACAAAATCCTCCCCTAAACTACAACCCTTAATGTCCCTTGAAGGAGATACTCACTACAAGGCACTACTCACTACTACAATATTCTTACAAACTATATTCTTACAGTTACGTATTGCTACGTACTAAAATTCTTAACACTAAAGACAACACTTTACAGCTTATTATCTAAGTAGTAGAGTATTCAAGACAATAATAATAAATGCTTACCAATCATACCCACCACTGCCAAACACGAAATTTCTTCCTTACTGAATTTGAAAGAAACAAAGAAAGGGAAAGAAACACATTAAACTTCCAAGGGTAGAGTATGAGAGGGGAAGCAAATAAGCAATTGATCAAAAAAAGAAAAGAAAAAAAATGACAAAACCAATCTAATTACAATCTGTCCGTGTAATTATGTGTTATTGTTGAGGCTATTGTCGAAAATTCGTTTGAAGTTGATCGCAAAGTACGGTTTGTCTACAGTCCCTGATTATATTTTCTTATTAAGTTAGGTACCCATCCACTGTATATCAGTGGCGGGACTAGACTTTTCGTAGTGTGATTCAATTTATAAAATGAAAACCACACCACTGCAGTCAACAGCTATTAAACATAATATTATTTACAGATGAACATGTTACATGTCTCACCTTTTTAATTTTAATTATTACATAAATGTCCCATTGTTTTGATTTTATTTAGTTTCACACGATGAACCAATACAAGATTTATTTCATTTCTTGTTTTTTTCATAGATTATTCAATAAAAATAGCAATAGTAATTGGTTGACCTGGGAACTCCGGAACTATCGAATTTTTTTTTTTTACATTTCACACAGATCGAGCTAGTCCCAAACTAAGATGAATCTTGTATTATGGGTACTAACGCGACGATACGCACATATACAATGCACTAAACACATATACATGTAACACCCAGACCCAGGACAATTTGAAAAAGGTCATTCCTCAATCTGCCCTGGCCGGGAATCGAACCCGGGACCTCGTGACTTAAAGGCAAGAGCGTTACCTCCGCGCCACACCGGCCGACATTAACATAAACTAGTTTTTAATTAGATAATAATTGTAACTTTAAGAAAAAAATACAATTTTGTTTTCTTTAACACAATGGTACACACTCTACTATTACTTTCACACATTGTACGTGCAAAACTCACAACGCAATTTTATGATGAATATAAATAAATGAAGTAAAAGTGTTTGTCTGTTTGAATAATTTATATAAATTAATTACCTTTATTGCACACAAAGATATACTAAATTGATAATTCAAAGAAAAAATCGGTCATGCAGCCGATCAAATTTTGCTGCCAGTTTTAAACTGACGTTGGTTGAGAAAGTTTATAAGGCAATACATTGCTAATACTTGAAGGACATCGATTAATTGTTGTTTTATGTCAATTTTTATCATAGGAAAGCAACACCCTCGGCAGGTATTAAGGACGTCCTATACTTCAGCAATAGTAGAAAAGAGACCATTATCATCTTAACGATGTGGAGTGAAAAACATAATATTATTATTGTTATTATCAATGTTGGAACACAAAAAATCCGAAAAAATGTTCCGCGTTGCAAGTCTATTATGTCTATAGTTGTACATAATAACTTGATTCTAGTAGGTATAGTAGTTATTCTCTGTACTCTATTTTTAATCGCAAACAATTTAATCGTTACACAATGTAATATCTTTTTTATTATACGATTCTATTCCATATTCAAAGACCATCCACTCGTTTACGAGTGATATCGATTTTTATAAACCTCATATTTATCTTTTTTTAGATATATCTTATCTTGTTTTATTTATACATAAATAGTCTAGATTTATATGAGTAAAATTAATAACTTAAAATTGAAAAATATTTTTTATATCCGGGCAAAGCCAGGTGAAAATAAAAAAGTGATTTTGTGTGAAAAAATAATAACAATCGTTACAAAATAATTACTAGCCATTTGTGGCGCAGCGCGTCAAATGAAGTCGAAAGTAGAAATACAATTAAATACAAAAACTCATCAATCTTAGGTCAATGTACAATGTACATACATCTATGATGTAACATAATGTGAGGTATTATTATTATTATTGGATCAGTGCAGGTATTCAGTGCAACAAAAGCCTAGCCCAAAATATCAAGATTTTTTATTAAAGTCCGTTTGTTTGAGCTACTATACATTGGTCCAAAATTTTATATAACTACTCGTTTTTCAGTCCAATAAACATTTGCTAGTCATATTTCAGTAAAATGTTACCATCGTCTTTCACTGGCGGACTTATCAGGGGTTATTTTTGGACATTTGTACGACTAGCATTGCTGGCTCACTCTTTGCCTAATGAAAGAAATAACAATAGATGAAACTACGCACGTGTTTTGTTAGGATAAGCTCTCATAGCGCCGCTGCACTAATTTGAGATTGTTGGGTGAAGTTTTGATCAATAGGTACACGGTACAGGCAAGATTCTATGTGAGCACCAGTTAAAAACAGTAGGTATAGTAGGCCAAAATATTTCTATTTTGAAATATTTTGATAATACAGTTGCTAGTAAAATAAACAAACAGATCGCCATCCGTTCCTAAAGTGTCGATATACTTACGGATATATGATTCCTCGTTTATAATATCGGCCCTTATTAGAATACTAAATTGAACTACTAGTGATCTACGATAGATTTTAAAAGTCGGATATTTTTTGTTGCAAATATTCACGTAGTTTCTCAGATTGCATCAATAGGTTGCAATTAAAAGGTAACAGATTTTCAATAAATCAGGTATTCGCCTAAAAAATAAAAGGTCAAAACGATACAAAAAATAAAGTTTCCTGAACAAAAAAGGTTGGATACCACCGTTGCTTTACATCTGAGACATTAGAAGGCGGTGATATTAATCACGGAGATATAATACAAATAGATCGACAGTACTAGACATACCTATGTATCTACAAAAAAAGGTGTCATAATGTAATAATTACTAGTAACAAAAACAGAAGAATGAATCGAAAGTGAAGAAATCGCAAGCAATTATTTTTATTTATTGTTTTTCTTTTGTTTTGTGGGCGTATCAATTATTATAGTCTTAACATTTTCTATGCCGTAAAGTAAATTATATCATTTTTTTACTATCAACGCTGTCACTCTATCGATTTTTTTACATAAGCATATAATTAAAAGTTGAACACTTATACAAGTATTATAATATACTGCAATATATTTTATTGGTGGAAACTTCATTGTGTATTGGATTTTGTATATATATATATTTTTTTTTTTTATTAAAGGCTATTATGGCCGTCCACTGTATCAATAAATAAATATAGAATATTTTGTTAACTAGCCCTCTGTGTATTGATTATATTTGACATAATTTTATGTCATCATCATCATCGCCCTTAATCTCCAGGAGCGCAGGGCAGAAACCAACCTCCTCCATTCAGAGCAGCTCTGTGCCAATTGTGTCACCTCTTCCCATGACATTCCCTGCGCTCTGATATCGTTGTCATAGAAACGATGTTTTGTGAACGCCCGGGCCGACGGATCCCTTTATTAATTTTATGTTGGTAATTAAAATTGAAATAATTTATAAATAAATACATATATTTATACAAAAAATTTCTTGTCATCAATATGCAGTAAGGAATAAATTATAAAAATAACCAAAAAAATGTATAATTATATCATGGGTGGAGTGATCAAAATTGAAAATAAAAGTAATATATTTATTACATAACAAGCAGTTTAGATAATACACTCATTACATAAACAAATAAACTTCTTGACAAATGTTGTAAACAAATCCATCCAATACGTCTTATTAAAAAGTTGCCTCAGGGCAAGTCAATATTCGTACAATCCAAAATGCAAATACCTACATTATGTCTACATGCGTCCGTGTTAACGGAAAGGTTATATGTCCAAATGGAAATAGTAAAATAACATATAAACAATATTGACGAGAGATTACAAGTTAGTATGAACGTTTTTAAAGGGGAAATGATACAAATCATTAATAATAAAACATGTTTTATGCAATGTAATGATAGTTTATTAATTATAAATTACTAGCATATTAAACCCGGTTCAGGAAATTAAAGTTAACAAATTATTAATTATTAACACAAATCACTGATATGTTTTCACTTTTAATTTTACTACACTAGAGTACTTAGCCATACTTTCGTCGAGTTAACTTGACGTTTTCAAGAGAACTCAGTTCCCACGGCTAGGGAACTTGACAAAAGTACTCGACTTTAATGAAATTAATAGTGAAAAGTTAAACAGTGTTAATATAATTTAAAATACAATGTTTCAGAGAAGATATTGTGTTGTACTATTACCTAAATGTTTCTACTCATGTATGTGTTTTTTTTTTGCATGTGGCATTCTGATTCTATAGATTCCATGGTAAATTTCTTTCCAACCAAATTCGAAGCCTAAACTTATTATGTCTGAACACTCCTCAATATGATTCATTTTTTGGCCACATTAGCCGCATTCACACTAAGGACTAGAAGACAATAAATGTGTTTAGATGAGTTGTGAAGAATAAGCCGTGGTTCACTTTTCATACAAATTTGATGGATTGTTATCACTCTCTCCATATTTTTAATAAATTGGATAAAATATTATTGTTTTAATTTTCCTTGTCTACGACATTTTTTGCAATAAGGTAGCCTGATGAAAGAGTCTTTGACTTTCAATGTAGAGATCCTGGGTTAAATTTCACCTGCTGCCAATTCACTTCACGTTCACGACATATTGCTAACTATAAGGGTATTGATTCTTTTATATATTTAATAAAAAAAACGTAAATTCATTTTTTATGCAAGAGCACGAAAGGGGCATTGATTTCTTTATTATTTGTCTGACAAATGTTAGCCCGCATTTATGACATAAAAGCGTACATATATACAAACGACTTAAAATATTTTATAAATTATATAAGATTGACAATAAAAAATAGGTACAACATCTTTTCAATATGAAAGAAATTGCGAAAGTGGTATGTATTGTAATAGGTAATGCAAGTAAATTAAACAAATAGGTACCTGCAGTCTTGTTAGAGCGCTGTGTAGGTACTAACTTGTATCTATTCCTAGATGACCATAAAAGATACCTTATAAATTACAAGTTTTTATCTGATGTACTAGACTTTACGCATACCAATATACTAATATTTATTTATTTAGATACACGACTATATCTTCAATATTGAATTTCTCACATCTCATGGCCTGTGCCGACTCACAATATTCAAGACACCACAATAATTCTTCCTCCTAAATTATATTCATAATTTTTACTGGTATTATTTCTATTTATTTTAAAAAGAACTGAGTTTTTGTTACAAATCCAAATACAACATTATACAATTTTCACAGTAAGCTCAAAGCTTGTTTTGTGAAATTACATGAAAACATTTTTTAATACAATGTTGTGTTTTATATATGTTTAATTACTATGCAATGTTTTTAATATTAAAATAAATTTATTTTTTAAATACTGTGTAATCGATATTTTTTGATAAAAGCTTAAAGCTGTAAGTGTATGTAAAAAATAAAATAAAATATAAATGAAATTGAGGAGATCGACAACATAATTGTAGAGCCTGTATGTAGCTTTCATTATCACTTTTAAACAAGATATCCAGGATTTATTTCTTTCAGTTACCGATCTACTCCATATTCACGAAGCAAGCTTTAGCTTAGTTTGTTCGGGAGTATTCGAGTTAACCTAAAATCCAGATTAAACATTATTAAAAAAAGAAGTTCTAACAATTATATTTAGTATTAAAAGCATTATCCTGAATTCAAAATATCGGAAATAACAGTTGTATGATCGTTCCACTATCAAGGTCCCTAATATTACTTAAAAAAATTATAACCGAAATATATGTATCTATAAAAAAAAAAAGCTTAATAATAAAGGTAGGTATGTATAAAACATTTTAATAAATAAAGAACAGTAACAATTCGACATTCCGTCTATCAGATAATAATGTAACATAATATATTGTGAAGAAATCGTAGTATGATTTATACCTTGTTATTCTGGAAACAATCGATACAAAATATTTATTTCTATTGTTATTTGCATAATGTTACATACATACTAACAATTTTATCTGCATACGTTATTTTATTACTAGATTTTAAGACGAGATTGCTCGGAGAAAAAACATCAAAACGACAGCGAAAGTGTTTTTTTAAGTTAACTTCTTGAAAAATAACGAAATAAGTGACGAAAATTATTTAAAAAAAATAGAAAGTCAACGTAATCATCAACCCTTTTTTTGGGATCTTCCTTCACTTCTTTTGTCCTCCCACGGCCTCCATTCAAGAATTATGGAAGTCCACCTGCCATCGTCTCGACTTACCACATGACCAGCCCATTGCCATTTCAGCTTGGAGACTTTATCAACAATGTCGACGACTTTTGTCGGATGGTTTCATTTCTTATTTTGTCTCTCAAGCATTTGTCTTTTCATGGCACGCTGTAGGTACACACCTCAATTTCCGTTTGTTCGCAAGTATTAGCGTCATAGTTTCTAGCCCAAATGTAAATAAAGTATTAATACATATAAAATTCCCAATCAAAGAAAATGTACACATTTACAAAAAATCTTTCATAAATAAATAACTAGTATATAACATAAAATAAATGAAAAAAGTAAACAAAATAAAACATAAATAAACAAACATCTTATACACAAACAGACTCAAATATTTATACTATGATTGGCCAAATTTGTTATATCCAATGGTTTGTAAATATTCATACAGTATTATGTATGTATATTCTACGTATTAATCTGTTATTTTTGTAATTGCATAATACTGTTAAATTATAAATGATAATAATAATATGTAGTAACGAGGCAGCGTGGGTGCTTGAGGCGTAACTAAATAACATAGAAATCACTGTTTATTTGTTGTTGTTGTAAATCACAGCGAAAATTATCTTATACGAATATCAATTTTGTAACTTGTTTTACTTATTAAATAATATACCTATTTGATGTTTTGAAATTCATCAGGAATATATTATTTTGAAAAATTTGCAGAAAATGAAGAATTTAACAAGTATTGTCATATTTTAGGGAGTTGGGGAGTAATTGTATTAGGAAAAAAAAATTATTATATTATTGTTCGATTATTCTAAATGATATTTGTGTTTAATAAACTATTATTATTATTATTATTTTATGAAAACCCATAAACCCAAATTCAAATACACCCACTCACAGCTTAGATCAGCGACGGAGTTCGAAGTTTGAAACTACCGATAGAAAGTTTAACATTTTTTAATCCAATTATAAACCATGTTAAAATATTTATCTAGCATTTTCAACAGTCGATTCACTGCATGTTTTAAGCTTGTATGTCGTCCTTAAAAATGGTTTTCGTTTCTGAGCAGAAAATAAAAAAACAAATAAATATATGAGAGAAAAAAAAACAGATAGACAGACTTGTTACTACGAAATGTCTTCAATTCAACAATCGTACGTATTTGAAGATACCCATATGAAGAAAATAGTTCAATTAACTCATTTGCACAATGCTGTAGAAATTGAGGTCTCTGTTTAATAATTTTCTTGTACATGCCTACAATATGCTTTGAAACCAATGTTTCTGTGATATTTCACTGCTACTTATCACTACACATATCGTCATCAATATTAATAGTATTTCACATATTATAACATTCGAGTCACAGTTACACAATAACACGTCATGCTCTATTTTGTTATGGTTCATAGCACTCATCCAGTTCCTTCTATGGAATAACTAAGTACCTACGTATTTATCAATTTTTAAATTTCAAATCTCGACAAGCAAGGACGACGTTCTAAATTTGAATGTTATTTGAAATTTTGGAATACTAATTTGTAAGTAGGATGGGCAGCGTTAATGTTGGCTAGTTTACATAATGGGTATGTACCTACGCAAATCGTTGTTTTTAAATATTATAATTTTTAAATTATCGTGTTGATTCTGTTTAATTAATTAGAACGTGGGAGATTATTATAAGTATAATTATACATTATATGACAAAAAACAGGATTTATGGTGGATGATAAAAACAAAATTTGGAATCAATTTTGGTAATCAAAGACATTCTGGTTTACTTTACACCTGTACACAGAAAAAACAGGTCAATTTTATTCTCAAACAATTCAAGAGAATATTGTCTTGTAATAAATAATTTTTCTTCAATGAAGATTGTTTTCTTCAATAGCCGCGTCCACACAACTGCATGAAAACGTATATCAATCACCAATCTTCAATCCCGTCCTTATACGGGTACCTAACGAAGGCATTCACTCGAATATTTCTTCGGAGAATGCTTCGAATCGTCATCGAATGACTGAAGATTGATGATTGATTGACGTTTTAATCCAGCTGTGTGGACGTGGCTATTAAGATCGAGACTTTAATTAATTTCTTCAATGAAGATTGTTTTCTGGTTTTAATTTTTTTAATTCTCTTATAACGATATTTTTATTTTATTTTTTTATTTATTTATACATCACTATTACAAAACGTCATAAAACACACATGGACAGAAACAATACACACAATCACAAATCAAAGACAATGCATTATCCTACTCAACCCGCACTCATCATCCAACCCCTTGCTATATAATACCAAGCCCACATGATATGTTTTCTTGAATTATTGCAAAACTTACTAACGTTGAAAATTCCTAATAAATAGACAAATTTAGTCTTGTCTACGGCTTCTTTCAGAAACTCTTTCTCTTTTTGCTTATTCTCGTAGACACGAAGGTAGTTTGTTGCAGCATCTTCTAACCTCTTCCTCCAAAACCTTTCCTGCTATGAGCACAATACCTGCACTCTATAATCTGACTTATATATAAAGGAGATAATTTTTATTAAAACATCATTAGTCCTCTTCTACAATCTGCTAGGCAATGTCCTAAGAAAACAGAATACGTATAGGTACTCCATTATTATTTTTAGTAAGAATTTAAATGTGGGTTTATTGTTTACATTCAAAAGTGACAATATCATTTAGTATTTAGTAATACACCTGTCTAGTTTGGCGACATTCCGCCCCTGGCATAATTGTCGCGTCATTATAGACACAGACGCCACGATTTTATTACAATAATCATTATTTATAAGAATGTTTTTACAGATATTTCACAGCAGGTTCGTAAAGCTTAAGGCTATTTTTATTGATAGATCACGTTATTATTTATTACTATTAAGTATAAAAGTAAATAAATAAATAAACAATAACAATCGTACTTACAAAAAATACATATTTAGACTTGGTTTACTAGCCAAGACTAGAATGAAAATATAGTTATTCCTTATCAAATAAAAATCTTACTGTTACTCAATAGTAACAATAGCTGTCCCGAATTTCAATAATCAATGAAAAAAGTCTCGCAATACTGTTAAACTCTCCGACACTTCAAAAATATTTCGATACAAAAACAATCAAATATTAAATTGATATCTCAAGTTTCTATTGCTAGTCGAAAATTTGACAACAGAGTGGGTGGTTGGATTCGAAATTTGAATGTTTTTTCTCAAAGTCACAATATTATAAATTGGATCAATAATGAATTTTGTTATTACACTCATCATGTCCCGAATTGATTTTTTTATAAATCTGACGTTTTAACCCGTTAGAAGTTATACGATTTTTGTTTTTCATTTAAGTAATGTAACTACAAGCACTTCGTTCCATAACTTTGGTAATTTTTAAATTTCTCAATTAGCAATATTGTTATTATAAAGGCGATATGCCCCAAAACCAATTGACAGCCAGATATAATTCTGCGTGTGTAAGGAAAAAGGGGATGAGTCGACAACGTTTATGCTTCCTGTTTGGAAAAAAGAATGAGTCGATATAAATGCACATTCGACACCATATTTCTAAGTAAAAACAAGGACATATTGTACCGTATTATTGTACCGCCGCGCGGAAGTTGTTTTTGTTTTCCTGTGAAGTAGTATTTTTCGATTCATCCCCTTTTTCTTTTTGTTATAAAGTCAAAACAATAATACAATATTAAATATCTTTACCATCACGGTATATTCCAAAAATGAGCCAGAAGACAAACTGGATGTAATGAACGTGCAGGTCATGCTCTAGGTTCTGATAAATATGAAGCATAGTGGGTACATACTAAGTATTACTTAGCCAGATGTAGTGGTTAGAATAGGAGTTATTCCGAAATTGTGAGAACTGTTGTAAATACATAAATATCGAGTTTATAGTTGTGTTGTTGTTATTTTATGAGAGTAATCGAAAGTTGAATGACATTGACATTAGACCATAAAGTACTGAGGCACAATACTCGTTTTATTTATTTTGCAGTTGATGCTGTAGCGAGGACAAGGGCGCATAAGCCAAATTGGTATTTAGACATAGGTACATGTATGGGTATCAAACATCTGTAGTGCGCCTTAAAATAAAGTAATAAAAAGGACAAGTAAATAATAATCAACTACTACTACTTCTACTATATACAATATACCATAATTACACATTCCACAAGTGGGGTAGCCATGTAAGCTATTTTATTTGTACCTACCAATAATAAATTATCCATAGTAAACAGTTCGAGTTCGTCGGTAGCTTGGAGGTAGAATCTCGGCCTCGTGAGCATGGGGTCCGTGGTTCGATACCATGTGCCGTCAAAACTCCCCTTTCACGAACACAAGCTTTGAGCTTACTGCGAAAGATGTATAAGGTTGTATTTGGGTTTATAGCAAAACCCAGATATATATTTTTTTTATAAACCACTTTTTTTTTTTTTTTTTTTTTTTTTTTTTTTTTTTTTTTTTTTTTTTTTTTTTTTTAAAAAAGATATATCTGGGTTTTGTTATAAACCCAAATACAACCTTATACACCTTTTACAGTAAGCTAAAAGCTTGTGTCGTGAAAGGGGAGTTTGCCGTGACTTTATTGTGTAATTATTAAATTTGTACAAATACAAAAAGCGTACATATTGTCTTGAGGCAATGTCTTTAAGTAAACCTAATACAATGTTTGATATAGAAGTTTAAACATTAAGTGAGTTTAGAAATAATAGAAAGTATAGGATAGCTAATCAAATATTCATCATTTATAAAAATAAAAATAAATACAAAATAAGAAAAAAAGTTTTCATATAGGTATGTAAATTCAAACTAAAATCCCAATAAAATTCTCTTCCGATGAAAATTTGCAACGCAAAGCAAGAATCGAGAAAATTAATTTCTGCTTTTTCGGAAAAAAAGAGCACATGGGGCCTTATTCTTGTTACCGACTCAACAGATTTTACTTTTATAATTTAGTTATCATTATCAATTTCAAGTTATCACAGTATTATTATCTTCGTGCTAAACTATTATAATATTATACTTATTACTGTATCCGACAGTACTTTTATACCTATTAGAGGTTTAAATAATATATACCGTCCACGAAGCAATTTCTTCCAATAAAACAAATTCGTCACGTGAACATAAAAAGAATCCTTTTAGTGTCGTATAAAAATAAAATACTCAGAATGGGTGGCATGCCTCATTGCTAAACTGAAAATATTAAATGTTTTATACGTGATGTTTCATGTAGGTATACTATTTTTTATAATTTTTGAAATTGTTTTGATTTATTGTATTAAAGGGTATACGTGTAAAAGTTGTATTTTTTTATTGCCCCAGAACAATAGCAAAAAAAATACAAGATCTTAGTCTAGTGGGGCAATGTATTCCATAATGTTGATCTTTTTGTATATTTGTACATATTTACTGTTTTGGAATAAATAAATAGATAAATTTGCTCTTTATTTTATTCCGTGGAGCATACGGTAAAAAAAAATCCACTGTTTTCTGTAAGTTTTCGAGTGTCCTGTAAAAGGCAGATGTTCGAAAAAATTACATCTTAAATACACCGATGAGAGTATAGTCATCCATCCTTAATGTCTCACTTTTTTGCTAGCGCGTAGAGGATGGCTTGGATGTTTATTACATCATATGATATGTCGTGATGGTACAGTAGTAGTTTTCTCCATAGTAACAATCAGGATGAGTGGCATAAAAAACTACTTTCATTAAATCATTTATCATCGAAAGTATCAAAATCGTGTCCAATTCAATTCGTTATAAATACATCGTCGTTGCATATTCAAAATGGGGTATGTAAATCTATAAATGTTTTGACATTTATAGAATAAACTACTAATACTGACAATAAAACCATTTTTTTAAGATATATATCAAATACAACCTTATACACCTTCCACATAAAGCTAAAAGCTTGTGTCGTGAAAGGGAAGTTTACCGGCACCAGGGATTGAACCACGGACCCCCTGTTCACGAGGCCGAGACTCTACCTCCAGACTACCGACGAACTCATTTTATAAAGTTATTCTTAGTATCAAATGTTAAAATTTAATATTTTAAAAATAATATCACACGCCAATAAAGAGTCCAAACAACAATTTGAATGCCCTAATGAACAGCTGTTTTTAAAGAGAATGTGTAAATAAAAATGTTCGCACATACCTCATTTCGAATATGCAACGCAATAGGTATATATTTTAAGTTGTATGAATGAATGAATACTATATTTTAAAAAGTATTTTATAAAGATTATAAATGTTTAGTTTAATTTTAATCGTGGCTTAAAAGTAGTCAGTTAGTTAGGTGTGTGTATGTATTATTAATATAAATATAGGTAGTAATTGATTGATTAAATAAGATAAATATTATAATGGGAAACGTGATGTGGGAGATAATAACATGAAACATTAAACACCTGTGAAACTAAATACGTATCTAAATCTGAATAGGTAATGTTATATTTGTGAGAGCTGTACGATACATAATATTATTTATACATCTTTGTTGACTGCAAAATTGTTACAGTACAATGATAAGAAAATATATAAATAAAAATCAGATCAAAACCTACCAACTGTATAATGTACTATACCATCACACCGTGTCATAAGAGAACGGAACGCCATATAGATCTATCTTTGCACACTTCTTTCGCTTCCTCTACATTCATACAATTTCTCATGCATGCACGTCGATTCCTCTTAGTCAACACACGGCCGTCCTTGAGCATTTGATCCACATGATTAAACCACTTGTTTTTGGACGCCTGCGCTTCCTTACACCCCTTCTCTCAGACAAGTATATCCTCTATGTCATTCTTTCCTCGTTCATTCGTTCAACATGTCCAAACCACCGAAACATATTATGAGATTTCTAATTTCTATAATTGGAAGTGTCTTCTTAAAGACCATTTTACAGAAGTTAATTGCAATATACCTACTGAAAACTGCTTTGTGTTCTGTGGAGCATCCGGAAAAGAACTGCATGTGTTCTGTGGAGCATCCGGAAAAGAATTAGTCTCCCACTCTTTACCTTCAGTTTTCGAGTGTCCTGTAAAAGGCAGGAGTTCAATTATCCACATACTGTAAATTCCCCGGCAAACAATAGGCCTTTTTAATGAGCTTATTGTAAAAATATATTTATGAGTGTACAATCATATACACATACGTTAAGCGAGTCTGTACAACTTCTATATATAGTAAATTCTACTATTGTTATAAAATAGATACTTAGTAATGTTATAGCAATTCTAATGTTTTATTATATTTTTTCACGTACTTACTAGAGAAAGTTACACACTTTTTTACAGTGGCGTACACATTTTTTGATATAAAACATTCCAAATGATTTGAGCAGTTAACTATAACAAAAACCTAACCAACAATTCATTTTGTCGATGTAGTTTAGTAGTCGTGCATAGTGATGTGAGAAGGGAAAATTCTCCAAAGAAATTTCTCGAGAACGAGAAATTTCTCCGAGAATTTCTCCTCTGATGGAAGAGAAATTTCTCTCCATAATTTTTCTTAGTGGTATTATGACCTTTCGCCCAGTACACTTTGCAGTCAACCTGATTGATCCAAAAAATTGTGGGGCTGATTAAGGTCCAAATCAGAGGTTATTAACACTTTTATCCATGTACGTACCTGCAATTTTTTTTAAACTTAAATATGGGCATATGGGGTGTCAAACATCAGGATTTTTCAACAATTAGCACTTTATTCTATATAGGGTTCTAACATTTTTTTGTTTCCATAATTAATTGTAGCCATATTGGTGATAAATTGTCTCAACTTTTGTACATTGTTATTGATTGATTGAATAAAGTATTTATTATTATTATACTGTTAAATAAAAACTAAAAAAAATTCTCCGTAAATTCTCTACTTCGAGAAATTTACCGAGAACGAAATTTCTCGAAAAATTATTTCTGGAGAATTCCACAACACTAGTCGTGCAGTAGTCTGCAGTAGAATTACATAATGAAATTTAAAACCTTAACTGTTTTGTACAATTTTGTTTTTTATTGGGAGAGACTGTTTTCGTCTTGGATGATGAAGCGAATGGATGATGAAAGTTTGACGAAGAGAGTGTATCAATCTGAAGAAGGGGTGTGAGAAAACAGGGAGTCGAATTAAGGGTCGTTCACACTCCGGATGATCCTCCAAGATGAACAGGTGTGAACGGGCGTTTCATCAATAGTGATCACTAGCGATGACGTAGGAAAGAGATTACCACTCGTCATAATTTTGATGAAAGGTCTTTTCACTGAAATGACCATAAACAAGTTTTTTCTTATTATTTGTTTAATTCTCTATGAATTTGTATTGAATGTCAGAATCATGTACAAAATTATTATGCAGTCGAGAGCTATATTAATTTATTTTAAGTGTTATTTTTCATTTTTCAATTTGTTTTATTATTTTTATACGAAAATACGTCAAACTACATACAACATGAGTGAGAGTGTTGACATGGCAGTGAAAGCATATGATGAACAAATGTGAACAGACGTGTTCACTTTCGATGAACAGGTATGACCCTGACACTCTGGATGATCATCCAAAGTGAAGCAATGTGAATGCTACTTTACCTAGATCAAATTCCCAAGAATGGCAGCGTATTGAATAAGAAGAGTTGTATATAAACTGCACGAAAAAAGAAGAAACAAAAGAATTACGTATGGATTGTACAACGTGTCATTCCGTGATCTATGCGAACCCTACTTAGGTTACGCCGTGCGGGTATATGTAGATACTATTAGTATGGGCTAGTATTGCGTTACACCACTGCATCGCTTTAAAAGTTTATTAATATTTCGATCGCACTCACACAGAGTAATATGCCTAGTACCTACATACAAATTACACACTCTTTTCCCAGTGAATCGCTCGATATATACAATCAAACCTACTGCGCAACCTTTATCGATAATAATAATAATATTATAATATACATAAAATAACTGATGTTAACAGAGCAACCTGTTGAATTATGATTACTATTAGTAAGTACGTAATAATATGTATAGGTAACTGTTCAATTTCGATACAATTCAAATTACTTGCGGTCGAATAGTAATTTGATGGGTATGTATGTAGGTAAAAATATTATGAAGTACAATATATTCTTACCTATTTATTTAGTAAATAATTATATACATCTTACATGTGTCTAAGAAGTACATACCAACCTGTATAGCTTTATTCATGTGTAGTAGAAATTGTTTTTATTAAGATTTAAATAGGTAGTTAAGATTTTTGTACTTTCATTCATAACGGTTTTTGTATGTAGTAAAGGGTTATTCGAAAGAATCGTGATAATCAATTATTTGTTATCTCTTATATGAGCTTTTAAAATTACGGTTAATAGGTTTTATTTACTTTATTTTTTTTTCACAGCATATAAAACAATGTATGCCACCCATTCGGAATGTTTTATTACTTATGGCATAAAAAGGATGACCTGTGTGTTCATGACATGAAGTTAGATCGCTGGTCACTTCAATTGTGACAGACGCCATGATTATATACCTACTAATAGCAGTATTAAGTATGTAATGTGTATATCAAGTATTTAATCTTATTGATATAATTTTACAATCAACAGCCCCCCCCCATTATAAACATAAACTTTATTTGTTTATACAATATATATTCAATTCAATCCCCCTTAACTCTCCTTCTGGGAGCACAGATTCAGAAAAAGTCACCTTCTCCATCAGAACGTCTCTGCGCCAATCTACCTACTCACTCCCTTTCATGACATTCCCAGACACCTTCAGAGAACCTATGTACTTAATATACTTGTGTCATGAAGGTGGTGTAACACTATTCGGATTTCTTGTGGGGTGCTACTTCTATCTCTCCACAGATTAGTTCACTTATGGTGATTTATTATGAAGAGATAGATGTTTTGCTCCCATCGGCGAAAAAGTAACTGAACACAGATTAAGATGGTACGGACACTTTTTGAGACTACCACAGGATAATATGATCAAAAGGGCAATGGACATAGAAGTAGGACCCAAAATACCAGGAAGACCAGTGATTACCTGGATGTCCACAACTGCCAGGGTCCTGAGGGAAACAGAGCTGCGTTCGGAGGATACAGGGGGCCGGAATACTTGGAAGATGGGGACTAGGAGAGCCGACCCCAAATAAATGGGATAAAGGCGAGGGCGAAGAAGAAGAAGATATTTATTTATATCATATTTTTTAAATACAGTTAGGCATTTTAAACGAAATATCCATTCAAAGTCAAATTGATACGATTGTACTTGAATGGTATTTAAGGTAGGTACTGCATCAAATACTTTTTAACCAATTCAATTACTCGATAGGTAGTAGGTAGGTACCCTTACCTACCATTACTTTCGGATGTAATAAAAATGTATTATTTGATATCATAACTTAATTATTATGAATTTCACATAAAATTATAAGATGTGTTTTAAAATATTTACCGTTATAATAAATAATAAACAAGAAGATAAAAATTATTTCAACTTTCCAGTTCCATCACTCAACAAGTAGAAAAGTCTTATATTCGAGAGATCTCCATTTTTATATTTTTAAATATTTTTTTTAAGGTTGTTATGGTTTTTGTACTTACTGTGTTAATTTGTTAATATTGTAAATATAAGTATAAAATAATGTATTACCGCCTGGACACAAGCTACCTATATTAGCTTCGCCAGATGAGTAAATAAAAAAAATATATATAATTTTGGTATATTCATTAAATTATGCTTATAAAACATAACAGAATGTAAAATATACTATATAACTAGCTGACCCGGAAAACATATACATTATGCCATATACATTTGTCATATACTAATATCGCTATTAAAAAATAGGGGTTGATGGTAGAAAGGTAAAAATTTAGGGCTGTATGTATTTTTTAATGCCTCACCATAAAAAAAATCGGGGTGGACCACCCTTAACGTTTAGGGGTATGAAAAAAAGATGTTGGCCGATTCTCAGACCAACCCGATAAGCACACAAAATTTTATCAAAATCGGTCCACCCGTTTCGGAGGAGTATGATAACAATAACAAACACCGTGACACGAGAATTTTAGGTATATATTGGATAATCACACTGCTCAAGACATAATATTATGTTGTCTTTGTTCCGTTCAATAGTTAAACAATTCGAAATGATATTTATTTGTGGAATTAGAAATAGGTACATTAATGTTTTCTTCCATGAATATATATTTAATATACAAAGTGAACCGTGTTGTCTTTATAATTATTTGTTTATAGAAGTGGAAGAGTGGCGTTGACTGTGTATATTACCAATTAAATCAAATTTTTCTAAATTTTCGACTTGTTTAGTTTTGGAACTAGATAGTTGATTTTTATAATATGCAGTGCCCAAATATCAATCTATATTTATCTATAAATATCTGTAAAATTATATACAAGATCAATTTTTATTATGAAGTTAGTGAGAGTGTACTTGCATACTTTCTTGACTTGTACCTAATAATTATAAAGAAGTTTAACAACAATATAAAACAGTAATTTATAGATAAATAATTTTATACACGTTCTATAAAACATTTAATTTTGATTGACCGATCGATTATTTTGATATGATCAATTTGTAGATCTTTCCATTCATTTTTCGATTGATCTAAATTCATATTATTACTGGGTTATCCAAGGACATGTTTTAGATTCAATAACATAATTAAAATCAATACTACGAGCTATTTGTTTAACCAATAACGTCTACGAATATAAGAAAAAGCATAAACTGTTTATAATGGGTTACTACAATCCAATGGATTGGTCTGCAACAAGCTTGATTTTCTTCTCTTTTCCTCCCTATTTTCTGCTAGTCTCTTTAATTACTATTTTTTTACCAGCCTCATAGGAAAACAAACATATTGGCAAAGTCCCCAGTACAAAAGTCTATTCAAATGTTTAGTGGTCTGCAGGGTTACTCTCGACAAAATCTAAACACGATCTTAATCTAGTCTTGATCTTGATCATACGACGCACGAAGGGACTACGGTCAAAAACACCGCGTTACCGCTACTGCGCGATCGTTCTGCGTGCATTTTTGACCATAGTCACTTCGTGCGTCGTATGATCAAGATCAAGATTAGATTAAGATCGTGTTTAGATTTTGTCAAGAGTAACCCTGCAGGTTAGAGAAATTGATTTTTTTAACGTGACGTATGCAGAATTTATAAGGAAAACTGAAGATATATTGTAGTTGTGTTGTCGTTTGGATATCGTTTAAGGTTATTATCTGGGATCGCATTGGCCTTCAGCTGTAATGATACTTTTAAGAATCGTCTTATTGTTAGTAATAATAATACCTAATTATATATCTACGTAGGTGCCACAGTTCTTGTCCTTCATCACTTAATAGATGTAGGTGTATCTTGGTGGGCCACTATAATTCCTACCTTCGGTCATGTCCTTCGCGATGGTAATGAAGAAGGCCTGATGTTGTGACCTATGCAGTTTGCTCGTTGTCGGCAATTTTTTTCAAGGAATCGTCTACTTTTGCCTGTCCTATCAACACCTCTTCGTTTCTCCATATTTTTTTTCTAAATTTATCATAAAAATTACTTTTCATGCTCTAATTTAATATTAATATATTTCCCGACCGCCAGACACCATCAGTTGTCAAAACACCCACTTGATTACAGTCTGCTTATATAATAAAGAAATAAATATAGACAATTTAATTGGCAATCCGTCAGTCCATTTGTGGAGAAAACTACAAATTGAATACAAAGATTGTTATTAATCCAGACACGTTCAATATGAATTGACAATCACAACGAGAAAGACTGACTGAACACATAAATCAGAGATCGATGTTGTTGGTAATAAGCGTGCGCTTAAGTGTTATTATTACGTGTCTAATAAATTAGTATGCTGTGCTGTGAGCGCACATCAAGTGAAATTACTGATTAAACCAGATAGACTGTTAATTACTATTTACTTAGGTACACACAATAAGTTGTATCATCACTCTAGGGCAGTTATCTGACAAAGTCAATTTGATAGTAGGGAAATGGTTACAATGTTAATAATTTTTACTATTTTTTTATATATATATTTTTTTTAACTATGTTTCAAAGTTTTAATAGTTACTTTATCATTCTCTGCTTCTGCTTCTTCCTTTATAATGGCAAGCGTTTTAATTTACTGTATATAATACTGTGAATGGCAATAATGAAAATGTAAGTTGATAAATAGAATATTGATTAAAAATGCTGTTTTGTCTGCAGCATGACAGGAAACAGACCCCCAGGATGATCACCTAAACGGTGTAGGGATAACTGAGTATCCCTCCTAGGAGCAGGCTCCGAGAACCACAGGACATAGTCCTTACCGAAGCAGGAGGAGAAGAAGATTAAAAATGATATAGCTCATTTAGAAATATGCGTCTTTCTTTCAGTCATTCAAAATTAACCATCGCCCCTCCCCTTTTCTCGCTTGCGAGGGACATTCGTTTCTTATTTCTGAGTCTTACCAGCTAATAAATAAAATCTAAATAATCTGGATAGGGGTCTGGAATCGATGAATAATAATTATGTCTCTTACTATTTTATGTAAGTTTTGAGTGAACTGCCAGGTTACTCTTGACAAAATCTAAACGCGATCTTAATCTTAAACATACGACGCGCGAAATGATTACTTATTGGCCAAAAATACGCGCGTTTTTGACCATTTTCCCTTCTTGCGTCGTATGATCAAGATCAAGACTAGATTAAGATCGTATTTAGATTGTGTCAAGAGTAGCCCTGCTGTAAAAAGCAGGTGTTCGTCAAACTTCACATATAAGAAAATTACCATCTAAATTTCAGCGATGAGCTGTGTCACCGATCCTGTATGTTTTTTTAACTAGCACAGAGTGAATAATCTGCATGTTTATTACGTACAGTTATTCTGCCGGTAACCCCACTCGTGTAAGGTATGCCAAGATGGTACTTAGTAAGTAAACAGAAAAAAAGGCATAAATTTTATTCCTTATTGATTATTATTTACTTACTTATTGCAGTCTATGATTCCACAATAACATCAGAGATGATCAAGGTGTCGTCACATAGAAAGTTGTCGATATTACGATATACGGATGCAGTACGTAACATAAGTAATTACATATTATTGCATATAGTACCTAACCTGACCACCATAGTATAGATTAAACTTCCACTATTAGCACTTCTAAAAAAGTCGACGGTAGCGATACATAAGTATAGAAAAGTCAGGCGTATACATAATAAATTGTTTACCTTCCTCAACTTAAATAAATACAACAAAATGACAAAGAAAAATGAATGAGCTTTATTATAATAACTCTGCTGCGGGTGCTGATCGCACAGTTATTGTTTCTCAACTTGTTAGGGTGCACATGCGTATCTACATTGCTTTGACAAACTTGACAGCTACCTACTGTAACTGTAATCGTATGTGAATATTGCTATCTCATCTCATCTCGCCCTTCAATGTTCCTCTCGGGAGCACAGGACAGAAACCAGCTTCCTATATTCAGAGCGTCTCTGTGCCAACTGAGCCACCTCTTCCCACGACATTCCTAGCACTCTGATTCCGTTGTCATAGGTAAATTTAATACTGATGAAATGCAACAAATTATCAGGTATTATTTCTAACTACCCCATCACGACCACAGGAAGGGTAGCTAGCAGACCAGCAACATGCAATAAACTTGCAAGCTGTCCTCTTCGTGCCGACAAAAAATTAAAATATTCAGGATAGGTGGCAAATCTCATCACTGCTGTTATTATTTTTTCGAACACTTGCCTTTTACAGGACACTCGAAAACTTGCAGAAATAGTGGAAGACCAATTCTTTGCCGGGTGCTGCACGGAATATTGATTGTATACCTTTTATGTAATTATTTTTAATCAATTTACAGTAAAGAATGAATAAATAAATAAACAAATAAATATTTTTATTATAAGTAATAATCAAATGCTCGTGATATTAAACTCTTTTATGGTTGATGAGTTTTTATTTATCAACTATCGCGTTAATTTCTAAATAACAACACTATGAAGATGCACAAGTTCTTTCGAGCGAAACGTGTCAAACATGATCGTGATAACTTATATCAATATAATTACAAACAACACTCTTCTTTAATAAATAAAAAAACATCAATAATATAATAATAAAACTTGTAATGAATGTAGATATTATAATAACATAACATTGGCTACCTAGTAACGGAAGTATTGGATAAAATTTCATACATGGAGCAGAAAAAGATCACATTAGATTTTATGAGGTAAAAACTAAACAACCGGAATTGAATCTTGGCAACACTGACAACAGTTCCGTCAAAGTTATACAAACTCAAGTATATATTAATGTTTAACTGATGGTTTTCAAAAATCTATTTATCCATTACTATCAGTTAAAATCTTATACAATACAGTTGGATTATTGAAATCGACAATGAATAAATGAAAAATCTTCTACAAAATTAAGATTAGTCGTCTACCTTCTTCCATAACTGACAGAAATGAAATGTAAATGCTCCTTGATGCTCCCAGCAAGAAATAGTTTTCCCACGATTTTCATATTTTTTTTAATGTTCAGCAAAAGATGAACATCTTCCATTCAGTATGCAACCCAAATCAAATGTTTTATTTTTTTAACACAAATACTTACTATACTTTTCGGGTCCGGACTTTAGATTTTGCCACTCCAGTAATCAGCGACGTATATCGCCTTGTCATTTGCCATCTATAGGTCATTCTCATTACATGTATTCCGCATCATTGAAGGAGACCCACCGTCCACCCGGATAGCTCAGAAGTCTGGGGACTTCCATTTATCCGATTAAATTTCTACACTAACAAATTTCTCCACACAAGAGGTGCCATGGTGGGCAAACTGAAGGACTGGCCGGCCAAAACCCCCACGTGCGGAATCTTTTGACTACACTCCTTCGATGTCCCTCTAGCCGAGAGAAGCATATACATACGTAAAATATATCAACAACAAAAGCATTTCCAGCTCAACACATATTCCGCATCAGCGGGCATTGCAATAAATGAAAATGACTCTGCACCTCCCTCTCCCGCTAGTATCCTCCTCATCCAAAAAACCCCACCTCCGCTGGTTACTTTTGCACCAAATAGGACAACTTGCATGTTTGATATATATGCAGTTGGTCTACTGCAGTGGCGTAGCTAGGGGGGGGAAGGGGGGGACATATGTCCCCGGGCGCCGCATTAGGGGGCGCCAAAATGAGTATTAAAACTGTTTTTTTAATTTTATTTTGATCTAAGCTAATGTATCCCAAATACGTTTGCAAGATTCAATTTTGGAGCTCCACAAATATCTTCATTACAAACCAGTAGGCAAACACGATTTTGGCGCCCCCATTGAGCATTAAGGGGCGCCATTCTACTCATAAACAAAATGACACATCCACAATGCAGGATTGCTGATGGCGTTTTTTTAACAAAGATTAACAAAGACAGTTCGGGTTAAAATATTATTCTTCATAATGCTTCATGCTTCGAAAATGAACCATATAAACTGTAAATTTCAAATTTTCTTGGGGACTCCGAGAAGGGGCGCAGACTTTGTCCCCGGGCGCAGATGACCCTAGCTACGCCACTGGTCTACTGGCTAGCCCATTTGTGGGGTGTGTCGTGATCGTATAGAATTATAGATAAATGATTTATAATTATTTTTAATAAAACAATAGTTTTTCTTCTTTATTTTTATCACTTAACAATACAGTAAGATACTTCCATGTTATTTTTTTTTATTTGACAACTGTAAAACCATAGACATAATAGATTCTACATTACTTCTCAATACACTAATTACACATAATATCTAATATTAAAAATGTGCATTGCTCTCAACATAATTTAGATAATATATATATATTATTTTAAATATAAACGTTCTAAACTGGCTTTATACGAGTACCAGTTGGAGCAATAGTAAATATAAAAAAATTAAACGCAGAATATGTCAGGTCAGGTTTCATATTATTATCAAAGTGCAAACAGTTAAAGTAAACATAACAATACCAAATAAATTATTACTTTACAAGTGAGTGGATATTGTAGGTAGATACAGTATATAATTATTTTTTTAAACAATGGCAGTAAGTGTTGGACATGATTGTTTGATTACCTACTGAATTAGCGAGTCAGCTGATTCAAACAGAAATGTGTATGTATGTATATGTACCTACATGGTCCATTATGAAAGTAATGCACACTTTCTGGGAAAAATATTTTTTTTGATCCTATCGGTACAAATGCTTGAAATTCTTCGAAATAGTCGCCTCCTGCATAAATGTGCTTGCGGAGACGTGTCTGCCACGCCTGGAAGACACCCTGAAACTCCTTCACAGCAATGCCTTTCAAGAACGTTGTAACATGCGATTGGATGTTTTCCACGGACTCCAAATGCTTTCCTTTCAGCTCTCTCTTCAGTCGGGGGAACAAAAAAAAGTCCGGGAACTAAATCGGGACTGTAAGGGGGCTGGGGAACCACTTGGGTACTGCTTCGGGCCAGGAAGATGTCTAAGATTAAGGCTGTGTAGAATTTCTGTGTGTTCGCATTTGCAGATCCTCGGTCACAACCCTATGTACCACAAATGTGGACAAATTTAGGGAGTCAACGATTTGCTGGATACTCACTCGACGTTCAAACGCAAAACTTGGCGCATGTGCGTCACGTTTTCTCCGGTTTTGACTTTCGTGGGCGTCCAGAATGGTGTTCGTCAAGGACCTTCTCCCGGCCCTCCTTGAACGCCTTGCGCTATCTACCGGATTGTGATCTTGAAATGCAGTCGTCCTTAAAGGACTTTTGAAGCATCTGGAATGTTTAGCATTCTTTTCAAGCCACACGCAAAGCTTTCCAAGCCACACGCAAAGCGTACCGCTGATCAAGCGAACCGTCTATCACGCCGTGTTACAAAGACAGAAAACACACTTCACGTAAAAACACGTCCTTCCACTCTCACTACTCGGAGCGAAATCAAACCATACGCGTTTGAACGGGCAGACGCAGACCTCATGCCACATTTTCCGACTAGCTCGAGTGCGCTGCGATGAATAGTCGCGTCACAATTAAATCATGTGCATTATTTTCATAATGGACTATGTATGTATGTAGGTTGTGAGAGGTGTTTCACGTTTGTAGACGTTGTATTTTCTAAGTTTCGTAAACCTGTGATAATTTCTAATGTTGAGTTACCGTAATAGACATAAAATATGTACCATTTCTCCTGGTCTTGCGTTCCCATTATCTAAAATCAGCCCTCCTGCAGGGTTACTTTTGACACAATCTAAATGCGATCTTAATCTTGTCTTGATCTTAACCCTACGTTACGCGAAGAGAAATTTAATCTTTATATAGTTCAGTTAAATAAAAATCTTAGTTGATAACAGAAATTTGTAAAATATGAAGAAAAAAAATGCAATGGGCTGGTCATGCGGTAAAGCGAGAGGATGTCAGGTGGACTTCCAGAATTCTTGAATGGAGGCCTTGGGAGGGCAAAAGAAATGTAGGAAGACCCCAAAAAGATTGGTTTTGACGATATATTCGTCGGTATCCTGGACAGTTCGTCGGTAGCCTGGAGGTAGAGTCTCGGCCTCCGGGACAAGGGGTCCGTGGTTCGATTCCTGGTGCCGACAAACTCCCCTTTCACGGCACAAGCTTTTAGTTTAGTGTGAAAGGTGTATAAGGTTGTATTTGGGTTTATAACAAAAACCCAGATACATCTTTTTCAAAAAAAAAATATATCGTCCAGATGATGGAAAAACTGTGGATTCGTGTTGCTCGAGATAGAAAAGTGTGGAGAAGTTTTGAAGAGGTTTGTATCCAGCAGTGGAGAGAAGAAGGCTAGCAGTAAGTAAGTAACAGAATTTTAACCTTAAAACTCCCGTTCAAAAGTCAGTTATCGGGCTAACAATAGATTTCCGATCAATCGTTCATCTTATAAATCATATTCAATTCATAATAATATAATAATTATTATGAAGATTGTACATCGATAAAATCGCAAAACGTCGCATGTGGCATAACCACGAACAACAATAAAATTATTAATTATTAAAACCACAAGTCGAACTATCAAAAACAATGCTAGTGTAAATATATTTCGCTTTAAACAACAATAGCATGTAACTCGACACTGATAACTTTACTGATAACCTACATTTAACATCATAATGCTTTGCATTGTATTGTGTGTTAAATTGAATTGTATTTACGATGTTTTGAATACACTGCGTAACCAAAGACATCTAACTTTTCTCTATTTTTTTTCTTCGCAGTTTATTTAAGAAACCTTTGAGCGCTGAAGGGCGATTGGATTGAATTTGATAATTAGTTTCATTATTTATTAATTTTGTCTTATTTTTTTTATTTCTAGAAATAAAAACTTACTGCTTCAAAATTCTACTAGCTAAACATTACTTATACCTTAAAACACATCCTATTCTAATAACAATTATAGAAAATGAAATTTACTGCCTCACTAGATTTGCGTCTGTTCTGAGACAGTATCTATTTATTAATTAATTTAAATATTTATTTATCTATGAACATATGTTCTTTTAAATTATTATTGTCATTTTTTTGTCTTTTATGTTTTATTACTATTCATTTATGTTATTCTCGTTCTACTTATATTTCTTATATAATTTTTTACAACTTGAGACGGCAGAGATGCGAATGCTCAGGTGGTCATGATCATTAAAAGATAAGATAAGAAGTTCACGCATTCGTGGTAGCATGGGTGTGACGGATATAAATAACAAACTAGAAGAGAAGCAACTAAGATGGTATGGGCACATAAGGCGGAGACCACCGGAACACACTGTAAATAAAGCTACATCAATAAATCTCCCTCGACATATATCAAGAGGGAGACCAAAGAATACTTGGATGACACAATGCAATAGAATCCTGCGGAGAAATGGCCTGGATGAAATGATATAATAAACAGGAGAGTGTATAACCTCAGAACGAGAAGAGCCGACCCCAACAGCCTTCGGTGGCAATAAGTTGGGACAGTGCCAGGAAGAAGAAGAAGATATTTTTTTATATATATTATTATTTTTAAACAAATTGACCTCCAAAAGAGACATTGAAGAGAGAAGTACGTATTATAAAAGATTCCCACGATGGCGGTTTTGGCCGGCCTGCCCAGTAGCCCGTCCGTGAGGACAATAATTATAGTTTGAATTTAAGGATTAAGAGGTATCTATAATTCCTAAGATATCCCGGTGTAGGTGTAGGTCAATTTACTCTGAAGGATATTCGCAATATTTGGCATCTTTGTCTACACATCTTTACCATAACAGCATTTATACAACAAGTGGGGCACGCAGCTTGCAGACTTGGTAAAGGAATTTCATAAACATGAATATTTATTTAATAGAATATTATCCTTTCCGTGCTAATAAGACATAAACATAACATGCATAGACAATTCACATAGATTGAGCTAGTCGCAACTACAAAAATTATGAGTCTAGTATTATGGGTACTAACGCGACGATACACATATTATATACAATGCACTAAACACATATACCTACATGTAACACCCAGACCCAGGACAATTTGAAAAAGGGTCATTCTTCATTTTGCCCTGGCCGGAAATTGCGATTCAAAGGCAAGAGCGTTACCTCTGCACCACACCAGCCAGTCAACAAGATATCACGATGAGTGCCATCCCTCATCGCTGAATTACAGTGTTATAAATGTTTTATTCATGATGATTTACGAATGAATACCTGCCTTTTACAGAAAAAAATGGGAGATCTAGATTCATCACTGGGGACTCCACTGCTGATGTTTGTAACATCTCTAGTAGTAGGTGGGTAGGTACCTGTTATGCATCACTCTCAAAGAAAAATAAATTACAAAAGAAAAAATCACACATCTTTACAATAAGTTGTAGGTACTATATTCATACAATGTTACACGAGCAGGTACAAAGGTACCTACCTGTTCAGCAGTAAAAAGACTATTCTATTGCACTGTACAATAATATTATACTAACAGTATGCACACAAATAGGTAGATTATGCTGAGACTGTTCATATACCATAGTTCGTAATATAATATTATTATTGTAGAGCCGCCGCGGCACTTGACCCCAGTTCACCTTGCAATAATGCTATAGGTACTTTATATTGACAGAGGTATTACATAATATTAATATTATTGTCAACCTGCAACAACAGCTGTGGTTTGCTTAAATGAACATTCAAACAACACCAAATCAAAACAATTATAATTTATTTGGATTAAGTATGATTTTTTTTTTAAATGATACATCTGGGTTTTGTTTGTTATAAACCCAATAATACAACCTTATACGCTTTGACAGTAAGCTACTAAAAGCTTGTGTCGTGAAATGGGAGTTTGCCAGTACCTGGTATCGAACTACGAACCCCTTGTTCACGAGGCTGAGACTCTACCTCCAGGCTACCGAAGAATTGTTAACGATTAATCTAGTTAATGTAATACATGGTTCAATTTCATTTCAATTTGATATTATCCTATTATTACGCACATACATACATTTGTAAATAATTATATTATATTATGTATACACATTTACACATACAAATATACCTACAAAACAGAAACAAAAAACAGTAAATAAGTATGTAAGTATAATTCTTTTTCAAATAAATCAGTTTAAATGAAGCGGACATATATATCTAATTTTTACTAAAAAAATAAATATTTCACACATAATACCTTCAGAATAAAACACTGTCAAAATTAATCAGATGATAGGGGTGATATTAAAACCATCTATGTACGTTTAAAGATAAATTGAAAAAAAACACAGTATGTAGGTAGTTAACTTCCAAATGCTTCGCGCACTAGTATTCGGAGACTCGACTCCATCATCAGGCGATTAGTAAAAAATGAAATAAGATACAGAGACAAACAGTATTTATAGAATTTGAACAAAAGAATGTTGGGAGAAGCCCGTTTTTTTCGTCCCTTTTTTCATCTATGAAGCCCTTTTTGCATTTACGTTTAATCTGTCGGATTTAAATAAAATTATAATTTGTACCTTCTCCTAAATTCAATTGAGAAAAATATAATCATTAAACAAATAAAACAAAATATGTTTTATTAATTTCGCTATGGAATTCTTCTACCCAAACACCGACACAGTGATCATTAAAATTATTTCAATCGGAGAGTGATTTTAAATTAAACATTTTTAATATAATAATTCACTCATGTAAAGATATATAACATACACGTGTACGTACATCATTATGTAGGAACTTAGTCATTCATCTCGGTTGTTATATCATCTTGGCCATTATTATTCACATAATGCTTCGTCGGATGACAGAATATTCAATCATACAATAATAATAATAATATGGAGATACAATGTCATACATTCGTAACGGTCACCGGTTTGTACAAACCTACCATGAAATATTATAAACGGTGTTACGCTTAAGTATGTAAATTACCTGTATCCATTTTTTAACTTGTCCAGTTCCATCTCTTGATATCTCACTCATTTTCCGTTGATTTTCGAAGGTCCTGTCCTTCATATTTACCCAATGGCCCACCCGTGAGGACAATTTTGGTTAACATGTGTGGATAAATAAGAGTCTATGACTCCTGAAGTCCTGAGAGTCCTGAGATATCTGGAAGTGAGATGGGTCTCTCTCTTCAATGTCTTGTTAAAGACAGGTTTTTGTTAAACAGAAACGTCGATTGTATCGGCATAATTCACTTTGTATTAAGTACTTCATTTTAAATTATTTTGATATAATTAGTAAAAAGGTTTAGTTTGAAGTTTGGAAATAGGTACCTAATTAGATTACGGATTTAGTTTGAAAACGATATAGCATGTAGAAACCTAGATCACTATAATAAAGTAACTAGTAAAATTTCAAATCATATATATTTTTTTCTTTTTAATTAAATTAATAAAAGGTATTTAGTAATACAACACGATTCAACATTATTTAAAAAAAAAAACTACTTATAAGTATTTAATACTTCCACATTGACTTTATTAATTTCGAGACGGCTTTCAAGATTTTCTGCTTTCATTATCAGGCTGACGTAAAGTGAATTCACCTCTTGTAAGGTTTCATGTACATATATAAATACGCTATATTATATATCCTGGTGTGGTGAGGGTGATTAGGATTCGAATCTGAAATCAATCGATTGTAAATCCGTGTCTCTGACATTAGCTTACCAGCAACCGTTAAGTAAACCATGAAAATATTTAAACAATCAGAATGAGTGAAAACATTCATTTATGAATCCTAAATAATTAATATGCAAAAGAATTAGGACAAAGTTAATATCTATGATGAAAAAAAAATATATTGTTTTTTTTTTTTTTTAAAAAAGATATATCTGGGTTTTGTTATAAACCCAAATACAACCTTATACACCTTTCACAGTAAGCTAAAAGCTTGTGTCGTGAAAGGGGAGTTTGCCGGCACCTGGGATCGAACCCCGGACCTCATGTTCATAAGGCCGAGACTCTACCTCCAGGCTACCGACGAACTCGTTTTAATGTCTTTAAAATTGTTCGTACCTAATTTATTTTTCGTTTTGGGGGCGTTTGCCACGAAACCAATAAACATTTCAAAAATAATTTCAAACGGTAGTATCACTCAACGGAATCTAGATTTATTATTATTACTCAGTGTTGAAAACGTTCAAGATAATTAATAAATTACGTATTAAACAACGTGTCTTTACAACACTAAACGCTATATCCACTAAATAACTATTTGTGCAACAAAAGGCGTGACTGTGAACTTCAGCATAATAATTAAAAATCACTGCACGAATTATGTCAAAATACCTTTGGAAATTATGTTTCTCATTCCAAATATCTACTACTGTTATTGTTAATACGACTATTGCCATATAAACTATCGCTATAATATGTTATTAGATGATAGAAATAACAGGTTGAATTCGTTATAACAAACATCATAATAGTGCAATTCTCGATATAACGAAAGATTATGATTTTAGATGCAAACAGTGGAAATTAGTTTTTCTACCGGGTTGACATAATAAATGTCATTTCTAATACACAAATAATAGGTAAGTACACTCACAAAATAAATCCAATATTACACTTTAATGTTATGGATTTATTTCCTTTAATCAAATATTTTGGTAAATAATATAATCCATCATACAAGTTTACTTCTCGGTTTTGTTTTTTCTATTTTCTTTGAGTAGGTACTCATAGATTTAGAACACTCGCAATAATAATAAAAAAAAATGTCGTATAGTAAATTCAAACATATTTAAGAAAACAAACCGAGATCCAAGATCACCATAAAAAAGTATCATATAAATTATTGTAAAGAATGAAGGATTTTTAGAAAGCTATAAACAGTTTTTCCTCTGTAGAAAACAATCGTTGCTACACTATAAATTTCTGATTTAATTTATATAAGAAGTTAAAGATTAGTTGTGTTTAAACTTGTTGACAACATTTAAAATGAGTTTTAAACAATTATTACTGTCCTACAAATTTCGTTATAAGCGAAAAAAATTGACATATTTTGATAAATATCAAAACCGCTGGTAAGAGCATTAAAATTTAACGGTGCGTTATGATGTATCATAAAAGAAAGAAGAACACAAAATAACCAAACAAAACTTCTACATAAGTACAATATTACTGTAATGATAATAAACACTGTACGTGATCGGTAATAAAACGTTTCGGTAAATGAGATGTCTCCATTATCAGACCGCATACATACAATAACAATACAATACAATACAATGTACTTAATAGTTATTTGTGTTTGATGCCAAATAACTGAGATAATCCGTTATACAGGTAACTGTGTATAATGAATGTTTCATTACAACGATGGCGTCCTATTGTCATTTTAAGTAAGGTAGGCATTGTTAATAATATGTAACTTGCAATCAGTATGCAACATTTCATGTGATATAATGTCGTTTTAACATTATGTAAATAAATAAGATTAATTGTTCGAGAGTTTGAATGTTTGAAAGTTTGATCATGAAAAAACATATTTAAGAATTTAAAAAGTGTGTCAAAACTATAACACTGATTATATTTCACATGATACCTATTGTGGAAATAAACAGTGTCGTTGTTTTGACACATTTTTAAACATAATATAACGATTGTTTTAATATGTATTTGTTCAAGTATTTTTTTTTTTTGAGGAAGGTTCGACAAAGCATAACATCAAGAAACATAATATTAAAAATGTATGTATAAAATCCGCGCCCTTGAGATGGAATCTACATTAAACGGCGCCAAATAAATCATCCAACATACGAGTACATACATAAAAAAGCGAATGCAAAATTTTTGCCAATTACTTAGATAATATTCATTTGATAGCATATTTCAATATATCAATTGTTTTTATAATAAAAAAGGGTTTTGTTAAAAATCTTATCACACGTTTGAAATCATTGATAATAGTCGTTAAAATGGCCTTTTCATCAAATTCACTATCTCATATAATATAATTATAAAATATTATGATGGCATTGATTAGAAATGTTTCAAGTAAAATATATGATTTTTGCTTTAAAATAATTCAATTTCATAACACATCAGACAATCTAAATTGGATTAGCAATTTAATAGGAGGAATATAATAAATATTTTATTTTTAATTCTTTTATTTTGTCATTAATTTCGTTAAATTAGTTCCTAATTACATATTTAATATTATCATTTTAGCATTCCACCCAATAATAAGTGATATTTGCTTTAATTAAGAAGATTGTAAAAAGGCTAATGCCAACGCAATACAATGTTAATATTGCGAAGACAAATAGGTACTCAAAATAATTATGTTAACTTAATGTGTAAATCCATAAAATGTCTCCACATTCGCTCGTAAAACAGTGATATTTTTTAAGTGTCTGGAATTATAAATTTAATGTTCAATTTTGTGATTATTATACACAAAATTAAAGCAAATGACTTTATCAACGTGTAATTATCATTTTATTATTGAATTAATATAGGCGCTTAGAAATTTTGATAAATTCAATTCACACTTTCATTTAAACTAATATAGAAATTCAATAATTAAGAAAATTCCTTTCATGAGAGTGATTTAAATGCTGTGGAGATGCGTTCATTGAGAAGAATTGTTGGTAAAACGTTGCGAGATAGAATAAAGAATGACGAAATTAGGAGAATGAACGGATGTGAGAGGAGTGTTGTGATCAGAATGCGTGTAAACAAGTTACGATGGTTTGGATATGTTGAGAGAATGCACGATGAAAGGATGACGAAGACAATATATGTATTTATCTGAAAGGGAGGGGGGATGAGGAAGCGCGGACGTCCAAGAACTACGTGGCTTGATCACGTGGATCAATTTCTTATGGATGGCCGCATGTTGAGTAAGAGAAATCGGCGTGCATGTATGAGAAACTGGATGAATGTAGAGGAAGCGAAAGAAGTATATAAGGTTAGATCTATATGGCGTTCCGTTCTCTCTGCCTACCCCGCCTGGGACACGGCGTGAGGGTATAGTATAGTACTATTACTACGTACACTATTTCCTGCCGTAACTAAAAAATTCCTCATGTTTGTTTTCTCATTCAATGTGGTATACCTACACGAGCTTGCCATTTAACTTTGGTCGGCTAGGTCTCTGAGCACCCTTTTTCCCAGCCATGTAATTACATTATCATCAAGTTATCTGCTGTTTGCATATACCGACAAAAAGCCGGTTTAAAAAAAACTATGTGACAGGTAAATGCAACTTGTCCGCTTATTTATTCGTTTATTTCCGTCATATTGATGAAAAAAAAAGTTCATATATAAGGTATTCAGGTTTTCCTATTCAATCATCTAGATTCTGATAATCAACATTATGAACTTGACCAATAAGAGTGCACTTTCGACATATGTACGATTGAATAAAACGAAAACCAAATAATCTGAAAAATCCGTAAAAAAAATTAAATCTACACGTACGTAAAAAAAATAGCCACTAGTACCAGACATGTAGACAATAAGGAAATTACTATGTTTGTGAACTAATAGATATATGTTGAAGGTGTTCCTGAATAAAAATGTATAGGAATTTAACTTATTTTTTAATAAAAATATCTACTACATTTTGTGAAGATATTACACCTCCGATAAATTATAAGCATTTTACTCTATTCTGTAAAATTTCGAATGACCATAAATGGCTGATAATACCTACGTTTACCTAGTAACTTCAATTTAGCGATGAAGTATGCCATCCATCCTGTATAGCTTAACTTTTATTGGCACGGAAAGGACAATTCGCATGTTTACTTCAAGCAGCTGATCATCTGGCTCCCCCGTTTGTGGCAAACGCTGTTATAAGACGGATGGATGGATTTTACAGCTGTTTTGTGATAACAAGCTATCGAATGTGTTTGGAGATTGAACAATTCATTCTGCGCCTATGCTTAGTCAAGAAGTGATTTTTTAATTTCATTGTATACAATTCATGACTATTTCAAGAGTTTTAACCTGGTTTTAAGTAACAAATTTAATGCAATGTTAAATAATATTCGCAGAATTATATTTTGTCAGTCTATCGAAAGATCTCCATTAATATTCAGTATTAATTGACAACAATGCTAATTACAAAATACATATTATTATTATGTTCCTACGTGAAAACCAGTTGAACACCGTATTACGTCGCCTAATTTTTTTGCCAAATGAAATAATTAATTAAGTGACGGCATGTAATAAAATATAAGACTTGATTTGATATTTTATAATTTTATTCATAATAACATTAGATAAGCGATATTTTAACCAGTGCTAAATAGATAATATTGTCAGCCAACGTTTCTTGGTAAAAATTCATTTTGAATTTCGCTTCAGTTTATTTTATACAAGTATTCAGTAGGTAATCGATTAGGAATTTACTAAGGTTTTTATTTATTTATTTATTTATTTATTTATTTATTCAAAACCAGTTACACACTTCAGACAACACATACAAATAAATACAAACAATTTTAATCATTACAAGAGACCATGCATTGCCCAATTTAAAAGTGTATACAAATTAACTATTTGATATATTTCATTAGCCCATAAGGTTGTCATGTAATATAAAAAAAGAACAAACAATAATAAAATTATTAGAGATAAAGCATTAATCCTAAAACAAACAGTAATCACCATCAATCAATCCAATACTGGATCAATACACAAACATACAAGAATAATAAAAACATAACATAACATATAAAATTATAAAATTTTAAAGATGCATGACGCCTTATTCAATTCTAAAAAATATTATAATAAAACCGCAAACTCTGTTTTTAACTATTGTGGTTTGATTTTAAGCAAAACATATCAAGATCATAATAAAAGGATAGCAACTGCCTTTGCCCAGTGCACCAACCTTTAAGCTGTAAGTGACCATGTTCATTACACGTGTAGCATTGCAAAATTTTATACAAATTCTTCGATTATATTGGTATTTATTTTGTAAGATTTATGTACCATCAGATATTTATGTTTATATATCTATACTATCACGGCATCTCCTACGAATGAGGTAACCAGTGGACATAAAGCACGTATTATAAAAACAGCTCTGTTAGATGTGTTATTTTGGATTTACTTGGTGTTGCTATTTTTATTTTTCTGTTGTCAACATGTAAAAGGCGAAAGCCGCGAATGTGCTTAAATAAATAAATAATTTTCTCAGTATGGTGAATTACGTCGAAGCGTTAAATTGTAACAATCGTAAAAAAATTGTCAAGCAGAACATATCAGTTGAAACAAATGCAAGTAAATCGTCAAAAATTTGACGATCTGTAAATCACTGTGACTGTTTTCACGCACGTGACTTATCTAATAAAAGTTGTCAAGTCGTAAAGACTTCAAGTGATGCATGCCGCATGAATATTTATAGTCACATAGAAAGTAAGCAAGATATATTGTTGTATGGAATAATTAATATCAAACAAGAGCGATTAGAACTGTTATATAATCTGAGAATTATCATACGAGTATTATAGAAATCAACGATAAATTTTATGTGACAAATTTCAGGAATTGTCTCGTAATAAGTATTATGCAACAACACTACATAGTTTGTAACGACGTTTGTGCTTTCAAAATATGAAATGTTTGAAATTCGAAACCCGCTGTCAATTGCCGCGTCACACAGCTGGATGAAAACGTCAATCAATCTTCAATCATTCGGTGACGATTCGGAGCATTCTCCGAGAAAATATTCGAATAAATGCCTTATACGGATAACTGACTCCGTTGTAACGGTTTTCCTTCCCCTTCCTTTTCCTGCTTCATGAGCGCTTTATTATTATTTTAGTTTTTTTTCTATAAGCTTTAAGTAGGTACCTGCTGATAATTTTGATTCATATATACACACACAGTTAAATTAAGTAATTACACTATTTACGCTTTTAAAAAATGTATTATGTGTCAACGAAAATCTGTAATATTACTGCAAACTGTTTTGGTTGTAAAATATGTAACATACAATGCGTGAGCATTCCTCAAAAAATTGGAATTTTCTTTTCCCTATTCACAGTAGATTCGAAAATTTCTACATTTATTTAAAAGTTTTTTTTCATACCTATAGCTTCTGGGTACTGTCTAAGGATATTATGTAACTCATATTTTCTAATGTTTATTGTTTAATTAACCGTTTGCATGAAATAAAATAAAATAATAAAACAAAGGCATTTATTCGAATACTTCTTCGGAGAATGCTCCGAATCGTCACCGAATCATTGAAGATTGATGATTTATTGACGTTTTTATCCAGCTGTGTGAACGCGGCTAGAGTGATTGTTAAATGTCATGTTTCGGTTTGACCCAGTATATCCTAGAGGGCATGTAATAGAAGAAATGTATTAGACTAAAGGACATAGACTGTTGCTTACGAATCAATGCATTTTACCCATGTTGTGTTCACCGATTCCACCAATTCCTGTTCGATGTTCATATCATAATTAATTATCGGATTATCATGTTATGTATGACTCTATTACTCATAAAAACAAAGTAAAAGGAGGACGAGTACAGCTTTTAACCAATAGAAATGTTCATAAAACAAATTAAATGCATGTACCTATGCCTAAATTCAACAATAACTTTTGTTAGATAGATACACTTGTTTTTGATATTTACTTCTTACTTACCTTCGAATACACAGCAATAATACATAACTCATAGTCCAATACAATACAATATTCCATTAGAACAGGTACCTACCTGATAAGTAGAAACTGAATTATATGCAAAATTATAGGCACTTTTGCATATTTCACTATTTAATAAATTATTTCAATAGGTAGGTAATCATCTGCTCATTTTTTGCCTCGCCAAATTTTTTTTTTTTTAATTAATAATTCTAACTAAAGATTCTGGATAAAACTGCTGCTACTTCTACTAACATATCATCACGGCATATCCCACAAGTAATGTAGCCAGTGGAATTACTGTAAAAAATCAACATACCTACAGTTTTTTCCCTCCGTGCAAATAAAGATGAGACATTCAGTATGGGTGTCATCCTTCATCGTTTTATTTCAGATGTAAAATATCTTTATGTTTTCGAACCTTTTGCAGGACACTCGAAAGCTGGATAGAACTAAAGTTGATATTTTCAACCGACGGTACTTGGTGGAAATTCATGTTGAATTAATTAAAATAAAACACTTATTTGTAGTATATCCACGGTGACGAGCCGGCTTTCAAGAGCTTCCGCTCTCATCATCAGGCTGGCGAAAAGTGATGATGATGAGAGTGGAAGCTCTTGAAAGCCGGTTAGCGTCCAATAAAAGTCACCGTGGATATACTACAAATAAATGTTTTATTTTAATTAATTCTGGATAGAACTAATTATGTAACTTGAAAAAGGTAACCAAATGTTAAATATGTTAAAATATGTTAAGCAAATTCGTACAGCGCTTCCATGAAGAGTTTTATTTTAACTGACTTAACATGAATTTCCACCAAATACCGTCAGTTGACAATATTTATTATTTTTATATGCATTTACATTACATAAATTGAATTTTATACTCCCCCTTTTTCCTCCCACCATCGGTCCCTTTGGAGTGTTAAGTGTGTGGATTGTAGATTTTTTTTTTCATTTTGAATTAAGTAGATATTTTTCTTATTTGTGTTTTAATTTTTATCGTTTATTTGTGTTTAGTGTTAATATGATGTGGTTAGATGCAAGAAATCACTATAAAGTGATAATCTTGCCACTGAATATCATCACATTTTTTCTTATGTAAACTGATTAATTGATTTTGTCATGTGAATGTGCAAGAAGAATAAAATAAATAAATAAAAATTTCAGAATTCAAGTAACATTAGAAATAATTATGTTTAGAAATACTTATTTATATTATGTTTTTCTTACATACAATTTGCATATTTTAACCTGTATAATTTGCATATAATCCTTTATCAACAAAAAGAGACTCAGTGCATGATGTGTATTACAGAGATCAAAAATATTCAATACATTTACATTACATATATTCGTAAAAGTTAATAGTACAAAAAGATACATAGACTGTCCAATAATTGTATGTATCTATTGTATGCTGTATAACTTCATACAAATACTACCAAAGTACCTACTGAGGTCGTTTTGTTGGCTATTGTAAAGAACAATTTGGTACACAATTATGTATACAATAATGTATGGAGCATGTTTTATTTTATAAACCTAAGTTTGTACTACCATTTATACTATACTTTATACGTTATACTATATCTCATGCGGTACAACGAATTGTATAATATATCGTAACGTACTTACATTGTATGACCATGTTTACGACACGTGAAGCATTGCAAAATTTTATAGAAATTCATCGATTATATGTATTGGCATTAATTTTGTAACATTTGTGTACTGTCAGATATATTTATTATTTATGTTTATCTATCTGAACTCTTACAGCATATCCTACAAATGAGGTAGCCAGTGGATATAAAGAATGTAATAAACATGTAAATCACCTTTTCCGTGCTAATAAAAAGTAGACATTGAGAATGTGTGGCATGTTTGTATAAAAGATTCCTACGATGGCATTTTTTTGCCCTTCGACCCTTTATGCTTGCCCTATGGGCCCGCCCGTGAGGAAAATTTTGGTTTGAATGTGCGGATAAATAGTTGTCCATGACTCTTGAGATATCCAGGCATGAGGTGAGTCTATCTTCATTAACTCAGTGATAATGAAAAAATATACTTATATATAACTAACAACGTATACATATTAGGTAATAATCTAAATTTAATATGTAAATACAAACTCTTCAAGGTTTTCGTTCTTATCTTACTTTTTCGAAATAAAACACTTATTATTATTTGGATGACTGAATAAGCGCCGTTTTGTGAAAAAAAATCCACCTCAAGGGCGCTCTTTGCTAACGAAGACTTGTGGTTGTGTGTGTGATTTTTTAATAGAAATGTCTTCGGTTGGTTCTTGAACCGACACAATATGTCTTGCGTTTCTCTGATCATCTGTGGAAGCCCGTTCCAGACTACAGGTGCAGATATTTAGTAAATTATATTTAGTACATAAGTTCACAGTGACTTTATTGATCGCGATACGGTTTTCAAGAGCTTTTGCTCTCATCAGAATCTTCAGGCTAACGTAAGGTAACGTTAGCCTGAAGATGAGAGCGGAAGCTCTTGAATGCCGGATGTGAAGTGCTAAATGAAAGTATTTTATTTCTAATAATTCATCATGAACTTCCACCAAACACCGTCGATTGACAACATTGACTTTATCTTAATACGTTCACACCTATGTAATAATATATGTTTATTTTATTTGTGTTTTATTACTATTTAAAATGTTAGACATTCACAGACATTATCTTATCATAAATCAACAAATTAAAATATGAAATAGGTAAACGAAAAATATTTACATTTTATATGTGTGACACACATAATAGTCTCAATAACTAAACATTTTATAATATGTCTTTTGAAAGAACAATAGATATACCAACCAAGATAATACTGCCGACGACACTTGCTGAAAATAAATAAAAAAACAACTCTGGAAAAGATTAATGTCCTGGCTGAGAAATAAATACATTAGAGAACCTACAGGAATCCATAGAGTGGAGGAGATGTTTCATCCAGCACAAGACAGAGAAGTCTAAGCGAAATCCGGGTTAGTTGGAAGACATCGCATTCTAGCGATAAATTCGCCCACTATACATTGAATAACTGATATTTTTATGATACATACTTTGTATTGATTTGAAATAATGTAACCAATGTACAGTGATGAATAAAATAAATAAATAAATAAAAGTGGAAATCAACCTCACGTCGAAAAAATTTAATACAAAAAGCAAAATACTTCCCATTATGTATATAAACAGTACCTATACATACATATTATTTTACACCCGGGTTTGTGTATAATATCTATAACGAAACCCTGGATATACAATGTTCATATAATGTCGTCACCCGATATGGAATTAGCCAGTTAACTGATTGGCTAAACGGTTAGTTAAATCCGGCATTATAAATTGAATGCCAGCAGTTTCGTTGAATCTAGCCCTATAGTTGAAATTTAGTTTAATTTTTACTATACTATTACTATACCCTCACGCCGTGTCCCAGGTGGGGTAGGCAGAGAGAACGGAACGCCATGTCGCTCTATCCTTACATACTTCTTTCGCTTCCTCTACATTCATCCAGTTTCTCATACATGCACGCCGATTCCTCTTACTTAACACGCGACCGTCCTTGAGAATTTGATCCACGTGGTTAAGCCACGTGGTTCTCGGACGCCCGCGCTTCCTCACACCCTCTCTTTCAGATAAATACACCCTCTTCGTCAATCTTACACCATCCATTAGTTCCACATGACCAAACCATCTCAATTTATTTACACGCATTCTATCAACAACACTCCTCTTGCATCCACTCATTCTTCTAATATCCTCATTTCTTACTCTATCACGCAATGTTTTACCTAGCATTCTATCAACAACACTCCTCTTGCATCCACTCATTCTTCTAATATCCTCATTTCTTACTCTATCACGCAATGTTTTACCTACCATTCTAATTTTTAATTTTTAATTTTTAAAATATAGTTATTCCACTATCGTCAATAGTGGAATAACTATATATTGTGTTTCATTTTAAAAATTATTAATATGAACTTCCACCAAGAACAGTCGGTCGATAAATGAAATTTAGTTCGTTTTTGACACTGTGGCGCCAGTATTGATAAACGATGCGTTTAAAAATCTGTCTTAACTTCTGTGAGACTAGGCGTTTAACTAAACGCCTATAGTCATTCACTTAACCGGATAATTCAAGTGTCGGGCGGCGACATATACATATTTATGTGTTTCAATTTTCTAAAGACTTTATGCTTTTAATTCAATTATTAACTTCAATGAATCCGCCAATACTAAAATATTGTACATAGATAAACTACGTAAATACAAGTACACAAATGTAAATGTAAGTACACATATCCGGATGATTCGAATTATATCATGCGTCGTTAGTTCACACAGTGTAAAACGAACAAAAAATGTCATTCATGCATTTATGTATACAAATCTATGCGTAAAAAATTAATAATATGAAGTAAGTAATATGTATTAACGTTTTTCTCGTCCAACAACTTTGTAGTGACGTCAGTAGTGAACTCTCAATGTGAATTCAAGTGTTATTTCTGTTTTTTTTGTTGTTGTTCAATGTTAGCCGGTGCAGATAGTATAGATAGTTGAGTACTTGCGGGAGTAGAGCGTAAACTGTTTGTAATGAAAGAAAAAAATGTTGAGAATTTTGTCGGTCGATGTGTTCATCAAGTAATGCACGTAAAAGTAATAAATTCATTACCTACTACTGCAATACATGGTTAGATGGAAGAAATCCCTTTATAGTGATAATCTCGCCACTGCATATCGTCCTAGTTTTTTTTTTTTTATTTTATATTGTTTTTTTTATATAATGATGATTTGCAAAAAGAATAAATAAATAAATACACAAGTGGGGTAGCCAGCAAAACAGCCGCATGTAATAAACATGCAACAATTAACATGTAATAACTGACGATCGATATTTATTTTAAACCATTCACCTGATATGTGTATTTTCTCAGCTTGACAATATGGCTTTCAAATTTGGAAATTATATAATGGTATTTTAATGTATTCTATCTTTTAAGGCCACCCACACGTTTACGAGTGATAAGGGGTGTTTTAATGTATGGTTCCACTGCCCCACACAAAATATCGAGTATTTAAGAAGGGAACGCCTAGTGGAGCCACATAATTATGTTATATTTATTCTAGCACCGTTTTCAACACAACTGTTACTGAGAAACAGACACATGGATAGTCGATGCAAAAAATTTCGCATCGACTATCCATGTGTCTGTTTATCCCAAAGGAGTGATTTCTTCCAATTAGCTCATTTTCGTGCATTTTGATAAGTAAATTTTAAGGAAGGAAAAAAGGAGTTACAAGGGGAACGAATAGGTAAGGAAAAGGGACTAAGACACGAACGCTACATTTTGAGTTATAAAACGATGCTTGACCGCCCGTTTGAAGGCGTGAGTGCTCCGCTCGAGTGCGGAGCAATCTTACTCTGAAAGGCAGAATATTCCAACAGGGAGCATCATGAACTGAAAATGAGTTCGTAAAAAAAAATTGAGCTTTGACGTGATATCGCCAGAAGACATATATGCGCTATTTAAGAAAATAAATAAAACCAAAAAACACTTCGGATTGTTCTATAGAAAATAAAAAGTCTCTTTACAGTTTTTTTTCATCTTTATAGATTTGTTCATGCAGCTGTTAATTTACATTTTATTTTTTTGTCTGTCAAATTGTTTTTTTTTTTGTTATTTGTTAACCATGTAAAAGGCTCAAGTCGTGTATAAGTGATAAATAAATAAATAAAATATAGTATCGCGGAAAAATTTCTAGTAGTAACCATAGAAACTAATAGAATTTTGTTGTTAAAAGTATTATTTATAAAAATAATACTTGCATTTCTTTATGAGCACACCGCCACATGTTAAAGTATCAATGTGCACCAACTTCAAACATAAATACACCATAACATTCACTTTTAAAACAAGCGGCGTATGAAAATACTTCGTTAATATTTCTACATTCGCGCCAAGAATAAAAATAATATTACCTATACATCATTGATAAATTAATAGTCAGGCTATATGGATCCTTGGTCATTTATCATATTATCATGATCCACGTACAAGATCTACAAGAATTAAAGACTCTTTATTATAATAATTATTATTATTTATAGTTTTTCATTATTATCGTATTACTGAGGATCATGACCTATGAACTATTTTGCCTCCGGCAAAGTCCACTTTACACACCTTTTTATAATAGGTAACATAATTATATTATGATCTTTAGTGCGAGGATAAATATTTTTTGAATTTGGAACGGGTACTTCCTTATCCACGTGTTTATCATATTGTCTATGATAGGAGTAGCAAGTGAATATCTATATAATAAAAATAATTTTATTTAATGCTAATACACAACAATCTTTACATGAAATATATAATATTACTAGCTGATCCGGCAAACGTTGTTTTGTCATATTTTATACATTATTTCTAGATTAGGTACTAATATCGCTATTAAAAAAATAGGGGTTGATGGTAGAAGGGTGAAAATTTAGTGCTGTATGTATTTTTTAATGCCTCCCCATAAAAAATACAGATAAAAAAAAATTACCAAAAAATAAATAAAAAATCGGGGTGGACCACCTTTAACTTTTAGGGGTGTGAAAAATAGATGTTGGCCGATTCTCAGATCTACCCGATAAGCACACAAAATTTCATCAAAATCGGTCCAGCCGTTTCGGAGGAGTATGATAACAAACATCGTGACACGAGAATCTTATAATATTAAATAATATTTTTTTTTTTTATTTTTACACAATCGGGTGCCGGAGCCTGTATTAAATACACTTCTTAGTAAGTTAATTTTAGTTACGCACTAAGAAGTGTAGATGATAATCTTAATTGAATTTTAAACCACTCTAAATTAATCATTTCTGCCTACTTCAATACCTGTTGCAGTTTTAAAAATTCATCACAATATTTCAATACCAGTTACAGTTTCAAAAATTCTTCACTTTAGGTACTTCAATACCTATTGCAGTTTTAAAGATCATCACGATACTTCAATACCAGTTGCAGTTTTAAAGATCATCACGATACTTCAATACCTATTGCATTTTTAAAGATCATCACGATACTTCAATACCTATTGCATTTTTGAAAGATCATCACGACACTTCAATACCTATTTTTTTTTTTTTTTTTTTTTTTTTTTTTCTTATCATCCGTAGGCCATTGATTTGGCACTTGGAATCGTCAGGCAATTATATAATTTTTGTTTTACAAATGACAAAATAATCAAATTACAACAATACAATAAACAAATAAATAAAGAAATTTCATTGAATCAAAGTTTTTCGAGTGTAAAAGGCCCAAAATAACTTCTCGTCAGTATATGTAAAAAATAAATTGTAATAATTATAAATAAATAAATGAATTGAATCAATGCCAATTAGGCTGAACAGTCCCATTTAGCATTTCGTCGATATTGTAAAAAGCTTTTCCAACAAGATACCTTTTCACTTCTCTCTGATATTCTACATAATTGAGTGCCTTAACATTACTGGGCAATTTATTATATAAACTTATGCTAAGACAAATAAAGCTTTTTGAAACTTTAGCCAATCTATGTTCTAGGGGTCTTACATCTCGTTTACAACGAGTATTGTAATTGTGATAGTCTAAGTTCAGGGGCGTATTAGATATGTTCTTATAGGAATAAAATAGGCACTCATATATGTATAAACTTGGTAATGTAAGTACTCCCAGTTCACTGAAGGCAATCTTACATGTATCTCTGGGTTTTATATTCATTAGTTCTCGTACTGCCCTTTTTTGTAATATAAATACTCTATTCCAGTCAGCTCCCCTTCCCCAGAACAATACTCCTCCTATTAAAGTTTTAAAGATCATCACGATACTTCAATACCAGTTGCAGTTTTAAAGATCATCACGACACTTCAATACCTATTACAGTTTTAAAAGATGATTACGATACTTCAATACCAGTTGCAGTTTAAAAAATAAACACAACACAAAACATACCATTAAAACTATAATGAAATATCGTGCGCAAATTGGAATATGTTGAAAATTTGAACGACAAATTAAAAATTGCAGATAATTATTTAGATTTTTTTGTATGAATCATTTCATAAAATCAATGAGTCAATAGCGATAGAAATAAAATAATGTAGTGACATTTTCAATATAATATATATTCTTTTAATTTTACAATATTTTTTATCAATTCTGACAGTTGATTGACACAGGCACTTGCTATTATCAATCAGCAAACAATGTATTTTTTATTATAAAGTAGGTACTTTTGATATTTGTTGTCACAATATTGGCCTTGTCATTCGAGTGTAACAGTATTTAGTGTTTGCATAATTCTATATAAGTAACTGTAAATTCTAATATTATGTTCACGCCCGCAGCGAATGGGTTAAGGACATATTGTTGCAAAGATGGTAAATAAACTGCATATTGTTTACATATATTTTTTTCAGGTTTTGATAAATTTAATCAATTACTTTGTGGAATCTTCTGAAGAGAATTATTGGTCTCTTACTCATTCCTTTTCTTTTTCGATTGCCTATAAAATACGATCAAGTTTTGAGAATAGAAGAAGAGAAAGGAACAAGAAACATTTATGTAATCCAAACCATATAAGCAACCATCTTTTTGGGACCACATATTTCAGATATCAAATAGATCAAAATCATCTGCGCATTGGGCCTAAATCCAGTTACACAATTTAGAAGACATTAGTGAAAACTCTAAACATTTGATAATATGTAGATTTGAGTTAAAAAATTATTGCATTCGTTCCGTGGAGCACCCGGCAAAGATTTGGTCTCCCACTCTTTTTCATAAGCTTTTGAGTGGCCTGCTGAAAAAATAACGTCTTTTAACATCTTAAATTCAACGATGAGATTGGTCACCCATTCTGAATGTCTAAAGTTTTGTTGGCACGCAGATGACATGTTTCATTTTTATTACACGCAGCTGATTTCCTGGCTACCCTACGTGTGGGATAATATGCCGGGACGGTATAGTGGTAGTAGTATAGTATCTATTATTGCAATCCCCTTCAAATGACTAACGATACTGCATAGAATGGAAGGCACATTCCCATTTCTTCCCTTCCCTTTCTGCACCAAATTTTTTGGTGTAAGGCTGCCAAATCTAGAGTGCCCCTTCGGGGCAGTAGATATTTCTCGCTTCAATGCGACATTAAATCCTGTTTGTGCATGTTTGTATCGCTATGCAGATACAAATCTCCAGGTACGGTACGAGGTATGTGACGGGCGTTGCATTTAATAAAAAATGCATTCCACTATTATCTTTGCCTATCCCGCAAAAGAAGTAGCAAATGAAAATATGGTTGGACGTAGGTACATATGGATTAGGAGAGCATAGATTTACGAAGAGCACTTTATGATTTCTATAATTAGACAAGGCCACAATATAATGTACCTAATCAATCCGTCATACCCGTACCATGATCAACAAGCTGACGGCAGAGTGCCCTAACGGAAAGAGATGTTATATTATTTATATTATGTATGTGATGGTACCGATAGCGTATGTAAATGGATATAGATGAATGTAAATGTCGAATCCATTAAGTATCCATCAAATCTTCTCGTGATACAATTATTATGATTAACGAATTCAACTAAGTATACAGATAATTAATATTATTATTTATTTTTTAAATAGATGTATCTGGGTTTTGTTATAAACCCAAATACAACCGTATACAACTTTCACAGTAAGCTAAAAGCTTGTGTAATCATGAAAGGGGATTTTGCCAGCATTTGGGATCAATCCACGAAAAATAAAATATAAATAGGAATCAAATTATAACATTTATATAATTAGTCAAATAAAATATAAACAAAAATTTGTGTTCGTCGGCAACCTGGAGGTAGAGTATCGGCCTGGTGAACAGGGGTTCCCTGGATTGATCCCAAGTGCCGGAAAACTCCCTTTTCACGACACAAGCTTTTAGCTTACTATGAAAGGTATATAAGTTTAAGGTTGTATTTGAGTTTATAAAAAAACCCAGATATATCTTTAAAAAAAACTATTATGAAAGACAAATGAAAACATTTTTTTTAAATTTAATTTATATACAAAATACATTAATTAACATTTTTTGTTTCCTGCATACTATACATATTTTTTACATTCACTGGAAAACAAAAATACGTTTTTTGGACGGTTATAAAATTTCAATTCAAAATTCGTACCTAGATCATGTGAAGATTTTAATATATCTACCTACATAGTACATAACTATTCTATTATTTATTTTTATCAATCATTTTATCACAATAAATTCGTTACCCTTTCAACACTCAGAAGCACAAAGTGGTCACTTTTTCCCACGACATTTCAAACTATTTAATATTTATAATCATACTTTCATTCCAACGCGCTGCTTCCCTTACGGGATAGACAGAAAAGATCGAGCGCCATTTACTCCTGTCCTTACAAACGCTTTTTAATTCTATAACATCAGTGTGATATCTCAAATGCACATTTTTTTTAACATAGTGCTCAGCACGTGTCCATACGAATATCTCGCTCAATTCAAAGCAGTGTTTTTCAGCCTTATTTGTACCATAGTCCACTTCAATTTTTCCAAAATCTCCACACCTTCCCACCACACCCCCTTTTTAGGGAAACACTGCTCAATACCATCGCGCCAACAGGTAAAAAAAAGCATCAACGCTTTCTACAATTGAGCCCATCTTGTGCCTACACCTTTTTTTATAGCACAGCGCGGACGACTTGTATTATTATTAAGCGATACAGTTAGTTTGCATAGCTATCCGGCTTGTGAGAGATTCCATGACGATATAGAATTATAGATAGATACATACATACTTTGGGTAGTAAATATTTATTATTTAATATTTTTTTCATAGAAGAATGTGTATCAAAACAACACTTTATGCTATTTGAAATATTTTACCTATAACAAACAATAAGTATTATTGTTAATTATGTTGCAAATTCTTGGACAAGCATGGAATGAATTTCCATATTTGATAAATACTAGTAGACAAATTATTGCCTATTATTGTATACAAAATTACAAATTTCTAACATTACATACAATACTTACTGCATACAGTTTAATTTTGCAAACAAGATTGTTTATCAATGTTTCAAACGGATGTAATTTTTATCTATGATGATATGCATAGTAATATGTACACTCGATAACTTACGTAAAAGAGTGGGAGACCAATTCTTTGTCGGGTGCTCCACGGAATTAGTCGATCACACGTATTCCCAAATTAAAGCAATAATTCTTTTTTTTTAAATCTTGGGTATTCCGTGTAGATACTGATAAAAATATTGAACATAGCGGCTGCACGTTTCATAATATATCAATTGAATAGCAAATTCACAAATATCTGGCACCCTTCAATCTCCTCACTGGCTCAGATGTACGGAGAGAGTCCAATTCAAAATGTGTTTGACAGTATTTAAGGCACTTCATGCTATATGGCTCCAGAATATATCACTGAACTCTGTTGTAGACAGACGTTAAGTCATAAACAGACAGACAACACTTAGGTCTTGTCAAGATATTACAAACAAATTGGAGGTGACCAGCACTGTATCGAAATCAGTAAATGTGGAGCGTGCTTTAGCAATATCTACACCTGTAGTCTGGAACAAGCTTCCACAGATGATCAGAGAAATGCACGATATGTCTCGGTTCAAGAACCAACTGAAGAAATTCCTGTTCAAGAAATCACACGGAATAATCCAAACACAACCATAAGTCTTAGTTAGCAAAGAGCGCCTTTGAGGGGGATTTTTTTCACAAAACGGCGCTCCGACGAACGAGTCGTCCAAATAATTATTACATAGTTATGTCAGTAGCTATTACCTATGCATGTTATGATATAATGGTATGGTAGCTAACAATGAGGTATGGCTAATAATAATTCACATTAACATATTGCGATTCTATTCGGATGATCCGTCTATCATCCTATAGATATACATAACATATTACAATGAATTGATTACTGATTCATTAAGTATAGCAAATTACACACATGAACCTACATATATACCTTTGTCAACGTGACATTGAAAACGTGAGCTAGTTAGTAGGTACGTAGTACGTACACGTATGAATATACGCCTATGAAAAGAGTAAACTTACTAACTAAAATAACTAACTGAAATATAGGTACTCTGGAATGGTGCTGTGGATGCACTTACACACATGATAGTCCAAGTTGGCGAACAAATTATATATAACAAAAAAATAATATCAGTGTCATAAAATAGAAAATCGTTAAAACAACCTCAATACACTTAGATATGTCAGGAGTCTCACTCGAAATTTTTCACTAGCAACATTCCCCAATGCCTAAAGAGGAAAATGTACGACCAATATGTGCTGCCGGTATTGACTTATGGGGCAGAAACTTTGACTTTGACCAAGGCAACTATCAAGAGACTCCGTGTAGCTCAAAGGAAGCATGAAAGAGCGATGCTACAAATGAAACTCTTAGATTAGAAATCGCATTAGAAACACTGAGATACGTATAAGATCAGGAGTTACGGATGTTTTCGAAAGAGAGGAATGGTTGAAATGGTCATGAGCAGGGCATGTTGCTAGACTCCAAGATCAAAGATGGATAAAAAGGGTAGTGGAGTGGAGGCCTCGTGAAGATAAAAGGAGTAGAGGAAGACCTCCCACACGGAGGCTTATGTTCAGCAGTGGACATCAATAACTGCATAAGTAAGTAAAGTATATATCAGGGGGGTATATTTCCAACAATAGACTCAAAGTGGCTGAAAAAGAAGAAAATCTAAAAAAAAAATAACAACGATGATTCAGCAAGATAATTTTTATAGTATCTTGAGTATTTTATTTCTAAATGTGATATTTGCGTAAAGTCGAGTGATAAATATGTAAATATGCATTATCTATATGTGTCTTTCCTATTAAAACTTTCAGTCATCTATAAAAGAACCAATACTTTACATAGATCTAAATATTCACACAACGCTTGCTAATTAAAGAGGTTACTAGGTACAGGCTTTTCAACTGGAACAAGAAAAACGTGATAACATTTGTAAGATAATAAAATGAATAAGAATATATTCTTCTTGGTATAACGTAAAGTAAAACTATATGTCCTACTAATATTATTTTTAGTAAATTGCTATTTTACGAACAAGCTTAATACCAAATGACCAATACGCTTGAAAAGTGTGAAGTCGTCTGACGTATTTGCGCTGCGACTGTCAAACATTGTCAAACTTTGTCACTCATCCTAAATACCTTAATTTTTTGATGGAATGGAGAAGACGGCTTGCATGTTAATAACATGCAGTTAGCCTGTTGGCTACACCACTTGTGGGATATGCCGTGATGGTGTAGTAAGACATTGTCTTATGTGCTGTACAATTATACTTTAAATAAAGCCATGATGCACACATAACCAGAGTTATTAATTTTGTCGGTGCACACATAGTAGAATTTCATAATTAAGTAAAGTTATTTATTAAATCATTAAAAGTGTTGTGCTTTTTTGTAACAAGTGTTTCTTTCTACTATAAATTAAAGATCACGAGAGATACGTCTTTCGACATATCAGGTCATTATCAGTCGATTGTTTATGACCTGATAAGTCGAAAGACGTCTCTCTCATGATCAATAATTTTATTTATAGCAGAAAAAAACACTTGTTTCAATTTAGCTAATAACCAGAATTATATTTCTGTTATGTATAGAACTTTCATAACAATTAACACCAATTAATTAACGATAATTATGTAGGTATTTGTTGTATTATTATAAATTCCTAGTCATTCCAAGATGTCATAACCACTTCCTCGTATTAACGTCATTCAAATGAAATGACTAACCACATTATGTAACATAAACGATTATTGAAATATACATTATCTTCTTCTTCTTCACGTATGTTGCGGAGTCCCTCCGAAGTTGACGACCATTTGAGAGAAAGCTTCCCTGTCCTGGGCGGCGCGATACAATCTATGAGTACGTCGCCATAGTGTGATGGATACTTATTTATAGTCAATGCAGTATCAGCCGCCACGTGTGGCAAGTGTATCTCAAGGTCAATTATAAACACACATTCCTTTAAATAGAGACGTGAAACGTTTGACTTGGGAAGAACAATAAACACAATGGGTTGAAGGAGCACTGCAGAGCCTTCAGGGAGTGCACGGATCATAAACATAATATGAAGCTATTCACTAAATTTTAACTTCTGAGACATTGTATTTTCGCTGTCCTGAATAAAGATTGTTAAAACGTAAGTTTAAACATAATGATATGTAATGTTTACCTTGCATCTATTGTAGATCCTTCTACATATATGTGGGAAAAGCAGTTACTTTATCTTGAAAACCTCACAATAAACATAACCACCATAATTATCAAATCATTTTTTATAACACCAAATCAGCCAACTATAATAAATTGATATAAAATAACCAGTGGCGTACCTAACAAACACTCACTCAAACTCAAATAAACTTAGAAGTCTGAAATATTTATAAAATATTAGATAAGAGGCTGACTCTGCTGCAACGGTTTTTCTTTCCCTCTTTTTTTGTGGTATAAATTTAGGGCACATAAAATTTTGATTTGCTTTCAAATGTAAACTTTAACTTATAACACTTTTGAAACATAATAAGTTTTTCTTTGACACATAATAAGTTTTTCTTTGACACATAATAAGTTTTTCTTTGACACATAATAAGTTTTTCTTTGACACATAATAAGTTTTTCTTTGACACATAATAAGTTTTTCTTTGACACATAATAAGTTTTTCTTTGACACATAATACAAACAAGCAAGCGCCCTCTATGTGCCAATGTAAGTTAAGACATCCAGGATAGGTGGCATACCTCACCACAACATGGAATCAAAGGTGTTGAATTTCGTTTCGGTAATTGGTTTACGTATTATAAATATGTATTTATTGTTGTTGTATTATATTGTGAGATAAACTGTATGACTCTGTTACAATAAAATAAAATAAAATAATGTTTTACGAACACCCGTCATTTTTGGGACACTTGAAAACATCCCGTGGAGCACCCGGTAAAGAATTGGTCTCCCACTCTTCTGCGTAAGTTTTCGAGTGTTCTGTAAAAGGCAGGTTTTCGAAAAAATTAAGACATTTTACTTCTTAAATTCAGCGATGAGGCTTGCCACCCATCCTGAATGTCTTGATTTGATATTGACACGAAGAGGACAGTTTGCATGTTTCTTACATGCAGCTGATCTGCTGGCTACCCCACTTGTGGGATATGCCGTGATGGTATAGTAGTAGTAGTAGTAGAAAACATATGAAAATTAGTACGCGACCTATTTTTTAAGCTTTGAAAGTGTATATTTTGCCTTACCATATTTTCTTTTTAATTCATATTTGTTTTAATACATATTTATATTTATTACTTTGTTTTGTTACTTACGTTGATTTTTTAGTCTTGTTTTGTTCACTTAGTCTTAATTAATTCGTTCACCTGAATTTCATCTTATTTATGAATTTAAATGCATGTTATGGTGTTTTTGTATTTTGTTCTTAACTTTGATGATTTTTTAAAACCCTTCAGGTAAATTAAGGATCTTCACTGGTCCACCTTTTGATTTTGTAAATTGTTATCATGTACTATAATCGACTGTCTGATCCTGTGTACATTGTAAAAATAAAAAATAAATAAAAATAAAAAAATCATATTTTGTACCGTCACTGGTGACTGTCTGTTGGATCTATTATAAATCATAATATACAAAAAATGCTGGCGAGCGTTATTTTTATCAGTAAATTAGTACCTTGGTAGATTATTATAATTATTATGTGTCTTACAATGGTAATTGTGCACAACAATTCGACTATGCAAGTTTTTTTCAATAAATAAATAATAATACCTGGGTATATTAATACAACAATAACTAATGATTTAAAATCAAATACATTATAATTTCATACATAGGTCAAGGCTGCGAAGTCAAGATAAGTTTCAAATTAAGGTTAGATGTATACTTTTTAAATTCAAAAGATCGGTATGGCGAAAATAAATAAAATTTCCGCATAAATAAGTAATTATTTTTTATATAAACGTAATTGACCGCACACTCCCTGAATTTTCCTCAATAACGAAGTTAGTAACGAAATGACTCAATATTATGTACCGTCTATTGACATTTTGTGTAAATAATAATATTAAAGATGTTAATCTACGTGCTCATGTTAGGTTTCATACATAATGCTAATTAATCATATACACTGCACGCTTATTTAGATACTTAAAGGTGTTGAATAGTCATTTACTGTGACGTTTGACAAGTTTTTCGGATATTAACATAATAACCGTATGTTCCAAAGAAGAAAAATATATTATGTTTGCATCATGATTTTATCATGTTATCATAGACCTCGTATTCATTCACTTCAAAAGAATTAATTAAGTGTCCTGAGTAAGAAAGACATAGTAATGTATTTGGGTGAAAACTTCCTTGCAGATCCAGAATACAAAACACCTATCTAAGTGTTGCCATCATAAAAATGGGTATTGTATAAGAAGCAATTGAAGACCTTTTGGTAAAACCCCATTTGTCAAAAAATGTCGTTTTTGAACTATTGATACCGTTCGATAAGTGGCTCGTGTCTACGTTATTTTAAGTCACTATTTTTGTCATATAACAACAGTTATCAAAATTATAACATTGTAAAATATACCCGGTGCTGACAATCACCAATTTATTTCGCGCGTTTTTGACAAAACCACACATGTCTATAACATATGTGGTTTGTTGTCAAATCATCATCAAACAGTCAAAAGTGACAAGTCATTGAAATGTTAACCATGGCGTCGTCTTCCTCGCCGGTGAGTTTTAAAAGGCAGAACCCCGAAGATATTTTTAATATACCGCTAAAAAAGACAAGAAAAGTTGACCAATGTACATTTGAATAAATATTGTATACTATATACTTGTCATTTTTTGATAAAACCCCATTTGTCAAGTTCTTTTCAACTTTATCCTCAATTTTACCAATGTTATTCTGGCACCTGAAGTCTTTAATGTAATACAAAATATGGATAATACTCGTAACATGAAAATTGCAAATAAAAAAGAAATTTTAATGTATCATCAAAACTAGAGTTCGAGCGCAGGTTTTTGCTTTTCCTGAAAATTGCATTAAAATGACATATGGGGTTTTACCAAAAAGGTCTTCAATTGTATCTAGTGGGAACCCCTGAAAATTTTGTAATACAGATAGTTTGATTGGAAAACTGTTCAAAAAATCTATTGCATCCAAATTTAACAGCAATGGATATTTGAAAACCTACCTATAAGAAAAAAATGTTAAAAAACTAAATAAGAAACTTACGTTCTGTTGTACTGTTATGACACCAGCGTCTGTAATCTCCTCGCAGTGGTCACTCTTGACTGATCTGCAATCAGGAGACACAGATCCAACATGGTTCAACATCTCCCTGTCTTCCCCACATAAAGAACTTTCCACATTTCTCTCATTCACGTCTTCACAATTCACCTTTGTCAACACTGGTTCACTTATTTCCAACACTGACGGCTGAGACTTGGCGTGTCTCATGTTGTTTTCATATTCATTTTCTTCGCTGACAAAATATCTGTCACCATCTCTGATTGATGTCAATCTTACAGAACTATTACAGGCGCTTAGACTCCTGATTTCTCTGTAATTTGCGTCAGTTTCGTCTTTCAATTCTCTGACTCTACTTCTTCGCCCTGTGCGATTACTATAATCACTCGCTACACTTGAATCACCAAAATCATCAATCTTTCCAAAAGAATCAATAGATTCACTAAATACCGAGTCAGCATCATTATCCATATCGTCAGCATAATCGCCAGTTGGTTTTGTTATAACTCTTTTTTGCGAGTGTTTTTGTAGCATCAAATCCATTCTCATTTTTTCACTATCGAACCAATCTTTGAGTCCATACCAGGCTTTAGATAATCTCTTTTTTCCTTTGAAATCTTTATGCGCTGAATAAAAGGCGGATATTCGATTTCTCAATTTGATTGCTCTGATGTTATTATCGAAATAATTCGATCGATCGCTTCTTGTGGACGATTTAGTGGTAATTGGTGTATTAATTTTGGAGAAAACAAAAGGGCCATTTACAAAATCTTTGTTGGTGGTATTATTTCTATCCAAACTTTCTAATTCGGGAAGTGAAGCAATAGACCGCTTGGACTCTGCATTATTTAACGATAAGTTACACACTTGACTTAAATTATCTAGACTAGCTGAATTTTGGTATTTATGTTTGTCATCGTTTGCGATATTATTCACGTCATTGAGACTTTTATTTTGAATAGTATAAGTGGATTGACTTATTTTGCTTACCACAACATTAGAGGGGATATCATAATTCGCCTCCTGCGTTGCTTCTTCATTTTGTTCACTTTCTTCTTTCAGAGATGTAGCACTGACATAAAATCTCAACTCTGATTTATGAAGTGTTGTTTTATTATTGAAATCATCATCTGAGATGATTCCATTAGATTTGAGGTCCACCGCACTGGCGTAGTGTTGAGTAATGATTGCAGGTTTCATTATCTCATATTCGTTTCCGGAGCCGATAGATTTACATCGCGTTTCTTGTTGCGGATTTATTTCAACGTAACCGTCACTGTTTCTACTACCGTGCAACACGTACGTCTGATCGGTACTAGAGAAAAATGAAAACACAATATCGTTGAATTGATCGGGCGTAGAGTTTGTAGCGTCGTTCCCCACCTTGGCACCTGATTCACTATTACGTGTCTCCCTCCTCTCGACTTGGCTGATTGAGCCGCCACTATCAGCGCTCACACGGCTGATAACACACTCTGCATTATGCACAACCTTTACATTATTAACATTACCACTTGTTGTCATTACTTTGCCACTTGCGACATTGTTATCACCGCCTTCCACATTTTTATTAGACCGATCTCTCCGCACTATGAGCGGAAGATTCGCGTTACTAATTTTAGGAATTTTAATTCCCATAAACTTGAAATCATTTTCGGTCTGCGTTAATTTCGGTAATTTTAAATGCTTCATTTTCAATGTCACAGCTACTTTAAATTAATTTATTTTATCGTATTATTTAAAAAAAATAAACAACAAAAGAGAAATTAATATTTTATATAAATGGCGTTTAATACATCTTGTACCTAGTAAAATACATAACATAGTGATATGATTTTTATTAACACCTGATATTTTATTTACATTTCAACAACATTATTATTAATATTTCTTCTAAAACACACACTATATCACAATATCGTTATAATAATAATAATATATTACAGATTTTTTAATAATATCTAATAATAAAAAAAAAAACATTGTCGTACATAATATTATTGTAAACGTTAAATTACTGCGAGTCACGAGGCAAACATTACTTTACAATGTTTATAAATAATTATCACACCGTGTCAGTTAGCAGGTACACAATGAAAAAAAATATAGGTAAAAAACATTTAGAAGATTGATTATTTAAAGTTGATAAAATTGTTCGAAGCAAATATAAACTTTCATCGATATTTTTGTAAAAGAAAACAATAATTGAATAAAACGTGAATGACCAATGACCGCGGTGAATGAAATAAAAACGATGTTATTGAGTTATATTAGACATTATGGATAATAAACATTAACAGGTACACGAATGTACCTGTAATGATTGTAACTAATTGGACTTTATTGGTTTGATCTCGTTTGCTGTTGATTCGATATTCGTTGTATAGCTACGATTTAAAATCACAATATTACAATTTTCAACACTGTTAAAAAATAACGATAGTAACAAATATTTTCAAAATTAGAACATTTTTAATGAGGATCATTTTTGAATTAAGAACACTGTGAAGTAAGAGAATTTTTGAATAAAGACACTTTTGAAATTAGAACAGTTTTGAATCTACCTATAACATTTTTAAAATAATAATAGTTTTGAAGTGAGAACACTTTTTTGAATTTAGAACTTCAGAACACTAGACCATTCATTATTTTAATTTAAATATTTGAATTTGTTCTATTCGAATAGTTCGTGATGTTTTCAGAAGATGTGACCGGCTGCGACAATACTAATAATATATTCTCCGTTACACATTACACACAATACTGAAATAAATACTAATTCTAATGTGTACTAATAATAAAACACACGACGATGAGCGCATTGTATACTATGTATGTATTCTGTATTGTATACACAGCATAATATGAGACTTTTATGATGTGATCTTGTTGTTTTTATTATTATTATTTGTTTTCCTCTCTATGTACGCGAGCGTTTAATTATTATTAAAATAGAAGCGATACGGTGATTTACCCCTCCTAGAGATTTTACGTATTTTATAAATAAACTCACTGTTGTCAGAACAAGACACTATGCTGGCTTGTTGCTTCTATACAATAATATAAGTGATGCCGTTGAGTGCAGAAGAATATTTTGTACCTACTAGCTATTAACTACACACAGACATCTTTTATTACATATATTTATTATCTATGATATTATGTGTGTGCTTCATAGTATCTAATAATATGCAATGTTGCATATTATCGTATTTATTTATTTATTTATTCATTACAAGATATTATTTATTTATTTCATATATTTACGGCGTTAGCCTTTGACATGTTAACAATCATATTAAAAACAAAATCAACAAAAACTACACAATAAATTTGTTATATCAAGTTCAGTATTACAGGTAAAATAAGTGTTAGTGAAATAATTATAAGTCAATCAAAAATATTCAAATATGTCATTGTAAATAGAGAATTTATAAATATATAGTCATACAGGTAAAATAAGTGTAAGATGAGATAATTATAATTATGTCAATCAAAAATATTCAAATGAGTCATTGTAAATAGAGAATTTAAAAATATATAGTCATATAGGTAAAATAAGTGTCAGTGAGATAATTATTATAAGTCAATCAAAAATATTTAATAAAGTCATTCATTGTAAATAGAGGATTCATATATGTATATAGTCACAAAGGTAAAATAAGTATAAGTGAGATAATTATCTACTTATACTTAAACAATTATACATTGATTACAAGATGTTTTATATTATTGTTATTATTATTCATATCTCATTTATTTAACAAAACAACATTAGGATCTACATTTTGAACACAATATAAGATTAACAATATAATTTAAATATAACATCAAATAATAAAAACAATAAAAATTAAAACAAAATTTTATTCAAAGTGTAGAACCCCAACATTATTCGAGTTGATTCTTCCATGATGTCCCTATGAAAATGGTACAATCATGGGAGATCACTTACAGAGCTACAGGGACAAAAAATTCGAACTATCCTGGTGGATGATAGAAGAACAGCCTTCTGCATGCTGTATTTGAGCCTGTCATCTACTCCCATTTTTTTTAAATTGCTTGAATGCTTTATTACTATTATTATTATGGGTATCAAGCAGGCAGCAAAGCTGATTTGCTTGAATGAATCCACGATGTTACCGCAATATATCAAAAATACATTTAAATTAAATACAATCGTATGAGGTGAGATTTCTTCCAACTAACCCAATCTCATGAAACTTTCGCATAAAAATCTTAAAGGAAGGAAAAGAGGAGGTACAAGAGAGGAAAATAGGCAGGAAAAGGGATTAGGAAACAAATGCCAAATTTTGAGTGATAAAGTGGTCCTTGACCGCCCGAAGTAGGGAGTAAACTTGTTCTAAATAACAGACTTCCAACAGCGAGTACCATGAAGAGAAAATAAATTACTACTTAGCATTACATTTCATATGGTACATACAAACCATAACGTGCTTTTACATTATTACTTCCTTATTTACTTACATCAGAGCGCAGGAATGTTGAGGGAAGAAGTAACTTGATTGGCACAAAGACGCTTTGAATGGATGAGGCTGTTTTTTTTTGTCCTGTGCTTCTGACAAGAGCGCTGAAGGCCGATTAAGTTGAGTTGAGTCGTCTTAATTTATTACTAACTTATCATACAAATATTTCTGTCTTTTGCTGGACATAATAAGCCTTCTCCATATTTTCCAGGCATATCTGCCCTGGACTTTCTGCAACCATTATTGTTAGTTAGCCGTGGTCTGATGGAAGAAATCACTACGTAGTAGGTAATAACCTCGCCACGTGCCAACAAAAAATCAAGACATTAAAGATGGGCGGTAAACTTCATCGCTGAAGTTAAGATGTAAAATGACTTTATTTTTCAAAAACCTGCCGTTTACAGCACACTCAAAAATTCACGGAAAAGAGTGGGAGAATAATTCTTTGTCGGATACAACACGGCTGATCTTCAAAAACAATATGCATATTTATAAATTATTAATATGCATATTGTTTTTGAAGATCAGCCGTAGAACGTCGAACAAAGAATTGGTCTCCCACTCTATATTATTAATATGAATTTCCACCAAGAACCATCGGCTGATAAATAAACTATAATAGGTATGCATACTACTAAAAAAAATTACAAATGCCTATTTTTCATATCCACAAACAAAATGCTTATATTCATAAAATTACTAATACTTACATATTTTTCATATTCACAAACAATATGCATATTTAAAAAAAAATACAAAATGCTTATTTTTCATATTCACAAACAATATGCATATATAAAAAAATTACAAAATGCATATTTTTTGCTTATTATCTAAAATTTTAAATAAAACTGATGCATTATTATTCTCACAGTACCTACAGCTAGTACAACAATTAGTAACCTGTAGGTCTACCTACACTCATTATGTAGGTTTAGCGTATGTAACTAAAAGATTCTGCTTATATTCTTTGCTTTGGTTGTCAGTGTTTTTATCAGTTATATTAATTTAATTAAAATATTATTCAAACCATCTTTCTAGAAGTTGGTGCAATAGTGCATATTTTGTAAAAAAAATTAGAACTTAAATTGTGAGAGACATTTCTAAGTCAAAAAAATATTGTTAGTTTAAAAAAATGGATGTTTTATAAAAAATACAGTGAACTCTAGCAATATCTAGAAATTCTTCTCTTAGAAATCAAGTACCAGTGACAATATTTATTCTATTTTTTCACGGCTGTTCACTCGTTTGCAAGTGATTTAAGATACCATGTCTAAACGACATTGATCTAGTGAACAATTCTTAAAAAGTGAACCTCTAAAAAAATAAACCAAATTTGCGTAAAAAGTGGACTCTGCATTTAGAGAATTACACAAGTTTACATTGGATGAATTTAGACATTAATATCGTGCCAAAACAAAAATATAACCGATGCGTTTTGATTTTGCTCCTTGTGAGAAAATCTTTATTAGTTTTTTTTTTACTTTAATGTAATAATTATGTACAATATTTCAACCATCATCAAGAGTTTAGCGTCATTTCTGGTTTCTAATTTCGATAATGGATATCTACTAATAATTAGAAAAGGGTGAACGAAAAGCTACCTTCAGGCAGGTATGAAATAGAAAATAAATAGCATTGATGTACATCTACTTCACATAGTTGTAATAAAGTAAGCAAAACATCGAGGAATATTAATTTGTAAAATTATATCAGACGAATTTCTAATTTAACATATATTATATAAATACGAATCGGATGTCATTGGGGCTTGTATGTTTACTCAAATACTTTGAGCTGGAAGCTGTCATCATTGTAAACTTTTAATAAATAAATTTATGAATTTTCAATTGTAAAAAAAAAAACTTTAAACAATGGCATCAGATGTTAAAAGTGAAAACCCGGAAATGAACCCAGCTTGTTTATTTACTTCAACAAGTGCTACAATAAACAAATTACATATATTAGCAAAAAATCCTTCTCATAAATTCAACGAGGAACAAAAAACCAATATCATCACCATAGCAAATGAATTGAAAACATTGGATAAAAGCATCGAAAAATACGTGAAAGAGATAGAAGGTGAAAACAGACGTATGAAAGAATTGTTGGAAACAACGAAACCTGAAGAAAAACGAAAGGAAACGGAAAATGTAGCATCTTTATTACATGAAACTGTCGATGAATTGGAAGAAAGAAGACATTGTGAAAGAAACGTTCTGATATACAATATTCCTGAAAGCGAATCAATCACTAATTTCAGTGGCAATCAGAAAGATATTCACATTGTTGCTGATATTTTGAAAAGCATCGATGCGTCTATTAATTTAAAATCTACTAAGATATATCGATTAGGCTCAAAGAAATCAGACAAAGTGAGACCTATCAAAGTGGAGTTTTCCAACAGTGAACACGCAAGAGTGGTTTTAATGAACGGTATAAACTTTAAAAGTACAGGAATTAAGATTAAACACGATCTTACAAATCGTCAACGCCAAAAACTTGGGCAACTTTGGAAAGAAGTAGAAACTAGAAGAAATAATGGAGAGGATAAATTAAAAGATGTTCGTTAATTCGCGACCTAAAATTGTTGAAATACGTCCAGATGGATTAAATTTTAATTTTTTATGTGAAAACTTAAAAATAGCTTTAATGGTGTTTGTCTTATTTATTTGTATAATCGATGCAATGAAAAACAATCTTAATAAAACATAATTTTTTTTAAGTACCTAACAAAACGTGGACGGTGGAAGAAGGGCGCATCTGCGGAAAAGACGTTGTATTACAACAAGTCCGCCCTTTGACTGCACATTGTTTCATACTTTTAATCAGACTATTATTTAGATTTTTTCTCATCATTGTACTTTTTTGTAATCATCAAAATTGTTAAATTTTGTAGTCAATATTTTTTTTTTATTTCAATTATATAAAAATATGGATAAGTAACAATGCGAGCAGTACCTATTAATAAAAAAATATTTGATTTTTAAATTTTTTTTTAATGTGTTGTTTTATTTAATTTCTGTTAAATTTTCATTTTATAGGCACTGTTGGGTTACTCTTGATAAAATCTAAATACGATCTTAATCTTAATCATACAACGCGCAAAGTGAGCATTGTAAAAAATACGTAATGGTCAACAATCTCGCGGTAGCGCGGTATTGTTGACCATTCAATAGTCCCTTCGCGCGTCGTATGATTAAGATCAAGACTAGATTAAGATCGTATTTAGATTGTGTCAAGAGTACCTAGCCCTGCTGATTCCACTCTATCAGTTTATAGTCTAATGAGACAGTGTAATTTTTCCACTGCTTGAAAAACTGAATAGGATTACTTTTTGAACATTTTGATTTTTATTTTAATGTTGTTGTTGAAGATATTGTTTTTGTTGTGAGGAAAAAATATAATTTATTATATAAAATACTTTATATTATTTCATTTCATTTCACAAATCAAAGTATTTTAAACACTAAAATACTTTTATATTCGAAGTTTTTTTTTGTACTATTGTTTCTTTCTTATTAAGGCCATCCACTCGTTTACTTTCAGCTGAACTTAATAAATTACTTAGCACGTATCTGGTGATGAGACCGAAAGTTCTTGAAAGCTGATCCACAAATAATAGTCATGTAGAAGAACTAAAAAAAAAAAGATTAAAAATTGAAAAATCTTTTATAATAATCACTTGCAATAATGTTTATCGAACGGCGGTTCTCGGTGGAAGTTGAATGTTGTTGGATATTTCTTTGTAATAAGTGATGATCAGCAAAAATCACACATGTGCATTTAAAAAAAAAACGAATAAAATATAATACAAAAATAATAATTATAAACACGGTTGCAACCAGGACCATTGAGGCTTTTAAAATACATTCATTGAAAGAACCTCTACACACTCGGATATCTCAGGAGTCGGAGACTCCTATTTATCCGAATTTGCACACATAACTTTCATTTCCTCAGGGGCGACCCGAAGAACAGATCAACGTAAGTCGCCTCGTTGGAACAATAAACAAAAAGAAACAAAAATAGCCCATATTGGGAAAAATTAAAATAAAGTGATTTCACACAATACATGTGTGACCATAATTAACCATAATAAATTAAACCATTATTATACCCAAAAATTAAGTACAATACAATAATATACACATGTATACACACATACATACACATACATATACATACATACATACACACATATACACACATACACACACATACATACATACACATACACACACATACATACACACATTCATACATACATACATACATACATACACACACATGCATATATGTATACAGTTGGTACAGATAACAGAGATAAAGTGTCCAGAAACATTTCGGTTATAAAGACAGTGAGCCCAGGGGTCACCGAAACGGGGTAGTGTGGAAAACTATTTCCCTCCCAATGGGGATATTCCAACCAAAGCTACTCTCCACCAAGGGAGACAGGACGCACAAAACAAACGAAAAACAAGAGTTCGCCACGCAACATTCGCCACGCCAAGCAAGCTCAATTCTCAGACTCCCCTGCGTCAGCCGGGGGTAAACCCGGCCCACGCAGAAGATCCCACCTAGACACCCAGGAATCTACAAACCTCTGGAAAGCCCTGAAATTCTGAGGACAAAGTAGCACTTCCCCAAACCAAACGGGCCTGGGGGTGCCATCGCTCATTTCCTCTAGCATTAGATCTCTCGCATCCATCATCACCGGGCACTCCCAAAGGATATGCTCCGCATATTGCGCCCCCATCCCACAGACACACCATGGATCATCCACGAGTCCAAGATCAAAGAGCTTGCCTCTCAGATCCCCATGGCCAGTTATCAACTGTACAGTGAAATGATCAAATGATAGGAAGCGCTTCTTCACTCGTTCACAAACATTCGGGAGGAAACTGTAGACTAATCTAGCAGTTCTTCCTCCATCCCATCTTTCCTGCCACACTTCCATCGTTTTCTTTCGTATCGTGCCGACAGCCCTATTGTAACCTCTGATTCCGGGTTCCGCATGCACAGACATGCCGAAATGTACCACAACTCCATCTGCCTTGATCTTGCGCCTGGCCACAGAGTCCAAAATTTCTAAATCGGCTGGTAGCACTCCAGCAATGACTGGAAGGCCATCACTAGCTGCAGTTCGATACGCACCCGTGACAGCGAGCAGCGGGAGTCTTTGTCCCCTCAAAACCGCCATCGACACAGATCCAACTAACAGCCTGTGCGACCACACACGAGCGGCATACGTGACCTGAGCCACATAAGTCGCCCGATATATAGTCTTCACAGTTCGCCATCTTAGACCCCATGTTCCACGACTCAGTCTGCGAAGAGTGAAAAATAACACACCCGCTTTTCCGGCAGTCGCTCTGACATGCGGGAGAAAGGAAAGGCCTCTGTCCAGGACTACACCCAGATAACGGACTTCGTTGACCACCCTCACGGGTGATCCACTCATCCGAAGAACTGGATTCCTGTCCCCAAGCGAACCCTTCAACCACATAGCAGAGGTCTTGCTCGGCGAGAAGACCAGCCTATTCACATTGCCCCACGTCAGGATACGTTCGATCGCGATTTTAAATTTATTCTCAATGGCGCTCCTCGTACTACCAGATAGCAAGAGAAGCGCATCATCGGCATAGGCAAAAATCGTGCAGCCAGGCGGAAGATCCATTTTCAACAGATCGTCAAACAGAACATTCCAAAGAAACGGTCCTAAAACCGATCCTTGTGGGCAGCCCATGTCCACAATCCTTTCCACTACAATTCCAGCGTGTGTGATCATTACTGACCTGTTGCTAAAGTAGCTGCTAACAACATTAAACAACCAGTGAGGACAACCTCGTATCTTTAGCTTGGCCAGGATAAGAGGCCACCACGCATTGTCAAAAGCCCCAGCTATGTCAAGGAAGACACCCAGAACATTCTTATCCTCACACTCATTTCTCCATTTCAAGCAGGCCTCAATAGCATGCTCAGTGGATAGACCCCTGCTAAAGCCAAACTGTTTGGGATCTCCAGGCATGAGAGTCCCCGCAAGCCGGTTCCTCACCAAGATCTCAAGGATCTTGCCAAAGGAAGGCAGCAAGGTAATGGGTCTATACGCCTTGATATCCGACAGTGGCTTATCATTGCCTTTGGGTATAACCCTCAGCATACCTTTCTTCCAAACTTCCGGAAATATTCCTTCATTCAGACAGGCCTGGTATAGAGCCAGCATTTCTGCAGGGCAGTACGTCCAGACCTTTTTCACAATTGCACCATTGATTCTGTCAAAACCAGGTGCCTTCCTAGGTCCTAAATTTTTGACGATTTCTCCCAACTCAGAATGTGTCACATCGTCAGGTTCGATTATAGACTCATCTGGTGGACAGCGCGACAGGAAACGCAACGCAGCATGAAATGGGGTATCCCTCGATATCGAATCAAGAGGCACAAGCCCATCCAGCAACGTCCTGAGTGTGCCGTCAATACACACTGTCTCACTACCGCCAGCAACAATGCTGGTAAGGTAGTGATCAGCGGATCTCTTGGACTTCACAATGGTCTTTGTAACTGACCAAGGATCGGCATTTCCCGTTTCAGTGATCCACTCCTTCCAGGCTGAGGTCTTAGCATGCCTTATAGCCAATTGGTAGGAGCCTCTCGCACGTTGAAGCCTCTCAAGGAGACGCTTACCTTCGGGAGAGTCGCGCAAAACGCTGCCACTTCTCACCGGGCAAAATGCCCGTTCGGCGGATTTGAACTGGCGTCTTAGGTCCGTGAGTTCAGGCGTCCACCAATTGGTAGTACGCCGTCCCCCAGGCCTACACCTACCCATCACAGTAACTGCCGTATTAACGACCGCACTGTTAAATTTTTCCCCAGCTTTGTCAGCCCCCTCTGTCAGCCAAATTGCAAAATTTCTCATCCTTTCTTTCAATTCCATACCAAAATGTTCCCAGTTAGTCCTTGAGCCCCTGAAGCTCCAGAGACCATACGGTTCAATCTCCAACGAACCACCAATTGACCAAGTGATCAATCGATGGTCACAGGAAACTTTACCGACGTGAACCCTCCAATTTGAGAGTGTCAAGAGCAGATCATCAGTGCACAGTGTCAAGTCAATCCAACTCTCCCCCATTGGCCCAGCAAACGTGGCTGGACCAGCAACATTCAGAATATTGAGTCCTGTAGAGAAAATAAAATCCTCCACAGGTCCCCCACTCCCAGTGCGTTCTGATCCAGGTCTGTCATGCCAGAGAGGAGAGCGCGCATTGAAATCACCCGCAACTATGACCGGTCTGCCTCTTAGAGCATCCAGGGTCTCACTCAAACCCCGAAGGTGTGTCCCCACAGGGTCAGAGTATTTGAAGTAAACAGAAACCAAGAAGATCTCTCGACCATCAATCCGAAGACATACACAACATCGGTATTCATCCGAAAGTCCCTCCAGAAGCATTGGTTGGACTCTACTTGAGTCAAAAAGGAAACCCGCCATGGGCTTAGGCCCCCTGTCTACAACGGCAAGGGGCACGTCTGCACCATCGAGAATTACCTTCGAAAACAGATGTTCCTGAATGGAAACTATCGGAATAGATAGCTTCGACATGCATCTAATCAGGTCAATAGCCGATGCTCGTGAGCGTCCCAAATTAATCTGGCCTAGCAGGACGGATGCCGCATTAGCCATCATAGTTCGTTGCCTGTGCCAGCCTATCCATTGCAACCCTATGAGCGGGACAATCCCGATCACCCGTGGGGTGGGCTGCGTTCTTTCTGAAGATTGTGCACGTGGCGCACACTCTTTGCTCAACAGAGACTTTGCAGTCCCTTTCCTCATGACCTTCTCTGGCACAACGTGCGCACACAGGGGTCTTGCGCTTGCACTCTCTTTGAGTGTGCCCATACAGCTGGCACCTAAAGCACCTTGTGGCGCCTACAAAGTCCCGAACTTTACAAGCACTCCAGCCCATGTAAACAACCCCCTGAGCCAGGAGTACATTCCTAACTTGCCCGCTGCAAGCTAGTATGCTGCCTATAAGAGCCCCTGTTTTGGAACCAAATTTGGCAACCCTTCTGGTGGATGCCATAAAAGTATCTTGAGTGATACCTTTCCCCTCTATGTTAAGAGTGAAGATCTCCTTAAGGAGATCCTCATCAGATAGATCCCGCGGGGTGTCATACACCACTAGTCGCGGGAGTCTTCCTTTAGGTTCGGCAGCTGTGAACCCTTTAGATTTTAGCTTCGTGGAAGCCAAAATTCTATCAGCACCCTCCTTGGTGGATGTTTCCACTACCACCCCAGCACCGCGCGCCCACCGTACTCTCACTGCCCTAAATCCATCTTGGACTGGGTCCAAGATCTCTTTCAGAGCCAATTTCGTCTTCTCTGACGAAGCTCCCTCTTGTTGATCAGGACGGATCAGCACAACTGGAGTCTATTTTTCAACAGCCCGGGTAACGACCCGAGCAGCTCTCTCTGCATAAGTTTCCTTGGGTACCACAACCTGAGGTGAGGATACCTGCGACACGGCTGCCGTCACCGCTCTCATGTTCCCGCTTAAGATCCTAAGATCCTCACGGAGAGCAGTAAGAGCTCTCTCAGCCGCGCTTGCCCTCGAGGCTGCAGCCACCTCACGGAGATGACTCCCCGCGAGGAGACCACCAGCCACGGCAACAAGGCTCTTTATCTCTGCTTTCTGCTCGTCCCTTATTCGTCCCCTCACACTTTCAAGCACTCTTTCAATGCCCATAATCACTTCCTGGAATGCCGCATTGTCATCCTTAGGGCCCTGAATATAATGGGCAGCGTCCTCAGCAGCTGACTCAACGTTGCTCTCGTCGACGTCATCTTCAGCGACAGGCGTCCCTCTAGTCTTCTTCTTCCTTCTCTTTGGCTCTGGAGTAGTCAGACCAGACTGCATCCTCAAAATGGGGTCCCTTGTAGATTGTTCTCCCGTAGAAGTTCCGGCAACATCTGATGCCATCGATTGAGCCATCCCAGAAGCAACCACCCCTTCATCCTCTCTAGCATCACGCGGAGGAGTCCTTGTGAGGGACTTTCGCGGAGTGAAAATTCTCTCCGCCTCAGAGTCGTCAGTCTCCATAGTATACGATCAAGACCTCACACCACACAAATCACACGAACTATGCAACACTATTTATACTTGATATATTATGTCTCTTTCAGGGTGAGTGCAAACACGTTTTATCTATTTTATGCTATTCAACAAAATACATTCAAATTAATCGAGCTACAAATCACTATAGTGTGGTAATGAAATATATATACACAAAATACTTAATTCACTTTGGAGAAATATACGAGCAAGTTACAGATTATCCACTCTTCATAAGATATTTAAGATATCATAGCCCCCTTTAAGGGGGGCTTCGCACGAAATAAAATAAATGCACTTCACTTCAAAGTGATTGTCACAATAAGTCTTATCACAATAATAGATAACAATATATTGCGCAATATTTAATTCCACAAATATAATGCTAAGATCCAATAATAATCACTGTTTAAACATCTCCGCCAAACACTTTTCACATCACAAATACAATTATGAATACAGATTGTAACCTTAAATGGTTTGACTAAATAATAATAACAGTAATATTGATAGAAGGTTTTCACAGCAGAAAAAAAAAAAAAATCAACCGCACCCGACAAGTATCGGTGGCGAACTGGAACTTTTAAAATACAAAAAAACTCGTAGTGATTTGCTTTAAATTAAAAAATATACTACTACTATACCATCACGGCATATCCCACAAGTGGGCTAGCCAGCAGATCAGCTGAATGCAAAAATATAAAGGTTTATTTTAATTTCTTGAAAACATTGATTTTGTAACATGTGTGATTTTTGCAGATCACGATTCAATTTATTTATTTATCGATGAAGCGATTAGGTACAATAAAAGGAATTCGATTATGAAGGAGTAATACAGCCTAAATATTAATCCTACGTCCTATCAAGATGAATGTATTTGCGTAGGTATATACCTTATAAGTAGTTATTAGTACCTTATTCCTAATATCCGTATATTATTCAATTCAATACACAGCTTCAATAGGAACCTACCTTAAAGAATTTTCGAAGGTAGTACTTATCCTAAACAATGAAAGAAGTGTTGCAGATGCAATAAACCGTACTCGAAAATAACGAATAACTGTAATTCCAACTATTAGATCAGACTAAATGAGACCTCACTCAAGAAAAGAAAGCATTTTTATGCTCGAAGAAAATTATTTCCTTAAATTTCAGATTGTAAGTATTAATTTCAAACTCTATTAGGTACTCCCAGCATTATTTACTAAGGGTAGCTAGCGAAATAATATGGCACAAGATTGCAAAGTTGATGATAAATTGATGAAAACTACAGTGTACAGGGAAGAATTAAATAAATAAATAAATATACTAATTTTAAGATTTCTAAAATTGACTTATGTAAGATTTTGTCTGACAAGAAGTATAGAGGTATCTTTATACGGAAATTACACATGTTCCGTGGAACATCCGGTAAAGAATTGGTCCGTAAGTTTTCGAGTATTCTGTAAAAGACAAGTGTACGAAAAAAATTAGGTCATCATAAGGACATCTTGACTGAGCTTCAGATAATAACTCGACTGTCTGAAAAATGTCAAAGTCGTATATTAAGCTTTTTCGGACATATTATAAGACGTGAGCCAGAGACAATCTGGAAAAATATATTTTGTCTGGTGAAGTCGAAAGAAGAAGAAGCAGGGGCATGTGAGAGATGCTGCAGAGGGTACAATGTGTGAGGCGTTTAGGCAGGTGGAGGACAGGGCGCGGTGGAGAGCAGGGCGCGGTGGAGGAGCTTGTCGCTTGGTCATGGTGGCCACGATCCTCAGCATTGAGGGATCGACTTGGAAGAAGAAGGAGAGGGACATCTTAAATTAAGCGATGAGGTTTGAATGTCTTAATTTTTTTCGACACGGAGGTAACAGCTTTCATGTTTGTTATATCGGCTGGTCTACTGGCTACCCCACTTGTGGCATGTGCCGTGATGGTATAGTGGTAATAGTGACATAAGACAAGTCTATAGTTAGCCAAACATATATATGCATTTTTTTAGGAGTACGGTTAACAATATCCACCTACCTATATTGACTATTTTCGTCGATTCTTTTGGAGCGGAAGGTTACACTTCAATTAATAACGTTCATATGAGGCGTATAGTTCCAATCGGCCATTTTGCTTGATTTTCTGGTAGGGCCATATAAGTATTTGATGTCTACTGATATATTATGGGGAAAGTATTTGTTGCAAGTATGCTCAGTTCTAAACATGTTAATCCAGAGAATGAAAATGCAAAAAATAATTAAAAAATACCACAGATTCTCCTCAAAAATATCAAATCATTTGTGAACTTAACGGAGTTTGAAACTTTCCTAAGGATTGAACGGTTTTTTGGAATACCACACAGACAGATTACACTAAGGTCGCCATATTGAATTTGGATAAATCTAGATCTGTGATTGGCTGTCTGCAGACTTATGATTGTTTGAATCTACTGGCGGACCTCGACTTTCGAACATGATTGGTTCCTGAAAATGTGTGCGAAAGTTAAATGTTCGAAAGTAGAGGTATGTAAAAAACTCTGGTTTTTATGCGTTTCATAGTGTGACAGGAAAAAAAATATACGGAAACAATTATTTTACTCAAATTTTGAACAAAAATTTTTGATAAAAAATGTGCGAAATAGCGAATTGTTTGAAAGTCGAATGTGCGAAAGTTGAGGTCCGCCTGTAAATGTAAGACGTACCTACTTAAAGTTGTTGGTAATAAAACTATTTTTTTGAAAGCGATTTTCTTATATATTTAGCAGAGAATGGAAGACACATATTGGGTCGAGTAGTCGGAAAATAGATTATCTATACGAATCAATGTTTACTTGAAATTTGATATAAATTGGACTTAACGTCGATTGGAACTATACGCCTCATTATATTTCCCATATTCAATATGAGATTAATTAAATTATGATAAAGCTGGTGAGCACATATGGGTGTTCCCAGGGGATACAGCTTTACCATCTATCTCAGAAATTATCAGAAAGTAGACATAAATAGCATCAAAGTATGAGAAAAGTATAAAAAAGTGACATCAAAATGAGAAGCCGCTCACCTCCCACTTAGTAGCCAGACTCAATGATAGATATAATATGGTGGTTCTAAAACTGTTGCACAAAACGAAGCGATTGTAAAACGTTTCAAATTTATATACCTACCAGATTGAAAAATTAACATGGTCGACAGCTACTAGTTGTAACAATAAAATATTTTCTCTGCCGCTTCCCCCTTAAAGAAATTCCTGGGGACATTTAATTTAAACAGCGAGGTACCAAGTATTAACTCTATTTTTAACATCTCTTTTTTTTACCACACGAGGTAAGTACCTAAGTACCTATTCTTCTTCTCCAACGTTCCTTCCGGGCAGAGACATGCCTCTTCCACTGAGCGCATCTCTGAGCCTATTGAGTCGTCTCATCCCACGATATTCCCGACGTTCTGATGTCATGTAATAGCCTAATAGAAACGGTTTATTGTGAAAGTGGGCTGTCCAGAGGCCTGAGTCAACAACACACTTTCGCGTCACGTTCCCGCTCCGTTAGCGTTCGGGTGCAGACGATGTTGCAAGCAAGTGTCAATTTTCGTAACTATTGTGTATCTTAGCAACGAAATTGACACTTGCTTGGAACATCGTCTGCACCCGAACGCTAACGTAGCGGGAACGTGACGCGATAGTGTGTTGTTGACTCAGGCCTCTGGACGTCTACATTTAAATTATTTTTATGTGTGTGGTTCGATCACCAATTTATTCAATTCAATTTTCAAAGATGGTTATGTGTGGTGCAAAGGTAGCACTCTTCTTGCCTTTGAGTCACGGGGTCCTGGATTCGATTCCCGGCCATGGTAAATTGAAGAATGACCTTTTTCTTAAATGTCTGGGTGTAACGCATTTATATGTGTTGAGTGCATCGTATGTATTATGTATCGTCAGTAGGTACCCATAATGCAAGATTCATTTCTTAATTTGGGACTAGCTCAATCTGTGTGAATTGCCATATGTGTTATGTTATGTTATGTGGTGTATGCTAAGTTAAAGAAATATGTGGCTTGCATGAAGAATAAACTTTATGAATGTAGAAAAAACGAAAGAGTTAGCTATACAAACTCAATTTGGTCCAGCGATCTGTCCTCTGCCTTCCCCACAGACAATCAACTACCTATCTCTATCATAGCGCACAAGCCATCTAGAAATGCATGAGAAAACAATAAATGGTAGGCAGGCACATCTAGAAAAAAATATAATAAGAATTTATGACGGCATCGCGTATTAAATATGCAGATCGTCCCCTCCATACTAATAAAAAATATAAAATTCAGGATAGAAGACATAGGTACCTGCCTTTTATATGTTACTCGAAAACTTAAAGAATCGAATGGGAAAACTGTTAGACTCCACGTTACAGAGCTAAAATGATAATCGTTTTACAAAACTCGTGATATCGGTGATATTGACGATTTTTACTAAAAAAACATTCTATGTTAGCCTGTGTGAAATAGAATGATATCAATGTTAAAAGTAAAAAAAAAAATAGAACAATGCTCTCTATTATCATTATTAAATATCGTTTGAATGAATGGCGAAAGTGTCAATGTTCATGGGACAATTTCATTATTGTTTCGTTTACAAAAAAACAGAGCGAATATGCGACTCATTGTGAAATAGATATCGCGTTGACATTGTTTTTTTACTGTGTACATTAATTGATGGTAATGACTTACTTTTTCATAAAATTACTCGACTCCGTGTTAAACAGCAGACGTCTCTTGTTCGCGATATTTACATTTTCAAAAATTGGCGGTCTACCACAGACTATCTCATACCTACTAAATAACATTTTTCCGACATGAAAAAATAATAGTATTAATTTTTATCACCACGCATTTAATTGCGTTGTTTATGGTACGAGGATTCTGCGCAGTGAAGTTAGCTGTTTAAAGTATTGTGCATTGTGTTGGAAATGGTAATTTTGCAATGTTGGTCAACTTGATAGTGACATTTGATAGGAAGGGGGATTTGTATTGTTTTCCGAAATTAATCAAAATTTACTTGTAAATTAACTTACATTCATTATAATGTCATATATTTACATCTATAAATGGAGTTTATTAAGCAAATATGTTATTTGATTAAACACGTAACTGTTAAATACCATTATATTCACATTTATTGAAGTTTAAACGGGGTGTTTGTTTTCTGCAAAATGGCAGAGAATCAAGGAAATTCTTCCAATCACGGTAAAAATATTGCTTTTATTTATATTTCAATGTATGTACAACTAGAAGAATCGTAAATTTGTGGAAATTAAATATTTCAAAGGCCTCCTTGTACCCGATACTTTTGTACATCCAAGTTCTCGTATATTCCTTTGACAGATCTTGACATGTTTCGTGTTTTTGTAAAGTTTTGTCATTCAATTTTTATTTAATCATTAATAATAGGACTTGTACAATATTTTAGCAATAAAATATTTTACTATTCATTGTCTTCTAATGTAATTCATATGAACCATAAACATTGTTTTTGTAAATTGTGTATCCAAACAACAATGTTTCTAAATATAGTGAGATTGTGAATCCTGGGTTTAAGTCAGATGACATTCTTTATCTTACAAACAGGCTTTTAAAAAATCTATCAGGTGATTTAAGATTATGAATGCTTATCAAAATCAAATATATATAGGTACTTCATCTCTTTCATATTTTTTTGAAGAATATTTCTTATAATTTACAGCATTTTGTTATCATTTGTATTCAGACAACCTGTCAAAGTAATTTATCTAATCAAACACACTTTAAATAAATATTCTATGACATATTGCATTTTAAATTATCAAGTAATAAAAGTACTTTTACTAATGATACACCTCCAAATTATTAATGTGTAACGTCACAACATTTCCTACAGGTAGTGTTGTGGAATTCTCAAGAAATAATTTTTGGAGAAATTTACCGAGTAATTTCTCGGTAAATTTCTCGAAGTAGAGAATTTACCGAGAATTTTTTTTTTTTTATTTAACAGTAAAATAATAATAAATCAGTACTTTATTCAATCAATCAATAACAATGTACAAATGTTGAGACAATTTATCACCAATATTGCTTCAATTAAAGTTAGTCAATACCGGATATTTTTTCATATATTTTGTAGGGGAATTCCGCCGCATTATCGCCAATAAATAATAGGGGAATCCCCATGGGAAAAAATCAGAGAAATTTCTCTTCAATCAGAGGAGAAATTCTCGGAGAAATTTCTCGTTCTCGAGAAATTTCTCCGGAGAATTTTCTCTACTCACATCACTACCTACAGGCAATGTAGTCAATGGACTCCCTGCATCTAATGAACATGCAGGCTGTTCTCTTGATGCAAAAAATAAGCCATACAAAATGGGTGTTATATCTCATTCCTAGATGTATTTAATATAAAGTTGGAGTATAACAATGAATGTATTGCAAATACCTGCTTTTTACAGGATAATACTCAAAACTTATATAAAAGACAATATTGAAAAAATGACACATAACATCTTAATAATCATTTTAATCATCATCATCATCATCTTTAGTTGTCTGGATTTCATTGTCGCACCCAAAATGTAATGTCAAATCTAGAGATTTCACGAAAATCACTTTTTAACATATTTAATTATAACGTTTTGTAATATATCATTTATTTATTTATTTATTTAAACACAATATACGGCAATTGCCTTTACAAGTATACAGATAAACTTTATAACGTCACACAATCATTCAACACATGTACAAAAATATAAAAACAGACAAAACATACTCCAGTTAAAGTCAAAAAATAAAAATGAAAATTTAAATACAAATACAATAAATTCATTAAAAGACAAATTTTAGTCACTAGTCAAGATATTAAATAAAAAAAACAAAAAATAATAATAATGATTTTAAAAACTGCACAAAAATACATAAACATGGGAAAATCAACTAGGTCTGATCTGAAAGAAGCGATTCTATTATTTGTTTTATAGTTTCGTCATTTCAATCTCTAAACATTGTAACGTAAAAAAATGATAATTTTTTTTTAATTCTTTTATTGTGAATAATACATTTATTCCCCCTTTATTTGGGTTTTCTGTAAAATGGCAATTTTGCAGATCCGACATTACATTTTGGGATTGACAATATATTGATTACAATATGGCAAATATTGGAAATAATTATGTTTTTGCATTTTAGGAAGAAGCAAACCCGCGACACCTCGACTAGATTTCCCACCGTCTTCAAATGATCCAAATGTGGAGAAACGCAGACAGATGAAACTAGAATTTGGCGGCACCAATCAGTTCTCCAGTTTCTCACAACCGTATACGAGCGCATTTGTACCATTCGGTAGTAAACCTACAGAAATAGCAAACTCGGCAAATAGGAAAGGAATACCTTCAAGGAAAACTACACCTATGCCTGATGTATTACCAGATGCGCGGTAAGAATAAATATATTAATTAATATCTTCATTTTTCTCTTAAATTTGTAGAAATAAAACAACATTTTAGTATTTTATTTAGTCTTTGAGCTAGCCTGATTTTGCAAATTAATAGAAGCTCTTGAAAGCCGGCTCACCATCGATAACTTTTTAGATCGTCAGCAACTTTCAAGAACTTTCTCTCATCATCAAGCTAGTGTAATGTGAATTTGGAAAATGTTTTGTAATAAGAATGTAGTCTAGGAAGGGTACTATATAAAAGTCATTTATTTTTACTTATTTGACATGTACCTACTTCTATCAAGTATCCTCCGTCGAAAATATTTTTATTCATAATTATTTTATTCTAGTACATTTTACATTATTTTAATATATTTCTATTATAATATTTAAATATATTTCTATTGTGTTCATCAGTAACCTGGGGGTAGAGTCTCGGCCTCGTACACATGAGGCGCGTGGTTCGATCCCAGGTACCGGTAAACTCCCCTTTCACAACACAAACTTTTAGCTTACTGTGATAGGTGTATAAGGTTGTATTTAGGTTTATAACAAAAACCCAGATGTATCTTTTATAAAAAAAAATATGTATATGTATCTCACTATAACGTAGTTTACATTTACGTTTTCAGCTACAGTAAGGGACACCGTAATAGACTAAGGTAGATTTACATCTGCACGTCTCGTTGTGTGTGACTTATTTTCTAACCTATAAAAAATATTGTAAGGAACAAATTGATTAGTTTGATTTCATTCTATTTTGTCATAACAGGATTTACAGGACCCCTTCTCAATATTGTTGGTGTGAAGGTTTTTAAATAACAAATAAATACTTTATTTAATCAATAAATAACAACACACAAATGTTGAAACAATTTATCACCAATATGGCTACAATTAAGTTGCTGCAGCCTCGCTAGGTTGTCCTGTATCGGGGCGTGAAATAAAAACAACATACAATTAACAAGGATTAATACATTAACTTAATGATATCAACTTTGTTTACATTTTTCAATCCGTGTTGATATTGTCGTGTTAATGAACTTTGGTATAACAAATGTTTAATTTGAGCATGATTTTCATGTTAAAAAACTTAAAATATTAACAATTTTAATATCGGAGTATTCTGATTGACATGCCGTAAGTGAACAAAAGAAAACTCAAATCCACTTACGAGATAAACGTTTTTAAAGTATGCTGAAGCAAAACTACACCATATTACGAGACATCATTTTTCAAAATAATTACAGTTATGTAATTTGTTAACATAAAGTTATTGTCAAAAAAATATTATGAGTTATTTCTATGTTTGATGTCATATGCATTCTACTTTATCTGAACTCACTTTATGCTAAAACATATTTATCAAACGTTGTATTAGGTACGCATTTTGTACAAATTTATTTTTACTATCAAGTGTTTATTGCTATTAACTACTACAACTCTCACTTTTTCAACGTAAGTGTGTATGCCATCAAGAAGAGCTTAAAAAGGACTACAACGATATGTTCATAAGTTAATTTAATCAAAATTCAACATGGTGTAGTTTTCCTCTGATGTACGTTTATTTTCTTTGTACTAGAAAAAAAACAAAACCTTTGAAATCCATTATCTCTTAACTTGATCTATGTATAAAGTTTTTTTTTTTTTTTACTCTAAAATTATAACCCGTAAATGTTTTTGCATATGTATAAAAAAAATTAACAAAATATTTAGTGTTGTATAGAATCTAAATCAACATAATATTTGTACATATCCTGTGTTTTGTTCGTATTCGGGCTCTGGTGAATTCGGTCAACATAGTGAATAAAATATTATGCCTGTAATAGGGCGCATCACTGATTCTTATTTTGCTGTTTTTGTTTTCTATATGTATTTGATACGTATAAGAATTCTCAAATAAGTAAATAAATGATACTTATTTTATCGCAGGGAGCGTCTACGTTTACACCAATCTATGCACTCGACGGGGAAACTGCAATTAGCCAATGGAGAATCATACGACTTCACTGCAGAAGACTTACAAGACTTGGGGGAGATTGGCAGGGGGGCGTTTGGAGCCGTTAATAAAATGGTTCACACTAGGTACCTACACACATCTTTTGCAGTAACAGTCCATATTAAAACTTTTGATTGTAAAACCATGATTACACAATGCAATTTTGTGCAGTCTTATCTCACCTTTCTTATTTTTTTTACAATTAGATTTTGCACAATGTTGCATCTTTCAATCATGGTTGTCCATTTGAAAATTCTAATTGGGGCAACTGATAGACTAACTGCATGTAATAAACATGAAAGCTGTCTTCTCCTAGCAATGACAAAGAAAATCAGAATGAGTGGCAAACCCCATCAATACCGAATTGAAATGATATGTTTCTTATTCATATTTAACACACACTTACCTTTTATAGAATACTTAAAATTTACAGAAAAAAATTGGATACCTTTTCTTCCCCGGTACTAAAAGTCTGCACTTAAACTTAATAATGTAAAATTAATGGAAACGAAATTAGGACATAGCATTGTATACTAATTGTTTGTCACTATATGATAAAACTAAATATATCTGCACTGTATGTAGTATTCTATTTTGGATTAAATAAACAAATTTAAAATATCTTTCAGGACTAATACAGTAATGGCTGTGAAAAGGATCCGATCCACTGTAGATGAAAAGGAGCAGAAGAATCTATTGATGGATTTGGAAGTGGTCATGAAGAGTAACGACTGTCCTTGCATTGTGCAGTTCTACGGGGCACTGTTCAAAGAGGTAAATCAGAATTGACATATAAAATTACTTAATCCTGCTGTGTGCAGTGATAATGATGATGGTCGATTTGTCCTACGTTGTTAAATGGAGTGTCCATCTCAAGGGCTCAGGAAGCTCTATTGGAAGATCAATCCCTTAAGTCTGCTTCTGAAAGTTGTTGTAGATTGATTATTGATGATTAATTTTGATTGATTATGCTATGATACAGAAAAAACTGAGAAACCTATTTTTTTTCATCCATCTAAAGACCTTGCTTGCCCACCTCGACTTCTAGATGTAGTCCATTGTGGGATTTAGTCCAACCTATACTTTTGCTGGGGAACCCACCGGACTAATTCGTTAAACATCTCCAAAAGGACATTATATAATACTAAATTTTTTTTTTTTTTATAAAAAGATATATTTGGGTTTTTAACAAAAACAAATACAACCTTATACACCTTTCACAGTAAGCTACTAAAAGCTTGTGTCGTGAAAGGGGAGTTTGCCGGCACCTGGTATCGAACCACAGACCCCTTGTTCACGAGGCCGAGACTCTACCTCCAGGCTACCGACGAACTCCTAGACCTAGACAATTTGTTTTAATAATGTTCCATTTTGTGGAAAAACCACCGAAAAGACCCGTTAAAGAATCATAGCACCTCCTGAATAACAGGGTATTTTTTAGCATTGCTTTAAATACCTCTGCACTGTCCAGAGTTAGCAAATCATGAGGAATTTAATTTCAAAACAAGAGTCCAGCCACGCAGAAGGCACAATCAATTAAAATAGTATAGTAATAATGTATATTAAAGCAATTATAGTTATACATTGAGCCTTTTGCATCTGAGAAATGCCGTGATAATGTGATTGTTAATTAGACAAATTGTTTGTGTGCATTTCAGGGTGACTGTTGGATTTGCATGGAACTGATGGACACGTCGCTGGATAAATTTTATAAGTTTATTTATGAGAATCTGCAGAAGAGGATACCTGAATCCATCATAGCCAAAATAACTGTGGCCACTGTCAAGGCACTCAACTACCTCAAAGAAAAACTAAAGATTATTCATAGGTAAACTTACTTTATCCCTTTCACACATTTATTCTTTAACTTTGAGGACTGTGTAATATTATATCATTTTTATATGAATTGTGAAAGGCAAATGGGATATATTTGAATCAGTCATTTGAGAAACAACATAAGTCAGTCAACACAAACTTTTCAGAAATCACAAAAATACTGTTTGTTATAAAATTTTGAATGAAACGTTGATATCTAATTCAAATCAAAATGTAACTTATGGAGTATTTTTTTATTACAAACCTTTATTTTTTGTCAAAATATTTTATTTTTATATTAATTTGTTAATTCAAAACCTTTGACTTATGTTGTTTCTCAAATGAACAACATTTCAGGTAATAAAAATCAACATTTTAATCTCAGATTAATTATTGAACAACCAAAAATTACAAATTTTCACCCACGTTAGTCGTTGGCGTTAAGTGTCAGCTGTGAATCGACACAAATGAATTTAGTGTAATAACAACAAAGTCACTGACTTGTGTTGTTTTTCTATTGACTGGTCAAATAAATCAGCTCAATTTGTATCAAATAAGTAAAAATTACGCGGTTTCTAAATGAAATAACGTGCGTTTCAAGAAAAAGGACCCAAATCAAAAAAAATCATATCCGCTAAAAACCTGACTTATGTTATTTCTCAAATGACCGATTCATTTGTGAAATAAACAAATTATAAAAACCAACACACTCGGCAATGATCTGAAGTCTTTGTAATACAGGAGAAGATGTCCTGGCTGGGTCATATTTATCTGAAAACATCCTATGATAGTTAACCAAAAAGAGCACTGTTTTTTTCATCCACAAGGTTTCCAATGACGTGAATGCCTCTTTTTCACTTTATACTATACTATACCCTCACGCCGTGTCCCAAGTGGGGTAGGCAGAGAGAACGGAACGCCAAACCGATCTATCTTTACACACTTCCTTCGCTTCCTCCACATTCATACAGTTTCTCATACACGCACGTCGGTTCCTCTTACTCAACACGCGGCCATCCTTGAGAATTTGATCCACGTGATCAAGCCACGTGGCTCTCGGACGCCCGCGTTTCCTCACACCATTTCTTTCAGATAAGTATATCCTCTTTGTCATTCTTACCTCGTTCATTCGTTCAACATGCCCAAACCACCGTAGTTTATTCACGCGCATTCTGTCCACAACACTCTTCTTGCATCCGCTCATTTATACCTACCTTTTTCACTTTATACCTACTGTAATGTCAGCTTGTGTAGACAAATGAGTGCTAAAGTTTAAACATTCCTTTGTCCAATACACCGTTTTTTTTTTATTTGTGTTGTATAGCCATAGTTAATTTCTTTATTGTGACCCGTAATGAGGTAAATTGAAACAAGTGTTTCTTTCTACTATAAATTATTGAACAAATCGATCAATCTGATTGATAATGTCCTGATAAGTGGAAAGACGTCTCTCTCCTGATCAATAATTTGTAGTAGAAAGAAACACTTGTTTGAATTTTCATAGTTAATTGCTTTGTTTTATATCTATGGTATAATTATATTTGTGGTATATTTACAGGGATGTAAAACCGTCTAATATTCTATTGGATCGTGGTGGTAACATAAAGCTGTGTGACTTTGGTATATCTGGAAAATTAGTAGACTCCATAGCCAAGACGAGGGATGCAGGATGCAGACCTTACATGGCGGTAAGTAGAACTCGTAATATAATATTATCACTAATGTCTTTTCGTACTAGGATATTTTATATTACTTGTTTAGTATTTGACTGCTCGACTATCGAGATGTTTCACTATAAACAAATTAACTATCAAATTGCCATACAAAAAATGTATCGAAAGGAGTTGGTAATTTGATGGTAGAGTTTCGGACTTTCAATCAAAAGATCCCGTGTTCAATTCCACCCATAGCCGACTTACATAAGCATATTGTTTACTGTGAGGATGAGTCAAGGTTTATGTAGGTTAACTTCAAATCCAGGTTAATCTTTTTTTAATCTTATATGGTTTAAGATGTACGTACTGTCATAAAATGAAATGAAGTAAAATATTTTTTTTCACGACGACAATATGTAATAACAATAATAAATTAATAATTACAATATAAAATATCAAAATATTTAATCCTATTTAGTTCTCAAGTGGTGTAGTCTCACTAAATAAAATCTGTTCTGAGATTTTTTTAATATCTTCTGTTGTTTTGTAAATGTATTAAAAATATTTCTAATTTTGTTTTGTTATTTTTTATAGCCGGAGAGAATTGACCCACAGAGAGCGCGAGGCTACGACGTCCGCTCAGACGTGTGGTCGTTGGGCATCACTCTGATGGAGGTGGCGACTGGTAGGTTCCCCTACCCGCGCTGGGGCTCCGTGTTTGAGCAACTGTCCCAGGTGGTACAGGGTGACCCACCCAGATTGTCTACTAGGGAGAATGGTAACACATTCTCTCCAGAGTTTGTCAACTTTGTTAATACTTGGTAAGTCACATTTATTTATTTCATATCATAAACCGACAAGCTTATTACTCAAAAGACAAAAGACTATGAGTTAGCAACGCAAAGTTTGAAAAGAACCTATCTGTAGATGACGTACAATGCGAATGTAGCCCAATTCAAGATGATGTCCACCTATTGTGCCCACTAATGAGAGACAGCTGTAGTCCTGAAGACCTGATTCTAGAAAATATCAAAGTATTGTCTGTCGCCACTTATTGGAATGAGAAGAATCAGATCAGACACGAGAAGTAAGTGTCACAGTCTCTTCTGCAAGTGAGGTAGTTAGAGGGATACCAAAAAATAAACTTCCAGAACAAGGAGCATACCTCAGCAAAGCTTAGAAAATTTAGTGATAAATTATACCTTAGTCAATGGCTACCGAACTGTGGTAGTTTCTATGGTGGAACAGTTTTAACTTTGTAGTTTAATACCTTTTTCATTTTATTACAGTTTAATAAAAGAAGAAAACCATAGGCCCAAATACAACAGACTGTTGGAGCATGCGTTCATCAAAGGAGGAGAGAGGGCCAATCCTGATGTGGCGGCCTATGTGTCCAGCATATTGGACGCCATGGATAAGGCCTCTTAGGAAAATTATAATTAAAAAATTATTCATCTATAATACTACTTCACTAATACATAGAACTCTGTATTCAAATCAACCAATCAAAACAATTTGTACACGTAGCTATGTACAAATACAACCAATTCACAGAAATCTTCACTGCTCCTTTCTCCTCTAAAATAACACAGGGTGACTGGTCACATAGTGCAATAGCTACCACCGCAATCGACTTGCATTATTGACCTCCCGGGTTTAATTCCCAGCTGGGTCTTGATTTTTTTTGGAGAAAATCTGCTACAACTACTACTTTGTCATCAAGACACAAGTAGGGTAGCCAACAAACCAGCCGCATGCAGTAAACATGCAATAGTCTTCTCCATGCCAGTAAAAATTTAATATGTTCAAAATGGGTGGCAAACCAAACCAAAAGATGCCAGATAAACTGTTTCAGCAACACTGGTTGTCTGAAAAAGCACAGTGTCTGTTAATAAACTCTCCTTCAATTAACATTCGGATAATAATAACAGTGGTAAAAGTCTGAGAGATCGTGTGCGTAACATTGATATACGAAAGGAATGTGGAATGAAAGTTGGTGTAATAACAAGGATGAATGTAAATAAGTTAAGATGGTTTGGGCACGTGGAAAGAATGAATGAGGACAGAATGACTAAGAAGATATATTTGTCTGAGAGGAATGGTGCTCGGAGACGTGGACGTCCGAGGATTAAATGGCAAGATCATTTAAATCAAATCCTACAGGACGGTCACGTGTTGAGCACATTGAACAGGAGAGCATGCATGAGGAATTGTATGACAGTGACGGAAGCGAAAGATGTATGCAAGGATAGAAGGAAGTGGCGCTCGATCCTTTCTGCCTACCCCGCGAGGGAAGCGGCGTGATGGTATGTATGTATGTATGTATGTAATAATAACAGAATGGATACGGATAATAATTAGAAGAATGAGTGGGTGCAAGAGGAGTGTTGTGGATAGAATGCGTGTAAATAAATTGAGATGGTTTGGGCATGTGGAACGAATGGAAGAGGAAAGAATGACAAAGAGGATATACTTGGCTGAAAGGAGGGGTGTGAGGAAGCGCAGGCGTCCGAGAACTACATGGCTTAAACATGTAGATCAAATTCTCAAGGACGGCCATGTTTTGAGTAAGAGAAGTCGACGTGTGTGCATGAGAAATTGTATGACTGTGGAGGAGGCGAAAGAAGTATGTAAGGACAGATCTAATTGGCGTTCCGTTCTTTCTACCTACCCCACTTGGGATACGGCGTGAGGGAATAGATAGATAATAATAACACTACCCAATGTTGTTATTAAACCTGTGGCTCGAATTTCTCTCTTGAAAAGAGTTGTCAACCTAGAAAAATATTGTCTGTTGAGATAAAAAGTAACATTTATTTCTGAAATAAATTTTTGTGAAGTGGTTGTTTTTGCATAACTACCCTCAATTAATATCTACTTTAATTTTATTGTTATTCAAATATGTTGTATTTAATATTTGAGCTACGACTGAGAATGTTATGTTATGCCTTTCTCTTATAAATTACATATTATTAATTACTATTATAATATATATTTTAAAATGTTTGTGATTGTCTGATAAATTTGGTAATAAATACAATACTTATGCAAAATTCATTACCATTTCAATATACATTTTATTATAGTACGATCAAATCAAATAAAAAAAATTGAGAATACGTACAATCTAAACTTCTTAAACATAAAAATAATTGATTCCTTAAAAACAATATTTAATAAATAATTTTAAATTTCAAAAAGTACACTTGAAATTTGAACTAATTTTTAGGTTTGAATTATGGAACCAACTTTCAATTTCAATTTTGTCAATTGATACATTGTTATGTAACATACTCCCAATGTCACTGAAAAGACAGAAATGCTATTTTTAATTTAATTGAAAAATCATTGCTTATATTGTCGTATAAATATATATTTTGTTTATATTGCATTCATATAAACTCGTCATCTCATTTAATGTAATTGAACATGAAACAGTACAGCAATAATTTATTGTACAAAATAATATGAATTATTAGACACATTACGTTATTATTATCGTATAATATTTAAAATTAAATTAATCTGTAGTTCAATAGCAAAAGAAATTGTCTGCTCTCTGAATTTTTCTTATCCTTAGAAGCTAAATAATACTCGGGTTGATAATGATTGATTTTGCAGTTTGGTGATTAAAATATTCTGTTTTCTGTGTATGGAAATAAACAAAAAATGTTTAAGTTTTACTTTATTAATTGTGTCGGTGCACACGTAGTAGAATTCCATAATTATGTAATTGAAGTTTTACTCTATTTTATAATACATACATTGTTTGACAATGACTAAATAAGTCGAAACCAGATAACTGTACCTATTATTGTTTGACAATGACTTAATAAGTCGAAACCAGATAACTGTACCTATTATGGTTTGACAATGACGTAATAAGTCGAAACCAGATAACTGTACCTATTATTGTTTGACAATGACTTAATAAGTCGAAACCAGATAACTGTACCTATTATTGTTTGACAATGACTTAATAAGTCGAAACCAGATGACTGTACCTGTTATTGTTTGACAATGACTTTTATAAGTCAAAACCAGATAACTGTACCTGTTATTGTTTGACAATGACTTTATAAGTCAAAACCAGATAACTGTACCTATTATTAAACGTAGTAAAACTCAAACAGTTTGTGTTTATTCCCATAAATTAATATGAAATTTTAAAAAATAAACGTCAACTCAATCAATTGTTTTCTGTTGATAACTTTAGGTACATCAATTCCTCTTTCACACAACACATCTTGCAGATAACTTCTTTTGCCAATTAATTACTGAATCGTAATGTAAAATTGTATCCATAGCTTCTCGGTCTAATGGTAAAATGAAATATTTTTTTTGCCATTTTAGCTGTGAGATAATAATAATATTATTATTGTTAGGTAATTTGAAAAGATTATTGGTTGATTTTGTTTAGTAATAGGTAATGATTGTGTATTTGTACATTTAGATAATGTTGAATTATGAAATCTTATGAAATAATTATGTATGTAATTTAATAAAGGCTAAAAGCTGTACATATTGTATTATGTAGTCTTTGCCGTTAGTTTCATAGTTTCACCTTTGTACACGAGGGCTAGATGATTATTTAATCATCTTTCTTATTTTTTATTTTTGAAGACGTATATGATAAGCAAAAAAATTAACATAGTACATGTAGGTTTTTGACAGAAATCCACATTTTTTATTTTCATTTGAGAGTAAAGAAAATTTTGCCTTTGAGATAAAATCGCCCCCTGTATATTGATTGGATTTAATTGGAATGCATTTCTCTATAAAATTGTATGTATTGTGATCAATATACAGTCAAGAATGAATAAAATAATGAAATGATAAAAAATATTATCTTATTTTTATGAGAAGATGAATTTTATGTTTATGACATCTACAGGTTGTCCTTCAAAATTGCACAAATCGTTTGACTAACTCTTCATTCCTAAAGTCGACTGTCTTGTTTTAATTGCAAAAGCCATATCAATGTTTTAAATTTAACAGTCTTGTCTGATAAACTGTTGATTCTTGATTTGTAATATCATTATCAAATGAAGTCTAATATTACTATACCGTCATGGCATATTCCGTAACTGAGATAGTCAGCAGACGAGCTGCATGTAATAAACATGCAAACTGTCCTCTCCGTGCAAACAACAAATATACATAATAAGACTTATGTTGTTAATTTTTTTTTTTTAATATTCCTAGCCCTTGTACAATGATTTAAACAGCCTCAGAAACTAACGGCCAATAAATATATTAGTTATTATTATTATTATTAAACATCTACAACAATAACTCTTTGTAATATTATCTACTATTAGTGATACATATTATGTATTGTGTTGTATATTATTTAACTAGCAAATTGTGAAAATTGTACGTAATATGCAGTAGTATTGACTGGAGGTGTAATGGATTGTGACTTTGACGGATAACAAATATCTTAGACCGGGTAGCTGGATATTTAGCTGCTAATTCCATTTAACTCACAACCTTGCATAGGTTGGTTAAGAGAGTCATGGGCAGGTCTGTGGCCACATGTTTAAAACATTAGCACCAAACTGAGTCTAATTGGTGTGAATCATTTTGGTTATTCACTTAGATGTATAGATAATTTATATATTATGTCACTTTCTGTGTAATGCAATTTGCAAAAACACAAAAAAAAGAAATTTGACAAAATGCCTGACTTTTTAGTTCTTAGAACGTCGTGGGAAAAGGTGGCTCAATTTATTTTATTTTTATTTTATTAGTTGGTGTGAAATATGCACCACAACCTATAAGATCTATTGTACTCCCCCTACTCAGATTTCCCGATGTTGCCCGTCAAAGCACACCCTCAAGTCCCAGACATCTTATGAAGTCTAGGATCTTGAAGGGATCGAAGGTGTGGAGAGACTCCACTTCTACCCAGTGTCTACCTAAGGCTTTGATTCTTGCGAATACCACGGCATTGCATTCCGCTAGGAGATGTCGAGGAGTCTCGGCCTCTTCTTTCTTCACAAAATCTACAAGTACCGTCTTCTTCAAGTCCCAGTTTGCGTAAGTGTTCCTTGAGCCTGCAGTGACCCATTAGGTGACTCAATTAGTGCAGATACATTCTGAATGGTGGAGGCTAGTGACTGCCATTTGCTCCCGAGAGGTGCGTTGAAGAAGGAAATTAGTTTATTATTTTGTGAATTCGACTGAATAATGGGTTGATATCCGGTATTTGAACAGATAGTGGATTGATATTCAGTATTCGTCTGGATGGTTGGCTGAAATCTGATAATCCATTACACCTCTAGTAATGATGTAACGTAATAGCATATATTTATCATTGATAATGTATGTAAAATTAATGAGAATATTGTATAAAGTTGATAGTATCACTAAGTTATTCTAAGTGTAACTACGAGTGAAAATCATATTAATAATATGTTTAATTGTTATGATTGTAATTTTCGCGAAAACATTCGAGGGATGGAAATTTTAAATATTCAAAACATTTTTTACAAATGACCATTTTTCTCACACTCTCAGCAATGTCTTCAATGAAATAATTTTTGAAATTTTACATATTGTTATATTCTCGAATATTATTGGTGATTAAAACAAATTATATTTTAATTAATGGATTATAAGAATTCTACATAGTATTCCTGTGATACTCAAAACATATAGTTGATAACAGAATGATCTAGTATCAAAATTAGTCAAATTAAAAAATTACTTTTCTAACCAAGATTTTATTGTAAGTTCTATAAAAATATATTTATCAATTGTATTTTGGCATCAAAAAGAAGTATGTAATTCTATTTAGTTTTTAATTTTTACTGACATGTTACAACAAATCGATTTGACAAATATCGAAACCAAACCATTCAGTTGTTTTGACTTTTGTAATTTCAATCCCTTGTTTGGTTAACCAATGTAAATTATTGTTACAATGTTGTTTAAATATAAATAATTGTTCCTTGTGCATCATTGTGGTTGTGGTTAAGAGAAATAAGCATTTGCAGTTTCTTATTGAGACAAATTTATAAACTATTGTTGTTAAAACAAAGTAAACCAAGAGATTTGGGACTCCGTTACTCCAATATTTTTTAGCTCCTAAAGGGTCTATTCAATGCAAATTTGAGATCTTGCTTTGGTTTTGTACTGGAAAATTATGATAAATAGTTGAGACTGTATGCGCAAATCTCTTTCCTACACCTCCCTTATGCAATATGCTCCTTATCTTAGATGAATCGCCTTTTGTATTAGGGATAAAGTTGAATCTTTTATATTACTATTATAAACTAATATCGTATGTAATCTTGTCGATTGTTGAAATAGTGTGGATATATTGTACTTCACAAAATGTCAGATACAAAATTACTTTTTGTTTACGACATCAAAAAATGCATAATATTCGGTGCATTATTACGGTTGCGCTGTTTTGGATTTAAAAATTCACTCTATTTTTGGCATTTATTTTATTTGTCTAGCTTACATTTCAGTTTATCCACACAAAGATTTATCCTTGTAGAATCATTGGTAGTGTTCGTGGTGTATAAAATGTGATGACTTTTGTGAGTGAGTCATTCATTTTTATGCCTGAAATCTAATATAATAGATGAATCTGGATTTGAAATATACTCCAGACAACCTCTCTGTACGTAATATGCTTATGGTAGAGTAAATTGGCAGCGGGTGGAATCGAACCCAGACCCTTCGATTGAAAATCCGAGACTCTACCATTAGGCTACCGAACACTTCAGTGGTCTTGTATAAATTATTTAATTTTGGACAACTTGTGGATAACCCGAATTTCTCTATCCGTAAACTTTAATTGATTTTATCTTGCATCATAATTTACCATGTTAAAGTAGAGAGGAGATATTTGAAAATGAGTGCTCACGGTGTAGTAAATCTTTTCTTACAGTTTTGAATTAATTTTAATTATCATCCGCAAGCTTTGACATTACAATAGTTTTTTTTTATAATTAAGATATAGATAATTTTGCAAAGCACTATATATCCGCATTACTCCGTATTAACATGTATAAATAATGTAACTACACGTACACACACACACATCTACACTTTTATTATAAATTGTACACAAACTCGAACACTTTTTTCAATACAACCACTTTACACACACACACATAATGATGTGACTATTCTTCTTCTATTGTATAACTATTATATTCTGCTTGTTTTTATATTATTACTATGTCTTTCAAATAATTGGGCTTGTTGTGAACGTGCATACTATAAAAATGTGTAAACTTATAATTTAATTTTTATGCTTTGCACGTTGAGATGGGAAGGAGAAAAAATTAATTTCAATGCCGTCAATACTTTAATCGAATTTTGACTATATTATACTATACTGTACCATCACGCCGTATCCCAAGTGAGGTAGACAGAGAGAATGAAACACCATATAGATCTATCATTACATACTTCCCTCGCTTCTTCTACATTCATACAATTTCTCATGTCAATTTCTCTTACTCAGCGCGCGGTCATTCTTGAAAATTTGATCCACGTGATCAAGTCCTGTGGTTCACAGACGTCTGCACTGTATCACACCCCCTCTTCCAGATATGTATATCCTCTTTGTCATCTTTTTATCATATGTTCGTTCCACATGTCCAACCCATCGTAACTTATTTACAAGTATTCTATCCACATCACTGCACTTGCACCGGCGCTTTATTCTAATATCCTTATTTTTTAATCTATCGCTTAACAATTTACTAACTATTCTTTTTCAGTGATCGCATCTCCACTGCATTTATTTCAATTTAGTCTTTCTTCAACCATGTCTATTTTTGTACCAGAATGGTATTGTGCATCAGAATTTATGCAGTCGAAGTGCACCGTTCATTCAATACTGACCACTTTTCTTTCGATGCCTCTATCGCATCTTCTATCTCTCGAAACGAACATCCCAATGATACATACTCACTCCCAACATACATCACTCACCTTTATTTTGCAAAATGGTCATTCATTCTCTCTTTCAAATACTAACACTTTTGTCTTTGTAACATTCATTTTTAAACTACTGGAACTACAGCTATCATTGAAATGGAATAGAAAAAAAGCTATGTATTATCAAAAATTAAATCTCTCATCTGCCGCCTCTTCAACTGGATAGTAAGTGAAATATTATATGTGCTTAAAATACATGCTGCAGGCTTTTTATGAAACTACCCATGTAGTTTTCATCCAACCAGCTAGACAGTATTTCCATCTCTTGTAAAATCTTAATAATTACATAGAATGTTCAATGTAAAAACATATTATTGCGATGAAAAAGATAGTGATTTTTCTCATTCTCCTTCAGCTTATTAAGGCTTATTGTCACATGGGAAGATGTTTAATTATTTTTATTTTCTTTTAAATAAATTTACCTATCATATTTATTTTTTATGTAACATGTACTCTATTTCTTTTACAACTCTGGCAACACTCATGGAATCACCTCAAAACAATTATAAATTTGAATTTTAGCCAAATTGGCATATGATTTTTGTAGTCTTCGTTATGCTCGTTTTGGTGTTAAATTATTTACCCAAGTTTTCACTCTAATATCACAAAATATAATGAAAGCGCATTATAGTTTGTGATTATCAAAAGTGAAAATTATGTTATTTGCATTTTGAAGAAGTTTATTACTACGAGAAGTAGCGATAATCCACAATCATCTTTATTTATTTATTTCTTGACAACATTAGATTGTCTTTTATGTTCCAAAGCACTTCAAAGGTACTTAACAATTTATCAGTTCAAGGATGTTACAGTTTTGACAATAATTGTGTGTCAATAAATAACATGTGAGATGTAAATGCATGTAAATATGTTGAAAAATAAATGTAATGATTTTGAACGCTGTGTACTGAAAAATGGTATAACTTGACTTTTTTATAGTATCACTCTGATAAAGATGTTTAAAGTTTTAGTTACAATTAAATTTACCAACTACACCAACACAGAGCTTACGTTTTAGGTTGTGTAGATATGTAACCACTCCTTGTGTATAAAAGAATATTAAGTTTGTGTAAATAGACAGGATCAGCAAATCATTGATGTTTTGTTAGAAAGGTGAATAAACTCCACCCTCAGACCGCCATATCTCAAGTGGGGTAGGCAGGGAAAATGTCGTATTAATATATCTTAACATACTTCTATTGCTTCCTCCACATTCATACAACTCTCTTCTCAAAAATTGACATGTGAAAGTGTGTTCTAAAATAGCTGTATCATTCGCTTAATCTCATAAGCCAACAACTCTTAATTCTAATTTTCCAAAATACAGCATGTCAAAGTACTGAGGTCCTTAAAAATATTTTATTTTTATAATTTATTGTTTGTTAAATTGAATGAGTATCACTGTACAATTAAACATAATAAGCCAAAAATTCCAAGGCCTATAGAACATTCCTTATTAACAAACTGATTTTGCAAAATAGGTAATTTATCCTTTTTACAAAACATAGACAAGATGTTTTGTAAAAAGGATAAATTAACTGACAGGAGATTCCATCGAGTGTTAGTAAGAGGCTCAATTATATGTGTATAAACTAATATTATATTTTAACTTTATTATTATTATTGTTAAACAAAATACATTATATTTACAACATCACCGCTATTATTTTCATGTTCTATGTGATGACAAAGTAGGTATTAATAAAATAATGTTAAAATGTTCATTGATGACGTTGTTTAGTTGATTTTTTTTAAAACGGTGTCATCATTGTTTAGTATCCTTAATCATTTAGGTGAGATACAATTTTCGTAAGTGGTACAAAAACAATTATTTTATACTCGTGCAATAGCTTTTTGATGTTGTCTTGCGTTGAACACTTTGATTTAAACTTTACGTACTTGTACAGTATGCCTCTCAACTGAAACGTGTAACTGTCTTATTTATAAACATAGATCAAATAAGCAACCATTGGTTAAATAAAAAATGTATAAAATTCTTCATCAGCGTCCCTAGACAAATTGCATTTGGCATCGACTACAAACGAACTTTTCGACAATGTACCATAACATTATGTACATTGTCGAAAAGTTTGTTTGTAGTCGATCGCCAAATGCAATTTGTCTAGGTGGGCTGATTCTCTTGCATACTTTATTGTTATGAGTGCTAATTAATAAGACATTAAATGATTTCTAGATAAACCCAAATATTTACTTTTATTCTATGTTTTTATCTGTTTAAATTTTAATTAATGATTATCTGAATTTGAGCAATTTACAATTAAAATTGTTTAAAACATTTGTAATGATATTTATGTGGAAATATTTTTTCTGTGAATTAACGCCTATCTACACTCAAATTTTGATTAACATTTTACAATCTATTTTTAATTTTATAAAATATTCTATATTTTCAAGTGTAACTTTGTGGAAATACATTATAAAAGATAATATTTAAATTAAAACACTGATTAATTCCACTGATGATGACTACATTGTAGTCGAAAACGTTTTAATTAAAGCAATCTCATAGTGGAATTAAACAGTGTTTTAATTTAAATATTATCTTTTTTAATTTTATGTTCTATTGAAATGTGTTTAGCAACGAGACATAATCAAAAAGTAATTGGATAGATACGTCATATTGTCACTGTTGAATAAAAAACACTGCAACATTTATCAAATAAAAACAATACAAAACTGATTTTTAATTCCTTTATTTTACAACTTTACATACCTAAAACTACTATACTAAATTATATATTTACAATATTTTTTTCAGTAGTACTTATCGGTTAAAACATTGGACAAAAATGTTTTATTAAACTCTTTTATTTATAAGGTAAAAGTTCTCCATATGAACAAATCGCTATAAATGAATGATTATTTTTAACAAAAGAGATTTGGGTCAACAAATATTTATTTTTGGGTCAGCAAATAATAATCAGTTAACCAACAAATTAAAATATAGAATTAATAACAACCATCGTTGCATAACCAGCAGATATCATAAACGTTGTGTTCTCTGCGCCAAAAAAAATAAATTTGCATACCTCATACTGGACATTAATATACTGCAATATAATGATTTCACAATTAAATTTTCAGTAGGGATCTATTTTATTTATTCAACCTATTTTATCATTTTATTTTTATCAATCATGAGGCAGGCAGACCTGATGGAAGTCTCGGACTTTCAATCTAAAGACTCGTGTTGACTATTCCACCCGCTGCCGAATTACTTCACCTTCACCTCAAGCATATTGTGATAGTTTGAAATCTAGATTCACCTTGAAAAAAAGTCTTTCTATCCCTTCCCATTACATTGTGTAATTGAACAAATCTGATAGAAGTAGCACCCTAGAACTAAAGCGAGCGGTGTGACGGTCAGCATGCGAGCGTATTTTTATTAATAAGGGCTCCCAATAGTTTCTTCAGCTACTTTTTTATCCAAAACCTGTCCCTGTTTGTAAAATAATTTCAATCGTTCTGACGAATCATACTGCTCGGTGGTTATATACAATCTATCAGTTGGTCTAGCTGTGACTTCAGATAAAGGAACCCAATTTTCTACAGGGATCTTTTTGTCAATTCTACTTCCCCATCTGTCTGTATAAGATACTTTTAAAGTCTTCTTATCGTATGATGCATAAATAAATCCAATAGTGTTTTGGAAAAATAAACCAAATGTCAGCGTTATGGTTGTGAATAAAGCACCTGAAATATAAAAAATAAACTTCACAGTGACTTGAAAATTGTTTATAAAGAAAGATATCAAAATAAACACTTAGAATACTTCTTTTTTTTACTGGGTTTGGTCAAAATGCATATAACCAATCAGATAATTTGATGGAATCTTACTTATTATCTTATCACGGCATATCCCACAAGTGGGGTAGCCATCAGACCAGCCAGATGTAGTAAACATGCAAGCTGTACTCTTAGTACTAACAAAAAATTAAAACATTCTTACAAGATGCAATATTGTGAAAAATCTAATCGGATTAAGTGAGAAAGGCTTCTCTATGCTGGCTTAAGTGATGACTTTTGGTGTCCACGGACAACTTTGACCAATTCCGCCATTCTCACTATCACGTCATAAGATCCACCAATGGAAAAGCATTTCATGCAAACCCATTTTTTATCTGAGGTCTCCTTTTTCACATCTTGAATTGATCAATATCTCCTGTCTAAATGGCACCAAAACAATTTCAAACACTTCAATTTCTAATGTACCTATGTGTTGATTTGATTGCATATTGCTCAGCATTTTTCATACAGATTGAGAGAGAAGAAATTTATAAAATATATAAAGTTATTAAATTGTTCATAATTATTACTAACCTCCTATTCCAACACATATCGAAGAGTTTGCAGGGAGCATTTCAACCCAAAACTCTAAAGCATATACGACTGGGAATGTAATTCCACCTATAGGTATTGCATATTTAGGAAGAGTACACATAGGAGCTATTATTTTTATATAAGGCAAATTATAAATCGTTTCAAAATCACTGTCCTTACTGCTGCTACATAATCGTAATGGATAACCCATCTTATGTACAAAAATCTTTTTCTCACAATTTAAAATGGTTCGAAGAGGAAAACATGAGCGAAGTATTAAAGAATACATTTTGCCGATTAATTAATCAAACTATTTTTAAACGAATATCGTAACTACATAGAGTTTAGTAATATATAAAACAACATAACCTAACTTTTTCTAATTCTTTGACAGATATAATATGTGTTGCTAGTTAAAAATAAAAATCAAAGGAAATGCTGCTGGTAAATTAAGTATATTTTCTATGGTTGGTAGCTAAAAATATTTCGACGACTAAAGTTACACGTGCATGAGCTGTCAATTGTCAAAACCAAAATATAACCAAAAGGTGGCGATGTGTCTTTATTGAATTTTTGTAATAAATTTTATCATAAAATTAATATAATTCATAAATTAGTGTTCTGAAAAACTATTGCAACATGGCCAGAAGTTCATATATGAAAGAAGAGTAAGTTTTATTAAAAAAATCAGTACTTAACTTAAATCTATTTGTATTTATATTTCAAACATTGACACTGTAAAATTTTAGTTTTTCCCAGAGATATGTTATTACAAATCTCTGGTTTTTCCTGTTTAATAATTTTTATTTAGGATAATTTGGAATATTCATTTATCTTTTACGTTATGAATACTTAAAACAGTTGTTTTATTTCAGACTTGAGGTAGAAACCTCTTATGGGGAGTTCTACACAGGTGGTCAAATTGAATGGTCCAAAGATGGAAGGAATATGTTCTGCCAATGTTCTAACAAAATCAACATAGTGAGTCTTTCATCAGGTCTTACAGAATCCTCACTATCACCGGCAGAAGAGGAAATAGAAGAAGATATTATCTACACATTTGCTTTGTCCAAAAATAATGAAAATATTGTCACAGCTCATAAAAGCGGACTAATAAAACTGTGGTCAGTGAAAGAACTCAAAGTTGTTAAAATGTGGAGATCTACACACAAAGGTCCTGTTGCCAAATTAACATTTGACGAGTCTGGACAAATTGTAGCTACAGGAGGCTCAGACGGAACAGCTCGTTTATGGGATATCATCCATCAAACATGTACTTGTTGCCTACGAGGATCTCAAGGTGTTTTTAGTGTATTGAAATTCCATCCAGACCAAAGCAAAAAGATTATATTTGGTTCTGCAGACGATACAAAAATCAGATCTTGGGAAATTGAAAAAGGTGAACAGAAACAAATTTATGTGGGTCATTTTAGTAAAATTACTTCATTAAATATCACGTACGATGGAACCAAAATGGTCAGCTCAGGGAGAGACAGAGTCCTGATTCTGTGGGATATTCAGCATGGGAAAGCCCTCAGGACTCTTCCAGTTTATGAAAGTATTGACGGAGCTGTACTGTTGCCAATCAAGTTTGTCCTCCCGGGAGATATTAAAATTAAGAAAAGCAGTGGTGGGATATATGTGGCATGTGCAGGAGAGAAAGGAGTCTTAAAGGTTTGGGATGTCGCTAGCAGTAAACTGATTTACACACAGCAAAATAGTCTCATATCTCCGGCAGCTGAAGAAGGAAGTTTAGCCGTCACACAAGTTCTATTTAATGATATTACATATGGCCTATGTGTTGTCAGTGTTGATCATAATATATTTGTACATGATCTGTCTACATTTACTTGTACTAAACAAATGATTGGTTATTCAGATGAAATATTAGACATAATCTTTTTGGGGAAAGATGATACACATGTAGCCGTAGCCACAAATAGTATAGATGTGAAAGTCTTTGAATTGAGTACTATGAATTGTCGTCTTGTTAAAGGACACACAGATCTTGTTCTATCTTTAGCCAAAAGCACAGCAAATTCTTACTTATTTGTATCTTCAGCAAAAGACAATACAATCAGAGTGTGGCAAATGAATGAAAATGGAGATATCCAATGTATTGGCATTGGAAGTCGTCACACAGCGTCAGTGGGTTCAGTTTGTTTCCCAAACATTTGTACAACTTTCTGTTTATCTGGAAGCCAGGACACTTGCTTGAAGAAATGGCAACTTCCCGAAAGTTTTGATGTGAAAGAACCCGTTACATTGATTCCTACCCACACTGAAATAGCTCATCCCAAAGATATCAACTGTGTTTGTGTTTCACCAAATGATAAGATTATCGCTACCGGGTCACAGGATAAATCTGTTAAACTTTGGTCTACTGAGGATCTCAGTTTACTTGGAACACTGAGGGGACATAAACGTGGTGTATGGTGTGTGAGATTTTCTCCTGTAGATCAGGTACTGCTCTCTACATCAGCAGATTGTAGTATGAAACTTTGGTCATTAACAGAACTTAATTGTTTGAAGACATTTGACGGTCACGATAGTTCTGTATTAAGAGCCGAGTTTCTTTCAAAAGGTTTACAAATAATTTCTGCTGGTGCTGATGGACTATTGAAAATATGGAATATTAAAACATCAGAATGTGCATTGTCTTTGGATAAACACGACGGAAGAATGTGGGCTTTAGCTGTATCACAAGATGAGTCAACATATATCACAGGAGGTGCAGATTCCTTGATGATTAAATGGAAAGACGTCACAGATGAAAAGAGAATGAAAGACGCTAAAGAAAGAGAGGAAATGATTCTACAAGAACAGGAACTAAGTAATTTGTTACACGACAAAAAATTACTCAAAGCGTTACGTTTAGCGTTGAGACTTGATAAACCATTCCACGTTTTAAAAATTATTAATCAAATAATAAAAGATGACGAGAAAGCACTCATGGACAATATTGAGCAGCTGAATGATAATTATAAAGAGAAATTATTGAAATGTTGCGTGGAATGGAATACAAATACTAAAAACTGTCATGCAGCACAGGTTGTAATACACGTCTTACTGAAATCGGGAGCTAGTTTTAGTTCATCTGGAGGAGCATCATCTGTTAGGGCTCTTCTCCCGTACACACAGAGACACATGCAAAGGTTGACAGGAATGATGCAAGATATGTATTTCTTACAATACACTGTAAATTGTATGCAACCGCATGATACTAAAATATTTCAATAAATAAATGGAATTTATTTCTATATGCAGTGTTTAATTTTTGAATGTGATTTATTACTAAAGAAATAAGCAAAAGAAGTAAAATATCTTACAAGATTTAATTTTACTAAGAAATGATACCCTTACTTGTTATCTCCGTAACCAACATTGGATATCACCATTTCTTGAGTTAACTTATGGTTAACTCTTGACAACAAGTTAACTGCATGGTTAACGTTTTGGATATCGCGGCCCTTATAGAATGTATGAAATTTAAACTATTCCATCAAATTCTTTTTTTGAAACTGAAATACCATTGATGAATTATTTAGAGATGACAAATTGATGGTCACAATTTTCTTTTTTGCTGTTTGCTGAAAAACTCATCACTTACTTAATTAATTTAATTACAAGAGATTGGTCAATCGCTTACGGTAAACTTCTGAACTGAAGGTAGGATCTTTGAGATATATTAAAGCTTATCAAAAAACTAGATTTTTCAATTAAAAAAAAACAGTTCGTTTGAAATGTATTTTTCATGTTAAGTTAATTGTTTCCTCAAATTTAACGAGATCATTATTTGTTTTAGTAAATTTTTATATGAATTATTTGGTAAAAGTAACTTGTACAAGAATTGTCATTGCGTTATATTTCATAGATATTGTTATTTGGCAGTGTCTAGTAATAAAATTATAGCAAATTTTCCAGAATACTTTTTTGCATACTTTATTACCAGGCGCGAAAAACATTATTATATTGCGATGTGTGTGGTGATTACATCACATCATTTACTAGGCAATAAAATAAGAGATATTTTGATTCTCATTGTAAATAACACGTAAATTATATATTGTCATGTGCTTAAGAATTATTGTAATTCTTAAGTAGTGTAAACTTGATTTTTTTATTGAATTGCTTTGTTACAACAAGTTACTAATCCAGTTTTTAGTTAGGTAATTACTAATAATTAAAATTGTAAATTTTAAGAACATTGGAATATAAATACCTAGGTGTGGTCATTACAATAACAATTTGAACATAAAACTGTATCTCAAAATAATACTTGCTTTCCGGGTGTTGGTGATGTAAGTTATTAATGTAAAACTAACCTTGAAAAAGTTGATGATCTCCATTATCAGATGTCCAAAACATAATTATCTACCCATGGTCAAGGGGAAACCGGAGGACTAAATTGAAAAATTATGCAAATCAGATATTTATTGTTCTCTGTTTATGCATATTTTCATTGATTGTATTGTGTAGGTATTACCTAAGGGAGTGCCCCCAGCGTGCAAAATTCCAGACATTTGCAAAATGAAGTTATACATATTACATTACGAAGCAACCTAACAATTAAATATACAGTGGTACCTTGACAAACGAGTTTAATTCGTTCCACAGCCTTGCTCGTATTTCAAATTACTCGTATCTCAAAGCAAATTTCCCCATTGAAATTAATTGAACTGCCATCAATCCGATCCAGCCCCCAAAATGTCACCACAGTTATTTTTGTTACGTGTTTTTAAATAAGAAAAATGTATTTATAAATGACAAATATTGTACAAAAACATAGTAAAAGAGAATGTAAAGAAATAAACTAGATTTATAAAATGTTACTTTCGCTTAATTTTCGTGACTGTTTTTCTCTTCACTGGTCTTTGCCTTTTTCGCTACGCTTTTCTCACTTTCACCTGTAGGCCGTATAAAAAAAATATGTCCAAAGGGGTTTGATTCTTCCTCCCTTTTAGAATCTTCCGGAAATGAGTTAGGCAAGTGTAATTAAATAGCTCGTATCTCAAATTTTGCTCGCATTTCGAAGCATAAAATCGCTCGCTCGACGGCTCGTATCTCAAAAAACTGAGGCACTCGTATGTCAAGGTACCACTGTACTTATAATTATAGCAGATATATAATTATATTTTCGTTTTTTCCGGATATTTTTAGTCACCCGGCAAAGAATTGGTATCTCACTCTTTTCCGTTAGTTTTCGAGAGTCCTGGGAAACAAAGCTGTGTTCGAATAAATAGAGACATTTTACATCTTAATTTCAGCGATGAGGTTTGCCTGGATCCTGAACGTCTAATTTTTACAACTTGCATGTATATTACAGGCAGCTGGTCTGCTGGCTATCCCATTTTTGGGATATTTGTCTGTGTATAACGTTTTGAAGTCATCAAGAAATCTGCTTTCTTTCGACCCCTTTACAATCTTCTCTGTGCAACCTCAAGCAATGTAGATACCTAAGTATATTTATATCTATAAGTATATTTGTATCTGCCATTAGATTTACATATGGCTGTCAAAGTGCAACGTCATACGATACTAGATAATAGATACATACCTATTTAATCTATTACACACAATATTTGGATGCCTACCTATTCTATATGTATTGACTCTGTCCTGCCTCCTTACGTAATTCGGTTAGTTTTGTGTGTTGGGTATTCACAGCATTATTCCAGGATACCCTTGACATAAATATAGTTACTAAACTATCTAATAAGTATTTCGTGGCCGCATGGTTGATTTATGTCCTATATCCTCTGCTGCCTACTTGACCAAATAAAAACAAACTGACAAAAAACATTTCATACTCAACTCGTCATTTACCTATTTATAGATAATATAACTTAATTTTTTTAATTAATTAGATATTCCAGATGAGTGGTATACCTATTTAGGCGTGTAGTTTTACGAATGGGTACGATCTTTTACATAATACTCGAAAACTTATAAAGAAGAGACGGGAAACTTAAAAACTCATTAGGTTTGTTTCGGAGACTATACATAGATAGGTACCTTCTGTATTTTTGAAACGGGTAAACAAATTGTAAATCTTTGTTCCTAATTAAGATTTCCTTTCAAAACACTCGTAGCTCTGATTATAATTAAGAGCTGAGTAATTTTTTATTATATTTAGGTATAGGTATGTACTCTCTTTTTATTGTTTCAAATCTGCCATATTTTCTTATCACCAAAATTATGCAAATATATAATAAATGCCTACGTAGTCCATTATCTTTTATTTGTCTACAAATAATTATTTTAAACTTATATGACGCTATTAAAAAAAGAGAATTAGTAAAATGGGCGACCGAAAAAACGACTAACAATCAACCGACTCTGGCAATAGAGTGACGAAAAATATTAACTGAGCGACTAAATCCATAGATCCAATGATGGGCAGATTTTTTTTGTGATTTTGATTTTTAAAAGATTTTGCCTTGTGTGATCGTGGCTGTTGCGGGCAAACTCGTTTCTTCGTTTTTTGTGCTGTCCTGTCTCCCTTGGTGGAGAGTCTTAGGTCTGGGAGGGATGTCCCTTGGGGACGGAAGCGTGTCTGCGAAGACTCCAGTATCGGCGACCCTCGGGTTCACCGGCATGAATACCTAAAGAAGTTTCCGGACACCTCAACTCGGCTCTCTGCTCATTTTTTATTTCTTTATTTACTTAATTTTTATTTCTATTATTTTGTTTTATATATTGATTTGTTATCTAGGTTAAGGAAATGCCTTTGTAAATATATTGTTAGTTTTATATTATGAATGTATTTGCTTCTCTCGGCTAGAGGGACATCGAAGGAGTGTAGTCAAAAGATTCCACACACGGGGTTGTTTTTGGCCGGCCAGCCCCTCAGGCTGCCCACTATGGCGCCTCCGGTGTGGACAAACTTTGTGCAGTGTAGATTTCGGATAAATGGAAGTCCCCAGACTTCTGCGCTATCCGGGTGGTCGGTGGGTCTCCTTCAATGATGGGCAGAAAGAAGATACCATGAGAAATACGTTAATTCAATTTTTATTCTGAAATTTTCCAAATTATTTTGAATTTTGTGTCTTTAGGCGCTCTTTTTAATTGTTGTTTTAAGATGAATTGGTTTTATTTTTATGTATAAAGTAACTGCATCATCACATAAAAACTTATGCCTATATTGCAAAGATGGAGTTAGTCTGCAGCGGGGTTTGAACCCGTAACCTCCTGATAGAAGTTACTATCATTTATATTCAAGTACTGTAAATTTAAATAAAATGCAGCTCATTCACTGTGTCGGTGTTAAGGTAGTAGAATTCCATATCGAAAAAATAAAACAGGTGTTTTATTTTTTCAAAATGCAGCTCGTTTTAAATAATATTGTCTTCCAATTTTCGATTTACTTGATCGCCTCATTGCTGTCACCTATATATATAGTGATAGGGTAGCACAAGCTATTAATTAAGTGGTCGTTCATTGAAAATTTCGAGCGAAAGAAAGCGCTCGAGTTCTTTAAAAAAAATTCATGAATAAATTAACTGTGTTTAGAAATATTGATATTTGTAATCATGAATTTTCATTCTGTGAATGTAGAATAACTATAAAAATTTTGATTTATTTTTATGTATTGTGTAACATGCAAGAGGCTCACGCCGTGGATATATAAATAAAATAAAAAATAAGTATACCTAAGTACATACCTTAATAGAGATATTATTAAGATTTTTTTTTTTTTTTCCTTATGAAGGTCAAGGGACCTTACATCCCTTGTGTCACTGCGACCATAACAGATCTATTGTGACATCCTTCTGTGTCATATCTCACTCTCAAGACCTAGGTGCGTTATATAGCTCACTATTTGTCTTGGTGTGAGAAGTCTCACTTTCTCAGAGTCCAGCAGTGGACCTCCGAGGATGTGACTTCGGTTGCGAGCGAGTGCGTCACAGTTACAGAGGATGTGGATGGGCGTTTCATTATCCTCTGAACAAAATCTGCAGATTGGGGTGGCTGACAATCCAATTTTCGTCATATGTTTCCTTAGTCTGCAGTGTCCTGTCAAGGTTCTGGTTAGAATCCTTATTTGGTTTTTATTAAGTTTTAGAACTTCTGTGGTGAATTTCCGCGAGTACCCTGTCATCAGTTCCTTCGCGTGCTTCAACCCTATGCTGTTGGACCAAATTTCATGGCTTTGGTCCATGGCCCAGTTTTTTAAGCTAAGCCTGATAGTGCTAGACGGTAATCCGTATATAGGCTCAGGACCTATTGGTAGTCTCTCAGCGCCAGTTCTAGCAAGTTCATCGGCAGCTTCGTTGCCCATGACTCCACAATGTCCCGGTACCCAAACCAGCCTTACGGCGTTTTTTCCGCCCAAGCGATTTAGAACCTGTATACACTCAAAGGTTAGTTTAGATCTCACCTCTACGGAACCTAGGGCTTTAAGCGCCGCCTGGCTATCCGAAAGGATATAGATCTTTTTGTTGTGGTATGATCGGTGAAGGTTCATATGAGCACACTCCAAAATGGCGCTCATTTCTGCCTGGAAGACAGTGGCGTATTCTCCTAAGCAAACTGATTTGCTCAATTTAGGTTGGGCGCCAAAGATTCCAGACCCTGCCCGATCGTCTTTTTTGGATCCATCTGTATACCATATGATGTCGCCATCTCGAAAGGAGTAGGGATCATTTTCTCGCCAGGTCTCTCTTTCAAGTATTTCTATTGTGTAATGTTTAACAAAGCTGTAAGCCACATTCATGGTATCTGTGGGCATATCCATGATGGGAGCTTTGTTGAGGTCTGAATATAATCCTCTCATTATGCTGGAGCGCCAATTGTTCCTGCCTCCCTTTGCCGCCCGTAGCAATGACATGCGAGCCTCTTTTTGCACATGTACGTGCAATGGGCTCAGACACAACATCGCCTCTAGGGCAGTTGTGGGTGTTGAGGACATAGCGCCTGTTGTGAGAAGACATGCAAGTCTCTGAATTTTATTCAGGACATTTATGCATGTCTTCTGCTGGGTTTTCTTGTGCCATACCACACAGCCGTAGGTGACCATTGGTCTAACCATAGCTGTGTAGAGCCAGAGGGCTTGCCTCGGTTGAAGGCCCCATTTCAACCCAGCTATTCTATAGCTTGTACCTAGAGCTATCTTTGCTTTCTTGGTGATGTGTTCCAAGTGTGGGTTCCATGTAAGCCGTTGATCCAGGATAATACCCAAATACTTAACTTCCTTGGAAAATGTTATAGTCTTCCCGAAGAGAGTTGGTGCCTTAAGTCCACCCAGCTTCCTTTTGTTGGTAAATGGGACTATAACAGTCTTGTTGGCGTTCACTGAAAGACCGTAGTCTTTACACCAGGTTTCTACCAATTTTAGGGCCTTTTGCATTTGGCTGGATACGGTGCTTTGGAATTTTCCTACAACCGTAATTACCAGATCATCTGCGTAGCCCTGCGTGTTGAAATAAGCATTGTTTAGCTTCCATAAGAGACTGTCGACTACGATGGAGCATTCCAGTGGTGACAAGACACCTCCTTGTGGACATCCTCTCGCTATTCGAACAGCCAGTGTTTTGTCTAACAGTGTCGTTTTGACAGTCCTATTTGACAGCATCACCTCGATCCAGTTAAGTGTCTTTCGGTCGATGTTCCTTTCTGTCATGCTTTTAAGTATGACATCTGTTGAGGTGTTATCAAAAGCTCCCTCAATGTCTAAGAAAGCGCATAGGGCAATTTCTTTATCCTCTATGGCTTTTTCCAGTCTGTCTGTTAGTTCAATCAGAGCGGATTCCGTAGATTTGCCTGTTTGGTAAGCATGTTGTTTAGCATGTAGGGGTCTTATCTTGAGATATTTCTCCCTTATGTATAAGTTTATTATTAAGATTATTAAGATATAGACAAGCCTGTAGCTGCTACTAATATGAAATATACTAATTATATACTATGCATTGTGACTTCCAAACCAGACTCTTACAATATCCCTTATCTAAAGATGTGTTAAGACGATATTAAAACAAACAACCGTCACAAAACATACAACTTTACATTAAAACTAGTAAATGTAGTCAGTACCTATACAGTCATATTATTACCTATTTCCTACAAAATTCATGTTTGATGAATTTAAGCCATAACATAATATTATTTTATAAGAACTAATAATTATAAGTTTGTGTATTGAGATACTTTATTCCATACTAGTAGGTAGTTTCATAGGTACTAAAGTATGAAGAGTGGGCACTAGGTAAGAGTTCTAATAGTAGTAGAAAGAATACTATTTTGTCCAACCCAATTAGAGATATTTCTCAGCCAGGATATCTGTACACATACGTACCACATTTCTTCAATCTACTATAACTTGAATGGTGTGTTACAGATACGAGATATCTCAATCTTTACCATTGCGACATATCCCACAAGTGGAGTAGACAACAGGCCATCTGAATGCAATAAACATCCAAATATTAATTCCATGAACAACAGATATTTCACTCAGAAAAAAATACACTGATTTGGGTTAGTTGGAAGATATCGCTTGCACGCGATAAACTCGCCCATTGTGCATGATAATTATTTGTATTTATAATCTGTTTATATGTATGTTTTTTTAAGGCACAATAAAGTTTATTATTATTATTGCCAAACCTAGTTATCGAATTATTTATTTATTTATTTTATTCTTCACAGTACATTGTTTACAATATTACAGAATGAAACAGTGTCATAAAAATATCGGTCATACAATTCAACGTACAGAGGGCGAGTTTATCGCTAAAATGCGATGTCTTCCAACTAACTTTTTTAAGATTTTTAGTTAGTAAAATAACAATAATATTTTTTTGCACAAAAACTCAACAGTTGAAGAAAACATGCCAACATTTTTACTGAACAAATAAATTTATGCAATGGGCGAGTTTATCACAGAAGCGCGATATCTTCCAACTAATGCATTAGAATCGTATTTTGATCTCTTGCGAAAAGATACTTACAAGTATGTAGGTATCGATAATTATAATTCCTATGTTGAGAAAAATCGTATGCTATTAATTATTTTTTTATTTAACAATTTTTGAACCGTTTTTATAAGGTGACCAACTATTTTTTGTTCAAAAAGAGTACACTTTGCAAGTACATATTTCATAGGTGAAAAAAAAGAAGAAAAACGATAAAACATTATTTTCTTTTAAAAACATATTTTACTTCGGAGTGGATTTTTTTGCTAAATGAGGAAGTTCGTCTAATAATGTAGCCACATCCGAACAACTTTCATTTTGCATATTAAATTTGACTGTTAAGACGGCAGATAATGTTTTTACAGAAAGTTACGACTTCTCACTGCTCCAATAATCATTCCCTAGTGAAAATACCCTTTCAACAGCAGCATAAGTGCCTGGACAACATAAGGAAATTTAAATTTTCATGTTGGATATGTTCTACCATAAAAAAAATGTTTTAGAAATAAAAATGAGTATAAAATTATACAAATGAGTACTTTCAGAGTACAGGATTTGAAAAGAGTACGGTTTGCGAAAAAAGAGTACAAAACTCAGTTGGTCACCTTAGTTTTTAGCATTTTTTAATTATTTTTACTTACGTAGCGCCGCCTTTCCAATTTTTGCACATTAGGCATTTATACGATGCGCCCCTCTCCCTAGTCCTATCCCTGTTTGTACAATTAAAAATAATTATAGAGGTATCTGAAGTTGCGATAAGGAACCTGAAAATAAGGCTGTTGATTATTTGTATCATTATTATTACCTACTCGTGATGTTCTGTTTTGTAAATTAATAACCTGGTTAAATGATAATAACTTTATTGCATTAAAACTTGAAGAGGGGTTGCTGAACTGATTTATCGCAAGATTGTAAACTATAGACTAATTTTATTTATTTATTTATTCATTCTTTACTTTACATTGCTACCTACAAACAATTTCATAGAGGATATTCCATGAAATTAAATGCAGAGGGCGACTACTACTACTACTACTATACCATCACGGCATATCCCACAAGTGGGGTAGCCAGCAGACCAGCTGCATGTAAGAAACATGCAAGCTGTCCTCTCTGTGCCAATATAAAACCAAGACATTTAGGATGGGTGGCAAACCTCATCGCTGAATTTAAGATGTAAAATGTCTTAATTTTTTCGAACACCTGCCCTTTACAGGACACTCGAAAACTTACGAACAAGGGTGAGACACCAATTCTATGCCGTTTTGATTTTACCTTTAGATATATTTAAAAAAAAATGGGGCTTATTTTGTCACAGTAAGGATGGCGGATGATGATGATGATGATTCTGGATGATTTTGTTTTGTCGCCGTTTAACAGTCCCTAGATCGTCTCGAGGGCGCCAGTGAAAAGTACAATTTTCAATTTGCTTCTGAAGCTGGTAGCAGTCTGCTTTTCTCTCAATGGCATCGGTAGGCGATTCCACGTAACCGGTCCAACAACACCAAAAGCCCTCTCATAGAAGTTAGACTTACCGTCTCTATTGGGCTCAGTAAATCTATTCACAGCCAGTTCCGAAGAACGCAGAGGTCTTCTAATGGTCAACTCAAGGCGGAATTAAATAACGTTGTCCATGGACAACAAAAGTGATCACTTAAGCAGTCTAGATCCAAATCGTAAGCGTTGGGATGCCTTCCTCACTTCTTCCGGTTAGATAATATTGTACAATTTAAAATTTTGTAAACATGCTTCTCAGATCGAGATTTCTTATTGATAATAAAGTCGTACATGATGAAGAATTAACTTCTAATCATCGTCGTAAAATAAATACAAATGTTCTTTATTCATAATTTAATATCTATCATTATTATTATTTTCATCTGTTGTAATGTGTGTGACAAATCTTAATCTAAACATAACATAACATAAAGAGGTGTAACGGAGTGATTTTACCGAATACCGGACAACACCAATTAACACCGGATATTCGATTATTACAAAAATTTGGTCAATACGAAATTTTTCACAACTCGGGTGCAAAAGAACTTTTTTTGTTTTAGCTTCCAACTTTATAAAATATTGTGAAAAATTTAAATAAATGCCAGACTTTTAAGGAACTAAATTTTAGCTGGTAACTTTAATAATTAATTAATCAATTATTGATATAGGAGTTTGGTGAAATCTACAAAAAATGCATTAAAATTTATCAAAATATCCGATTTTTTACTAAATATACCTAATTATCTTTATTTTATGAGAATTAATATTGAAATTATAAAGATGTAGATATGTAGGTACATATATTATTTTATTTATTCTACAATATATTGCTACAAAATTTACTTTTGTGCTGCAGACTTGAAGGACAATGACTTTTTTATGTGTGATAGTTAAGTATGAATAGGAAAGAGACCATTAAGAAGAACAAAATTAGTACAGCGTTACTAGTATCCGACCAAATAGTAAATTTTAGGACAATAAAATACGCTAGATACCGGATTGTTTCAGATAAACATTACAACCAGCGGCGGTTCCTCATAAGGAACCTTGATACGACACAATTCAATTCTGTGTTGTCTGGTTATCAGCGGCCGTAGTCAAAACACATTTTAGCATTATGTTATTTTCTAAAAGCAAAAATTTTACGAAATTGATACTTTCTCGCAAATTCGTCTATAGTCGAACGACTATATAACGCTAAAATGTGTTTTGACTAGGCCTACTGGATCCCCGCATTGTAGCTGTCTTTGGCATTGTGAAAAAAAAAGATCTCGTATAATTACTTTTAAAAATAATTTGGGATTAAGCAAAACCTACAGTTTTAATATCTGCTATATATATGGACAATTTGTAAAGCGCCGTTTACTCATAACATGACCTCAAGGGCACCGTATATAGTATCCATCACCCGAAACTCCCAGCAAAAAGGTGCTTCTTCAGCCCTCGTTTAAAACTCTCTCCATTCATCTCCTCTCGCAGACACAGAGGCAGTTTGTTCCAACATCTGGGACCCGCAACGCTAAACGTTTTATATTAAAACGCTGGTTTTTACCACATAGTTACCTTAGGTGGGACGGAAGTACATTTTTTTTTAATATTTATTAAATTTTATATGGAAATATACAGTGTCAATTTAAAAAACATATGTACAATGTCTCAGTATTAAAAGGGAGTTCCACGGTGTTAATCACAAAACCTTTGAAAAATTATTAATTATAATCATTTAATTTAATATTTCATAACACCTCCTCGGCTTCATATAATTAATTCTACGAACCTAAAAGTTTCAGGCTCGCTCCACCGTCTTTTAGTCAGCGCCATCTTGTTTTTATAAAACGATCCAAGTGTAATAGGATGAATAGAGTTTCGTCCTAGTCAACTTGGATGAGACCGTCCAAGTACACTTGGATCACCTGTTTACACTATCCATACTTGGCCCAAGTGGGATTATAAAATATCGCTACTTTTACTACTATATCATAACAGCATATCCCACAAGTGTGGTAGCCAGCAGACTAGCTGTATGTAATAAACACGGAAGCTCTCCTCTCCGTACCAACAAAAAATCAAGACACTCAGGATGGGTGAGAAGTTTAAGTCAAACACGACGGGTGACCTAAAAAAAGATTTTCACTTGTTAAAATTAACAAGATCTATACTCGTAGAAACCTATATTTTGGTGGTGTTGGTTAAAATTTGAATAGTTCTGAGACCTAAACATACAAAATTTTCACTTTTCAAAATCCAGTGAGGAAGCACGGTTTGAGGCCTAAAGAAAGGGCCCTCACTACGCAAAATCCAGATAGAAAAGTCAGATTAAAGATAAATCACTTCTATACTAACAAATAACTTTTTTTTGTCTTTCGCACCTGCAATAGTCTAACCCAGCAGCCGCCCTTGGTTACATCTATTTTATAACCAACACTATGAATACGTAGAGATAGTTTCAATATCAAGGTCCTCACTATGAGAACATTAATATTTTAATACAATACCAATGTTTATAAAACACTGCGTTGTATTAAATAAGAAACTCTCTTGTAATTCTACCTATATATATACATATATATACCTAAAAATTTAGGAAGGAAGAATATATTTAATTAATAATCTATATCTTCAGTTACTCTACTGACATTTTAAACATATTTAACTTTTTGACATTCATTTTCAAGAACAGAGGTAGGCATTGTCTGACACCCCATTTATGTTGTTCAAAATATTCCTTTTTGCTTATTTCATACTGGCTAATAATAATTATCAAATTGTCACAATTTCTATTTTAACTTACATACATACATCTTCTTCCCCTTGTCCTAGTTGGGGCGGGGGCCCATTGCCCCTAGATACCTCCTCCAGAAATCCTTGTCTACCGCTGCCTCCAGGACCTCTGGCCACTCCAAACCAAGCCTTTCAACACAAAAGTTCGACACCTGCCCTTGCCAGCTTCTTCTAGGGCGGTCTTCTGCCCTCTCCCACAGTCTCCAAAGATCTAAATGGTAATCTGTCTTCTGGCATGCGGAGAACGTGACCCAGCCATCGCAACTGCGACCTCTCTATTATTTTAATTTGTTTTCCATTATAGAGTGATATGATTTGACTAAAGTTATTAATGTTATGGAATTGATTCCCATTTGTGTTTTGTTCTTCGCCAATTATTGTAGTTCTTGCCTTTTCCATCTGTGTTGTGAATGAGAATTTTGATTTGTTTTTTTTTATGTATTGTATAACACATACAAGCTCACGCCGTGGATTGTAAATAAATAAAAAAACTAAACTATTATAAAATCTCCAAAATTTTTCATCCTTAAACCGTGTTTACCATTGTTCATTTATAGTTTCTTGTTTTTTTGTCTTTTTGTTGCATTATTTTGTGTCTATATTTTATATTATTACAAGTGGGGTAGCCAACGGACTAAACGCTAGTTATAAAAATAAAGTTTATTCTCTCCATGCCAATAAAATTAAGAAATTATATGTTAATTATCTTATAAGTATGTCTTATATATCTTATATATCTCAAAAAAAAATGTGGGGGTTTAAATGATGATGTGCAAAAAGAATAAAACAAATAAGTATTTTTATGGTACGGAGCGGACTATTTGTATGATCATTCATGCAGTTACTTGCACCACTGACAAACTCACTTGTAGTAGATGCCGTTTTGATATAAATAGATTTGAAATATTTTTTAATACTGGAATAACTACCAAAACATCACATAATAGAATGTTACACATACACCTACACAAAGGCCAGTATGTTTGTATGTATGTGTGTTTGTGTTGAAATACATATTATTATAATAGAACCTACATAATATTATGATGCAACGGGTGAATAGGCTACCTACCTGAGGTAGCGCAGTTTGTGTTTTAATATACAAAACAGAAAGTTTATTTGTCCGTTTGTTACGTAAGAATGTTGTCCCTTTTAGGATAGCAATTATTGATATTTTAAAACACTTAAATAGTTGATATTGTGTTGTGAGAGTGCGAGGGCGTCCGAGAACCGCGTGGATCAAATTCTAAAGGCCGGCCATATCTTGAGTAAAAAAAATTGATGTGCGTATATAAGAAAATCTACAAATCTAAAAGAAGCGAAAGGAGTATATAGTATAATGATAAATCAATATGGCATTCCATTCTCTCTTTCTATCCCTATTGAGATGCGACCTGAGGGTATAGAACAGAAGTATAGTGTTGTGGAATAAAAAGTATCTTTAAATATACCACTACTATTACTACACCATCACGGCATATCCCACTAGTGGGGCAACCAGGAGATTAGCTGCATGTAATAAAAATACCACCCGTCTTCTCCGTGTAAAAAAAAGACATTCAGGATTGGTGACTATAACCTCATTGCTGAATTTAAGATGTAATATGTCTTTACTTTTACTTTATAAGAATTTGCGTAAAGATAAGTCGCAATTGCGATTTCTGGGGAGAGGGCAGAAGACCGACGGACCGCAGCTGGCAGGATCTACTTGAATCTTACTTAAGTCTCAAGATTTGGCATGGAGTGGATAGAGGTCCTGGAAGCAACATTTTTTAGGATAAATAAATGTGAAGAATTTAAGAAAGAAACAAACTGAATTTAAATATTTAGTATTTCACATCAATTGCCTTTTCATTAAGATATGATTTGTATTTGAGATAATATACACAATATTACAATTACAATCCATATTGGTTATCGTCTTCAATCTAAATGTTAAGAGAGATTCACCATCATCAACTGATTATATTATAAAATTGTCAATTCGTATAAATCTCCTCTTCTGTCTTCGTTTACTTTACGAGCCAGCTCGGGACCAATAAAGTCACAGTGGAAATATTAAATAAGTGTTTCATTTATGATTATTAAACCTTACAATGTCAGGTACTAGAGGTTGTGATATAATTTTATAAGCGAGTGATAAGCGATGATGATGAAAAGTTCAGACCAACTCAATCTAACATCAAACGTTTTGCCTGTGACATTGCCTTGTGATAGTTGTGAAACTTTTTAACTTTATTATATTTAGTTTTTGTTGTTTTATTTTTTTCTTAATTTTTATGAATTAACAACCATGAAGAAACATAAATATTGTTTTTCTCTTATCGCTCTTTTTGTTTTATGCAATAATTGTTGTGATTTTGTGTCGAGTGATAATAATAATTTTACATTGTCGATGTAAGTACCTAATAATAAAACAAGTGAAATCAATCTTAACATTAATTTATCGACCGACGGAAGTTGGTGGAAATTCATCTCTTATTTCTCATCCTATATATTCATCAACGTTAAGAATTTTATTATGAAAATAATTTTCTCATATTATCGTCTTCTCTGCCTATTTCGTTTCCAATTTTCGACTATCAAAACAAAACGGATTTTTTTTTTATTTTTCGTGTAAAATTTAGATTTTTTCTGTTCTTGTTATCAAATAAAAGATATTATAACTATTTATATTAATAGATACTTATAATATAAGCAAATATTTTAAGTATTTTTCTTGCGCCGTTTTGAGTAAAAATGCTATATACCATCACACCATATCCCACGAGTGGGGTAGCCAGCAGAATTACTGCAATTTGAAAACTGTCCTCTTAGTGTGCATGCCTCGTCACTGAATTGTTGCGTAGAATGTTAACTATGTTAGATGCAAAATTTTGGGAATACTTGCATTTTACAGGACTCTCGAAAACTTACCGAAAAGAGTGGGAAATCTATTCTTTATCTGATATCTGAGACTCTACGGGGTCAGAAATATTAAAACGAATTATATATTATTGTACTTTAAAAAAAACGTAATTTTGTTTTAGAGTAATCGATACAATTTTGTGATATTTGAAAGTTTGCTATTTCTAACTAATTCTTATATGTTTATTAATATTTCTAGCTAATTCTTATATGTGTGTTAATAATAATTATTATAGTTGATATCCGACCCTCCGCACAAGCATTTGGTTGCTTATGAAAGGAGCATTTTACTATGTGTAATAAGTATATATATAATGAGTTACAATCCATTGGATTGGTCTGCAACGAGTTTGGTTTTTCTTCTCCATTCGTCTCTATTCTCAGCCAGTCTTTTCAGCTCTACGTATGAGCCACAGTTCATATCACTCTTCAGTTGGTCCATATATGCGTCTCTTGGTCGGCCTCTGCCATTTGTCCCCTCGGTCTTACCCTCCGCGATGGCTATGAGTAGTCCTGGGTGCCTGATGTTGTGGCCAATCCAGTTAGCTCGTTGTTGGCTGATTCTCTTAAGGAGTTGCCTTTTTTCGCCTACCCTGGTTAATACTTCTTCGTTTTCGACGTGCTCCGACCAATGGATCTTAAGCATGCGTCGGTAGCACCACATTTCAAAGGCCGCCAACCGTCCGCTTTCACTCTTGCTGATGGTCCATGTCTGTGTAATGTGTATGTGTAATATTATTTTGTTGTTGTAATATCAATGTATACTGTGTATTTATAAATGAAATAAAAAAAAATATTGTCAATACTCTGAAGAATTTTGAATCGTTATTATTGGGATAGTTTGTATAACTATGGACCCATGTAATTTGTAATAAAAAAATCTAGCCGCCGGAAAGATCTCTAATAGATGTTTTTAAAAGAACAACGTAATTTAATTTTCTTTATAAAGCTGTAGCATTTCTCCATACATGTAAATAATGTAAAAATCTCCAATAGATATAACTACTACTACTATACCATCACGGCATATCCCACAAGTGGGGTAGCCAGCAGACCAGCTGCATGTAAAAAAAAAAAAAGAAAAAGAAAAAAAAAAGTAGATATAACTATCAAAGTTTCAAATTTTGAATTTGTGTACCTATTTGTCCAAAATGCTAATTTTTTCCAAATGATGAGCATTTTTCTTATTATCATTTCAAAAAACTATATTTCTTTTTTTAACACCATGGCAGAATTGCCATCCACATTTCTCAGCATTTTACAATCAGATAAGTCTCCATATGATATGGTCATACAAAAAATTAACAGTCTATTACCGGGAAAAATTCACCTATCCAGATGTACCTAATGGATATCAATGGATTAGGCTCAAAACGCGGATACAAAATACCAGCATTGTGCCAGAAATATCAGGGTTATTTTTTTTAAAACAATATAACAAGTATTTATTTTGATTTTTCGAATGTTTTGTGATTAACACTGTAGAATTACATATTTATTGTTAATTTATTCAAAATAAAAGAAACCTTGTATTTTCCACTCAAATAACTATATTTAGAAAATATTTTGATATGTACCTATGTACGTTCGATAATAAATTGAATTTCGGTATAAAGATTCTTCTATACTTCTTGTCAGAAATCTTCAAATTATTTTTCATCAATTTTGCGTTCTTCTGTCATATCATTTCGCTATAGCTACCCTTAGTAAATAATGTTAAGAGTAAGATAGAATTAACTTTGCATTGCGTCTGATGAAATATGAGTGTAGGTATCTATATCTCAATACCTTACACTTAATAAAGTCACGTGGATGAAGCATTGAATCTATTGCGATTAAATTTTATTATTGCAGTTGTTTTACAACGTCGATTGCAAAACTCGCATCATTGTGTTAAAAAGCATGCCAATATCGTATGATAAGTTTTCAAGATTATTATTTTCGTTGTATCTACCTTGGTCTTCCTGTGGAGCACACGGGAAAGAATTGGTCTCCCACTCTTTTCCGTAAGTTTTCGAGTATCCCGTAAAAGGCAGGTGTTCAAAAAAATAAAGATATTTTACATCTTTAAATCAGCGTTGACGTCTGCCACCCATCCTAAATATCTATTTTTTGTTGTCACGGATAGAACGACTTGTATGTTTATTACATGCTACTGGTTTGGTGATTTCCCTACTTGTGGGACATACTGCGATAGAATAGTAGTAGTAGTAGTCTACGTCTTTCTTCTTTGGGCATACTTTTATGTAAAGCTTTACAAATCTTTTTCAAAATATCAAATGGCTATCATTTAAACGATCAGCATAATATTGATGTTATGTTCAGCAGAAAAATGTATTCTGCCGATAAATATATCATGTTGATATGCTACTTACATATGCCCAGCAAGAATATTATATTTCTATTGCAAATAATATGATATTGTAAAACTCTAAATATAATCGACCAGCTAAATTATTATTTGACCGGCATAATGATTATTTGTCCAGCAAAATAAATAAATGAGCAGCAAACCGTGAGCTTATTTTAATTAAACTTGTGAAAGCTTAATTTTAAATCTTGTTCAAATAATAAATATTTGTATGTAGCATCTTTTCATGTGATTTTATATGTAGCATCTGAATGAACGACTCTAGCGTTTTTCGACATTTCAGTTAGATATTTCGTTAATATAGCAAAGCGGAAACTGGCATTATTTTCGTAGTCATCATTAATTTGGTAAGAAATCACAAAAACTTCATGTGGATCCGAAGGTAAATCGGTGTGTGAAAAATATTGTTTATCTAATATTTTCTGCCGGTCAAATAATAATTCTGCTATCAGTTATTTTAGAAGGATTAACTATGTAACAGTTACGAGACATTTTGAATGTTTTTTAAATATTCTACAATGCACATCCGTTACTTGATTTTTTAAAATCGCGATCGATTTCGGTAAACCTTTACCATTGACGAGCAAGATAATACTCGCCTAATAATTAATAACTAATAGTATTATCTCGCTCGTCAATGGTAAAGGTTTACCGAAATCGATCGCGATTTTAAAAAATCAAGTAACGGATGTGCATTGTAGAATATTTAAAAAACATTCAAAATAATTCTGCTGCTCAAATAATAATTGTGCTGCTCAAATAACAATTCTGCTGGTCAATTAATTATTTTGTTGTGAGAGTATTTCTTAAGCTGTTAATATTTTTAAATTTCCCGATATAACCAATAAGTTTGTTTGTAAAACACGTGTTGCGCTTATTTTTTATTTATTGACGATGAAAACATTGTTTGCTGTGCAAATGACTTAAATGTTGATTTTTTCTTGCCGAACGAATGGATTAATAACCGTACAAATAATTAGTTCCCATAATAAACTTACAGTGCAGTGTACGAAAACAAAAAAGTTTTAGGTATCTACCAAGCTTATTCTCCTGCTTTATTAAGTTTAAAGCTCACCCTGCAACCTTCGAAATGGAATAGGTCTCTAAATATTTCCTATAAATTTTAGAGGATTCTGTGAATTGCAGGTATTCGTAAAACATTATTTATACCTAAGGCATTAATCAACTTTTTCAATGAGTGTAATTGCGGCTCATAATGCCAGAATACGAACCACATTGTGAAATATCCTCGTTTGCTTCCGGGGACCTACATACATAAAGTGACAATTGATTGATGCAGACTTGAGAAATTTACCATTGAATCTATAGGGCCAGAGTGCTAAATGCATTTAAAAAAACATTTTCAATCACCGATGAAGTGTGACCCTAATTGCACTCGCTCTCAACCGAAGTCATATCCTTGGAGGTCCACTGCTGGACTCTGAGAAGGTGAGGCTTCTCACACCAAGACAAATAGTGAGCTACATGACGCACCTTGAGAGTGAGATATGACACAGAAGGATGTCACAATAGATCTATTATGGTCGCGGTGAAGCAAGGGATGCAAGGTCCCTTGACCTTTATTAGAAAAAAATGTGACCCTAATTATTCTCAAAATCTTATATTTCTACTTATGTCTCTAGTTCTAAATGTCTCAAACGTGATGTGTTAAGAATATCTGCCTTACAAAAAAGAGTGGGAGACAATAATATTCTTTACAGGAGACCCTACAGGATAAATATAATTGCAAATATTATAAAATTGAAAATATTTTTCACATTCCTCTTATTAATTTTGACGGCTCATTGCATTAAGCATAATATGCTTCTAGAATAATATCTACCTAACTAACTAGGTTTATATTTTTATACGAAGTTAATTTAAACTATGTAGGTACCTTATCTTATTTTAAAACATAATATTTACATACACAACATGTTTCTGCATAATTATTACAATATCAATATGCTGATAATATTATTTAGTTTTAACGATGAAATAATTTTAACGAATTATCCGAGTTAATTTCTATTTAGTATACTCTTACGATAACCAATATACGGTGAAGATGGTAAGTATCGGTAAAAATTGAACCAGGAATCTCACAATTAAAAATCCGACACTTCAATTACTTAGTTTAACTTAATTAATGTGGTTAACAGACTCTGTCAAAAGACTTGTGTTGCCGCGTAGAGGAGGTCTGGATAACTATGCTGACCTTGCCTTCTGTTAGGCTGGTCCGTTGCTGTGGAACAAAATACCCTATGATTTGCGAACTCTAGAGAGTGTGGAGGTGTTCAAGGCAGGGTTCAAGAGCCTATTGTTCATGAGGTGCTATGATTCTTGAATTGGCCCTTGCGGTGGTTTCTCCCCACAACGGCGCACCTTAAAGAAAGTCTAGTTATTATTATAAATTTTATGTGAGTTTCTAATTCTAACGACAGAATCGATAATTTGATTAGCAAATGGGGATTTCATAATTTTACTTCTTGAGGTGGTCGATAGCTTGATGGTAGAGTCCGGGGCTTTCAATCGAGAGACCCAGGCTCAATTCCACTCGCTGCTGACTTACTCTATATTCACGAGACAAACATATCGTTTACTATCAGAGTGTCTGGGGTGTATTTGGAATTATTTCAAATCCTGATTCATATTTTTTAAATTTATCTTATTTCCATTTTATAATCTTTCTGTTGTGCCTGTAAGCGTATAATTGTGAATAAATAAATCTTCTTTACTTTCCAGAACTCCCCCCGATGATGAATACTGCTTATCACTGGAAAATGGAGACAGTTATACTCAATCTGAATTCCTGAATCGTCTAGTACATCCTTGCCGATATGACAAGCTCCTGAGGCCAGGATCAGATCAGCCACTTAATGTGTCTGCGAGGGCTTATGTTTACTTCATGCAGGCTTCAGAAACACACGACATGGTAAGCAAAACATTCTTTTTTCTCCAGATACATCAATGTCTCTTTATAAGTATATTTTATTATTCTCATGTTTATCTATTACTTGTTTATCTATTACTACTACTTTACTCTCACGGAACATTCCACAAGTTGGGGAGCCAGTAGACCAGGTGCATGTATTAAACATGCAAGCTCCATGCCAAGAAATAACTTGGATATTCAGGATATTCGACTATATCTCACTCCTTTAAAATTATTTTAAAACATTAATGTTGTTGACCGAAGGTACTTATTGGAAGTCCATTTCAAGATAATTGAAAAAAACACAATATGTAGTTAACTTCCAAATGACTTTATTAACTTCGCGTACTAGTATTCGGAGACTCTCGTGTCCATCATCATCATCATCATCAACACGGGTTTCTCCCAACGTTCTTTTGTTCAAATCCTATAAATACTGTTTGTCTCTGTATCTTATTTCACTTTTTTACTAATCGCCTGATGATGGAGACGAGAGTCTCCGAATACTAGTACGCGAAGTTAGTAAAGTTATTTGGAAGTTAACTACATATTGTGTTTTTTTTTAATTATTTTAGTTTGGTTAGTCAAATGATGGTTTATTCTCAAAAGTTCGAGCCTAGAATTTGTTTTTGCTCCATGGATTCTACGACAAAGAATAGGTTTCCCATTTCTTGATTACTTCATGGAGATTGTTTACTGACTATCCCACTTGTGCAAGATTCCGTGATGATTTCTATATTAATCTCTTTACCAAGTTATGTAAAGTTTTAAATCAAGGTGGAGTTGCCTTTTCTAAGCCTTATATGATAGTTTCGTGTGTTTAATTTACATACATATGTGATCTCATAGGTACAATGGTTAATAGTAAAAATAACATCGATAAACTTATGTCAAGCCAGAATCTTGATGGCTTTTTTATAGGCACTAAATAAAAATCTGATCTAAGGCTTAATCCAAGGAATTTAGTCACTATTTTGGCACTTTGTGATAAATTCCACTGAATGGCAACAAAATCATGTACAAATATAATTTACTTATTCCAATTTATTAATTTAATATATCCACGGTGTGAGCCTCTAACATTTTATACAATGCACAAAAAACAAATCAAAATTCTTATTCAAACAAGTTAGAGCAAGACTTGAACAACAATTTACGAAGAATGAAATATATACAGGAATCAAATTATGTCATTCATAAAATACTTACATTACTTTCCTTTTCGTGTGGGTTGGTGTGTTGGTAAATCTTCTCCTGTTTAGGCAGCTTCGTATCCTCTAAACCAGCGATGCACAAACCGCGGCCCTCGGTCGGTAAATCTGCGTCTGTAAAAGTACCGGATACTTAATAATTCGAGTAGATTCTTTAAGAAAACTATGGAGTTTTTTTTTAAATATGTCAAATTCCTATACCATTTTGGAAATTCGGCGACGGGGGGGGGGTAGAAATTCAAACACGTAACATTTTTAGTATCCGGTATTGACAAAACAATACCCGGTACATTGTAGAAAAAGGTACCTACTGCTAGAAAATATTTTTTTAAGAAAACCGAGGAGTTTTTGAAATATTTCAAATTCCTATATCATTTTGAAAATTCGGTGATGGGGGGGGGGGTAGAAATTGTAATGTGTGAGCAATTCTACAAATTAAAACTTTGAGTACTAATTTTCTTATAGCGGCCCGTCATTGGCTCATAATCTTCCCGAATGGCCCCTGTTCCCTATAAGTAAGTCTTGGCTCTATCGCTGATAGCCAGTTCACCGCCTCCGGTCTTTTTTGAGATGGTATTCCTGCACTATGTGTCTCACCATTTGCACATCTCAAAATTCACAATCAGGGGTATCTCTTTTTATGCACCTCCAGAGCAAGTAGTTACAGCATCCATGTTCTGTCCTCACTCATAAAATAATAATAGCTTATAAATTATAAATTACAATAAAAGCTGAATAATCTATCATAATTAAACTAAAATTGAAAAAGAAAGTTAAAATTTTCCACAAAAAAAAATAGTACAATTATTCATTGTGTTGGTATATTTTTATCAATATAGATCCAAGGGTACTTGTATTATTATACACTATGAATATTCATCAAGGTAAAATAAATTGTTGTGATAAATACAATTAAATAATATTTTAAAAAAAATACTGTCGCGTTATCATCAATTTCATTAAACTCTTACGTTATACTAAATATGATATAACATAAACACCACATAGCTTTAATTCTTACCTTTTTTAATATATCGACTAATCAGTTCCATAATTCAACAAGTAGAAATCCTATCCTATCCTATCCTATACCCTCAAGCCATGTCCCAGGAGGGGTAGGCAGAGAGAACGGAACGCCATATAGATCTATCCTTACACACTTCTTTCGCTTCCTCTACATTCATCCAGTTTCTCATATATGCACGCCAATTTCTCTTACTCAACACGCGTCCGTCCTTAAGAATTTGGTCCACGTGATCAAACCACGTAGTTCTTGGACGTCCGCGCTTCCTCACACCCCTTCTTTCAGATAAATACATCCTCTTCGTCATCCTTTCAGATTGCATTCGCTCAACATGTCCAAACCATCTCAACTTGTTTACATGCATTCTGTCCAAAACACTCCTCTCACATCCGCTCATTCTCCTGATATCCTCATTCTTCACTCTATCTCGCAACGTTTTACCAACCATTCTTCTCAGTGAACGCATCTCCACAGCATTTATTCCACTCTCATCCTTTTTCAACCACGTCCAAGTTTCACTTGCATACATGAGTGTCGGTACCAGAATGGTATTGTGCACCAGCATTTTTGCCATGTTCGACACATTGCTATTGCTAACAATCCAGCACCGGCGACTTTTCTTCTTTCGATGTCCTTATCAAATCTTACATCCCTCGCAAACAGACTTTCCAAGTAGAAATGTCTTACATTCGAAAAATCGGCATTTTTGTAATTTTGCTATATTTATATGATACTTTACAAACACAACAGAACGTGAAATAAACTTTATAATTATCGCACTATGTATTAGAAACATTATGTTGTCTTTGTTCCGTTCAATGGTTAAAGAATTCGAAATATTCACATGGTGTGGAATAGGGAACTTGCACTCGAGAGGAATATTTTGTGAAATGCATTAATTAGGTAGAAAAAAGGTTATTTATCGATTATACTTTAATTAAAACTCAAAAATAAATATTTTTCATTTATTATTTTAATAAATAAAATCACGATTTTTCGCCCGCTGTTTGAACGCCATATTGCTGGCTATTGCATTTGTGACGTCACATGTCCTGAGTGATGTTTTGTTGTTTATCGTTATGTATGGGATTAATAATCGCTTGGTATTTGAGTCCGGTTTTTAACATTTTCGAAGTAGGTAAATATATCTTGGATTGATACAAAATGTTTCCAAAAAGATCATACAAATATTGTGTAGTCCAAGGTGTACAAATATAACTTATACGACACCGAATAAATTATTTCTACGTATGCCGATATTGTTAGCTGCATACATGTAAGTTCAGCGACTTCGACAGCTTTCCATATCTATCGTCCAATGACAAAACAAACAAAATCATTCGCAGTATCAATTATTGTTATTAGGTAATGAACACATCTATTAAGTAGTGGATGCTTATGGTGTCGACATTTGTTACTATATCCTTAAAATACTATCTGATTTACGATAAAAATCTTTTGGTTTTGACACAATGGCAAAAGTTTTCGAGTGTCCTGTAAAAGGCAGGTGTTCGAAAAAATTAAGACATTTTACATCTTAAATTCAGCGATGAGGTTTGCCACCCATCCTGAATGTCTTGATTTTATATTGGCACGAAGAGGACAGTTTGCATGTTTCTTACATGCAGCTGGTCTGCTGGCTACCCCATTTGTGGGATATGCCGTGATGGTATAGTAGTAGTAGTAGTACAATGGCTGTCAGAAACTCACTCGGTGTGGATATATTTGTAGATGATCGATGACTCAATTCAGCACAAGTTATAAATTTAACTTCTGTGCTTTAACTTCAGCCAACTTTGATTTTTTCCAATAACATTGGACACATTTTTTAGCAGGATCTTCACTCCGACCATGCACCCAGTACAGAAAAGTAATGGCGTATTTAGAACCTGTAATCACTAATCAGACCTAAAAATGATGGAAAATTGATAATAATTGCCGTTGAATATATGCAATTATTACACAATGTTGTATTGCATTTACAAATTAGTAATAACATTATAAGACAAAGTTATAGCGCCTACCGGCGGGCTTATTATTATATGAATGATAAATATCCGATCGCCCCTTGAGAAAATAGTTTTCCATCATTATAACTAAATGAAAAAGTAGGAACTAATGTATGTTTATACGTAAAAATTTAATCATATTGAAGTTTTTGGCAAAATAAGCGTTCAAACCCAAACCACAACAGTAAATAACCTCGTCAAACTAATAGATATATTCTACGAAATGTACTAAGCATCTGTAGATAGAGAGATCGAAGGGACGTATGAAGTCATCAAAATGGCGCTTTCGGATGTGGTGTTTTCGCGGAAATTCAAAAATCGAAATTTCAAAATGCTATAAAACAGAAATTAAGCAACGTATCGAAAAAAAAAATTACTGATATGTGTTACTAATTACTTTATTTATGACAAGCGTATGTAACCCGGCATCGCTCGGGTTTAATTAAATAGAAAACCTTGCAAATACATTTACGTGGATAAAAGAAGTAAAAAGCTCCTCCCAATGAGAAAACTTAATTTTTGACTCCCTACATGCCCATAGCTTAGTAACAATAAATAGGTAGGTACCTACATCATAAAAAGCATTGCAAATCTCTAAATGAAAAATCTTGAAGTTTGATACCTCACATGCCCATATTTAGGTAAAAAAAATAGGTAGGTACCTACATCGAAAAAAGTGCTGAAAAACTCTTCCCAATGAAAAATCATGAAGTTTGATACCTCACATGCCCATACTTAGGTAAAAAAAATAGGTAGGTACCTACATCGAAAAAAGTGCTGAAAAACTCTTCCCAATGAAAAATCATGAAGTTTGATACCTCACATGCCCATACTTAGGTAAAAAAAATAGGTAGGTACCTACATCGAAAAAAGTGCTGAAAAACTCTTCCCAATGAAAAATCATGAAGTTTGATACCTCACATGCCCATATTTAGTTAAAAAAAATAGGTAGGTGCCAACATCGAAAAAAGTGCTAAAAACCTATTCCCATTGAAAAATCTTGAAGTTTGACACCTCAGATGTTCACATTTATGTAAAAAAATAATAAGTAGGCACCTACATGGAAAAAAAAATACTAACAACCTCGTCCCGATGAAAAAGCTTGAAGTTAAGAAATTCCACATATTGGTAGGTACCTACATGGAAAAAGTGCTAAAAACCTCTTCCAAATGAAAAATATGTGAGCTCGACACCTCGAAAGCTCATATTTTATTTAGAAAAATAGGCGGGTACCTACGTGCAAAAACTACTAAAAACCTCATCTTAATGTAAAAACTCGAAGATTGTCATCCCAAATTTCTATAAGAAAAAAAGGGTAAACATCCCTTTTCGTGAAAAAATTGTAGTCACATTAATGTTAAAATATTATAATTGTCCACATTCGAATTTGTATTTTTGGTTTGCAGTGCATAAACGGGTATTTGCTATGAAATTAAAAAAAGTCAAGAATAAATTGTCATATAAGTATTTACTCTTTATTCCCAAAAAACCTTAAAAATGGATTATCTGCATCCTTCAATATTTCAGAATATTTTACTATCAAATATTTCATAATTTATGTAAAAAATATTAGGTGAAAATAAATAGGTTCCCACTCATTGAAAATCATTTAACATTGTTTATGGATTTTATAGGTAAAACTATTATTATTCTACAGTATAGTTTTCTATGGTTTCATAATGTCTTCCATTATGAAAATAGCCCAATATGTCAAAAATATGCAATTTTTATTCACGTAATTCAAGAGCTTTTCTCATTAGCAAACACGATATTTTATTACGAAAATAAACCCTAAATATTTAGTTTCAGAATTGTTGTATTAATTGTTACATCCATTTTGATATTAATTCAATACAATGAAAAATGTATGACTGTGAATATTGCTATTTACTAAATCTTGCATTAATTTTACATACATTTTGTTGCTAATTTTGTGACATGGTCGCATTAAAATTAAAATATCTTTATCAATACGTAAGATATTTAAAATGTTTTTAGCCTTAAACCTGCCCAGAAGATGAGACCTTGTATAGAGTGTATTATTTTACTTCGGTCTTTCCTAATTTCTGAGTCCATTAAGGACATACGTACATACATACATACATACATACATACATACATACGAACGGACTCAAATATTTATGTGTGGATTCTAAAGAATAAAAAAAATATGTGCAAGTTCCCTATTGAAAATAGGTTAAATAGTTTTTTCTCATTAAATAAATATTCAATATATTATATTATAAAGGGAACCGTCTATTTTTTTTAGTACAGTTGATTATAAGCATTACCAATAAAATCAATATTTTCGAAAATTTCGACTTGTTTAGTAATGGAACTGGACGATCGTTATTATATTATTCAGATGTTAATTTACACAAATTCATGTTTTTTATTTGGTTTTTGATGACTTTTTATCACATATACACGAAAGCGTTAACTTAAAATTTTTGTCTAACACAGCCATTGTTTTATTTATTTATTTTATTTATTTATTTTATTCTTTACTGTACATTGGTTACAATATTACATAGTGAAATAGTGGCATAAAAATAACAATTATAAATTCAATGTACAGAGGGCGAGTTTATCGCTAAAATGCGATGTCTTCCAACTAACCCTTATTTCTAATTTTTATCGCCCTTGATGTCCTTTCATGAGCGCCGTTTACTCATAACATGACCTCAAGGGCGCCATTTTATGCAGGTATCTATCGTCCTAATAAAATTATGCCTTATATTAAAAATGTATTCGGTGTGCTAACAATGTTTAAAAAAAACTTGCATATTGATAATAATGTTCTCAAGAGGTTTATTTTATTTTTTGATTTGCTTATTGTTTGATTGCTGAGTTTAAGAATTATGTATGTACCTTTTTATGTAGATATATATATATATATATATATTTGTAGAGAAAACCAAATATACAATAAAAATATTTTATTGTAGGTAAAGGCTATTATCATTGTGCTAGATTTTATTACAAAACAGAATTGTAAATCATCAACCTTCTTATCTGCAACGTCTCAAGTTTGTGTAGTTTGACAAAAAATTACAATGCGTCTTAGTAAAATATATAGCCCTTATTTGAATAAGTGTAGCCACAAACTATATTACTGAAAAATTTCTTGCATTAAATTTAATAATCTGAAAATATTTGTGATTCGTAAAAAAAACTACTCGTTGATACATTACAAACGTGAACAAGTAAATAGGAAATATTATTTTAAAAAGAAAAAATTCTAGAATATGTTTTATTTTCTCTGCTTCTTAGTATTGTAAATCATTGATCTGTTGCTCTTGAAGTTATTCCTTCTAATGATGCTGATTTTCAACAATCCTACTTCCGTCTTTTTGGTGGTCTTCCTTGTGAACATAAGCCACCTATGGTCTCTCTAGAATTAACTCCTTTTCCTACTCCATCGCACGATGTTCTCCTTGTTACATATTCTTTTAATGTCAGTGATTCATATCATGTCTTTGTGAGATTTAACATCAATAAGATTAGAGGTTTTTGTTTCCTATGTATTCCAATTCCAAAACTCCTGGATCCTAATGTATGCATATGTTCTTGTTTCAACGTTATAGGTTATATATGCCTAATATATGTTTAGATAGAATATTCTTAAGTATCTAAATAAAATTCAAGGAATTACATACACCAGTTTTACTTAATCTATTTGTTAAGAGTTTTGTTCTGTTATGTTAATGTCAAACTAAATCTAATACAGAGATGGTGCTAAAACAACATAGCTGAACATTTTCAATACCTCCGCAGTTTCCAAGATCCTTAAGAGAAGTAAGAGTTTATGGAGTAAGAGAAAATTTAAAAGTAAAAATAATCATTGTTTTTTTCAGTACTTCAACGTCCACTTCTTGCTTCAATTAAGATTCAACGATCCAAGATTAAACTACTCGACTCTGTCTCCAAGACGAAGAGTGATAATTGGAGAAGAGTTATTATTTTCTGCCATCTGGACTCCACACGTCTTCCTCTCCAATGAGCAAAAATCCATGATCATGGGTACAGATAAGAAGGATGTCCTCTTGTCCATCAATCCTGAAGGAACAGTTTTGTTCAGCAGGAGATTCCAGGCGACTGTCTATTGCTGGATGAACTTACAAAAGTTCCCCTTTGATGAACAAGTCTGCTCAATCAATTTTGAAAGCTGTAAGTGTTTTTATTTTATTTAAATAGGTACCTTAAGCTTTAAACTCGTTTCAAATGTTTTTTCGTATAAATTTTTTTTTCTCCATAAAAAATTGACGATTTTTTTTACAAAATAACTGAAGGCAATACTTTGTTAATTATAACTAAAATATATATCAACATATCGATGTAATTTAACAATCAAATCGGCTCACGCAGTGTATGATGATCTGAAACATCATATTCTTGCTCTCTTCTATGCATATTTAAATGTGTAATAAAAAAAGAGATGAAATAAAGTAGAGAAAAAAGAGGTCAATACCCAGTTGAGCACGGACACGAGCTCAAGAAAGAAAGATTGTGTTTTCAAAAAGTATTCACATAGATTTTTGTCTGTAAGATTTTAAATCAAAACGGTATGGTATTGGGAAACACTTCGCTATTATATAATAGACGTTTATTTTTCTTATCAAATTCAACTCTTTTTATTCTATATATTGAATAAATAAATAAATTATATTGAAGTCGATTAGTTATTTTTTCTACGTACATAGTCAAATGATAATAAGTCACACGGTCTTATGAGGAATAATATAGTTTTATTGACTTTCTTACTGTCGTAATAGGAGTTTTGTAAATAATCAGCCACCACTATGGTACATGTGAATTTTATCTCAAATTATCATTATGCAAACACGCGCATTTTCCGGTTCCAGCATACTGAACATTCATGTAAATATCAAGTTTCATTTCGTGAAAAACATCTAGCATTTTTTTGAGAATAACTGTTAAAACTAATTTATACAAAACCATGAGTTAGGTACAGAACTATAGAATGACCCCGAATTTTTCAAAACACATTCTTTTTTAAGAGATCTAGGTATTTGATACGAAGAGAAATCAATAATTTGATTTTTATTTTGAATATTATTAATCCTTCATTACCTAATTGTATGTTATATTTTTATGCAGCAATCCTCGATACAGGGCAACCTAGTGAGGCTGCTGCAACATAATTGTAGACGTATTGGTGATGTATTGTCTCTGCTTTTGTATGTATGTATATTGATTGAGTAAAGTATTATTGATATAAAGAGAAATCAATTTGATATGAAGTGGTCTGTATTAGTGATGTAACGAGTGTGTAATTTTGGATATTCGCGAATGCGAATGCGAATATGACATTTGACACCAGCAACCTTAGTTGCTGTTTTGAGGTATTGTTTATGATTGAATAAATTGAAATTGAATAAATTGAAAAAAAAAAAAAATTAATTGAATATTTGTTGCCGACATTCGCGAATGCGATTAGAATAACATTAAGAGTTCATTTTATGCTCTCGAGAGGAACATTGAAGGGTGTTCAGATAGGATTGGATATTTTTCTCTTCATTCATATGAGCATCGTGATCTTAAGATATATTGTTAATCTAATACTGAATTTTGATTTCCAGGGATGTACAATGCAAATGAAGTTCTACTGTTTTGGGAAACAGACTCTCCGGTGACACTTGCTCCTGAATTGCATCTTTCAGAGTTTTCAGTTACGGAACAGTGGGTCAATGAATCATTAGTGCAAGCTAATTGGAATAACCCTAGACATGGTGGATTCAGTAAGTTATTATCTCAAAATGATATTGAATATGTCACTATTTATTAATCTTATATCCCTTCATTTTAATCTTTAAATATTTAGTTTGTTTGACGAAAACATTAGAGTTTTAAAAAACTATACTGTGAAAATTTTAGCAATGTGTTTTTTTTACATAAATTAAAAATAATTTGTAATAGAAAATTTAACTAAGTAAATTCAGGAACACATATACCTACTGCCAATTTGATGCAGTTGTAATAGATATTGCAAGATATTATATCTTTTTTTCTATTATAGGCTCATGAAATTGCTGAGGTTAAGTTTATCGGAAAACAATTTACAGTCAAATGTAAATTTATTTTTTGAATATATTTTTTATTTTATAGTTGGCAACTACAGTTCTTTGATCTTCCACTTCCGTATCCACAGAGAGATTGGATATTACATGTTAGAATACTTCATTCCGTCTCAGATGATTGTCGCCTGTTCTTGGGTCTCATTCTGGCTGCATCCAGATGCTGCGCCTCCTAGAGTTACTCTTGGTAAGACCACTGCTTGACAAAGTACTTTTTTTTATAATGCTTAAGTTACAATTACAATTTGTTTAATATTATCGCAATGAAACGGTTTTTAGTTCGTGATCCCTAAGCCTAAAAGTAAGAACATACTCATTTTTTGAGATCAGCAGGGTTGCTTCATTCTTCTTTCTTTTTTTCCGGCAAGGCACCCGACATCGTGTGAATTATGAAAGTAGGGTTGCTTTTGACACGATCTTAATCTTGTCTTTATCTTACATCTACGATGCGCGAAGTGACTATATGGTAAAATAATCGTGCGATAAATTCCACATAACGAGTCCGATACATAGAAAATGTCATTCAGCTTTTTGGTTTTTTTTTGGTCTTCTTTAAAATCTTGATAAATGCAAAGAGAAAGCTTTTTAAATCACCAATGATATTTAATATCGGTATTTTAAAGACTTTAACAGCAAATTCTTATGGAAACACATCGAAAGCTATCATATCTAGTAGGATTTAGTGTATTATGATAATTGCGTTTCCCTACAATTTTTTATTCGGTCAATTGTGCATATTTTGATATTTCTTAAGAACAAAATACACAAGCAAAGGGAAAACTTTAGATCATAAAATAATTACGTACATTGAATGAGTCATTTAATCTGGTCATCAAATAAACTTATCTTAAATCGTGATTATAATTATAATAATGATATGACTCACAGCAATAACTATTAAATATTTTTTTCTTTCTAGGAACCAGCACTATGTTGTCATTCATAACCTTAGCCGCAAACCAAGGCAAAACCATAACCAAAGTATCATACATCAAAGTTAGTGAAGTTTGGTTCCTTGGTTGTACTGGATTCATCTTTGGATCACTTGTGGAATTCGCATTTGTGAACATCATTTGGAGAAGAAAGTAAGTTCATCTTTTATTTATTAATTTAAGAAAAAATCATGAGATTTCCTGCTAAAAAATTAATCATATTTTGACAATTTTCAGAAAAGTTGTTGTACTCAAGGAAGTAAACAGCAAAAACATTTTGAAGGGTACCCTGACTCCACGTCTCGCCAGAAAAGAATTTGCGGAAAGTCAAAACAATCAATCAATTACTACAAGTTTGGATAGTGGATTGGATAGAAATCCAAGACCTCCCGCGAACAATAATTCAAACAATTTCCTCTCTGTGCATGTGAGTCGCACAAAATATTAATATTTTATTTTCTAAAGCATTTCATAGTGTTAAAGAAGATACTTATTTAATGACAAAAAGATACAAATGAGCTCAGTTATTAGGTAAAAGGTTACAATTTTAGCTAACCAATGTTTTGGGTTTATTTTACTACTCGTATCTTAAGATTACGCATTTTAACTCAATAAATTAGTAACCAAATTTATACAGTATATAAATTAATAATTATTTTACAGGGTTCCACACCAGCTATCAATATTCCATCCATTTCAACAGATGACATCACCGAAGAAAACAACCAAGAAGGAAATGCTCAGGGACATTCATGGACCACCATGACCCCGCAACAAATTTCAAACTGGATCGACAAGAAATCTAGATTAGGTTTTCCCATTGCTTTCCTAATTTTCAATGTTGTATTCTTCTCATTCGTATATGTAGTTTAAAGGTATATAAAGATATTTATGTGTGGTTCAAAAATAATAAAGAACTTGCCACCACAACGTAAAAAAGTGTCACATGAAAGGGTCTTATCTTCGTACCTTGTGGAACTCCGGAATATTTATTTTAATTTTTACTTTTGATGATAGTAATAATGAATTATTTACAGAAGTAATATTTCAATTCGAATGTTGGAGATAAAAAATACTTTGTTATTTAACATTTTGCTTTTTGTTTAAGTGTAGAAATCGTTGTTAAAATATTTTCATTTAGCAATTGCAGGACATTTTAGAAGTGTAAATTTTATTCATTTGAGCGTATAGTTAGAACTATAATATTTAGATTCTAGATCCATTCGTTTTCTCAAGTGCCATATTTCAATACATTATTAAATAGTAGACTATAAAATGAGTGATAAAATATTTAATGCAAAGAAGATTATTTTTATATACACATTTCTTGACGTCATTGCAATTAGACAGCGAAAGACATGTTTGAAATAAGATATAATTTTTACAAATACGATCATTACAATCATGCAGTTAGGCCACTTATTGTTATCCCATTTGTAGGAGATGCTATAATATCAAAAATAGTATAGCTAGATAAACCTTTTTAAATATTTTGTTGTGCATAGATGAATTTAAGTTTAATTAGGATAAATAAAAAAATAATTAAGTAGGTTGATAATAAAATTTAATCATAGCCATGTTGGTCCATATAATAATTCTGTATTATTGCATTTCCTATTTATTTGTAGATTTATATTTAAAAAAATCATATCATACTTTAATTTACTATATTCTCTGATCACTCGTAAGCCAGTTGATAGCCTACAAACATAGAATAAATTTCAGTGGCCTACAAACATAGAATAAATTTCAGTGGCCTACAAACATAGAATAAATTTCAGTGGCCTACAAACATAGAATAAATTTCTACTATAATTGCATAATATTAGATGTATAAATGATTTTAACATAACGTTTACTAAATATTTAGGTATCAAATAAGTTGTGTTTTTTGTATAAAGATATAAAGAAATTGTAAATAAGATGAATTTGTTATTTTAGCGTTAACTTATTAAGTACCTACATTCCAACTCATTTGATTATTATTAGTCAATATATTATAATTTTAGTTTTCATTATTTTATCTGTTTATACTAAAAAAAAAATTTTCACCATTGTTGACACATTGTATAAGCTTTCAGCTTTAATAATAATTATGTATTATTCTTTATTTATTAACTATTATTTATGATTTACTATAGTTGATAATCTTTAATTGCATATTAAATTCATCGACGATTCAATTAACTTTTGTAGAGGATTTGTATGTTATGTACATGTATGATCTAAGTATTTTACAATCGGCGTTAACAGTTGAAATGTTTTCTTCCGGGTCGAATGCCGTTGGTCTTGACGGTAACTGGGACCCGACGTTTCACCTATGTCTGAGGCGGGCATCTTCTTGTAGAAGACAACTCTCATAGATTCACTTTTGAAGACTGCATCTAAATTTGTGGTGTGCTTCTTTTTATGACGTCCGCAAGGGTTCCGTCGGCCCTCTTTCACAATGCACCGTTCCTATGACAACGACATCAGAGCGCAAGGAATGTCGTGGAAAGAGGTGACTCTGAATGGAGGAGGCTGGTTTCTGCCCTGTGCTCCCGGGAGGAGCGTTGAGGGCGATGATTGATTGATTGATTTCTTTTTATGGAAGACGACTCTCACAATCTCAACTCTGAATATTCCCGCCTCAAATATATGGGAAAAGTTAAGTACCTAACTTTGTAAGGTTATTTTTACACATTGTGACACTGATTCTTAGTCTGATGTGGGTTTTCCACGGTGTTTATGGCGGAGGTTTGCCAACTCGAATACGCTCACACATCTGAATACGTGTTAAGTAAAAAAAAATGAAACCCTACCTTCAAATGCTCAAATTTAATCGTTAATTTTTTAATGTTTATATTTATATGTATAATACAATGATACATACAAGTTATCCTGAAAATATTATTTATTATTGGTTTTGAGAGGAAAATCAGTATATTTATTACAATATTATGTAGTTAGTCCGCTGGCTACCTCACTTGTGGGATATGACGTGATGGTATAGCAGTAGTAGCAGTATTAAATATTTTATTGTCATTTTGTATGTAAGCATTCATTAATTATAATTAGGGAATGCAATCTCGACTCGAGATTGACGAATCAAGATCTCGTCTCAAAATTTGAATTCGAGATTGAGTCATTCGAGATCTCGTCAAATAATTCGACGAGATTTCGCGAGATCTCGATTTGATCGAGATTAGACTACTTTTTGAAAATAATACCTTATTATTTGTTCAAAAATTATTGTTAAATTAAATAAAAACTACCTACCTATGTGACTGTTACAATTTTAGAAAAATCAACTTTTATTAAAGAAAAGGTAAGTCTTTAGTCTCCATTTTTTAGTGCACTAAATCCTAGCATGCTGAGTTTGTAAAGGCAGATATGCGTTTACACTATACAAACTCAGTAAGCTACAACATTTAGTGCACTGAAATTTGGGGAATGTAATGGGCACATTGGAAGAGATATTGTTATTGAATGTTATTGTTTTGTAAATAACTTCTCAGGAAGTATAATAGTGTGTTCAAGGTGTCATCAACTAAGCAGCACCTAATATCTGTAGCAATATATCTGGCGGCCAAGAAATTTCGGCTCACATTCAAATGTTTGGGGTCAATTTTATGAATGTACTTTAAGTGCATATTTAAGCCTGTTGTTTAACTATCTAATGTTTTAATAGTAATAGCTCAGATCAGTCAGTTGCACATCGATGAAGACCTACATTTTTTATGAGCGCTCAATCTCGATCTCGATTGTGATCTCGATCAATTCGGTCGAGATCTCGAACTATATTTAAAAAACGATATTACCTAGCTCCGAGATTCAATCTCGAAAAATTACTCGAGATCTCGCGAGATCGAGATTGCATTCCCTAATTATAATATGTTTTTAAATGTATTGTAAAATAATAATTTAATTTATTAGTCACTTACTGTGAGATTAGTTAAATTATAAGAAATATTTTTGTGTAAGTAGATAGTACAACAAACTGTTTCATTGTATTAAGTGTGTAATAAATAAGTAAATATTTTATATATTTTTATTTCTTCCTATCCAAAAAAATTATAAGAATCAGAAGGGTTATTATTGAAACCTACTTATTCGATACTAATGCTCATTGGACTTAGGGCCAACATTATAAAAGTCCGTTAGCTCAAGTCACTTTAATATGGTCCAAAATTTGATATAACTACTCGTTTTTCATCATTAAAAACATCCGTTGATATTATTTCAGTAAAATGCTACCATCGGCTTTAACTGGCCGACCGACCAGGGATTAGTTTTGACGACTAGCATTGCTGTCTCACTATTTGCCTGAAGAGAGAAAGAAATAACAATAGATGAATCTACGCACGTGTTTTGTTAGGATATATATTATTCTCATAGCACCGCTGTCATTTACTCATTTGTTTTGTGTAAATTATGAGATTGTTGGGTGAAGTTTTTATGAATGGGGAGCAGGTAGATAAAAGGGATAGGCAGGATCTTATGTGACCACCGGTTGAAAACAATGGGTACAGTAGGCAAAAATATTTCTTTTTAACGAATTGTCAAAATAGTTTTATAATGAAGTATCTAGTAGAATGTACGAACAGATCGCCATCCGTTCGAAAAGTGTCGACATACTTACGAATATTGGGTTCCTCGTTTATAATTTCGGCCCTTAAAATCGCAAAAAAGACCATGACTGAATTATTATTATTATTATTCATATCTCATCTATTTAACAAAACAATCTTAGATTCTACATTTTGAACACAATATAAGATTAACAATAAAATTTAAATATAACATTAAATAACAAAAACAATAATATATTAAAATAAATTTTTATTCAAAATGTAGAACCCCAACATCATTCGAGTTGATTCTTCCATGATGTCCTATAAAAATAGTGCAATCATGGAAGATCACTTACAGAGCTACAGGAACAAAAAACTTCTTACTATCCTGGTGGACGATAGATGTACGGCCTTCTGCATGCTGTATTTGAGCCTGTCATCTACTACCATTAATTATTATTATTATTTTTCTTGACACTTTCTTTTTCTTATTCGAACTTATTCCGATACTAGTTTAACGGCTGGTTAACAACAATTTGAATTTTTGTCGTATTGTCTATAGTTTCAGCAAATTTCATATTTTTGCGAATAATATTTATTTTTCACGAAATATTTTTGAACAAATATGTAAAATATTTAAATTGACAATAAATGACGAATATTTCAAGAATACCAATTTAGTATTAAATTAAGACGCATTAACCGATTTTAAGTCACGAAAAGCTTTCAAAAGTATTCGCAACGAAATAGCGCCACTACTAAATTTCAAGAATACCAATTTAAGAAAAGTATCACAAAAATTATTATGTAATACTTAAAAAAGCGCCAAGAATAACCCTGCAGAGTATGCATCTCCAAGCATTTCGGGTAATCAAGAGAGATAATCTGGTGTTCTCACTTTGGCGAATATCGCCAGGCACCAAAATATCGCCAGCCATTTGAGCCGTGTGAACAAAATGACAGCTAGTCTGAAACGATAAAAACCAGTAGAAACGATATCGTCTCGAGTTGACCACCTTCCAACATTTTCGGCCGATTGAACGATTCGCGCAAGCGCAGATGTGCGCGGCGTTCATATATATGGTAAAAACTTTATAACCTATAGGTAAATTTTATAAATGTTTCCCGCTTCGTGACAGCTGTTATCTTTGTTGTTGGTTTGTGGCGTTTGTTTCCTTAATTAAAAGGCGCCTGTTAACCTCTACTATAACATTTTCGACTAAAAATAAACACTTCGCGATCTCAATCTCGACGCCATTTTGAAAACAGTGTCAAAATCAAAGCGCATCTGACAGATCGTTTCTATATCGGTGGACTGTGTGAACAGGTGTGACGATCAATGGGCGTACGGCGAATTTTGTTTTTTCGCCTGGCGTTATATTTTGAAATTCGCCTGGCGATATTCGCCAAATGTGAACACCCCATAACAGTATGATCATTGAATCGCACTACTGCCAAATTAATGCAGGTTTTACCGTAACTGAGGGGTTCACATGCAAAAGCACATAGATCCTAGAATATTGAAACTGAGGAAACACCACTTTTTTCTACTTGATTTTTTTTTTAATACTAAATAGGTTTTTAAAATTTATCGATTTACTCGAAAACAGGGGTGGATTTTCCATTCATTGATTAAACTTAAGTGTAGCTTTTGAAAACAAGAACATTTCTGTGTTCAAAATTATGCTTCACTTCTCACAGGAACGTCATCACAGCATATTCCATATGAACCCTACACTAACAGCATGTAAACAACATGTTAAACATCCTCTTCATGCCAACAAAAGCTTAAGACACTCAGGATAGATGGCATACCTTATCGCTGAATTAAAGATGTTGAATGTATTACAAGGGATGTTTTACAATTATCTGAATTTTACTGGCTATATATATATATATATATACCTATATATATATATATATAATCGTATGGCATGTCAGGCGCTATAAATCATAAAAATCACTAAAAACAAAAATCATAAGATAATTGTAAAAAAAAATGTCAGAAAGATAAAATTGTAAAATAAAATACAATCGCAAAATATTTAAAATTTATAAAATGACTCTTATATCCCTCAGCCAATGCTCAATGTCGCCAGCACTCTTTAACTGCTATATACAGCGAGCTATTGATGAACTCAGAGAAGAAATGAAGAACTGGACAGGAGTAAAAATAAATGGGAAAAAAGTCAACATGATTAGATATGCTGACGACATAGCACTGCTCGCAGCCTCCGAGATGGAGCTGAACGAAGCCTTAGGGAAAATGGAAAGTATACTGTTGTCAAAGTACAACATGAAAATAAATAAAGATAAAACAAAATGTATGGTCGTTGGAAGGGAGGAAGCGATTGCGAACATTGCCATAAATGGAGTGAGCATCAAACAAGTAAGAGAATTCGTGTACTTGGGCAGCAGAATAAACCAGGACGGACGCTCCAAATCAGAAATTGTGAGCAGAATAAACCAGGCACGAATTGCCTTTAACAAAAAATCCAAAATATTAGAATCCCCTAATATTGATCTAAGCGTGAGGAAGAATCTCACTAAAGCCTTTGTGTGGAGCATTTTGTTATATGGGTGCGAGACGTGGACCATCAGCAAGAGGGAAAGCGGACAGTTAGCGGCATTTGAAATGTGGTGCTATAGACGCATGCTGATGATTCATTGGTCGGAACACGTCGAAAACGAAGAAGTGTTAACCAGGGTTGGCGAAAAAAGGCAACTCCTCAAAAGAATCTGCCAACAACGAGCTAATTGGATTGGCCACAACATCAGGCACCCAGGACTGCTCATCGCAATCGCAGAGGGCAGGACCGAAGGCACAAATGGCAGAGGTCGACCGAGAGACGCCTATATGGACCAACTGAAGAGGGACATGAGCTGTGGCTCATATATGGAGTTGAAGAGACTAGCTGAGAATAGGGAGGAGTGGAGAAATAAGTCAAAACTCGTTGCAGACCAATCCAATGGATTGTAACTCATTATATATATCCCTCAGCCAAATTAAATACTGGCTATTAAAGACTTACAGAAAATAGAAGCAACCTTATTTTTTCAAAGCAATGAACACATTTCTTCCCCCCCCCCCCCTCCCCCCTCTCCCTTGTCCTCACCAGGAGTGCACAGATATCAATTTTTTGCACATGTATCACATACGTTTAATTTGTTTTTATTACAGTATTTTATTTTATCTTCTGTATGTATTATTATTATTTATTGTATGTATGTATTATTTATGTAGGTATATGTATAAATTATTTATCTATATATTTAAAACTTTTTCTCTTTGGGTTCCTGTATTTATTTTTTATTATTTTTATTATTATTTGGGTAGGCATAGACCTATTTTTTTTTATTTTTTATGTTAATGTTTAGGGTTGACTGGAAGACGTTGCCTAGCAACAAGTCCGCCTTTTGGCCTAATTTTGTTAATTGTCACGTTTTGTAATTTTATTGTTTATGTATTTGTGTAAAATTATGGTCAATAAAGATTTATTTATTTATTTATTTAACACATGTCTTTCACAAGACACTACAAAACTTAGGACCAAAATGAAAGCCGCCCTTTTTACCAGCGCCCTTAAGATGATCAAAGGATCGTAAAATGGCGCCAAAGAAACAAATTTTGCCACATCATCATCCTTCACAATCCAATATTGTTCTATTATTGCTATTACTCAACACATTTTTAAATAAAAGTATAACTATGAATACCATAGAGAGAAGGTCTTTATTTATTTATTTACACATCGATAACCATACATATAACTTCTTCGAAATACAAAATACAGGCTAGAACGATATTGTTATGGATTAAAACACACGTCGTGGAGAAAGGCGTTAATCCGTAATCCAATAATTCAAATAGTGTTTCGTACCTTTGAAGGCATTTTGAAATAACCCGTTTTTTTATTTTACGCAAACGGATTCTTTTAATAATAACAATATGTCTCAATCGTATTAGTTTAATTCTTTGTTGCCCACTATTATAAATTTAAATCGATTATTTTTAAATCTTTGATCCAGAGGCGGTTTTAGCAGAAATAGTTTTATTACAATAATACAAGTTCCGAAAATTAATGAACTCGTGAGTGTAATAATCACGACCCTATGTCATATAATTTTTATGAGTTATTTTTTTTGCAATCAGACGTTCAAATTTTTTATTTTTTGTGTTTGATTGATAATAGTCTCCCCGTGGAATCGTCGGTGTACCCCATGGAAACCTCATCAGACTTTTCTAGTATCCTGTAGAAGGCGAGTGTTCGTAAAAATAAAGACATGTTACATCTTAAATTCAACGATAAGGTTCGCTATCCACTCTGAATGTATTATTTTTTATTGACACGGAGAAAACAACTTGTATTTTTATTGAATGCAGTTGGTCTGCTAGCTACCCCATTCGTGGGATATGCCGTGATTGTGTAGTAATGTATCCATGTAATCAAAATAGGTCAAATTCATGAAATTCAGTAGGAAGTTTTTTTTATAATATAATTATACAGACACAAGTCAATTGAAATCTCTAGTTACTTTATTTCACTAAAATTTAATCTGTCCATTTTTGAAACTAAGTCAATGAATTCACACCTTTGATCGTGAAGGTACAAGCAGAGAACTGGCTCTGGTTAGATCGTATCAGATCGATCTCGGATAACTTTACAAATCAGTGGACAATTTAAATAAAAGACATAGTACCAAACTTGTGCATTTCTATTGAATAATAATAAATATGTATGTGAAATACCAAGTAACTAGGGATACTTCACGATTTAGATTCTAGATAATATATTTTGAATAGGGTTGCCAGATGACCGATTTTGGACCGAACAGTTTTGTGTTTTTATCGTCTGTCTGGACGAAATTATTTTGGCAAACTGGACATAAAACGTCATTAGTCAAGCATGAGATATATTTAAAAAAAAAAGAAGATATATCTGGGTTTGTTATAAACCCAAATACAACCTTATACACCTTTCACACTAAGCTAAAAGCTTGTGCCGTGAAATGGGAGTTTGCCGGCACCTGGTATCCGGCCTTAGAACCTGTCCGCACTGCAATATTTCACATCACGATTTTTTTTTCACAATTCTGTAACACATTGAATCCTACGAGAGTATCCGCATTGGCGGTAAAAAATCGCGAATCTACCGATTTTTTTTTCAACATACATGGCAACCCTAATTGTGAATAGAATATTCTGATTTTTATCTATGGATGATTTCTCATTCCTGTGTTGAATTAATAATTACACATGAATCAAATTAAATTTAAAAAGTGTGTATGTTTGTAAACCGTAATATCTCTCGGTATTTATATTTTTAATATTTTTAAGAAGTATTTTTTTGATAATTCAATTCCGAAGTGATTCATTCCTTTATCAACTAAATCAAAGCGTTAGGAATGTCTTAAAAAAATTAAATCGCTATTAAAAATTAAATTAGATAATATTAAATCGCTACGAATGGAGGAACATCATTTGTTCCTTAGAGGAATGTTTCCGGGCAAACAAGAAAAAAATATGAATATAATATTATTTTATTATTGTAGTATTATTCAATTACTCCCCCTCCCCCCCCTTTATAACTAATTACCTCATGAAGTATCCCGTAAAGAAAAAGACAGGTATTCGTTTACCTCAAAAATGAGAATCTTGGTCTCTTACTGGATAGAGAGCTTTCTTGGCGTCAACACGTTAATAATGTTAGGAGGAGATTCTTTTGCAGCATGCATAATCTGAGGAGATTGCAAAGGTTCTTACCCATGAAAATTAAAACTCTTTTGGTCCAGTCTCTTCTACTTCCAATCCTTGATTATGCCGATTGTGCCTACGTTGGTTGTAACTTGGAATTACTCACTAAACTGGAAAGGTTACAAAATACTGGCATTCGTTTCATCTTTGATCTAAAAATATCTGATCGCATAACAAGATTAAGGAATAAACTGAAATGGCTTACCGTGCGCCAAAGACGAGATCTCCATGTCTTATCACTGGTTTATAATTGTTTATACTCTATGTCTTCACCTTACTATCTCAAGGAAATGTTTGAGTATCTTTCGAGCTATGGCTTGCCCTTACGATCCAATAGCGAGCGTCTTCTGGCGATACCAGCTCATAGCTCAAACTTTTTTACAAACTCTTTTTCTGTTCATGGTGCTCGCTGTTGGAATAGTTTGCCTTCCAGGATAAGCTTGCTCCCCACTCTTCAAGCTTTCAAGCGGGCGGTCAAGGACCATTTTATCACACAAAATATGGCTTCTGTATCCTAGTCCCTTTTCCTACATATTCTTCTCCTTTTTTACCTCCTCTTTCCTTTCTTTAAGATTTTCTTTATGTTTAAGTTTCATGAAATTGGGTTAGTTGGAACAAATCGCGCCTCTGCGATAAACTCGCCCTCTGTTTATTGATTGTATGGTTGTCTTTGTTCTAGATGTATTTTTGTGTGAATTTGCTTGTTATCAATGTACAGTAAAGAATAAATAAATAAAATAAATTAACAATTAACATCAACAATACAGCGATGAGATGAGACATGGCACACATCTTAAATGTCTTATTTTTATTGGCAAAGAGAGGACAATCTGCATGTTTACAACTTGCAGTAAGTCCGCTGGCTATCCCATTTGTGGGATATTCTGTGATGCTATAGATAGACAGAGAGAGTGTTGTTTAGTTTTGCTAAAACTTTTAGGCAGGAATAGTTTTTTATACCTAATTAATAATTTTCAACATTGTCGTCGATCGCTCTTTAACAACCTCTCGGGAACACAAGGCGAGTACGATTTTCTACCATTCTGCTCAAATCTGTTAGTTAAAAAGTTAAGAATATCACCACGACATTTTAATTTTACGATGTTTTAATATTATTGCACTAGAAACGGTGTATTGTGAAAAATGCCTTTGATTAGGCTTTAGGCCAGTGGTTCTTAACCTTTTTGGGGGTACCGAACCCCACCAGTTACATATGCATTCACCGAACCACTCCTAATTTGAAAAATAAAATAAAATTAGATTTTTCAAATTCAAAACATGGTATATATTTATATATAAGTGTACAAAATGAAAAAAATATATAAAAAAATATCAAAACATTAAATTTTAATGGTTAAATCAAAACATGAAACATATAAATTAATATTTACTTCAAATCAGTGTGATTTCTGCTGTTGTCTTTCAGAAATCAATTCAGAAATTCGCGGCTTTATCTTGGCAAGTGCCACTCTCATGTCATTTTCACAACAAAGTCTATTCCTCTTCTTCGTTTTTATATCCAACATCTTCGAAAAGGATTGCTCGCAAAGATATGTTGTAACAAACGGTATAAAAATCTCTTTCTTAACAATAACAGGATATGTTTCCATTTGTTGACACCAAAACGTTGAGAGCGATGTTCTCTGAAGAGTTGCTGTTGAACCTGGCTCTGCTGATTTCACCATTTTGCAACTCGCAAAACTATCTTGCCTTTAAAATGATTTTCACCGAACCCCCAAGACTGAATCACCGAACCCCTGGGGTTCGATGAACCCAGGTTAAGAACCACTGCTTTAGGCAATAAAACAGACACTATCGGATATTTTCAAAATATGACCCGCCAAGGATTTAATATAGATAACTACATGAGTATGCATTTTATGTAGTCGGCCGATGTGGCACAGAGGTAACGCTCTTGCCATTGAGTCACGAGTCACGAGTTCTCGGGATCGATTCCCGGCCAGGGCGAAAAGGAAAATGGACTTTTTAAATTGTTCTCGGTCGATGCACTGTACAAATATGTGTATCGTTATTTTAGAACCCATAATACAAGATTCATATTATCTTGTTTTAGAACTGGCTCGACCTGTATGAATTTTCCATACATACATATTTGTTATTGGATGTGTAACTATGGGAAATGCCCTAATGAAAAAAACGAAGACAGATAGACATAGTAGTAGGTATGACATCTTTCGAGGTTATTTACTTCACATAAAATATAACTAAGTTTTTTTTTTATTAACGTTTTACTTGAACAACTTGTAGGTACATAAATAACATAATAATATATAGTAAAAACATATTGTAATTGAGTAGGTACCTATATACACTAACACATAAATCACTTCGCTAAAACATTTCATAAAGATCGCATTGTCACATTGGACGTCGCAATAAACAGCCGTTAAGTAGATTAATATTCCATATTTTAAAAAAAGAATAAAAATAATAATTAACAAGCATATTTTGTAGTTATTATAATTATTATTCAGCTGGCAACATTACGCATAGTTTCAAATTTATTAATTGTTCGTCTGACGTTCCATTTCATTCAAATTCAAATTTGTGTAAATAATAAGCAAAACTTTATCACACAAAAAAAGTAATTTTGTTTTTGTTTCTTTTTTCGAGTGTTTCCTATATTTTTTACCTTGTAATTGACTAAATATATTGATTACATTGTCTATAAACGATTTTTATGCATTGAAAAAGTGAAATAAACAAAAGAATTGAAATATTTTGGATTTGTTTGTTTTTGTTAAATGTCAAATTATTCTACTGTTAATTTTTATGGTACACTTCCGAACTTTTTTAGCAAAAAATAATGATAAATTAATGACAATAATCGATTTTTTATCGAATAATTTAATTTATTGAGTAAATTTGTGTTTAAAGTTGTGAATATTGTGCAATTAACCAGTTAGTGCAAGGTTCCATCACAATTACTTACTTAACATATACCTAATCTTAAAATACATAGTTAGACAAACAAATAATTGTTCTCCAACCGTTATCATTTAAACACAATAATAATAAAAAAAATACTTGCTATACAAACACAGTGTCTTATAATAATATGGCGGATAGTGCATACTGTTTTATAATTAAGTAAATATTAGAAAACCGATAATATAAAATAATGCTGAGAAAATGATATTGATACAAGTCCAGAACGTTACTTATTGACTAAAGGTTGTGTTTATAATACAAGTAATAGAATATAAAGGAATTTTAAATTATTATTCACTCTTACTATTAAAATTGTCGTTACAGAACAAGTTTGTGAACTGTAAAAACATATAATTACAATTTGATTAGTGCCGTCGGATATCAAATGTTTTTATTTTGAATTTTTTTTAAAATTTGTTTTGTTGTTGTTATTCTTTTGTTAAATATTATGGATAAACAAGAGAAATGGATTTTGTCTCGTTTTTTATGTTTCGTATTTTGTCAACTGTTTCTGATCGCTGGAAGTCTTGGACACAACGAAACTGCGAGTACACAGTAAGTTTGTTATGTTTATTTTCTTTTAATTTTAATTTTAATTGAAGTGGTCTTACGAATAAGGGTATATATGATCAAAACATTTATAACCAATAGATAGATGATTGAACTGACACGAATTAAGCCTCCAGTAGTGCAGAAAAAATAATAGTTACATATTTTTAAAAAACGCTAAAATAAGTATATATTGAAAATTCAAAATCAAAGCTTTGATGTATAAATGACGGGTCTATACGACAATATAGACCCTTATTCGAATGACAATGAAGATCATTTTTTAAAAAGATTATATTTGTGTTTCTTGTGAAATTCTAAAATAAAATTGAATTTTCGTTTTTTCTGCAAAAGCATTACAAACGATTATGTCGGATATATGTAGAATATTATTTCGATATGTCGACATAAAAATCGACGAGGCTGGTTAGATAAATCGCTAATCCAAAGATGCTCTTCTATTGACTGTGAGATTAATAGGATCATTCCGATATGCCGGATTATCAAATGACAATACAGTGAAAGGGCTGAATCACATAATCCGATAGTTCGTATAAGATTTCATATTGATTGTCGGATTAGTATTGCCCAATAATCCGCAGAAGTCAAAATCTTATAAGAATAAATTCTAATCTCTATTGGTTCCTACTCATGCATATTATTTTCACTGGAAGGTGTATTTAATTTGTTCTTCTTCTCAACAATATTCATTACAAAGTACATTGACATATAAACATTGACTAGAAACGTGATACTACATCTCTCAGAATTCAGGTTCCAAACTTAATATTAAACGGAATAGATATTTTTTGTGAATTTACTGCTTCGCTCTCACTTATTGTTGGTATTGTACATCATATCCGCATTCATAAAACTTTATTCTCTGGTTTTCCTCTTTTCCCTTCCTTTTCTTGTTTTATTTATTTTTTATCTTATTTATATTTTCAATTGTAGATATTTATAATTTTATTAAATATCTTATTTAGTATTTATTTTTAAATATTTTTATATAAATGTATTTTCTATTTTTATTTTATTATTTTCTGCCTGCCTTATAAGCCCGCCTTTTTGTTTTTTTTTCGTAAACATATTATTATGATTGTACATATACTACATATTTTGATGGCAATAAAGCGTTATTTATTTGTTTCACAATTCTAGACCAAACCTTGTTTAAAAGATTGATATGAAAATATTTTGGACCCAAAATTTGATTGGGCCCAATACCAATTTATTTGTTTGAGTATCTAGTCTATCTTCTTCTTCTTCTTTCTGTGCCATGTCAGGTCCCCCCGACGTTGGCGATCACTCTGGCGAAAACCTCCCTGTCCTGTGCTGCTCTGAACAAGTTATCCACTGTCCGGATTCCGGTCCACTCTCTAATGTTGCGCAGCTAGGACATCTGCTTTGTGCCAACTCCCCGTCTTCCCTCTATCTTGCCCTCCAATATAAGGCGGAGGAGACGATATTTCTCTCCACGCAGCACGTGACCCAAATATTAGACCTTCCTCACTTTGATAATCGACAACAGCTCTCTCTAGTCTATAATAACATATAATACATCTATGTATAAGAATCACATAACATTACTTGAATTCATTTCTTGTTAATCTTTATATTAAATCTCAATAATATAATTCATTTCATGCCTGCGTTGGCAATAAATGTCAGTTTCTATTATATTACAAATTAATAGTTATCAAATATCCGAGATCATCAGAGAAGGTTAGGAATTCCTTATATTGCGTAAGGTTTACTGTTATTTGTTATGCATGTATGCACCTATTTGTTACAGTTATGGTAGAGAACGAATCAAAAGGTCGTGACAATTACTACTGAACCGACCTTCTTACTTATCACAACAGAGCACTGACATTTTAAGACATCAATGAAATCTCTTGTTCATAAAATACTTTTTTCAACGTCTTTTCGTTACTATATAAAAAATCGAGTAACGCCACTGGTGTAAGAAGCGTGACCCCATGAAAACCACGTGGCTTGGCCACATGGATCAAATTGTTAAGTAAGAGAAATCAGCGGACATGCATGACAAATCATGGTAATTAAAGTGTGTAAGGGTAGATCGAATTGAAATTCCATCCTTTTTGCCTACCTGACTAGAGATGTGGTGGGAAGGGATAGGAAAGAAATAGAAATGACTGAAGACCAGGTTTGCATTATGCATCAGAAAAAGTAAGAAAACCAGCAACCTGAATTGACAGGAAATTCAAAGAAAAAATTTGTAATGCCACCAATCAAATTTTGCGACCAAACACATTAGTGTACATAATTTACAGGACACTCGAAAACTTGCGGAAAAGAATGTGAGATCAATTCTTTGTCAGATGCACTACGAAATATTGTCCATATTAAATTCAGCGATGAGATTTGACACTTATCCTGAACGTCTTAATTTTTGATTGGCACGGAGAGAACATCTTGCATTTTTATTACATGTCGGTCGGTGTGGCGCGGAGGTAATGCTCTTGCCTTTGAGTCACAAAGTGAAGAATGACCTTTTTCAAATTGTCCTGGGTCTGGGTGTTACATGTATAAATGTATATAGTGCATTGTAAATATATGTGTGTATCGTCGCGTTAGTAGTGCCTATAATACAAGATTCATCTTAGTTTGGGACTAGCTCGATCTGTGTGAATTGTCTATGTATGTTATGTTAGCTTGTCTGCTGGCTACCCCACTTATGGGATATGATGTGATAGTGTACATAGTAGTAAGTAATAGTAGTAGTTTTTTTTCGATTAATAGGTATATTAATAGTCGGTAAATCTAACTTCTATGAGAGGGCTTTTGGTGTTGTTGGACCGGTTACATGGAATCGCCTAGCGATGCTATTGATAGAATCAGACTTTCACCAGCTTCAGAAGCAATTTGAAAACTGCACTCTTCACCTGTGCCCTTGACACGGTATAGAGACTGTTAAACGGCGTCAAAACAAAATTATCCATAATTATCATCATCTGCAGAAAACACAAAAACATAGGTACGAGACGGAGCTTCTTATTATAAAATGATGATTTCAAACAATCAACCATCCAATTGTAGACGACATACAAAGATGACGAGATATTTTACTGATTAACAAAATCAGAAACGCAATATTTACAACATAATTATAATACATATTTAGTGAACAGAAATAAAAGCAAAATGTGTCTAGAATTGAACAGGAACTAAAAAGGTATTATATTATTGTGTCTAAATTGCACATATTTATTACTTTGAATGACATTATTGTGGTGTATATATAACAATAATAATAATAATAATATACAAGATGCATAATATACAATACATAATTATTCTTAGGTTTATTGATAAACATTGAATACTGTGATGACCATTTTATGCAGCTCTTGAAACACAAATTAGTCATGGATAATAATTATCTATCTTAAAGGCACTATACACTCCAAATTTGAATTTTTGAAATTATCGGAATTCTATTTACTAAATACTGAATATCGAAACAAGAGCAGACACAGTACCAACTTAAAACCCACAGAACATCAGAGATGAAAACATTACGTGCTATTGCGGGCAAAAGATCATGCGGGCTATCAGAGACAGAATAAGAAATACTGAGATTAGGAACATAATTATGCAACACGAAGGACATTGTAAGATGGAGTAGAAAAAGGAGACGATTCTGGATAGACCATGTGCATTGGATGGCTGAAAACATAATAGTTGTACAGGAAACACCAGTCGGTTCACGACCCCGAGGAAGACCACCAAAAAGATGGAAAGACAGCTGGTCTTCAGCATCACAAGAGGCATCAACTTCCGAACTAACAGATCGATGATCTACAACACGAAGAAAAAGAAATATATCGACTTTCCGTCCAGTTCCATAAACTAACAAGTCGAAAATTTATAAAATTTCGATTTAATTGGTAGTTCGCACAATCATCAAAGCCACTTTTTTTAATTTCAGGGCCCCTAGTCAAAACACATTAAAGCGTTACGTTTTCGTTCAAACAAGACGAGGTTGCGAGAGCGCATCAATTTTCGTAGCTAAAATACACAAGTAGCTACGAAAATTGACGCGTTTTCGCAACGTCGTCAACGTTTGAACGAAAACGAAACGAAAACGTAACGCTTAAATGTGTTTTGACTAGGCCTACAGGAATGCCGTTGTCCAAAAGAAATAAATGCAATTAGAGATAAGTATTCTTCCATATTTTTTTCCAATGTGCCTACTAGGATTTGAAACAAGGGATAGATAGATAGATTGTAACATTATCTTTGTTTGAGTTTCCCCAAGTTTATATCCATAATTCAACAAGTTGTAAATTTTGATTTTTTTTTATTTAATTGGTAATGCACACAATCGACGCCACTCTTCCAATTCCACAATCAAATAATTAAATAAAATACATGGTTTCCTTTATAAATAAAATATTTATTAACGGAAAAAAATAATGTAAGCACTTATTTTAAATTCCACAAATACATATATCGATTGTTTAATTTTTGAACGGAACAAAGACAACGTTTGTCTTTGACAGTGTGATTTTTATATAGTGTATTTCACTTTCTGTTGTGTTTTTAAAGTAGGAATAAATAAATTTAAAAAAAAATTAAAATTTGGCGATTTCTCGAATATAAGACATTTCTTATTGTTAAATTGTGGAGCTGGATAGTCCAATAATATCCAATTCAATCTCCAATCGTTCATTGATATTCTTCCCGAGAGCATTGGGCAAACATTAACCATCTCTACCTACTCAAGAGTGTCTCAGCATCAATTGAGTCACTTCAGTCGCTTACACAACTTTGAAAAAATTGTAGGTATCGAAATGAAATAAGTCAGCAACACGATTCGAGTCTAGAATCTTTCTCCTCGAAGTCTAATAGGGACAGACAATTTCTCAGTTTACCGACTATCTATTTTTCTTTCTTAATTTACAAAATATATATATCGTTTGCAGAACCTTCATATTTTCTCGAATATTCTTTTTTAACGAAATATTATATTGTCATCTCCACTTCATTATATTATGACTATAATAAGAATGCTCATCTGTCTGTTTATATATGTGATGTCCATTGTTATCTGCCTTATTGACGCTATACAAACCGCAGAATGAAAATAAACACAGACGATTATTATTCACTCCTATTCACACTTCTAATGAAACGTGAAAATCTGAATCGCTCGTGATATTTTTGTGAATTTAATTATAATGTTATTTTCTTGACTTAATTACATATGAAGAAAAAAGTTGAAAGGCATATTTGTCACACTAAATTTTAAAACCATAATTAAATCTATGGTTTTTTAAAATGTGAGGGGACGTGGATATCCAAGCACCACGTGGTTTAGTCAGTGGTGACGAAGGTCTGATTTTAATGAAGAAATTCTTAATTGGTATATCTCTATATTTTATCAATTATTATTTCACAATAATTATGCCTATACTAGTCTATTTGAAGCCTTTAATATTATGATTAAATTACTATTACTACTATACCATCACAACATATCCATCAAGTGAGGTATCCAGCAATGTCGGAACAATATTATTCATAAACTTTATACTTTGGGTTCGTTGGAAGAGATCGCGCCTTTGCGATAAACTCGCCCTCTGTAATCTGTATATTGATTGTATTTAATTTGAATGTTTACCTTTTATGTAATTGTTTGTTATCAATGTACAGTAAAGAATGAATAAATAAATAAATATACTACTTTTACTTAGCCGGTACTAAATAATTCTTGAATTAATCATATTTTGAACCAGTCTAGATTTATCATTCCAGTTGATTCCACGCAACGATTGTCAACCTATTTGAATAGATATTAACTAGGTAGACATGTTGTATATAATACACATATATATGTCTACTTCCTTAGGAGTACATGACGCAGAGTTTCGACGCTTATGAATCGACTCAAGGTTTGGTTAAGAGTACTCTTTAAACTCAGTCTCCGACAGTCAATTGTGTCAAAAATTCATAAAATAAATCTAAAATTCTTCATCTCATAGTCTTGAGAATCATGAAAAGAATCTTCTTCAATTCTTTAGGATTTTAAGTGGACAGAAAACTGACTTTTTGGGCTACTGCATTATATTTTTAGCCACGATAAACAATTGTATGGTAATTGGCAATTATGTCAATGAATACCTTTTTTCAACTTATCTACTGATGAATATTAATTTATTGGTTGAAAAGATGTCAATATTATAATATTCACGCCATTATGTTCAGCACACAAATGCTTTCAATTACTCTTAATTAGCACCAACTGTGTCACATCTATATACCAATTTTTTTTCTTTATGACAAATTCTACCGAAACATAGTAACAATGTTAGCCTACTAAAATTTAAATTTCTACACAGTGCTATAAGATTGTTAGACAGACCGACTAAGAAAACATTAAACTGATATGGAATTCCGTATGATGTTGCTGGAAATTGAAGAATTAGTAGAGTGCCGTTGTCTAAAAGAAACGAAAGAAATAAATGTAATGCGAGACCTGGGGGGCTAAAAAGGCCAATGTATATGAATCATAATTGGATCATATTAGGAATAGTAAAACGATTTAACGGCAACATTTCACCAAATATGAATCATTTGATGAAATGAATTGCGAGTAAATCGCGTACAATCGTGACCATTTTACGAAAATTAGAGGAATTGCTACGGATCTGCTGGCAATTCGGGAAATGAATCATCTGCAGATGAATTGCTCAATGTGGCCATTTTAGGCCCCCTGTCTGCTACCATGTTTATTCCAACGTACAATAATTTAAAACAATGGAATAAATAATATATAGTATAATTATCTTATTTCTTATTCAAGATTTCCCGAGTTTATGTCGACTATAAATTTTATTATTAGCACTCCAAGAAAAAATAAGGAATTCCATAACTCAAAAAGTCAAAATTTTTAAAAAATTTGTTTGTAATACACACAATCAAATAGAAAAATATGAAAAGGGACGTTCCCTTTATATATTAAATATTTTGTTATGGAAAAAAATGTATACCTTTTTTCAATTCCACAAATAAATATTTTGATTCGTTCAACTATTGAACGCAGTGCGATTATTATATAGTACCTACCTATATTTCACTTTCTGTTGTGTTTTTAAAGCACTATATAAATATAGCAAAATTACAAAAATGACGATTTCTCGAATATAACACATTTCTACTTGTTAAGTCATGGAACTGGGCGGTCAATTTGTATAGGAAGAAAAAATTATTTCAATTAAAATATTCGTGTATTATCGTACCAACTAGCAGTAGGTATCACTTTTATTAGCTGATTCAGACATAATTTTATAGTTTCCTTCGATTCGATTGTTGGTAATAAGTGTTTAACAAGTAGGTACTATATACCGACTATAAATATACCTTGAATTGACGCTTCACTTCATCTCTACGTTGCGTTGTAAAGAAAAAACAATAATTTTAAAGATATAACAAGTAATATTTAATTTGTTCTCATGATATTGTAACGATGTAATGAATAAATAATTATCCAGTATTGTCTGTCGGATTGAAGTTTACATTACTAAAAATTACTACAAAAAATAAATTGGATGTGAATATTGTCTCATAACGACATCAGTCTAGTCAAGTACATTAGTATGGAACCAAATTGCATTTTTAAAATTAACAAGCATAAGAAAATGTCATATCTTCTCACGACATTCTGATGTCGTTATTATATGAATGATATAGAAGGGTGAAAAAAAGTACTTGTCCATTAGTAATTCATAAGAAATAAAAAAATCGTAGGAATTAGATACAAAACGGCTTGTAACGGATATTAGAATGTATTTCCATAGGTTATAATCGGATCAATATAATATGTAACTCGATAAACGCGTAAATTGTGTAGACATATTCAACAGGCTGGATGCAATGTCCTAGAATTAATAAAATGTACAGTTTTCATTCAAGTGCTTTGGCATGTAAATGACACTTAAATGTTGTACAAAAATGAAAAAAATAAAAACACATGAAGCAAATGATAATACATTACTTTTTCATCACAAATTTAACATACCCCACAATTAATAATTCCTAAAGATTCGAAAATCAATATGCAATTGAAATAAAAATCATTTTCTAAAATATAGTTTATTAAATATTTAATCCGTTCCTTTAAAAAAAGGAAATACATATTATTTCAAAATGACAACAAAAAATTGGCATTACCCGCCAATTACTCGTACATTAATTTTTCCTGGAATGCTAATAATAACATAATTATATCCGTGCGACGACGGGTTAAAGCAATTCATTACATAGTTACATCATAATCTATTGTTCTTTTTTTAAAAAGGAAGACAGATTCGAATCGTTCTTTTTGTAAAAAGGAAATGCGATGATTCAAGATCGGAACAAATATAAAAACTATTTAGGTACTGTGACTTGAACGACCAATTAGTTATAGTATCGGTTATTGGAAAAACATTCAAGGATAAACATTTATGTAATTAAAATTTATGACCAATAAAATATAATTAATCTTTCGCACATTTTTAACGGTGCTTATTGTAAATTAGATAATGGATTATATGTGAAAAAAAGAGTTTTTAATGTCAATTAAATGGTTTCTCGAAATACTCAAATAATTTCTACCTATTTAAAGATACCTGCTTTATACATAGCCATACCTAGTGTAGAATGGTCATAATGTCCCGCAATGGCAGTCGTCGACCCACATTCCAATAATTAATAATAAAAAAGCTTCGGAAACGACTAAGCTGAGTCACATTCGCCATGTAAATCTGGTACCGAGGGTGAAAAATGTTCCAATACAAAAAGATGAAATCGCGAATTATTTCGAATTCCTGTAACAAACTTTTATGTCATCAATTGAAGCATAATCTTACTTTGAATTGGATTTCATAGATAAATTGTTTCATTGAAATATTAAATTATTTAATATGTTCTGTTATATTAAGTCAATATTGTTCAAACTACTCGTTATTCCAGGGATCACGAGACTTTTTGTATTTTTATATCATTTTGTACTCCACAAACTCAATGTTAATTTATGCAAGCAATCTTCTCCGATCAAACTTATACAAAAGAACAGTTTGTTTTAAAAGTAAAAAAGTACCTAATATTTTTCATAGGTTTCATAACACATTTCATTCAGCGATGAGGTTTGCCACCCATCCTGAATGTCTTGATTTTATATTGGCACGAAGAGGACAGTTTGCATGTTTCTTACATGCAGCTGATCTGCTGGCTACCCCACTTGTGGGATATGCCGTGATGGTATAGTAGTAGTAGTAGTATTTTTCATATCTTAAGGAAATAAAGCAAATTTTATTGATTGTTATGTACTTAGCGATATTACATGAACAGGAGACAAAGGTTAAAATCATTTTGTTGGTACTCCACAAACTCATTGTAAATTTCTGCAAGCACTCACTACTCCGATCAAACTTTTACAGAAAGAGCATCTATTTTATTAGTAAAAAAGTAGGTACCTAATATTTTTCATACCTTAAGGAAATAAAGTTTAATTTATTGGTTGTAACGTACTTAGCAATATTACAGGAATAAAAATAAATATATTAACTTCCGGCTTTAAGCATATCGTCAATGGACTCATTGATTCATTTTTTTAATAAGATATCCACTAAAAAAGTTGTTAAAGGGCCCCTTTAGCAAAAACGATAAAACATTCCATTTTCAACAAGTTTGGTACACAAACTCTAAAAACTTGTTGACCCTACGAACATTTTGATTTGATAAAATATGAAAACAAATATTAATTACTATATCAAACTTTAACTTTAAAAAAAAAACTGATTTTAGCTTCATAGTATTCGTTTATAAAAAAGCATATTTCTAAAAATCAAATTCGGGGGTGCGTTTGGTACATAAATGCACGAGAATTCTAAAAAAAAATCATATATTTTTTTGAATATTACGAATACTTAGAGAGTTATTACAAGTATAGAACAATTTTTTTTGTTTTTTCATGGATATTGACCGATTTAAAATTTTTTTTTTTTGATAAAATTTCTCATATTTTGGAACCAAAAATCACCACATGAACTCAATTTTTTGTATACTAAAAAAAGTTTGCTTAAATCTACAGTATTTATATGCTTGATAGGATGAATAAAAAATATATTTATTTTAGAAATAATTTGTATTTTGATATAACAAAGAGTACCTAAATGTATCTCGTCAGTCTGCGATTTATTTTTTTTTAGTAAAAAACTAATATTGGTAATAAATATTTGTGTTTTTATTTTATCAAATCAATATGTTCGCAAGGGTCAACAAGTTTTGGCAGTTTTTCTATCAAATTTGTTGAAAATTGAATGTTTTACCGTTTTTGCTAAACGGGGCCCTTAAAAGAATTTAAATACCTTACATACGTGCTGCATTTTCTTGGATAATTCGTGAAAACTCACGTGTAAAAAGGGTGGAATGGTATAACATTTTGAAAATATTAATATTTCTAAACACAGTTAATTTTTCACTAAATTTTTTAAAGAACTCGACCGCTTTTGTCAAAAGCTCAGTTTGACATTTTCAAGAGGACTGATTGAAAAAATTATAAATCTTTGTAATCATGAATTTTCACTCTATAAGTAATCATGAATTTTCACTCTGTAAGTAATCATGAATTTTCACTCTATAAGTAATCATGAATTTTCACTCTGTAAGTAATCATGAATTTTCACTATATAAGTAATCATGAATTTTCACTATATAAGTAATCATGAATTTTCACTATATAAGTAATCATGAATTTTCACTCTATAAGTAATCATGAATTTTCACTCTATAAGTAATCATGAATTTTCACTCTATAAGTAATCATGAATTTTCACTCTGTAAGTAATCATGAATTTTCACTCTGTAAGTAAGCATGAATTTTCACTCTGTAAGTAAGCATGAATTTTCACTCTGTGAATGTACAAACATTAGAATTACTAAAATTTTGAAGTTTAGGTTTTTTCTGTATTATAAGTTGGATCATGTGTTTTTGTTGGAATTATTCGTCATCATGTCCCGAGTTTGCTGCCTTATATCATGAATACCGTTATGAGGGATAAAAACTAAAACTTTACTTAAATATAATTTGGTCTATGGTTAAAAAGAAAATTTGTACTTGTAACACACTGAACATTCTAAAAGTCAGCTATTTAAATTTAGCTTTTTCTTTACTTAAATAATAACCCACGGTGACTTCAGTAAAACTCATGTTCTAGAACAAAAACAAAATGTAAATACCTGTAAGCCTAAACAAAAAAAAGGTACCTATGTTAAAAATGTATTGCGCCGTATATATGTGTTTACGCTATAAAAAATAAACAAAATATATCGATTCATGTTATTTGCATTATGCAAAATGTTTACTGAACATACGTACAATATTTTATTTAGGTACTTAAGCAGGTACCTACCGTTGATTCTCTTATTGCGACTGACCATAGACATAGAAAAATAATTTATAATCTATCGTCGTCAATTTATTAAATAACTTGTTGAAAGATTCATTCTTGTCTGTGATCGTGTAAGATTCATTTTGAAAAGCGCTCGTAAGTAGGTACCTACTGAAACATATTTCTTATTATTTGTCTTTTAGACAACTTCATTACCATTATGTATTCTGAACCGTAATTGCATCTTGCAATTGAAATGCTAATTCACTTGTTTTCTATGACAATGGAATACCAACTGAATTCAGTAAATATACAGGTTTTTTTTTAAGTTTTGTTTCTTTATTACCACGAAGTCGCCGAAATATAATACAGTTCTTTTTGAGAAGTTAAAAGTTTTTCTAAAACATGGGTATTATATTGTGTCACCTTTCTTAATCCTGATAGCCGTGACCTGTTAGAATTTTTGCTTTCACTACACAATTGATTATAGTTCTCCAGTTCTTCCCACACGCAGCAGTCTTCATTGCTTCCACCACTATTAAGCCAGTGTGGCAAACCTTGTATCGTCCCAACCATAAGGGCACATGTGGCCCCGAAATGCCAACAAAATACTCTACCTCGCAGGGAGTTGTAACTGCAAGACATTAATTTTAAATTCTATGCTACCCACCTGTATTTTAGTTTGCACACTGCTACTCCGTTTAGGTATAAGATCGAAAAAGCTTTTAAATAAAATTTAGAAAATAACCCTGATTTTAATAATCGCGGTGAAAGAATGTAACATATATTATTTTTCAAATGCATGCGCTTTCACAATTTCTGTAATATATTTACCAACTAATAATTTTTTTTTTTTCTTTAAATAGATTATATAAACATAATATCTGACAGATCTATAATAATAAATCAAAGATTCAATCGATATTTATATGTCAACATAGCTGCATTGAATAGGTATGAATCTATACATACCCACCAGAGGCGTGCTACTTTGCTTTAAAGTTGCACAGCTGAATGCCAAATTCTTGTAATTATGAGATAAACACACACTCATACCTACACGACCATTAAAATTTTGAATTTTTAGTCCCTTTTACTATTGTCACAAAACTTCTTAGACCCATATAACATAGGATAAAACGGCATATAATTTTAACAAAACACGACATAACATTATATTAAAACCTTTTCACTACCAAATTAAATTGCAGAGCCCTGGAATAATTCTTTAAATGTACAATGAATAACCAAAAAAAGATGATTTTTGGTAAAACATTTTTTTAATTACGGCTTACCGTTTTTAACGGAGGCGCATTTGTTTGTACAAGGATATCGGCAGTTTAGGGACGCGTTACAAACTCTTTGAAGTTATTGTTACTTATATTATTTTATTCGCAAACATCTTTACAAAAATATACAACAATAAAATATGGAAAATGTGGACGCATGAAATGATAGCACCTATTTCAATTTTCTAATCAAAAGTCGTAAACGTGGAAATTTGTCGTCTAAAAAATAAAATAAAAGTTTGGGAATAAATTACACATCAAATAAGTGACTTTTTTTTTTAAATAAAAAGATATATCTGGGTTTTGTTATAAACCCAAATACAACCTTATACACCTTTCACACTAAGCTTAAAGCTTGTGCCGTGAAAGGGGAGTTTGCCGGCACCTGGGATCGAACCACGGACCCCCTGTTCTGAAGGCCGAGACTCTACCTCCAGGCTACCGACGAACTCGAATCGACGACTTCATCATAAAAATTCTTATTCAACTTTATAAAACCAAGCTTTCTAAATAATTTGCGCCGATATCTTTGTCAAAATCAAATCAAAGAAAAATAAAATTATATATGACATTATAAACAATTAACATAGATCGAGCTGTTCCTTCACTAAAGTAGCATTCACATTGCTTCACTTTGGATGATCATCCAGAGTGTCAGGGTCAAACCTGTTCATCGAAAGTGAACACGTTTGTTCATCCTACGCAGCCTATGCTTTCACTGCCATGTCAACACTCTCAGTCATGTTGTATGTAGTTTAACATATTTTTACATGATTCTGACATTCAATACAAATTCATAGAGAATAAAACAAATAATAAGATAAAACTTGTTTATGGTCGTTTCAGTGAAAGGACCTTTCATCAAAATTATGACGAGTGGTAATCTCTTTCCTCCGTCATCGCTAGTGATCACTATTGATGAAACGCCCGTTCACACCTATTCATCTTGGAGAATCATCCGGAGTGAACAAATGTGAACGACCCTTAAGATATTACAATGGTCAAATCTTTACGTTAGCCTGATGATGAAAGCGGAAGCTCTTAAAAGCCGGCTCTCGATTAATAAAGTCACTGTGGAAGTGCCGAATATAAGTATTTAATTTTTATAAATTTTATATTCAAATAGTCTTGTCCGCCTCTGTTATTAACAAACCTCCTTGTAGGTATCAATGAATAATTATTGCCATGTTAATTAAATAGATATTATGCAAGTAAGAACCACTTAATTGTAGGTAACATTGACAAATATGTAGATAGACAATAATTATGACAGACATAATTATATACTAAATATTATCTACTCGTGTTACATTTATTATATTATCACCTGTAAAAAACAAATTATATAGCGAGCAAGTTGAATCTTATTGAGATGAATATATATGTGTAATATATTATGTCAGAACTACATTTCTCATCTAGCGGTCTAGGTCTTTGGCCAACCGATACAGAGATACTGAACTAGTAAATTGTAATATTTATTTATTTTTAATGGCCGTCGGGTAAAAGCATATAAGTACAATAATTTATGATTTTGGTAGAGCAGCAGTTTTAAAAAAAGAAATACACTATTGACACTAGCACACAGTTATGAGAAAAATTGTAATAAATACAAAATAAACAGCTCAAAACCTAGCTAAAAATATATATTTTTGCTGTGAGAAATGATATTCTAGGACTTTTATCCAGTACAGTATCCAGTACTTTTATCCAGTATCACAGTTTTTGCTGTGAGAAATTAATATAATTATGATAATAATAATAAAAGTCAACAATGACAGAATATATAAAAAAGAAACTATGAAATTGTACGCATATGATTTTGAACAACGGTCACGGATTTACAATTTCACATTATCATAATTTAGTTGGAACAATGTATACAATAACTTATTATATATTATGTATCTATGTATAGTGATATTCGATTTTTACATATTCCCATAAGTAAACAATGTTTAACGAAATTATTAAATCTACAACATTTACGCAGTTAGTAGGTATAATTGGTAATTGTAAAAGCCTATATTTTCTTACATTTCTACGATTTTTAGTCGTAGTGACCTGGGGGCCGTAGACAAACCGCACTTTGCGATCGACTACTGGTAAACTTTTCGACAATCTACCTACAATGTTCCGTGTAATTATGCGTTATTGTTGCAGTTATTGTCGAAAATCCGTTTGTAGTCAATTGCCAAGTACGGTTTGTCTAGACTCTAGGGGGTCAGTCTCTTATCTACAAAATATTATTAAAAATACCTAGATAAATAAAGGTTACGATTTTATTATGCAATAGATATTCAAAAATGATCAATAAAATTATTTAAAGAGATTGTAAAATTGGTATTTATTTAGTTTCATTTTTAAATTCTACAATATTTCGTTGTGGTCTCTTATCTATGTACATTATGTTATTTGAAATAAATAAATATATTATGTTTCAAATTTATTGTGCAATAGGAATGAAAATATAAGCAATAATATATTAAAATTGTTTTATTATAGCAATAAAATAGGCACGTGCCTTGACCAGTGATGAGTCACCGAGTGAAATGCTTACCTATTTAAATAGATAAATATTATAACTTAATATGGAAATAGAAAGAAGAATTTTATTATAAAAAACAAACTCTGTTTATGGTTTCAAAGAGTTCTAGAACGTTTTTTACTATTTCTTAAATAAAAGTCTAGAAGAAATAGAAAAATTTGTATAAAGTTTTTTTTTGATATATTGAAACAAGCGTTTAGTTTTTTAAACAAAGTCGAACAAACGTTTTTTGACTTCTTAGGTCATTGTCAAATAGAAATACAAAACTAAATAGATTGGTAATAACTTACGGAGTCGAAAGATGTCTCTTTTACGTTTTTTTAATCTACAGAAGAAAAAAAACCCTTGTTTCAATTTAGAATACCTAGCTTTTTAAACTCAAAATAATAATAAGGGATCACACAAATTTTCGGGACTATTTATAGCAAGACGCTGAAAACAAGGAATATAATAAATTGATAAATATGTAACGTGTATACCCATTGGGGAACATGCATGTGTGAGGAATATGAATAAAATGTTATCAATTTATATTAACCCTTACAGGACTTCAAAATTGGAGACGATGTTATACCTACGGACGAACACTTTTGCATACAATACTAAATTCTCAAGTACGTCGTAAATCTATCATCTATCCGATATTTGTTTATACAATCATTTGAGTAATGACATTGGTGTCCCTTTTGTGTGATACTTGACTCACAAAAATGTAAATAGACACATAAAACTTAATTATAAATATTTTTCATATAAACAATACTTACCTATCCGTCATTTATACGAGGACAGGAACACTACGCCGATGAATGTTTTATGTCATTATGTAAAAATTATTACAATAATAATCAATCACAAATAAATTACGATTACTAATTACTGTTTTTTATGAAGCCATTATGTTCCTTTATTGTCAAAAATGACGATTACGCGTCATGCAGATTCAAAAAAAAAAAATCTGGAATGTTAGTGTCGTAGATATACTTATTCAGATACACGAGAATGCTCAGTTTATTGTTTAAGACTTGTTTCGTATACATGAAAAAATATTTTTTCCTTTACAATCTTTTCGTAACTCGAAATCTGAGTCCATGTTGATAACAGTATCGAAAATTTCATCATTCCGTAATTTTCGTATCGAAAATTTCATACTCCCGGAACTCAAAATCTGAGTCCATGTTGATAATAGTATCGAAAATTTCATCTTCCCGTAATTTTCGTATCGAAAATTTCATACTCCCGTAACTCGAAATCTGAGTCCATGTTAATAACAGTATCGAAAATTTCATCATCCCTCAATTTTCTCTTAGACATTATGGATAATTTAAAGTAATCATGTAAAAATATAAGATATAAAAAAGTACAAAATAAATAAAAAAAATGAATTAAAACAGCGCGATATCAGCGCACAACACCACTTGTACAATCCTTGTAACAAGATCTAACGTGCAAGCCGCGCGATATGATTCGTCCGTGTTATTGCGCGGGAATTTTTAAACTTATCGGGACATCGACATGATTTCAGGACATGAATCTTCTGTTTATATGGACGAAAATATAAATTATTTCAAAAGATTTCCAAGAGATGTCGACAGTCTGATGATTTCTTGATTTTTTAATATGAATATTATTTGAAATATATATCGCCTATATAGAGAAATTTGTATGAGAAGCGAGTGTCAAACGGTATTGTCGGCCGGCCATACGCCACGACTCGTTGCGTCAAACACGTTTGACAGCCGTCTGGTAAAGATTAATAAATACATGCATATACGCTGATCACTAATATCCTAGTAAGAAACGATGAAATATAACTTTTCATTCATTATTTTCATTTTAAAAATCCATATTTTAAACGCCATGTTATTGAATTATCCCGTTGTGACGTCGGTAGGCGCTATGTTGTATTGACACACATTTTACTCATAGTACTGTCTGTAGCTTCTGATGACGTCACACACTGTTCCGCCATGGGTGGACCTTTTCGCGGCGCAGTGCGAAAATTTCTTTTTCAAATGGTGATAAAAACCTTAAAAATACACATTTTTCAACCTTAAAAAGCACCATAATTTTTCTAATTTTCTGCCTACTACCTATTTTTTGAGTTAAGTATTTTTTTTTTGTGTAAAAGTCCCCCATTACCACGACTAGTGAAACAAATTGTTTTCGTAACACCATTTCGTGACTAAATTGTCACATGCATTTAATATTAATTTTTAATTGTCTTATTTATGTAGTTATTATATTTTTTTCAACTCGTCGTAAAAAAATAAATTTTATTTCCTGATATAAACCATTCATTGATTATAATAAAAAACAACAGAATGTGTAAAACAGTAATGTTGTAATTTTTTAATTAAAAATATTAATTATTGTATCTCACATTTGACAACAGTGGGGCCTACCATCTCATATGGTGCCGTTTAATATAGTTATAGCTTATCTTCATAAATTTATGTCGAAATTTCATCATGTACAGAATGGGGCACTATATGAGATGGTAGGCCCCACTGTTGTCAAATGTGAGATTTCATAGCAAAAGTAATATTCACGAAATTGTTGCCATATGTAGAATTACTTTTTGATCACCACGTTAAATTATTTTTGGACACACCAAGTTTTTCGACACCGGCAAACTTTACATTCGAGCTAGATTTTATTTTTGCTGGTTTTATTTTATTTTTGCCGGCAAAAATAAAATAAAACCAGCAAAAATAAAATCTAACTCGAATACGATTTTCTTAAAGTTTATATTCGAATTAGATTTCATTAAATAAAACTAAAACTAAAATAAAACCTACCTCGAATATAAGCTTTAGGAAATTTGTATTCGAATTAGATTTTATTTTTGCCGATTTCATTTTATTTTTGTAAATATAAAAATATTTCGCCAAAAAATCCAAATAATATTATTGTAGCAACAATTTTCCTCCATACAAAACTATATTTGACAGATATCTGACATTGGGGCCTACCAACTCAATGAGTTCCCAGAATGGTGCTTTTCCCGCGCATTATATGACCCAGATATGAGATCTTACACGCTTTGACATCCAACCACAGTTCTCTGTCCATTTTAGCTCTTCTTAACACCTTTACATTTGTGACCCTATCAGTCATAGGAATACGAAGCATTCTTTTGTGAAACCGCATTTAAAATACTTTCTAGCAATTTGGTATTGTGTTTGTTCTGCTATCCGGTGGATAAAAAAGCATAATATTATTATTATTACTGACAAAGAGACGATTCTTACAGGGATCATTACAACGGAAGGCCAATGCGATCCCAGAAGAAAATCAAATCAAATCAAATATGCTTTCGAGAACATTACAACTTAACAGAGTAGTTTACCTTTAGTAAAATATATATATTTTTTTTATTTATTTATTTCCAAAATTTTACATTCTTAAATAACAGTAAAAATCATATTGGAATATAATGCCCCACTAGATCGAAATCTGTTCTGGGGCAATACTAAAAATTTTTTTTACATTTTACAACACAATAACTATAAAATAACTATACATACAATAACTATAACATAACTATAATAACTATAAACTACAATAACTATAAAATATGTAAAATAATATTATGCCATGGACCAATGGTTTCCGTTACCACTCTTACAGTTCACGGTTAGAAATCAACGTACGAGATGTGATCACGTGAATAAGGTAATATGTATCAAGGCAAACAGCTGTTTACTCTATTACAATATTATATTATTATTACTATTATCAATACGGAGTTATATTATGATTTATTGGTAAGTGCGGTGTAGTGTTTGTTGGTGACATAAAATATTTAGTTATTTATTCATGAAATATACGTCTTACGCCTTTTTACAATCAAATACAAAAATTATGCAGTCTTTAAGCACAAAAAATTAAATCAATCAATAAAAAATAAAATATATGCAAACATAACTCTATATAGGCATACATTTATATAATAGTTAGCTCAGGCACATGGTACCTATCTACCAAATATAGGCATACAAGTCTAGGTACAGTCGGGTAGATTTATATACATATCGTAACTTTAATGTTGAGGATTGAGCCGAATATTTTATTTATACCATCACGGCGGGTAGCCAGCGGACTAACAACAGAATGGGTGTACACCTTATCGCTGAATTTTCTTAGTTTAGATTAGAAAAAAATGAGAGATCATATTTTGCCGAGCGCTCCTCAGCATAATATTGGTATAACGCCTACTTTTGTTTTATTCTAAACCTAATGTCATATCCCACAAGTGGGATAGCCTACAGATCAGCCGGTATGTAACAAACATGGAAGCCTTCCACTCCATGCCAATAAAAAAATTAAGACATTCAGGATGGGTGTCAAATCTCACCACTGAATTTAAGGGCCCCGTTTAGCAAAAACGGTAAAATATTCTATTTTCAACAAATTTGATATAAAAACTGCCAAAAATTGTTGACCCTTGCGAACATAATGATTTGATAAAATAAAAAATCAAATGTTTATTACCAATATTAGTTTTTTACTAAAAAATAAGTAAATCGCAGACTGACGAGATTTATTTAGGTACTCTTTGTTATATCAAAATACAAATGATTTGTAAAATATAAAAAAATTTTATTCATCCAATCAAGCATAAAAAATACTATAGATTTTAGCAAACTTTTTTTAGTATACAAAAAATTTAGTTCATGTGTTGATTTTTGGTTTCAAAATATGAGAAATTTAATCAAAAAAAATATTTTTTATTTCGGTCAATATCCATGAAAAAAACAATAAAAAATAGTTTTTTTTTCTATAAATGTAATAACTATCTAAATATTCTCAATATTAAAATAAATATATGAAATTTTTTCGGATTCTCGTGCATTTATGTACCAAACACACCCCCGAATTCGATTTTTAGAAATATGCTTTTTTATAAACGAATACTATGAAGCTAAAATCGAGTTTTTTTTTTAAATTAAAGTTTGATATTGGTAATTAACATTTGTTTTCATATTTTATCAAATCAAAATGTTCGTAGGGTCAACAAGGTTTGAGAGTTTATGTACCAAACTTGTTAAAAATTGAATGTTTTATCGTTTTTGCTAAAGGGGCCCCTTAAGATGTAAAATATCTTTATTTTTTCTAAAACTTACAGAGAAGAGTAGGAGACCTATTCTTTCCGGGTGCTCCGCAGCATAATAAGTATATATAAAAGGAAGTGGTGTGGTTACATCATTTATAACTCAAGAATGGCTGTACCGATTTAAATGATCTCTGATTTGTTGGATTCTTCTCCGCCCCGAATAGCCGATTGGCTATTAAAATATCTTATAAATTCACGGGAAGAATAATTACTAAGAAAATTATTTACGCCATACATTTTTAATTTCAATAAATAATGCAATATGGAGAGTCATACAAAATCAACGATGTTTTTTTTTATAGATTGATCTATATATAGAAAAAAAATTGTATACATTTTCAAATTAGAATCGTTATCCATACAATTTAACATCTGTGATTCTGAAATTTCAGTTTTGAAAAAATCATGGATAAGAATTTTTATAAATTTAAAATGAATAGGTATCTACCTAAAAAATAAATTAGTATCTACATACATATATTACGTACAGCAGATAATTTATAAACAAATCTGAGTTAAGTACCTATAATTGTTTAACATAAATGAATTTTATTTTTTACACTACACGATGACACACTTTGACAATTACGGGATTTTATAAAGAGATTAAAAATATTAATCATTCATTGATTGTTTGGCGGTATGAAGTTCGCTGGGTCAGCTAGTATTATATAAAAAACACCTATTTTTGTTTTATTCTTAAACTAATGTATAAAAACTCTAGAGGCCTTTGGACACTGCCCTAATTATTAATCCACAAATAAAACTAAGTAATTATTTCAAACTGACCCATATTATTGTTCTTGTCGTACTATTTTCCGACTAATTACATAAATAATAGGTACTTAGAACCAATAAAACTAATCCTTGGCATGATTCATACAGTGATAAAGTTATTATCTATGAATTTGTTGATTGTATATATTATTTTTTCTATAGTATTATTTCTTCGTGCCTCGTAAACTGTGATTTTACTACTGAGTATTAAAATTATTATTATGTATGAATGTAAAATGATGTATGAATATTTTAACAATAAATGCGATGCGTCACTGTTTTTAACTAGTTATTTGGTAAAATAAATTGCAAGGTTCCTACTATATTACAGCGATTTAGTCTTAAGTACTAAAATACCATTTTCAAATTCAATTGTTTAATCGAAAAAATCTCATAATAAATAACTAGTAATAAGCTGTATATAGTTTATAATTCCATAGTGATGCGCACTTCAATTATTATGACCCTAAGCATTTCTAAACAAGACTCACGACGCGACTGTAGTGTTATTTCCACTTTTTTGTAAATTTACCATTTTTGTCAAAAGCACTTGAGTCCTAATGGCTATCAGGACAGATATAATTATGATGTAACCATTGAGATTTTTTATTTTTTTTCTACTTGTTTTGTTTTTTTTTTTGTTTATTATTATAATCTTGTTTATGTTTTTAAGCCTTTGGGTTACTTGCAAGAGATGGGTCTTTTGCGATAAACTAGCCCTCTGTTTATTGATTGTGTCTAATTTGAATGTATACCTTCTTTGTAATTTTTTTGTAATCAATGTACAGTAAAGAATGAATAAAGTAAAAATAAAAATAAATAAAAAAAATAAAAATAAAATGGTTTAACGATTTATGAACTTGCAACAAAAGCTTTACCCTCAATCTCAGGAACTTTTGATTCTACCGTCTTTTGAATATCTCATACCTCATATTTTAAACAAAACCAAATTCAATAATAGGGTGATGTATTTTTTTGCATTAAAATCCATTTCATAAAATTCAGAGAAATTTATCGAGTTGCATGATTATTTGGATAAATTTCATGGAGATATAATAGGTATATTGTGTATCTTTATTCTTTGTCAAAAATTGCTATTTTATTGGTAAAAATATTTTTTTTCAAAAGTGATTTTTTAACCTTCATATCTCGGGAAAATAGAGGGTTAAGTTTAAGTTGCACTAAACACTTCATGTGTGACAAAAATGAGTGGGACGCTCATGAAGAGGCTTATTTCCTGCAGTAGAAGGGCACCCACCATACAAAAGCTACAGGCATGAGTGATTTTCACTCAATGTTTTTTTTTTTTACTTTTAAGCATGGTATGAGATTGCAAATGTAAATTCAATGCATGATTGTACGTATCTTATGATTGCATAATGCCTGGGTGTACTTGAACAATACCATAACATGAAGCTGTCATTGTGGTTGACAAGAGATAGTTTCGAAGCCTTCGATAAGTCTCTTAGTATCTAAATTGAACAAAGCACGCCTCGCGATAAGGATTGGTTGCAGGTTCAGTTCCCTCTAGGACACTACTAGGAAAGATTATTGTTTCTTTTATAAACCTTTTGTGATTGTCAAATAAAATAAAATAAATATTTATTTTATTTTATTTTATTTGACAATTTAAAATGAAGTGTTACAAAGTTAATGCCGATACAATCAATGCTTTTTTGACTGTTGCATGAGTTAAATTTACATTTATTCTCAGTTATTCATTGTGAAAGAATAGATTATACATGTCTAAATAATGGGACAGAGACTCCCCCTGCTCGCCGTCACTGGTGCGTATCGAACGTCCGCTAGCGATGGTCTTCCTGTCATCGCTGGTGTGTTGCCCGCTGATTTAGAAATCTTAGATGGTGTAGCCAGGCGTAAGCTCAAGGCTGACGGCAATGTTGAGCATCTTGGAATATCCGTTCATGCGGAGCCTGGGACTAGAGGACTCAGTAGGGCAATCGGCTTGATTCGAAAGATAACTTTTGAGGTCTGGCAAGATAGGTGGGATCGGGAGAGAATTGCTAGATTGCTCTACAGTTTTCTTCCCGACGTATGTGAGAGAATGAAGAGGCGTTTCCTTTCCCTAAATCACTGCGCCGTCCAGCTTGTGACGGGCCACGGTGATCTAAAGGGCAAGTTGTATGACCTTGGCCTTGCGGAGAATCCGTGGTGTGTTTGTGGGTTGGGGGCGCAGTATGCCGAGCATATCCTATGGGAGTGCTCTGTGATGAATGATGCTAGAGATGCAATGCTAGATAATATGAGTGAGAACACTCCCAGACCTATATGGTTTGGGGAGGTTTTGCAATGCCCAAGGAACCTAAAGGCATTTTTGGGGTTTGTGGATGTTTGGGTATCTCGTTGGGAGCTTCTGCGTCAGCCGGGTTCACCCCCGTCTGACGTGGGAGTGTCGTAGGGTTGGTTTTGCCCATTGTGGCGGCGGTGCGTGTGGCGAACTCGTCTTTTTGTTGTGTCGTCCTGTCTCCCTTGGTGGAGAGTAGGTTTGGTAGGGATGTCTCTTTTGGGAGGGTTTAATGTTTCCACACCATGCTGGCGCTGGCGACTCTCGGGCTCGCGCCCTTTAAACGCCTAACAGCACGTCTCTGGACACCTCACCTCGGCCTTCTGTACCTACTTACCAATATGTGTATATATTTTATTATCATGTTTTGTTTATTTTGCTTCACGTTTTGTATCATTATGTTTATTTTTCTTTCTTTTTTACTTGTATATATATTGTATAATAACTCAATAAATATTATTACCGCCCAGAAGGGACATTGAAGAGAGAAGTAATATAAAAGATTCCCACGACGGCGGTTTTGGCTGGCCGGCCCTTCAGGCCTCCCTAATGGCCCGCCCGTGAGGACAATTTTGGTTTGAATGTGCGGATAAGTAGGAGTTAAAGACTCCTGAGGTATCCGGGTGTGTGGTGGATCTTTCTTCAATGTCTAAATAATGTCGGCAATTTGAAAAAAGTATGAATATCTTAAATCGATAAAATCGTTATTTTCAGCGAATCGTTACAAGTAATTTGGCATTTAAATTAGCGTTTATGAATTTAAAATTGCACATTGTTATGATAAGCATATTAAAAATACCGACAAATGGAACAATAAATGAGATAATGAACCGTGATGCATAATATTATCATTATGTTTTGCAAAAATAGTTTTATTTTTTTTATTTTTGTATGATGTTCCCGACACTACACGTGTATGAGAAGACTTCCGAAAGGTTCTATTAAAAAAAAATGATTCTCCTGAAGATTTAACGATCTCCTGAAATATGTTATTGTTTCAATATACAACTGACAACAAATGGCGAGTTCTGTAGGCAACGACGGCGGTGAAAAACCATAACCTTGTTGCAGACCCAACTATACAGCTTCCAGGTTCTACATTGCCTAGAAAACTCTGGTGCACTTTGAACAGACTAAGGAGTGGTGTCGGATGCACAGCGTCACACCTACATCAATGGGGACTCGCAGATTCTCCATTATGTGTTTGTGTGTGGTGCTGACCTGACGACAGACCACGTGGTGAAAACATGTCCCAAATATTTAGGGTTATTATTTAGGGTTACAAGCACTTAGTTTGGGGTCGAACGACGCGATTTCATGGCTACGTGGCCTTGAGATTCGAGTATGACGGGCTTAACCTAGAAGAAGAAGAATATACAGAGGTATATTTATAAAATATTCAGCGATAAAGTTTGCCACCCATTCTGAATGTCTTAATATTTTGTTGGCACAGAGAAGACGGCTTGCATGTTTATTATATGCAGCAGAGGCCTGAGTCAATAACACATTTTCTCGTTACGTTTTCGTTCCGTTAGCGTTCAAATGCAGACGACGTTGCGCCAAAGTGCTAATTTTTGTAACTAGTGTACCTTAGCAACGAAATTGACACTTGCTTGCAACTTCGTCTATACTCGAACGTTAACGGAACGAACACGTAACGTGAAAATGTGTTATTGACTCAGGCCTCTTGTCTGCTGGCTGCCCCACTTGTGGGATATGCTGTGATGGTATAGTAGTAGTAGTAGTATTTTTTTTAAATTATGGGTCCAAACAATTCAGATCCTAGTTACAGACTACAGATTACAGACTTTGAAGTCATGAGATATAAAAAAAACAATGGAGCAAGTTAAAGAGTGCATAGAAGATAGAAGACTTTAGGATTTCGAGAGGATGATTAAGGTGATCAAGACCATTAAGCAAAAAGGACGCACGTGACCATAGCTAGTTAAAATTAGAATAAACTACATCATACTACATATTATTTGATTACCTACTTACTTACAAACTACAAATTTGCACAGAGCACTTTGCATACCATATGGCTGTGAACAGTTTTCCTTGCATGCGTCATCAGACTTAAAACAAATATGATTAATAAATAAAGTTTATTGTGTGGATTAAGAAGACCTACAATTACTAACTGAATAAAGTCTCAGGCAGTTTTAATATGAAGTATAATACCTAATAATATTAACACAACCTTATCTGATTAAATATTTGCTGAAAGTGGCGACGTAAAACAATGTTACATCTTATGTAGGTACAGATAGGTGCTGTTTGGTCCGTTTTATTACTTCAATAATTAACCTCTACGTTCCTTCGTACTTACTAGGAGGTATTGTTTAGAATATTAATTTAATCTTTGAAGGTCGATAGCCAGATATTAAAAATATCAGAAATACTATTATATTAACACTCTATATTTACGTCTATTTTGACATTTTTTTCAAATTCAAATATCTTTTATTGAAGCAATAGTAAACATGTTAATTAGATTATATACATGATAATTTAATATTTTGTAATATCTATTATTATAATACAAAGAGCACTGCATGAGCACCAAACAGAAGGTGTGCGCCAGAAATAACATCCTGCGTAAGCTCACAGGAACATCGTGGGGCGCAACTCCATCAGTGTTGAGGGCTTCAGCACAGGGGCTATGCTTGTCTGCAGCGGAATACGCGTGTCCGGTATGGCAGAAGTCTGCCCACTCCAAACAGGTGGATGTAGCAGTCAACGAGATGGCACGGATTACATCAGGATGCCTAAAACCAACACCGATAGAAAAACTATACCCGATTATTGGAACCGCCCCACCCTATATTCGGCGACGAACAGCTGCAGATGCAGAAAGGTATAAACAAACTCATGACAACAGGCACCCTCTTTATCACCACCAGCCAGTGGTGTCCCGACTGATCTCCAGAAACAGCTTTCTTAAGAGCACTCTTCCTGTTGAGTCCTCACAACAACGAAGAGAAGAACTCTGGAGAGGGGACCCTGGAGTGACATTGTGGATGGACCCACATGAAGGTATCCGAGTGGGCGAACATCTGCCATACTCTTTGTGGAAAACCCTGAATAGACTAAGGGTGGGTGTCACAAGGTGCAAGAAAAACCTTCAGAAGTGGGGATACCTATCTGCAGAGGACGACATACAATGTGAATGTGGCGCAGTTCAGGATGATAGCCACTTACTAATATGCCCACTGATGGGGGACGGCTGTAGTCCTGAAGACCTTATCATAGCTAACGACAAGGCGATGAATGTCGCCGCTTATTGGAGTGGGAAGATTTAAAAAAGACCGGACACGTAAAGTAAAGTAAGTAATATCTATTATATCCCCAAAGTTGAGTAAAGGTCGTGCTTTGTGGAATTTCAGGACTATTTCTTTATATTCAACTATTTTTTTAAATTTTTCAATATTCAATCTCATATTATAATCACATTAAATAATTTACTATTATAATATAAAGCACATTAACCATCAACGATACAACCATTTCATCTCATACAACTATACACCACCTTCTTTCTTAAATATTTTCTTAATATTTCGAGCAAAATTATTTAACATATTTATTTATTTACTCATTCTTTACATTAAATTACTTTACATAAAATTTCATAAAAATAAGATATTATCAACATACAGAGGGTGAGTTCATCCTACTAACCCAAACATAATTATATCTGAGAAACTAAAAGAATAACAATAACCACTTCATTGTCATAATACATTTGTACAAAAATGCGTACATATTGCCTTGAGGCAATGGATTCCAGTAAACCTTATCTGAAGAAGTATTAATAGGTAATAATAAATTATCTCCTGCTTTATTCTTTTTGTTCTACTCTTTTCCACAACATTCTGTAGTTATTTATTTATTTATTTATTTATAGCCAGTTACACACTTCAGACAACACACAAAAATAAATACAAAAAAAATATCAACAATATTACAAGAAAACAATGCGTTGCCCAATTTAAAAGTGTATAAAAAATTATTAATTGGTATTATTCAATAGCCCATAAGGTTGTCATACAATATAAAAAAAATAAAAAAAATAAAAAAAGGGTATAAGAGATAAAAATAAATTGTGAAAATAAAAACAATGGTCATTAAGAAATTATTAAATATTGGAATAACACACAAGTGTCAGTGAGTTAAACAATATTCTTGTTCTGTACTGTTTCAGACTTCTCATATTTTACTATGCTTTTTTTTATCATGGTTTTTGACTGCTTTTGATGTATCATAGAAGCATGATTATATACATATCGTCAATAGATCTATGAAACCTCCCATGTGTCAATTTTCAATCAATGATACAATATAAATTTACCGTAATAAATTAATAACATATTTCTATTTGTTCAAATAGTACCTATCTCGCATACTAATTACTTGGACAAAGATTAACATATCAATAATTCCGTTCAACCACAATAAGTAAATTACCTACAATGTCATTATTTCCAACTTCAAAACAATTATTCAAGATATTAATACAATATTAATTATTATGCTTGTGAAGCAGTGAGACATCCTAGTTTATTATAATAGGTATTATAAGGATGACGTCAAATGTTTACATGATTATCAATATATTGGAACATTCTTACAATAATTATATTACACATGCTATTTGAATAGGTGAATTAGACGCATTTGGAGTCGTAATTATAAATCAAATGTTTAAGTAATTTTTTTATTTTCTATTTTCTCGAAACATGACCAAACTAGGAAGCTCTACTGAATTCTTCGAAAATCAAAAGACGTCTTTCTCACGATTTATTATCTATAGTAGAAAGAAAAAATTGTTTCGTTTTACGTAATTATGGAATTCTAATACGTGTGCACCAATACAATTAATAAAGTAGCATTCACATTGCTTCACTTTGGATGATCACGTGGATGATCATGTTGTATGTAGTTTGACGTATTATCGTATAAAAATAATTAAACAAATTCAAAAATGAAAAATAACACTTAAAATAAATGAATATAGCTCTCGACTGCATAATAATTTTGTACATGATTCTGACATTCAATACAAATTCGTAGAGAATTAAACAAATAATAAGATAAAATTTGTTTATGGTCGTTTTAGTGAAAGGACCTTTCATCAAAATTATGACGAGTGGTAATCTCTTTCCTCCGTCATCGCTAGTGATCACTATTGATGAAACGCCTCTTCACACCTGTTCATCTTGGAGGATCATCCGGAGTGATCACTGAAAGTGAACAAATGTGAACGCCCCTTAAGATACGTTTATAAATCTCCCTCAAATTTTTCGTTATAGACGTATTTATATAAGCAGGTACAATTACTGTTGATATCATAATATTCATAATAGTCCACATATTAGATGTGCATTTTTTTACAACAATGATCGCCTATCACCATTGTTTGTTTATATTATGTTCATAGAGGTACATAATACATATATTAAGTGTTGCATATTGGAAAGAAATCCATTGTAGGGGTCCTTTTATTGTTTTGTCGGGTATGCAAGACAATATGCAATACTATGTCTATGAGTAAAAAAACACCATTACCATCTTACTGCTTTGGAGTGAGACAGCAAAATGTTATAATAATTATTAATTATTCTTGGAATACGTTTTCTAAGAATTTTCTCTGCATCCCTATAGTCTATTAGGTATCGTGAGCAGAGATGATACAATTAGCGCAAGAATGCTCCGAATGGAGAAGGCTAGCTTTTACCCTATACCTACTCCCAGTAGGATTGTTAAGTTGGGTTGGATTGAATCGGATTTGATTTTAAAATACTTGGTTTAATTTGCTATGATTTTTACTTCGTAGATATATTTCAAATATCAAACTATTTACTTCAATATAAATAATAAACGTTTCTACATTTCCTACAGGTAATAGATAAGATCTGAGACACGGATATCTTAAGTGATATTTTATTATTGCATAATATCAGATACCAAACAAACAATAGGGAAAACTTGCCGCGGCAAAATATGCATGTACATATACAACAAATATTTTGTTAACAATCATTCATAGAACAATATTAATTTAATAAACATCATTACTTAAGTAGATTTATAGGTAACACAATGATATGTTATCACAATCAATTGTAAATATTGATGTTTCAGACCAACTACGATTGAGCAATGTAGTTCTATAGAAAACGGCGACAAACTGACGCAGAGCGAATTCATGGAGAGACTCGTCCATACATGCAGATATGACAAACTGCTACGTCCCAAAACTGATGCCCCAGTCACCGTGCTCGCGAGAGTTTATGTTTATTTTATGCAAGCCAGTGACCCACACGATATGGTAAATAATTTATTTATATGTATTTATTCTCTTTCAGTGTCCATTCTAAATTTGCAGGGTGACTCTTGGCTTGGCACAATAGAAATACGTTCTTAATTTTGTCTTGATTTTAACCTGCGATACGCGGAATAAATATAGTCCAAAAATGTCATCCGGCGGGAGCTGAGAAAAGTCGTTTTCAACATTTACGTGAGTATGATGATGTTATGGTTGTATTACCCGATATGACCCTTAGTATATACAAGGCATTAGTGTATACATCAATATTATCGTGGTATTGATTAACTTTTATGAAAGATATCTTCTAATATACTTAATCATTAATTACATAAATACTCATGTTAATGTTAAAAACGACTAATCTCGGCTACCGCGGGATTGATATGCTCGTATTTTTTACTAGGGCCAATTCTGAATCTTAATGAACTAACTAACTAAAAAGTTGATTAATATTAGTTATTATGTAGTATTCAGCATTAGTTATGAACTATAAACAACTATAAACTCGAGAGCCACCAAATGCAAACGGTAAAATCTATGGGACAAACTAATATTTGTCAGTGATGCCGCAACACAAAATGTTTTTCACGTTCCGATTTACACTTCTGGCAACAATTTAATAGTTGTCGCGCGTGAAAATTGTGAAATGTCAGATTTGCCGATATATTTTGGCGTTCGTATTTGCGTCGGTGGTGGTGTAATTTTACATTTTATACATGCTAAGAGCTGCCCTAAAAATATAATTTTTTACTTTTAATTGAAAAAACAACCGAACACTTCCAAAATATAGCAATATTCTGCGGTAAAATGACAGCAACTAATAATATTCGCACATTAAAAGTCGCGAATAAAATTCTGCCAAATCCAACTTATTTTAGTCGTCGGTTGTCACCTAAAATTTCATTCTGAATACGAAATCCATAGATTCTCGAAATTTATAGTTGTACTAAGGTGTCAACATGAACTAATGAACTAAATTAGTACGGAAAACTGTGAATACGAATTAGAACTAATTATCATGACTTCTCACACTTAGTTGACTTAGTTAGTGCAACTAAACTATTTTATGATTCAGAATTGGCCATACTATAGTCATTTCTAACCTCGGCTACCGCGGGTTCGGTATGCGCGTATTTTATACAATAGTCACTTCACGCATCGCGGGGTTAAGTTCAAGACAAGATTAAGATCGTATTTAGATTGTGTCAAGAACACCTAACCATGCAGGGCGTATTTATAGATGGTTAATTGCATGTTCTCTGCAGACAGATATATCCACTTTAATTTATACTTTCTTCACTAAAATTCTAAGACATGGATTTTTACTGAAAACTATATCAGAATTTTTTGGTTCCGTGGTCACAAGACTATTTTATACAAAATTAATGGCTACATTTATGTAGTACGTTTCACGTCATTTATGCCTCTTATCGAATTGAAATCATTTTGTGATATTAATATTATTTCTAATTCCATTTTCAGCATTTTAAGCTTCATTTTCTTCTACAACTCCGATACTTTGATTGCCGACTCGCATATAAAACATATTCACCAAACAGAAAGCTCATAGTTGGCGAAGACCAAATTAGAGCTAGAATTTGGACACCTCATGTCTTCATTCCGAATGAAAAAAGTTCTTCAGTGATGGGAACAGACGTTAAGGATGTCCTTGTCTCCATCAACCCTGAAGGTGTCGTTTTATTCAGTAGACGATGTCAAGCAGTCATCTATTGTTGGATGAACCTTCAGAAGTTTCCATTTGATGAACAAGTATGCTCAATGAATTTCGAGAGTTGTGAGTATTTTAAATAAATTATCTTAATCTATAAACTTAGTTTCTGTAGCCTCAAACTCGATTATATGATATCACATTCCACATTTTACAAATTTACCAGAGGATGATGACCCTACATGGGTTTTCTAAAATCCTTCACCCCCTAAAATTAAGCGCCCTGGACAAATACCTAGTCTTCCCATTTATTGTCTGGATTGTATTTTTGTATCATTTCAATTTTTTTATTTTATTTTAATTGTCATATGTATGATGTAAAATGAAAAGTACCAGTGTAGCAGGTATGCGTTTCAGGGATGTATGGTTCAAACGAAGTACAGCTGGAATGGGAGGATAATTATCCAGTCACATTAGCACCTGAACTGCATCTGGCAGAGTTTCAACTTGTAAGACAATGGGTCAACCAATCCATCATTGTATCCAATTGGTCTGATCCAAGACATGGAGGATTTCGTAAGTAAAAAGTTATCACTATTTTAAATATTTTGTTTAGTGTAACATTTTGGAAGCGATTAATCCATTAACTTTCTTGATTCCAGTTGGAAACTATAGTTCTCTTTCGTTCCATTTCAAATTGGCTCGTGAAATGGGTTATTACATGATTGACTATTTTATACCTTCAATGATGATTGTCGCCATTTCTTGGGTATCATTCTGGCTCCAAGCTGATCAATCGGCACCAAGGATTACTTTAGGTGAGATGATAAAACGCAATCAAAATTCTGCAATCAGATTTCTTTTCCATAAAGACTACCTTGTCAACAAATTTTATCTGATTTTGTCTTTTTAGGAACCAGCACTATGTTATCGTTTATAACTTTGGCATCTACTCAGGGAAAGACTCTTCCGAAAGTATCATACATCAAAGCAAGTGAAGTTTGGTTCCTTGGGTGTACTGGATTCATCTTTGGATCACTTGTGGAATTTGCTTTCGTCAACATTATTTGGAGAAGAAAGTAAGTCGATGTACAACAGAGACAACACACCAGTCTCTATATACATATTTTTTTATTTCTATCATTAATGGCGATTGAACCTGTTGTATTACTACTACTACCAACATGCAAGCCTGTTATATTAATTTTCATTCCACCTGTTATATTAATCTATACTTATATTATAAAGAGGAAAGATTTGATTGTTTGCATTGAATAGGCTCCGAAACTACTGAACCGATTTGAAAAATCTTTCACTGCTGGGAAGCTACACTATCCCCTGGTGACATAGTCTATATTATATTTTCAAAAAAATATGGATCCTTACTAAAACTATTTTCTTTAAATACCTATCTACCCGGGCGAAGCCGGTGCGGACTGCTAGTATAGTATAAAGACGTTATAATAAAATGCACAACGTAACTTGCTCTCATTCTTCATATTCTGCCCGAAAATTATTCATTTTATCTCTAGTTATTTCTCCAAAAGGTATTTGTGTCAAAATATAATCTAAATTATTAACGATATCCTTGGATACCTAATTTTATGAGTTTTGCGTCCTTTTTCTGATCAAAAAAATAATAATTGTAAAAATTAGTGCTTCGATTCAGGTTCTGTATTGATTTAAACAAATTTTATGCTAATGTATTTTCTAGGAAAGTGGTCGAGTTAAAGAAAGTGAATAGTAAATACATTTTGAAGAGTACCTTGACTCCGAGAGCTGCAAGGAAAGAATTAGGACAGTCTCAAGGATTGCATAAGGCGCACTCATGTTCCAGTTTAGATGGCGTCACAGATAGTGGAACAAAAACTTATAACAATTATCTTACAGTACATGTAAGCAGTATTATATATTTTGAAATAATATTAGAAATATGCAGATAATTCAATTTGAATCAATATATACCTTATTGACATTTATACAATCCAAACATTTTTTTATGAGCAAAGCAATCAGAAGACTCTACATAAAAATGCTTTTTTATCACATTGGAAATTTCAGTAACTCATTGCAAATTACATTTTTTTTTTAATTGATTTATTCAGGCTGCTTCGTTTCTTGCTCCTTTCACATTTTTTGATCAAATTTTAATTAATATTAGTACTACTATTACTATGCAATCGCGACATTTCCCACAAGTGGGGTAGCCAGCAGACCCTGGGTCAACAAAATATTAAGACGATTAGGATGGGCGTAGAATTTAAGATGTAAAGTGTTTTTTTTATTTTTTCAAATACCTGTCTTTTTCAGGACACTCAAAAACTTGTGGTAAAGAGTCGGAGAACTGCCGAGTGCTCTACGGAAATAAAAATTTATTTTCCATTTTCAAAGAAAATATCATTTGATACTTACTTTCTGTGTCCGACCTACTAACTTCTTTCTATAAAATAGCGACAGGCATTGCCTTTATTTACTAGAATCACGTCTTTAGAACTACAACTATTCCCTATCAGAAGGGATGTAAGATTACTTTGTTAAAGCATTTTTCTTTTTTCCAGAGCTTCTCTTCTCAACTGAACCTTCCCACCATCACCACGCAGAGCTATGACGATCTATCATCATCCAACAATAGTCGAATTTCCCAAGACGGTGTCGTAACCGTTTCCGTGGATAGTGACAGAAATGGATTAGGCAACGGATCAGTTCCAAAACCTCAAACATGGACCACGATGACACCCCAAGAAATATCCATGTGGATTGATACAAGATCAAGATTAGTTTTTCCTCTAGCTTTCTTAGCATTCAACATTGTATATTTCTCATTTGTCTACTTCCTTTAAAATAAATCGGATTCTTTTGTCATCCGCGCTGGTAGCAATTGAAACAAAAGTGTCACGAGAATTGAATAATTTGTTCATCATTTGTTTTCGACCTTCTTTTTTTTTGTTTTCACATAATTAGTTTTCCTGTTTTAAATAGTGTATCTATTTTGAGTGTATAATAATAACATTTTCTTATATTGTTTAGAAATTCACAACGCAATTAAAGTCATTGTACTGTTTTATTTTCGTGTTTTCGCGTACGTTGTGATAATTTAAATGAACTTTGAACAAATAATGAGAATCGTATGGGAGTTAATAAATTAGTACCTACTATGAAGTATTCTGAAATGTCATACGGTAGTAAATGACTAGATGTTCATTTATCCAATGAATTATTATTCATACAAGACTGCTACCATGTTGATGAATTGGAAATACCGACTCAGGTACAATCAGAGAAAAATATAGTACTTGATTTCTTTCAAATACTGTATTGTTTAAATTGCATAAATGATTGATGTATGTAGCTATATAATAAAAATTTAAAAATATATTTTTGTTTTACGGCTATTTCATCCATCCACGCTATATGGATGAAATAAAAATACGATAAATATTTTTATTGTAATATGCCTTTAAACTAAAGGTTTTTTTTTAGAACAATACATTGTATTTTTTAATTTTTAATTTGACTTTAATTATTAGTATTAGATATGCATACTCTTTTGTCTTTTCTTGCCAAAAAATATAAATAATGTCTTTCATAAGTTTCACGTGCCTTAATTGAATCTTAATTAGGTATTTTTAAGTTTAAATTAGCTTAGTAAGTAGGTAAGAAAATAATACATGGTTGATAATCAAAATATTTTCCAAATGTTTTGAATTTCTGTGTAATGTCATTTAATTAATTTTGATGTACTTACTCCAGGGGATCCCAACCTTTTTGTCGCGCAATAAAATAATGGTGGCATAAGTCTGATGTAAAAAATATTAAAATATTACTTTGGATCTCAACTCTCAGAATTTGATGATTTCACTTGCACTAAAAAATTCTACCCATTGATCTCCTTGGATTCGTAAAAAAATATTTTCCATAAGTTTTCTTAATTATTTGAACATAAGCCGCGGGCATGAGATTGACAAACACAGACTTACGCCGTTTACAAAACTAGACAAATACATAAATTCAACAATAATTATTTTAGATTGATTTCCTTGAATAGTTTGTCAATGGTTCGGAAATCGCGATAGTGGATTTTATAAAATAAGGTGATATATTACATTTCGAAACCATAGACTACCTATAAAGTGAAACACTTAGTGGACAAGCATATGCCCTGAATATAGTCGCACGTTGCGATTAGTCGAATCGTAATGGGCCACTTGCAGTCGTGGGGGATTTTAATAAAAATGATCGAATTCAGTAAATTTGAGGTCGGAAAACACAAATATGTCAGTCAAAAATTTTTAAACATCTAAATTATGGAGAATTTCCAAAAATAAAACCCAAATTTTTTGACGTTTGGCAAAACACTCCAAACAGCTGATGACGTCACGGAGTCCCGTGAATCATAGTAACTTTTGCAACCACAGATTATAATCTCATACATACATGGGACTCCGTGACGTCACAGCGCCGCCATATCGTTTTTATCATTCCGAGAAAATCCAATTTTTAAAAGCTAATATCTAAGAAAATAGTGCAAGAAAAATTAAATTAAATTGTGGTTGTGTTTTTTTTCATACTAATTTACAATTTTATGTAATAAAAAAAAAATCTGCAAGTGGCCCATTGGTCACAAGCGAGCGTCACATAATGAATATTCCATAGACATAACATAGAATACTCACAGAATTCCATACAAAACCTAAAACCCTGACTCGTTTACAAAAGTGCGGCAAAAAATTATGAATTTTTGACAGAACGGTTGGCGAATGCGTATGGTGTTTCCTACATTTTATGGACTATTTCTCGCATTTTCATAAAAATATAATCTGTACCTGAGAGCCATTAGGACTTAAGTACATTTTTGACAAAAATGCCACAGTTACGAAAAAAGCGAAAATAACACAACGGTCGTGAGTCTTAAGTACAGAAATGCTTAGGGTCTATACTATAGGGTCTATGTAATAAGCTGTATATACTATATACAGCTTATTACTAGTAAAATATTGAGATTTTTTCAATTAAAAATTGAATTTCAAAATGGCATTTTAGCACTTAAGACTAAATGGCTCTCAGGTACAGATATAATTTTTACATTTATATTTATAAACGTATTTGGACATTTTTTGAAGTTCTTGTGGACGTTTTTAGCTATTTACCACACTTTTTTTCGCCAACCGTTCTGTCAAAAGTGCCGAAAAATGGTGCCTCACTTTATTGCAATGAAAATACACACGAGTGCTCCATCTAGGTATTATAAATAAAAAAATCTATGAGAATACTTAGCGTGCGAGAAATTGCTTAGAATAATGCGCTAACTTCACGTCATTTGCTGTCTACTAAATATTTCACCAATCTTTTTTCATATGTATCTATTAAACTAAATTCTATCTCTTTCTTACTTACAAATTTTAAATATGCATAGAAGACAGCAGAAATAGGATGTTTCAGATGTGTACATTTTGATAAGTCTAGAGTTATATGCCTAGTTATATCCGTAAGGTATAATATTTTCTATGGTGTGTCTACGTTCGCAACTGTTACAAAGTCAATGCGATAAAAATAACTTTAAAAAATGGACTTTGACAGGTTTACTATAATTAAAAAATGTCAAATTTAAAAAATTAATTAATCTTTTTGTCGCATCTTACATTAGTTAAATAAATAGATATCAATACATTAGTTATTCAAACATTTCCTTCAGATAGTTTACCTTAAAATTAAATTAGAATAAATCACTTAAAAATAATTATTCCATATTATAATTTAGTTTTCAAAATATTCTCAAAAATAAAGTATTATTTTGAGTCACAAATATATTATAATAATATTTATTTTTATACTTAATTTATTTTTTTAAAGAGATAATGAATTATATTTTAATTGTGTATTTTTTTTATCTATTAACATTTTATGGACCACTTAGTATAATATTATATAATACTGAATATTATATTAATAATTTGTTTAATCGAAATTATTATATTTATAAAAATAATATTTATAATTTTTGAATAATTAAAATTTATAAATTTGGCTACGTTTTATTTTATTCCAACCAAACAAATAACAGCCATCCCGTAAAGTGTTTTGTGGGTAAAAATTGCCTCCCACTCTTTTTTGCAGCAAGTTTTCGAATGTTCAGTAAAAGGTAAGTATTATATTTGTAAAACATCTGTTTAACATCTTCAATTGAGCGATGAGTCATATCCCCATCCTAAATGTCTTAGCTTTTGTTGACACAGAGAGGACAGCTTGCATGTAAATACATAAGCAGGTGGTCCAATGATTACCTCACTGGTGAAAATAGCTGTGATGAGCGGAGCAAATTATTTCTATTTGAATCCATCATGAATACTCACTCGACTTTAAAATTGTAAATGCATAATTAATATTGTTTTTATTGAAAAAAAAAGTATACAAGGACTTTTTAGAAAACCTATTTTAACCCTTTTTCTGTGATACTTTCTGGTATACCTATAACTTGTTATGGTATACAGTAAAAGACAATAATAATATCAATAAAACTATAATCTTTAATTGTTCAATACAATTATGTTCTCGTACTGGGTACTGCTGGTCTTTGGAAAATATATTACAATCTGGCGCCCTTGAAGTAATGTTCTGAATATGTTGATTATGTAATTGATTGTCGTATGTTTTTTTCATTTGGGATAGCTCAATAAGTTCGTGCCTTTGCGATAAATTCGGCATCTGTATATTGATTACATTTTACTGAAATTAGTATTTTTTATGCAATTTTAATCCGTGTACACTAAAGAATGAATGAATAAATAAATTAATAAAAGACAACAATATCCTTATCGTGTATTATACATTTATTTCAATTTAAATAACAAATAAATGCAATTTCTACAATAATATATTACTTATGTAAATATACAATATATTATAAATAATTATTCAATATTATTACCACAATTTTTCGCTTTTAACTCACCGTATTTACATTGAAAATGCATATTTGTACTTGCTAGTATAAAATAAGTCCTGAAGAAATGAAAAACCTTCACAAAACTCTCAAACAATTTTTATCTCTGGTTAAATTAAAAAAAATATCTATGGTACGCCTTTCAAATAGTACAGAATTATGTCATTAATAAGGAATAAATTTTATCATAATTGTGGAATATTTTCGCATGTCCACCTCGGGACCGCGGCAATTTGTATTTCCCCCTTCGGAATGTAAAACTTAACATCAGCTATCTGCTTGGTTTAGACTAGAGGATGATAAGGTGCATCGAATGATGTTTGATTTTGTTCTAAGATATTTCATTTTACTTTGAGGAATTGATCACATTTGATTTCGATTGACCCAATTAATTTTATCTTTAATTGTAAGATGAGTTAATAAATATATGATTTTAAAAGGCGGGGAATAATCATCTAAACAAGGGTGCATCGCCAATATTATAAAAAAAAATTAGTCAGGCATAAAATCGTAACAAATGCTAATCTCTATTTGTAAGTAAGATGTCATTAAGTCAGGTCTCAAGTTGGAATAATAGTAATTCCTACTTTGCGAATACAGCTGTTAAAAAAACATAATTAAATGATTAAAAAATACAATAAATGATTCAAAGTTCTGATGCTTGTGTTACTTCTTTATATCATTATCACTCTATCACACAAAGACCTTTTTAGTATAGACTAGTAACAGAGTACTAATTTTTTCATAAAATGTAACAGAGTACTAATTTTTTCATAAAATGTGTATGAAAATTAACAATAAACCAATAAATATTTGCTGTATAACTCCCATAACATTAAGACACCATAAAAGGACGTTTTTGAACCAAAACTTGTTAAAAACAGCTGATTGATATGGGCCGCACGATTTAATTGGTAACATTTTCAATTTATCCATTAAATTTGTAGTCTATTCTATAAAGGTATTTGTATAATCGGCGATGAGTTTAGTGTTACCTTTTTCTTAATATGATTAAATTTTATTTAAGTAGCATTAATTTATTATAATTATGTTAATCGATAAATTTGTAGGTAAATGTACAGGATTTATTTTATAAATTAACTTTTCTACAAATGTTGGTATAAGATTTACAAACTATTTGAGGATGATTTATACATATTATATTGAACATTTTATCTACAAAAGAAACATTTAGTATTTCTGTTACATCAAAAAAATCGTATAAAAAAAATCCATTCTAACCAAGCATAATATAACATATTATTCTTAGTAGACATAAGTTTGCATTTACTCCTTTTTAAGAATATAATCTGAGTTAATAAAATACATTAACACCCCCAAATACCTACACTAAAACAAATACATGTCTTATGAAGGGGTGAAAGTGGAGTATGTTGGAAGTTGAAGTAATAGAACCCAAGAACTCTTTAGTGAAAATCGGAGAATAGACCATCTATCTTGGCTACCGAAAACCTCAAATTAAAAAAAATATTCTACAGTGACTTAAAAATGGTTGGAATCCGAACTTTCGGTGGAGTTATGGATTGGAATCTATTCTATTATTCTCAAGGTCCTCCACTCGTTATCGAGTGATTAAGGTTAGATTGGAATCAATATGAGCAAAAAATCTAATCATAAACGACATCGTCCAACGGCCGTCATTTGACGTCAATTGCTTCATCAAGATCATTTGCAGATATGATGTTGTCGTCTATATTGACTGCATGATCCATCTCATGCATATCTAGGGGAGAGGCGGTGATACTGTCTTCGCTTGACGATCTCTTTACTGCACGACCGCTTCCTTGACTATAAAAAAACGAAAACATCTTAGTTCTAAGAAAACCAGAATAAAATCTTGTGAAGAAATGCTGAATGATGTTGTTTTTAGTTTGATAGAAGGCCCTAATTTGATTATCAGTTGGGTCATTGTTTTCCCACATTATTTATTTGAGCATATCACTTCAGGGCTATAAATACTACCAAGGAAAAAGGAGACGGTAAATTCGACATCAATAATTTATTTCTTTAGCTTAGAGCGACAATCGAGACACTCAACGTAGGAGAAGTAAGAAGAGCTGTAAAAAGTAACTACATGGTTTTAATTAAATTACATTGAAATATTTCAGAAGTTAATTCTAATTTTGGGATAAACATACTTACGAAGCTGGAGTACTTGGTAAACGAGGTAATCGTACAGGAGCCCCCAACAAACGTCTGGCGGGACTTGCAGGAAGCCATTCACTGTCTCCTCCAGAACTAGAACCTCTCCCAGATCCAGAGCTTCCACTTGACCATTGGACTGTCTCAACCATACTGAAGAAAATAAATATAAAATTGAATCATTTTCATCTTTGCACCTCCTAAACACTGTTCCTTCTTGGTTGATTTTCGTAAGAACTGATAAGACTTACTTGTTGCTTATTGGAGGCAAGGTATATGAATTAAAAACCATAGCACTGTCTGTGTACGTGGAAGCATGTATCTCTTGTTGGTACAAAGTATATAATTCTAGAAGATCTGGTGGTAATTTCAAACCACCCTCTGCAAAAGTAACACAAGAATAATAAGAACAATTTCTTTGCTTTAATTTTTTTAAACCCGAACAACTATTTCATGCTTGTCTTACCATCCATAATTTGTCTTTGTCTTGTAATTATTTCATCACTCAGTTGTCGTTGTCTGTCGTATCTCAAGAGTTGTAAATCTCTCCTTCTCAAATCAGCTGCTCTGCTTGCTCTTTCACTTTGAAGAGCCAACTTGTCAGCTTGGAGTTCGTGGACTCTACAAGCCAAAGCAAGCAGCTCTCTTTCTTCCTCACTACTAGTTCTAGATGGTAGTTCCTATAAAATAAAGCTCGTATTATAATTTTCCTTAGCGAATATAGATGAGTTTTGATAGCAAACAATGAAAAAAATTCTTACATCCTCTAGAGCTGCCCCTTTTTTCCTGACAGTTTCAAGTTCCACTTCTGCCGCCGTCCTTTCTGCTCTAACTCTCTCTTGTTCTTGTTCTATGGAAGCTAGCTCACTCCAAGCTTGTTCTACAGCTACAGTACCTTCTTCAGAGTTACTTCCAGTTGAACGTCTGAAAAAAATTAAAACGAATTTAATAATCTAAGACTTCAGGCAAATGTTTGGTGAACATATAATTAACAATTCGATTACCGGAAACTTTGCTGTGTCGATAGCCGCGATGTAGTTGGTACATTATATAATCTATTATTTCTAGATTCCCAGTGGCTTATGACCAGGTGTTGCCGCTCAGAATCCATTGCTAATCCAAGAAGATGACTATCTAATTCCATAAGTTTTTTTCTGAGCCTCATCTGTTCTTGGAATGTGCCAACGATGGCGTGCCTCAAAGCTTTCATTTCATTATTTTTCTGAGCATTACTGAAGTTGTTATTATTATTACTTTGTTGTTGAACTTCGGCCGCTAATCCAGATCTGCAAATGACAAGGATATTTATGAAAATATAAGACATTCACTAATAATGTGATGTTTCCTTGGTTTACAGATTGATAATTCACCTCGGTCTGTCTTCTTTCATTTTCGTTCTTAGCCTTGATATTTCATTCTTCAATTCGTTTATGACTGTTCTATATTGTGTGACGTGATAATCTGAATCCAGGACATTTCTCTTCACCTGTAAATGGAATTTAAAGTTAATTTAATGCATGATAATTGATTGCACTCTATAAATATATTCAATATTAAAAGTAATCTGAAATATAACTTGACAGAAAATAAATTGCAACAAAGACGGCTGGTGTGGCGCAGAGGTAAACGCTCTTACCTGCGCGTCATGAAATCCCGAGTACATTTCCCGGCCAGGGCAAAATGAAGAATTGCCTTTTTCAATAATTGTTTTAGGTCTGGGTGTTACATACACATGTGTTTGATGCATTGTATCTAGAAACCTCGTGTTAGAAAACAAACAAGATTCATATCTTAATTTGGGACTGGATTGTTTTGCGCGAATTTTTATATGTTTTGTTACAAAAACACGAGATGTGAAAATGAATATGTGCTAGAACTATTCTATTATATTTGAAGTATTCTAGGAAATTTAAAAACTTTGCCAAAATAACAAACTTTGTTTTAGAAACACCATCAATACACTGTACTGGTGATTAAATTTCTCACATTGTGTGATACATATCCAATTTTTTTTTTTTTTTTAGATATATCTGGGTTTTGTTATAAACCCAAATACAACCTTATGCACCTTTCACACTAAGCTAAAAGCTTGTGCCGTGAAAGGGGAGTTTGCCGGCACCTGGGATCGAACCACGGACCCCTTGTTCTGGAGGCCGAGACTCTTACCTCCAGGCTACCGACGAACTCTATTTGTGAACACTAATTAAAAAAGAAGTGAATATTTTACCATATTTTTTGTCTAGTGCTTGACTTCAATGAAGACAGTGCATGACACCACAAACAGTGAATGAGACAAATAACTTGAAATGTTTGACCTACTTCGTTCTTTACCTTGTTGGTGATATGATTGGCCCTGTCTGCGTACAGTAAGGTGTTTCTACTCTCCTCCCTATTCTCAACAGCTGGAGAAACATGAGCTACCATAACTGTTCTGCAGTTACCGCTGAGAGCTTCCTTCAATAACCTGGTAAGTTTTGAGTCTCGATAATTTACATATCTGAAAAAAAAAGTATTTTTAAAAAACATGATTCTGACTATTTGAATATTGAAGATTCCCTCCCATGCCTAGATATCTCAGAAGTCAAGGAATTCCTACTTATCCGCACTTATATGAAAAACTTTTGTCCTTAATTTGATTACACACATTATGGGTCGCACCCTTCCTCACCCATGGATGATATAAAAATATCAGTTCCTACGTCATCTATGCTTGGTTAAACTGAAAAAGTTGAGAATTAGCTCATAAAATGTCAACGATTTATTTTTACCTGGCTCCTCCTGATAAGGCGGTAATACAGTTTGCCAAAGCCAAAAGAGATCTGTTGATGTGAGCTCCTTCCTGAAGACGTCTTCCTCTAGATCTGGCCACATGTGCTCTCTCACTACCAGCCAAATCCACCAAGAATAGCCTCCCACTGACAGCAGCCTGAGAACTGTCTCCAGGACCAGAACCACATGATGTGACAGTAACACTGGAATGAAAAACAGAAGTAAAAATCAATTCAGAAATAGGTTTCCAGATGCTATCAAGTTTACTTCCAATTTTAAATCAATGGATAAAGTACCAAATAAAGCAAAGGAGGTACTTGCTTTTAGTGTTATTGGATCACTGTGGCGGAAAAAATGGCACATGAACTCAAATCTTTGGAGAGTGCTAATGTTATTTGCTCTATATTAAAAGCATTTTTATTTAGAAAATTATATAATTTAATAGCGCCTTTATTATGCTCTTATCCAATAGAACAGTGTTCCGCAAAGCGTGTGCCACGGCACACTGGTGTACCGTGGTCATCAGTTGGTGTGCCGCGGAAAAAAGTCAAGGTTTTGTTAAGATAATACACCTAAAAATAGCTGAGAGCTATAAGAGCAGGCGCTTTGTTGGGCGAGGGGCAGGACAGCCTTTTTTATCTGTGGTGTACCTCTAAAAAAATTTGATTTGATAGGTGTACCTTGAACACAAAAAGTTTGCGGAACACTGCAATAGAAGACGCATTTTAAATATATCACCCTAAATACTCCATATTTCATGGAAATAAATGTGTCTAATGATACATTTTTTTCTAAAACAAATAATTTTCTTCAATCTCGAGTAAAATAAATAATATGAAACATTCGACTTTCATGGTACTGCAAATAAACGCTAATTTATGCTTAAAATTACATAGAATTTTCCTTTTTAAATATGTCATGAAATACAATAATAGAAAATTTATCAATGGTTTTCTAACTTAATTCAAATAATACACTTATTATCTAACTAGATACGACAGTAAAGTGACGATTTAACACACGACAAAGTTCTCAGAATATTAGAAATCAAACAAACAATTAAACAAAAAAATAGCTTCGTCAAACATTCTTTTATCTATTTTTAATTGTACGTTACTTTTATGTCAGTACATCAGTCACAACACAATATTGTATAAGTCATGCGATATAACAACAACATTTATTAACTCCATTCCCCATCAAATAGATCGATAATGTTAATAATCAATTGTAAGCCTTAATTCCCACTGAAATCATGAATAAAGAAACATTATAATTCACGTTCTAGTACTCAATTCAATAGAATAATTAATATGAACCAAACACCAGTCATTATATTCATATTATTCAAAGAAATTTCAATACATTTTCGTCCGTATCTTTTCATAAAATACTTTGATACAAAAATAAGAATCACCACATCATACGTTTTGAATGGTTCATATAGTTGCGCCTGATTTTACACTAACTGTGTAACTTAAGTTGGAAAATTTTTCAATTAGGAATTCCATAAATTTAGATACATTTTTATTCATCATCACCATCACGTTGCATCACTTGTGGGGGAGGGAGAAAGGATCGAGCGCCATTTACTCATATCCTTGCATACATTTTCGCTTTAGTTATTGTCATACAATCCTTCATGTGTGCACTGGTATTAAATGCGCTCAACACGAATCCATGCTGTAGGATGTGATTTATATGATCTTGCCATTTGATCCTTGAACGGCCACATTTCCGAGTAGATACCATTCCCCAAAAATATACATAATAATAATAATTCATGATAATTTTACCTGATTTTATGCAAAATGTGTAACGCAAATCAGAAAAATTTCGAATCTGTATCTCGTAAGCAAGTATTTTAACTAAAATGGTAAAATTGGGAAAAAAATGTTTAACATGATAAAGATTGAAAAAAATAATAATTATAATATAGGTACATATAGGTATCCAATCGAAAAATACAATAAGGGACATATTTTATGACTATAGATATAGATAGACACGATTCTGGAGAGACCATATAGACAGGATGGCTAAAAACAGGATCGCCCACATTGCTGCAAAGAAGACATCGGCTGGCTCATGTTTGCGAGGAAGACCACCAAAGAGATGGAAAGATAGCTGGTCCTCAGGGTCACAAGAGGGAATCACTTCCGATACAACAGATCGATGATCTATCACACGAGGAAGAAGAAGAAGAAGATATAGATAAACTTCTTAGATGACGAAAATATGTGAATTCCCGAGGAGAGTTGGTTCCATAACCTAGCTTCACGGACTGTTAATGATAATGCTCTTATTTTTTTGTTACTTTGATTTAGGGTACTTATGTATTATGTGCTGCTGTGTTTAAATTGAAATTTTGGGATTCATGAAATTATAGAATTTTTTATTCAATAAAATATAGTTTACAATTATATAGTAAATGGCACAAGTTTATTTCTATATCATAACAAATAAAAAATAAATAAGATATTGAATTGAAAAGATATGTATATAGATAGAAAGATATAATATTATGATTCTAACCTCAATAAGGCATGACTCCTAGATGAAGTTTTATTAGCTGCTGTAGACTCCACTACTCTAGCTCTAGCGCCCCTCTGTAACAAGGGTAGAGCCTCAGAAGCGCTTCGTACCCTTACAGCACTCAATCCAGCCACCGCGGCTCTTCCTCCGGCATCTTCACGAAGTTCCAGACCGGCTCCAGCAGACGGGCTGAGGAGGTCACGGATATTCTCGTTGTATATTTCTAAATAAGACATGTTCACCTGGCAATGAGAAAAATATCATTAAATATTAAAGTACCAAACTGTCATAAGCAGAATTATCCTATCCACGTTTAATTTGGGATGGGTCTACCTATATTTATTCTTCCTTATCATCCACAGGCCATTGGTCTGGCACTTGGAATCGTCAAGAAATAAGCACTCCCAGTACCTGTACCATTAAATAATGTTAAGTATAACAAAATGAGTAGGTACCTACTTATTGTATAGATAGATATGTATAGGTTTTCCCGCCTAAAAGAGTAGCAATGACAAAGTCATTAATTCTTACCATAGATAATAGAATACGCCCACGTTTAAATTTTGGATAAGTATTCGGTAATTCAATTTCAATTAATACAGAACGCTTACATAACTAGTGTACATAGCAACGCCATAATATTATATACTCGTATATACTTTAATTATTTTAATTCATTCAGAATATGTAATCCATCTATCGAAAAAAATACAAAAATAAACTTAGCAAAATACTGAACTTATAAACGCTAGTTTTGGTGTTGAGTGAAGACTACTACTACTACTACTACTATACCATCACGGCATATCCCACAAGTGGGGTAGCCAGCAGACCAGCTGCATGTAAGAAACATGCAAGTTGTCCTCTTCGTGCCAATATAAAATCAAGACATTCAGGATGGGTGGCAAACCTCATCGCTGAATTTAAGATGTACAATGTCTTAATTTTTTCGAACACCTGCCTTTTACAGGACACTCGAAAACTTACAGAGAAGAGTTGAGTGAAGACGTGAGGTGAAAAATATTAATTTCCTATTAGCAAATTATATTTACTTTTTTTTCAGGAAAATAATACCAGCATGACATCCTCACAAGTGGAGTAGCCAGCAGACCAAGTAACTGCATGTAATAAACATGCAAGCTGTCCTCTCCGTCCCAACAAAAAAAATACAATCAGTATAGGTTGCAAACCTTATCACTGAATTTAATGTATAAGATGTTTTTATTTTTTCGAACACCTGTCTTTTACAGGACACTCGAAAACTCACGGAAAAGAGTGATAGACCAATTTTTTGCCGTGTGCTCTACGGGTCCTTTCATTCAAATGAAAATAAAATATTTGGAATCAATGGCAAACCTCATCGCTAAATCGAAGATGTTATATGTCTTCGTTATATGTGACGTTTTAGGAATACTTGCTTTGTAAGGGGCACTGAAAACCCACTTCTATTCTATTACGAGACTTTACAAATATTAACTTAGGTAAACTAAAAATAAACATTAATTTACATCAAATGTAGACAACACATTGATAGATATTAAAGTGATATTAATCAAACTGTGATTAGTTTTATTAAGTACACTGTCCTTCAAACGTAAACGTCAAAACTATTCGTAGAACATGTTCCTTGACAAATTCAAAATCAATGTTAAAATTATTTTGTTCCGTGTTTCAACGATCTCTACATGAGTATAGAATACAAATAAATTATTATTTGAAATGTTTAAATATGTTTTTAAATTATGTGTTCTTTTTTCAAATTTAAATAAAGAATAGATACTTATTTATAAATGAAACGAGTATAATATAATGCAAATGCTTTATAATATATAATACACGAATATAATGCAATTGCTGTAAGCAAAAGGAAAAAGGGGATGAATCAAATAACACTACTTTACAGGCAATTCAAAAAAATCCACGCGGCGGTACAATATTCTAAATATGATTTTTTTACATTGTTATATGGTGTCCAATGTGAAAATATCGACTTGCATCTTTTTTTCCACGACGAATAAATGCATTAAACTTGATTAATCGATTAATTAATTCACCCCTTTTCCCTTTTACACACAAATATATTGTTTTAAAGACGTTGTTTTCATCCAGATGTAAGTTATTATACGGTGTCTGTCTTGAAAATAACTCTTAATCTCATTGGTCAGGTATCAGGAGTTTGCCAGATATTCGTTAAATTCCACCCGTTGAGTTGTCGAAGAGTAATTTCCACCACGTAAGTTGATTTCGGCCAATCAGAAGCCGCGATACAAACTCAGTTGGTGGTGATATACCAATGGTTTCGAATACCTCTCTTATAAACCAATAATAATAATTATGCTAAATGTGGTTAAATGGAAGAAATCACCAATATAGTGATAATCTCACTACTGCATATCGTCACATTTTTCGTGTAATTTAATTAATAGATTTTTTTATTTATTTATATAAATATATACGGCAAGAAGCCTTTTACATGTTTACATAAATTCAAAAAAAAACAAAGACAACAATGACATAACAATGGATATAAAAATACTTAGTGTCGAAAAATCAAACATTAACCAGAGAAACGTATTGAGAACAAATAACTTGTACAATACACACATAAATCGATAACATCTACACGATCACACTAACAATATCAAATAATAGGTAATACAATAAATAGAATTGATTGTAATAATAATTATAAATCATTCGATAAATTAATATGATATAAAATAATTAAAATAATAGTATACTTATTTAAAAAATAAAGGTATATAAAAATATACATAAATATATACATACATACATACACACATACAAAACATTCATAAAATAAAGTCAAATCATTAATCAAGGAATTCAGTAAGTACTAAATAATATTTAGGGATAGTAAAATATTAATTAATAAAAACAATAATAATATTAAAATAAAATAAGTAAAACAAAATAAAATAATAATTTATATAATAAATAAAAATAATTAACATAATAAATATGTAGTAAAAATTAATATAATAAAAATAAATTGTATAGTACTAGGAATAACTTTGTGAAAGTTCATGAGAGTTTGTAAGAGTTATGGGACTGTACAGTGAATATAAAGTAGCTAAACACATTACAGCACTCCACTGAATACTCCATGCCAAGTATCATTTTTATTTGTATTGTGTATATGGTCATCGTTTTATATTAACTTTTGATGTTTGTTTTGTATTGATTTACGCATTACTGTACATTATCTATTATTATTTATAATATAATGTGTTTGGTATAAATGGTACTTATGTACTATCTGATTTCATTAAACTTAATAAAATATTCAGTACAACAACTGCCCTAATGGTTCCACCATGTTATATTCATGAAATCATTCTTGTTGTTTGTTTATTGTACATAGATATATTATTGTAATTATTGTAATGTTAAAACAATAGTTATTTGACTTTTCCTTATATATATAATGAGTTACAATCCATTGGATTAGTCTGCAACGAGTTTGGACTTTCTTCTCCACTACTCCCTATTCTCAGCCAGTCTCTACAACTCCATGTATGAGCCACAGCTCATGTCCCTCTTCAGTTGGTCCATATAGGCGTCTCTCGGTCGGCCTCTGCCATTTGTGCCTTCGGTCCTGCCCTCTGCGATTGCGATGAGCAGTCCTGGGTGCCTGATGTTGTGGCCAATCCAGTTAGCTCGTTGTTGGCAGATTCTTTTGAGGAGTTGCCTTTTTTTGCCAACCCTGGCTAACACTTCTTCGTTTTGACTTTTCCTTATATAGTTTGTTAATATTATAACCATGAACTGATGGCTAAATCCCAATATGAGCCCTAAGAGTGACGTTTATCCAGAACCAGCTGTTAATTTGGTAAAATTTTGGTAAAACACAAAAAAATAAAATTTTAAATTAAAAAAAAATACATATTTTAAAACCATATAATAATATACTATTTACTTGTGTACTATGGAGTTTTACAAAATAAATACCAACAAAATTCAATATGTGCGTTTATATCAAATTTCTTACATTGCACCCTTTTTACAATTACCCCTTGCATTATTGTAGGTAGGTACTCTGTTACACTACATTAATAATTATAGTATTGGTATTATAACCTTGGCATTCATCACAGTTATAGGGGAAGGTGACTGACAGCAGCAATGCATACAGAAATATATATTACTAGCTGGCCCGGCAAACTTCGTACCGCCTAAGAATCAATGAACGATTTCATACATACATCTTCTTCCCCTTGTCCTAGTTCGGTCGGGGGCCCATTGCCCCTAAGTATCTCCTCCAGAGATAACTGTCCACCGCTGCTTCCAGGACCTCTGGCCACTCCAAACCAAGCCTTTCAACACATGTTCGACACCTGCCCTATCTTCTGCCCTCTCCCACTGACTTTATGAATGATTAATATTATTAATCTCTTTACAAACTCCCGTAATTGTCAAAGTGTGTCATCGAAGGTATAGTGTAAAAAAATATAATTCACTTGGAACTTTCGCAGTTTAGCGGCCCCACCCGTTGTCGAGTACTTTTTTCCATAGAAAAAGTAATATTTTCGAAACTTGAGGAAATTTTTGCCATATAGTGAATTATTTTTTGGTCACCAAATTTTTGGAAAATTCTTTTATAGGAAAAAAAATTCGCAACTATGAAACTTGAGCGGCCCCACCCGTTGTCGAGTAATATGTACGGAATTTTAGGAAATTAATTTTCGAAGTGGATTTTTTTTGCCGGCAAATTAAAATAATTCTACATATGGCAACAATTTCCTCAAGTTTCAAAAATATTACCCTTTCTATGGAAAAAAAGTACTCGACAACGGGTGGGGCCGCTAAACTGCGAAAGTTACATTCATTTTTTTTTACATAGACAATTCACACACATCGAGTTAGTTCCAAACTTAGATGAATCTTGATTATGGGCACTAAAAATTGTAATATCAGAACTACAGATGTTAAATTGTATGGATAACGATTCTAATTTGAGAATGTATAGAAAATTATCATATAAATAGGCCAATCTATAAAAAAAACTTCATTGTTGATTTTGTATAATTCTCCATATTGCATTTTTTATTGAAATTAAAAATGTATGGCGTAAATAATTTTCTTCGTAATTTTTCTTCTCTGTCTGCAAATTTCACTACACAATCTTGCATCAGAACTACCTACATGAACACATTCTTATTTTCATCTTTAATAGCACAATTTTTGGTTCAATAATAATTTTCCATCTGCAAAAATAAAATACAATTTCAAATATAATCTGTGCACGTCCACATTTATGTGACAGAAGATCTATCGATACATAAATATTAGTCGAATAATGCGGTAGTTATGTACATGGCAATAGGTTGTATCTCGCATTTTTTGCGTTTTCAAGTTTGTTCCATAAAATGCTCAAAATAGTGTAATATTTGATGTGGCAAAAGGATATGTCTCTTTATAGTCAGAATAAAGAGAGAAAAGACGTAACTTATTGACATGTAGAAAGATTGTTTTCATCAACATGGCAAAAAAACTCAAATATTTTTAAACTGCAAGAATTTTTTTAGTGAATGTTACCATACATCTTGTAGAAGAAATTATTAAGAGAATGTTACATCTATCTTGTAGAAATAATAATTACCTTCATTTTGATATATAATGCTCGAAATTCGGCTGAAATATCTCTTTTGCAAACTTTGTTTTTGCTCTCCTGTAAAATTATGTTTTAGTGAGATACAACCTATTGCCATGTAACTACCGAATTATAGTAAACAAATATTAGTACACATTTCGTTCATATTAGTTATAGTAATTTGGTTCTTAATATAGCAGAACCTACGGATTATTTTAGCACAATGCAACAGGCGACGTGGGGGCGCTAATAGAGCCATAACTCTCCATATTGTTTTTATTTTTGAAATTAAAAATGTATGGCGTAAATAATTTTCTTCATATTGTTTCTTCCCGTCAATTTGTAAGATGTTTTAATAGCCTATAGTTTATTCCGGGCGGAGAAGAATTCAACAAATCAGAGATCATTCAAATCGGTACAGCCATTCTTGAGTTATAAGTGTTGTAACACACACGACTTCCTTTTATATATTAGATTATTTCCACAGGAAAATAGTTATCTATCAGTAAGTAAAAGACATTACTCATCACTGTAATTGTTAATATAATTATGTCTTTGTGATTCATTTTAGATAGGTATCTTCTTAGCTGACGTACAATTCAAAATCGATAGAAACTATTGTATCACGGATATATTATTATAAATACACTATAGGAATATATTATTTATAAAAATGTATATGTATTATATTTCAAGAATATTTTTTATTATTTATACCACCACACCATATAGTGGGGTAGCCAGCAGGCCGTGGGAGCATACTGCCCTCTTTGTGCCAACAATAAATTAAGATATTATTCAGGATGGGTTGCAAAATCTCATTGCTGAATTTAAGATTTAAAATGTTTTCATCTTTTCACCTTTTACATGACACTCGAAAGCTTACGGAAAAGTGTGGGGGGCCAATTCATTGACGGGTGGTCCACAGAACATTCATTGCCGGATGCTCTACTATATTATTTCAAGAGAACTCTTGAAAAATAATTTCCTCAAGTGTGAACATGTATAGTGCAAATTTGAACAGTGATTTCTATTTAATAATTTAAAATAACTTATATTATGTATGTTAATTTATTGTGTAATTTTTACGTTGAAAGAACATCCACACACTCGGATATCTCAGGAGTCGGGGACTCACATTTATCCCAATTTGCAGACTCACTTTATTTTCCTCACGGGCGACCCGAAGGAAAAGTAATTTTTGTTCTCTAAATCTTGAAAAAAAAATGCAAATAAATCTTCGCCGCTTAATATTCTATGCCTGCGAAAGCGATGTGTGACGTCATAAAGTATGGCGAAACAAAAGACAAACATATCTAAAATAGTTTTTAAACAAACATTCTTTAATTAATTTGTTTACCTACATTCGCATTTCATGTTGATTAGGCATTAAGCATTACTCATTAATTCGCTAAAAGAAAATAACATTGGACCCACACCTAAAAAAGTGTTTGGAAATCTAACATAGACAACCCATTGACGTAATAAAATTGATTATATCAGAATCACTCGCATATCTACGTCAATATAGCAATATCAATTGATAATAATACTTGTAATGTTTGTAATAATATTATGTATCACGATAAATTAATTATTATTTTTCTACGCACTTTGCTATAAAAATGTTGTTAATTGGATTAGTTGGAATTCGTTACAAATATCGGTAAGTAATTCCAATTTCAAATCGATCAATCTCTTGTCAAAGCTCCCGCCATTGCGATGTGCCGCCATAGACACATTTAAAGGGCTGATGACAATGATTGTCTGATTGTTATTTCTATGAAGCTAACCAGTAGCAAGGTACCAACAGTACTAAACTGAAGATAAATTTTCAACAGAAAATGACGTATTTCAGCGTTTTAAAATAGTTTTTTTTTTTTTAATTAAACTTAGAATAGTTTTTGACCGTCACTAACCTATAACGTTACTAGCATTTCAGTCTATCACAGTAATTAATTTATGAATTTACTTATAATCCTTGAGATTGCGTTATTTTTTTACCTGTGTTTAAGCATGCGTTGATATCAGCTTATCACGGGAATTGCCTTGAATAAATCATACAAATATGATTATTTATCATACTGTTGCGTTATTATTTACAGGCGAATTGTTTACTACAGTTTTATAACCTATTATATCTAATAATAATCTGATAAATAGTTGAGTACGTCCATATATAATTATATTTCATTGTATATCCCTTATAAACTAACACATATAGGAGAACTGTATATCTAATATATGTATGTTAGCACGGAGAGGAAAGCTTGCATGTTAATTACATGTAGCTAATCTGCTGGTTTTCCCAATTGTGGGATGTTTGTAGTAGTGGTAACATGTTATAAGCTTACGCCGTTAATATGATAAATAAATTAAATTGAAAACTCTTCATCTTTTCGATACATCGATACACGTACACATATTGTATTTGATATCGTAACATTGAGTTCGTTATTTATCATCATCCAACGTAACATTGAGTACGTTATTTATCATCATCCAACGTAACATTGAGTATGTTATTTAAAAACTTGTTGGATAATTTACGATGACATTACACATAGTAGTGATGTGACAAACATCTAATTTGCGTGTTTGTCCAAAAAGGTGAAAATTTAACCAATCAGAATCTCGATTGGAGAACCATACGTACAATTTAACATTGTGTAAAATCTAATCGGAAGAATGAATGGAGCAAAGAAGCTGAAAGACCAAAAGGCTGTGTGATAAGCCCAGTTGGCGGGAATCGCGCAGTCTAGAAGTCGGGAGGGGTTTTAGCCGGTATGAGTCCGGCACTACCCAAGAGGGTGTCCATGAGGATTTCCCCTCCCAACAAAAAAAAAAAAAAGAATCTCGATTGGAGAACCATACGTACAATGTAACATTGTGTAAAATCTAATCGGAAGAAGTGAGAAAAGTTTCCCGACGCTTTCGAACTGGCTGTAGGCTGGCTTAAGCAATCACTTTCGGTGTCCATGGACAACGCTCTTCAATTCCGCTGTCACGATATTATGTCTACCAATTAAGAAACACTTTACATGGTTTTCTCATCTGCACGTTGTGCCCAACTCCAGATAAACAATAAAAAAAAATAAATATTCTAAATTTTGAAATTTGGTTCATGCAAACGTTTAAGAAATATCTGCAAAGGCGAATGTGCAAAAATATGCGAATAATTCGCAAAACATTTCTGCATACGTACTGCACTTTAATACTAGTGTTATTATAATCGAAGAGAACTATGCCGTGTAACTCCAGTAAAGGTTAGACTACATTTGTCATCATTATTATTCTGTTTTATGTAGGTATATTATAATATCATATTATAATCTGGGTAGGAAACTATTTAACTTGTCTAACTTTGTGTAATAGTTTCAAGGTGAGTCGTAGAATGTAGCAGCCTAAACGATGTTGAATTCTGAAAATGAAAAGTGAATATTTTTCAAATAAATGTACCTACCTTTTTGGTGAAAACTAGAGGTGGCATTTATTATCTTACAAAATTCTTTTTGAATGAAGTACTTATGTTCTACACAAATTTATTCATTATTTTTCTAATAAGTGTACTATTCTATACCCTCAAGCCGTGTCCCAAGTGGGGTAAGCAGAGATAACGGATCGCCAAATAGATCTATCTTTACACACTTCTTTCGCATCATCCACATTCATACAGTTTCTCATGCACGCACGTCGGTTCCTCTTACTCAACACACGGCCGTTTTTGATAATTTGATCCATGTGATCAAGCCACGTGGTTCTCGGACGCCCGCGTTTCCTCACACCTTTTCTTTCAGACGAGTATATCCTCTTTGTCATTCTAACTTCCTTCATTCGTTCAACATGTCCAAACCACCGCAGCTTATTCACGCGCATTCTGTCCACAACACTCTTCTTGCATCCGCTCATTCTCCGGCGGAGAAAAGATCTCCCACTCTTTTCAGTAAGTTTTCGAGTTTAAACATTTTTGTGTTTTCTTGCATAAATTAAAGATGTTCTTTTTATCCATAAGTAAAAATTTACTTATTACGAAACATTTCACTTTATTTGTTTTAATTTTTATCATTAAACATATTTTTTAAATTTCATTATAAAACTTCCTGTTGAATTTATTTATTTTCGAAGAGCAAACACTGTGAAAGTTCGTCATAATTAAATATTTAGTTTGATTAAATTAAGTAAAGTTATTTATTTTCGAAGTGATTATAACAGTTTTAAATATTTTTTTCACTGAGGATGGACGTAGTCCGAAAAGCTTATGAAAATATATAATACTTTTAATTTAATTTAATCAAACTAAATATTTACTTACTATTTATGTGCCATCTATATGTGTATTTGTGCGTATCTTCGTATGTAGATAGTAAATTAATATCGTAGAATCAAAGCATTCGATAATTTATATTCGAAAAAGGAACGCAAAGCATAGAAGGTATTCAATTTGAGTTCGTCGGTAGCCTGGAGGTAGAGTCTCTGCCTCTTGAACAAGGGGTCCGCGGTTCGATCCCAGGTGCCGGCAAACTCTCCTTTCACGACAAAAGCTTTTAGCTTACTGTGGAAGGTGTATAAAGTTGTATTTGGGTTTATAACAAAACCCAGATGTATCTTTTAAAAAAAAAAAAATTACATAAGTACCCACCTAATCGTCATTATCTAGAGCGGAACTGAACAAAAGTATTTACATTTATGGCGTTCATACCAATTACTCTAATAGTTTATATATGTAGATTCAACCATTTATTATTACTATAATCAAGAAAAATCAATATAGTAATATACGACAATTTCCCGAAATAAAATAAGTTAATGTTAGTGTTAATATTTTACTATCCAAAGCTTCTTTTGTGAATGGAGAAGCCAGCAGAATTACTACGTTATTTTTGAAGTATATATACGCAGAACGAAAATAACATATGAGAAAAATAGCTAGTATCACCGTTGTATTGAAGATTTCATAAAATAATGATCTAAGATTAAGTTTAATATAATGAAATTGGAATCTCAATATGTTTATTCTCGAATATAAATGAGTGTACATTCATTTTACATCTTTCATTGATTCGGCGGTGAGGTGCTCAACACATCCTGAATTTTATTTGCATGTAGAGGTCGACCGGTATGTTAAATTAACTTATTTATTCCATGATGGAATAGATAAACGTATACATTCCTGAACTACTTGATAAGTTTTTAGTAATATCAATAAAAAACTTACATTATGATAATTTTGTCTTCAATTAAACCACAGATGGCGGTATAAGTCGGCCCCACGTTGGGCGCGAAATCAAATCTATTTCACACTATACCTATGGTAAGGTTAGTTGTTAATATTGTACTATAAAAATTTCATGGTACTAGATGGCTTTTTGACAATAAACATAGGGGAGAAATAAAAAAGGATAAAAGAAAATATTATTTTGACCTTGAGTAATAAATTAACTATTGTTAATGAAAAGAATAACGGAAAATTGTAAGTAGTAGATAAAAATGTTTGATTTTATCACTTTATTCTGTTGTTAATATAAAAAGCCTTGTATTTATTATTTGGAAAGGTCTTTATATATTATTTTTGTTTGACAGAAATACTATTAATTTGATATAACATTATTTGGCATCATATTATTTCTTAGATCGTAATATTGAGCGTAGTGGTATTTGTGAACGTTGTCCATGGATTTTGAAAGTGGTCATTTAAACCAGCCAAGAAATAATAAGTATGCGTTGAGTTGTCTTTCTCACTTCTTTCGATTGGATATGGTATCGTGTAATAATTGGAATGTAACAAATGTGGTGCAATATTGCCTCTTCTAATGTTCATTTGTAACTGTGTATATTTACATGTTGTACGTGTTATTCTGATACAAATAAATAGATAAATGAATAGTTATCTAATTAGAATATCTCATTATTTTCATCATCATTTACTGGCGTTAGTACGTTATATATTTAATTTAGATTTTCAGCTTCTATCATTCCCATCCATCACTAAAAACTAATTATCAACAAAAATAATGCATCAAAAGAAACAATTCACGACCGTTATGCCAGTTGACCAGTGACCATTCTTTCAGTCTGGATTGAAGTGATACCAGACTAAGCATTAATAAATGGTCAACGATACACGTAGTAATTACAATTATTTATATCGTTTTCCAACACCATAAACTTTACAAAGTATTTATAACTGAAGCTATAATATCAAATTAAATGCATGCCATTATCGCAATAAAGGTGATTAACTTGCTAGCGTCACACAACTAATATCTAATATATAAAATTCTCGTGTCACGGTGTTTGTTATCATACTCCTCCGAAACGGCTGAACCGATTTTGATGAAATTTTGTGTGCTTATCGCGTAGGTTTGAGAATCGACCAACATTCATACCCCTTAAAGTTAAGGATGGTCTACCCCGATTTTTTTTTCTTATTTTTTGAACAAAATTTTTTATTTCATTAAAATTAGCAGGCATTAAAAAATACATACAGCCCTAAATTTTTACCCTTCTACTATCAACCCCTATTTTTTAATAGTAATATTAGTTATCTAGAAATAATGTATAATATGGCAAAACAAAGTTTGCCGGGTCAGCTAGTTTAACGATATAAAGGTTGTCCATTCCGTATAATAAAAAATGTAGCGTTCATTCAGAAGGATATATTACACTATATTAAAAGCATTGTTATGGCATTAATATTAAAGATACCTATTTGTAAAAAGCATGCATTCAGTTCATTACCAATACTCTTCCTAGATAGTCTAAAGGAGAGAGATTAATTCAAAAAATAAAAGTATTAAAATAGCGAGTATTTCTTCTTTGGAATACAGAATTTTACTATTTATAATTGTATGAAGGTATAAATAGCTCCAAGGTAAGAAAAACTTGCTAAGTTCACCAATTATTTTACACCTACTCCTACAGCTTTGCGTGTATCACAAGATATTATTATCGAAAGAAAAGCAATGATTTTAGCAATAAAAGTTTTTGCTACCCATCTATTTTTGGCGCCCGTTAATAGCGATTATATCAACAGAAGCATAAAAATAATAAGTTAACAACCATATTTTACAACAATGATACTCAAATTCGTAAGTAGATATATGAATGAAAGCTATTTTTTTGTTCTTTTTAAATACGAGCATCCACCAACATCATTTACCCTCCAATGCAAAGTAGAATCGAAACTCCTCTCAAAAACTCAGAATGGAAACGAATGAAATGAGCTTTTTACGAGAGGTGCAGCTATCCATGTCATTTCTTATTTAGGTTTTGTCGTTTAACATACGCACCCACATGCGACACATAATTCACTCGATTTTGGGACCTTTGCCATATAATTTTAAAAAGTTGAAGTACATTAATACAACGACTGTTCATGATAATTTTTCTGCGATGCTTAAATAGGGGCGTTTCCTAAAAGTACAAAATATATATGACATAAGAAGGGTGTGTTGTAATTGTAAGAGATCAAATTATTTCACAATCCTATTATACATAAGATAAATGCCTTGTTCGAGGGGAAATTTTTAGCCTAGAGGCATACATAAAATATGAACTTACCGTATAATCATCTTTGTTTGGTTTTGAGTTGAGAGCTGCAAAGAGTCCCGTCAAAGCTCTTTCCATGAGTCCAGGATCCCTAGGCCCTCCTCCTGTCATTGTATGAGTCTTCCCGGCCCCTGTGGCACCATATGCAAAGACTGCGCCATTATAGCCAGAGAGGACGTCACGTACCAAGGCTGCTGTGGTGGCCTGATAAACTTCATCCTGAAAAAAAATATAAGCATATTATAACCTTAATTTACCAACATTCAGGAGTAAGCTGAAAACACTGTTTTCAAGAAAAGTCACGGCGCCCTTGAGATGGTCACGGATCATTAAACGGCGCCAAATACAAATTGTCTTTATTATTATTATTATTATTAATTATAATATTTTATGGTAGCATAAAAGTTAAACAAAAGGGCAATAACTGAAATTGTTCCTCAAGAGTTATGTAATGAAACATGAAAAATTACGACAGTCGCAAATTGAAAATCATGTAGGCACTCCGCATGTCGTTCACACAACAGGTTCACACAATAATGTGGCTCATTGATCTTATAAGATCTTTAGAAGCTTTAGGAGCGAGCAGAAGTCAAACATCTATGTTTAAAAACTTGCCTTGTTTCTGGAAGTAGCAATGGGCATGAATCACTAGTAAAAAACTAGGCACAATTGGGCTCCGGCCCAATTAGGACATTAGAAAAAGGACATGTCAATTACGTTGATGTTAAACCTTAACAAATATATATCACTAAATATCCTCAAAAGGTAGGTACGCATAAAATTACAGAGTTTTAGTTCTGTATATAGAGCAATACATGTTATAACCCATTCAGTAATACAGTGTTAGAAAACACAAAAGAATGGACTTATTATAATGCAGATTTCCTTAATATATCTTGGACACGCTTACAACCTAGATATTATTTACAATATTATTTCTCAGTGAATTGTACCTTCAATGGGTACCTCTCTAAATTGGAGCACTAGCAACAACGGGTACCTATGTGTATTTTGGTCCCTTTTTAAAACTGAGTATTTGAATGAGATTCTTCTAGCAATCTCCAAATAATTTTTGATGGGTGTATTTACACTTATGAAAACCAAATCTTTGGTCGCACGATGATTTTAATTATGATCTACTGAAGTTTTCGACCACTATAAAAGGGAAAACAATCGACCAATAATGACATTAATAAATTCGAAAATTAATGAACCGTCTGATTGATGGGCTTATTCTACATATAATGCAACAAACCGTCTTATTTTTAACATAAATCAAACTTATTAATAAAACACAAACAAGAAATCTTTTAGTGCTTTTGCGTTACAATAAATGGAGGATTTTGGAGATTGGATTTGTGGACTTTAGTGGATGTGTGTATTTTTGTGTGTTTTTACATTTTTATATGTGTTTTAACAATTTTAATTTTTCTGTAATTTTTTTATTTATTAAAGTACCTCAAACTTATGTTTATTAGTTGGTAAGAAAGGGATTGCTTATATGTATTTATTGTTACAACTGTTTGATCTATATAGAATTAATAAAATAAAATTTAAAAAAATCCGCAGTTTCAAAACCAGGTGCATTCTCAAAAAATTGCTAGAATGCACACTTTTAGATCAATTTCTTTAATTCTTCTTTGGACGAACTGAAACAAACGTTTCGTTCTACTATATATTAAACAACGTAAAATACTATAAAGAATTATGACTTTTCTGGCCGTGTAAATATTGGAGGAAAATATTAAAAGCCGAATAATTTGATACCAATCGTCGATGCAAATTTCACACATGTGAAACAGACTTATCACGATTGTTGTTCTTGATCGTAGGAAATGAAAATTGTAAGTGAGGCGGTCAGTGGATAGAACAAAATAATATAGAATATAGAGCACTGAGTGTATGTATGTACTAAGTGGTGGATTATAATATGGGTCAAGACACGGTGCAATAAATACAGTAATGCATGTACCGGATAACAAGCCGGTCAGGTGAAATATTATTCAGGTACATCAGCTAACACCTGGTTTTCTGAGAAAATTAATAACACGGGAAGGGGTCGATAAAATTTCAAACTAAAAATACTGGGACATAGCTGATATAATACTCTATATTATATTATGCTAAAGCCTCACGCCGCATCTCAAGTGAAGCAGGCATAGAGAACGGAACGCCGTATAGATGTTTCCTTACATACTTCTTAAATATAATCTTACACATCCTATATAAAATATTTATACTACTACTACTATACCATCACGGCATATCCCACAAATGAGGTAGCCAGCACATCAGCTGCATACAATAAACATGCAAGCTGTCTTCTCCGTGACAATATAAAATCAAGACATTCAGGATGGGTGGCAAACCTCTATACTATACTATACCTTCACGCCGTGTCCCAATTGGGGTAGGCAGAGAGAACGGAACGCCAAACAGATCTATCTTTACACACTTCCTTCGCTTCCTCCACATTCATACAGTTTCTCATACTCGTCCGTCTTTCTCACCATCCCTCCTCTCACATTCAAAACTCCCACCCTGCATTCCGCTCTCCTCTTTGTGCCCTTCACCCACTTTGACGCGGCATGATGGGTGGCAAGCCTCATCGCTGCCATATGCGTCAAAGCGTACCTACTACCTATGGTCTTACATTCTACCCCCCACCGCCAAGGAAAGCGAAAAATCCACCACCCTGTAACCCATAAAAAGAAATTATTAACACAATAATGAAGACAGACCTTTCGCGGCGTGCGGTAAAACCAAGTGGCAAACCTCATCGCTGAATTTAAGATGTAGAATGTCTTCATTTTTTCGAATACCTGCCTTTTACAGGACACTCGAAAACTTACGGAGAAGAGTGGGAGACCAATTCTTTACCGGGTGCTCTATATTCAATTCAGCGATGAGACATATCAACCTCCCTGAATGTCTGTGCATTTTATTGTCACGGAGAGAATGACTTGAATGTCTTTTACATGTAAGTGGTTCGCTAGGTACAGCACTTTTGGGAAATGTCATGATAGTATAGATAGTAGAATAAGTGAATTCAAACGCCAACTTTAATGATTGAAAGTTCAATACTCCACATAAGGTTATAAACCATTTGAAAAACTGAAAAAAGGAGTTAAGGAAATCGCGAATAACCCATAATTGATTGACTTGATCACATGGTTTAAATTTTTTAGCATGGTCCCATGTGCAATAAACAAATTGACTTGCAACTGTATGAATGTGAATGAAGCAAAAGTAGTGAGCAAGTAAAGAGTTTGTTTTTCGTCCAAGAAAAGAGGTGTGAGAGGATGGATGTAAAAATAGATAAAGACGTATCTTGGCGCCGTTCAATAATCGCCCAAGAGTTTCAAGGGCGCTTGTAGAGCAATTATTAGATAAAAATCTTCTACTAAGTATAATAAAAATAATCTACTAAGTATCTTAGAGAATGAATTCCATAAACAAAAGAGGAAGTATAGTAAATGAAGTAGTTGGGTTTATAAAACTCGCGTGTTAGCCATAACGCCCCCGTCCGTGGTACTCCGGATGCAATGTTATCCATTTACTTATTCATACAGTACATGTATACACACACATACATATACAAGCTGAAAGTACACATAATATTATATTATTATAGTTAATATCATTGGCGTACCCACGGGTGGGGGGGGGGGGAATAAGGGAGATGTCCCCTCTAGAACCTAGGATACAGTAGGCAAAATTAGTATTAAAATATTGAAAAAGTGGAAAATTTGCATAATAGTTGGAAGCTTCCCTCTCCCCCAAAATATAAAGTGTTCCTAAAATGTTCTATTTTCAAAAAAATAAGAAATAATATATCTCAAATGCCAACATCATATAAAAAATATGGCGACGGGGAATGGGCAATAGAAATTTTACGTGTAAACGATATGACCTACTCAAGGAAACAGAAACTTCAATAAAAGATCTATCCGATTCCATAGACCAAAAACTAGAAATTTTTCAAAATCTAGATTTTTGGCTTATTACTCGTAGAAAGTGTCATTCTTTCAATTCCACAAATAACAAATTCTAAATTTAATAAAAAATCTGTAAGGACCATATATTTGTTTTGATTTTTCGGTAGGCCGTCATACTGCTTCAAAACTTTAACGTGATACGAGTATATGTATAGAATATTAGAATTTCGAGTTTTTTGTTAATGGAACTGCAAAGCGATATATTTGGTAGATAATTTAATTAATAAAAATTGTTAGCCGCTGCCCCTCTAGAGAAAATGTTAGATACGTCCATACTAAATACTATATTACTAATGACCTTCTTTTACTTCATGTATAGCTTCAGACTTCCACTAGTTTTACCTATCTACTGCTACATCTGAGGAGCTATACTCCAACGCTGTCTTAATCTTGAATCTTATATAGTAATAATAAAAATAAAAACACTTATATTTAGTGCTTCCACGGTGATTTTATTAATCGCAAGCCTGCCTTCAAGAGTTTTCGCTCTCATCATCAAGCTACGTAAATTGAAGAAATTACATTCAAATACATGTTGTTCACAAGAAAAATTATCATAATAGTAGGAATATGTAATGTAATCAGTGGTAATGGTTAATAGATAAATTAATGTTAATAGTGATGTGGGTAGATTTAAAAAAAAACATCTCCAGCATTTGCCATTGTGCGATGTCGGGAAAACCACAAAAAAAGTCATAGTAATAATAGTCAATTTATAATGCGCCGTTTTGTGAAATAAATCCACGTCAAGGGCGCATAAATTGCATATCATAGTTGTGCAATATTTTTTAAGAGGTTACCATCTTCGATATTAATCGTATCTACACCCTTCTTCCCGCCCCCCTTCACCAGATTTACAAAAAGGATTTTTATTCGAGTGGGCGTTACTCCACAGTCCTACAACATAAAGGAATGAGTACAATACATTTATAATTATGTCTTAGGACAAATGAAATCATCCAATACATTGGAGGATCTGCAGCCTTTGTGATTCTGAAGCAGACAAGTAGTAGTAGGCATTTATTTTATTTTTAATATCACAATTATTTATTCCAAAACATTAATAAAAACGAAATAAAAACATAATTTATTTGCATAAATATATTTCTTACAGGTGTTGGTAATTAACACGCTTATAAGAAAATATATTAACATATCAAAACCCTTCATCATCATAATCTAATCCCCTATAATAATAAAGCTTCAAGTATTTGACCTAGTTTTGATTTTTTGTGTCTCTAAACTTTATTAATTGGTAGTACCTATGTACATAAGTTAATAATACTAGACGTTATAACAAAAGTGAGTGACCCACATAATAATCTAACATATAATATTCTCGTGTCACGGTGTTGGTTATCATACTCCTCCGAAACAGCTAGACCGATTTTGATGAAATTTTGTGTGCGTATCGGGGAGGTCTGAGAATCGGCTAGTGTTGTGGAATTCTCAAGAAATAATTTTTCGAGAAATTTACCGAGAAATTTCTCGGTAAATTTCTCGAAGTAGAGAATTTTCGGAGGATTTTTTTTATTTTTTATTTAACAGTAAAAAAATAATAAATACTTTATTCAATCAATCAATAACAATGTACAAATGTTGAGACAATTTATCACCAATATGGGTACAATTAATTATGGAAACAAAAAAATGTTAGATACCTACATAGAAAAAACTGCTAAAACTGATTAAAAATCTTGATGTTTGACACCTCACATGCCCATATTTAAGTTAAAAAAAAATTGCAGGTACGTACATGGAAAAAAGTGTTAATAACCTCTGATTTGGGCCTCAATCAGCCCCACAAATTTTTGGATCAATCAGGTTGGCTGCGAAGTGTACTGGGCGAAAGGTCATAATACCTTTAAGAACAATTATGGAGAGAAATTTCTCTTCCATCAGAGGAGAAATTCTCGGAGAAATTTCTCGTTCTCGAGAAATTTCTTTGGAGAATTTTCTCTTCTCACATCACTAGAATCGGCCAACATCTATTTTTCATGCCCCTAAAAGTTAAGGGTAGTCCACCCGAATTTTTTAGTCTAATTTTTTGTACAATTTTTTTTATTATTTTTCTATGGTAAGTTATTAAAAAATACTTACAGCCCTTAATTTTCACCCTTCTAACATCAACCCCTATTTTTTAATAGTGCACTGAGAAAAATACTCAAAACGAATCATTGGTACGGTACTATCAGATTAGTACCAGAGATCGTACAAACGATTCATTGGTATAAATCGATAATATTAACTCTTCGCAAACAAATCATTGGTAAATTTACCAATAACTTGTTTGCGAAGAGTTAATATTATAGATTCATACTAATGAATCGTTTGTACGATCTCTGGTCCTAATCTGATAGTACGTACCAATGATTCGTTGTGAAATTTCGTTAGTATTTTTCTCAGTGTGATAGGTATTGGTATATGGCAAATGGTATAATATAATATCATTTAAATTAATACATAAGCTCTACACCAAAGGTAGGAAAACAGTTAAACAATACCATAGAATAAGAAAATATTCTTTTACAAACCTGAGGAGAACGTTAAATATTTCAAATTGAATTATTTATTTATTTGAAGCCAATGATACACTTCAGATAATTCATATGAGTAGGAACAATATACTAAAGACAAAAATATAAATATGTAATGCATTACACAAAATTTCACAAATTGTAATATTTTAAGCCCATGAGGTTGTCATCTATTATTAGATTTTCTTTAAAAAATCAAGAACAAAACAGGATTAAAAAACCATCAAATGTTAAATCTACACATATTTGCAAATTTTGCAACTTCGAGGGGGGGGGGGGGTAGAAATTTATATAGTAAGGGAAATTAGTAGTATATCATCAAATATAAGACATTTATACCCATTACTTCAGCGATAATTTACATTATATATGTATTATGTAATCTAATCTGAATGTCTTATTGTTTTTATATCACAGATAGGACCACTTGTATATCAATTACATTTTACCTAGTCAATCACTCTGTATTATAGTGTTAACGTTAATTATTTATTATGCCAGAAATTTCGAATAAAAGTCTGTTGAATTAAATAGAGTAATATAATGTTTGTTGATTCTACGAATACCATGATAGTTTATGAATAATTTGACGTGAATTGTTCTAGAACACTTTCAAATATTCAAAAAACGAATCAATAAATTATTATCATGATATTCCATCGCAGCGTAAAACAATAAACTGAAATTATTACAAAACAATGGAACGAATAAATGTATATTTGAATATTTGAATGTGTTCTGTTTATTACAATTTTATTGCCAAACAGGTTCAATCGGAACCAAAGTATGCGATAAATTGGTTGAAAAAAATATAAAGGTTCTCTTTCACAGTGACCCCAATTGCTTGACCTTAACCCAAGTACCTTGAATAGAAAGAATAGTAATACAACAATGTAGTGTCGAATAAATTTGTAGAACGATGCGTGAAATTGTAGGGAAAAGAACTGGGTAAGTGTGCTGGAGTAATTACATAACAGAAATCATGGTAGCCTTAATCTCAATTTATGACCGAAAATGACCATAGAAAGAAAGCTGTCAAAATTCAGGGTGACCATGAGGAAAACAATAATATATTCATAATAATTAATTCATATTTTACTTCTAATAATAATTGGTGCTTTAGAAACTTTATTAGTTTGTTTGTGACAGGTCAATGTTATTAAGTTGTATTTATTTAATTGCTTTTGAAAAGCGTTTTAATTCAAAACATTCCAATTCATTTAAAATGTTTATGAAGTCCTTTGTCCGTGTAACCTCGAAGATAAATTTCTAAAAAATATAAAAATAAACTCCATTTATTTTCAGTATTGTATTATTATAGTACCTACCTGCCCAGGTACAAAGAAAATTCATTCAGTTTATAATATGATGTATAAATATGTATTCACATAAAAAAACAGTATTTAACCAAATGTAATTTATAATCTCAGATTAGCTCAGTTGGTCATGGGAGGAAAGGTCGAGAACTGTGGAGGAGTCGCAAGGAGGCGTCTTGTCTCCAGAATACGCGCTATATCTGGAATGAAATGTTGACAAGTTGTTTCGACTTACTCATGATAGTGGACGCTTCTTGCAAATTATGGTCAACCGCGGAGAGACCCGAAAATGCTTACATACATTCATCTCTCGTTAGAAAACACTCCTATTAGACGACGTTTCTTAAATAGTTTCTCACAACATTTAAATGATCAACCACAAGAGTTTTTTATTGCATTTATTATGTACATAGAAACAATTTAACAGCAGTTTTATTAATATGATGTGTGTTTTTAGTGACTGTCATGATTTTTATGAAACAAATAATATATTTTTGACTAAAAGATTATATTTAAAATTAAATCAAAAACATTGAAAAATCATAATTTTTCATAGTGGAATGAAACAGTGTTTTTTTTTAATAATTTTAAATATAATCTTTTATAATGCATTACCACAAAGTTACACTAGAAAATATAGAATATTTAGAAATAAAACAATAATATTAAATACAATAGAAAGACAGAGAGCAAGTTTATCGTAGAGGAGAAATTTCTTCCAACTGACCCAATTATTAACATGACTACGAGGTTCAACATCATAAATAATATAAGTGTCGTTACTACCACTTAAATAATTTTAATTTCAGTAATTCGATAAATTTTAAAAATTAGATCATGGTCACATTACAGAGAAATTTACAATAGTTCCTTTTTCAAACACGTTACGGTTATAAAACAGAACTCCTCCCCTAAGAAATAAGACCGATTATTTAAATACACACTACCTGCATATTATTATTCTCTGCGAGTAAAAACCTACCTATTTTTATAAATTGCTTAATACACACCATGAAAATTTTTCATTGGAAACATGTATCAAACTAGTTGGTGACCAGAATGTTCATATTTAAAAGATGCTTCATTGGCCACTGATAAATTAATAAGGGTGATTAGGAGAACATTCGCACAGATATGATTTTTTGTAGTGACGACCGTTCTGATTTTTTTTTATCTTAGATCTCATTTTTCTTGTTTTTTAGGCTATTTTTGTAAATTCCCAACATTAATTGGTCATATTATTTGATAATGTAGGTATATCATTCAGCATACGGTAAAAGAACTGTAAAAACAAGCATCTACCCAAAAACATGGACGTATGGAATGTAGGAAAAGTTATAATTACAGTACGGGATATTGGCAGCAAAGTGGAAAGCTCCCCCCCCCCCCCAAGCAATAATAAACTTTAAAAAGGAGCATGCATAATTACAAAGTTATAAAATGTTGTGATACAAATAAATGATATTGTGCAATGGGCGAGTTTATCGCAGAAGCGATGTCTTCCAACTAACCCATAAAACATCACAAATTTCTGTGCTTATTTGAAAATCTGAAGGGTAGAAATTAATAATGCTTGTAAAAAATTGTTTCACATAGCCCAAAAGATCGTGAAACGTTTCATCATTACGGGGGAGTAGAAATTTTGCAAGATCTCTTATTAAAACATAATTTAAACTAATGTTCAATTTATTGATGACTTTTTTTATTGAAATTTGCGAAAGAAATAATGTTATATTTACGGAGTACCTATCTAAGCGTTTGGTGTTCAACTCAAATCTCAACTATGTATAGCAAAAATCACAATGTGAAAAGGTCTAAGTAACGCTTTCTATTCTCAGCACCCCCTACTCTAAAAGGGCTATATTTATATTCAAACACTTTCACCCCCCGTGTTATTTATGTAATCTCTGATAATAGAGAAATAGAAATAAAAATAATTGATTTCGTAGAAGAAAATATTTCAAGCTTAAAATAGAACGACTTAAATTTATTGCAAGAATCAAATAATAAATCATAGATTTATATGTATACGAAGTAATATAATTCTATGTAATAAATGAGTTATTTGGAAGATATAGCAACACAGCTATAAACTCACCCTCTGTGCATTTGATTATACACATAATTGATGATTTTTTTTTACAATTTGTAATAATAGCAACGAGTGAGGTATAAAATAAATAAATTAATGAAAAAAAATATTTTCAAATCATTGACACTTTCAAGTATAGAAAATAGTCAAGCACTACTAAACTGGCAGCAAAACATATTTGAAACATTTTAATTTAATGTTACAGTGTTGACATTGTGAAATAACATTTTTATAATATAACATATATAACATAACATACATAGACAACTCACACAGATCGAGCTAGTCCCAAACTAAGATGAATCTTGTATTATGGGTACTAACGCGACGATACACACATATACAATGCACTACACACATATACATGTAACACCCAGACCCAGGACAATTTGAAAAAGGTCATACAACACATTAATGTATACAAAATATACCACAATTACGCCTAGCGCTTTCACCAATAAATTGGCATCATCAGGGCGGACTATAAACTATGCGCTGAGTTTATACTCCGCCTTGATGATGCCAGTTTATTGGTGAAAGCGCTAGGCGTAATTGTGGTATACTTTGCATACATTAATGTGAAACAAAAAACAGTGTTATTTTATACTATTTGAAACATTTCATGCTGCATAAAGTGCGATGTCATACGAAAAAAAATGAGACTTGGTTTAAGTTACCATTCCAATCAGTAAAAAATCATTATTCGAATGTTGAAGAACTGAAACCAAATAAATGACTTTACTTACTTGAGTTGCCTCTTCTCCAAAAGCTCTATCGTATGTGTAGATCCTTTCTGGTGCTCTTTTTCTAGGACCGTCTCTGGATGCCTCTTCCAAAGCGACAGCCTGAAATATACAAAATACATAAATATTAATAGAAGACCAGAAATCTGCTCTTTATTAATTTAATAAATATACCTATATCTCTAATATAAATACCTATAACCATTCTATTCCGTCGAAGAGCAACTGACATAGAATTGGTCTCCCACTCTTTACCGTAACTTTTCGAGTAACCTATAAAAGGCGGGTGTTTGAAAAATAAAGACATTTTACATCTTAAATTCAGCGATGAGGTTTGGCACCCATCCTGAATGTCTTATTTTTTTGTGGGCACGGAGAGGATAATCTGCATGTTGATTAGGTATGTGCAGATAGTTCGCTGGTTACCCTGCTTCTGGGATATGCCACGATGGTGTAGTAATAGTAGTAGATGAAATCAAAGATATTTTTTTTTTTTAAATAAAAAAGATATATCTGGGTTTTTGTTATAAACCCAAATACAACTTTATACACCTTTCACAGTAAGCTACTAAAAGCTTGTGTCGTGAAAGGGGAGTTTGCCGGCACCAGGTATCGAACCACGGACCCCATGTTCACGAGGCCGAGACTCTACCTCCAGGCTACCGACGAACTCAATAAATCACTCTTTACTTGAAATAGCATCGACATTGAATTTTTTTATAAGTTCTGTGTATGAGGTAATAGATATGAAACCTAGTAGTAGTAGTAGCAGTAATGAAACCTTCAATTGGCACAATTGAAAAAAGTGAGTTAAATGATTTCGACGAAAGGGTAACGACTTAACAGTAGTTTTATAACTAACTAGCGAACTCGTAACTGGTACCGAATCTCCAACTACTATATAAGAACCACTCATAGAATACCCTTCCCAGCATGAAAACAATTCTAATGTTGTAATCATTTATTGTATCATATTATTATTCTCTAATAATATGATAATATAATATTATATTGTACTCTATTCATTTCTATGTTCAAAGACCATCCACTCGTTTACGAGTGATTGAGGATAATATACTTTGTATAATGTTGTGGAATTCTCATGAAATAATTTTTGGAGAAATTTACCGAGAAATTTCTCAGTAAATTTCTCGAAGTAGAGAATTTTCGGAGATTTTTTTTTATTGAACAGTATAATAATAATAAATAGGTACTTTATTCAATCAATCAATAACAATGTACAAATGTTGAGATAATTTATTACCAATATTGCTACAATTAATTATGGAAACAAAAAAATGTTAGGTACCTACATAGAAAAAAGTGCTAATAACTGATGAAAAATCTTGATGTTTGACACCCCACACGCCCATATTTAAGTAAAAAAAAAATGCAGGTACGTACATAGAAAAAAAGTGTTAATAACCTCTGATTTGGGCCTTAATCAGCCCCACAAATTTTTGGATCAATCAGGTTGGCTGCGAAGTGTACTGGGCGAAAGGTCATAATACCACTAAGAAAAATTATGGAGAGAAATTTCTCTTCCATCAGAGGAGAAATTCTCGGAGAAATTTCTCGTTCTCGAGAAATTTTCTCTTCTCACATCACTAACTTTGTATATTACAAAGGTACCTACGTTTATTAAAATGTACCCAAACTTGAAATTTAATCTAATATTTAATTGATGAACAGGCAGTGTCAATAATATGCGAACATGTAGAAAAATATGCATTAACTGTTAAGGGATATTCAAACTTGTTATATTCGATTTTAGATATTAATACTTTTTCAAAATGCCGACATTATTTAACATGTCAATATAGGTAAAGGGTCGTTCACATTTGTTCACTTTCAGTGATCACTCTGGATGATCCTCCAAATTGAAAAGGTGTGAATAGACATTTCATCAATAGTGATCATTAGTGATGACGAATGAAAGTGATTATCACCCAAATTAATTTTAATGAATGGTCCTTTCACTGGAACGACCATAAACAAGTTTTTTCCTATTATTTGTCCCATTCTCTATGAATAAGTATTGAATTTCAGAATCATAAACAAAAGGAACATGCTGCTGTGTACTTTCAAGAATATTATTAACTAGCTGGCCCGGCGAACTTCGTACCGCCTAAGAATCAATGAACGATTTCATACATACATCTTCTTCCCCTTGTCCTAGTTCGGTCGGGGGCCCATTGCCCCTAAGTATCTCCTCCAGAGATAACTGTCCACCGCTGCTTCCAGGACCTCTGGCCACTCCAAACCAAGCCTTTCAACACATGTTCGACACCTGCCCTATCTTCTGCCCTCTCCCACTGACTTTATGAATGATTAATATTATTAATCTCTTTACAAACTCCCGTAATTGTCAAAGTGTGTCATCGAAGGTAGGTATATGTAGTGTAAAAAAATATAATTCACTTGGAACTTTCGCAGTTTAGCGGCCCCACCCGTTGTCGAGTACTTTTTTCCATAGAAAAAGTAATATTTTCGAAACTTGAGGAAATTGTTGCCATATGGTGAATTATTTTTTGGTCACCAAATTTTTGGAAAATTCTTTTATAGGAAAAAAAATTCGCAACTATGAAACTTGAGCGGCCCCACCCGATGTCGAGTAATATGTACGGAATTTTAGGAAATTAATTTTCGAAGTGGATTTTTTTTGCCGGCAAATTAAAATAATTCTACATATGGCAACAATTTCCTCATGTTTCAAAAATATTACCCTTTCTATGGAAAAAAAGTACCCGACAACGGGTGGGGCCGCTAAACTGCGAAAGTTACATTCATTTTTTTTTACATAGACAATTCACACACATCGAGCTAGTCCCAAACTTAGATGAATCTTGATTATGGGTACTAACGCGACGATACACACATATGCAATGCACTATATATGTACATATATATGTAACACCCAGACCCAGGACAATTTGAAAAAGGTCATTCTTCACTTTGCCCTGTCCGGGAATCGAACCCGAGACCTCGTGACTCAAAGGAAAAAGCTCCGCGCCACACCGGCCGACATGAACAATTTATGTTGAACAATTATACTTAACTCAGATTTGTTTATAAATTATCTGCAGTACGTAATATAATTATGTAGGTACTAATTTTTTTTTCAGGTAGATTTTACCTATTCATTTAAAATTTATAAAAATTCTTTCCATGATTTTTAAAAATTGAAATATTAGAACTACAGATGTTAAATTGTATGGATAACGATTCTAATTTGAGAATGTATAGAAAATTATCATATAAATAGGCCAATCTATAAAAAAAACTTCATTGTTGATTTTGTATAATTCTCCATATTGCATTTTTTATTGAAATTAAAAATGTATGGCGTAAATAATTTTCTTCGTAATTTTTCTTCTCTGTCTGCAAATTTCATTACACAATCTTGCATCAGAACTACTCGTACCTACATGAACACATTCTTATTTTCATCTTTAATAGCACAATTTTTGGTTCAATAATAATTTTCCATCTGCAAAAATAAAATACAATTTCAAATATAATCTGTGCACGTCCACATTTATGTGACTGAAGATCTATCGATACATAAATATTAGTCGAATAATGCGGTAGTTACATGGCAATAGGTTGTATCTCGCATTTTTTGCGTTTTCAAGTTTGTTCCATAAAATGCTCAAAATAGTGTAATATTTGATGTGGCGAAAGGATATGTCTCTTTATTCACTGTGTCGGTGTTTAGGTAGTAGAATTCCATATCGAAAAAATAAAACAGGTGTTTTATTCTACTAAAGATTGACAATGTCCTCATAAGACGAAAGACGTCTCTCTCACAAAATAAAATCTTTAGTAGAATAAAACACCTGTTTTATTTTTTCGATATGTCTCTTTATAGTCAGAATAAAGAGAGAAAAGACGTAACTTATTGACATGTAGAAAGATTGTTTTCATCAACATGGCAAAAAAAACTCAAATATTTTTAAACTGCAAGAAATTTTTTAGTGAATGTTACATACATCTTGTAGAAGAAATTATTAAGAGAATGTTACATCTATCTTGTAGAAATAATAATTACCTTCATTTTGATATATAATGCTCGAAATTCGGCTGAAATATCTCTTTTGCAAACTTTGTTTTTGCTCTCCTGTAAAATTATGTTTTAGTGAGATACAACCTATTGCCATGTAACTACCGAATTATAGTAAACAAATATTAGTACACATTTCGTTCATATTAGTTATAGTAATTTGGTTCTTAATATAGCAGAACCTACGGATTATTTTAGCACAATGCAACAGGCGACGTGGGGGCGCTAATAGAGCCATAACTCTCCATATTGTTTTTATTTTTGAAATTAAAAATGTATGGCGTAAATAATTTTCTTCATATTGTTTCTTCCCGTGAATTTGTAAGATGTTTTAATAGCCTATAGTTTATTCCGGGCGGAGAAGAATCCAACAAATCAGAGATCATTCAAATCGGTACAGCCATTCTTGAGTTATAAGTGTTGTAACACACACGTCTTCCTTTTATATATTAGATTTGTTTTAATTTTTAATGACTTATTTTTCTTTGCGTCTAATAAAAGATTAAGATGAAGTTTTTTTTTAGAAGACAAAAGGTGAAATAAATATAAAAAAATACGCAAAGACACTAAATTAAATATCATCTGGAATACTTAGTAAAAAAATTTTTGAATACGTATTTTGAAATTAAAAACTAATTCTAGTTTTTTTTAAGGCTTTCATGGCAGTCTTCATCAGATGCATGGATTTCAGATTTGCCATATTGTGTTTGCTTCTTTCAATATTTCCATTCTCTTGTTGTCATAACTTCCCTCTTCTGACTAACTGTCGTATCTGACATTTTTGGCGAAATCGAGTTATGATGACCAATATGTACTTGTGTCGGTGGATATCAAAATCGGTTAAATCCAAGTAAGGTAAAAATCGACTTTTTGTGGCAATATTATGAAGATGTTAATATTACATAGGATGACGATATCTGACGTGACATAATCCAACGTTTTACTATAGTAATTTAAGTTTAAAATTCACCTTTATATCAATCTTAGTAACATCGATATCATGTTGTTTTTCATAATTAGCTAAATCCAAAAAGGCCAATTACAGCAGTGTATTTTTTGAAAAATGCCCGACAGTTTGCATTTGATAGTGACAAATTACTTCAAAATTGGTTAAGCACACCTGCAAATTTCGTCAAAATTGGTAAAATCCATCTGATTACATCAAATTCGGTTAAATCCAAAATAAATTCTTATTTTATGTGAATTGTGTTGAGATTATTATTATTTTGATAAATGAAATATATTATAACTTTTATTTAAAACCTAAATCAAGTCTTCTTATTAAATTAATTCGATTGCAATTAATTGTAACAAAAAAATGTCATTTGTGGAAAAACGTTTAGTTGGGATTTAACAATTTTTGTTGTTAACCGACACACTTATATGTGCCCCGCATGTTCTCACTGAAGATCACACCAGTAACTGTTACCGTTATCCTCGAACAGCTTTCTGATTTGGTGTCGTATTTACGAATTACTCTAAATAAAATGTGTTGTCGTATCTACAAATTCCTCAAAATTTCATCATAAAAATGGTTCTGAGATATGTAAGAATACAAATAAAATAATGTTATATATTTACACTGTATCATTTAACAAGGAGAGACGAAAATTTACACGGCAAAACACTAAAAACGCTCTCCTGAACAATTTACATTTTAGCAGATACGACTGTTAGTCAGAAGAGGGACGATTAATATCCATGCCTGTAAATACCTGAAAATCTTAATCCTTTTCTTTACAATATGGCTTGCCCATAATAATTTATCCAACATAGATAATTTCTAATAGGATTATTGCCTATTTCGAAATGATTTGCATATTTGAAAAATACTATGCATATTATGTGCTCGGTGTTTAAAACCTTAGTTACAAACTAAGCTGTTCATTAAAACTGTATGCCTAATAACTTTTTCAAAACCCTTATACTAAAATTATTTCTGAATAGAAGGTAATTATTGTAGTTTAACAATACGAGAACTTTATTCGAGTTTGATGACCTTGTCAGTAAATAAATTATATTCTTTTTCAATTCATAACAACGAATATTAAGTATTTACGTTTATTTTCAAGTAAAGCTTATATTATTCATTTGTTAAATATTATTGGTAATAGAATAATGTAAGCTTATTTCCTTATTAATTTTATCGTAGAATTTATTTAAAAAAAAAACAGTATTGATAGTACAAGCTCCACAATTTATACTTTAATAGATAATCATATCGGCTTCTTATTAATTTACTAGCTGGCCCGGCGAACTTCGTACCGCCTAAGAATCAATGAAAGATTTCATACATACATCTTCTTCCCCTTGTCCTAGTTCGGTCGGGGGCCCATTGCCCCTAAGTATCTCCTCCAGAGATAACTGTCCACCGCTGCTTCCAGGACCTCTGGCCACTCCAAACCAAGCCTTTCAACACATGTTCGACACCTGCCCTATCTTCTGCCCTCTCCCACTGACTTTATGAATGATTAATATTATTAATCTCTTTACAAACTCCCGTAATTGTCAAAGTGTGTCATCGAAGGTAGGTATATGTAGTGTAAAAAAATATAATTCACTTGGAACTTTCGCAGTTTAGCGGCCCCACCCGTTGTCGAGTACTTTTTTCCATAGAAAAAGTAATATTTTCGAAACTTGAGGAAATTGTTGCCATATGGTGAATTATTTTTTGGTCACCAAATTTTTGGAAAATTCTTTTATAGGAAAAAAAATTCGCAACTATGAAACTTGAGCGGCCCCACCCGATGTCGAGTAATATGTACGGAATTTTAGGAAATTAATTTTCGAAGTGGATTTTTTTTGCCGGCAAATTAAAATAATTCTACATATGGCAACAATTTCCTCATGTTTCAAAAATATTACCCTTTCTATGGAAAAAAAGTACCCGACAACGGGTGGGGCCGCTAAACTGCGAAAGTTACATTCATTTTTTTTACATAGACAATTCACACACATCGAGCTAGTCCCAAACTTAGATGAATCTTGATTATGGGTACTAACGCGACGATACACACATATGCAATGCACTATATATGTACATATATATGTAACACCCAGACCCAGGACAATTTGAAAAAGGTCATTCTTCACTTTGCCCTGTCCGGGAATCGAACCCGAGACCTCGTGACTCAAAGGAAAAAGCTCCGCGCCACACCGGCCGACATGAACAATTTATGTTGAACAATTATACTTAACTCAGATTTGTTTATAAATTATCTGCAGTACGTAATATAATTATGTAGGTACTAATTTTTTTTTCAGGTAGATTTTACCTATTCATTTAAAATTTATAAAAATTCTTTCCATGATTTTTAAAAATTGAAATATTAGAACTACAGATGTTAAATTGTATGGATAACGATTCTAATTTGAGAATGTATAGAAAATTATCATATAAATAGGCCAATCTATAAAAAAAACTTCATTGTTGATTTTGTATAATTCTCCATATTGCATTTTTTATTGAAATTAAAAATGTATGGCGTAAATAATTTTCTTCGTAATTTTTCTTCTCTGTCTGCAAATTTCATTACACAATCTTGCATCAGAACTACTCGTACCTACATGAACACATTCTTATTTTCATCTTTAATAGCACAATTTTTGGTTCAATAATAATTTTCCATCTGCAAAAATAAAATACAATTTCAAATATAATCTGTGCACGTCCACATTTATGTGACTGAAGATCTATCGATACATAAATATTAGTCGAATAATGCGGTAGTTACATGGCAATAGGTTGTATCTCGCATTTTTTGCGTTTTCAAGTTTGTTCCATAAAATGCTCAAAATAGTGTAATATTTGATGTGGCGAAAGGATATGTCTCTTTATTCACTGTGTCGGTGTTTAGGTAGTAGAATTCCATATCGAAAAAATAAAACAGGTGTTTTATTCTACTAAAGATTGACAATGTCCTCATAAGACGAAAGACGTCTCTCTCACAAAATAAAATCTTTAGTAGAATAAAACACCTGTTTTATTTTTTCGATATGTCTCTTTATAGTCAGAATAAAGAGAGAAAAGACGTAACTTATTGACATGTAGAAAGATTGTTTTCATCAACATGGCAAAAAAAACTCAAATATTTTTAAACTGCAAGAAATTTTTTAGTGAATGTTACATACATCTTGTAGAAGAAATTATTAAGAGAATGTTACATCTATCTTGTAGAAATAATAATTACCTTCATTTTGATATATAATGCTCGAAATTCGGCTGAAATATCTCTTTTGCAAACTTTGTTTTTGCTCTCCTGTAAAATTATGTTTTAGTGAGATACAACCTATTGCCATGTAACTACCGAATTATAGTAAACAAATATTAGTACACATTTCGTTCATATTAGTTATAGTAATTTGGTTCTTAATATAGCAGAACCTACGGATTATTTTAGCACAATGCAACAGGCGACGTGGGGGCGCTAATAGAGCCATAACTCTCCATATTGTTTTTATTTTTGAAATTAAAAATGTATGGCGTAAATAATTTTCTTCATATTGTTTCTTCCCGTGAATTTGTAAGATGTTTTAATAGCCTATAGTTTATTCCGGGCGGAGAAGAATCCAACAAATCAGAGATCATTCAAATCGGTACAGCCATTCTTGAGTTATAAGTGTTGTAACACACACGTCTTCCTTTTATATATTAGATTCATCACCTTACATCGCTAACTTCATGAAGAAATAGGAACGGAAAATGTATCTGGGTTTTTGTTTTAAACTCAAATACCATTTTATACACTTTACACTATGAGCTAAGTAACCTTGTGTTGTGAAAAAGGGAGTTTGCCGGCACCTGTGATCAAACCACGCACCACTTGTGGATGAGGCCGAGCCTCTACCTCCTGGCTACCAATGAATTCTTTTGAACGACCTAACGAAACCTAACGAAAGTCAATGAAACCTTTTAAACAGTATTCATTTTTGTTGTATTCGTTTTTGGTGAGCATCCAGTTGATACGCGCAATATCATCACTTTACGTGGGGAGTTCCATTTGCGTGAGGGTTAACAATACCCTATCGGAGTGGTTTATCCTCACGAAAGGATTAAAACAAGGTTGTATCATGTTCCATGACTGTTCAGTCTATTCTTTGACAACTGCACGTGACCTCTGCAAGACATAGGTAGATGTTGGTGTTGGATCAAATGGTAATCGGGTGAATGCTTCAATGTATGCAGATGATTTGGTGTTATTGAAAATTACTGCGAATGAAAGAGATCGTTTCGTGTGTGTATGATATTTATTTCTAGCCCACTCATACTGTAGGTTTAAAATGATTGTTGCAATGGCGAAAGTGCTAGTGTTTGAACAAGAGAACGAATGAACGATTTGTGAAATAAAGGTTGACGATGAATGTTGAGAGCAAGTGAATGAATATTTATTTTTGTGAAGTCTGTTTGCGAGGGATGTAAGATACGATAGGGACATCGAAAGAAGGAAAGCGTCCGGTGCCACAGTGAACGGTGCACTTCTAATCATCTTATTTTTTTATTGACACGGAAAGGACAGCTTGTATATTTATTACATGAAGCTGGTCTGCTTGCTGCCCCATTTGTGGGATATGATGTGTTGGTTGGCCCTGCAGGCCTGCTCAATGGCCCGCCCGTGAGGACAATTAATTTGGTTTAAATATGCGAATAAATAGGTGTTTACAACTCCTGAGATATCCGATTGGAGGTGGCTCTCTCTTCAATGAGAAACAAAATGTTTCTATACTAATGAAAAAATCTTTACGACTAAAAAAGTGTCACTCACCTTGTCATTAATAACATGAATGACTCTTTGTGTTTCACCCTTGTTCAGTGGTCTCACTCGCACCGCCACCTGGAATCGAATAAAAATAATATTAATTGACTGTATCAACATTATATATTAACCAGACTAATATTTATTCAAAGATCATCAACCCTTTGAACTAAAAAACCAGTAAAAATTCAGAAGGAGTATTGACTTTAATTTATCACTACCTACAAAAATGAGAACTATTATATTTTATATCAACTTTGTTGATGACGGCCAACAGTCCAGAGGCCTGAGTCAACAACACACTATCGCGTCACGTTCCCGCTCCGCTAGCGTTCGGGTGCAGACGATGGTGCGCCAAAGTGTTAATTTTCGTAACTATTGTGTATCTTGCAACGAAATTGACACTTGCTTGCAACATCGTCTGCACCCGAACGCTAACGGAGCGGGAACGTGAGACGAAAGTGTGTGATTGACTCAGGCCTCAGATAATTAGGACCACCTCAAACTTTCGAGTAGTAGGCCGTAGCAAGATGTATACGAGTACCAAAGATAAATCCTCCATTACACGAGACTTGTCTCTATAAAGAGGATGTTTAGATTTAAGTTTTTATAAAATAGTCTATATATTGTTTATCTGTATTGTTTTTATTAAAAATTATCAAATTATAAAGTCTTTTTTCTTCTTTTCCATGTGCTCTTTCGGGGTTTCTTCCGACGTTAACGATCACTTTGGAGAAACGTTCTCTGTCCTGAGGCCTGAGTCAATAACACATTTTGACATTACGTTTTCGTTCCGTTAGCGTTCAAATGCAGACGATGTTGCGCCAAAGTGTTAATTTTCGTAACTATTGTGTATCTTAGCAATGAAATTGACACTTGCTTGCAACTTCGTCTATACTCGAACGTTAACGGAACGAAAACGTAACGTGAAAATGTGTTATTGACTCAGGCCTCTGGGCAGTACGAAAGAGCTCTACCTCAACCCTCATCCCTCTCTTTGAAAAACAGTAGATAAAAACTTTCTTTATGACGCCTTTGACTAGTAAAATAAAGCGGTATAGATTATATGATTTTACAGCTTACAAAATACTGAATTTTGATAGCAATGCCATAATATACAAATATCTAATTAAAAATTGAGAGAAGCTCTATTCCACATTCAGTGCCTGCCCATCAATTCACCATAGTTATCCACAAGGAAAGCACCTAGTTAGTGGATTAACTATAACATGTAACAAACATACAGGCAATTCTCATCATGCCTTAATTTTCATTTCTATTTTTATACGCAATTATAAACAAAATATTATTTCATTCTATTTTCACGCCACATGTTCGCTCATAATGCTTAAATTGAATAAACTTTATCGCATAATTTTTATCATTTTCCTTACACGCAAATTTGACGTTAGTTTCTTCACAACACTTTCTACAGAAGTCTAAAATATAATAATATTATTCTAACAAGCACTGTGTACATACTAACCATGAAGTGCTAATCATTGTGAATAATTACAATGTTATAACCGCCTTTGAAAGATCGTTAAATATAGCTCAGCTTGAATGTTGTATGTTACCTTGAATATTAATTAAGCTGATAACTTAATGGTCAAGGAAATATTGTAAATAAATAACCAAAGAGAAAAGCTTAAAAAGCTATATTATATTAACTGTGTCGGTGTTCAGGTAGTAGAATTTCATATTGAAATAAATAAAACAAATGAGGCTGCTGCAACTTAATTGAAGATAATTGGTGATATATTGTTTCAACGTTTGTATGATATTGATTGAATAAGGAAATATTTATTTATTATTATTTATTTATTATTATTCTACTAATTCGAATTATTTACGAGAGAGACATCTTTGTCTTGTAAATACATTGTCAATCTGTTTATATATACCTATAAATATATTTGTATTTTGAAATCAGATTGACAATGTCCTAACAAGACGAAAGACGTCCCTCTCGTAAATAAATCGAATAGTACAATAAAACATTTGTTTTATTTATTTCATATTATACTCGTTCATACCTATAATACCAACATCCCGGATAAAATTAATTTTAAGACTAGCCTGAAATATAAGTGATATTACTTAAAATATAGTAAAGATATCTTGATTCCTAATGTACTAAAATAATATTTTTTACAGATAATTTCATGTTCAGAGCTCAAGGTTTTGAGATTATGCGAGCTTTCTACGTTTGTAGATGAGTTGAGAGATATTAAAATATAGAAATAAACTTTTTTATATTGTCATTGTAATTAAAGTTTTTTTCTATTTACTACTACTACCTACTATTCTGTCACAGTTTTTTTCACAAGTGGGGTAGACAGCGAACTACGGATTTAAATCAATTGACCATAAAAAATATTTTGAGAATAAATTGTCAATAAATAAATAAAAATAGGATTTTGACAAGCAAGAACAAAACAGCCTGTTACTTAAAATGATTTTTCTCATTATGTACTGAAGATACATATAAATTATAAACTATAGTTTCTCAGAAAAATGAGCATGATACCTTTCTAACGTGAATGCATAGGTATACATAAAAAATCACGACATTGATGTAACGTTCTAGATTTGATAATTTTTACAGTGTCCTTGAGGTGCATTGGTACGTAAACGACTTTTAAATATTGTCCTAGAAATAAAGGTCAATTTCTACTATAGGTTATCCAATAGTATCCAGTTAGAAAATATATATTGATGATCATAATTATACGATTTTTTTATTATCCTTCACTGTGTACCGTAACAAGATATCACAGAAGCTATATGGGGGGCGAGGGTGTGCATCTTGTCCAGTGATTGTAATTTAATGTACATAAATGCATAATAATGCCATGAAATTCGACTATGTACAGGAATAAATCATTACAAATACAAATTATATTATAAATACAATTTGTACCCCTCCCCCATCTCATACCTGGATGCCCTATGATATCTTGTAACGGTGTACAGTGAAATATAATAAAAATAAGTACAACAATGATCATCAATAATATCTAACTGGATACTATTGGATAACCTATAGTAGAAATTGACCGAAATAAATTTATGAATATTCCTTGTTCTTTGCAATATTCTTCAAATTTATTTTTTCGATAAATACTTCGGTACTTTCAATAAAAACAATATTTAATGTTTGACAAACGTAACAGTTTATTAACAAGCATGCGGGCTCGGTATGTTTATGTTAATTATTACAACTTACTGTAGCTTTTCTAAGAAATGCATTCCATTATTGAGTTATTGCTACACCTCTACATAATAATATGTACAGTATGGTGGCGTAGACACGCTCATGAATCGTAGCACTAACACCATTACTATAGAACATTAGATTTATTATCTACGCTATACACCTATAGGTAATTATTTGTACCTACATGACAGTGATCTCAAACTCTCACAGCACGTAAAACGAATGTTATGACTAAAAAGGTTTTGTATTGTTAAATCGATACCAATTATGTAAAATGGCTCATATATGTTTATGCCATCACAATATCGACACCACTAGAGCAACCAATGAACTCAATATATATCTACGAGACTGTTGCAAATGAAAAAAAAAACAAGGGAACTGGTGCGATTGGTGATATAGTACCATGGATAAAATGCACCTAAACCAGTCTGAGCCGATTCGTTGGCATCGCGACATCTTTCCTCTTTCTGTCTAAAGGGAGGTTGTGGGAGGTTGTACAACCTACTTGTTGTGCAAATAAAGTGTTCTTTGCGAAATTTTCTCAAAAAAGCGGATAAGGTATGGATATGATAAATTTTAATGCACTTTGTGATAACATTAATATACTTAACACCCAAATATTGATATATTTATTCTTTTTGCATTTTTATTTATTCCCTATTTATTTTTTCATTTTGCATGCCATCATTATAAGACATAAATTAAAACATAAAATTATAGAACATAAAATTCAGCAGCCTTGGTCAAAATATATTTTAGCGTTATTTTATTTTAAGTACGAAATTGATACTTTCTCGCAATGTCGTCTATAGTCAAACGACTACATAACGCTTAAATGTGTTTTGACTACGGCTTCAGTTTATTTCTTCCATTTAACTTATGATATGGTTTCATGAGTTAAACATTGTTTACGGGTTGCTGATTGGAGACCACTGCATTATTGATAAACCCCGATAATATACCCTTTTTACTTTTACGATATAGGTAACTCATATTATAATAGGTACATAATATAATTTTATACCGACAACTTGGTATTTAGTAATAATAGTATGGTATTTACTACTATGACTTGATCATAACATAACATATAACTTACTGGCATTACGTACATTTAATATGAGACAATAATAGTAATGTAATACATTTCTAAGTGTTTAACTTCTGATGTATAATTTGATAGTAGTTATTTGCTTTTACTGCATGGACATGTACCTACCAATAAACACTTGAACAACTTATTACATCCAAGAGTTAAAAAATTATCAGTCTTACATAATACACTACACTAGCTTACTGTGAAAGGTGTATAAGACTAAGGATTTGATAGAATGTGCGAGGAATTAATTACATATATTTACATTTTTTTACGTATGTTTTAGCTTTTTTTTCTTTCTACAACGTTTTATTAAATAATGTATCAAATTTATGTTTATATTCAGCAGTGGAGAGAAGAAGAGGCTAGCAGTAAGTATTATGTTTGTTTTATGTGATAAAACCCAAAGACTTTACCAAAAATCGATGTATTTTATTTTACTAATTTTTTATTTTTATTTTTACAATCTTAGAGAATCAAACAGTCATAACATAACATGTTAACAATTAATACACTCAACATGTGGACCAGCAAAGATTCCACACTTACCAGAAATGTCTTAGTCATAAGAAAAAAAAGCAAAAGTTAAAAAGTTTAATAAAAGTTAAGTTAAAGTTAAAAAATAAAAAAATCCTAAATTACTAGAAATCAAAACATAGCATATAGGTACATTAATATAGCTGTGATATTTATTACCTTTTATGAAATATATCTTCTGATTTCGTCAAAATAAAATTTATCAGGCGCCTGACAAAAAAAAATATTTTGAGAGAAACGTGATTTTTTACAAATTCCTACTTTTTACGTGACATTATAAAACTTAAAGAAAAGAGAGGGAGACCTGCGGAAATAAAACTAAAAGTATTCATTTCCTTGAAATAGTTAGTAAAAACTCTCCGAACATTATAGATTATAGATTATATGTGAGGGTATATATTATTATAGTGAGTTACAATGTCATTGGATTGGTCTGCAACGATTTTGGATTTTTTCTCCATTCCTCCCTATTTTCAGCTAGTCTCTTTAGTTCTCCGTATGTGCCACAGTTCATGTCCTTCTTCAGTTAGTCCATATAAGCGTCTCTTGGTCGGCCTCTACCATATCTGCCTTCAGTCTAACCCTCCGCGAAGGTGATGGTAATGTGAGGGTAAACATTTATTATTATATACACATTCAATCCTTTTTTCTACCCCACACGATAAAAACTATAATCTGTGCACGTCCACATTTATGTGACAGATCTATCAATACATAAATATTAGTAGAATAATTATAGTAAAAAAATATTATTACATCAGTTTTACACATTTTGTTCACATTGGTTATAGTAATTTGATTCTTAATATAGGTATAGCAGAACATATGGATTATTTAAGCACAATGCAACAGGCGACGTAGAAGTGCTAACAGCGCCATAATTCTCCATATTGTTTTTATTTTTGAAATTAAAAAATGTGTGGCGTAAATAATTTTCTTCATAATTTTTTTTCAGCGAATTTGTAATATATTTTAATAGCCTATCGGCTATTCCGGGCGGAGAAGAATCCAACAAATCAGAGATTATTCAAATCGGTACAGTCATTCTTGAGTTATAAATGGTGTAACTCACACGACTTCCTTTTATATGTATAGATTTCTTCTAGTATCCCACAAAAAAGATTATAGGCTGAACAGGAAACGAATAAATGTAAAATTAATGTCTTTCAACTTGTAGTAGCCAAACGCCTATTAGACGCATGTAGGCCGAAAAAAAGTTAAAATATGATAAAGTTACCTGTTTACTATGTGATTGATGTCCTCAATAAATATATAATTAGCAGACGGAACAAGACAGAAACATTAAGACTACTAGCATAAATATTTTTGTCCGCTCGTTACATGATGTATGTTGGATGATTTATTCGGTGACGTTTAATGGAACATCTAGAAATCAGAAACTATGTTGGAAGAGCAATGTCTTCAAATTGCTCCTGAACAATTTTATTGATTGGTTTTTACGAATGTTGTTTTCTTCTTCTTTCTTATTCAGGCAAGGCACCCGAATTATGAAATTTTGTTTTATTATATTAAAAAAAAATGTATCGGGTTTTTTTGTCATAAACTCAAATACAACCTTATACACATTTCACAATAAGCTAAAGACTTGTGTCATCAAAGGGGAGTTTGCCGGCACCTAGGATCGAACCGCGAACCTCATGTGCATGAAGCCGAGGCTCTACATCCAGGCTACCAACAAACTCTATTTTCCATTTACATAATTTTCTGAACAAAGCTGGATTTACAGCTGGTATAAAATGTTTTTAGGACAGAATAATGTCTGGCTTATTACCATTTGGTATATATATACTTAGGTAAGTAATATAGTTATGACTTGGTAATAATGTCGTTAATGTTTTATCAGTTGAAACTAGTTCTTCACCCTATCAACAATCATAATGCGTGACAATATTACTATTGACAGAATTACATGTATGTAAAACATTAACAACAAAAAATATCGAGTAATTCAACGTTGATGAAATATTATATATCCAAACTAGCGTGGTTGTATTGTACTTAGCGGATAAGATTCCTATGTATCACTTGAACAATCAATTTTCTTTGCTGATGTTGTATTCACCCTGAACATTTTTCTTTTTAGCATTTCTCCCTACAAAAGATAATAAGATCAATATTTCTTCCAGTCCCATTAGATAGCATGCAATAAGTAAATGCACAGTAAACATATTAGTTCCCTCAAATATGAGCAGAGCTCGTGCTTTGAGGGGCAGTTTCATTATTATATACATGTATAACAAACTAATATCGGAAATATTGCATATGTTTAGAATATTGAAGGAAGCCCACCGTCCACCAGGATGCAGCAGAGGTCTGGGAACTTCCATTAATCCGAAATTCTACACTTAACAAATTGTTGTCCACACCGAAGGTTCCAAAGTGGACAGCCTGAAGGGCTGGCCGGCCAAAATATCCCCGTGTTTGAAATCTTTTGACTAGACTCCTTTGATGTCCCTCTAGCCGAGAGAAGCAAACATATGTAATATTATAAATAAAAATAAATAAATGTGGGTATTTTGTCAACCTAGGTAACAATAAAAAAGTATAATATTTAATATTTACAGATATTTTTGTGTAAACGCTTAGTTGAGGTGTCCAGAAACTTCTTCTAGGTATTCAGGCCGATGAATCCAAGAGTCATCGTTACCGGAGTCGTTTCAGAGACGCTATTCCCTCCCCCAAAGGACATCCCACCCAGATCCAATAAAAATCTTTGCAACATATAAAAAAGACCAATCAGAAACCTCGATTGGAGAACCATGTCTACACAATGTAACATTGTGTAGAATCTAATCGGAAGAAGTGAGAAAGGTGTCCCAACGCTTACGAATTGGCTCAAGGCTGGCTTAAGTGATCACTTTCGGTGTCCATGGACAACGTTCACCAATTCCACCATTCTCACTGTCACGATGTAAGGTCCACCAATCGAGAGACGCTTTATGCAAACCTTAGAAGCAACCATCTTTTTGGGATCTCATTTTTCAGATCTCAAATAGATCGCTATCTCTTTTTGTCATCTGCACCCAAATCCGGTTAAACAATAAAAAAAAATTGTAAATATTCTAAACATATAAAAAATAATTAACTAATACCGCAATAAATATATTATTCTTTACGTAACCAAGGTTTTAAAAGAGATCTTGTTATTTAGAAGCGCAATAATTATAGACTAAGTAATAAAACATAAAAACAGAAAATTATTTAAAAAGAACTCCATAACGAAAATCTATAATTACCCATATAATTAATTTACATTTTTATAGTTGAGTAAATCTTCCCTTTCGTTTGACCAATCCTTCTAACTTTCTCCTCCACAAAACAGAAACATTTTAATTCATGACGTGCTTTGTATAAGGTATAAAGCAAGGTAGTTTAGTATAACTTTTCAGCACGCTAATCATTGAAAGCTCTGCCCTCGTTCACCTCAACCTCCATGTCCGATATATTGATGTAACTTTCACTACTATTTTTCAGAAAAAAAAAACGTTTTAAAGAAAGATATAACATTATTTTACTAGGTCAATAATGATAAAGCTATTCTGTGGAATCTTGAAATAAAATCTGTTGAATTTATTTTCAATTTATTATATACCGCAGATAGATATCTACAATAAAGAATAATCCGTAATGTCATCGAAAAAAAATTATTAGATAAAATAAATAAATCAAAATATAAAAACACTGTTTACTTTCACTATGAATATTACTAGACTCGGAGACCTTTCAGGTTTACATCCATCATTGGTGAGTTTTTACTAGAAAAGTTTTTAATAGAAACTCACTGATGATGGACGTCTACCCGAAAACTCTCCGAGTCTAGTAATATTCATAGTGAAAGTGAACGGTGTCATTATTTAATTTATTTTAATTTTAAATTCGTTGAAATAAACTTTCACAAAGTTGTTCCAAACAAAAAAGAATCATTTGATTTTTCTTCTTTTTCTGTAAATTTTCGAACCAACTTAAGGCAGCTATATCAAAAAAACATTGTAAATAAAAGATATATATGAAAACAACGACAATTATTCCACTCATTTGAAGTACCGTATTTATCATGGGACGGAAAGGATTACCTTTGTGTCCATTATATGCAGTTAGATAAACAAACAGATAGACTATTTGTTAAATTGATGAGAGCGTCTTAAAACTTAAAAGCCATTTTAATACGATTGTATTTTGTTTATGGCTTACTTCATTATCAAAAAAGCTTTAGAAGTAAGGGGTGTATTCTGAAAATAATCAAAGCTCATTCACCCCCATCTATAAAACATTGAATTTGACGTAGCTTTCATTCAAACGCGTATATATTTTTAATTTACGGTTATTGTAAAAGTAAACACTTATGATCGACTATAAGGTACTCGATAAAATCATTTAATAGTTAATGGTCTGAAAAATTAAGCTATTACAATTTAAGCTTATATTCCACTTACTATGCGATAGATGTAACTAAAAAAAATAATAAAAAATATCCCATTAACTAACAACTAATGGCTACCATGACGTAGGTATAAGTCATTTTATTACATAAGTTCAGCGATGAGATTTATCACTCATTGTGAATGGCTTATTTACTATGACACAAAGAAGACAACGTATACTTTCATTAGGTACGCTCAATCACTACAGCCTACCTATATAATGATAAAACCTATATAACGTACTTTGTAAATCTTGTAAAATACACATTGAAGGAGACCCACCGACCACCCGGATAGCGCAGAAGTCTGGGGACTTCCATTTATCCGAATCTTGTAAAATACGTATAACATTTACAAATTAACATACTAGTATATTTTGGAACATAAGCTACGTTGAGGTGTTCAGAAACATCTTCTAGGTATTCAGGCCGCTGAACCTGAGGGTCACTCTCTCGGCTAGAGGGACATCAAAGGAATTAAGGGCCCCGTTTAGCAAAAACGGTAAAATATTCTATTTTCAACAAATTTGATAGAAAAACTGCCAAAACTTGTTGACCCTTGCGAACATATTGATTTGATAAAATAAAAAATCAAATATTTATTACCAATATTAGTTTTTTTACTAAAAATTAAATAAATCGCAGACTGGCGAGATTAATTTAGGTACTCTTTGTTATATCAAAATACAAATTATTTGTAATATATATATATATATATATATTTTATTCATCCAATCAAGCATATAAATACTATAGATTTTAGCAAACTTTTTTTAGTATATAAAAAATTGAGTTCATGTGGTGATTTTTGATATCAAAAATGAGAAATTTTATCAAAAAAATATTTTTTAAGTCGGTCAATATCTATGAAAAAAACAAAAAAAAACTAGATTTTTTTTTGTTTTATAATTGTAATAACTGTCTAAATATTCTCAATATTAAAATAAATATATGAAAATTTGTAGGGTTCTCGTGCATTTATGTACCAAACACACCCCCGAATTCGATTTTTAGAAATATGCTTTTTTATAAACGAATACTATGAAGCTAAAATCGAGTTTTTTTTAAGTTAAAGTTTGATATTGGTAATTTACATTTGTTTTCATATTTTATCAAATCAAAATGTTCGTAGGGTCAACAAGTTTTGAGAGTTAGTGTACCAAACTTGTTAAAAATTGAATGTTTTATCGTTTTTGCTAAAGGGGCCCTTTAAGTCAAAAGATTCCACACACGGGGGTATTTTGACCGGCAAGCCCTTCAGGCTGCCCATTGCGGCACCTTTGGTGTGGACAAGATTTGTTAAGTAGGTACCTATAGTCCCCAGACTTTAGCGGTTTATTTAAATATAAATCTTATGAGCCGCGAGTTTTTTAGATCTTTTTGCGTGAAAATTATAAGTGACTGACAGATATATAGTGGAATAAAGTAACTTAATTGGCAGAACACTATTTTATATGCAGTGAGATTATGATAAAGTTTAATTTATCGACCGACGGTTCTTGGTGGAAGTTCATTTTAATATTTTTTTTAAAATGAAACACAATATATAGTTATTCCACTATTGACTTTATTTATTTTTGCGAGCCGGCTTTCAAGAGCTTCCGCTCTCATCGTCAGGCAAAAGTAAGTCAATAGTGGAATAACTATATATTGTGTTTCATTTTAAAAAATATTAGTGAGATTATGTATTGGAATGAAGAGTGTGTTTTTTAGCTTGCATTTCCAAGAGGGACATAAAAAGTCAATAGAAGAAGAAAGTTCATAGACGTACCCAGGAGAGGGCAAAATGGGGGGAAGAAATCAAACTAAATATAAGGCGGTTCGAAATTATTGAACATAAACGAGGAGATTGTGTAACATTTCAAATTCCTATAAAATTTAGAGACGAAGGAAGGGTAGAAATTTTCCGTGTAAACCAAATAAAATAATTACCACTGTTATATATTTTTATTTTAAATAAATCAAATAATTTAAAACACTGTATAATCCACTTTTATTTTAATTAGTTTTATTTTTTGTTCAGTTCTGAAAATGAAACAATGAGTTTTGAAAAGTTTAATTCATCAAAATAAAAGTGGAAAATGCAGTGTTTTAGATTTTTTTAATTTATATAAAATATGTATATACATTTTACAGTTAAAATGGAATTCCACAACATTAATCATACAAAATTTCAAATGTTCCAAATTATCGATTCGTGAAAACTGATAAGTTTAAAAACGGTTCTCACAGTTCGTCCCTCTTCTGACTAACAGTCGTCTGCCTAAATGTAAATTGTTCAGGAGAGCGTTTTTTGTGTTTTGCCGTGCATATTTTCCTCTCTCCTATAGTTATATAATACAGTGCAAATATATTACATTATTTTATTTTTACATATTCTTATATATCTCAGTATCATTTTTGTGACGAAATTTCGAGGAATTAGTAAATATAACACATTTTATTTAGAGTAATTCGTAAATACGACAAAAAATCAGAAAGCTATTCCAGGATAATGGTAACAGTTACAGGTGTGATCTTCAGTGAGAACATGCAGGGCACATATAAGTACACTTTGGTGATCATAACTCGTTTTCGCCAAAAATGTCAGATACGACAGTTAATCAGAAGAGGGACGAGTTGAGTAACAATTTTTTTCTTAGCTACAACCTCTCCCCTCCCCCTTTTCATTTATTTATTTCAAACAATTTACAGCATTATTCTTTTCAATACGTAGTAGTCTTCAACAAGTAGAAAAATATATACATACGTATGGAAATGTTGGGGAACAACTGAAAATTTTCATAATTATATAAACCATGAATAAATCGCAATCTTATTGGTGCAAATAAACTGCATTAATTACTGTGTACATAGGTGTGCCAACACACAAGGTCAGGCAAATATTTTGCATGAAGCAACTATGAATATCTTTATATATTGGTAGATAGGTACCTACCTACATATTTTATCATAAACCGCAAAACGACATTGGCACGTAGGTATACCTTCATGTTCCTAATAGCTTCAAGTTTATTATTGTATTTTTTACAATATCTGCAAGGGTTTGCGTGTTGCTGAATCGTTTTATCGGTGTCTTAATAATTTTTCACAATATTGTCTAACTGTATTTATTATGTAGTTGAAGGGAGAAAATTACTCTAGTACCTTACACCATATTGTGCCTTATACAATCATATCAACATTGAACTACTTTCCTCACTCTTTTCCGCAAGTTTACGTGTGTCCTTTGTAAAAGGCAGTTGTTCACGAAAATAAAAGAATGTCTTAATTTAAGATTCCTGAATTAATTCCTCAATGTTTTAATTTTTTTGTTGGCACGGAGAGGAAAGCTTCCATGTAAATTTTATTTTATTTTATTTCATGCAAATAAACAGTTAAACATTAAACATTACAAAATATGAGTTTATATTATTAATAAACCAAAACAGTTTGCAGTAATATTACAAATTTTCGTTGACACCTTTTTTAAAAGTGTAAATATTTTTTTTGAGACCTTGGTTTCACAAATCGAAATTTAACAGATCTGAAATTACTGCCATATGTCGAATGCGATTTGGACACTGTAGACTGGACGCTCATCTTTTTAAAATTCAACTTGTTGAAAGTCCATACTGCGAGTGCGGCCTGGACGAGGAGACGCTTGACCATGTTTTCCTGGGGTGCCCTATCAGGGATGCGTATGATATTTTTGTTGATGCTCTTCAAAACGATTGCCAATTCCCCCTGAATATTGAAACATTATTGAGTATGACATCCGATACAGTCCATTTGTCCCTTCTCAAATCAATAAAAGCTAATTTTATTATTCTATAATCCTCTAACTATCTTCTCTTTGACAATTTAACAACACTTTGAGACGTTATTGGCGGCACAAATCATCCTTGTAGGATGTTATGCCACAAGTGGAAAAAAAAAATTTAAGTGTAAATAGTGTAATTACTTAATTAAAGTGTGTGTATATATGAATCAAAATTATCAGCAAGAAATTAATGCTAATAGAAAAAAAAATTAAAACAATAATAAATCGCCTATGAAGGAGGAAAAGGAAGGGGAAGGAAAACCGTTACAGCGGAGTCAGTTTCTTATCAAAGTGTCAAATATTTGAGACTTGAATTTTGCCTTTGTTTATTGGTGGATATCCACCGCACCAAAAATGAGTCGTAGATACAGCAAGCTCGTTGTATGTACGAATTTTATTGCATGCGGCTGGTCTGCTGGCTACTCCACTTGTGGGATATGCTGTGATGGGATAGAAGAAGTAGTAGTACGTACTTTTCTGATTGAGTAGGTAAATAATAAATATTCTCTCTAGACGGTTAGCGGCATTTGAAATGTGGTGCTAAAGACGAATACTGAAGATTCATTGGTCGGAACACGTCGAAAACGAAGAAGTGTTAACCAGGGTTGGCGAAAAAAGACAACTCCTCAAAAGAATCTGCCAACAACGAGCTAACTGGATTGGCCACAACATCAGGCACCCAGGACTGCTCATCGCAATCGCAGAGGGTAGGACCGAAGGCACAAATGGCAGAGGCCGACCGAGAGACGCCTATATGGACCAACTGAAGAAAGACATGAGCTGTGGCTCATACATGGAGTTGAAGAGACTGGCTGAGAATAGAGAGGAGTGGAGAAGAAAGTCCAAACTCGTTGCAGACCAATCCAATGGATTGTAACTCATTATATATATAGTACCTACTTCTTATGGAGATAATTTTTTTTTTAATGTTGGTAATCTATGAGAACTTCACTGATTTACTACTCATTTAAGTTATGTAATTTTTTAATTATAAGTAAGTGTTTATGTCTTGGAATATGAATAAAAGAATTTAAAATTATGTTCCTGCATGACTTACAACCTATGGTAATACTAGTTCTACAAACTATTTAGTTTTACATATGTGAACATGCACGCTTGTGTATACTATCGAGGGAAAGAAGTCCGATGCATTTCAAAATCAATATCCTGTATAACAAAGTAATTTTTTTTCATTCCTTTGATTAATTTTCACTTTCACCGCTAAAGTTTCACTAAAGTAGCATTCAAATTGCTTCACTTTGGATGGTCATCCAGAGTGTCAGGGTCAAACCTGTTCATCGAAAGTGAACACGTCTGTTCACATTTGTTCATCCTATGCTTTCACTGCCGTGTCAACACTCACGGTCATGTTGTATGTAGTTTGACGTATTAACGTAAAAAAATAATTAAATAAAAATAATTAAAAATATCATTTATCAAAAATTAAAACGAGTGAATATAATTCTCGACAGCATGATAATTTTGTACATGATTCTGACTTTCAATACAAATTTATAGATAAAACTTGTTTATGGTCGTTTCAGTGAAAGGTCCTTTCATCGAAATTATGTCGGGTAGTACCTAATCGATTTCATCCGTCATCGCTAGTGATCACTATTGATGAAACGCCCGTTCACACCTTTTCATCTTGGAGGATCATCCGGAGTGATCACTGAAGAAAGTGAACAAATGTGAACGACCCTTAAAGTAAATTTACGTGTAAACATTTCTTGATTGTGACATAGCATAAACATATATACCTAAGTTGTTCAACTTGAGTAAAAATGTAAACTTATCTTCGTTCAATGAATGGTATACATTCGCTCTACAGAAAAAGTTTTTATTTTATACTCGTTTTGAATTAAGGCAAAAATTTAAGTTTTCTCGAAAAATAATTTCACATTATGTGTAATTAACAAATTAGTTAATATTAAGAAAAATACAATTTTGTCACTAAGAAAAACGATAAATAAATGCAAATTTTCATATGGTGCATTCATTTATAATGTGCTTCGGCCGTAGTCAAAACACATTTTTTGGGCTATGTAGTCATTCGAACATACGTAGATGACTTTGCGAGAAATTATCAATTTATTAGCTAAAATACACCAATCATTGCCTATTTAGCGGAAATCGATACATTCTCGCAAAGTCGTGTATAGTCGAACGACTACAGCAGGGTTACTCTTGACAAAACTAAACACGATCTTAATCTAGTCTTGATCTTGATCATACGACGCACAAGCGGCCGTAGTCAAAACACATTTTGGCGTTCTGCAAGGCTACTCTTGACACAATCTAAATACGATCTTAATCTAGTCTTGATCTTGATCATACGATGCACGAAGGGACTGTGGTCAAAAACACCGCGCTACCGCTAACGCGCGATCGGTTTGCGTGTATTTTTTGCCAGTAGTCACTTCGTGCGTCGTATGATTAAGATCAAGACTAGATTAAGATCGTATTAAGATTGTGTCAAGAGTAGCCTTGCAGAACGCCAAAATGTGTTTTGACTACGGCCGCTTGTCTGGAAAATGATTACTATAGAATTGAGGGTATACGTGTATAAACAAACATTATATACAAATTAAAAAGATTCAAATATTTATTTAATAAATTAGTTGTATGCATGGGATTCGAATTCTAAGGGTGTATAACTCTTTAAATCTTGTACTGTACACAACATGCTGTACATTCACGTGACATATATAAGGTGTAAGGTAATATTAATGTAGTACCTACCTAGAATGTAGTGTAGTGTGTTCACAAATAATTTCACACGTAATATTTCAGTTGGGGTCAGAAACATGAACTTTGATTGACGCAATTATACGTACAAAAAATAATTTACACAAGTTAATATTAATGGGGGTATTTGCAGAACCTATGTCAACTACTCAACAGAATTCTATATATTCGATTATTACGATGTAATGATTTGAATAATCCAATACAGACATATTATACTATAACCTCACGTCATATACCAAGCAGGGTAGGCAGAGAAAACGGAAACCCATAATAATCTATCCTTACATATAATTATCTTTCACATCCTCTACATAAGCAGCGTTCACACAGCCGGATGAAAACGTCAATCATTAATCTTTTGGAGATTGATGATTGATATTTTTATCCAGCTGTGTGGACGTTGAATATTGAAACTGTTTTTTTAGGTTGTCAGTTAGATTCTTAGCTATTGAAGAACGCAGTTTATTTTTACACATATTAATTAATTATTAATTTGATACCTATTAGATAAAATTCTAGCTAAGACCGCGTTGAAGGGTCGAGCAACCCGTCTGATCAAAAGCTCAACTTCTAATTATTATTATTGTACCTACTCGTACTACATAAAGATAATGAATCCATTCTTACCATAAGTCTGTCTTCTGAAGCTTTAGCTTCTTCCCCTTCGCTTCCGACACTGCTAGAAGCGGATCCTGTAGGGTGGTGAGTCATATTTCTAAAAATATCTTCAACAGAATTCATTCATGCAAGTTCTAAATGTCTCCAGGCGAAAATAATTTCATTCACTCGATAATGTTCTACGTATAACACTTTTCAACTTAAAACACTTTCTTCGATGTTAGATAATAGTGTTCACCTTGTATATTTTTGTTTTCTTGTTATGTTTGCATAGTTAAATATAAATTGATTTTACTTTTAAAAGAATCCAGTGCAAGGTTTATTGAATCGTGGCTTGTTTTCGCTTTCACAATAACGTTCTTATGTCTTTTAATCAAATTTGCACATGACGAAAATTATAAAATGTCTACGCATTTTTTTTTATTTTATTCTTTCTGCGTTTCATCGGTTACGCATAACAAAATCAAGAAGTCAATTTGCATTTAAAAAAATGTGATGGTATGTAGTGGCGAGATTATTACTATACAAGCTTTTGTAACCCGGCATTGCTCGGGTTTAAATAAACAGAAACCGTGCAAATACATGGGTTAAAATTGGTATTTTTAGTTTGTAGTACCTACATAAATCTTCAAGTGATTTGCCATGAAAAGTAAAGAAAAATATTAGGCGAAAATAAATAGGTTCTTATGGCTAGTACCGAGGTACTTTTGTATTTATTTATACAAAAAATCAATTAACATTGTTTATGGATTTTTTACATAATATTTCTATTCTTCTCAAGGCCATCCACTCGTTTGCGAGTGATTTAGTTTTACATAATACTATTCTTATTCTACAGTATGGATTTCTATGGTCTCATAATATCCTCCATTATGAAAATAGCTCAAAATGTCAAAAATATGCAATTTTTATTCTCATAATTCAGGATTTTTTGTCATTAGCAATCACAATGTTTCATTATGTAAACAGTCCCTAATTATTTAGTTTCAGTATTGTTTTATTTATTGTTACATCCATTTTGAAATTAATTCAATACAATGAAAAATGTTTGACTATAAATATTGGATTTTCATACATTCGCTTGGCAATTTTGTCAAGCGAATGTATGGGAATCTCATTAAAATTGTAATATCTTTATCAATACATAAGATATTTAAAATGTTTTTAGCCTTAAACCTGCCCAGGAGATGAGACCTCGTATAGAGTGTATTATTTTACTTCTGTCTTTCCTTATTTCAGAGTCCATTGAGGACATACGCACATACGAACCGACTCAAATATTTATGTGTGGATTTGTGATTTCTTCCATCTAACCACGTCATATTAAAACAAAACATACACAATACAAGATAAGCAAAAGCAATAAATAAGAAAAATTGCTATGAAACATTTTGATTTTTAAACTCAATCTTTCTTATCCACATTTAAATTTTGAATTTTAAGCTAGATGTGTACTCGTGCAGTCTATGAATGAGTTTTGTAAAAGAAATTACCCTTTATAAGTAAGAGTAATATTTTCTTCAGATTGATTATGAAAATATATTAAATAGAACGTAATTTTTCATTAGTTTTAGCTGAGATAGGTACCTACTATTTCTAGTCAATTTCTACGAAAGGTTATCTAGTAATACCTAGAACAAAAATACCTATTGATGATCGCAGTTGTATTTATTATTATATCATTCACTGTATGCCGTTACAAGTGGACACATGGAAAATGGGGAATTAATTCCATGAGTATAATCTGCACGCCTCCCTCAGCTCAAATCTGGGTGTCCCTTGATATCATGTAACGGTATACAGTGAAAGATAATTATAATAATAAATACAACTATGATCATTATTACATATTTTTTTACTGGAAAACTATTGTAGAACCCTTTTTCTAACATGCTTTAGTCATTTCAGATGTCATCGACTTATCAGATACACGACGTGCAATATTTTTCTAGCTAACTCGTAACCAAGCTCATGATATCGTGATTGCAAAAACAGATCCTAAAACTATTAGAACGCTAGCAGCAGATAATTGGGTCAAATAAATATTGGGTTAGTTGGAAGAGATCCCGCCTTTGCGATAAACTCGCCCTCTAAATATTGATTGTATTTAATTTGAATGCATTTCTCTATAAAGTTTTGTATGTATTGTGATCAATATACCTACAGTAAAGAATGAATAAATAAATAAAACCAAACTACGTTTATTGAATAAATAAACAACTTAAATAATTTAAGCTAATTAAAATCATCTAAATAAAACATAAATAATGATCAATTTAAAAATAAAGAAAAACGTTCATCTCATTCCACTTTCAAAATATAGAACAAATTTCAACTCTATTTGGAAAGAATTCCAAATTTAAAATGTGTTCTATGTCAAATCATGATTACATATTACAATTTGTCATGTTTATGGAAAATTAATATTTACAAAATTCGACAGAAAGTTCCACCCATAAAATTATCTTTATGAATACCTACAAAATAATATTATGTCTGAAATCGCGTGCAGATTCCATGTTCTGTCACCGTTAGTCATCGAAAAAGAATATTAGGTAGGTTAGTGTGTATAGAAAATAAACAAATTATACCAATTAGATATAGATAATGAAACATACAATTAAAACAATTATACAATAACCACAGACAATAGTTATTACTATTAACGAACACCACTAAAGATAAAAGAATAGAACAAACATAAATTATATTCAAATTTCGAATCGAATTGAAAATGCTGTAATGTTTGTTCACATCAGTATCACGTAGTACTTTCTAACCGTAACTATTCTATGTATTTTTTTATATGTAGAAACTTGATTTTTTTTTAATTTTGTAACGAACAACACGAACTTGTCTCTACGGGAGCTTTCCCAACACTAAAATATTTTCCATAACCACAGTTTTATTGTAATAAGTTACATGAGGTTGTCATGGCAATTATTTCCCTCACACACCATAAACATTGTATTCGTTGCTTACCTACTAGATAGATACTACCATGCTACGAGGGTATTATTGTACTTTTCAATAAGTTGAGTTCTACACAGGACAGCGTAACGTTAAAACGTAAAATGCAGTCACAGGAAGTATAGGTACTAGTGACGTAAAGAATATTCGTATTAGCATTCGCGAATATTCGCATATTTCAAAGTATTCGCAAAAAAATATGCAAATGTTTTGCGAATATTACCGAAAATTTCGGTAATAAAGTATCGGATATTCGGTAAAAGTAGCGGATACTTACCCGGTACATTGTAGAAAAAGGTACTACAACAAAATATTCTTTAAGAAAACCGAGGAGTTTTGAAATATTTTAAATTCCTATACCATTTTGAAAATTCGGCGACGGGGGGTTAGAAATTTGAATGATTGACCAATATTGTAGAAATAATTTATAAGCAAATCAATATTCGCTATTCGCGAATGTCGGTAACAAATATTCGCATTCGCATTCGCGAATATCCAAAATCACACATTCGTTACATCACTAATAGGTACCTACCTATCTCTTGAACCGGATAATATATCGATGACGGTGAACCGGATAAAAATGCATTAACTGTAAAAGTTATCCATCTAAGTATGCAGGTTTATAATATTAGTGAAATCCTCCCGTCATATTAAAACATAAAAACGATATTTTTTTAAACATATGTATTTTACTTTTTACAAATAAATGTGTTTAGGTTTGCATGCCTACTAATTGAATATAATTATATTATTAAATATTATCAATAGATTATCAACCCCGTGGAGTCTTCGGTAAAAAAAAGGTCTCCACTCTGTTCTATATAATTTTTAAATGTCTTGTAAAAGGCAAGTATTAGTAAAACCTCAAATATAAGATAATAATTATCATCTTATAATCCTACTTTTTACGGAGGTGAAAAACCGCATATTTATTACTCGCAATTAGTTCGCCAGCTACCCTACTTGTAGGACATGCTGTGATCAGTGGCGTAACGTGCCTTAGACGGGCCCTGTATAAAATAATATCAGGGGGCCAGATGAAACCACGTTCGGAGCCTCTGTAGCCTAGGGCCCCCGTACCATTGATGCGACTGATACGGCGGTAGCTACGCCCCTGGCCATGATGGTATAATCATAGCAGTAGTAGTTGTATTAATTCAATGAGATTAGGAGCAGTATTAAATACATGACAAATATAATGAAAGTTTTCGAGTGTAATATGTAAAAAAAAATCGTTAAACAATACGTGTAGGTACCAACCTAAGACATTTTTACATCTTCCATTCAGCAGTTTGCCAACTATTCTGAATGTCTCATTTTATTATGCTACGAAAATTAGGCCTTCGTGTTCAGTACGTAATATTATACGGTCAAGTCTTCGCTGACTTGTGGAAGATCCTACCAACATAGTATTGTATAGATAAGTAGATATATGAATAGATATAGAAAATTAGGTGTAAGTTGGTGAGTTACTAATCGTACAGTACGTACATAAATTCTGGTACATTCAAAACAACATAATACACCCAATTTTACTGTAATCGGTCGAAATGTCAATAATAGTAGATACCAGGGATGTTGCGGATGTCGATTTTTACACATCCGCGGATGTGAATGCGGATGCGGATTTTTGAAGGCTCACATCCGCGGATTCGGATGCGGATGCGGATGTTCAAGATGTTATAGAAAAAATTAGGAACTATCTTAGTTGGTAGGCCCCACTGTCAAATATGTGACGAAATTGTTGCTACAATAATATGATGGTTTTTTTGGGAATTTTTTTTTTGTTATTTGCAAAAACCGGCAAAAAAAATAAAATAAAACCGGCAAAAATAAAAACGCTTCGGATCTTGTCACCAATTTTTTCGTTCCCATTGGTTAATGTCAAGTGCGAACGGCACGCGCCATTCGCCGGCCCCGCCCCATTTCTTTCTTGTAGCAAATTGTCTTACATCCGCATCCGCATGAACATCCGCATCGATTATTGCGGATGCGGATGCGGATGCAGATGTCCAAATACATGCGGAAGCTCCGCATTTGCGGATGCGGATGCGAATATTCGCAACATCCCTGGTAGATACCTACCTAATAATATAACATGGATATCTGATTAAGTACTCGATATTCGGGTATGTGAACTTTTAGTTACCTACCTACTTGACGCGTTTCATTTATTATTCAAATAAATCGTTTTTGTGGTTGATTGCTATGTTAGTAATATATTACATTCAATGTAATATAAAAACTTAAAAAGACATACATACACCCAGAGAGGGCGCAGAAACTAGAAGATCAAAAATGGATGTCGATGGATGGAAAAATAGCATCGAATTCAGGAGTTGCCCCGGGCCTCTCCACCCCACAGAAATCAGACTATCTTGAATCAACTATGTACCTACACTGGATAAAATTGTGAACTCTTCAGGTCCAACTTACAAGAAATAAAAAAATATAATATATCTTATAGGGTGTCGAGATCTCCAGCAGCAATAACCTCTTTGACGATGTAAGAGAACAAGCAAACAAGGCTGCCGCCGTGGCTGGGTGCTTGAAGAGTGCTGTATGGAGAAACAAAGACATGCTAAGAGAGAGCAAAGTAAGGATCTATAAGACCTGCATAAGACCGATCATGACATACGGCATAGAATCAAGAGCTGACACCACCAGAACAAAAAGCCTTCTTAGAACCACCGAAATGAAAACTCTACGACCCATCGCGGGTGTAACTCTTCGTGACAGAATAAGAAATTCAGAAATTAGAAGAATCTGTAATGTCGAAGATGTTGTGCGATGGGGCAGAACGAGAAGACGTTTCTGGAGAGATCATGTGGGGAGGGCGAGCTCAGATCGAGTGGTCAGAATTGCAGCAGATGAACACATGACAGAAAACAGACCCCCAGGAAGACCACCTAAACGCTGGAGGGACAGTTGGACATCCACCTCCCAGGAGCAGGCTCCGAGAACCACAGGACATAGTCCTAACTGAAGCAAAAGAAGAAGAAGAAGAATATATCTTAAATTTTCTCTCCCTCGTCGCAACACTTTCCGAACGGACCGAATTTATAATGAATAAAATAGAATCGGTTAGTATATTATAGAATACGATTTTTTTATTTGTTCCATTGATTTTGCAAAAATGTCTTTATACTTTTTTATAAAAATAAGCCAGTACCTACCAAGCAGACTTGTTTTCAACTAAGATAAGAAATACAGCTGCAAATAAAATTTTAAAAATCGGAGCAAAGTAACGCTGAATTTAACTATTTTAGGTAAACAAGATATTTGAAATAGAACATGACTATTCGAAGCAGAGAGCTTCGAATGCATATTGTAATAATTTACACATAAAAAAATGTGAGTATTATTATAAGAATGTTACTTAAAATGTTTGGGCTCTTATATTTACTTGGGCGCTTTACGCTTCTGTAATATATAATAAATTATAGCTGTATGTAAGTCTCCGCTCTCATTCATCTACAGCTTAATTAGATTTTAAAATTATCTTTCTATATTATCTATCTTTAGTCTCACGCTGTATCCCTGGGGTAGGCAGTAAGAACAGAATATTATCAATATCGAATTGAATTATTATTATAAAATTCGAAATAATAAATACGACAGAATAAATCATAATGCCTGTTTTTATATTATGACCATGAAGTAAGAAAGGACTTTTTCCCGTATTTCTCTGATGCATAATAATAACTTGTTATCAACCTATATCAAGGACTGATGAAGAGCAAGGAGCAATGCTAGGTATTAAATAATAATTACATCCTTATAATTATAATTATGTCAGCATCTCAACAAAAAAATATTGAATCACATATTATAATAAGGGCATTGCTTAATTTCATTGCAAATCACCCGCATTATTAAGCGGCGAACAAGATAAAATTTGAATATCTCCCCATATTTCAAATTTCAGCGCGTAAAAACACAGGTTCTCGTCTATGGTTAAAATATTGTATTGAAATGTCAAATTATTAATCTTTTTTTCTATGGTAAAATTCAAAAGTCAAAACAAAATCATTGTTGTTTACGTTGTTTTAATGTATTGATTTTATTGTTATTTTTATTTATAAATATTGCGATGAATATCTGATAGTTGTAATTAAAATGATTGTGTGAATTATATCACAGATTTATCACGTGACATTTGAAATATCGCAATGTCTGGCAGAAAAATGTAAGACTACAAAAAATATCTCATATCCTTTAATTTGTTATAGTTTTAGAGAGCTAAAATCGTTATTTTCAATCTTTTTTAGACGGGATAAGTCATTTACAGACGAAGAAAGTAAAAGATTGGTGTACCTGTGCAACAGGCATAAGAAAAAACACGATATTCCTGTTTTTAAGACCAGTGACTGGATGTGCATTGCAAAAGAATTCAATGAAGGACAAGCTTATTATAGAAATGCAAGAGCTCTGAGAGATAGAGTCTATAACTTGATCAAAAAAGGAATGGTACGTATAGCTGTCCTCTTTGTGCCATAATTTCAGAATGGGTGGCATCATATCTCGTCACTGAAATTGAAGCTGTGCGTTAATTATACACGCTGTTGGTCCATTTTTGGGAGTTCGTTTGATGGTATGGAGAGAGAACATGTATAGCTGTTTTAATTTATTGTTTTAATATGTATTCATTCTTCATATCATCGTTGGTTGTTTGTCAGAAATTGCCTGCATGCAATAAACCCGCCATTTGTACTACTTAAAAATAGACAATAAAGATTTTTTTTTATCATGGCATCTCCTATAAATGGGGTAGCCAATGGGCTCACTGTGTTCTACAATGTTTCAAGTCTCTGTTATAAAAAAAAGAAATAAAGGATGTGCGTTATAATCTCATTACCAGATTGAAAATGGTTTTATATTTATCGCTAGAAACCTACTCCACCCATCCTGAATGTCTTGATTTTATATTGGCATGGAGAGGACAGCTTGCATGTTTCTTACATGCAGCTGGTCTGCTGGCTACCCCACTTGTGGGATATGCCGTGATGGTATAGTAGTAGTAGTAGTAGAAACCTAATTATATTTTGGGTATTTTTTTCAAATAACATTTTGCATATTTTAATAATAATCTCCTTACAAGCCTATTTCTGCTCATTATTAATCCTATTAACTAAACTAAACTTACACTAAATAAAATAGAATTTTATGTATCTCAATCCTTATTTAAATTATTATTGAATATAATTTTCAGATTCCTCGTATAAGAGATACAACACCGGAGTCCATTCAAATAAGCAGTAGTAATAAACCTTCAGATTCGCCGTTTTCAACACCTGGCAAGGAACGAGAATTTGTTGAAGTAGACAATAATGTGGAACCACATGCAAAACCTTTGAATGTTCTTATTCCAATATCTGACTCACACTCTATTGAATCTAATGGTGAAATAACAGAAATACCTGATAATACCTCTGTAACATTTGAAGAAACTAATGGTAAGTATTTCGTCTTTTTAGACCAGTGCTGTTTACTTCATTTCTTTCCATGGTCTCAAATCCCAAGCCAGCTGCATCCAACATATTCAATCAAATCATCCCTCCATCTCGATGGTGGCATTCTCTTCTCAAATACTAATAAACTCTCCATAATTTGTCTCATTATTTTTCTTTGCCAAAGTTGAATTAAGAATCTAGTTATTTTTTTTTTTACTCCTAAATTTTTCATGCTGGCAATCTTTATTTAGCACCCCGTTCTTTGAAATTAACTGTAACTTAAAAAAAAGTACCAAAGAACCTTTTTTGTATTCAGCTCCTGACTTTTTTTATATTTTATAGTTCGTGAAGCGAACAATATAATTTACAAAACTTTAAAAATTTAAGGAATAATGCAATTAACTTTTTTGTTAATGATTAACAAAGTAATTAATTTTTACTAACATTGCATAGCTTTCATTTTTCTGTAACTTTATTTTTTACTTTCAGGAGATGAAATAAATCCCATAGAGATAAAAGCAGAACAGATTGACGAGAGTGAAGAAGATAATGAAAGACCAGAGACACCAGCCATTTCAGTTGAAAATGTTCTAAAATTAAATTTAATAGAAAATAAACACGAACAGGAACTGAAACATGCTGAGGAAAAACATAAACTTACGCTTAAACATATGAAAGAGAAACATCAGACAGAAATGAAGATCTTGGAATTGAATGTGAAAATTAAACAATGTGAATTTGAGAAAATTAAATTAGAATTGAAGAAGTTAAAAAATTAAACCTAATAAATTTTATGAAAAGAGTAGGGTCATTGCACCAGTGTTTGTACACAATAAGAAATTTGTCACAATTTCGCTTCATATTTCCTATGTTTTTTTAGAAAATGGTTACTTTTTCTTGAATTTAAGTAGCTGGTTATCCTATAAATATGATAACCTACCTATATTTATCAAATGTATCACAACACATTTTTAATATTTTTTTAATTAATTGAGTTGGTGATATCTAGTGTTTGTGACAATTTCACCAGTTATTGACACATAAAACTCCAGTGTTTGACACATAGAAAAAATAATATTTCATAGTAGTAAAGTAAATAAATAAACTGAGACTGTTTAAAATGTTTATTAGAAATAAAAACAAACATATTTAGGTACTTTATAATATTATTGAAAAGTATATAGGTACCTAACTACACTTAAAAAAAAAATTGCGGACTTTATGGTCAAATCTCATTTGAAAAGACAAAAGTCAAATATAAATTAATGTGCTTCTGAGTACTTCGTATCTCCTGGATGCTTGCATTAGAGACATGCCGTTTTTGACAGTATCTACTACACTCTTCATATTCTCTTTATCCCAAAGGAATTTGGGTTTTTTGTTTGGAGCCATGTGTCACAAACACATAAATTTATCACAAAATGTTTAAATTCATAACTTGAGTTTCAAATGCCTTCCCTCACTGATGATGTTAATAGAAAAAATAAATAAATAAAAATATTTGGTAGTAGTGGCAAACACTGGATTTCTTCTAAACCCCAGTAATTGACACTTTGTCAAAGACTGGGGAATTAGTATTAAATACGACTCCAGTGATTGACACTGCTAATAAAGCACTCAAAATTACTAAATTCAAGAAATATGGCAATCAACACATTATTCAAAACAATAATGACTATGATAAATACTAATCAACCAAAAAAATAACATCTTGAAAAAGATGTATGTAGATTATAATACCCTTGTCCTTATCTGGATTTATAAGAAATTAGAAAAAACATGCCTTGTGTTAGAATATATTTTTTACAGCAGCATGCGTAATAACAACCACCACTAATGACATCACAGGGGATACTAAAATGAACACGGATGACAAAAAGCATACTAGCACTAAAAATGTGTGCATGTATCTGGAGTCAGTTAAAGACAGAATGTCAAACACTGGTTCAGTGTCAAACACTGGTGCAATGACCCTAGTCGGTAGCGTGATAGTAGAGCAGAAAGTTTGTGATTCGAGTCACAAGCCAACCTACTCCACCTTCACAATAGAAGCTATTGCTTATGGTGTTCGAGGTGTATTTGAGTTTTTTTTAAATTTGTTACAAACCCAAAAATACAATTTTTTAATGTAGAATATCAATATAATGTAAAAATGATGTCCAATTTTTGACTTCCTTGTTTGATATTTTGAAACGGAATAAGCAAATTCTAGATCAAAATAAATAAATGTAGAAAATGTTTCCTGAATTGCTTTCAAAATTGTTTATTTGCTTATTTCTTGGAAACTTTTGTTGAACAATTTCACAATGAATATTAATTTACTTCCATACGAGAATGTAATTTAAATATCTTTTCATGAAAATACTGCAGAGTCATGGAAGTCTATAGAAAGTCAAAATACAATAATGTTTCAAAGAAGTGGATGGGATAGTTCATTCAGGGTCACTGTCAGTGTTTTCTATTATGTAATAAATGTTGAAATGCGTTGTAATGAAAGAAATAGTGAAATGGCGGTAGATAAAATCATCTCTTGAACATGGACTAGTCCGGTATTTAAAAAATTAGCTTTAATTATCAGAAACCTCGATTGGAGAACCATGTCTACACAATGCAACATTGTGCAGAATCTAATCGGAAGATGTGAGAAAGGTGTCCCAACGCTTACGAATTGAGGCTCAAGGCTGGCTTAAGTGATCACTTTCGGTGTCCATGGACAACGTTCACCAATTCCACCATTCTCACTGTCACGATGTAAGGTCCACCAATCGAGAGACGCTTTATGCAAACCTTAGAAGCGACCACTCTTTGGGATCTCATTTTTCAGATAATTGGTGAACGTTGTCCATGGACACCGAAAGTGATCACTTAAGCCAGCCTTGAGCCTCAATTTGTAAGTGTTGGGACACCTTTCTCACTTCTTCCGATTAGATTCTGCACAATGTTGCATTGTGTAGACATGGTTCTCCAATCGAGGTTTCTGATTGGTGTTGTCATCTGCATCCAAATCCGGTTACACAATAAAAAAATTAGTAAATATTCTAAACATTAGCTTTACTTATAAGAAAATATTAGATCTCAGATAGGTAATTGAATTTTTATATAGATGTAATCTCAATTTTATTTATTGATTTGGCGGTAATGTTGTGATAGTTTCTTTACATTATTACGAATGTTTGGATTAAAAAAACTCTGCTAATATTCATTTAAATAATGTTACAAACTAATTTTGTTGTCTGTGATAATGTTCATTTCTTATTTTTTCAACATACATTAAAATAAAGTTATTTAGAATAAATGTCATGTATTAGAATCCAATACCAACTACAAAAAACGTAGAGATTCACAAAATAGAGTTTAATTAGGTGTTTTAATGGGAATTCACAAAAAGTAAACAGTATTATGATTGTATGTAAATATTAATATAAGGATATAAGATATTTATCATTTGTTTTAAAACATTATTGTTGTAAATTATTAGATAACGCAATTTAAATATAATTTTACCTTGTACATATTTCAATAAAAGAATTTTATTTTAATTGATGTATAACAGCATTTCATTTTTTTCAACCTCTAGAATGTCTTTGTACACATGAATCAACAAAATACAAAATGAAACAGATTTATTTTGTTCCTGTATTGGAAAACTTTCTAATTTATCAAAATATAAGAATTCATAAGATTTGGAAAATACATAAAAGTGAATGAAACAAAATGAGTTTTAAAATATATTTATTTTTTGTTTTCTCCAGAAAATAATTCTACCTCGTTCCTGGTGCAAACACTTTAATTCCTCTCTCAAATATTTTATAATGATACTTATTCAACTTCACTAAATTGTTTGAAACTTTTGATAATTCCCTCAACGGCCTGTTAATTGTAAGGATGCCAGAAATATCAGAACTCCTTCCAGTCTTAAGAGCAGACACTTCGCATATAACATCAGACATGTGGGAGACCAGGCCAGATAAGGCACAGCTCTCCTCGTCTTCCGGTATAACGTGAGTCCCTAAAGCAATACTCACTTTTTCATTATTCATCGCGTAATGTCTACAACATTGTATAAATAAATTAATATCTTGAACACTAAATCCAAGTTCCGTAAAGTCTAACAAACCATCGACAATAAGACAAACTGATGAATGCTTCTCTACCATGTCACCCAACTCTTGTTTAACACGATCGAACAATGGATCTAAAGATTTATCATTACTAACAAGATCTACAGAGTTATTTTTAGGATCGTTAAAATGATTTGCGATGATATCGTAACAATCGATACAACGAAATAATTTTTGTTGGTTGTTCAAGTTGTATCTCATAATTAATCCAATGTTGTGATAATATTTATATGGATTGTGCAATGCAACGAGGACAACTGCACTATCGCTTTTTACTTGTTTTGATATAAGACAGTTTATTAAAAAGTTTGCATCGGAGCCGGCAAACTCTTTAATTAAAATCAATTTGCCATTTAAAGGTTCTTTATCCAACTCCAAAGCTGCTAGGACATCTGACGCCATCTCTGTAAATAAAGAGACAAACAAATTAGAGTACAAAGTTCATAAGTTTAAAGCAATTCATTATCGGGCTGTTTCACCACCTCTGGATAAGGTGCCGGATAGCCAATCCAACACAAATCTAATGGATAAAACGAAAAATGCATTTCACGACTCCCTGACAGCGCTATCCTATACATAAAGGTCTAGATAAGTTATCCGGCGGATAAGTCTTAGATAGTGTAAAACTGTCAAAATTTGTTCACATGTGCGTTGCCTAGATATATTCCTAGGCAATGCACGATATATTCCTACCTACGTGCATACATTCATGCAACAAACACATGAAATTACCACTGCTATCTGGCAGATAACAATACGTAAGAAATCTGTAGGTGGTGAAACGCTCGCTTCAGTTTATCTTGTAGATAAATTTATCCTAAGGATAGTTATCTAGAACTTTATCCAGAGGTGGTGAAACAGCCCGTATGTCACTTAGAATAGGACTCCTGCTTTTCTCAGCAAAGCTTACTTGAAAGTTAAAAATTTAATTCTTCCACTTTTTTCGTGTCTCGCAGAATTTTGGCAAAGAATATGATTCCCACTTATTTCTGTAAGTTATTGAGTATCCTGTGAAAAGCTGATATTTATAAAACATTGTGAATAAGATATTGTACATCTTTAATTCAGCAATAAGCCACGCCAAACATCCTGAATATCTTATTTTTTATAGGCAAGGAGAGGACGACTGGCATGTTAATTAAATGCAGTTAGTCTACTGGTTACACCACTTGTGGGAATCATCGTGATGGTACAGATAGATAAAGATTAACGTACTTTAATAGTAATGGAATAAATAACTCCATGGAATATCATATGCTCATAGAAAAACATTTTCTCTGGTAATAGTAATCTCTGGCAAAGAATTTTTTTTTACTAAAATTGTTATAAACCCAAATACAACCTTACCTTTCGCACTAAGCTAAAAGCTTGTGCCGTGAAAGGGGAGTTTGCCGGCACCTGGTATCGAACCACGGACTCCCTGTTCTGAAGGCCGAGACTCTACCTCCAGGCTACCGATGAATTAATCTCCCATTTTTTTTCCATAAGTTTTCAATTAGTCCTATAAAAGGCAGGTGTTTGAAAAAATAAAGACAAGTTGCTTCTTAAATTCAGCGATGATGTTTACCATCCATTCAGAATGTCTTAATTTTTTTGCATGGAGAGGATGGCTTACATGTTTATTACATGCAGCTGGTCTGCTGGCTAAACCACTTGTGGGGTATGCCGTGATGGTATAGTAGTAGTAGCAGTAATAGTTATTCATAATATTTATTTATTTATTTATTTCATCAATATACGGCGTGAGCCTTTGACATGTTAAACAACAGTATAATAGACAACAAATACAAACATACACGATAATCAGAAATCACAACATCCCTTTAAAAATACAAATAAAAACAAGATTAAATTGTAGAGCAGTACGGCAAAGTTAGATAACATTTAGCACATATTATTATCATATAGGCACTCCCCATGTCATCATCAATATATTGTTAAATTATCATGTTACATGCTGAGCTAATTGCTACGACATGTACATTGCTAAAATTATCTAATAGATACTACGTTGTTTACTTAATCACTTTGATAGTGTTCCATGAACAAGAATAACATATAAACATACAATAATAATAACACATGTTTATATCAACATTATATAAAATTATCCCACAAGTGGGAGAGCCGTTGAACAGACTGCTTGCAATATACATATACTACTACTACTACTATACCATCACGGCATATCCCACAAGTGGGGTAGCCAGCAGATCAGCTGTATGTAAAAAACATACAAACTGTCCTCTTCGTGCCAGTATAAAATCAAGACATTCAGGATGGGTGGCAAACCTCAACGCTGAATTTAAGATGTAAAATGTCTTAATTTTTTCGAACACCTGCCTTTTACAGGACACTCGAAAACTTACGCAGAAGAGTGGGAGACCATTTCTTTACCGGGTGCTCCACGGGATAAATATACATGCAAGTCGTTATCTCTGTTCGAATAAAAATTAAGAAATTCGTCAGGGTAGGCAGCATAACTTATGGCTGAATTGTAGATACTAACTGTCTTATAATGAGGTTTCACAAACACATGATTTTTATAAGACACTCGAAAACTTATAGAAAAGAGTGGGAGACCTATTCTGTAAGTACCGGGGACTCAGCAGCGTAATATAAAACATACTAATGACTAAAGGGTCGTTCACATTTGTTCACTTTCAGTGATCACTCCGGATGATCCTCCAAGATGAATAAGTGTGAACGGGCGTTTCATCAATAGTGATCACTAGCGATGACGGAGGAAAGAGATTACCACTCGTCATAATTTTGATGAAAGGTCCTTTCACTGAAACGACCATAAACAAGTTTTATCTTACTATTTGTTTTATTCTCTATGAATTTGTATTGAATGTCAGAATCATGTACAAAATTATTATGCAGTCGAGAGCTATATTAATTTATTTTATGTGTTACTTTACATTTTTGAATTTGTTTAATTATTTTTGTACGAAAATATGTTAAACTACATACAACATGACTAAGAGTGTTGACATGGCAGTGAAAGCATAGGATGAACAAGTGTGAACAGACGTGTTCACTTTCGATGAACAGGTTTGACCTTGACACTCTGGATGATCATCCAAAGTGAAGCAATATGAATGCTACTTAAATAAACAAACAATATACTAATAAAAGCCTTTACTACCCAGTGGACTAAATATGTGTAATAAACACGCAGATTGTGCTCTCAACGCCTTCAAAAATAAGACATTCAGGAAACAAGTGTAAATTTCATATCTATACTATAATAGATAGAGAGAAAGATAGAAGATGGGATGCCAACTTGATCTGTTTTCGCTTCCTCTGCACTTATCCGATGTCTTATACATGATTTCACTTACGCAACATAAGGCCTAGCTTGAGAATTCGATCCATGAGGTCAAACCACACAGTTCTGGGACCTCCATGCTTTCTTACATTCTTTCCTTCAGATAAATACACTTTCTTCACCATTCATTTGCTCCACATGTTCATACCATTGCAACTTATTTACACAAATTATTCTATCCATGGTTGAATACATAACTTCTCTAATCGTTCTCAGGAAACTATAATATTTCTACTCGAAATTTGATAGATCAGCTTAAAGTTATAATTTTAAAGTACTGAGAACTAAAATAAATATGATTCCACTGTAACTAGGTACTGTAACACCATAATGACAAATGCACACATACACTAGGAGCAAAATGTATTTATATAATTATGTTATATCTATTATATCATATCATCATTACAATCGAGCTGTTATCAATTCATCTAAAACTCGCTGCGATAGTCTCCGCATTCAATTATTTTAGTGCATCATCAACATACCAAACAAACGCATTCGTTCAATAGCTACAAAAAGTTGAGGTTAGTTTTTCATTATATTTACAAAATAATAGCACAATACTTCACCTGTTTATTTTGTCGATGACTTTGTGAAATGTTTGTTGCTTTATTAAATCAATATTTAGTCGTTTACGATATACTTTCACACAAAATAATGCAGAAAACAAAACCAAAATAATCGACAATTTTAAGAAATTTGACAACTTAATGACACTTCATGTGCATGTCACATTGACATTTGCAAACTGGTAGGTTTCACAACCTATACTTAAATAATTGTAAAGAAAATTTAAAATATTTTACTTGAATATATTTATATATTTATGTTACCATAAAATATTAAAACAACTAATAAGTTTTGTATAATTTACGAGTATTTATTGGTTATTTTAATTAAGAACTATGTATTATATTTTTTGACCACCTTTACTAAATTAAGATACACTGATAAAACTAGCCAATTGACAAGCAGTTGAAAGTTTCTGCAATACAAATTTTTATTCTTGGAAAAAATGGGAAAGTGAACGTTGTTTGCGCGGTGATCCGTGACTATTATATTTATTAAGTTTTAAATAAAAATGACAGGATTTTCTAATTAATCTCAGGTAAAATATTCTTCGATATCACAATTATTTTACGAGATAATTTCGGGGTCGAATTTCGCTGAATAACCATGTAAATTGGATTTAACCTTGGATTATGAATCACCTTTGATTTCTTTACTTAATTTTCATTATTTTATTTTGTAATCCGCCGAAATTGCAATGACAGTTTATTTTTATCATCTCATTTATTTGATGAGCGATTTAAATGATGCTGTCGGTTAGGCTAATTCATTATTACGCTGTGTACTAACTAAAGTTTGTTTAGCATTTCTCTCAAATCATTTGCAATATTCATAACTCAATTACATAAAAATGTTGCTTTACAAGTTTTAGTTTACGAATTACATCGATTAGCTAGATTTTTATGCTAATAAATATTATTGATTTGATATAATCTCAAGCAGCTGTTCTGTTTCAAGATATTTTTGAAATAAAATTATACCTAGAACTATCTAAATTAATTACCTATATAAAAAAGTAAATCGGGATATTATCAACTATCATATTTGCTGCTTCAGTTTGATTATCATTTTGTTGTTTTCGTTATTTTATCTTTGATATTGAGTTAAAAAATCATTAAAATAATTTTAAAAAATAGTAAGTAGATTTGTACATTCCCTATAGCATAATTAAAAAACAAATGTTTTTTTTTATTGTGTTATTTTTTATTGAGAAAGACTTCTTTGGCATTGTCCTAATATGATGAAAGACTTCTTTGACATTGTCCTAATATGATGAAAGACTTCTTTGACATTGTCCTAATATGATAAAGACATCTCTCTTAATAAAAAACATTTAGTAGATTTTTAATTTCATTATGGAATTGTACTACCTGAAGATCGACACAGTAAATTCCCTATAACACATAAGTTCATATCGCAATGGGCCACTTGCAGATTTTTTTTATTACATAAAATTGTAAATTAGTATGAAAGAAACACAACCACAATTTATTTTAATTTTTCTTGCACTATTTTCTTAGATATTAGCTTTTAAAAATTGGATTTTCTCGGAGTGATCAAAAACGATATGGCGGTGCTGTGACGTCACGGAGTCCCATGTCCCAGGTTATAATCTGTGGTGCGAAATTTACTATGATTCACGGGACTCCGTGACGTCATCAGCTGTCAAAAACCATTTAGAGTGTTTTGCCAAACGTCAAAAATTTTGGGTTTTATTTTTGGAAATTCTCTATAATTTAAATATAAATTTTTTTAACTAATATACTTGTTTTTTACGACCTCAAATTTACTCAATTCGAACATTTTTATTAAAATCCCCCACGACTGCAAGTGGGCCATTGCAAAACATGGTTTAATTTTATTTTTTTATTAAAATGATTATTCTTACTGTATTACAGTCGGGCCAGTATACCAATGCAATGCACTTCAGGTATGATGGTCTCTTTCTTTCATAGGCAGGTATCAGCAACCGAATGCATTGTTATAGAATATTTTATTTTCTATATTATTATCTAATCCTTGTACCTGTATACGCATTGCGCGCCTTATGGTGTAGACCAAGGACCACACATCCTTTTCGCTTGTTGTTTCTGTCACATTAATGTAAGAATTCCTGTTTGGATATTTTGTGTCAAAAAAATATTACCTACATATAAAAGTTTTCAAGTATGCGTATTAGTACAGTAGGTTAGTTGAAAAGGATATCAAATAATTGAAAGTAGGCATTTACGAACAAAGAATAGTTATAATAGCTACATTATAACACTCTATTAGTCATCATTGGTTTGTACGCAGAACGTCGGATAATTAAAAAAAAACAATAGGGATTTACCTACTGAATGAATCTCAACACAAAACTGCAGGTAATGCACCTAAGTGTAGTACATTTTTATAATGAATATAAAAACGAACTAAAAGTGGATAGTACCTACTATGTATAGGTATATACTTAATATGTATATTTTTTATTTATCTGTTAAAGAAATTTTATATTTCTTGATGCAAAAAATTAACTGATTGACAATCTCTGATAAATGTATCGTTGATGGTAAGACGTAAGGAAATTGAGTAAAAGCGTAGTGGGGGGTTCAGGTGCATTCATATACTGGCCCCACTGTAGTATACAATTACCTACTAATCAATACCTATCTATTTTATTGTAAAAGTAAATTGTGGCAAAACAGAAACTGGTGATAAAAGATTTTGAATGTTTTCCACCTTCCCGGAAGTAAATCTGAATATTTCAAAATCATCTTTTGTTAAGTCTTTGTTACTTTAATTGAAATAACTTTGTGAAGTAAACAATAAAGATGTCAAAATGTGTAAATACCTGTCACTAAAACAGATTTACTTAACCCTCTCACTACCAGATTTAATTGGAGACACCTGGATTTTTCTTTGTATGGGGAATAAATACGTCTATTAAGGGACCAAGTTTTTGTAGAAAGACTTTAAAAGTTAAGAGATACACTACAAACTATATGAAACTATAAAAAAATAATATTGATTCGTAAAATATCAATAATTACAAAATTGTAATCAAAATTTCTGAGCACCGAAACCGTAGAAGCTAAACAAAATTCAAAGTATGGGAAAATATAATGCGTCAAACAGTAACAGTTTATCATATTTTTTTTTAAGTTAATACTTTTGGGTTAGTTGGAAGAGATCGCACCTTTGCGATAAACTCGCCCTCTGTATACCTTTTATGTAATTGTTTTTAATCAATGTACAGTAAAGAATGAATAAATAAATAAATAACACTAACAGAAAAGTAATTATTTAAATATTCAAAATCAACTTTTCTAAATAATTTAAGCATAAACCAAAAATTCTTACTAAACCTGGTGTGTTTTAGTAGACAAAATTCTTCATGTCCATGGACATGGACAATGAAAGCCAAAGGATTAATGTGTACTTGTTGTTGTATAAGATTATCATCTAACAAAGACAACCATTATGTTTATAGCCAGTGAATCTTCTTTGTGAATCATTATTTTAAAAACACAAAGAGATTATATTTATAAATGTATGTATTTGCATATGAATTTAATACTCTGCATTCTCTGTGCCAATCTCGTAACATAATCATCAGTACACATTGTATATAATGTGTATATTATAAATTGCTCATATTGTTCTGTAAATCTGTGTTATTATCTCTTGTTTGTGTGTAAGTTAAATTATTTTGTTTAAAAGACAATATACTTATTTTATTTATTTATTTCATATATACCTTAAAACAGCAATCAAAATTGCTGATATCAGAGGTGAATAATTTCATATAGATCACACAAAAAATGAAAATAAGTATTATATTTGACACAAGTGGTTTAAGTTTTACCAATAATTGAGAGACCTGGTTTCGTTTAACAGATTTTTACCAAATGCTGTGTTATAACTTGTATGCTATGTGTTAATCTGAACAGTTACCTATATGAGATTTTTGAAGTGTGATTCTGTACAGTGCAATTTTTATTTTGGGAAAGATTGGGATTAATAGATGGTCCAAATGTTGCATGATATGGGGATGCATAATGAACGTGCATTGGTTGGGTGTTTTGTGCAATGTAATATATTGACTCAAACAGAAGTGAAGATTTAGTAATAATTTCTAATGGTAATCGTAGCATGTTTGTCTCATGCAGTTGTTCCGCTTGCTACCCACTTGTGAGATATGCCATGATGGTTTAGTAGTAGTAGTATTTGATATTCTTTAGTGATATTATGTAAAACAAAAGAAAATATATATGACACAACACTATACACTATTATAAATTTTAATAATATTTCAATAACACTTGTATCTTTTTACCAAAAGTTTGTGGATTCCTGCATTCTTTTAGGTGCCCAAGTAGACTATTATAAATTTAATTGCGGATTACAGAACACCATCACCAACTCTACTTACTCTTGCTGTAGTATTTCTAATATGAGCAGCAGTTCGAATATTGTGTCCGTGCACACTATTGCCAAATGTCAGGCTCAAGTTTGATTTTAACCATCCTCGTTTGATTTTCTGCATGGCTTTAAGACATGCATCACATAGAATTCTATTTGGATTTAATATTTAAATATATAATAATATCGATTTGGATTTAATATTTAAATGTGGCAATTTTTTAAGTGTTTCGTTGATTAATTAAGGTTTTTTTATTATTTTTGTTTTTATGTGCATGAATAAATTATTTTAAATAATTATGTATGAACCCTATCAATTTAAAAGGCTTAAAACCGTAGACTAGAGAAGTAAATAAATGTTTTGTTTTTCATTGACACAAAAAGAATAACCTGCGTGTTTATTACATACAGTTAGGCTAAGTTCACATGTAAATAAATATATCTTTATTGGCCAAATTCAAAGTAGATATACAAAAAAAATACACAACATGATAATAAAAAATTAAAAAATAAATCTGGACAAAAGGCGGACTTGTTGCTGGGCAATGTCTTCCAGTCAACCCTACATGTAACGTGCGTTAACGCGTAAGTTAAAATAATATGAAAGTTCAGATGACGAGCGTACTGCATTGCGAGGGTACTCATCACTACTTTTTTTTACTTCATCAATTAGTAGGTCGATGTTAATATCTTCAGATTCAGTCATTTTATTACCAAAACAGTTTATAATTACGAAAATTAACAAAATTACAAAAATAGTACTTGGAATCGCGATGAAAGTGTGCGCTCATATGAACAGCAAACTGACTTTAAATTAGTTTCAAAATGCGCGTTGACGCGCGTCTAGAAACTTTTTCTCCAAGAGTTGCGTTCATGTGAACGGTTGTTAGGTAAATATAAGGATTTCTAGACGCGCGATTTGAAAATGCGCATCAAAATTTTGCTATGTTAGCATAGCCTAAATCTTTTGTCTTCTCCGCTTGTGGGAGATAATGAATATCCAGTTTACATAATTGCTTCCAATTTTTTCTGACATTTTAGATATTATCACATATTTTTTACGTGAATGTTTGTTTGTTTATTACCTAGAAAATTATTTACTTAACTCATTGAGTTACTTTTCAAGTAGTTATATTTATTATCTAATTCTGAATACAGTTTAACTGATAACTCTACATATCAATTTTATTATTTATATATCTGTTACCATGTCGTTGTTTTACGATGATTGATTTGTACATTATTCGTAATATTATTTACACAGTAACAAACTCTACGTCATACGCAATAAGAATCATTATTCCATGTTAATTTATTTATTTATTGAACGAATAAATCCTAAATTTGTCGAGATAGTAGTCGTAACCAATGTTTTATTAAAAAATTAGCACTTTATCAAAAGGAGTTTGTTTTTTACATTATGTTATTTATTTAACTTGTTCATACTATAACTTGTGACCTTATTTTGTGTCAGGGTTTTCATATATTTATTTCATTACGTATTGACTGTAAAGTAAAAGCTATTATTATTTTCCCATTTATGTTTTGATAATATCTACTTAGATCTACTAATTCCAATCCATTACGGTTGATGATATTGATTACATCAAGTATTAATTTACTAGCTAAATGCACCCAGTGTTGAATGGGAAAATTATAACTAAACAACACACAAATAACAGTTAAAATATTATATAACTACTTATTAAAGTATCATGACATCTCCTGCAAATGGGGTAGCCAGTAGACTAGCTGCACGTAACTCTTCTTCGTGATGATAAAAATCAAGACATTCAGGATGGATGGCACATCTCACCACTCTATTAAGATATTAAATGCTTGATTTGTGATGTTAGAATTAGATAATATTACAGTCAATTTTAAGATACAAATTCAAATTGATACATTAAAAAAGTAGCTACAAAAAATTTTGTCTGGTGGAAATGAACAGGTCTTATCTCTCTCTCTCTCTCTGGTTTCAATCCTGGGATTGGTTTGCAGCAATTATCTCTTTAATTCTTCTCCTCCACTCCTCCCTGTCTTGTGCGGTTCTTTTGAATTCATATTTTGAATTTGGTCTTATCTATTAAAGCTAAAATCTTATATATCTTTTGATTTGATTAGGGATTGATTACACGTCGCAATTGTTCCATATCCCGTCGCCCGGACACAAGCTAGCAATATGCAGCTTCGCCGGGTGAGATCTAAATACAAATTAAGTATAAGAAATGTTATATGTAGATATCTTGTTTATATTTTATGGTTTTTAATTAAAAAAAAAATTACCGAGACCGTCCTAATGTGAAATGTGCAAATGCATTAAAAGATAAGATTGGCGGATAGATAATTTTTTATTGACTTAAAATGCAATGTAATGTGTACATGTGGCAACCTTAAATGAGTTCACTATTGTATCATCATTTCATTTATAGCTATGTAATGAGTATTATGTTGTTATGATTCCTTACAGTATATTTGAAAATCAATACACATTACATATTCATTTTGTTATTTGTGTAGGTCTCCCGAGTGATTTGTCGTGTTCTCTTTTTCAGTGACTGAACAATCATAGACGACAACAATAATGTCAGCTGAAGGGAAGAGGGTGTCTCGATGGTATTTTGGAGGTGTGGCTTCGGCAGGTGCCGCTTGTTGTACGCATCCATTGGATTTACTCAAAGTGCAGCTGCAAACGCAGTCCGGAACTAAAGTATCGCTAGGCACGCTGACAGTTAACATAATCAAAACACAAGGTAAACAACTAAAATTATTTTAATCATTATTAAATTATTTTTAATTAATTTAATTTAAAATGATCTTAGTTGCGCAAGGAGTATCCGTCAAGTGGATCATAACTATTGGAGTTATTTTAAATGTGCAGTGGTGGGTATAAATATTAAAAAGTTTATTTAATTTCTGTTTAAACTATGATTGTGATCATTAAATTAATATAATAACTCTAAGGTTTGTACATTCACAGAGTGAAAATTCATACTGATGATATTATACTTTAATTAAAACACAGTTAACTTTTCTCTTAGATTTATTCAAATCTCGAGCACTTTCGTCAATGTTGATATATTGACATTTTCAAGTGAACTAAATTTTAAAAAAAACTTTTGTTTTTAGTTCTCTTCAAAATGTCAATATATCAACATTGACAAAAGCGCTCGAGATTTGAATAAATCTAAGAGAAAAGTTAACTGTGTTTTAATTAAAATATAATATCAATTTAATATAATTTTTTCCATGGAGCACCCGGCAAAGAATTGGTCTCCCACTCTTCCCCGTAAGTTTTCAAGTGTCCTGTAAAAGGCAGATGTTAAAAAAAATAAAGACATTTTTGTATATTTGTGTGTAATTTATAATTTATTTCGATAAATGGTTTTTTAGCTTTTTACAAATATAATGAAGAATAATAACTATTTCATCTTTGTTCCATGAGCTGGTATGATCACCAGTACGAGCTGTTTTTTTTTTCAGAATTGACTTACATTGCATTTTTGAAAAATTAATGTGTTATTCACTCATCAACCAGTAGACTAAATGATGTATGAAATATCCAGGTTGTCTTTTCTGTGCCAATTAGAATTAGTAATATAAAGTAGCTTGCAGACCAGCCGCATGGAATAAACATGCAAGCTGTCCTCTCCGTACCAACAGAAAATTAAAACATTCAAGACGGGTGGCAAGCCTCATCACTGATTTTAAGATTTAAAATGTCTTTATTTTTTTTAACACCTGCCTTTTACAGGGCACTCAAAAACTTATGGAAAAAAGTGGGAGACCAATTTATTTGCCAGATGCTCCACGGAAATTTTTTAATATGCATTTAGTCTATTGATGAATGAATAATAAAAAATAATGCATCAACATTTGTTACGTTAGTTGTTTTTGTGTTTCTGTGAATTTATTGTCACATGTGTTTAGATATGGTGATAGATAGTGTATATATTTGTACATAATTTATAATTTTTATTGTATGATATGTCTGCCGCAGTGAATATATTGATCGTTTAAATATTATATTATCTTATTAGATGGTTTACCACCAACCACAAACAAGTTTAACCAAATATTTAGATCTGACTGTTTTAATTTTTTTTTCTTATTAAAAAAAAATATCTTTTTTCAATGTTCTATTTATCCATACCATCACGGCATTTCACACAAGCAGGATAAATAGTTGTTTAATTGTACAAGTCATTCTCCCTGACCCGACTCATCCATGTTTTTTTTTAATATAAAGATTAATATGTGTTAGAAATACACCCTCACTGTAATCAATATGTTTTTGTTGTGAGGGTAGTGTAATCATTAAACTTTTATATTAAAATACTATGTTTTATACAATATAATATGAGTACTGCTTGCCATTTCTAGGACAGTCGAAAACTTAGATAATAGAATGGTAGTCTTACTTACAAAATAGTAAAATACATTTTGTTTATGGTTTCAGGTGTCCTAGCATTCTACAATGGCCTCTCTGCATCCCTTCTCCGACAGCTGTCATACTCTATGGTCAGGTTTGGTGTCTATGATGTCAGTAAACAACACTTTGTCTCAAAAAATAATGTAAGTGAGTTTCATTATTTTCAATGTTTAGCTTATTTATTTATTCATTCTTTATTTTGCATTGATTGCAGGCAACTTACATATAAATATAACAATATTAAATACAATCAATATACAGAGGGTGAGTTTATTGCAGGTTCGTGGATAGTAATAGCAATCTATTTTGAAATGTGCTGTTTTGGGGAAACCACCGCTAGACCCCTTTAAGAAATCATATCATCTCATGAATAATGGTTTTTATTAACGTTGTGTTGAATACTGTAATCTCTAGTGTATGTCTAATCATGTGAAATTTTATTCCTATACAACAGTGTAAAAACAAAGTAGCAAAGAAGAAGTCAGTATTGTTAACCAAACAAACCTTTTTGTCGCGCTACAAGTCTGTTAACCACTTAGCTGCGGATTACATGTATGCTTATAAAGACAAAATTTCCTCAGTTGCCCAATAAGAGACTCTTACGACTTGTATTATGAGATAACTGAAGTCCAGTATCCGATCAACATGTCTTGCCTCTTGCACACTGATACCCTCTCTGTTTATCTAAAGATTTTAAAATCCGCCAAAAGAAATTTTGTTATCTTATAAATTAAATTAATGCCTTAATATTACGTGATATCTTTTAAAAATATTGTAGGTACTTGGCACAAATCATCCCACAAGGGACGGGTTGCCGTAATCTTATAAATAATAATAATATAAAGACAAAATTTTGCGCGTCATGCGGATTACGTGTATGCATGTAATCGTACTTTATGGTTAAAATAATCGTTTCTATGACAAACACCTTAGAAAATAAAAAGAACAGATAGTAGTTTGACTTTTTCTTTGATAAATTAACATCGCTTACACAACAAACATACAATGTATACGTCAGTATTGATATGTTTGTCGACTACTTCCCGCGCGAATCAGCCGCCATATTAGTACTTTAGTATGAAAACAAAGATACATTATGAAATTTCTTGTTTGTTCATTGCTTATAAACTTAGTTGTTGTCGGAGTATTTTTTGATGCTACAAATTATTATTAATGATTTTCATGAGCTGTGGTAAGAAAAAAGTAACAATTACAATAATTAGTGAATTTACATCAACTTTAGTTTCATGGAAATTTATTCAGCACAGGGTATACGATACGTATGCATAATATCTAGCAGCCAAGTGGTTAACAGTAGTATCTGTATCCGAAGCAGACATGAGCGGTTTTTCCTTTCCCTTGTCGTATCAGTGACACAGAGCTTGAAAATATTTTTGTTTATTCTAACTATTGTTCTACAGGGTACTCCATTATCACCAGGAATGTCTGTGATGTTGGCAGCTATGGGAGGTGCTGCAGGAGGCTTTATAGGAACCCCTGCTGATCTTGTTAACGTTAGAATGCAGAATGATGTCAAATTACCAAAGGAACAGCGAAGAAAGTGAGTAACTATCAAACACAATAAATAACACAATTAATGTATAATTAACACAAGTTAAGCTAGTGCCAAACTATAATTTGGATCTTGTATTATGGATACTAATGGAATATTCAATTACTGGGAAAAGTAATGAGAAACAAAGTACAAAAATATTGTGAATTGTTGTAGGGTGCTTGAGTGAGTAAATAAAAGTAATGAATGTTGTAATTTTCAGAGGCAATACACATATTGTGAATGAGTGTGTGAATTTTATTTAATTACGCTACAAGTTTGTTAGTCAATTAAATACATAGAGGTTTATTTATTTAAAGAACTGCATACTTCATATTAGGATATAATAATATATACTTTGGTTTAATACAAACGAGAATTATTTTCGATTGTTCAAGTAAATTCACTGGATGAACCTTAAAACTCTTTATATTTACTACTGTACCAATTATTACTTTAAATGTTTCCAGTTATAAGCATGCAGTCGACGGTCTGTTCAGAGTTCTGAAGGAGGAGGGAGTTACGAGACTGTGGTCGGGGGCTTCCATGGCGACTGGCAGAGCCGTCATGATGACAGTGGGGCAGCTCTCCTGTTATGATCAGATCAAAGCATTCCTCATCAGTACTCCTTACTTTGATGATAATGTCTTTCTTCATGTCACCTCCAGTCTTATGGCTGTAAGTCATCAACAGACAATATTTCTTCACGTCTTATAATTATAACAATTGTAGTACATTTTATTTTTCTAATCTAGCCAATCTGTTTGAGGAATTATTGATTAAACAAATTATAATAATCTTGTCCCTTGTTAAAATTTTGATCACAACTTGATAATGTTCAACATGTTAATGGACAGTTCTTGGTGTAATTTTATTATATTATTATTTATCGTGTCAAAACCCTGAAAAAAAAACCAATCAAACTGATCTCCAGTACTGTGCAAAACGCACAGCAGGTGGAGATGCGTCAAAAATATCCTCCATAGTGCAAGTGACAGGGCACAATGGACACTCCAACAAGTGTGGAAATTATATTAAGAAATAAAAATGCAACAAATTATATTCCAAAACCAATCAGACATCTCATGATTGTAGAAACATTGTTTACGGAATGTAACATTGTGGTATCGGAAGAAACTAAAAAGATGTCCCAATGCTTACAATAGTCCTATGCTGGCTTGAGTCATCACTTTTCATGTCCATGGACGAAGTTCACCAATTCCACTATTCTCACTGTCACAGTATAAGATCCACCAATCGAGAAACATTTAATGCAAATCATAGAACAAAATTACATTGTGTAATCATGGTTCTTCCATTGAGATATTTGATTGGTTTTGTCATCTGCATGTTGTAGACAAATCCAGTTAAACAATAATTTTTTTTTCAAATAAATTATGTTCCTTTAGGAAATAATAACCGAGCTTAGAGAAATAAAAAAAATGTTTAATGGAACAAATAAAAAAATAAAAATCTTGTGTAAAAATTAATCTACTGCAACATCACGGCATGTCCCGCAAGTGGGGTAGCCAGCAGACCAGCTGCATGAAATAAACATGCAGGCTGTCTTCTCTGTGCCAACAAAATATTAAGAAATTCAGGATGGGTGGCAAACCTCATTGCTGAATTTGTGATGTAAAAAAATAATGACATTAAGATATATTCACACATTGTTGATTTATGTAAAATACAAATTTCTCGGAATTGACATTTTAAAATTGATTGCCTTCTTCAAGAAATTGGGAAGTGTCTTAAATTCATACACTTTTCATGTTTTTTCAGGGTGCCATAGCCACAACACTCACACAGCCAATGGACGTGTTAAAGACTCGCGCCATGAACGCCACAGCCTCTGAAGCAAAGTCACTTCGTAATTTAATATTAAGTACAGCCAGGGAGGGTCCTTTGAGTTTCTTTAAAGGTTATGTACCGGCGTTTGTACGTCTAGCGCCGCACACAATACTCACTTTCGTCTTTTTAGAACAGCTACGTTTGAATTTTGGATACATACCGTCTTAAATATAAGTTGATTATTATTTTAGGAATTGAATTTAGTACATTTTAAATGCTATTCCTTATTGTTGTGTATTTATTTAATGCTAATATTCACATTTTATTCTTTTTTTGAAAATTGAACTATTTTTGTTACGTGGATATATTATTATATGTTATATTCAGTGAATCTACACATTATCTCACTTTTGGAAAATGAAGTAATGCTAAAGATAGTTAAAATTATAATGATAATTGAAGACACTAAAGGGTGAAGGCATTATGTCGCATTTTTTCAAGTATTCACTTTTTGATGAATGAAGGTATTTTATACAATTCTATAGTGTCTTTTAATATTTTTTTCTATCTTTATTAGCATCAATTGGTTTTTCCCATAAATAGGTTATCTAGTAGATCTATTGCATGAAAAATTTAAAAAAGAAATCTCTTTGTCTACAATATTTTTTACCTCGAAATTCTAATAGAATCTATACCAAGGTAGATAGTTATACCTTTACAATACCTTTTTATTTTGATTCTAGCATTTGTGCCAAAAAAAAGTCAGATTCTTCCGATTACAGCTACTAATATATACTTTATGTAATTAAATTTTGTTAAACAAATTTAATTTTCATCAAGTACTTGACAATTGTAATATTGACAGTTGATTATTTGTATTGAGTTACCAAGTTTTGGCAAAAGGTTAAATCTGTAACTTTTTTCATTTTCGACTTCAAAGTTTATAAAATAGCTTAAATTCCATAGCGTGGCAGAAAGATAGAGCTGTTATTATACCATATTTTGCCGTATCATAACCCCAGTTTCATAAAAAAGTTAATGAGCAATTTCATTATCAAACTTTGTTTTTACTCCTTTTTTAAAATTGTAATTTGGAGTAGATGGACCTTTTGCCAATACATTACCAAAATATTGCCAAGCACTTACACCTTATTTATTTATTCATTCTTTACTGTACATTGATTACAAACAATTACATAAAACGTATACATTCAAATCAAATACAATCAATATACAGAGGGCGAGTTTATCGCAAAGGCGCGATCTCTTCCAACTAACCCACCTTGCGTTATCGCTGGAGCAAGAATTAATCTCTTAGAAAATTGTTGTCTTGTAAATCCATCACGTATTTTAATGTATCTTATTAAAACACATACCAAATTGCCAACAATCTGTATACCTATTAATTACCTTAAAAAGAATGCAAAGTATTCAATTTAGTGATGTAAACTTTCAAAACATGCCATTTATTTTTGTAATAATTGTCTTAAAGACAAGTAAAATAGAATGAATGTATAAATATTTATTTACACACACTGAATGAAGCTAAAATTGTAACCCACTCTTTCAAATTCAAAATTTGATGTTCTAAACAGAAAGGAGTGGATTAAATTGTGTACCACTAGGCTATTTATGTAAGGGGATAATGGATGTATCAAACCAAATACCCCATAAAATAAAATAATAATGGGCAAAAATGATAAATAAAAAAAACGACATCACAAAAATCAGATCAATATTTTTAGTATAGTATCTTTAAAAACTATTCCAAAAAATCTTCTATAATATCTTATAATAATGTAAAGACATATTATTATGAATTTTATTTTTTATGAGTTGTGTTTTGATATTGTTTTATTTATATATATTACTATTTTTTTGAATACTTTAAAATGTAGAATAGTTAATATTTTTTTTAAAATATGGCTGGATCATATTATTAGTAATCATCTTTGTATAACAGTTTTGTTTTTGTATTATTTTTGATAAGATCTATTCTATTCTATGTTTAAAGGCCATCCTATGTTCAAAGGATCGGGGTTTTGATAAGATCAAATGTGTACTCATATAGAATTTTTAGCATTGCTAGCATTTTATGCATTTCTTTTTATTTAGTAACTTTTACTTTATTGACATTTATATTTTAATCTACGATTGAAGTCGTTAAATAGCATTTTTTTAATTGATTTAGTATCTATGCATGATTGCATATTTTTAAAAAAAAAGATATATCTGGGTTTTGTTATAAACCCAAATACAACCAACCTTATACACCTTTGACAGTAAGCTAAAAGCTTGTGTCGGACGAACCCATTGTTCACGAGGCCTAGACTCCACCTCCAGGTTACCGACGAACTCATTGATGCATATATATTTTTTTTTACAAAACTTCACTATTACGGAAAATAAAAACACTTTTCATGACAAACGCGATATTTTAATTGTAACTAATAATAAAAGAATATTTTTTATTGATTTGATTATAGTTGTCTGTATTGAAGATATATATGTGTGAAAGTTTTAAACAAAGAAATGTATTGTACAATGGAAAGTGACACAGAATAATTTGTGTATTTTAGTTTTGTAGTTGAATAGTAATGAAATAGATAGAAATAATAAAACTAATTAAAAACTAGTAAATCTGTGAATATAGTATACTAGCTGACCCAGCAAACGTTGTTTTGCCATATACTAATATCGCTATTAAAAAATAGGGGTTGATGGTAGAAGGGTGAAAATTTAGGGCTGTATGTATTTTTTATTGCCTCACCATAAAAAATTAAAATTAAAAAAATTTGTCCAAAAAATAAAAAATGGGGTGGACCACCCTTAACTTTAGGGGTATGAAAAATAGATGTTGGCCGATTCTCAGACCTACGCACACAAAATTTCATTAAAATCTGTCCAGCCGTTTCGGAGGAGTATGATAACAAACACCGTGACACGAGAATTTTATATAGATATACAAAAAATGCTAAAAGCTTTCGTAAAAAAAATCTCAAGAGTTTTACTTGGAATTTTTACATTACAAAATGGTTTGAGAGAGTGATAATGATATCACATGATTGTCATAACACTTTTGTATAAATATTTAATAAAACAGTAAAATTTATACTAAAACTACAAAGGAGTATATGCATATCGTCAATGGATAGAAAATGTCATCCAGCAAAGTGTTTTTTTTAAATTCCCACATAAAATCTTAATAAATGCACATAGGTTTCATGAATCTACCGATGATATGCATTTCTGAATTATATGTTTCTATTATTTGTGACAAATAATGTTGTGCTTGTGTTAATGAATTATTCAATTTCTATGAAACTGTTATGTAATCTTAGCTGTATTTTAAATATTATATAGTTATATATTAACTCTAGTTAGTTAGAAATACCATGTTGTTGCTTGTCTTAATACTGAAACCGATTCATATGTTTGCTTAGTTTTTCCAGTGGCAGCTGTAGTTTATTTTATTTTCTCTGTCATTATATTTTATTTTGAAACACAAAATTCACTTCACTTCATAAATTTAATTGCTGACATCAATTATTGTACCTTAAAAAAACATTGAAATATTGGCAGCTATATTTTTATTTTATATTTAGATAATTATTATACTTTATGGCTTTAACTGTTAGTCTGTTTAAGTTTGTTCCGATAGCAATTATTGTATTTTGTAGAGGTGAAATGGATGTCTTTAAATTAACCAATATCCAGCCAAGAAAACTACTAAATTACTTGTCACAAATTTTCTTTATTTCATTTATTTACATTACTTGATAAAGAGTAATTAATCGCCTACTGTAGTTTATTTTAACAGTTATCAATAGCCTACTGTAAAATTATTGATATTAATCAATATCATCATCATCATCGCCCTCAACGCTCCTCTCGGGAGCACAGGGCAGAAACCAGCCTCCTCCATTCAGAGCGTCTCTGTGCCAATTGCGTCACCTCTTTCCACGACATTCCTTGCGCTCTGATATCGTTGTCATAGGAACGGTGTATTGTGAAAGAGGGACGCCCGGGCCGACGGAACCCCTGCGGATGGAAAAACAGTGCTCTTTTTGGCCAACTATCATTAGGCATTCTCAAAACATGTCCTACTGTAATCAATAGCCTACTGTAAAATAATGAATTGCCTACTGTTAACAACTTGGACAGTAGTCAACTATCTGCTTTTATTACTTTTACAGTAATCAATCATTGTCTACTGTATATTACTTCCTACTGACTATTATCCCTAATCAGTTTGTTACCAATATTTGTAAAATGGCAAAATATTGCTTATGGCTAGATTATTTTGAAAACATTCACAAAAACTAACACAACATAAGCTGCAATTGTAAGAACAATAGGTCTAGTTTACAAATTATCATACTCGAGTCTTCCTAGTATATCCATCAAAAATATTATTAACACTTTTAATAATATGACATTCCACTTCCATTATAAAAATAAATTAATATATTTTGTATTTATTTTTCCACAAATAATGTTACGTTTTTAATGATATATATTTATTTTTAATATTGTATTGTTTATTGTTGATGTTTTGTATTGTGTAAAACATATTTCGCTTCCATTTTTCTATTCCTTTACATAGAATATTGTGAAGTATTTATTTAGCTCTAGATATCCTTATGTAGTTGTTAAACAAGAATAGTACATCTTTATGTTTAATCACATACTTTTTTTAGACATTCACTTAACATTTGTGTTTATCATTCTTTTAGAATGTAATGTTTTCATATTCATGACAAATATTGGTTGTTAAAAATGTGTGGCGTCTAACTCCTAATTAAAAATATATTTATTTTTGATCTAATTACTCAAATCATCAGTTATTTTTAATAATGTTGCCAGTTTAATGACAACATAAAATCTTTTCTTTTAGAGGCAGCTTTTAGGATGAACAATAGATGACAAAACAAAGCAATGATTTTAGCAATAAAGTAACCATTTTGTTTTGTTCTAATTGAGTCTTGAATATACCTGAAATCTCTTAGTAAATCCAGTAAAATATAAAAGCAGCTTTCAAAATTAATCTTAAATTTCGTTTGCAACTAACTTCACTATGGTACAAATGTCAAACAGTTGTCAATGCATTTTTGAAAAAGGCGATTTCCATACTTCTGTTTTTTCTTACTTCAACTTGTCTGTATTGTCTGTAGAAAGAAATTGTTTGTACTCAGGAATAAATATTTGATTAATGTTATTTTGAGTTATAGAATCACAAAATTGTCTGCTATATTTAAGAACTGTTACTATCTTTGTAGAAAAAGCTAGAGTTTGTTACTGTCACTAATATAATCCAAATGAAAAATATGTCATAGAACTGTGACTTATGATTGTAATCTCGGTGTTTTATTTTTCCCACTACCATTTATTTCTTTTATATGTTGGGTAGTATGTATTTTGGATGCCTGTACTGAATATGGAACTCCAGTGCATTATTCACTGTGCCACCTGCTAAAAAAAATTATACTACGACATAGATAAAAACAATTTATTATGATTTCTGAGTAAAGTACCCATATCTATTTGAATTATCTACAAAGTACTTTAATGTGGAGGAAGCTCAAGCAGTACGCAAGAACTGGTCGACTTGCCATTGCCTACCTCACAAAGGATGCGGAGATAGATAGATAAGACACTATCCGATAATTTTAAAATCTAGTTTTACTTGAATGCAAAAAAAATATCAACTGCATTGATGCGATAGGTTAAACAAATAAGATTGCAATACATATTTTTAACATTTTATTTTATGTAAACACATTGATATAATGAACATTTTATAAGACATTTAAAATCTGCCAATTGGAGAATTTATGATGAAAATAGTATTATTTTCAAGTTCACCAATATCAACATGTTAAACTTGATGTTATTTCAAGACTCACAAATGGATCATAGAAATATCAAGTAAGTGAGAGATTGGTCTTATAAAATTCTTACAACTATTTTTATCTCACAAAAATTGACAATACCATTTACACTCCCAATTGACAGAATTGTGATGGAGGTATACCTAAATAAATATACTAGGTATTACATTTAAGGAACAATCAATAATAAGTGTGAATGACATAATTAATATTATTCACATTTTTTTATTAAACAATATTAATGAAATGAATATAATTTTACACAATAATAATGTTTATTAATTATGCAACACCAAAATTAAATTATTTAGTAAACTATATAACAACTAAATATATAAAGTATTCATTATATTTCTATTTCCTGTGCCAAAAATCCACCCAAATTTTTAAAATAGAAGTAAACCAATCAGAAACCTCGATTGGAGAACCATGTCTACACAATGCAACATTGTGTAGAATCTAATCGGAAGCTAATTTAATCCAGCCTTGAGCCAATTCGTAAGCGTTGGGACACCTTTCTCACTTCTTCCGATTAGATTCTACACAATGCTGCATTGTGTAGACATGGTTCTCCAATCGAAGTTTCTGATTGGTTTTGTCATCTGCACCCAAATCCGGTTAAACAATAAAAAAATTAGTAAATATTCTAAACATAATAGAAGTAAATAATTATAGATGTCACATACCAGGTTTTCCATTTAATATAATCATGTCATCGTGATTATTCCATGGATTCACATACACTCGCTTGTCATCTTTACATGATCATACCATGGATATAGATCAGGGATGTTGCGGATGTCGATTTTTACACATCCGCGGATGTGAATGCGGATGCGGATTTTTGAAGGCTCACATCCGCGGATGCGGATGTTTAAGATATTATAGAAAAAAAGTAGGAATTATCTTAGTTGGTAGGCCCCACTGTCAAATATGTGACGAAATTTTTGCTACAATAATATTATGGATTTTTTGGCGAATTTTTTTTTTCTTCTTTGTTATTTGCAAAAATAAAATAAAACCGGGAAAAATAAAAACGTGTCGGATCTTGTCACCATTATTTTCGTTCCCATTGGTTAATGTCAAGTGCAAACGGCACGTGCCTTTCGCCGGCCCCGTCCCATTTCTTTCTTGTCACAAATTGTCTTACATCCGCATCCGCATGAACATCCGCATCGATTATTGCGGATGCGGATGCAGATGTCCAAATACATGCGGAAGCTCCGCATTTGCGGATGCGGATGCGAATATTCGCAACATCCCTGATATAGATAACACTCATGTCATTTACACATGATCATACCATGTATATGCATATACTCTTGTCATCTATACACGATCATACCATGGATATAGATAACACTCATGTCATTTATACATGATCATACCATGTATATGCATATACTCTTGTCATCTATACACGACCATACCATGAATATACATAACACTCATGTGATCTATACATGATCATACCATGGATATAGATAACACTCAGGTCATTTATACATGATCATACCATTACTTATGGTATGTGCCCAAATCATAAGTATATTGTATATTACATCATATGTGAGGGCTTTAGAGGCAAAAGCAAATCAATTCATTTTTCACAAATATTCATTTAACTGTGAATGCAAAAATGTTTATATTTTCGCTGGCTACAATGTACTTTAATTATTAATATAAGAATATCCACTTCTATCCTCGGAATAATTGGTTTTAGAAAACTGATTAAGAAGCGTAAACACCTCAGTCCATTTAAACCAATGACAGGTCTACATTTCAAATTTTTCTGTAAAACAGATTGCAAAATTAGTTAGCAATTTCAAGGCATTGTATCTGACCAACTGTCATTTGACCGAAGTAAGATGCAAATTCACATTGTTCCACACTGTTATCAAAGTCGCTCTGATCCAAAATTTATTTATATTTTTGTATCAATACATTTGGCATATTAATTAAAAATTAGGTTATTTTAATGATATGAATAAATATTAATGCAGAAAAACATTTTCAAAACATATTTTTAAATAATTATTATACCTAGGTAGAAATAGAAATGTACAATTTTCTCAGTTTCAATGTTTTAGGATCGATGTCCCTTTGCATCTAAAGGCCTCATATACAAAAGTTAGAACAAAAAAATAATACAATCGAACACCGAAAGCACGACAAAGTTTTCAACAATATGTTGGTTCACATTTGATGTAATTTTATAAAATCCTAACTACCAAAAAGATACTTCGAAAAGTTACTAAGTATTAAAATTCAAAATATGTTAACAGATTTATTACAGTCGGTTGCAATAATCTATCTATCCAATACTGTCAATTAAAAACTTTTCTATAATATAAACCCAAATACAACCTTATACACCTTTCACAGTAAGCTAAAAGCTTGTGTCGTGAAATATATTTAGTACAATACATTTAAACTGATTGTAATGGATAGATAGATGATTGAAACAGGCCATTATTAAATACGTACCTATGTTAGTACTAAACGCTATAAAAAATATAACATTGATATAAATACACAAATATAATATTTATATAAAAAGTAGGAATATGATCAACATCAAGATTCTAAGATTTGGTAATTTGAGATGTTCAGTAGCTCGATGGCTGAACTGATGGCTTTTAAGTGAAAGCTTAATCCCACTGCAGACTTACAACTGTCTCAATAACACACATTTTAATTACTGTATTGAAATAAACTCTACATAAAGTACAATTAATAATATGATAAAATTAATATTTTTTTGCGACCGTATATATTTTTTTCCATCACTCAATCTAATTTAACATTACTTGCCTCAGAATATTGAATACGTAAAAGATCAGCATTCACGATTTAAAAAAAAACATATGATATCATACATCATCAAATTCTTGCATAAAAAATGCTTTAAACTTTTCAAATATATCAAACTGAGAATGTTAAGAATTAAATTAACAAATAAATACGCATAAAAAAATAAACTTAAAAGTGATCACAGATTTAAAAGCATAAAAATAACTTAAATATAAGAATTTATCAGGTAAACAAGTTGCAGATATATCATAAAATAAAAGATAACAGCAGGTACAAAGAAATAGATTCAATTTGTTCAAATTAAAAATAACATTTGTTCAATTTTTCAATTTGCATCAGTTTCAAGAATTCACACCTCTGAGATAAACTCACCCTATATTTATTTATTGTATTAATATTGACAAAGTAGTGTGTCAAATTGCTCGTTATCAATATAGAGTAAAAAATAAATAAATAAGTGTCCTGTATAAGGCAGGTGCTCTTCATACTATTAAGAGGTAATTCTTCACTGATTCTTTCAGCATGCTAATAACATAAGTAACAAAATGTAATGCAGTAACAACAGAACACTTGGGATAAGTGATTATGGAATAATTATTAAATGTATGAAGAATGCATTACGTTTTACGTAATAATTTTAGTTGAGTTCTTGATCCATCTGATGCATCAGGACGTTGGTGGATCCAGAATATTCCATCAGGATCTGGCAGGGGACTTGTTCCCAAGGCTCTCCGTCTACTTGCATGGGAGCGAGATCTTTTAGTTTAATCTGAAAAATAAATTTTATTTCTTATACATTTTGAGAAAACTTAGAAAACTATTAGGCATGTTAAAGAACTTATTATCCATATCCATCTACACTATCACCATATCTCTTACAATGGACTAACTGCATGCAATGAACACACAACTTGTCTTCCTTGTGCCATAACAAATAAGACATTCAGGATGAGTGTGATACATCATCGCTGTTGAATTTCTTCTTCTTCTTCTTATGGGTTAAACCAGTCATACTCGAAACTCAAGGCCCTGTAGCCATGAAATCGCGTCGTCCGACCCTAAACTAAGTGCTTGCAATCCGCCAACGTATGAATATTTGGGACGTGTGTTCACCACGTGGTCTGTTGTCTGGTCAGCACCACACACACATAACGGAGAGTCTGCGAGTCCCCATTGATGTAGGTGTGACGCTGTGCATCTGACACCACTCCTTAGTCTGTTCAAAGTGCACCAAAGTTTTCCAGGCAACGTAGAACCTGGAAGCTGTATAGTTAGGTCTGCAACCAGGTTATGGTTTTTCACCGTTGTCGTTGCCCACAGATCTCGCCATTTGTTGTCAGTTGATCGACTATCGTTTACAGCTGTTATCCAAAATGGATGCCGTGATTTAAGTCGGTAGTTAGGCGAATGTCCTATATTAAAACGTAGTTTTAAATAACTCTAGACCTGAGGATGACGCAAGATGAAAGCGTTCGGTAATCAGTACATAGGTATTTAACAATTAATTGATTAAATACATAATTATCATAATGAAAATTGTTACAGTATTTTTTATACATTTATAATAATTTACAACAAATAAAATAAACACTTACAACAGCTTTGGACCCCTGACCCAGTCTGATTGGCTGAGAGAGTCCTACTTGCAACTGTGCGATATGGAAGGAAGAGTTGATGCCCAGCACCTCAAACCTTCCATCATTCATCCTTTGATGTGGGACATTGTTATCAGCACCATTGTCTGAAAGGAAACAATTTTATTTTTCGTTAAATATCATACACAGATTTAATGAATTATATATTTAATTGTTTGATGTATTTGTTAAAATTTTACAAAAAATGTGGTTTAATTTGTTATTAGGAATTGTCTATTGACGATCTGAGGTACAGTTGTCTGATAAATCACGGCTCAAGAGTGAAAGAAAATGAAGATGCAAATGATAATTTACTTATTCTTTGTTTTATATTTTTACAAGTAATTTGATACAAAAATCCAGTTGAAAGAACTAACCCAAAGAAAAAAAATTATCCAAAAAATACAGATTTTGCTTACACTAATTACATTATTCAAACCATCGCGGCATTTTCCAATAGTGGGGTAGCCAGTGGACCAACTGCACGTAACAAACATTCAAGTTATCCTCTCTGTGCCAATAAAAATTTAGACATTCAGGGTGGGTGGTATACCTCATCGCTGAACTGAAGATGTTAAATGTCTTAATACATGATGTTTTACAAATACCTGCCTCATACAGGTAATTTAAAAACTAACAGAAGGAGTGAGAGATCTATTCTTATATTCATTTAGATTTCCAATATATTTTATGAGTTTTTTGCATTCTTCAGGTTTTATATATATTTTGTTTTCTGTTAAAATAGAGATTGCTTCAATTATAAAATTAAATAAAATAGTTTAAATCTGAACAGTCATACTTTGATTACTCCTTGCCTCAACAAACTAAAAATTATAATACTTACTCCAGACATCCACTCCTGCCCCCCAAGATGGTATGTTGAGGAGTAATAGAGCCTGCAGTGGCGGTAGTGGAATATTCTCTCCATCTAGGGTCAGTTCCAGAATCTTCTCCAGCCCGTGGCAGTCCTGTGTAAGGGCTTGATGAGTTCCGAGGAATAAATATATTAACTGTAATAAAACAAATATAATAAATATATTGATAGCAAAGTTTTACAACTGAAAATTTTCAAAAAAAAATAAAATTAAATATGATAAACGTTTTCTCAACTCACATAATTGATAGACTGACTACTAAAGAGGTAGAATGGATGTGTCCTGGCTTTATGGAAGTCCAAAGCAACCTTAGCATCCACACCAATACTCATGTAGTTATATGCATACATACTCTTCCGACCAACCTTCACTCTCCATCTGAAATTAATATTATTTATATTCCATCAAGAAACAAAAATAAACCAAATAATAACAAAATCATCAAATCTCAAATAGCGATGAAGTATGCTATGCCATCAATTCTGAATGTCTTATCTTTAATGGCAATGAGAAGACAAACTGCATGTTTATTACACACAGTAGGATTAATACAGATAAACTGTATTTATTACATTTCGGGTTGGCCGAAAGATATGGTGTTCGTGATATTTTTGCCTTTTGGTATTTATGTTTGTGCATTCACTTCGTGAAAAAAACATATTAGTGAAAACATAAAAAAACAGTGCATACATTTTGATAAAGATTTATTTATACCTGTCTATAATATGTGGTGTAGCATCCCTAACTTCCTTTATGATCGTGAGGGGTGACAGAGGCAGGGAGGTATTGCCCCCCCAGCCCAGGACTCGGCTCAGATCATTGCCAGTACCTAGAGGAAGGACTCCCACTGAAGGATGGGGCTGAAAACAGAAAGCACAATATTTATATATAAATGTGCATCTGAAGAATGTTTTACTAAATAGACTTTGGACATTCTTGCAGCAAGCAATATATTTGAGTCAAGAAAGTGAAGTTGAATGGCACTTGGGGTCTCTTGATTGAGTCCAAGACCACCATAAAAAAAATCCCTAATTTTATTTCAGTTTTCCAACTGCTTCTTTCTGTTTGAAAAGAAAATTCTTCGATTTTAAGGATTTTCAAATTCTTATTTTTAATTGTTACATTAATTCTTACATCAATATCTGACTGTGAAAGAGCAGTCAGGACAGCAGAAACAGAACCATCTCCTCCAGCAACAAGGAAGCGAGCTTGTGGTGGGGCCCATCTCAGTACAGCCTTCAGAGCTCCTCTCCTGAGCTCCACCACTTGTATGGGATGAAGAAAACCTCGGAAAACTGACAGAATATCTTCACCAATCTGACCACCAGACTTAGGATTTACTGAAAATAATTTATTTCTTAGTTAACATCATGTTTCTTCTACTTTCTAATATATTATGATCTATCTCCTCATGCCTCATCTCTGATAGGTTAGGTGGATAGGACAGAATACAGCTTTCTCCACATATGTGCCAATTTTTCTCACTCAATAAACGATCACGCGTAAACAAGTCACATAGTTCTTTGATATCAGCACCTTCTTGACTCCCTTCTTTCAGACAAATATATCTAGTTTCTTGTTCATTTTTTCATCTTTCATTCTCTTCACATATTCAAACCGTCACAACCTATTTACACACATCTTATCCACAAGACTATGGTGCTTTAACTGACTGGTTATCATTGTGAGAAATGTGTTTGAACTCACCTATTACAATGATGGGCTGCCAATCCGTCCATGCGGGGGGGACCACTGAGACGTGCTTGGTCCTATTAATGGTAACACAAGTAGGAGGGACTATTACATGCTTCAGCTTACCAAAATCACATTCCTGAAATATGAACCATAGTTAGAAATACACACATTGCTCATTACCTATCAATTAATATTTAAAAATAGAACTGTTTAAAGTATTTGTGTACATGTTGGTACATATTGCAACAAGGTCCGACATTTAAATATGCCCCTAGATTAACCCACACTAACCCTAGCTATAAGGGTAGATAATTATAACAGAGGGTAGCTCTATTTGATATAAATTAGTGTTGCTAGATTGAACGTTACTGAGATATAATTTTATTTTAGATATAAACTTTACACGAGACTTGTCTCTATAAGGAGGATGTTGAGATTTAAGTTTTTTATAAAATAGTCTATGTATTGTTATATCTGTATTAAGTGTTATGTTAAATAAAATAAATAAATAATGTAGTTGAGACTAAAAGATAAAATGAGGTTTTCGTTTTTTTCTAATGTGTCACTTATTATTTAAAATGCATGTTTATTAAGGACTATATAAAATTTATTGTTCATATTGTATTGCAAAAAAGGTGTAAGCAATATATTTCATAAAAAAATATGAAAAAAAAAACTAATCATGTAAATCAGGTAAAACAATAAATAATAGCCACCCTGGAAGTACATTGAAATATCAACTTTGAATGTTGAAACTAATGCCTTATACATTTTACGGAAACATTTTTTTTGTGATTTTATAGGAATATTCAAAACTAAAAATTATAATGGAAACTTTAATGTGAACATTTTTAATGAATACTTGCCTCGGTGGGATTTGGTTCTCCAGTATCACAGTGTTGTATTCTGTTGCACCAAGAGCAGAAGAAGTCATTACCTCTTCTGTTGGACACACCATCTTCACAATCGTCACAGACCAAACCAACTGGAAAATTATCAAACCTCATCAATGTTTTATTACTTTTTCATGTATGTTATTACAATATAAAAACATAAAAAGTATATGACAGAATAGACACAATACTATCCACAGTGGGAAAATTTAGAAACTTCAAGGGAGTCTTTTTTTAAGATATATCTGTTTTTACCACAAACCCAAATACAACCTTATACACCTTCCACAGTAAGCTAAAAGCTTGTATCGCGAAAGGAAGGGGAGTTTGCCGGCACCTGGAATCGAACCATGCACCCCTTGTGCACGAGGCTGAGACTCTACCTCTAGGCTAATGACAAACTCCATTCTCATGAGTCTTACAAATTTTTGTCAACACTCACTGCTCAATCAAAAATTTTCATACTAATAATTATTTTCAAATTAATTTGAGTCTAAATATTCCTTTTATTCATATAAATAAGAGATTTTCTAAGCATTCATTTTACATAGAAAACAAACAAACTGAAATCATGTGTAGTTACGCCATTTCTATTTATCATAATTGATTTTCCATTAAAGTCAGAAAAATTTCATACGTGCATATATGCTCCAACTCATATTGATGGGAAAGATTGATGGACAACATGTTCCTGGTAGTATGAAAACCTCATGGTTGTGCAATGTAAAAGACTGGACTGGAGTGAGGCATGTGGAGGAACTCTTCCAACTGGCACACGACAGGAAGGCCCTTACAAAAGTGATTGCTAATGTTGAGGAGAGCTTTTAATGCACAACATATAATAAGAAATCAAATTCTCATGTACCTTTAACCCAGTGATGTCTAAATGGTTCATCAGGAGATGCTGTAAGGACCTTACAGGACTTTCTTTTGGAGGTTTCGCTGTGACATCCTCGGCAGGCACTCAGAGCACATCTGTCACAAAATAGACCTGCTCCAGAGAGCATCAACTTCTTGCAGACAGAACACTATAACAAACGAACAATATACTTAATAATACTCCATAATAATTTATTTATTTATTTTATTCTTCACTGCACATATTGGATGTAATATCAAAACAATATACAGTTTCAAATACGTATAGTTTTATAATTCAATGCACAAAAACATAGTTAATTTGTTTTATCTTTCAATTAAATAATTTAGATTTGTATTCTTCTGAAACTAACTCAAAAAGACAATTTTTAAGAATTTCAGAAATAAAACTGATGATGTAATTATTTTCACTGATTGTACCAGCTTTAAATATGTAACACTTCATTATAAATGATTCTATAAAATGTATAACAGTTCATCAAATAATTTGACAGTGTAAACTTTCTAAAATATCATTGAATACATAAAACATACTATAATTTGATAGTGTAGAATGCATTTTTACCAAATCATATTGTGGGCAAACAAAAAGTAAATAATTGATGATATTCTTATATTTAAAGATATTCCAATTTTACTAGCATTCTTATGTTTTGTAAAATTATTTTAATAGATTTTATTTTAATATAAAATAACATCATATTGTTATTGAATAAACACATTTCATTATAAATGTCTGCTTGCCATCTTAAAATTCGGAATGCGACATTAAAAACATGTAAATGATCTAGGTTTTTTTTGGGAACAAAGGTTAATTAATAACAGGAAATTTCGAAGTAAAAAACTCACATGAATATTGTATGGAATACATTTGCTATGTTGTATACTTCTCCAAGTGTGCCCCTTGGTGTATTTGGAAGTCACATAAATTATATCACAAAACAACCAGTTGAACAGAAAGAATAAAGAAATCACAAATATCAAGATGTAAACAGTTATCCAAACTATCATCTCAAGTAAATATTCGTCAAATTCTAAATTTTGCATGTCATGTAAGACAATTTGTCGATTTATCTCTCGTTTTACATATCGATCGATAAAACTCCTTTTTCACAGCTGTCACCTTGACAGTTCTTTGTTTATTTCATGAATTTTAGTTTTCTTTATTTTATGGCTGTTAATAAAAAATTATACAGCCAATAGCCATTTATTTTGACACGCTTTCTAATTAAAGAAAAGCTTTTTATTAATTTACGCAAAAAATTTAAAAGGCGTGAAAAGAAAAGAACACCTCCACAAACCAACCGTAACTGTTCTGTGCATGATTTAAACCCTGCACCTAGACTCAGAATGTTCTGTCAGAACATCTAAAGGTCCAACTAACACAGGATCACAATTTGAGTCCACCAGGGCTGTGTTGGCACCAACTATTTTCGGCATCATCATCATGGCCCATGGGTGATGACAAAAATAATATGGAAATACCTCCTCAGAAAATCTATTGTTGACTTTAGCAGTGTACACATCTCTGCCTTAGCGGGAGGAAAGTGAAGCATCTGATGAAATCACTTATGGTTGGTAATACACAAATACCCTGGTCAGTAAGTTTATATACTTGCGTAAAACTATAACTCCAGGGAATGATCTCTGATTGAAATTACCAAAAATTCAATTGCACAGACTTAATTTATTTTGATCCTGTGTTATGGCTGTGAGTATTAGTGAAGGAGGCTAGTTTCTGCCCTATACTGCTGAGAGAACCGCTGAAGAGCAAGATAATGATAACTTGATTAAAACATTTTTAGCTTAGATTCAAACCATTTCACATTTCTAGCAAATGTAACCAATACTACATGACAGATTGTGTTTGCTACATTACAAATAAAATGGGACTAGTTATACAAAAAAAAACTCAAATTTTATAACAATAAACAGATATGGAAAATATTATTTATTTGAAAACTTCAAATGACTTTTTCAATTATAAACATAGAACACTTTAGATTGATTGGTTTTTGTTGACCATTCCTCATTATTTAATTACTCAAAATTTATACAAAAATATATTCTTGACTTTATGATTATTGCGTCTGTTTGTGTTTTGTTATAATACAAATAATAAAATATTTTATATAATATTTTGTTAACTATTTCATTAACATGTAAAAGGCTCACGCTGTGTGTTAACATAAATAAAACAATTTAATAAATTGAATAAAAATATTTATTAAAAAAAGCCACATCATTCTCCATGGGATTGTAAAACTTTAGCCAATTTACTTGAACAGAGATTCAGAGGAGATTTCTTCTCCTTATTCATAATGTTGATGTCGGCTTCAGCTTTACACAACAGTCTACATATCTCCTCTCTATCTTCTTCACAAGCCATGTGCCTAAAATTGATGAATAATTATTATTTACTCTTTTTGCCCATCATTATACAAAACAATTTAAAATATTAAGATGATATACAATGAAGAGTTAAATGATTTGTTCCATCTAAGCCTTAAACAGAATAGACAGATAATCACAACAGAGAACCAATAGAATAAAATTATACAAAAAGCAAACAGAATATAAGCCGGCTTTATATGAACTAACTCGTCCCAAGCTGTTTGCCTGTGGTCTGGTGAACAGAAAGTATCCCAGAGCCCCTAGACAAACACGCACTTGGCGATCGACTACAAACAAATTTTCTTCAATAACTGCAACAATAATGCATAATTATACGGTACATGTAGGTAGATTGTCGAAAAGTTCGCCAGTAGTCGATCGCTAAGAACGGTTTGTCTACGGGCTCAGGGGTTCATAAAATACTTTTTAGTACTCACAATGCTGTGCTCCCCCTATTGTCCTGTGCGTTCACTCTGATATCTGACTGTGTCAGTAACAATTGTACAATGGGTATCCTCCCTTGAGCAGCTGCCCTGTGTAAAGGAGTCTCACCACATGAGTCAGCTATATTAATATTGGCATCAGACTCTATCAGATACTCGGCTATCTAGATAACAACACAGAACAAAGAATACATTAAAGATTATATTAATTGATATAATAAAAAAAATTATATCACCAGACGCGAAGCATTGACATAAAATTAGTAAAATTAATAAGATCCTCTCTTGAGGGAAAGAGTCGACTAGATAAGTCTTGTACACAATATTTATTTATTTATTCATCATAAACGGCACATTAGCCATTGACAATAAAGGTTTACAAATTAATATCGTTCACATAATAATATAACCAAGTATACATATAAAACCAAAATATAAAAACATTAACACAGTGGAAGTAAACAAAATCAAAACATATCAAAAATCCATTAGTTGATTACAAAGATGATGTACGAGTACCTACGCAAAAGTATACCAAATACAACTCGAAAGTGGGTAATTTAACAATTTTGAAGCATCTCAGTTAGATAGTCAACTAATTAAACACCACAGTTTATTTTCAAAAATAGATATTAGTGTAAGTTTGTCAATTGAGATACTTAAGATTTTAAATGAAGATCGGGTCAAATGTAACCCATCAGTAAAAATGTGATGGAAGCAAAGAATATAGGTATGCAAATATCTCAACACTTTTTACCAACTCCCAAAAAATAGCCTATTTAAGATTATATTGAGTTACCTCCTTCCATCCTTTAGAGCAAGCGTACTGCAGGGCCGAATGTCCCTGATTATTTTTATGGTTAACATTGGCTCCTTTCCCTAGTAACTGCCTCACCACTGCGAATTTTCCTGCAGCAGCTGCCAATACTAATGGAGTGGCTCCAATATCCTCAACACAGTCTACAGGACTTCCCCGCTCAATGAGATGAAGAACCAAAGAATCGTGACCTCCAACTGCAGCCCAATGAATTAACAAACGTCCATCCTAAAATAATCAATCGTTTACAATACAAAAAATGTGAAGAAAGTCTCTGAAATCAGAGTTATAGATTGTAAAACTAGGATACAATTATGAAGAGTCACAACTTACATTATCTGCTTTAGTCACTAAACTTTCATTCTCGTCTAGTTTGACTTTAACTATGTTAAAATCTCCTCGGTAGGCTGAATCGTATACCTCATTTGCAGTCATTTGATTTGATTGTTTCTATTTAACAAAATTGTTTTCAAGTTTTATAAATTTTCAAAGTTTACCGCAGGTCAGTGACAAGCGAGAATGACATTTAAAATTTTTGATGGACAAAAGTGTTGCCAGCTCGAATTTCGATAAAGACGTAGCGCAGGCAGTACCAACACCCTCTGTAGATTTTTTAAAAATTGGATATTTTAGAAAAAAATCCTATTTGTATTTTGAAAAGTGAGGACTAACAAAATTACGTATATCACCAAAATGGCGCATAGAAAATACATAGACTTGGCAACACTGTTGACAAATGATTATGAATTGTTTATGGGCTATTTCTTGTCTATAGTTAAAATGTTGCAAAGTAGTAAAAAAATAAATTATTACCGGTTGCTTTTAATAATTGATTTTGTTCAAGTAGTATCATTTAATATTACATTATTTATTTAATCACACAATGATTCCATATATATTTTTTTAATAAAATGTCTGTTTGTCTACGTATTTTTATATTTTCTTTGTAGTAGTTTATAAGTTCTCTTTCTGGCAATAAAAAATTCAAAATGTCCGTTGACGTTCCTCGGTAGCTCTGTTTTGGTTTTGAAAAGTTGTGTAGTAATTTAAACTTTGTTTTCGCTTGTTTCAATCGGCTCAATTTTATTTTGAACCATGACTTCTGACGGGATTGTGTTTGAAAGTGTCCATGAGTGGGAACATCTCTCTTTATCAGAAGAATTGTTCAGGAAAAAATATCAAGACTCTCTTCTCAACTTCAGACTGGAAGTTCAGACTATGAAAGATGAATATCAATCATATTTAACTTTCACAGAACAGATTTCTCAGACTAAAGTAAGAAATGAGGAGAACAAAGTTGAATCAAATAGAAGTACTGTGGAACGAATAACGAAAGATATAGCAAACTGTAAACAAGAGATTGCAAAAGTATCTGCAGCCAGTGCACGGATGAAAAAATGGTGTGAGGAATTAAATAATAAACTTATTTGTTTGGAAGAGGAAGAAAAACATTTAGCAGAAAGTATGTATAAAATAATCCTAGTAAATCAAAATTTAATAATGTTGGACTACATTTGATACTAACTAAAGTATATATTTGTTGTTTTAGAGAAAAGTGCTTTCGCTCTAGAAGTGAAAGAGACTTACAACGCCTTTTTAAAGGCTAAATGCTGTTATAAAGACAACCTACGGATGTATTACACGGTAGATGTTAACCCAGACTCCCCTGAAATAACAGTTAACATTAATTTCTTCACAAGTAAGAAGAGCAAAGGAACAGAAAACACAGTTACACTACAAATTAATAAAAAGGAGCATACAGCCAGATGTGAGTTTTTTTTCACTTATCTAATAAAGATAATCTTGTATTAAATTTTTCCTCCCATTGACTATCTTCATAGGAATTAACAGATTTTGCTGTGATGAGTAATTTCATTAGGGTAGAGCAGTGATCGGCCATGGCAGATGCGGACATCTTCTCCACTTATGGGGCAAGAGAGACCACCCACTATGCGCATGTGGTCAAATTGAAACAATGAACCATATTGTGGAGGATTGTTCCCTGAGTAGATTTGCCGGCGGTATAGAGGAGATTCATCGGGTGTCGCCACGGGCAATCAAATATATTAATAACTTAGACACAGAGCTATAGCTCTTAGTTAACTCTATGCACAGGGGTCGCTTGCATACGAAATAATAATAATAAGTGATCGGCAAACTTATTTGCCAAAGAGCCAAATATATACATTACACCGATAAAAAAAATTGAGTGCCAAATCTGTTTATTAAATTAGAAAACCTTTATTATAATTTTAGATTTTCGCTAATTTAGGGAAATCAGGAATTTAGTTTGGCGATTTTTTTTGTAATGAATTTATCTAAATTTATTTTCTGATCTAACGTTTTCTAATTTTTCGTTCTCTTACGAATTTGACTCTAGGCTAGGCCTTCAGAGCCACACTTTGCCGACCACTGGGATAGAGTAATAGCTTTTCTGAACATTTCTTATATGAAAACATGGGATGTTTGAAGATATTCTTATCAAGTGCTAGCCTCTCAAATATTTCTTGTAAAGAATTTTTGCACCAATAAGTCACCACTTTCCATGGCATTCCTGACATTGATATTGTCATAGGAATGGTGTATTGTGAAAGATTGGCATTCCTGGCCATCAGAAAAATTATAGATAAAAGAATGTTTCTCTACCTGAACATCAACCAAAATTCTCCCACAGTAAACAAAGTTAATCTGGAACCTTCTGATTGAAGATATGAGGGTCTTTCATAATGCCATTGAGCATTACAATAATTTTTTTAAATTTTATTTCCAGTGCTAAGTATGAATCCAAAGCTGGCCATATTTGATGATTTGAACAATAAGTTATTGGAGACAGGGGACTGTGCGGGTCTTATATGTTGTATACGAAAATGTTTCTTGAAGATGAATACCAGCAGTGAGAAGACACATCTATTCTAGTTGATATCTTCAAAACATTCACTGACATGTAATCTGTATTTAATGTACATAGAGAAAATGTTGATTAAATTAGTAAAAATCTATAAAACTTCCTTCACCAACCTTCTTCATTCAGAGCATCTTTGCACCAATTGAGTCACCTTGTCCTACGAAATTCCTAGCGCTCTCTTTTTGTAATAGGATCAATTTATTAGATGAGGCGTCCAAGCTTAGTGTATAAACAACAGTGCTGCTCTTTTTGTTCAAATTAGATATTCTTAAAAGATTAAACATTTCATTTCGTAAATCCATTTTCCTTTTTCTACAACATTCTGTCCAGTATATTGTGGTTTGTCTTACATCATCTGACCATTTAAGCTGTGGTCTCCCTACACTTTTTTTGTCCATCGTGAGTTGGTGCACCAGGCGATATTATGTTCTGTCCAACTCAATTATAATGCATCATTTTCTTGATTATGACTTGTTTCCTCTTTTACCCATTTGTTTGTTTTTTCCATTTTTCAATTACGTCCACTGTATTCTACTTTATATAATTATGCTCTTTGTATTTTATTATTATCTTTTAAGACAACTTTTAAAACATATTATGAAAAGTATTGTGAAAATAGCTTCACAAACTAAAAAAATTAACTTGAGATATTGTCTATGCAATCAGTTTATTGACTATATTTACTTTTTCGCTACTGAGGCCCTCATATATCGTCTTGTGCATGTTCTTATTAAGATTAATTTAAGATATAATTATTTTTGTGGTAAATTTTCAGATAAGATTAACGCATCATAATTAAATTTATGAATTTTCTACTTATATTAAATTTGGTAAATTTTTTGAGCACAAAAGTAATTATTTGCATTTTTCATACACAATGCCGTAGCATTAAATGACACCACACCTAACCTGCAATCAATCAATTGTGAAAATTGTCAATAAACGTGTTGTAATATAAAATAGCGTCAGACCAACCCTAACCTAATTAACGAATCAGTCAAACATAAAAAGAGTATATTTGGGATATGTCGAACACATACAAAAAATGCAAATAGTTAATTTTGATTAAACTTAAGTAGGTGCGTTAACGTTGTGAAAATTCATTTTAATATGAGTTTTAAAAATGTTAAACTAAACACTGTTTAATTTTCACGTATAAATATTTAATCAATTAATAATGACTAAATTCTAATTGCCGAGCGCTTTCGCCTTGCGTCATCTTCAGGGCAAGAGCTACTTAAAAGTAAAGAATAGAACAAACTATTTGAGCTTTCAAAATCCACAAATTTCCACCGGATTCTTATTTTCCGGGTGAAACACTACTTACCTACATAAAAATAATTGATATTTAGATACGTTTATATTATCTGAAAATAATCCATATTTTGTTTAAGGAATTAATATTATTATTATAGTGTTTATTTAATGATTTGATGTAAAAACTATATTATATGTAAATAAAATAATTATGTAAAGTAACATAGCTTACAAATATCTTTCAATTTATTACCTATTAATCATAATATAGCCAACATTTGAATTTTATTCTCACCATATACATGATTTTATTTCTTAATGGTTCTCTGTTTACAGTTGGTCTGTTGGTGCTATAAATTTATTGTTTTATCTTTTTTATGTCACTGTTGTTGTTTATATTAGTATAATTGTATCCAAACATGTAGAAGGCTTGTGCCGTTTTGTAAAATAAAATAAACACACAACTTTATAAGCACACATCTTGAAATTCTGATATGTAGATAAAGATTAGGAGGCGGTGTTACGGTTAACCAAACCATGCATGGATTTTATATCATTCTCATCATCTATTTTATAGTGTTTTTTTATTATTTATTTATTTATTTCAATAGATACAACAGCTTTAACAATGAATAATACAATAATATACCTACATTTAATAATTTACATCGCCAATTAATGTTGGTGCACAAGTAGTAGAATTCCATAATTGGATTTAAAAACAACTATTTTTTTCATCAATCAATAATGATCTTAGAACTCCAATTACATCTTTAGATGAAAATTTGTAATGAAAGAAATTGCTTCTTTTCAATTAATCCATCATAGCGTATTCCGCAAGTGGGGTACCCAGCGAATTAACTGCATTTAACGAACATGCAGTTTGTTCTCCCTATGCCAATAAAAAATGAAACATTTAGGATGGGTGGCGTGCCTCATCGCTGAATGTCTATTTACATCTTTGGTAGATATTTATTGTCTTATACAAGAGATTTTACAAATACCTGGCTTTTACTAGACACTCGAGAACACGCATAACAGAGTGGAAAACCTATTTTTTACCGGGGACTCCACTGGGAGTTTTACTTTAATTGTGACATTTTCCATTTGAAGAATAAACATATTAAAATCAATGCACTTATCTTTTCTCTTAAAAAAGTCCTTTCACATGACATGTTAGTCAGACTGTCTGTAGTTGGGATTAAAATGGACAGTAAAAATTAAACATAAAATTTAAAAGGTACTTGTATGATATATAATATTTTTTATTTCAATAACATTGTGTGGTATGCATTTGTTGTTACACTTTTTAGTAATAATATATTCACCAATAAAATTACTTAATTTTCATCTGTCAATATAAAACCATCTTAATGTCTGCATGTATGTTACAAAACATACAACGTTATATAATAAACAATGATAAAATACATATAAGGGGCACCTTTTAAGTTTTGATAATTGGGGCATTTGAGTCCATTTGAAATTGTTTGTCATTTTTGACAATACGTAGTCTTAGAACATTTTGTCATAAAGTTTTTGATTTGACTGATTTTTCAAATGAGGCAACTGCAAAACATGGCTTTTGAATACTATAATGACTCTTTCGGATGATGAAAATTATTGGTCAAATAGTTTGATATTCATGAACTGAAATGAGGCAAATAGTTAATTTAAAATGCGATAAAGAGCTTTAATATTGTGTACATAAAAAATGTTAAGTAGACATATTGTTAAAAATGATGGACAATAATATGAACGAAATGTCACATGGACTCAAATATCTATGGTTTTCCCATTTACCAAGACTTAGGATACAGCGCTCGTATTAGATATTATAATATACATAAACTAAACCTATGTAGATGTGTATACATATAATAATGGGTCAGTCTTTAAATTGTATGTAGCCTAAACATTCAACATGTACATACATAATTATATAAAACTATAATGCAAACAAACTATCAACTATTATTATGCATAATAGTACACAGTACAACACAATAAATATTATCATCATTTTGTCTATGGTATTCCATATTCAAAACTGATTTAAAAATAGAATGGAAGAATAAGAGTCAATAAAAAGCTGTTGTAATTTTATGTCATTAAATAAAAGAAGAGTTCGTCGGTAGCCTGGAGGTAGAGTCTCGGCCTTCAGATCAAGGGGTCCGTGGTTCGATCCCAGGTGCCGGCAAACTCCCCTTTCACGGCACAAGCTTTTAGCTTAGTGTGAAAGGTGTATAAGGTTGTATTTGGGTTTAAAACAAACCCAGATATATCTTTTTAAAAAAAAAAAAATTGTTTGATCTTACATAACTTATTAGGTATATAAAAGTTTGTAGAATTGAAACACATTAAATTATCTCACTCATCATAGGGGGCATTAGTTTTGTAAACAATGCAAATTTTAAAGCAATAGACACTGAAATAGTTATATTAAAAAGACATGATCATCACCTTAATGTTTAAATCTGCAAGATTTCATAACAATGAGTAAATTTATTTGTTATATCTGTTTTTTTTAGTATCAATCATAGATTTAAAAAAGTGTATAATTTTTACAAATGTATATTTTTAAAAATACTATAGAAATGTTTTTGTCACATTCAAAGAAGAATATCATTGGTTTTAAAACACAAATAAGTTATTATAAAAATGGGAAGACAACATATGGCACACAGAGAATAAATAATTCTATTTGGCAATTTGTGATTTACATTCTTTCCAAAATGAAAGATATATACATATATATGAAAAATTGCTTCATATAAATGACAATTTATTGACAACAAAAAAATAACATAGATAAAAAGTACATTATAGAGGAATACCATAAACAAGATTATTCACAACATCTATAGAATTAGTAAGTTGATTTATAATCATGCGAAATTACAATGAAACAGGAAATTATAACTATGTATTTAAAACACAGAATACAAACGTCCCCATCACTTTTATAAAAATATACACATTTTGTGTACCACTAAAGTACACGAAAACAAATGCAAATGTAGTTCAGATATTTAATCTTGTACTGGCAATATTACAAAAATGTTTTCACAGGGTAGTGATTTTATTTAAAATATACAGATTGTTTGTAATATAAAAACATAGCTATAGGTATAGAAAAATAATGGATCTCAATAATCATTCCACAAAAATAGAATACAATATCTCACACAGAACAAGAATATTAAAAAAAATGTGTGATTGTGAAACAAAAATTCCACATAATTTGCAGGCCCTCGAGAGTGCAAAGACAAGATTAATGATGTTAACGTTTGTGAGATGTTCTTGTTGTGGTTTTTCCCCCAAAGTGATGTACCTCAAAATAAATTACGCAGGACATGGTTATTAATTGGAAAACCAAACAAGATTTGTGGTGTAATCTCATCAAAGGAGCCAAATAACGAAACTGGAAATGAAGGCAGTGAACGAGTTAAATCACTATTTTAAATAAAAGATGAATCTGGATTTATAACAAACTCAAATACATCTCCAAACACCCTCACAATAAGAAATATGCTTGTGTCGTGAGGGTGGATTCGATAATTTAAGTTATAATATTCGTCTCTAAGCAAATTCACATGATTAGTATAATATAATATAAACATCAATAATCATACATAACAGAATATAATAATAAGATATAGATTAAACACATCAACAGGCCTACATACACTTGTACAATTCACAACAAGCATATAAATATATAATTACAATAATATAAAATATTTTATGCACCAACTAGTTATAGTAATTTTACAGACAAAAATATTAATACAAAAGGAACAATAGTAAATAGCAATGGAATAGACAGAACAATTTTTTTACTTTGGGTTAAGATATACATACATGAAAAAAATTGACCGTAATTTACTGTGATGTTTCCCATAAGTAGCAAAAAGATTATGAATTAACAAATAGAACTTTCTTTCTGCGACATTTACAAATAACATTGAATATGTCACGCAAGGATGATAAGTAGTATGATATAATTATATTTCTTCTTTTGGAAGCTGGAAACTGGAATATATTAAATAACAACTAAATACAATATAAGATTGTGATAATAATATACATTAAAAATATAATAGATTAATTATTTATCATTGTTGTTTGAGACACATCTGAATTGAAACAATATACACAAAGTTTGTAAATAAATAAATATAAATTATTTGATTCTTTTTCTCTGGTTATGTATGTAATATACAAAATGGAAGATTTAAAGTTATTTGATATCAGCTATTTGTGATGAAATAATTAGTAAACAATGTCACCATAATAAAATAAAAAAAAAGTGTATAATTATTCATTTACTCGTTCTATATCACAAGAGAATCAATACGATGATATGTATTTATACAAAATCTCACAGAAAAATTTGGTAAAAAGATTCACAGAATATTCAATATCCTAAAAAATTCTTTTCTTTCAATCAATGACGGCACATATATTGGGCATACAGTCCTTGGCATAGATGCCTTGCATCCCTGATGACCTTTCGAGAGAGTAAAAGATATCGAATTCTATTAGCTGCAAATGTAAATTTGAGAAAAACATATTCCTATTTTAATACAATTATTGATACATATATCGGCTGTACAGTTCCATAGAGTAGAAATGTTTTATATTAAAGAAACCACCATTTTTGTAATTTTGGTATATTCATAATATGGTTTAAAAATACAACAGAAAGTGAAATAAATTATATAATAATCACACTGTTAAAGACATACATTTTCTTTGTTCTGTTAAATAGTAAATCAATTCCAAATATTTGTTTGTGGAATTGAAAAAGTGTCGTCGATTGTGTGTACCACTGATTAAATCAAAATTTTCGACTTTTTGAATTATAGAACTGGACAATAAATTGATATGTTTACATAATAATATGATAGAAGAAATCGTGGATTTTGAGCCACCATAAAACTGGGTAACATTGTACACTAGTCACTTTAAGTTTGGCCCACTTGATTCACGTTTATGATAGTTAATAGTTAGTAACAAATTGTATTATAATAGTTATAATAATATTTGAGGTGTGAGACAGCGACTTACCCTTGTGAATCAAACTGGCTATGACAAAATTTACAGATCATCACATAACGAACATTAAAATATATAAATAAAAGTTGTAGTAGTCAATGCGTAATATACTAAAATCCTGTTAGCAGTATAAAATACAATATTAATAATGCATACGTAATATCTGAACAATGCGATAAAAAACAACACATAATTATCCTAAATTACAATTTCAATTCTATATAAAAATCCATACTCGTACTTTCTAAAAAAATATCAAATATACGATATACATTAAATTATTATTCTACCAATTTGGTATTGTGCGATAATTTTGTGATCTCGTTTAAACTGGAATTTCAATTATTAATCATTGATATTATTTATTTTAATTTCAAAACAGACAATAAAAAATAAAGCTATAGAGTTGAATAGAAAAAAGTTTATTACCATTTTATGGTTAAAAATACCAAAAATTATATATTTAAAATTAGGATTAAAGGCAAAGAAAGACACGCAATTGTTGACAATTTATCAAAAGTTTTGATACATGATTTGATTGTATTGATGTATTTAAATACCCTTTTGATAATATGACAACAACTTTTAGTATGTCTACATTTCGCCTAATGATTAATTTTAAAATTAAGCAAATTAAATGTGATTTGTATAAATATAAAGTAATCTATTAAAAATATTATGATCAATTAGTTTGTCACTCTTTATTTCGTTAGTGAAGTGTTAAAATAAAATCTTGTCTGCATTAGAATCTTCACATTGTTAAATTCACGCAATCCTCCGTAAATTTTATGAAATAATATAAAATGCACTCGGAATATACACACACACACACACACACATATATATAAGTATTTACTTTGTTCAATTACATATATGGAATTTGTGAGTGTGAAAAATCACATTGAACCAAGACAGGTTCGTCATTTTTTTTTACGTAACAATTAATATTTTTATAAACACAGATTATTTGATGTATTACATTTTGAAATCTTCAATACAACTAGAACAATCACATAAAGCAATATCTTTAACAAAACCAGATATGTCATATTATACTCATATCAATATTTATTTAATTTTTACCGTACATTGGAGATATGCAAATTTATAAAATAATGGAAATACATATTTAAAGTTTGATATACAGAAGGTGAGGCTATCACAGCTATAATGCAATATCTTCCAACCAATCCGAAAACATACTAAAGTGGAATATTATTAAACTTTGATATAAAAAATACTTTAACAAAAACTCCAAGAATAAAGTGAATATTGTGAATCTATGAATATAGAAATCACCGCACTGTTTAAGATTATAAAATAATCAATTCAGGTTGAAATAATGACAATTAACCCATTCGTGGCTAAGCGCCACTTAAGTGGCTCTGTAAGAATCTTGCCCTACGGGCTAAGAGCCATTTAAATGGTTCCTAACTTTGCATATCAATAAATCAATAAAGGTGAAATTTTCTATGAAAATTTTATGTCTAAATACAAGAAGAAATGTGTCACCTAATGACATCTCTTGAAAATTAATCAAAATCTTAAATACTTCATCCATAAAAAAGATTGACAATGACCCCTGCCAAATGTCGATATTTCAATCAGTTTGAATTATTCGCGCCACGCATTCGGATGTCCCGAAGATCGCGTTTGTTACAACGAATATTGCCGATCGTCGCATTCGTAGAGGATTGTGCGTCAATATTAGTTTGTTTTATCGTAATATATTGAATCAATTGTTTTTTTTTTTACCGATTATTGTTTTGTTTGATAATTGTTTTTATCGCGTCGCGCATCCGGACGGTCCGAAGGTCGAGTTTCTTATAACGGTTATTACCGATGGCCGTATGAGTAAAGGATTGTGTGTCAATATACTTTTCTTGCTTATTTTATAGCTATAATATATTGAATCTTTGTTTTTATTTTTTTTACCGACTATTATTTTATCAGTTTTTTTTTTTTTTTTTTTTTTTTTTTTTTTTCATATTCTCGGTATTTATTTAAAAAATATTTTAAAATACTCTTATAATGTTCTCAAATAAACTGTCGTCGTCATCATAATGTGTCGTCAACGTCGTCATCGCCCCGTATCATAATGCACAACAATAACATTAGACGACAATACAATAAAAATTTTAAAAAATATTCATATTTTTTTATACGTACGTATAAAAAAAATCATCAATCAATATGTCAAATACTTTTCATAATAGTTTTAGTATAACAGTGTAATCTTAATAAATATTTAAGTTCTTCATAATTTTCAAATTACCGTGGAATAGTGTTCAAAAATCTTTTTTGAAGCGATGTATACGAAGTGTCAAACGCCTAATTAATGTATCAGCGCACAGTTCCAGACCACTTCAGTTGACGATAATGGCCGCCAGCCGTAAGTTATTTCTGTATGGAGATTCAAACAAGGCATTAAAACATTAGATGTGTGTGATCAATTGACAGGAATATAATATTTACGCATTCCTTATGTCTTTATTACTATTTGGAGACTGCAATATGATGACTAGCTGGTATAATTATGACGCAATTAAAATAAATTTATCGGCGTAAAATGGTACCGCCAGTACATACATATCCAAGGTAACTTGAAATTCGCCTTTAAAAGGTTAAATGAAATCACTTCTATGCGAATAACTAGGTTCCCCACTCTTTTTTTTTAGTTTTTCGAGTGTTCTGTAAGAGGCAGCTATTAGTAAAATATCATGTTTAAGACATTTGGCATCTTCAGCTCAGCGATCACGCATGCCACCCATCCTGAATATCCTAACTTTAATTTGTACAGAGAGGACACCTTGCATGTAAATAATGTGTGGTTGATTTGGTCGCAACACTACTTGTGAAAATTACCGTTATGGTATGGATGAATGAATAAACTCTTTACATGCTGACTGTGTTTAGTGAGAATTTCTTTTTCTCTAAAATTGATTTTTATTAGTGTACAGTAAAGAGTAAATAAATAATTTATGAGCACTACTCAATCAAGGTGAAATATTAAAAAAAATATTGATTCAAATTGGTTGCCACGAATTTGGTAACTTTATGTCTTGGCTCTATAAACACCCATTCAACCAAAATGTTTAACACAATCAATTTAATATATTAATTTGTGGGCTCAATACTATAACTAGACACCTTAAAATCATAATTTTGAGATTTTTGGATAAATCATGACATTAAAATCAGAAGGATAGTAACAATCATTATTGAAACGCTTTGATTACAGTACAAGGAAGCCTCTTTATTCATAAATATTATGTATTAGAAATTACTCTAACATTAAAGGTAAACATAGGGAACACATAGTCTAGTTCTAGTATTGAGCCCTCAAATTATTTTCATTTAATTAACTTATTTCTCATTCATTCATTCGTTACAACACTGCTATAAGCCTTTCTCATTCATATCTAAAAAATATAATCGATATAATAATAATAATAAAAATGTTATTAATAAAAATATATAAAGTGTAATTTGTTTGTACTCTAAAAGTTTTTGTGTCCAAAATGTAAAAAAAATACGCATTTTAATTGATACTCATGTCCATAAAAAAGATAGAAATGTTGTTTAATTTTTTTTTCTACAAAATTTCATCAATATTAGGCATATTTTATAATATCAATAGTTGCGCAAAAATTATAAATTTTCGGCTTTCTATATTTAGTAAAAAGCCATTATGTAAAATAAAATATTAAAAAATAGTGCTTTTGTCTATTGTAATAAAACATAAGAAAAAATAAAGATTTAGAAAAACTTATAAAATTGTTTGTAAAAATTATACAAAAATTAAATACAACAAGCCAAGCAGGCTATAGTCGTTGGTGTAACTGTATTAAAAATTTATGTTTAATAACAAATTTGGTTGAAGTTATTATAATTATAATAAATAAATATCATTGCATTTTAAAAATGAGTCATGTGACATTTGAAATATTTTGACAGGTTTGAAAACAATGATCATTACATCATTTTTTTTTCAGTGCAACATGTTTTAGTTACAAAAAAGAATACAGAAAAATTTAAACTATCTATTTCTGTTCTAAGCAGCAAACTTTGAGTATGCATGTCAACATTTTCTCAACCCACTTCAAATGTGCAACAACAATATGCTGCCTGTTTAAAGTTAGAATGACAAAATATTAAACAAATTAATTATGACAACATATTGGTATCATAAAATATGAGATTTGTTTTAATTTAATATTATTTTTTACTTCTATTCTTTTCCTTGTAAATATTTAGAAACTTTATATCAAAAAAAGCGATCAGACTTTGTATTTCATGCGGCCTTCACTTTCCCGTTTGTATGGTTATTAGAATTATTATCATAATGATTGTTTGGAGATTCTCCATTAACCCCTAAGCTCTTGTTAACGTCCCCGTTTATCTTGGTCATATCCCCGTTGCTAGTTTTGCTCACATTTCCGTTCACGTGGTTATTTGACTCTATCATATTATTGATGTGGTTATTACTTTCTATTTTGTTGACGCGACTCTTTCTTTCTCCTGATCCGTGGGTGGGAAGTAACAGAGCACCGAGGGCCACCCAATGGAGGGAAAAGTAAAGACGTCTGAAAAAATAAAACAATCACGTCAACATTTATTTGCATAAAATAAACAATTGTGTAAATATCAAGGCCAAATAAACAATCATGTAAACATTTAAGTCCAACTACCTAACACACCAAATTAAAAATAAAAACACATTTCCTTAGAAAACCACTACTTTAGAGTGAGATTATTTATTTATAGAGTAATTTTAAAAGAACTTAATGAAAGTAAAGCACAATTTCAGATTAAATGATTACCTGTAGAGAGCTATACTGGGAGCCAAGTCCAGCAGCACAAATGGCACAGTGGCATAAGTCATGAACAGTCTGGTCATTGTGAAGGCTAATGCATTGTACAACTTACTACTTGACCAGGCAAATGGCTGAGCAAACTTTCGAACCTGAAATATACACAACAAAAAAATAAATTTTAAATACAATTTATATTTTTACAATGTTTTGTTTAAAATGGGTATTCATAAAACATCACGTATGAGTCATTTGAAATTTTTAGATCAGGTATGAAGAAATGAGGTACGGTAATAGGGGTACAGAGGAATGAAGACGTCGTTGGCATCAGGGATTGGAGAAATACATACCAGGATAGACGATAGGCATTGGACTATATTTTTTCTTATCATCTGTAGCCCATTGATTTGGCACTCAGAATGATCAGATAATTATAAACAATTTACAGTTTCACAACAAAATAAACAAATCAATAGGTTGATTTCATACTGAACAATAAAGAATAAATAAATGAATTTAATAAAAGTGTGTTGAAATACTTTACCTTCCTAGCAGCTAATGTGAAGAGTGCCCCAGTGGCAAATGTGAGGTAGTAACCAGGATAGAAGCCGTGCCAGATGGCTGACATGGCATATGTCTTGAACAACTTGGCAGTCTTAGCTCTGCTGTACACAGTCAGTCTCAGCCAGGCCCCAGTGCCCGGATTCCAGCGAGCTACTGCATCACGGAATGTCTCTGCTGTCTAAAATCCACAACAATTAAATTAACCTTTACGTTACCAACAACTAAATTACCATAACTATGAAGATGTAAATGTAAATTGAATGCAAATTTGACAACTGTTTTTAGAAATTTGTAAATTGAATTTAATCCACACAGATGTGTGAATATTATTATTTAGGCAAGCTCAAAAAAACTGTTCATTAGGACATAAAAATTATTGTTTGAACTTTATATTTCTGTGACATTTTTCTTCAAATATTAAACTTTAATAATTGGTACTAAGGATGAATTCACACATTGGTTTTAATGTCATAATAAGTTTTTACTTTACTTTATGTATTTTGGTAGCAAAATTACCTCAAATCCAATAATATCCACATTGCTGACTTGATCCCATTTCTGTGGATGTCTGTAGCCTATGCCTGCATTATTGCACACAGCGTCAGCTAGCAGCCATGCCAGGTAATATTTGCATCTCACAGCCAGAGTGGCCGCATAGCAATACCACAACAGGTACGTTATAGACCACTCCGATGGGGGCTCATCTGAAAACACATAAAGATAGTTTGAAATATTTAGATACAATATTGTAGTTTTTTTTTAAACATGAATCTAGTTTAGAAATAAACCCAAATACAACTCTATAGTAAGCAAGATGCTTGTGTCCTGAAAGTGGAGTAAGCCAGCAGAGGGTAATATCAAAGGCAGTATGTGTGAAACTATAGTGTTAAGGAATCCATGCTACATCTCTTGGAGTATTCTAGGTGTGCAATCACAATACACACAAAGGAATATATATGTATGTAGTAGCATAGTAGTAAAATACATTTACAATGCCACTCCAGCTCCTGCCCAAATGGCTAAGTACAGGAAACATATCTGGGAATGACAGAGTAAATAAAAAAAATTAAGTTTATAGCTAACCTGATAGAGAGCTGATGGGGAATTTTGGAGACAGCATAAGGTGCAGGGAGGCAGCCAGGATAGCTCCTCCCAGTTTACCCCACACGGCACGTCTTCTACTAGGCTCAGCAAACAACTGAAAGAATGAAACAAAGATGATGACTTAATTCTAAAGTATATATTTACATTATTTTATTAACCAATTGTTTATTTAATACATTATTACATAATCAAAATATATTATTAATAAATTATCAAATAAAATAAATATTTATTATTTTTGTTTAATGTTCCTGTTGAGTAAGACTAACGCACAACCGGCTTCGTGAACTCCGAGTTCGCATCATCAGGTGCTGGTCTATACTATAGTATACAGTAACATAAAACAAAAATAATAAATATTTATTTTATTTTATTTGATAATTTAAAATGAAGTGTTACAAAGTTTATGGCTATACAATTAATATATTATTATTAGCTATCAAGCAGGCAGCTAGAGCTAATATGATTGATATCCACTCTATTGATATATGTGAATAAACCATTTTTTTTTCTAAACCATTTGTTAAGAAATTAGGATCTACATAATAATGCAATTTGAAACAAGTGTTCCTTTCTACTATTGTTTGTTAATTCGCACGGTTTGTTAATTCGAAAAGGAACACTTGTTTCAAATTGCATTATTATGGAATTCTACTACGTGTGCACCGACACAATTAATAGGATCTACATATTGTAATAAGAATATTGTGTAAAAAAAAGAACAAATACATGAGTCTTTTAAAACGTGGTTTCACTTTAAATTATGATGTATATTTGATCTTTGTTTGTTTGTTTTTAAAGATACCAAATAAAGGCATAGAATAACTTAAAAAAAAAAAAATTTATATAAAAAGTGATTCTATGTCTTTCTTACAAAAACACTGATTGTATTATAAATAATATTAACAAACATGCACAGTGGGTGAATTTATATGTGCAATATCAATTTATTTTATTTTTATCTTCACTTTACATTGTTTACAAATTAAAACAGTTATCACAGAAAATATCAGTTATACAATTCAATGAACGGAGGGCGAATTTATCGCTAAAATGTGATGTCTTCCAAATAACCCGGCGATATATTGCGATTTCTTTCAAATAATTTGTTGGTTTACCTGTGCCTCATGAGTTCTGTTGTAAATGAAGTCCATATAGAGCATGAATGTAAGAGCCGGGCCACATAGTAATGTCTGGAAGGCCAAGGAGTAGGAGAAGTACTCTAAAGTCGAAGGAAGCTTGGGTAGTGCTTCGTGGCCACCTGGAATAAAAATAATATATATTACAATTTTACAGAAATCTATCTGTCTTAAAAGAAAGGATGAAGACAGGATCACGAAGGTGAGTAGAGACGTGGCCTTCCGAGGATTAATTGGCTTGACCAGATTCTAGAGGATGGAAAAGTGCTGAGCAAATTGAATAGAATTATAGAATAAAAATAAGTGGTTCTCATTCAATTCCCCTTACCTCTCAAGGGAAACGGCGTGATGATTTGTATGTATGTACTTATTTATTTCTTTAATCATCGTTTTCTATATCTTAAATCACAATACAAACAATTTTATAAAAAAAAATGCATTAAAATTAAATACAATCAATATACAGAAGGCGAGTTTATCACAAAGGTGCGATCACTTCCAACTAAACCTAACCCACTTATCTATCTATTTTCACCATCTTTGACATCTACCAAAAATAATGGAGTGGACAGTGGACTAAAAGAAATATCCATTTTGTACCATAAATAAAGAAATTATATATATTTGTACAAATAAATTCAAATATACCCCCAAACAACTTCTCAAATGCAATAATATGTGTATTGTGAAGGCTGAGTAGGTCAGCAACGGAATTCAAATTCTGAATTTCTTGAGTGTAAGCTTGAGATTTTCCATGCCATAGAAAAGGTGAAATTAGCAGTTATGAATTTTGTACACATACCGTTATCTCTGGTTGGTTTGGTTGTCTTTTCATCTCCAGACTTCTCTCTGCCATCGTGTACTAAGAAGGCTAAAGACGTCACTCTTTGCGTTATTATCATAAGAGGTCCTGAAATGCATATTCACAAGAATATTACACATATATCTGATTGAGGTTTCAAATTGCACCATTGCATGATTTAAATGTTTTGCCACATTGAAGATAAATGTAACAAAAAACAGTGTTAAATTAGTAAGTATTTAAGATAAAAAATTGTTACGATTGAGGAAGCACAAGATATAGCAGTGAAGAGACTAGACATTGACAATGATCATGACTTTATAATGAATATTTTAGACATTGATGCAAAGGGGATTTAGTCATTCACAATTGGGTATAGGAAGATTAGAAAAATACCCGACATTTCAAATTTCTTGCCCTCGTTGCCAAATTTTAATTTTATTATTGGAATTTTGACATAACACAATCTCGTCATTTTTGTGTAATAGTTTAAAAATACACTTTTGAAATACTGTCGATTGTATGTGTTCTTTTTGCATACCTATGTGGAAAGGACACCAGTGTTATAATATAGGTTAAGGTAATGTAAAGGTATCGACCTGTAATATCAAGGTTATAAGCCTCTTCCAGATAGAACTGTCGGTGCAGGTGTATACAGGACAGGTACGTAATGGCTGCACCCAGCACAGCACTGCAAAAACAAACCACAAAACACATTCATCATCAACGTCATCAAACAAACAAACCATCAAACCATTACACTTTACTTTACTCATGGTACAAATTACCACTTTACTTCCAGAAAATACAAACATTTCTCTGTGTAATAATAATGATATATTTTACACTTATTAATATTCTAATCAGATGTAAATTATATATTTCACCATAGACTAAAACAGATTAAAATTATGCAATAATTAATATTCTATTGATAAGTCGAGTTCAAGGGATGCCCTAATTAATTTAAATTGGTTTCGATTTTTCAGGTTTTACTACGCAATATAAAATTAAGTTATATAGCTAAGTCAGTTTATACATTGTGAGTGGTTTAACCTACTCCTAAAATCAGCAGAATACTTAAGTAAAATAAATATTCCTTGCTTCAGATTTTCATCTAATGCCTTCAGGTCTTTGAAGATTTTTTTTTAATGTATCTGGGTTTTTGTCACAACCCCAAATACAGTTTTATACACCTTCCACAGTCAGGTTAAAATTTGTGTTTGAAAGGAGATTTTGCCACTACAATATCTCCGAGAGACACTGATGTGGACTTATTGAGATTTTTCAGTTATTTAGCTTATAAAAGGTATGTGCAAAGGATTTGATATCAGAATTCAAGGAATTTCATGCCTTTTAAGCTGATTGTCCCAAAATAAACCAAAATGATAACAAACAAAAAAACACTCCTTGGCAATAAAGATAGAGGGGCTAAAAAACTTCAAATGACAAATCAAAGTAACACTTACTTGGCCATCAGTCTTTCTGGAAGTGTCTTCATCATAACAAAGCATATTACAGGCAAAACGGCTAAGTGGATGGCTTTTCTGGAAAAAAGAACAAAAACAAAATAAAATTAAACACCACTCAACTCGATACATTATAAAATATCTCCTGCTATTATTATAATATTGTTGTAAATTTTCAATTAATTATTCAATAGATTTGTGATGTTAGGTACTTACTTTCCAAAACAGAAGTACCCGGTGAGGAGTCCGAGAATGAGGCAGATGGCATGTCTAGCGTGGGGAGGAGCGCCCTTTAGGGGGCCGCGTAGTGCACCCGCGGCGATAAAGGCAAAAGCCTGTGCCAGGAGAAAATTTACCTGTAAACAAAAAAACACAAAATTAAAATCAAATCCACTTTAAATTAAAGTATTTTATGGAACAATGTCACAAAATTAAAAAAAAGCCAGTGTTCGCCAAATATTTTAAATATGTCGTTAACAATCTTAAATTCAGCGATGAGGCTTGCCACCCATCTTGAATGTGTTAATTTTTTTGTTGGCACAGAAATATCATTAACCCTCATTAATATATGCATGGTGTTGACGCTCACAGCCCATACAAAAGTTGGCATTGAATAAACAAAAAACACTGATTATCTCCGTTTGAAGTTGTTGTTGTGGCTTGAAACATTATCCCATAACACTATCCAATTCAGAAAATATTTAATCTTTGAATTATGATGAAATAATGCTCTTAATCATTTTACGCGAATTTTCGGCGTTTCCGGTATTATCCATAAGCAGGCATTTTGAATAAAACATATTTGAAAAAGGTATTTCCGCTCTATGTTATTAACTCACAATTGCCTTGAAAAAAATATGGATTTTTATTTCTTTAGAATAATAAAAATATTTTGGATATTTCTCAGGGATTAACCATATATATGGCAACGTTATAAAATGTATAAAATGGTTTGATTCTTAGTTGGATGTTGAATCGGGTTAGTTGGAAGATATCCGCGATATACTCATCAATTTCACAATATCATTTATTTTTATAACCTTATAAAGCTATTTTGTAATTGCTTTGTTCTATATTACCCTCTATTCTATATTGATTCAAACTAAAATAAGAACGTACCTAAATTTAATAATAAGTTCACTTGAACTAAAATTCGTATTTTATATGTTTTTTTTTAAAAAAAGATATATCTGGGTTTTGTTACAAACCCAAATACAACCTTATACACCTTTCACAGTAAGCTAAAAGCTTGTGTCGTGAAAGGGGAATTTGCCGGCACCTGGGATCGAACCGCGGACCCCTTAGGGTTCACAAGGCCGAGACTCTAGCCCCAGGCTACCGACTTGACTTATATAATTCTAATTAGGAACAATTTTAGAGTTTATATAATACCAATGTAGACTAACTCAAATTGGAACGTTCCTATTTTAGTTAGCGCACACTAAAAATGAAATAGAATCGGGGGTATTGTGCAATATTATTATTATAAAATTTATTATCATTATTGGCCCCTGATACCAGCGAGTGTGCTGAAAGGGTTACATTTTATGTATAGTCAGTGATATGTTACAACTAGATTCGCAATGTCATACAAATATTCTCTAAAAATGTGTACCCACCCGTCGAGGTACAATACCTGAGTAATATATATTCATCTCTTTTCTTATGTATATATTCATCTCTATCTACCGGCCTTTGTCGTCTGTAATAATCCCCATTCTCATATTGTCTATCTCTTGTTATCTACGAACAATTTATATGTGTGTCGCTTTTTTTCAAACTAAAAATTGCGGCACCAAGGACCGCAAAGAGATTTTATTGATGGTACATGTTTGAGATTCATATTGCAAATCTAGGTATAACATATCACTGTGTATAGTCTATTATTATTATTACCTTGACTTTCTAATAACTTATCATTATTCATAATATAATTATTTTGATGTGAAAATGAATAGGTAAATAAAAAAATAAAAACTACAAGTATGTGATAAAAAAATCATCATTGACAACTTATCAAAATAATAAAAACATATTGAGACAAATTTAATCAAGAATTGATATTTTTATGCTGATAAATATAATAAAATGGTTATTTATTAATTCAAAAGTGTAATTATTGTGTAATTGTTACAACAATTACGATCTTTTAATTATGTTTTATTTTATTTTACTTTTAATAATAATAATAATAATTTATTTACCAAAAAAATATTTACAAAACAGAGTATAACATTTTTTCACTATTTAAATTCACATTTATGAACTCAATATTACCTCACTGGATTTGCACCCGTATCGAGGTAATATTTATTATACAACTACAAAAAAGAATACCATAAAAAATAACAAAAATTGACATAATCAAAAAAGAAAAGGCTTCACATCGGAATGCTACATAGCAGACTCTCAGACTCGTCCAGTCCAGACTTTGCTTTACTATATTTGGTTAATTTGATTATATTTTGTTTTATTTTTATTTTGTTATGAGCAAATATAAGTGCAAGTAATTTGTATCCTTCAAAGCAGAAGAAGGAGCTTTGCTCGAATGTGAGGGAAACAATTTATTTTTTACTGTAGCTTAGTACATTTATAAAGAAATGATTATTATGGTAAAATGTATTTATTCCAAAATAAAAAAAGGTATTTGAATTTTGAAATTAAATTTGAAAGGAGTGAGAAAATAACCTTACGATAAAATTATCATTCTTGACTTCCATATATAATTAAGGATAATATACAAGTATATATCATAAGTAAATAATATGCATATAGGTAAATCAACTGATTGAATAGCACGTGTCTTATGTTATAATATGTATAACCAATTCTTATTATTATTTTATTGCACATGTATGGCATAATAAAAATGGTATATAATTAGCGCGCTGCGGCGCAAAAGAGGTGAGTATGTAAGTATGTAAGTACCTTGACTTATTAGGTAGGTAACATACCACATAAATGCGACCAATCGAGGTGACATCACGTACATGTCTATAATAGAGTCCATCTTAGGCTTACTAAGATATATTTATAGAAATATTGAATGATGTCAATCTTATGAAATATATGCAATGTATTAAATATCTGATTGTTAATATTTATTCAATATCTACGGAATGGTTATTATCGTAGATTCTCAAAATGACCTCATGAGAAATTATTATCCTAAAAATGAGACCATAACAGCTTTTGGCCAAGGCGATCTCAGCAGGAAAAGTGAAAAAAAAAAACAATAAACAGCAAGACATAGAAAAACATCAAAATTTAATACGACGAAGTATTCCGAAATACGATGTGCCGAAATTTCGTCGATCTCCCAAAAATATGTGCTTCTAATATAATATAATTATACATACTCAACATTTAGAAAAAAAAAACAACAGTTTCGTGGAGCACACCGCAAAGAATTGGTCTACCACTCTATTCCGTAAGTTTTCGAGTGTCCAGTAAAAGTTAGTTGTTAAAAAAATACATCTTAAATTCAGCGATGAGTTTTGCTAGGTACCTATCCTGAACGTCTTACCTTTGGAACGGAGATGACAGCTTGCATGTCTATTCGCAGCTGGTCCGCTGAATACCCCACTTGTGGGATATGCCGTGATGGTAATAATAATAGTAAAAAATAAAAAAATAAATTAAGATTTATTGTTATCGTAATTTATGTATTGTTCTATGGAACGGGATAATCAATCGTTGACGATATTTTCGAAAGATATTTCTCGGATTTTTGACTTGTGGCGTACAGACAGCTGGATGTGAACGTCAATCATCAAGCGAAAATCTTAAATCTTTCGGCGACAATTCGGAGCATTCTCCGAAGAAATATTCGAATGAATGCCTTCGTTACCCGTCCATGAGACGTAACGAAGGCTTTCATTCTAATATTTCTTCGTAGAATGCTCCCAATTGTCGCCGAAAGATTTAAGATTTTTGCTTGATGCTTGATGATTGACGTTCGCATCCAGCTGTCTGTACGCCGCCAATAAAGAAAGGATAAAAGTAAAAAACTTGTTTATAAGAGGGATTCTCACAACTGCTGATAGCAGGTTTATAGGTCACACTAATTAGAATGAACGAATATTCTTTGTTTTTTTATTGTTTCTATAAATTGAGAAAATGAAAAAAAATAACAAAATGTTAGTTTGAATTTTCCAACCGGAAAATCTCGGCACCATAAAAAATAAAAACAATTAAAATAATTCTAGGATTGGTGGCATTTCAAAGTCAACGCGTTAATAATGTGTTTATTAGGTCCGTGATAAAATACACTTTAGGTCCACACCTATATATGTGTAGTTCAGTATAACAAATAATAATAATATTGGGCGCGCCCAACAACGACACTCACGTTTTGTTATCGCGTGGTCAAAATGGATAATAAATTAATATCAGATATTGTTATATCAAAGGTATTGATTGCACAGTATTAATTAATAGAGAAAATCACAAATCACACCTCTACGTACTTACATAATAACTTATACATCGGTTATAATGAAAGGGCGAAACGAATAATAATTATAAAAAGCATATTTCAAAATTAATATTGGTATTCTAAAATAATTGTGTGAAAAAAATATTGTATGCTTAGTGATGATGTAATTTGATGAATTGATCACATTTGCTTATTATTGAACTAATTAATTTAATCTATAGTTATAGGCTGAAACAATAAACCCATGATTGTAAATGGCGGAAATCATCCAAACAAGGATGCATCGCCAATATTCTAAAAAAAAAAAAAACTTAGTGGTGATGCGAGCAATTCTATATGAAAATCATAAGACATCTGTTGTAACATTCATTGATTCATCCTGCTGGAAGAGCCACATTCAAATAATATCTTCGTATGATATTATAACGATCGTTATGGAAAGATAACTTAATATAAAATTATAGATTGTAAAGAAAACAAAAAGTGTTAAGAATAATTTCATATTTTTATTGTTTAACTGGATTTGGGAATATCGCGCAGATTATTATCTATACTAATATTATAAAGAGGAAAGATTTGATTGTTTGCATTGAATAGGCTCCGAAACTACTAAACTGATTTGAAAAATTCTTTCACTGTTGGGAAGCTACATTATCCCCGGGTGACATAGGCTATATTTTATTTTCAAAAAAAAAATAGGGATCCTTACTAAAACTAAATTATTTTTTTGAATACCTATCTAACCGTGCGAAGCCGGTGTGGACCGCTAGTTATTAATAAAAGGACCCCATATACTACCGGGACCATTACAGCCTTCGGCTGCTAATGCGATCCCAGATGACAAAACTAATATTTACAGAATGTAACATTGTGCAAGATCGTCTATCATGACGGGGAGAGCGGCGGAATTGGTGAATGTCGCCCATGGACACCGAAAATGATCTTTTAAGCCAGCCTAGAGCCAATTCGTAAGCGTTGGGACGCCTTTCTCACTTGTTCCGATTAGATGTTCTCTAATCGAGATGTCGGATTGGCTTTGAATACAAATAGGATTGGAAAACTTCCCTACAGACAACAGTACATCATGTACGTGTATAATAATTTATAATGCACCTACTGTATAATGTCAACGTAATAATAAATAAACGTTTTCACTTTGCTTAAGGCTCAAGTGGAATGCCAATACAGATATAATAAACGAGAACTTATCATGTGCACATAATAATGTAGATAAAACAACTAATTATATTCAATTATTGATTTGATTAGTATTACATAAAAATTTAAAACACAGTAAACAGTGTGATAAGAAGGCTGATAAGCAATTTTGTACAATAAATTACGTGCAATAAATAGGGGCAAAATTATTAGGATTACCTAATATTTGACAGTATTTATTGCACAAAGGTAATGTAAAATATTGATATACACTGTTATCGGAGAAGAAATTATAGATATAATCATTGGGTGAAATAAAGCAAGCGTATTTATTAGTTAGGGAGAAAATTTGCCTCCGCTTCATAAAACGAGACAAGACGTTCAGGATTGGTGGCGTGCCCCACCACTGTTGAATTGAATATTAATTTATTTATTTATTCGGATTATAAAACATATGAACAGAGATAATATACAAAATCACAAAATACAGTCAATGCATTATCCTACTCAAGTTGTATACGTAATATATGTACGATGTAAGATGTGGAACGAATACCTTTTCAAGTACACTGAAAAACTCACAGAAAAGATTGTGGAACCTATTTTAATAATAAAACTCATGTACAACATCGAGGAAAGCTTCGAGATCAGCTTTTTCCTATCTCTCTATTATTATGTGTTATAGTTAGTGTCTAAGTACAATACAAAACTAATTAGACTAACTAATACGAAGTAGTTTGTTAATTAATATTGTGAATAATAATTAATGTGTTCTGATTAATTAGAAAATGACAATTGTTTTTCGTTTATAATGTCACAACACACCTCACTAGCTTGGTAAGTAGAAACATAGATACAATAAAATCTAGCAAACAGGGTGTCTAGCACGCCTAAAAAACAACATAAATATATCTTTAAACATTGTAGGTATTTTTAGCTGATTGCCTAGTAAAAATATTCTTCTTATTATAACGCGAAGTTGGCGTTCCGTGGAGCACCTGACAAAAAATAGGTCTTCCAATCTTTTCTGCAAGTTTTTGAGTGTTCTGTAAAAGGCAGATGTTCGAAAAAATAAAGACATTTTACATCTTAAATTCAGCGATAAAGTTTTCCACACATTCTGAATGTTTTAATTTAATTGGCATGGAGAGAACAGCTTGCATGTTTACTGCATGCGGCTGATCTGCTGGCTACCCCACTTGTGGTATATGCCGCGATGGGATAGTAGTAGTAGTAGTGTTAGAAAATTGGCGTTTTGCAAGTTCGAAAATTTGATGTTTTTTATACACATTATTAGGTACGTAGTTATTTTATACACACTGCCCTTTTTAAAGATTTATATCAAATGTATTATGTAAGATTTCAAATAAGTCATTTGCAATTTTTTTTTAAATAAATTTGCGGATTAGCCCGACATCAAGGAGGTCATGGTGAGAAAAATAGTAACGAATCAACATGACACTGCGTGATTTCCGATGCGAACGACTGCAGTCCCTTTATTAATAAGTTCTCATACAAGAAATTTTACATATCTTTCCACGTACATGAAATGAAAAAAAAACGCTGTACCTATACATGGGTGACAAACGAATTTACATACACAAATTGGAGCACACGAAATAGGTACCACTATTTTCATAATTAGCAAAACACATCGAGTCTATTATGATAGCTAATCATGTAAATAGAGCTATTAAATTATTTTGTAACAAAACAATTGATAAGGAAACTAAATTGTGGTTACATGGATGGATAGGTAGTCACGTATATTAATGATAGGGCTATTTTTACACTATCAGTTTTGATAACGAATGTAAATAATATAACTAGGCATAAATTTAAACGTGAATTTTGTCAATCCCCGCTGAAATTTTGTTTGTAGATACCATTTTTTCCTACAGTGGCTAGACTGCTGAAAAAACACCGAAATTATCATTTTGTAAAAGAAATATTTATTCAATCGATTAATTTTTTTTTTTTTTTTTTTAAAAAGATATATCTGGGTTTTGTTATAAACCCAAATACAACCTTATACACCATTCACAGTAAGCTAAAAGCTTGTGTCGTGAAAGGGGAGTTTGCCGGCACCTGGGATCGAACCGCGGACCCCTTGTTATTATTTACTATTAATTTATTTTGTAAAACTCCATGTTTATACATGGAAGAAAACACAATTGGTTTTAGTTTTATTTAATACTAGCTTTTATAACCCGGCAACGCTCGGGTTTAAAAACAGATATTCATCCAAATATGTGAGTTAAAACTACACAATCTTATTGAAAAAATGAACTTAAAATCTATTTAGCAGCAAAAAAAGTACATGTCATAATAATAATCAGCTCTATGCGTGCCAAAATCATATATACAATACATACAGTTTGTCAAAAAATAGTTGACAAATAATCGAGGGCGCTGTTATCTTTCACATTGTAGCCCTATTCAAACATTGATTGTGTAAAAACGAAACCTTGTAAGAGAACCTACTTTCACATTACATTCATCACTTTCAATTCTCACTCTTTCTATCAGTCTCTTTCCGTGCATACATTTAGTTGCTGACTCTTTTTATTATTCACTCTTTTAGTTCCAGACAAAAAAAAATCCTATAGCTAATAATAATAAGCTAGGACCTCTCCAAGTAAATGGACTTTTTACATACATACATATATACCATCACGCCACTTCCCTCGCGGGGTAGGCAAAAAGGATTGAGCGCTTTTTCCTTCTATCCTTGCATACATCTTTCGCTTCCGTCACTGTCATACAATTTCTCATGCATGCTCTCCTGTTCAATGTGCTCAACACGTGACCGCCCTGTAGGATTTGATTTAAATGATCTTGCTTTTGAACCTCGGACGTCCACGTCTCCGAGCACCATTCCTCTTAGCCAAATATATCTTCTTTGTCATTCTGTCCTCATTCATTCTTTCCACATGCCCAAACCATTGTAACATATTTATATTCATCCCTGTAACCACACCAACTTTCATTCCACATTCCTTTCGTAAATAACTGTTACACACACAATCTCTCAGACCTTTACCACACATCCTTCTCAACGATCTCATTTCTACCACTTTCATCCTTCTCTAAACATGTCCACGTCTCACTTGCATACATGAGTGTTGGCACTAAGATAGCAGAGTGCACTAACCATTTAGCTGTGGTAGATATGTTCCTATTTGCAATTATTGGTCGGATTGCACCATTTACCTTATTGCCAGCAACTTTTCTCCTTTCAATCGCTTTCACACTTCCCATCTCTCGTGAACAAACTATCCAAGTACACACATTCGTCAACTTGCTCTAACACTTCGTTGTCAATCATTACCTGTCATACTGTTCTCTCACTTCCTCTTTCAAAGACCATGACTTTGGACTTCTTTTACATGATAAAATCATTTAATAAATACTTAGCATTTTCACCTTCAGAAGCATATACTGGTTAAATGGCTGCATAATGATAGACATCATCTAACTAAGGATATCCTCACAATTACACATCCATGAAAATATGCTGTTAACTGTAATATTTTACATTAAAGGGAAAATAAAACAGACTCGTAATTATAATATAAAACTATTTAATAAAAACAGTAAAATAAATATAAGAAATATGTAGTGTAACATTCGACAGTGGACCGGTGTCAGAACCGTGGAGGAGCTGTTTCGCGCCGCCCAGTACAGGGAAGCTTTCTCTCAAATGGTCGTCAACGTCGGGGGGACCCGGCAAGACACATGAAGAAGAAGAAGAAGTGTAATACAAATGCACTTTTTGGCGAATGGAGTAGATATCAAAATCATCCTGGACGGCCTTCCCTATGTTTTCTTTTATAATTCTTCTTATAGAACTCACAGATAATCCTGAAAGAAAAGAACATTGAAATTCATCAGCAATACAGTAATTTAACTTCCTAGAAACACGGGATTGTCATATAAGTGAGTCATCGAGACATTCCATACACAATCATTTAATGATGCATTATTATTAAGCATCTGAGACATTCACTTCAGCTTTTTATTTAGCTTATTCTAATATTCGGTAAAATAATTTGCCTTTTTAAGTAAATTCATTACATTAAATATATTTTAAGAAGGCACAGAATTGAATAGTAATCTTGTAATAGAAATACAATTAAGAGTCGTCAAACATAAAAAAAATACAATTTAAAATATTAAGACAGTGCTTACCAGTCAAATCAATGTTTTTTGGAAAACATTGTTAATCTACCAGCGTAGTTTTTGAGCTTCAAACTCCGCTTAACACTGGGAATATTTCTTGAAAACATTTTTTTTAGATACACTACGTATTGTTTTATTCAGTTTTATATTTTTAAAGTCTTTTAAAATCAAAACAAAGTCACAAAAATTTACCGGATCACCAAACGCCATACAATTGACAGATCGGACAGTGTTGCCAGTGTAACTAATTTGTGTTTTATCATCGGTACAAATATCTGTTGCATTAGAAAAAAAGGGAATCGTGAGAAAATAATTATTCTAAAGTAGCATTCACATTGCTTCACACTGGATGATCATTCAGAGTGTCAGGGTCAAACCTGTTCATCGAAAGTGAACACGTCTGTTCACATTTGTTCATCCTATGCTCTCACTGCCATGTCAACACTTTCAGTCATGTTGTATTTTGACATATTTTCGTACAAAAATATAATTAAATAAATAAAAAAATGAAAAAAAGCCCTTAAAACAAATCAATATAGTTCTCGACTGCATAATAATTTTGTATATGATTCTGACATTCTATACAAATTCATACATAGAGAATAAAACAAAAAATAAGATAAAATTTGTTTATGGTCGTTTCAGTGAAAGGTCCTTTCATCGAAATTATGACGGGCTGTTATCGCTTTCATCCGTCATCGCTAGTGATCATTATTGATGAAACGCCCGTTCACACCTTTTTATCTTGGAGGTTCATCCGGAGTGATCACTGAAAGTGAACAAACGTGAACGACCCTTTAGAAAACTGACGATATTTATTCCTATACTATTTCGAAAATTTAGCGATGGGGGGGGGGGTAGAAATTGAAATATGAAACAGAATTGTGAACAGTATGATTTATATCATTTTTGTGTAGATGGCGCTCTTGTAGCTGACTGAACCCATAACTTCTCCAATTTTTTAATCAAATATAATAGTTTATCGATTAAGTTTTTATTTATTTTTATTTTCCGACCAAAATAAAGTGTTTTTTTTATTTGATAGTTTTGTTTTTTGTGTTTGTTTCTTAAAATTAAGTGATAAATTTTAATAAAATTAAATCTAATACCTAAAATTTGTGACAATAAAAATAGTTTACATGATTTGTATTGGAGTAATAAAAATAAATTAAAGTGACAAATAATATTGTAAATGCGCTCTTGAGGTGATTTCATTACAAAAACAGCGCAATATAAGTGATCTAATAATAATCATGTTGGAGTAAAAATTATATTTTTCCCATGTGTAAGGTCCCATTGTGCGGTATTTTCTTGGCAAAATGCAGGTAATTTTGGTCACACAATCTGGCAACCCTGATTTTGACACTTAGTATCTCTATGCTTATTATGACAGTTTTGAATTGTTTACGTTTAGTGTTAGAAATTCTATAATTATTTTGAATTTAGAATACTTTCATGAAATTTAAAATTACTGCAAACCATACAATAATAATTTTATTATACGAAAGTACAAATCGCGGACATTATTCTTTATTTGAAATGTAATTATATTCCTAAAAAATAGATGTAACGCAAATAATGCTTTAGAGCCACAAATTTCTTTTCAGAGTGAGTCATAAAACAGAATTATAAAGTTGGTATGCAATTCTAACAATTATCTTTATCAATAGACAGTATCTTAATATCTAAATTTTGAAAATCTTATGTTTTTAGATGCATGTTTTGAATAAATGAAATACTTCTAATGAAACAGATTGATGCAAGCATAATATTGAAATGATATCCTTTACAAAAGTGCCTAACTACCATTATGTTAAATGCAAGTTTTAGAAATGTTATCTATGGCTTGGTATAGTTATATTATATGATGACATTATATTATGAGATAATTAAGAATGATGCATCTCACACCCTTTTCTGTGATTGTTATAACAGATAACTTTATTTAGAAATTAAAAGAAACTCAGAATATCCTTCAATAAAATAAGAACACATATAAATAGTATTGTTGTAGATATGAGTTTTTTTATTTTATTTTGATGTTTACCTTACTTTGACAAAAGAACATTGAAGCATCATTGAATTAGTTCTGTGTTTTTGATATTATTGGTAACCATATTTTGAAATAAAAAGAAACTGAATATCAACAATAAAATAAGAACACATATTAATAGCATGGTCGTAGATATATGAGATTTTTAGTGATTTTCAAGTTTACCAAACATCGACAAAAGATCGTTGATACATCATCATTTATAAATTAAATCTTTATAAAAGTATACATATTAAATGTTTTCAGCTCGCCTACTGGATGATACATATCGTACAGAGGACATAAAAGTCAAAAAACAAACAAACTAATGAACTGATGTACCAACCAAAATATTAATGTATTGGATTCTATGTCATTCATGTCGGCCATTATGAAATTAGCCCAAGATGTCAAAAATATGCAATTTTAACTTGCATAATTCAGGAGTTTTTATCATAATCAAACACAACAATTTATAACCAAAATAATCCCCAAATGTTTAGTTTCAGTACTGATATATTTCGCGTCACATCCATTGTGAAATTAATTCAGTACACTGAAAAATGTTCGACCATGAATATTGCTACTTACAAAAACTTTCATAGATTTTTCCATACAAATTTTATTATTATAATTTCTTTATCAATACATAAGATATTTTAAATGTTTTTAGCCTTGAACGTGCCCAGGAGATGAGACCTCGTATAGAGTGTATTATTTTACTTCTGTCTTTCCTTATTTCAGAGTCCATAAAGGACATACGCACATACGAACCGACTCAAATATTTATGTGTGGATTTATTGAATAGTGACCTGCTTTCGACTTACAAAGTCATTGTCAAACTTAGTTTAGTTCAACTTATAAAGTCATTATCAAACTTAAGTTTAGTTTGACAATGACTTTATGAGTCGAAACCAGGTCACTATTCAATAGATATTAAATAAAACTAAAACCAATTGTGTTTTCTTCCATAATATATGATTAACGGCATGTTCAAAAACATTTATTTTTACGAAAAGCACAAGTTTTCTGGTTATTAAAATTATTTCGATGCAATGGTAAACATAGAATAGGTGATTTTTTTTTAAGTTAGATAAACTAAAAACACAATATTAAAATCGTTAGCACCAAGAAGAAAACGTTTGTTAATAATTTGTTCAATTATGAAATTCTGTATTTGTTATGCCTCAACACAATAAATAATTATCTAAGTGTTTAAAGTGTAACTACACGAAATATTAAAAAAAATATTATTGAAACAATTGAGAGATTTCCTAGTTATCTGTATAAGATCGAGTTATACAATGTAATAGTTTTCCGATCATTTTATTCGTTTATTATAAGCCATCCACTCGTTCACGTCTCTCGAGTAATTACAGTGTTTTTTTAATAATTATTAGACCGGTGGTCGGTAATCTACTACCCGCGAGTAATGAATTACCCACTAAGAAAGCACTATGATTTTTTTGTATATAAAATTACTAGCTGGCCCGGCGAACTTCGTACCGCCTAAGAATCAATGAACGATTTCATACATACATCTTCTTCCCCTTGTCCTAGTTCGGTCGGGGGCCCATTGCCCCTAAGTATCTCATCCAGAGATAACTGTCCACCGCTGCTTCCAGGACCTCTGGCCACTCCAAACCAAGCCTTTCAACACATATTCGACACCTGCCCTATCTTCTGCCCTCTCCCACTGACTTTATGAATGATTAATATTATTAATCTCTTTACAAACTCCCGTAATTGTCAGTGTGTCATCGAAGGTATAGTGTAAAAAAATATAATTCATTTGGAACTTTCGCAGTTTAGCGGCCCCACCCGTTGTCGAGTACTTTTTTTTCCATAGAAAAAGTAATATTTTCGAAACTTGAGGAAATTGTTGCCATATGGTGAACTATTTTTTGGTCACCAAATTTTTGGAATATTCTTTTATAGGAAAAAAAAATCGCAACTATGAAACTTGAGCGGCCCCACCCGTTGTCGAGTGATATGTACGGAATTTTAGGAAATTAATTTTCGAAGGGGATTTTATTGCCGGCAAATTAAAATAATTCTACATAATTATGGCAACAATTTCCTCAAGTTTCAAAAATATTACCTTTTCTATGGAAAAAAAGTACTCGACAACGGGTGGGGCCGCTAAACTGCGAAAGTTACATTAATTTTTTTTACATAGACAATTCACACACATCGAGCTAGTCCCAAACTTAGATGAATCTTGATTATGGGTACTAACGCGACGATACACACATATACAATGCACTATATACATATATATGTAACACCCAGAGCCAGGACAATTTGAAAAAGGTCATTCTTCACTTCACGTCAATCCCGTGGAGCACCCGGTAAAGAATTGGTCTCCCACTCTTCTCTGTAAGTTTTCGAGTCTCCTGTAAAAGGCAGGTGTTCGAAAAAATTAAGACATTGCACATCTTAAATTCAGCGATGAGGTTTGCCACCCATCCTGAATGTCTTGATTTTATATTGGCACGAAGAGAACAGCTTGCATGTTTCTTACATGCAGCTGGTCTGCTGGCTACCCCACTTGTGGGATTTACTGTGATGGTATAATAATAATAACATTCTTCACTTTGCCCTGTCCGGGAATCGAACCCGGGACCTCGTGACTCAAAGGAAAGAGCTCCGCGCCACACCGGCCGACATGAACAATTTATGTTGAACAATTATACTTAACTCAGATTTGTTTATAAATTATTTGCAGTACGTAATATAATTATGTAGGTACTAATTTTTTTTTCAGGTAGATTTTACCTATTCATTTAAAATTTATAAATCTTTCCATGATTTTTTAAAAATTGAAATATCAGAACTACAGATGTTAAATTGTATGGATAACGATTCTAATTTGAGAATGTATAGAAAAATTATCATATAAATAGGCCAATCTATAAAAAAAACTTCATTGTTGATTTTGTATAATTCTCCATATTGCATTTTTTATTGAAATTAAAAATGTATGGCGTAAATAATTTTCTTCGTAATTTTTCTTCTCTGTCTGCAAATTTCACTACACAATCTTGCATCAGAACTACCTACATGAACACATTCTTATTTTCATCTTTAATAGCACAATTTTTGGTTCAATAATAATTTTCCATCTGCAAAAATAAAATACCTACAATTTCAAATATAATCTGTGCACGTCCACATTTATGTGACAGAAGATCTATCGATACATAAATATTAGTCGAATAATTCGGTAGTTACATGGCAATAGGTTGTATCTCACATTTTTTGCGTTTTTAAGTTTGTTCCATAAAATGCTCAAAATAGTGTAATATTTGGTGTGGCAAAAGGATATGTCTCTTTATAGTCAGAATAAAGAGAGAAAAGACGTAACTTATTGACATGTAGAAAGATTGTTTTCATCAACATGGCAAAAAAACTCAAATATTTTTAAACTGCAAGAAATTATTTAGTGAATGTTACATACATCTTGTAGAAGAAATTATTAAGAGAATGTTACATCTATCTTGTAGAAATAATAATTACCTTTATTTTGATATATAATGCTCGAAATTTGGCTGAAATATCTCTTTTGCAAACTTTGTTTTTGCTCTCCTGTAAAATTATGTTTTAGTGAGATACAACCTATTGCCATGTAACTACCGAATTATAGTAAACAAATATTAGTACACATTTCGTTCATATTAGTTATAGTAATTTGGTTCTTAATAAAGCAGAACCTACGGATTATTTTAGCACAATGCAACAGGCGACGTGGGGGCGCTAATAGCGCCATAACTCTCCATATTGTTTTTATTTTTGAAATTAAAAATGTATGGCGTAAATAATTTTCTTCATATTTTTTCTTCCCGTGAATTTGTAAGATGTTTTAATAGCCTATAGTTTGTTCCGGGCGGAGAAGAAACCAACAAATCAGAGATCATTCAAATCGGTACAGCCATTCTTGAGTTATAAGTGTTGTAACACACACGACTTCCTTTTATATATTAGATTTATTCATTGTTAATACTTATATTTAAAAAAAATATGGTAAAAAGGTAATAATGTTTTTCCATCACTTAAAATTTTGAGTAAATAAATAACTGAAGGTCAATTTTTTACACTGTTATCACTCATGTTAACCACATATTGGCGAGTCTGGACGTAGATGTTTATATGTATGCATGTATAATGATACCAATAATAATAATAATGTTATTTTTGGTCTTGACTTTTAATTTTACAAAGAGTATTAAGTGTTTTATTTTGTGTAATTTGTATTGAACATTATATTGATTTATTTAATGATAGGAAATAACCGTCAATAAATAAATAAATATTTTATAAAATAATAAAATTTATGTATTACAGAACACTGTTTTACTTCCAGTGGAAGTAAAACAGTGTTCTGTAATACATTAATTTTATTATTTTATAAAATGACGTTCCACAAAGTTTCTCTCGCAAATTTCGAAAATTTAAATAAATATTTGCCAATATAGAAACACTTTCTAAAAAAATCATTAAATTTATAGCTAATGATATTATTTTTTGTTTAATATGTGAGTTTTATAAAATAAATTTGTGTTCACACGTACATTTATAGGTACCTATATTTTATTTAAGGAAAAAAAAATATTTGTTTTATTTTAACAATCAACCACTTATCAAATTAAATTATCAATAGGTATTGAAATTTTTGACATAGTCTTATAAAAGATTGCCGACCACTGTACTCTACCGGGGTAGAAGCTGAAGGAAAGTTGTTCCGCAAAATACAGGAATGGAGACTTGGAGAAAAATATTACGAAATGTATAATTTATGGTGCGAACTGTTTAATTGTTTTCTACTAGATAGTGCGTGTTTGTTTGAACTGAGCATATTTTTATACTTAATGTTGTTTTATTTTATTGCACAGATTACTAAATATTAATATGAATTGGTGCGTGTGTTTTTTTGTAGTCAAAATAAAATAATTAAAAAAATCTACTACTGATACTATAACATCACGGCATATCTCACAAGTGGGGTAGCCAGCGGACCAGCTGCGTGCAATAGATTATCATGCAAAAAAGGATTATCCTAGAACAGGTCTACCAAGTTGGATAATCCTATTTCTTATTTGTATCTGTTGTATGATTATATTTGTTGAATAAATAAATACACATGTAAGCTGTCCTCTCAGCGCCAACAAAAAATCCTGAAGGATGGTTTGCAAACCTCATCCCTGAATTTACGATGTACCCAACATGTATTTATTTTTTCCATCACCTGCCCTTTACAGGACACACGGAAACTTACGGTTACGAGTGGGAGACAAAAATTTTGCGTGGGAGAAAAAACTATATGTACCAGATTTATAATACGGATTCACAGGAATGATGCGCCACTGCATCAGTGGGTTAGGTATAGACATCGTATGATCGTTGTTGAGTCATAATAAAAACTAAATAGGCACCTACCTATACATAGTATTATGATATCAATGTAAATATTATTATATCATATATATACCTATATGTCGCTATAATAGTTTTATTCACTAGCGGCAACTCTATACAAACTCTTTTATGTATTATTATTATACTTATAGATAAAATTATATCATCTGTCGGGATGGGGTGATGTCCTGAATACAATAATTATTAATCGGCTGATCCGCTACGTCTAATGGGGTGTTCACATTTGGCGAATATCGCCAGGCGAATTTCAAAATATATCGCCAGGAGAAAAAACAAAATTCAACGGATATCCATTGATCGTCACACCTGTTCACACAGTCCACCGATATAGAAACGATCTGTCTGATGCGCTTTGATTTTGACACTGTTTTCAAAATGGCGGACGTCGAGATGGAGATCGCGAAGTATTTATTTTTAGTCGAAAATGTTATAGTAGAGGTTATAAGGCGCCTTTTAATTAAGGAAACAAACGCCACAAACCAACAACAAAGATAACAGCTGTCATGAAGCGGGAAACATTATAAAATTTATAGGTTATAAAGTTTTTACCATAGATACGAACGCCGCGCACATCTGCACATGCGCAAATCGTTAAATCGGGCGAAAAGTTGGAAGGTGGTCAACTCGAGACGATATCGTTTCTACTGGTTTTTTATCGTTTCAGACTAGCTGTCATTTTGTTCACACGGTTCAAATGGCTGGCGATATTTTGGAGCCTGGCGATATTCGCCAAAGTGAGAACACCACATAACGCTCTTACGCTTCAATAGGCTATGGTTACAATGATGAGAATAATCGAATGTAAACAATCGATTCGCACTACTACTAGTCGATTGTAATCTGTTCTCATAGTAGAACACTCATTGTTGAATTGTATATACAAGATCGATGACTTGAATTATAATGTTTAATTAATAATCGTTTGGTCTATCAAAAGCACTGAGATATAGGTACGGGATAGAATGGGCGTAGTCAATGGCAGCGGCCACACAGCTGGATGAAAACGTCAATCATCAATCTTCCGTATAAGGACGGGTAACGAAGGCATTCATTCGAATATTTCTTCAGAGAATGCTCCGAATTGTCACCTAGTGATGTAACGAATATTCGTATTCGCATTCGCGAATATTCGCATATTTCAAAGTATTCGCAAAAAAATAAGCGAATATTTTGCGAATATATTTCGGTAATAAAGTATCGGATATTCGGTAAAAGTACCGGATACTTACCCGGTACATTGTAGAAACAGGTACTGCAAGAAAATATTCTTTAAGAAAACCGAGGAGTTTTGAAATATTTTAAATTCCTATACCATTTTGAAAATTCAGCGGGGGGGAGGGGTGGGGGTAGAAATTTCAATGATTGAGCAACATTGTAGAAATTTAAGTAAGTCAATATTCGCTAATCGCATTCCCGTATGTCGGCAACAAATATTCGCATTCGCGGATATCCAAAATCATACATTCGTTACATCACTATTGTCACCGAATGATTGAAGATTGATTGACACTTCCATCCAGCTGCGTGGACGCGGCTATTGTAGATTATCAAATTTTCTACCATAGACCATTAAAGGATGACGTCACAGAAAAATCATTGAGGGGCATCAGGCATCCCAACACAACAGACGATCACGGTGTAATATTAGGTGGAACGCCTAAAGAATACCTAATAATCAAAAAAACTGTCAGTGTCGATTTTGTTATTATTTTGTCGTCTGACTTTCTTTTTTTTCTCTTATGGCATAACATCCTACAAGGATGATTTGCGCAATCTGACTGTTTGCCCCCCAAGCAAAAGCAAATCCATAGACAAGACCACGTGACCTTTAATGGTCTATTGACGATAAATTTTGTGAACAAATATAAAAACTTCTCCAAATACATGAAAATCTCAAGACATAAAAAAACATGGTCAAATTAATTTATTTTCTATTTAGGTAATTTATTTTTATTCTTTTGCCAATGTTTTCCAGATTTTCTTTGGTTAAATGTTGGGTTAATCTCCATAGGTTTCCTAATTGTATAATTTATTTTCTTTTGCATTTCTATTTCGTTATAATATACTGTTTTGTTAAAGACATATTAGCCGTTTACTACATAAAATAAATAAATAAATATTGTATTAGGTATAATCTATTACTAATATTATACAGATACAGTTTTAAGTAACTCTTGCCCTGAAGATGCCGCAAGGCGAAATATCATTCATTGTTGATCGATTAAACACTTAATTTTACGTGAAAATTAAGTGTTTTCAATTTTACATTTTGAAAAAAAAAATTAAAATGAATTTTACAACGTTAACGCACCAACCTAAAATTTAATAAATATTATAAACGTCCACAGATCGCTAAATGATAAAAAACAAATCAAGAATAAGCAATCGATTGACATAAAATTGAATTTATTAGGAAATACATTGAATTACGAAAACATAATCGATTTATAAGTAAGTATCGATTAAACGTATCGTTCGATAGCTCGCATCACTAAGCTACGATGATAGATTGATCGTTAGTCATTTAGTATTAATTTGTTTTTATTTATGAAACTATGACGCAATGCGATGATGAGATTATGCAAAGTATTAATAAAAAGTTTATTCATTGGTAGTCAGTAATTTGATAATATATAAATATAATGGTTTGTTGACATAAATATTAATTTCAATCTAAGTTGTGATGTATGTCTGAACAAATTAAATGAAAAAAGAGTAACCCTAATTAACAATGTGGAGATGTGCAGACAGTGAGACACGTAGTGCAGAATTGCAAACTTTAAAAAGTCAACGGTGACCTCCAGGGCATATACGTTGTAAGACGGAGGTGGTGGACTGGCTGACAACAGTTGAGCCATGACTGCAGAGGATACGACGCAAGTCACAGTCACATGGGTGTAGACATGTAAACGAAAAGAAATTGAAAAGGGCGAAAGATAAAGATTTTAACTATGTACAATGAAAGCGACTTTCATATATAATAATTGAGATAATTATGTTGAAATAATATATGTAGGAACCATGAGATACGGATGTCCCAAATTCGCGTAGTAAAAACTACGGACGCAAGAACAGCTGTGATGTAAGTTGCTAGTTTCAAACTCTTATCATTGATTTATTTAATTTACCTACCTTATAACGCAGACGAAAAAAAACAATTATATTTAAGAATATACATAAAAAAGGATAGTATGTAAAGCATTTCGTCCTTTCTTTTATCACTCAAAAGCTACCAACCGCGGTGCTAAATACAAAAGACATTATCTTTACCGAACTTTGTAGCAATTTATGATTACAAACTGATGAGGTAAAAAATTACGTGATTGGAAAGATAATGATATCCGTGTAATCTAATAAACATGATATGCCAATTGTGATACGATATACATTGTCAGTCGAAACCGATAATTTTAAAAGATTTTATTTCCAAAACGTGTCAATTCTATTGATGCATTATTAGTTTTGATTACTAACACACCTACAGTTGCAAAACGACGAATTTGAATAGTTAAATATACAAATTACGAGTTGATCTACCCTGAAAAGTCTGGGTCCAACAGAACAGAATTCGCACGGGTCAAGGCTGCTGCAATTACCTAATGCGGAAATGGGGTAAGAGGGGGTATCCAGAATGCGACCGTGGGCCAACGATCAATCCAACATCTGGTGGAGAAGTGTCCAGGAAGAAAGTATGAGGAGATTGGATGGACATCCATAAGTCGACCTCAGAGGCGATGCAGTGGCTTTCTGGATGGCAACCGAGGATTTGATTTGGAACAACTAATGAAATTAATACCAGCCGAAGCTATAGATACTAAAAGTAAAGTAAATACCCCAGTCAAAACTGAGAAATGATTTGTAAGGTGAACAGAGAATATCTATCTGAAGATGTATCCTTTACGAATTGCTTTTTATAATTTTGGAGAATATAACATACGAAAAAATGACAAAAACAGTTACGTTTGGCTATTTGTGAAAAAAAAATATAGCCTATGTTAATTCTACGATCATTTCCCATCCTTTTACAGCATAAATCGTAGATAATTGTAATATAATAATAAGAAATCTTTCATTCACAATATTAATTTGCCTAGTATATAGTTTACGAGAGTTTTATTTTTATGACAATAGTGAGATTTTGTTTGTATTTGTGCAAAAATAAGGTCTCGATTATATAGTATCCCATCAGGCATTGATAGTTTTTCGCAGTTTTCAATATTCAAAAGAGCTATACCGAACTGCTGAATGATAACGAACAAAAATTATGATTCTGATCACCTACTGTGAGACGAATATTTTTAAATGTTTTTTGACGGATAGATTTGACTGATATGTAAGTTTTAAATAACGTTTAATTTAGTTTCGCAAATAATTTCAGACAAGTACTTGCCCAATCTGTCCAGTCACGAGATACGATAGTAAAATACATACATAGATGTACAACATTGTTTTTCGACAGCCTCATTATATTTATTATCACAATAACAATTTTACATAACAATAACAGTGACGATGATTTCCATGAGAAATAAAATAACAACACGACTAAATTGCTCTACAGACGGTTCTACATGACACGAATAATGTGTACTTAACTGTGCATGTATGTATGGATCATAATGTCTAAACACTCTAAACAAACTAACATACACACATACATACTTACGTCTTTTTTACATCTGTTCTGGTTGTATAGGGACCTTTTGCTTCTAGTTACTTCCTCCAGAGATCATCGATTCCGAACATGTACGACAAAATTGTAAATAAATAAAAAAAACTTGGATGTGGCTATATTATGTATACAAGTGGTGTAATTAGCGGACTAATTTAAAAAAAAAAAAAAAGATATCTGGGTTTTTGTTATAAACCCAAATACAACCTTATACACCTTTCACAGTAAGCTAAAAGCTTGTGTCGTGAAAGGGGAGTTTGCCGGCACCTGGGATCGAACCCCGGACCCCTTGTTCACAAGGCCGAGACTCTACCTCCAGGCTACCGACGAACTCGGTGTAAATGTAAGTAATAAACATAAAAATAAGACATTCAGAATGAGTGGCACACCTCGTCACGTTCTACGAGTAGGTACCTATATTTTATGTAAAATTATGCCATTGGATTTAAAAATTGCATTTTCGTGGCATTCTTATTGGTCAGAATTTATTTAAATCTACCGCCTAAGCCGATTCGTAAATCGCGAGATTACTACCATTCCATCTTCCTTCTAAAATAATTTGCTCATAAATTTGCTGCACTGTGTAAATGAAATTCTGTCAAGTAGGTACCTAATTTCCTCATTAAAAGTGCAGCAATAACAATGGCCGGCACATACAATAGAAATAAAGATTGCCATTTGAAGTCATGGTTAGTATACTGTTAGTGTTAGCTGTCGTAGTTTTATCTACTACGTGAGAATTCACACGGGGAGGCTAGTTCACGATTTCGTTGTACTGTAGTATGAAATTGCTATGACTAGACTGCGATGACGTCACGGAACCTTATCCAAACCTGTCAAATTATAACGTTGTTCCATCATATACTTAAATTAATATTCCTCACAAGCAATAAACACTAGAGGATAAACTAATAACGCAGGACTAATTTTTATAGAAAACATGTTCCGAAATAAAAGTATGCTTTTTAAGAAATTAAGAGTCCAAGAGAAATTATTAAATTTCGGAATCTGAGACTTAATTTTCTTGCGAATCGACTTCACGTCGTCTAACTTTATTGATATAAAAGGCAGAAAATGCAACATCTTCAATGCAGTGATGAAATACGCCACTCATTCTGAATGTCATACTTTTTCATTGACAATGAGAGGGCAACTAGTATGTTTATTTCAAGTACTCCACTTGTGAGATTAACCGTGGTGGTAAAGACAATTAAATTGATATTTACAAATCTTAAATGTTAAATACGTGTTATGCACTATGCAATTTAGAGTGATGGAAACTGCACACTCTGGTGGAATCGCCGATGCGAAAACTTAACAGTAGCTTAATTGGTCTAAAACACACCTCGCAAAAAAGGATGGGTTGCGGGTTTCTAGTCCCATCCAGGGTACTACTACCAAAAGAGGTGACGTTTTCTTTTCTAAGCATTATATGGCAGTTTTATGTGTTTATTTTACATAAATTTACAAACAAACACAAAATAGAAAATTATTCGTCAAGCGAAACATTTTGAAAACGATCAAATTACCTGCCAATTTTCAAATATCTTTCAAACAACAGTTTTAATCTATCACAGTTCAACAGCATAGAGAACAATGACACAGCCGAGTATCGACACGTTACAGGTCATTAAACATGACACAAGCATTAGCACAATTCGATGCACAATCGCCAATCTCCATAATAAATACACAAACATTACGTAACACAAGCCGCCAAGTCAATATTATTATTAGGTGTAATGTAGGTAATAATAACATAAAGGGTGTTGAAACAATTCAACACGAACATGGCGTTATATTTTTATATAAATTTATACAGACAAATAAAATGCATATTTATACTTGGCTAACAAACTAGACATGCCTAAACTTAACACTGACTTAATTAAAACAAGGTGGAAGTAGAATCATTCCCCAATTTAGATCATCTAAAAGTCCTAAGATGTTTGGGACTACTAGAGGACTTGCTTCAACTTCAGGACATCCGACAAACAATGTAGGGAGAGTGCAATAGATCTCATAGGTCTGCACTACTCAACCCATCTTAACAAAATAAAAATAAAATAACCAGGTCTTAAAATTAACTAATTTAGTGTCGTAATGGGCATTGCCAAAACTCAAATATCAACACTTGATCATACTGTTTTTTTTTCTGACTATTTTACAAATTCTGCAATTTTTTATCGATAAGAAACCTATTATTTAGCAGAATAAATTTCCATTTGAATGAATCTGCCATAACATCATTTATCACGGTGACCCAATCTAGTACTATATTTTTCTCCTTAGACGTTATACCATCGTGAAAATGATAAAACGATTATTCGTGTCGTAAAAATTTAATGTCCTACAGAGAAAACAACCGAAGGGAATATTGATCAATGACAGCATTGTAAGAATTTATCTTTTTTATCGAAGTGAACTAAAAACACCGAATTTTGACGAAGAAATATCTTGTATTCACTGTGTAGTAGTTAAGGTAGTAGAATTCTTCAATGAAATGAAAAAAAAAAGATTTTTTCTACTAGGTACATTGATTTTTATTGAGAGATTAAGTCTTTCAAGGACATGGACTTTGAGATTGACAATGTCATTGAAAGATAAAATACGTCTCGCTCGGTAAGAACCAATAAAAAAAAACTTTTTTTTTTCAATTTTACTATCTAGTAATTTTCTGTGCACGGTTTAAGTAAAAAGTTTATTGTTCATTATGATCGGTTAATTTTGACCCAGGCCAAACATCGGGAACACAACTCAAAACCATCAAAATTTAAGATATCTAGTTCTAGTATTGAGCACACGATATTATTTTTTAGTAGTTACATTTTTGCGTTTTGTAATTTTTTTCAAGTTTAAACAAAATAATTTTGTTAAAATAAAACACTTTGATTCAGTATCTACTTCCACGTGACTATACTAGTGAGTCAGATTCCAAGCTCTCGAAATCTAACTCACGAACAATAAAGTAACGTGAAGTAGGTACTGAACAAAACAAAAGTATTTAATGTTGTTTTGTTGTTAGTTGTTGTAATATCTTTGTATAATCAGCTTATTTAAAATTAAAATAAAATAATTTCAATACATTCACCAAAAAGAAAACACTAGGCTCCCAATCACCTGAATTTCGTATTTTTTACAGGACAAAATTCCTATGCCAGTCAGCTGAGGAAGCAATGAAAAGGGCGTTGACACAGTCTCTCACCCTGAATAGAAGAAGCTCATTTCACTCTTGCCTTTTCGATTCAGTATTATTCTGATGTGAAGTTTTGATCTAATGTTAAAATTATACGACAAAAAATATAAGACGAACATGAATATTATTCCTATATGTTTACCCAGGCATGCCATAACAATTATCACCGAATTTTTCACATATTATTTGTTTTACAGTAAAAGTGTAAAATAACGTTATGCAAATAGTAACATTCACGAGATAAGCAAAAGGCCACTCTGTATATAGACGATATAATATGATATATTATGTCAATATAACACATATCCAGTAACTATACATATATATATTGTAGATATAACCAATTACCTTTAATATAGACTGGAAAATCAAAGGAAAAATTGGTAATGCGACCAATCAATCTTTGCGACCAATATAATTTAATATCAAACAGACTTAACCGAGCGTTGCTTCAAAAAGATATGTTCACAATTATTTCCCCTGAGTCTCGAAATGTTGGTGCAATTTAAAAGTATGCATGTTATTGTTGATACAACATAATTGATGGTCGAGTGGAAATCGAGTTATGTGCCCTGCATGTTCTCACAGAAGATCACACTTGTATCTGTTACCGTTATCCTGGAACAGCTTTCTGATTATTTGTCGTATTTACAAACTATTCTAAATAAAATGTGTTGTATCTACTAATTCCTCAAAATTTCATTACAAAAATGATTCTGAGATATATTAGAATAAGTACAAATAAAATAATGGTACACACTGTATCATATAACTAGGAGAGACGAAAATATGCACGGTAAAATACAAAAAACGCTCTCCTGAACAAATTACATCTAGGCAGATACGACTGTTAGTCAGAAGAGGGACGATAATATATCAAAAATACGTCTTTTTAAAACAATCACTATGTACAGTTCGTTTATATTATTTTCTTACAGGTACGTGTTGCAGACTTGAAGGGCATTCAATCTCGAAAAAATAAAATAGGTGTTTTATTCTACTAAAGATTATATTTTGTGAGAGAGACGTCTTTCGTCTTATGAGGACATTGTCAATCGATTGACAATGTCCTCATAAGACGAAAGACGTCTCTCTCACAAAATATAATCTTTAGTAGAATAAAACACCTGTTTTATTTTTTCGATATGGAATTCTACTACCTTAACACCGACACAGTGAAGGCATTCAATCTTTTATTTATTGTTAAGGTATTTTTATTGCTTTAAGGCTGACATTTACAGAGCACTCAAAAACGTACACCAAAGAATGAATAAAAGTAAGTGAAGAGTGACAAATGCGGGACGCGAGACATAATTTTAGAGTCGCGTGGCGTACAGTGTGAGATAATTATAACATACCTATCTACATATGTATAATCTAAGTAAATAAAATTGTAATATGACTGTCTCGCTATTATTATCATTAATGTGATGTAATTATTATAATGAGTACGTTGGTATCACCCTGTCTCGGGATGAATAAATTGATATGGTGACATTGAACTAAATCAAGCGCATACTTATACATATAATGTAGATAGATTATTTAATTGAACATTTTTACCACTTATCAACTAATCTATTAATATGATAATATATTGCATTGATGCAGATTTCTCATGAAGTAATTAAATATATCTACACACCTAATAATATTACCTTTTAACTATCTTTTTATTTATTTATTTATTTTCAAAGCAAACAAATAACTGTATGACAACGAAGAGTGTTAGCAATTTTACACGTTTTTAAAAATTACATGCTTCTAATGTTCCGTGGAGCTCCCGGCAAAGAATTCGTCCCCGACTGTTTTCCATAAGTTTTCTAGTGTCTGTAAAAGGCAGGTGTTCGTAAAAATAAAGAAATTTCACATCTTAAATTCAGCGACGAGGTTTGTCACCCATTCTGAATGTCAAGTGGCATATTTATTACATTTTTCTGATCAACTGGTTATCCCACGTGTAGAATATGCCATGATGGTATAGAAAGATAGACAGAATCAATCCAGTTTATAAAATAAAAGGGAAATAATAACTGTTTTTTTTACATGGGAAATGAGATTGTTTTCAAAAATAAGATGGGTATGTACACATATATTTTTTTTTAATCTAGCAACACACTTGATGGATTCCAGTATTCACAGAGAGCATTTATAAGCACTCTATTTGTATATTCCATTAAAAAAATCTTTATGATAAATTTAATGTTCAGCATTCGATGTTTGAAGTGAAAAAATGATGATGTGCAAAAAGAATAAATAAATAAATAAATAAAAAAAGATATTGCGAGTTGGGAATCGGATTTTCTCTTTCACATTCAATTTCCTGATTATTTTATTTCCTTTTTTGTTCTAGTTCCGTGACCTACAGCTAGCTTCCGGTCGTAAGACGGAAATGAAAGAAAATCTATCAGCATAGCTGGCTTAACTCTTATCCTTTTCTGATTACATTCTATACTTTTACTTAACACGACACAAATCGTAAGACATATTTCTTAACACGACACAAATCGTAAGACATATTTCTTAACATGACACAAATCGTAAGACATATTTCTTAACATGACACAAATCGTAAGACATATTTCTTAACATGACACAAATCGTAAGACATATTTCTTAACATGACACAAATCGTAAGACATATTTCTTAGTTTTAGTAAACACATCGATTTTTATTAATTAATTTATTTGCTTGTAAAGTGTTATCTCCCGTCTTTGGAGTAACCCGCGGAAATTCAGGTTTCAGAATAGGTCCCTAACTTTTTTTGTTTTAGTATTCCAGTGTCCTAAAAAAGACGTTTGTAGCCTAAACTTTAAGACGTTCTCTATCTATCCCATCACGACATATTCCACAAGCAACACACATATAAGCAGTCATCTCCGTGCAAGCGAAAAAAGACATTCAGGATGGGTGGCAAAACTCATCGCTTAATTTACGACAATAATTCAAAAATACAGTTTAGCTAATTTTACCTATTCCATCTAACATTACTAAGGGTTGTACCCTCCTTTATCCGTGGATGTTTCAGGAATGGTAGCTCTTACGTCATCCACACTCTTCGGACAAAATTTTTTGTTTACATAAGAGGCCTCAGAGGTCATCTGAAGGGCTCCCCCGGTACAAACTTCCCACAATTAAATACGACTGTTAATGTCCCTAAAGGCCTAACAACATTTCTTAAAACTGAAACAATACATTCTTACATTATAGCTTACAGTTAACGTATTACTACGTATTAAGACTGCTTAAAACTATTAGGTACAATTAAAATTATCAGGTTCATCACATAATGTTGAAGCATTATATTGTCCATCTAAAGATAAAACACCCCCATCTGTAAGGATTTTTTATTCATTGTTGTTAATCGTGGATCGTGGATCCTAGAATTTATGAATTGTACAGTGTCCTTGAGGTGCTTCGGCACGTATACGACACATTAATATTGTCCAATAATAATAATAATCCATTTTTAATTTCTCTATTAAAATTATCCCTAACCGTTAGCGATCAAATACTAAATAGCGAAAAATGAATGTAAGGTTTAAGGCAGTTTAAAAATGCAACAACATCAAGATCCATTGTCTCGCAGACAGTTTGGCATCAGACCTCCCTGAAAATTGTAAGTTAAGAGTATTTTATTATCCTTCACGCTGTGGACTGTTAAAGGTTTTATTCTTACGTTTAGTACAATAATAACACCATGTGGAGGATTATTTCGCTATGTGGATTCATTTTCAGCCGTCACATTCGCCGCCAAATTAAAGTGTCTAAAAGCACTGCTATAAAAGCTATTGCCCACATTCGTATCAGAGTTTATTATGGAACTCAACCTCCTCCCTGATGCTGTCAATATACGTTCAGTAGGTACTAATCTCTTTATAGCGAAGTTTGTGGGGTCAAGGATACCAAGAAAAATTCGGTTATTTGTTAGAAAAATCCAAGGAATTACTTTCGTAAAATTGTAATACTTAAACTTACTGGGAGTATTTAACATTTTTTTGTTTTCAAAATGATGATGATGATGATGATTATGGATGATTTTGTTTTGACTCCGTTTAACAGTCCCTAGACGTCTCAAGGGCGCCTATTATTTTTATTTGACTATTATAAAATTTTGAAAATTGTCACAAATTTGACTAAAATGCGAGAATTTTATGCGAGTTCCAATTGAAGGTATTATTAATTTTATTGTCACAAATATTATTCACTAATTCACATTTTGAAAAAAATTAAAAAATTTAACTAGTGTAAAAATTATAATAACACCCGAAAATTTAACTTTATAAAACTATTGAAACTAAAAAAATGTATCAAAATTTAGTTAATTTGAACAATTATAAGATAATAATATTTAATTTTGAAAAATGAGACGTCAGAGGTTTCAGGCAGCTGCTACCAGCGCCATCCACCGACCGACAAAATGCTTATTCTTATTATTGTCTTGTTAAATGGTTTGGACATGTGGAACGAATAGATGATGAAAGGATAACAAAGAGGATATATTTACCTGAAAAAGCGAGTAAGAGAAGAGAAAGCGTTGGAGTCCGAGAACCACGTGACTTGAACACGTGCATCAAATTCTCCAGGACAGCGGTGTTGAGTAAGACAAATCGACGTGCATGTATGAAAAATTGTATGAATGTAGTAGAAGCGAAAGAAGTGTATCAGAATAGATCTATACGATGTTCATTTCTTTCTGTCTACCCCACTTCAGATACGGCGTGAGGGTAGGTATAATATAGCATAAATTATTCTACTTTTTTATTATATCCAAATTGCGAACCTAAGATTAAATACAACTTACTTTTAAAGTATTTTAGATACAGTTTTGGAAGCTACATTCGAAATATATATACAAACGGTGGAGCATTCTAGATGAAACTGGAGGATCCGGAAACAGCATCTATAGAATAAGGATCATTGAAACAAGAGCTTCGAAGAAATTGAAATATATTAAACTGGTTAATAAAATGCGTGTTATTGAAACATCGTTACATCGTGATTCGTTAAAAGGAAGTACCACCCTCCCAACACCTGGTTGGTACATTGCACTTAAGTATGTACAATAAATTACTATTCACCGAGTACTCACAATTCAATATCCGACGTAGAGGAAGGCAATATTATGTAAGTACGCCAATAATATTTCATGGAACAGTCTGAATGGACAGGGACATTTATAGGGCAGATTATTATATGTAATAGGTACCTACATACATACTGACTGGCTGACTGAGATAGGTAAACAAAATACCGACGGATTAGAACTTACTTGGTTGTCGCCGAATTGAATGACTGCCACAACTCATACTGAAATCAATATCCAAAAGTTTAAGAGGAATATATAACATACCAGAGATATGTAACAAACTGTTTGCCTAAACCACAAGCTGATCTTAAAATTTTAAATAATACTTCTATATCAAAGTTCTTTCGTCAAAAAAAGTTCCCAAACTGCACGCCCCTCTTTCGATGGTATAAAGCACAAAAGACACATGTCCACTTTTTAGGTAAAATGAGTTTATACATGTACAAGATCGTTTGCAACGCCATCTATGTCCTGACTAAATATTACCAACAATCTTAATATCATTATTGAAATATTTAATAAAAACTAAATGTCACATGTCCACAAATGCACTTTGTTTTGTGCACAGATGTGACATGTCACATAAGATATGAAGATTCTAAAAAACAAATGTCCATCTAGGACGGACATGTGTCATCTGTGCCCGCATAAACGCATCCCAATAGTCGCCGTGAGTGACGTTTCTATCACACTTCCAAACACATGTCCATGACCATCATCTAAAAATGGTAATTCTTGACATTCTGGTTAAAAATATAATAAAAAATAAGTAATAAATGACATTACAAAAGAACAAAGGTAATGATTTTCAACACCTTCTGCATTAATTTGAAGCTAGTGAATTAATTGAGAATCTCAAACTTTAAAAACCTGTTTTCTCTTAACTGTCAAATGTGGACATGTGTCTTTTGTGCTTTATACCGTCGCTTTCATAATAAACCGTTCCTATGACAATGATTCGAAAGGAATGTCGTAGGTAGAGTATAGATAAGTCAATACTACGTGTTGGGTGTGTGACAATGAATATTATTTCTAATTTAGTATTTTTTTTGTATGTACCTACTATTGATAATATTATTACAGGAATATTTGTTTTAAATAAGTATATATGTAATGTGTCGTGGTTAGATGGAAGAAATCACTTCATAATGATTATCTCGCCACTGCATATCGTTTTAGTATTTCAAATTTTGTATAGTTTTGTTAATAACACTGTTATACAATGATGATGTGCAAAAAGAAAAAAATAAATATATAAACAAAAACAATCGCAGAATCATTCTGAATGGAGGAGGCTTGCTTCTAATCTATTTACTCGAGAAGAGCGTTAGAGGGCGAAAAGAAACGAAGTGTTTCGAAGAAAAAGGTACGAAAAATACAAAATGCATAAGTATTCATAAAATACTCGTACATAATTGGATCATAACCCTTTTTACGAAAAAGCAAATATTAAACACGAAATTAAATATACACACGCCCTTAGCTCGTATCTTAAGAACCAGAAAGTTGTAGATCAAATGTCCAAGCCACATGATAAAAATTTATTTCAGTTTTAACACTCTTTAACTCCAGGAGATGGTAAAAAAATAGTAAACGAAAAAAGAACTAAACTATATTTGAAGTAAATTGCGGGCAAGTACGAGTATTCTGAATTCCCATTAAACTTTGTTGTAACAATGTAAGATAATTTGCTGCTTAAATTATAAATTATGGTAATGAATTTTAAACTTTTTGTATAATGGGACTGAATTATTAGTCCACATGCGCGTGAAACATGAAAATATAGTGGGCACATTGAAAATATGAGTGTTATTTATAAATTTGTTCTTATGAAATATCACTAAGCTGTGTACCAACTGACGCAAAAAATAAGATAGAAAAAGTAATAAAAAAGTAATTTACAAAACAATTTTAACGCGTGTAGAGACACTTCTATGAATGAAATACAGTAAAGAAATATCAGCTACTCCAACTGATCAAATGGCAAGATTGAGGGTCGACAAAAGTCAGATGTCGTGGTTGCGCAACATTCTCGATTGTACCGGAATAAGACGGGTGGAGGAGTTGTTTCGGGTTGCGCAGGACAGAAAGTAATCTTTCAAGCTCCAGGAAAAATAATCAAGTTATTGGAACTATTGTACGAAATTGTAAATCTCGTGTTCCACAAAGTGTTTTTAACACCGAAGTTTCGTCCAAAAATATGCAAACTTCATGGAGGTTGCTACTGAATAACGTGAAAACGATGAGGTAACGGTCGAAAATTAAGGCTAACTGGCGATAGTTCCAATATGTTATCCGGTTGTTAAGGTCTTAAACACATAAAATTGAAAAAAATTACACCATAAAAAGCAAAAGCTTTGTAATTGGCAACAAGGGAAACATTTTTTTATCGTTAATCAATTGACAATGACATCAGACATCAGTATGACTTAGGAAAGGGTGATTCATCCCGACACAAAATCATTTTGAATGGATGAGGATAGTTTCCACCCCTGTGATCACGAGAGGTGTTAGAGGGTGAACAATAATGACTAGTTATACATATAAAACAACCGAAGCAAACATTAATTGGAAACAGATGGTAGTAGTGAGAAAATTATAATTGCTTTCCTAACAACCTTCCTTTGTTTGTGCGTTGTTTAAGCTTATACACCCACTCAACAGCAAACAGTAGATATAATATTATTATATAATAAGAAAACTCTTCCAATTAATTTATTGTAGGTATTTAGACTATCGTAAGATCGAGGATGACTGCTTTGGAAAGGAGATAAGTGTCTGTGCTTCTTGTTATAAAAATAAATAATAGAAGTACTTGACATTTTTATTATAAATTTCGACAGTCCACCAGAAACGAGTCACTTATGTAATATACTTGACTGATTCAGATGAGTTTCACAAAAAAAAAAGTAGGTATTGTAGACATAATTATTTGCTAATATAAAAAATCGTGAAAAAAGTTATTGCTAATTCAATATTTTTAAGTTTTTAAACGTCACTGGGAAAATTAGTGAAAATATAGGAAAACATATACATACCACCGAAAAAATTTCCGATGTTTGATCATTCAATTCAATACATATTGAAAAATTGAGAAACGCACAAGAAAATAAAGCTTTAGTGAATATTAATATTTATACAACCTGAAATGTTGTTAAAATGATTATTTATTATTTCATGTTTACATCCCTACATTTTTATTACATGCAGTCGATCTGCTGGTTACCCCAGTAGTAGGATATGCCGTCATGGTGTAGTAGTGGTAGTAGTGATTATTTGTAAAACTTCTAAACAGTTCGAATAGACGTTCGATTTCTGAGATATGCAAATATGAGAAGAGGTCTTCAAAAAAGACAATAAATACAAAATAATTCTCCCAACTAGGTAGGTATGTGCGTTTATTAATATCCTTAAAGTTTTGTTTTAGAATTGGTCCTTCGTTCTTAAACAGTGCAACAGAGTTTGAAAATAATACTCGTACAATACCTACACATAATAATTATTATGAATCACATTTTTCAAGGGAATAGAAAAATTTATAGTTAAAATAAAACAGAAGATAGAAAATAATAATAAATAATTCATCGCTTTGTGTAACTTTAAATTTCCTCCGACATTGTCTAAAAGGCTTTTCGTGGAAATATAATCTAATTCTTGGAAGAGAGCGGGACCTCTAATGTGTTCTCTGGAATGTGTCTCGCTTATATTCCAGGAGGACGCAGAGCTTTCTGAGAATTATTATACAGTAGGAGGGTAGGTACAACATTGTATCGCGATCTCCATTCATCCCCCATTACACAAGTACTTTTAGGATGCGTGGAACGAAAGACTGAATCTCCATATTATTATATAATCGATAAAAACTGGATTAACAAATTGTATCTGTAAAATTGAAAAACAATTGACACTTACGTGAATATTTTTTCTTCGGCATCATTTAAAGTGATGGTATGTGACATTGTTTTAAGACTAGAAATTCATATTAGAGAATTTGAATAAATGTAACGGTATTTTGAACCTCCATTAATACCATCACGGTATCGCAAAATGGGGTAGCTTGTAGAATTATTACATCTAATAAACGTTTAGACGAGTCTTCCTTTTCGTTTCTTATTAAAAAAAGAAATTCAGACTTCTTCCAATTAGATTTTACACAATGTTGCATTTTGTAGATATGGTTCTCCAATCGAGGTTTCTGATTAGTTTAGGATGTACCTACAACATACTTCATAGCTGAATCGAAGTATTAAGAAAATTTAATACATTGCTTGGCTATAAGAGTTACAGCTTTATATTGACATTACAATGTTAAATGTCATTAACTATTGTCACGAACGGTGTATCCATATAACGTATAATCCAATTAAAGATTAAGAGGGACTTCCGGACTGATAAATCTCTCTTCATTTTAGTGATTGATCTGTCAGTAATAATAAAATACTGAATCACTCTAAATTTGGATTTCCTACTCTTTCTTTACAAACTGCTATTCTCCTGCCAGCCGAGAGACATATGTATGTGGCTATGGGGCAACGTTTCTCAGAATTGTAATCAGAGAGAAAGCGCTAGAGAGAAATACAGTGAGAGTATAGGTTTGAGGGTGGTTTCATTGAAAATGTATTATACACACCGTCTGATAAAATGTTCCATGAACCTGAGGGGTAGGGAATGAAGTCATCATAATAACATACCATCTGTCGGAAAAAAAATCCAGTAAAATCGATACACAAGCTCCAATTTAGTATATTACCTATCTCAAAACATTTTTTCAAGAGAAAGATGTACGAATGACAAAACAGTGTTCTTCTTCTTATTTCATTTTACGGCAATGCACCCGCAATCGAGTGAATTATGAAACAAAACAGTGTTCCACTGATAAATTTCTCGCAACCGAACGTAATCATCACAAAATGGAATATCAACTCTTTGGTATTATTTTTTTTCCTGTGGAATCATCAGAATAAAAAAGCTCTCTCGCTCTTTTCTGTAAGTTTTAAAGTGTCCTGAAAGAGATTCTGTGTAATACAATCATCTTGAATGGCTTTTTCTTTTTTTTCTTTATTCATACAATCATTTACACATTTTTTGTGGAAAATTCATTAGCACATTAATTATTAACAAAGTGTTGGTGTTGTTGCCCTACTAGGTACAATGCACCTGTATTGGGGCCAAATATTCGCAAAAGTTCACTTTAAGACACAGCTTTCAAATTTTTCAATCTGCATATTACAAATTTCACTGATTTGTGAACTTTAGAATATTTATTCTATATAATCTGTAATAGCTATCTGTTTGTATTATATGAATAAAAAAATATAAAAAATACAAAGTTACACTGGTCGTTCCGTTCGTAGGTATGCTGTGATGGTGTAGATAGAGAGATAATAGATAATATAATGCAGCTACCATAATTTTAAAATTTCCATAAACAATATCGGTTGGATGATATGGAAATTACTAATAAAATAAATAATGCGATTACTTTTCGTGGAATTATGTAGTTAAGCTTTCCATTTCATCGAAGCTTATTCGCCTAAAACCGTTGTAAATAAATGTAGATATTAATCAGGTGAGGCAGCAGTCTGACCTACAAACATCCCAACTTTCAAAATAATAATATGTTCGTCTGCATTTTTCTACGAACTGCATCTAAGCTGATCATTTATCATAAAGTTTTTCCACTAAAATAAAAGCAAGCGGGTATGACCTATTGCAAACAATTTATTAACAGCAGTGCCGTTTCTAAATATTGAATCTATCTTTTTGTAAGCAGAGACAGTGGTGCGCTAGTTTTATATGTCATGCAACGCAGTCTTAAAACTTTCGTATGCTATTCTAATTCCTTCTATTGAGAGTTGAATGCACTCAGCACTACACATAGACAGGTTTCTACATCCGAGTGAATATAATGACGCGACTATCATGAAATTAAACCAACAATTATTAGCCGTAGGTATTAGTGATGTTGATGTGTCACATTCGCATTCGCAAGTTTTTAGGTATTCGCAATCGCATGAAAATTATGTGAATATTGCGAATGTTTATCTCAATTTGGAAAATATGCGTCTTAGAACGATTCCCACTCAAAACGTAAATTTGGCTACAAATTCCTAATCTTCCTTATCTGAATAGAGGAAATGAGAGAAAGCGCAGGCGTCGGAGAACCAAGTGGATTGATCACATGGATTAAATTCTCAAGAACAGCCGTGTGTTAAGTAAGAGAAATGGGAATGAAGTAGATATATAAATATAGCATTCCGTTCTTTCTGCCTACTCCACTTGAGATACCGCGTGATGGTATAGTACAGAGTGCAAAGTAAAAAAGGATGAAATCATGCGAATATCACATTTTAATATTGGCATTTTCTAATGCCAAAAGTAGACATACGGCACACCACTAGTAGGTTTAGAAATGAGTCACGATATTGCTAATAATCTCTATTAACTCACCTCGACAACGCTATATATAATTAAGTGTAGATAGAATCTATACAAATGCGACTCAGAGAGGAAGTCTTAAAATATTATTCTACTGTTGGAGTAATGTTTTTACCTATCGACATCATCACGCCACATCCCGAAAGTGGGGTAGCCAGCAAGCAGATCAAATGTTAATCTTTATTGTAGGATTTTTTTATTATCAAAAGTACGATTGTGCTGTGCTGTCAATTGATTAGAATAAATTAAATACAATCAAATGTTGGACTAAGGTAGGTACACTTACGTTCCGGAAACTTCTCACTTCGTATAAAAATCTAATACGATTATTACCTACTGCATCATCTTATTCAAGATTTTAGAGCAGGGGTCGGCAATCTACGACCCGCGGGTCACCAAGTGACCCATTAGATAGTTTCACTGTATACTACCACTGACCCAAACGTCTCTTTAATACTCATGTTAGTTGATTTTGATCCGCAGCCAAAAAAGGTTGCCGACCCCTGCTTTAAAGGATAATATGACGCAGTCTACAAGGGTGAAGATTTACCAACACACCAAGCCACACGAAAAGAAAAGTAAGAAGGTTTTTTTATGTATAGTTTAGCTGTAAAATACTTTACCCTTTCAATAGGGCACTTATATTTAGCTAAGAATACAGCTTCCAATTGCGGCTAGATGTAGTTATATAATTTATGTTTATACCTAGTAAGTAGATAATATATAATTAAACTTCCTTGTAATTAACTGTTTTTGTCGAGTGTATTTAATATTTTTCCATTCAATCCTACTTACGAAAATAATAAAAAAAAAAACACGAGTGTTTCATGAGAAATAATTTATACTACGATTGTAAGGTGATGTTTGGGTCACTGACAGTTGAACAATAAACATTATTGTTTTGTTTTTTGCCCGAGTTTATTAATTCGTTAACATTCCTATAAAAAAACCTATTTTGGACTTTCGACTACAAAAAATATTCGACATAAAAAGGGCAAAAGTTGGATTTCCACGTAATAAAAGACTAAAAAAGTTGTCATTTATTATTTATAAATAATCACAAAAAAAAGAAACATACCTAGTTCATATGCAGTTAACAGTCCTAATGTGGTGTGACAATGTAATGTTAATGATGAGTGAGTGTGTATGTATGTGTTTAAAACTGTGTACAATATATAGGAATGTTACGTATATTTTTAAACATATAATTGTGGCGCATGGTGTTCGATGAGAGCTGATCTCTGGAAGATGACCTTTTTATCTGCAATTAAATCTGCAGTCATTGTCTGCTTAGTGCCCTTTTCTACGAAATAAAGAAAAAATATAAAAAAAATACGATTTATATGAATGCCAGGGAAACAAAGTCTGCTTTTGTCCGATCACAAAAAAACTGATAGTGATATTAGCAATGTATACCTACTTTTGTTATAAAATAACAAACATAAAAAGGGCATGTTTTATTCTACAGAAAACTTTCTCTATGCTCATGATAGCCATAATGTCAAAATAAAGGGATTTTTGACTGGCGTGGGGCATGTGATAACTCTTCCGACTGGTGCACTATAAAAGTCTTTACAGATGTGATCGCCAACGTTAGGGAAATTGGATGAGGCACGAGGAGGAAAGACCGAAAGAATAATTATCCGTTGACCTTTAAATTCACCTTTAAAATAGAGACGCATTTTTCACCAGGATGTTTATATACTGAATCCTATATATTTACAAAATATAATAAAACTAGATTATTTCAGCAAAACCGCGATGCTATAAAACCAATTAAAACTACACAACTGTCATACTTGTCAAATTTTACCTACATATTTACAGATCTATTTGTACCTATTTCAACGTATGTACTATTTCAATTAGCTGTGTGCGAAATCGCTTATTCTGTGTATGTCAATTGAAATAATAATACGAATGTAAACAAAAGGTAATATTGTATGTAGTGTAGTAGTAAAGTGTAACTTAGTTACGAGTACATAACTGTACGCGTAGCGGATTCCCTATTACAACTACAGGTACAACGAGACAATATAATCACAATATGTAATAATAATGAAACTATGTATGTACTCAGGTATTTGTAATAATAAAAATACAAATTATAGACATATCTAATATGGAAATACGTCAAAGGTCAATAGAACTAATAAAAGGGGATACAAAGATCAATATAAATTGTTGATCGATAGATCTTTTCACCGACATCACTCGCCACTCGCCAGGTAAACGCAGGACTTTGATCTCCATAGATCTGGTATCGTATTTGAGATTCTTAGTACACAGTCCTATACGTAAAAAAAGTAATTCCAAGGATTTCAGATTTCGCACTTCCCATAGAGATATAAATATCTACAATATTCTGAATGTGTTCTGGACAAACCCGTATAACATGTCGTTTGTTTAGGAAACTATCTATACTATGTCGGCCGGTGTGGCGTGGAGGTAACGCTCTTGCCTTTGAGTCACGAGGTCCCGGGTTCGATTCCCGGCCAGGGCAAAGTGAAGAATGACCTTTTTCAAATTGTCCTGGGTCTGGGTGTTACATGTATATGTGTGTAGTGCATTGTATATGTGTGTATCGTCGTGTTAGTACCCATAATACAAGATTCATCTTAGTTTGGGACTAGCTCGATCTGTGTGAATTGTCTATGTATGTTATGTTATATAATACAATACCCTCACGTCGTATCCCAATTAGGGTAGGCAGAAAGGACGGAACTTCGTATCCTTACATACTTCTTTCGCTTCTCCTACATTCATAAAATTTATCACACACGCACGTCTATTTCTTTAACTCAATAAACGACCGTCCTTCAAAATTTGATCCACTTAATCAAGCCAGGTAGCCCTCGGAGCTCCCACGCTTCCTAACACACCTTTGCTTAGAATTCATCACCATAATGTGATTGTCAATCGAATCATTCACAAATGGATGCACTGTCTGCATAAATAACTGCAGAAATCTTGTTTTCAAAGATATATCATTTTTTCTGAAAGATAACGATAATGTATTAATGAGACTTGGATTCTTAGATTCAGCAAAGAATGAACAGGATGTAATTAGTAAAAGATTTTCTAAAATGAAACTGATGAAAATATCGTCCCTCTTCTGACTAAGTGTTATTCTAATAATATTTTAATGTTAGACTAACTAATCTGATATTCTTGGCGAAATCGAGTTATGATCACCAATGTGTATAATTATATATAATATGTGTGTGTGTCCTGCATGTTCTCACTGGAGATTACACCTGTAACTGTTACCGTTATCCTGGAACAGCTTTCTGATTGTTACGAATTATTCTAAATAAAATGTGTTGTCGTATCAACAAATTCCTCAAAATTTTATCACAAGAATGATTCTGAGATATATAAGAATACAAATAAAATAATGTAATATAATTGTACCTACAACACTGTATCATATAATTGTAAAACACTGTATCGTATAACTAGGAGAGACGAAAATATGCACCACAAAACACAAAAAAAACACTCTCCTGAACAACTTACATTTTAGCAGATACGACTGTTAGTCAGAAGAGGGACGATATAATTATGGTCTTATAAAATCGAACCACTATGAAATGTTTAGATACGGTCGCCTTAAAAAAAAAGTTAGAAAAGCAAGTGGTGAGGCTTATATCCAATAACATAATTATGACTGTGACACTGAAACATAATTTATTCAACTTTACAACATTTTATTCACTGTGTCGGTGTTTAGGTAGTAGAATTCCATATCGAAAAAATAAAACAGGTGTTTTATTCTACTAAAGATTTTATTTTGTGAGAGAGACGTCTTTCGTCTTATGAGGACATTGTCAATCTCATATTGACATTTTTGACAATGTCCTCATAAGACGAAAGACGTCTCTCTCACAAAATAAAATCTTTAGTAGAATAAAACACCTGTTTTATTTTTTCGTTACAACATTTTATTTGTCCTGTTTGTGGTGTTTCTATTCACAATATCCGTTCACAGAACAGATATTATTTATGGATTTAAATTTATATGGAATATTTACAATGAATGCCATTTAATATATAATGTACCTATCTGATATTGATTTCTCGATTAAGGTCATTGCTGAAGCGTTGATGAATGATTTCATTGATTCAAAAGTAAATAACTTCTACATAAATACTGCCTCACACAAAAACACACACACATATAATATGATTTCTGTTGATGATTGTGAGATAGGTAGTCTATAAATTATTATTACTATATTATCTGATAATACAAATGTCTATTATGTACGTTATAAAGTTATTTTATTGTACCTACTCGTAATAGGAACATGCATTTAATACGTCTTGGTTCAAACAAGAATAAAATCACCAAGTAAATATTTAAGTATGTATGTATGTCCTTAATAGACAAGATAGGGGCTAAATAATACACTCTAAACGAGATTTTATTTTTTAAGCATGTTTTAGGATAAAAGCATAGTTGGTAAAGAGTTGGTCTCCCACTCTTCTGCGTAAGTTTTCGAGTGTCCTGTAAAAGGCAGGTGTTCGAAAAAAATAAGACATTTTACATCTTAAATTCAGCGTTGAGGTTTGCCACCCATCCTGAATGTCTTGATTTTATACTGGCACAAAGAGGACAGTTTGTATGTTTCTTACATACAGCTGATCTGCTGGCTACCCCACTTGTGGGATATGCCGTGATGGTATAGTAGTAGTAGTAGTAGTGGTAAGTATCGTATCTATTGAGAGATAATATAACAGCTACATATGAGTCGTACCTATAGTAACAAACACAACAATCTCCATTGTAGATATTTTTACAGGAACCATAATAAACGTTTAATTTTAAAAAGTTCAGCAAAATTGTAGAGATATTTTTTTATTCCAAACATACCTATCTATCGATATTTTTTTAGTTTTTGGTACTGATTTAATATTTCAAACAACTCTATAGTCTGAGTTCTATGCGACTCAACCAAAGTATAAAAATTCGATTTTGTATGGAGATTGTTGTGTCTGATACTATACGACTCATATTATGTCACACCATACCATCATATTTATACATAGGAACTGAATAATTATATTACTAAACATATTTTTTCAGAGCATATTTTAATTTCAAATTGTTGAATATATTTTGAGATGGAGATAAGAAATATGTTATTTATTATTGATGTGAAATGTGTTAAATTTGTATGTGCATAAAAACATTACAATTAAGTACTAATACTAGTAGTCAAAACTAGAGTTTTGTGCTTTATAATAATAGTAAAGACACTATTCAGCGATAAGGCTTGCAACCCATCACTCTGAAAGCCTTAATTCTTATTGGCATGGAGAAGACAGCTGATCTTTTGGTTATCTCGGTTGTGGGATATGCCGTGATGGTATAGAAGTAGGTATAGTAGTAAACAATAAAATTATATTTTACATCAGATTTATTATTATTACCTATATTTTACATCAGATCATGACATGGTGTTGTTATTGTACTGAATATGTACTGAATATGCCTTATAATTATTCTTTATTCTTTCTTCCTTCTCTCTCTCTCACCTCCTATTAACTTATTTGTTATTTTTCTTCTCTTTCTTTCTTCCTTCTCTTCCCCACCTATTGTGTACTTACTTATATTGTTTTTTTTTTGTACTACATAATAATGAATATATTTAAGATACTATAATTGGCGATGTAAATCAAATATTGAACTTGTAAATTACTTATTCCTATTGTAAATGCTGTTGTATCTAAAAGAAAAATAAAAAAAAATAAAAAATGACAAAACTGAAAAAATGTTTGCGACATTGTGTTGCCAATTATTAAGTAAATTTACCCCATTTTCACCATTTCACAAGGAGACACTTCTATAACTTGCAAAGTTTTATCACAAAGCCAGTTAAGACTGCATTTATAATCAATATAACATAGTAAACTTATGAATAATATAACTAATATGCATCTATTTATTGCATTGATGACTTGTATGTTTTAACAAAATAGTAATATTAGATTAAACAAATTTTTAATATGAATAGAATGGATATTCACTGAATATCGCATGAAGGCAAATGTGATTAGAATTGTTCATTTGAATCATAATATACAAGCGCTAGTCTTTTCTTCATTGATCAAATAAATGCTAACCTATTTATACACTAACACGAGAGAGCTAGAAATTTAAATATGAATTGACAAATTGCAATGCTATGTAAGTCGGAGAAATTGTGAAATAGTATTATTGTTGTTGAATAGAACGTTTTCCTATATAATACAGGGGAAATCAGCTGTTGAATGCGAAATTATTTTTACTTTTGTTGTGCTTGATAGTAGCATAGGTATTATTAAATGGAATTTCCTTTCGAACATTGGTACTTATAAACCTCCAAGCAATAATGCTAACGCCGTTGACACGTTGACGTTGAATTAAATGGTGCTGAAATCAAAACAGAATGAGTTGCAGAATCACGAAACATTGATCTGAGACATTTTGAGGAATCATGTCAATGCATATTAAAACTAAAACAGTATTACCGATTTTTTTTATATCGCCATTTAGGGAAAAAGTAGAGTATGCACTGTTCACAAACTCGAGTATATAACCACTGTTTGTTACCACTGCCTTAATCACCACTTTTGTATTGCTATCCAATAACACACAAGTAGAATGCAAGTAGTACTAAACAAAGGAATGAGGGCAATATTAGGGGTAAATAGATATTGTAGAATAAGCACAATGTTAAATAAGCTGAATA